>JAJEKV010000020.1:6160185-7573997 GCA_021234155.1 Isoetes taiwanensis | reverse complement strand
CTTCTGAAATACCATGCAACACTTGTGATGAATACATCTCTACCGGGTAGCATTCTTCTGAAAGCCCATGCAACGGATGTGATGAACACATTTGTGATGAACACATTTCTATCGACTAGTTTATAAGTCATATAAATGCTTTTATCCTAATGGCTGGGTACTGAAGTAATTATTGTACTCAAATGAGTCGCTCAATTCTAAGATCTATGCATTGAATTCATGGGTTACAATTTTAGCCTGACTACCATGATGCAAACAAATGCGAACTCTAGTTTATGCTCCTATAATTAACTTATATCACCTGTGTGAAAGATGTAGATGAAGGGAGATCAAAATAGAGAATGGTATAATCACTTACATACTCGCTGGTACCTTAATTAGGTAATACTCAAAGAAAAGCAACAGATTCTGAAGTTATTAATAACAAAAACAACATTCTGACAACAATCAAGCTTTTTAGGGTTAGCATAATTTCTCTTTGAGAACTAACAGGCCGTTGCAAGTGGAAGATAAGCACCATGTTTGAAAGCATCACAATTTAAAAACACGACATCCGCAGAAACAAAATTATGCATGAAGGAAGCAGAATGTAGATTTGATTTTACCTATAATTGCAACAGTAGGAATGCCTTGCAGTGCATGTAGCACCTCTAAATTTTAGCAAGTGCTTGTCAAAACTTGGCTTCACAACACGACTGGGGATATCTTGCAATGCATGTGAAGCCTCTAAATTTTAGCTTAGTGCTTGTCAAAACTTCGTTCCCCTACCTGTGAAACAGAAATCCAACAGAATCTAACAACCAAAAAAAAAGGTCCAGGTAACGTGTAAGGAAAGCAACAGTGAAAGGCAAAAACACAAAAAAAAGTCCATCAAGCGGCTTTAATTTGATTGTTGGCAATTTTTTAGTACGAACTAAAGCCACTCTTATCTTCAAAACAAATCAAATCCATCTTCCTAGCTTCCAAAATTGCAGATATGTATGCGCAGCGAAGCATAATTTTGCTCCCATTCAATGTCCTCTTTCCTGTCTACTCCTTTTCCATCTCTCTCCTTTCCACTCTTTTTTCCATCATACTATATTGCAGCAGTGCTGATGGAAAATAAAAACTGTTTGACAGTAGTTCCAAAGCTGCAAATAAAATGCGCAAGGGCGGTAGGAACAGCAGGAGGAAGTGCAGCCTTTTTAACAAATTTCTTGGGCTTTTTCGTAGGGGATTTTTTAACAGATTTGGGTTTCCAAACCTTGCCCTTCCTAGCAGAAGGCTTGACACCTTCAGTTTTGCAACTTTGGCACGCTTAGTCTTGGCAGACTTTGCACAGACTTTGGCTCCATCCATATAAACGACACACAATTACATTGAGCTTCACACCTGCACAAGACGAATATGATTGGGTAGGCTTATCTGTAAACTCTCAATTCAAGTTGAGAAAATAGAGAAACCCATGAGGACATCGGCTAAATCAATCGTATTTTATGTACACCTCGTATTTTTGGCCTCCGAATTCAGTCCGAAAACATCAATCCTTTCCTTCTCGAAGCCAAAGGCTATCCATTTAAGGGAATTCAAGATTGCGAACTAGCTACAACTTGATTTCAATGTCCCTTACCTCTAAAAGGCCTCTCTGAATTGCCACTACTGCCACACAAACGGGTCAAATGCATGCATCAAAGTGAGGCTGATTGATTAGAACGAACCTCGTGCCAATTTTCTTTTGCACCTGTAGGAGGAAAACACTTTCTATTGCAACATAATCTAACCCATTGTTTCTAAATATACATTAAAAATGGATTCATGGCAAAGAGCAGTGATGTACAATTCAAAATTATGGGATCTGCGGCAAAATTCTGGATTCTGGCGACCTATTGAAGGGTTGTTGCCTGCAACCATCAAAGCATTCACAGAATAAAAGAATCTTTTCTTAAAAAAAGAATTGGCCGCCCTTTTGTTTATTAAGGAGCATCAAGCTCTTTGCGGTCTTCTCATGCCTTTTCCCTGCGAAATTGAAGACCCTGCTTTGAGCTTACATAACTTCCATATCTTTGACCCTGCTTCGAGCTTACACGCCTGCGACCACGGTTTGATCTCAGCAGCTTACCTTTGGTCTTTATATACCAGGCCGGAATATGCTGGAAACTTCGAGAAGGTAACAACGTTCCTACAGTACACGAAAGTTCCAGAAAGAGCTACCTCCTTCCAAATTTTTTATGTCTTGACACGTGTCGAAATTAAATCATAATTTTTTATAGAAAATACATATACATAAGCTGCCCCCTTACCTTCCACGTTAGAATTATATATTAGAGATATATGCTCCAAGGTCCCAAAATATACTTGCTATTACTCGGCAATAACCCCTTTTAACAATTTATGAGTTTTAAAATTGTAGCCTCAAGCCAATATATAATATAGTAAACAAGTTATTTAACTGGCAATCCACACTTCTACTCTCGTCTTTCCAAAGCTTGACTACTCTCCGGAGCATCTCGCACCTCTGCTTACACCATCAACCACGGGGTTACTCACACGGACTAAGTGGGGATCGGGGATCTAGGACATCTCTAGCATCAACAATACAAGCATTAACCTAGAAATAATAGCTCGGCCTTCAGTAGCCTTTTGCAATCCAAGTTACTAGTCCAACAGGCAAATCCACAATGCATAACTATACCATGAATATTCACTATAAGCATGACCATAGTAACTTAATTCCAACATTCAAGACCACATATATAATAATAACTAAGCAATCACAGCATTAAACATTGCAACCAATATTCCTTTGGGTCTGAGCAAGGTCAAGTCGGCTGATCAAGCCAGTGACATAGAGGCGGGGTAACCACGTGTGTACACACCCATCCACGCTGCGTCCAGCATTGGAGGATCACTTAACTGTGCATGACGTTATCGGCGCCCGATGTTCAAATAATAACATTTACATTCTTACTGTGCAAAAACCGCGAGTCTAGACGATCGCACCTAGACTCCGGCCCTAGAGGTCTATATCAAAGAGTTATACCCCTATATAATTCAGGAATTCTATAATACACATTTCATGCAACTAAGAAAACCCAACCATAATTCATATAATTATTATGACCATCATAATGCAAAATGCGATCATCAACCCCAAGTTAAAATAAAACATTCCTTAGCAACTCACAATATTCGACTAAGTTAAATCTTATTCAAGACCGTTATTTAAAACCTTAATGGCGGCTATTTCCATAACCCTGCTAATTAGTTTCATGGTTTTGGTGCCCATTCTCCACCCATTACCTCTGCCTTCTTAATTCATAACCTTTAGCATAGCTAATTCTTAATATTTTTCTCTTCCTTAACATTGTTAAGTTTTTTTTTTTTTTGAAGAATATAGGAATATATTAAACCACTAGAATGTGATCAAGTACAATGATAAGTGTGGTGCTAAGAAATGAAGTGCCCATCATGATTCACAATCTGTAGGAATGTCGACCAAATTTCCCGCTTAACTGTGCCAGACAAGCTTGAGACTTGGTAAGCCTGCCACAACTTATGCCTCAAGATCGGAACCAAAGCACTGCATTCTGGAAGACCTTCGCTCTCCGTCTTTTCCAAATCAACCACAGAAGCCAAGCTCTGCATAAATGGAATGCCCTTTGCTTGGCCCGATAACCGCTAGGAAAGACTCCCATGAGAACTTCGACCGCACTGGTGAAGACCCAAAGAGGGCTCTCACCCGGGGACCAAGCTGCCCCTACCTCTCGTGCATAGGACAAAGCAATTGCTCAATGGTCTCTCGGCCTCCCACATAGAGGGCATGTTTCCGCTACACGAGGCTTGAACCTTTTATTTTCGGACATTCACCCCGAGGCTACGGTGCAAGATCACGCCATAAAAGGGTAATGGATTTTAGGAGGAGGCAATGTATTCCGCCCACTTCCAAATGGCGGGCCACTTACTCCCTGGAAGCTTAAGTGACCACTTATCCGGCGGCAATGTGTCCCTGGGCGCTAGAAGCCCATAAGCCGATGCTACAAACCGAGATGCACCAAGTCCACTATGCGACTTCCAAACGCGATTGACTTGAGAAGACAATCGCAATGGAATAGCATTCGCATTCTGGCCCAAGTCCGAATGTCGGTAGCCGGAAGGCCAAATCGATCCCCAAAAACTCCCACGGCGCCCGGATGGCCTCCCAATACCATCCACGGATGGATGTTACCCCGGCAGCAATCCATGTGCCGAAAGTACACGGGTGTAGGGAAGAGGCCAAGGGAGATGCGAGAATCCAAGGGGACCCAAAGAAAGGGCGATGAGGCTACCATACACCGCTAGGGTCCAATGAAAAGAGAAACCTTGACCACCTTCCGGGCCTTGAGGAGACCTTTAAGAAAAAAGGCGAAGCATGAGGGAATGGCCGCAAATCCTCAAACAGAGCCCACGGCAACTGAGCCAGAATTGCTGGCTTCCTAAACACAATAGAGCCAATCCTGGGGATTGTTGCTCCTGCAACAACTGCCAGATGAATTTCGACACCAGAACCTTCGTGTGCAAGGACACATCAAGCATACCTAAGCCCCCGCTTTACGGGGACGCACACACTTCCACCATGCGACCTTCTTTGTAGCCCCTCCTCATTTCCTCCCCAAACAAAATTGCGAATGGTGTCATCCAACTCCTTAACCACACTTTCTGGCGCAAGTATGCAGGAGGCTGCGTAAACATGAGTGCTACAGAGCACTGATTTGGCTACCAGAATCCTATCAGCCATGGCGAGTTTACTTCCCCTCCACCAGTTCAGATGCTGCTTAAGATTCTGTAATGTCTCCGCACAAATTGCCCTAGCATTAATGTCCAAGCCAAATGGTATGCCTAGCAGTTTGGCGGTGTGGTAATGGCGGTGTAAGAGCCTGTGGAAAGCCCGGACTCAACCACGCAGGAGGAGGTTCCTCCAGTACCCACATGGCCGAGCACTTCGACCAGTTAAGCAAGCACCCTGAAGCTAAAGAAAAGGCATCCAAAATATTCTTGGCTGCTGGAGATTGGACTCATCTACATGAAGAAAGAGGAATGTATCATCCGCAAATTGATTGCAAAACCATATGCGACCCATCATCCATGCGGAGACCTTGCACCACATTGTAAAAGAATCGCCACGAAAAAGGCTGCGAGAGCTTCGCCACTATAGTGAGCAGGAAGGGGCCAACGGACATCCCCGCCTAATGCCTCGCCCACGTAAAAGATTGAAGAGGTCTCACCCGACACCACACCACGCCCTAGCAGACACGTGCAGCTTCATAACCGTTTCCCTGAAACTAGGTCCACACCCAAAGGCCTGCATCATATCTGCCAAGAACTGCCAGCTAACACTGTCATAAGCCTTGGCAAAATCCAGCTTAAGAAAAATAAGGGGTTGCCTCATCCTACGAGCCCAATGCACTCCCTCAAAAGCAGTAGCCACATTATGAAGAATGTTCCGCTGTGGTATAAAACCAGACTGCTCTGCACTAATGGCGTGAACTAGTACTGGCTTAAGCCTCTCAGCCAAAGCCTTGGCAATGATTTTATACACTACAGACAACAGAGTAATAGGCCTCCAGTCATTGATGGTTTTAGGATGCTTACACTTGGGTATAAGTGAAATACAACCTGTATTCAGCAGAGGATGCATCGAGTTATTCCCCAAAAGATCCACATACATCTGCACCACCGAGTCCCCCACCCATTCCCAGTACTTCTGAAAAAACTCCACTGGTATTCCATCTAATCCAGGACACTTATTCCGAGCCAACAGGCGGCATGCATCCCCCAACTCCTGCCCTGTCAACGGCTCCTCTAAGCTCACACTACAAGAGAACAGTGATTTATTGTCACTTTTTTTGTCAGTAAAATAACATGTCAAAAAACTGATACAAAAGTGACAATAACTGTGACAAAATTAGTGACATCCAAATGACAATAGATATGACAATGGAGTGCCACAGTAGTGACAAAAAAAGTGACAAAATGATGACTATCATATGACACTAGACTGACATGGTTCTGACAAAACCGTATGTCAAGAATGTGACAATAAATTGACCTAATAATGACAAAAATAGTGCCAAAAAAAAGCGACAAAAAGATGACTATCATATGACACTAGACTGACATGGTTCTGACAAAACCATATGTCAAGAATGTGACAATAAATTGACTTAATAATGACGAAAATAGTGACAAAAAAATGATATAAATCTGACTATAACGTACCATTTAGATGACAAAATTGTGACCATAGATTGATATAGTTTTGACAAAAGTATTTGCCAGAAATGTGACAATAGACTGACTTTATAATAACAAAAGTAGTGACAAAGAAATGATATAAATACTATCACAATATGCCAATAAAATGACCTGACAAAAAAGTGACAATAAGTGAGTGTAAAGTGACAATAAAGTGACTTTGTAGATAATTTGATAAAAGTGTCTTCAAGAATGTAAAGATACCATCAACCATCTCCTTCATGCTCATCATTGAGCTCTAATGCAGTAGTATCAATAAGACGCCTGCGCCTGGGTAAAACATGAACCACAATCCACCACCTTGGGTTAACAGGGTTTTCAGTAAAGAAAACCTGTTCAACTTGTTTAGGGTAAACAAATGGTTCGTTCATTTCTCCAAGAATCTGTGTTGAATCAATCTCGTAGAAACCCGAAGGATGTGATCTCACGGTCTTATTTCTACCTCTATAAATAACTTTGAACCACTTTGCCTTCAATATAGTTACATGAAATGAACGGAAGTCAACATCAATAATATTGGTGATTTGCCCAACATAATTAAGATCACCCGTAACTGATTGCCGATCACGTTGACTAGCTTGGCTTTTTTGTTCAAATTGAGAAGCAATTCCACAGTCATTTGTCAGACGACCTTTATCGACCTCTATAGTTCGAAGATGATTTCCATAAGCCCACATGGAATTGTGGAAACGAGCCTGCATTTTACAGGATATGAGAAAGCAAATCATATGTATGTAGCAAACATTACCAATAAATAGAAAGTTATACCTTCTTAATGCATCCAAGTGCGATATTGAAGTCATCCTTTGGAACATCCTCTCCATTATCTCGTGCATTTTCCATTGCTTCAAGCAACCAATCACGAGTCATATCCTCAGGCAATTCTTCCAATGATTCTGGATATAGAACACGCCGCCATGATGTATGCTATTATGTGCAAAACTTGCCGGCCATCTCCCTCTCTTCTCTAGCAAGTCTATACCTCTCCCTCCACTTATCAAGACTGAAAAGATTACATTATTACAAACTTATTTATTTCTTCAAACATTGCGTCGTTCAATTTGCGTTGCACTCCATGACCTTGCAGGACTTCTTCTGCTACTTCCTTATCTTCCTCACCATTCCAAATCTTTGGTGCATCTTTGTGTATCGAAATTGTGGCTTCACTTAAAAAGAACAATGTTTCATGAAGCAAGTGACCCTCGGTCATGGACCCCTCAGGCCTAGCCATTTGCCGGATGTATCCTTTCAAAACTTTCATGTACCGTTCTAAAAAAAACATCCACCGACTTGGAGCTGGTCCAAGAAGCCGGATTTCTTCTGGTAGATGAACCAATAAGTGTACTTGAAGGTCAAAAAAACTTGTAGGAAGCTCTTTCTCCATCATGCATAGAAGCTCAACTATCTCAACCTCCATTCTTGAAATGTCATCTAAGCTAATCTCTTTCATTGAGACCCATCTATACACAAAATTGGTAGTTGTTAACAACAAAATTGAAAACAAACTACTAACAAAGTTTTTAAACCATACCTTGCAAACTTTCCAAGTCGATATATAATGTCACGTATGTTACTCGTAAGACAATTCTCAATTGCACATGGAAGAATGTGCTACAATGCAGCAAACACACGTAATGAAGAAATATCCAACAAGATAATTAATACAAAATTAATACCTCTATAAATTTGTGCCAATCATGGGACTTTAACCCACTAAGATCACCATCTTTTGTGAAGGCTTTACGTAGTGACGCACCATAGCCAGTAGGAGTGCGCATTTTGGATATAATATTAGTCACTTGCAACTCCTCTGATTTACTTAGAACCCACGGTGCCTTGGGTAACATAATGACTTTGCCCTCCTCTTGGTACGCATTATGTTACAATCTTGTAAGTCTCTTCTAGCACTTAATTTCTCCCAATCCCCAATCAAATGTCTCCAGAGTGATTGTCCAACATTTTTGAAGACATGCATAGGATCGAGTAGGTGCACAAGTTTTAGCTCTGGCCAATATTCAAGGCGATAAAATATGGATAAACGTTTCATGCCTGGTGGTGGTATAACATCATCATCATTCGAAGCACCTTGTGATTCACGCGCCATAGTCCATGTTTCTAACCAATCCTTGGGTGTCCTACGCGTCGGTCGCTTAGTAGCATTTGATCCTCGCATAGGGTGATTGCATGGTAGGTACTTTTTGTGTCCGCGATATATTTGCTTGTTAAGGTGCTTGGAGCGATAACCGAAGCTGATCTGAAATAAGTTTCTGAGTAGTTTGATGAATGAGGAACTGATGTATATATTTGAGCTCATCAGTAATCATATGCGGTAATCTGGTTAAAGAAGCTCATCAGTTATCATATGAGCATGACGAGCTTCATACTGTGCACCAGCATTCCAACATGTCCGTTGAAAGATCTGTCATGATGACTGTCCAGAAAAGGAAAATCGAAATCAGAATACAGTTATTAATCTCAAACATAGGGTACAGCAAGTTGCTGATTCAGGACATTTGGATACAAAAGTAGCTGAAGGCCTGACTACGATTTGATGATGCTGACAAAAGTGCATTTGTCTGGAGTCATGCACGTACAATGAAAGCCCTATTTCTGGCAGCATAAATGCTGAGCATTTAGAAATAGTTGAATCTGTTTGTCCTTCTTGTGCTCTAGAAATTCAGTCATATTTTTCAGAAGTTTCCTGCAATCATGCTTAACAGGGCCCTTTTCCAGCAAGTGAATGGTTACGTATTTGCAGGGCCCTTTTCCAGCAAGTGAATGGTTACTTATTTGTTATTTATATTGACTTGTCATTGAGTTTAATGCCATTGTAGATTGTTGATTTTAATATTGTTCTTGTTGTTATTGTATCTGCAGTTCAACATGGCTAACGGCAAGGAAAATGAAAAGGGAAAGGAGAAAGGTGTCTCAGCTAAGATGCTATCAAAGATCTTGTCAATGTTAACAGAGGAACAAAAGGACGCAGTGGCACATGAACTATTAAATGGAGGCGCATCGTCATCAAAGAAATCCAAGAGAAGGTCTTCCGTTGGTAGTCGCACTTCCAAGACATCGGGAGAAGGCAATGAATCGATGGCATCGGGAAATTCTCGTGGTATGAGCTTCAGGAAGTTGGGTGACACTGAGTATAACTTTGTGCATATTTATTTTGAGTGTTGTCTTATTATCTTGTTGATGAGTATAAAGTGTTATCCAAAATATATTATAGGTGTGTGTTTCTACGGGTGGAAAGATTCATCCTGATGCGCATGGAAAAGAGTTTATGGATGTTGCCACTAGTTCAATGATGGATCACTGCCACGAGATACATCTAAACTGGCGACAAGTTAAGTTGCGCCATAAGCAAGAAGTGATCAATCACTTGAAGGATCAATTCGGTGCTGGTTTTAATGAGAAAGACGTGTTGAAACAACTTGGACGCCGATGGAATCATCACAGGTTAGATCTAAACCCTATCCAAATCTTTTTTAGAGTTTTAATTTTCTTCATATATTGGTAGGGATTACCTAAGACGGAAGGCACGAAAAGGTTTAACATCCAAGCCTTCATCTGTTAAAAAAGCAAACTGGAAAAAGTTTCTTGAATTGGCGAAGGTGGAGCACCACGTGAAGAAATTAGCAGCATCTCAAAGGAAGAAAAAACCATGTACTGGTTCAGGTGGGGATAGATCGATCATCTCTAATTATGTGAGTAGTACTTCTTATTTGTTTGAAATCAAGTTAGTATATGATACTTATAACTACCCCATATTTTCAATATTTAGTATGCCCACTTTAGGGGCTATCCTAATGAGAAGGTCACTTCTGAGATTAAGGAAATTGGAGGATGGAAGAAATGGATCAAACATGAAAGTGATGAAGGACGTGTATTTCCAGAAACAAAGGTACAATTGCAATTTTAAGAATCATAATTTGAAAATATACATGTAAGGCATTACTTGGCATTAACTCTTTCATTCAATTATATATGTTGTAGCACATGGCACAAGATTACGTAGGCAAGGGCATTGTCCCGCCAATAGATGTCCAAGGAAAAGCCATTGCGCAAGTAGCAGATGAGGAGAATGAAGATACTGAAGAGACTGTGCATGTAAGTATTCTAACTAGATACAGTACATGCTTGTGACTTTTAAATTGTAGACATATAACCCTTTTTTTTCTTTTTGTAGCTGGATATAGATGGATCATCAAGCAGCAGTGGAAGCGAAGATGAATCCAGCAGTGATAGCGCAAAAAGTACATCTAGCAGTGAAAATGAAGACGTTGAAATTGATTAACACATCTCCATTATTTCTTTGTTGAGAAAACTATATTTATGTACACTTTTCATTTTACTAGGTTTATGTACACTGTTCATTTTAAATGTTTTGAATCAAATATGGTGAATTGACAAAAGAGATTGACAACAATCTGTCAAAAACGTGACTAAGCATTGTTAAGAAAAATGACATAAATGTAGTAAAATGATGACAAAAAAATGTAAAAAAATAGCCTCAAACATGACCTAAGTATGTGACAAAAATTAGCCAAAAAAATGAAAAATATAACCTAAAATATGACAAAAGAGTGTCAAAAAGAACATAAAATAGGACAATATAGGGACCATAGAATTGCCAAAAAATTGCCCAAAATTTGACAAAATAGATGTCAAAAAATAGCCAAAAAAAGTGACAAAAGGCTATAAACTATGACAAAAAAAAGCCAAAAAAATGACAAAAAAAGATAAGAATATAACATAGAAAGTGACAATAAAGTATCCAAAAATCACCTAAAGTATGACAAAATAGGTGCTGAAGAATTGCCAAAAGAAGTGACAAAAAAAAGGTTTAAAGTATGACAAAATATGTGTCAAAAATTTGCCAAGAGAAGTGCCACACAATTGCCAAAAGAAGTGACAAAAAAAGGTTTAAAATATGACAAAATATGTGTCAAAAAATTGCCAAGAGAAGTGCCACACAATTGCCAAAAGAAGTGACAAAAAAAAGGTTTAAAGTATGACAAAATATGTGTCAAAAAATTGACAAGAGAAGTGCCACACAATTGCCAAAAAAGTGACAAAAAAATGACAAAACAGTGACGATGCATCGTCACTTTTTTTGACACATTTATAGCATGTTTTTGTCAATTCTCCAGAATTTGCAGTAGTTTACAATGTGACAAAAAAACTGACAATAAACCCCTATTCTCTTGTAGTGTCAGTCTTTGAAGGGCTGAGATTCTTGGCGATACCTTGGCCAGCACCAGCTCTTGAAAAGCACTCTGTAAGGGAAGCGGGCTCTCCTTGAAAAATGTTTCATAGTGCATTGCTACAAAGGCCTTGATAGCATCTGGTTGCTGCAACAACACTCCCTGGGGTGTAACTATGTCCGCCATGGCTGCTGCATACTTCTTCTGGCGGGCTGCTCGGAAAAAGACTTTAGAGCAAGTGTCAGACTGCTTCAGCCCACGCCAAACCTCGCTTTGACCCGGCTGCGACACCTTGGCCTCCTCCTCAACCTCGGCACCTGCCGCTCACGCAAGCCATCAGAGACCCGCCCTCTAAGAGACTCCAGTTCCGCATATAAGGCATCCAACCTGCGACGCTGAGCCAAAGCCTTTTGCCGCCCCCATTCTTTCGAAACTGTTTTACCCTAGCCAATCTGTCAGAACCATTGCACTCATTCCGCTATCCCGGCTGAATATTTGTCGCCAAATGAGCTTACTGCCCGGTGTGGAACTCTGGATCTGAAGAAAGCTTGTGTTAAGCTTAAAACCGCCCCGAGAGGCCGCGGTGGGTGGTCATGAAAGCAATGAATGATCCGGGGAGTGCGCGATCGAGGAGAGAGGTGGCGTAACATTCACCCTAGTGAAGGCCGGAGCATAATCCAAGATCGCTGGAGTGCCATAAACTCTATCCGACCTAGAGTATACCCTACCATGCCCCCACCAATTATTGCACCAAGTAAAATTCCGATCCCCCGGGAAGCTCTGTCAAACCCCACTCCCTCGACAAACCTAAGCCATTGGTCACGCTCAAAACCACGCACAATATCGAACCAATACCATGCCGCCCCTCCTGGGAGCTCCACCATGTTAAAGTCACCCGGGACAAACCATGTAGAACCCATACCAAAGGATTGGAGCTTATTTCGCAATTGTGCCCATAAGCAACCTCTCTCGAGTGGCCCCAATTGGTGCATACACATTCAAGAAGCCCCACTCGGTTGGCCCTCCTTCCATTTAATCGCGCCAATGGCCTTGGCTATCCGTGGCTGAAAAGGTTACATGTACACCCATTTTCCAACAAATCAATGTACCTCCCCTGGCCCTGCCCGTTGTAGCAGCTGCAGCCACGTACTGATTACCCAAGATATTCATTAGGTTGGTAATATCACCCCTGGCACATTTATGCTCCTGCAAAGACAAGATATCTGGATTAAGATTCTTCACAGCCATGGCGAGACGTGCTCGCTTATTTGGAGAGGATTTGATGCCTCTCACATTCCAAGATAGAATTTTCTTATCCATGTGGGTCGTTGTGCACCAAGGATCCAGGATCCCCTTGTAAAGCCTCACATGCCTCAACACTATCAGCCCAGGAAGAAAAGTTCTAATCTGGACTATCTGATCAATCACCTGCTCCACAGCCTTCAACACAGGGGGAACAAGTGCAGAGGGTGAAGGCGGGCCAACCACAAAGCGGGGGTGCGGGAGGGTTGTGTGTCTCCGGGCCCCCCACCTGCTCCACAGCCTTCAACACAGGGGGAACAAGTGCAGAGGGTGAAGGCGGGCCAACCACTATTTGCTCTGCCTGCTTGGGTGCTGAGTGAGGTTTATGCTGGTGAAACTGCTTAAGCGAGGGAAACATTGCCAAAAGCTCTCCCCCATTGAGCAAGTCCAACTGGAAGTAAGAATAAAAATTACCACTTTTAACCACAAGACTCTGAGGTACCATCTCATGCCAAGATACCTACACATATATCGTGGTGCACCCACAATCGAAAGGCGCTTATGTGAGTTCCCAGGCCTTTGGCCATGGCCACTAGAAACTCAGGCACCATCATCTCTGGAGGCAGATCCCGGATTTGAAGCCAACATGGCACTCTAACTGCAGCAGGCCTAGCAGAAGAGAAACCTGGAGCATAATGCTGGAACAAAACATAGGCCCCTCCCATACGTGCCACTCCATGCGAGACCAACTGCTCCACCGTGGCCTCAGAATCAACCATAATAAGAAAACAATTATTACCCGGAGACTTGTGGTCACATATGGAGGCAACTCCGGCCTCTTAAACCGAGCCAGTAGCGGCACCCAAGCCTCTGTGATATCCAAAAGGCCCCAGTTGAAATGGCCTAACACCGAAGATGCAACCAAATTCTCGTATAACGCACATGCTTCGGTGATTGATTTCTACAACAGGAGGTAATGATTTAAAAACTTTGCTGCAAATCCACGCTTATTATTCGCTCTAAGATAAGCAAGTGCCTACATCACCCTAGAACTTTTCTCTGCACTTTCTGCTTGCAACGGTTGCCTAATCCAATCAGAAAACCTAGGCCTAGAAAGACGGGCAACAGTGTCATTACCTTTCCATGCATGAGGAGTTGGGGCTCGTGGCGGTTGAGGCACCACCTCTGGGGAAGCTGCAGATATCTGAAAGGGGTCCTCTGGCAGCACATCACCATTCACACCAACCAAGGATGGCAAAGTTACAGACTCCAAAGGTGGCATTGAGCTGGGCACCACCTCTCTATTCTCCATCCTACCCGAATTCCCAAAAGCCAGCTCCTGGGAATCCACCGGCTGCCTACTGGATACATCCTGGCTAAGAATTGGCTCTTGAAGATCCAGCGCCAAGCTGACGCAGGTTTTGGATATATCCTTGCCTCCTTTCTTTCCTCTCGCAGCATCTCTGACACGAATCCCTGGCCCAGCCTTCTCCAGGCCCAAACTCGGTGCAGAATTACCCGCCATCACCATGCTCAGGGGTTTACAGCAAAAGGCCGCAACAGGGGGATCAAATCCGGCCCCCAAACACAGCAAAAACCAAAGAAAAATATGTGCAAAAAGAAGGATCACTGAAAGAGCTTTCCAACGAACCAAAGATCGCTGAAAACGGAGTCCGGATGCAGAAGTTACGAGGGATTCCACAAACCGCCACTGCCGCCATCACCATGGCGCCCATCTGAGCACCTTACCATCTGAGCGCGTCTAACATTGTTAAGTTAAACCTTAACTTACCATAATACATTTTTAAAGAACCTAACTTTTCTTCCGTTGCTCAACTAGAAGAACACAACAACTAGAAAGAATTGTGAAACAAAAAAAGTTTTTTATTCCAAAAAATATTTACAAATGAGCTTTATGAAAGCTTTTCTGGTAGCAGTGGTGCAGGATCAATAACCACTGTCCTCTGTACAATGTAATCTAGTCTATCTGTATCCATGTTTGTGATCATCAGGAGGCTGTTCATCTTGACCTCCAGCATTCCAGAGTGGTGGGTCCTTAGACTCTCTAACAAGTCTTTCTGCCCAGGTTTGAGGATCAGGAAATGGGTCAAAACAAATTTTATGCCGATAATTGCAGCTGCATGGACGGCATTAAACTGGGCTTCTGTTAAACCCTCCACTCCCGGCTCCGTACTTCCACATCCATCTCTTTCCTCAGAGACAGGAAGGAGATGATCGAACCTGCTCAACATGTTGTTGAAATCCCGGAAGAGTGTTGCTTCCGGGATATCTCTCTGGAGTGCCATGTCGCGGGCTTTGGTGAGGCTCAAGGCCAAGCCTTGCTCATGCACATGTCCACGGTTGGTAGCATCGACATGCACCAAACCGGTTACATAGCCCATTGCGAAGACAAACTGCAGAGATTGAAATGGAGAAATGATATTTGTACTGATTTAGCAAATACGAAATTGGAAATGTGATACGAAATGGGATATGTGGTGTCCAAATGGGGTACTTCTGTATGAATCGCGCCTAGCGCGACATATCTGTATTTTGTAAATTAATATAATTTTCTTATGTTTTTTACAAAATTATGGTCCATACGTGTCGCGCGCACTATCGCGCGTAGCGCGGTGTAGGCATTGTATAGATATTTCATTTATTGTTATTACATACAATACTATGTTTTCCTCAACCTTTCTTCTAATTTTCAGATTTCTCATGAAGTTACTGTTGGGGAACCCTGTGACCAAGAACCTCGAACAGAGAAGAATGATGTGGAAGAGATTAATATAAATAAGAATGAGCAGCCACCTGAAGCAAATGCAGAAAATATTAAAAACCTAGCTAGGGCTAATGAGGAAAGAAGAATGGTAGTTTCCAGATTAACAGGGAAGGACGAGAAAGTGATTTTGCATCATCAGTGCAATAGAGGAATTGTTGGTGAAGGTGTGCTTATACTATGGGATCCTATGCACTGCTATAATGGACAGGCTATTGGTGATGACTTTGTGGGAGTCTCCATTTCCTCAATACAGCTTCATAACTTCAGTGTTGAGCTGAAGGACAAACACTGCTATGCTTGCAATAATATCAACAATGGTTTAGAGTTGACATCCTTATTGCTCTGGCTAGTGGACTCCATTGAGATGATGGGAAAAGGGATGCTTCAAAGAATTGAGCGTGTTGGAGAAAATAATGTGGTGGTGGATGAAAATGACATTCCTTCCATACCTCCTTTGGATGTATCCATACCAGAAAGAAGGGCCTACAATTTCTTGAAGAGGAAGAAGAGGAAGGAAAATATGCGGACTGTGAAAGATACTAACAACTGCAGTGAAGAGACCATGCAAGCCGTCAGAGGGGGGGATTGTGGCTGCCCCAACAACTGCTTTGGTAGATTCACAGTGAAAGAGCTTGTGTAAGCACGATCAATCTACAAGGAAAAAACTCATGACGCTAGAAAAACTTATATTTACAATATAATAGAGCATGCATTTGGGCCGTCACCTGATGTCAGGAACAGGGGATTTCTTATTGGTGGGAAATGGATATGCAGCAGTGCAGTGACAACCATACTAGGAATTTCAGCCTCTACATGGTGGAGATTAAGGCGGAACCAAAAGAGGGGGGCTCAAATAGGTTGGCATGGTAATCGAGGAAAGGCGAGGACAACCCCCAGGGTGCTTGCAGCTCAGAGTTTATTCCAGAAGTTTGTTAACTATCATGCTGAGAGTATGCCTCACAAAAGTGCGGTTGATGAAGAGGGATGCAGGAAAGTAGTTCGAATATTGCCTGCATATTTCACACAAAAAGTGATTTTACAAATGATCAACAATCTTCTAGAGGAAATGGGTGTGGACAAGATTTCACAATCAGCCTTCAGCAAGCTCTGGAGTAAGCATTTTTCAGATGTCAAAAGAATGCAATATAACAACTTCTCAAAGTGCAATATATGCGTGGATTTGTTAGATAAGCTCGAGAAGTCGAAGCTTGAGGTGGAAAGATCCGCGGTTCGGAAGGAAATGAGAATTCACACGATGGAGCAAACGTCATGTCGATCAATATACTGGATGTGGAGATGCTTGTCTACAATGGAACCAGAGAATTTTCTATGCATCATTCATGACAAGATGGATCAGCAAAAAGTTTAGGGCTATACCAAAGTCTGTTGCAAGGTCTTTTCCATTGCAACTATCACTAGCTGGATTCATAACTCATGGGCAGGGAGCAGTGCATCACGGTCATTTTACATTAGAATTATGGGGTGATGGTCCAAACTTCCATGTTGGTAGCATTGCAAAAGCATTGCGCGATTTGGAACATGGTTTTAATGGAGATGTTCATTCTTGTAAGCCATTGCAACATCTCTTCAAGGCATTGCATGACACTGGTCCCATGAAACTAGAGGATTTGATCATAGGAAGGATGAATGGGCCAGCACATTCAATTCATGTGAACCCAATACCGGGGCGCCGACTACCCAAGAAGCTACTCTTGCAACTTGACAATTGTGCTCGCCAGAATAAAAATAGATACTTGTTTGCATACTTGTCGTACCTTACATGGGTGGGAGTGTTTGAAATGGTCTATGTTGGTTATTTGATGCCTGGCCATACTCACGAAGACATTGATGCAATGTTTCGGCATTATAGGATCAAATTGTAGAAAAGTGACGTCACCACCTATCCGAGGCTTTTGGAGCTATTTAAGCAATGTTCTTCACCTCCTCCTATTGGTTCATTGATACAAGAAGTCCCCGAGTGGAAAGAGTTCATGGAGGGTTATGCTCGTGAAGACCTTATTGGGCATAGTGCTCCATTGCAATTTAGGTTTTGGGTGAAGAATGGAAAGCCAATAATGCAATACAAGATGAGGGCTGGAGATCCTGTGTGGAAACTGGAAGATAAGGATATATTGATTTGGAATGAGGATGTGGCAGGTGAACCAATGGTGCCGACAGGAGAGCCTAAAGCTATGAAACCATTAGGAGAAGTGAAGGACTGTGAACGGACTATGGAAGGGATAATGGATTATATAAAGTACTGGGAGAAATCCTTAGCAGATAAACACATAGCACCAGAGAGAAGAGCATGCAATGAAGCACTTGTAAATTATTGGAATGAAGTTCATATACTTTTAGGGAGTTTGGACACAAGTAGTAGCGTCCTTCGAGAGGGTTGGCTACCTCAAAGTCGATGGAGGCTCGACCATGGTCAATTCCAACCTGATCAGCAGCCGATCCACTTGATGACAGAGGAGTCTGAAGAGGAGGTCGAAGAGGATGAAGAGCACTATGTTGGACCTAGAAAAGAGCGTCCCAAATATTATGGACTTGCTCCATATGATCCTAAGATGGATTTGAAGGATGGCCAATATTTGATCGTCAGGCCATCAGATGAAGATACTTATCCTATTTGGTTAGGGTATACCATCTCGAGTGTTTGTAGGGAAGCTAATAACCCTAACAGAAACAAGGTGCGTGTGGAGTGGTGACGTCCAGTAAGTAGAAAAGGAGTCATTACTGAAAAAGAGTGCTATAAAGATTGTTTTAATAAGCAATGGAAGTATGATGCAAGTGATCCGGCCCAATGGGTGGAAATAAAATCTGTGTTGATGTCATGGAACCCCAAAAAGGGCAAGGTGGATCCGAGAAAGGGGTGCATGAAGATTCCAATCTCTGTGAAGGATAAAGTTTTGAAGTCACTAGAGAAGATAGCCGAACAAGCAAATTAAAGTACGAGAGTTCATGAGTATCTTATGATGTGAATCTTACTTTCATTGTATAACTCTTACTTTCAATGCATTTTCATTGTCTTCGTGCTTTTATTGTACTCTTACTTTCCGTATATGAGTATCTTACTCTACTTGAATGTGAAATACTGGCTTGTGATTATCTACTTGAGTTAGTTCTACTTCAATGTGGAATACTGGCTTGTGATGTGTATTAACTTATAATTTGAGACCTGTTAGAATTAAGGCTGATAATAAAAAGTATTTACATGCAATTCCACATTGTTGAAATTGGGGTCATCACTATTTGTAAATTTCAAAATGATGGAATAATTTCAAAATAATGAAATCGTAGTTCTTCTCTCTATGGTAAGACCCTAAATTGCCATGTCCAAGGTCATGGGTTCAACATCTCGTTGTGAAAGTGGCCATGATAATTGTAAGTTTAAGTTAGTCTGGGAAAAAACCACTTCAACAATGTGCAACAGGTAGGAGAGGTCCCATCTATGTGAGTGTCACGAAACGACAACAAGAAACATGAAAAACACACTCACACTCTCAGGCCGCCAGGAGGCAACACACACTCACACTCTCGGGCCACCAAGAGGCAATCCTCCGTGCGCAGCACCTTGTTTCACACTCACACTCTCGGGCTACCAAGAGGCAATCCTCTGTGCGCAGCACCTTGTTTCTTATGTCCCTCACGTGTAGAGGCTCTCATTGAGGTGACTTTTGTTGTAGTGGAATGAGGCCGTAGTCCACATACAAGTTGCCTTTCGACTTCACCCCTTGATGGAGTATGACACTCTTATCACCACATCTGCCGCTGTGAATTTCACAAAAAGTGGCTGGTTGGGGCGCTAAATGCCAAGACATGATACTCTTGGTAATGTGCGTAGGACCATGGAATCTCGTCTTAGAATGTACCATTGTTTGGATCCTCGTGTGGAGTTCTCTTTGTCTCCTCGAGGAGCCCTTGGAGCACTACATTGTGACCCTACACTTTTGTTCTTGTTGCTCCTTGATAAGCTTTGCAATATCCTCAGTGTAACAGGCAAATGTAATAACACCTATCATTTGGTATCCCTGAGATCCTGTCACTGTTTGAACAAGGGAAGTCTGATGTCTCATTGTGGCTGAGCTAAGAGTTGCGTTCGCTTGCCTTGGCTGGACAACATAGGCCTGTCTTGCTACATGTGTTTCAGGCAACTTTACATTGACAATAGATGTATTGTCTATACCAGCCTCCAATGTCAGGAGCTGAGAGCTCAAATCTTGTTGTTTTACCCTATGCCTCTCCAATTCTAGAATGCAATAGTGCAGTTGCTCATGAGCTTCATCATGGAATCCCTTATCTTAAACAATTGTCTTGTGCAGCTCCTGCACTTTATGGTCTTGATTGGACGAGCTTTCTTCTAGCCTCTGTGTTCTGGAAGTTGCCCCTGCGTTCTCTGCAGATTTTGTCGTTTCTAGAGAGGCGATTTCTATCATGTCCTGAAGATGCAGATGCTGCATTTGACTTTCTGTTATGGCTATTTGTACAGATCGCTGGATCCCGGCAGTTATTTTTACAGCTTCTGTTTGAAGTTTTGATAAAGTCTCCTTAATCTTCTGCTCAAATTGTTCCTACTCCTAGAACATAGTGGCTATTCTGGGTGGCATTGTGGCTAGATAAGCCTAGAGATCTGCAATGTTTGATCTATCTTGCTGCCTTTCAAGCTATGTTAGTCGAAGGCAATCATCAAGCTGATGTATGTGCATTTACACGCTGGAAATGGGGTGCCTTTCTATGGCCAGTTGCTTATTGAGCAATGAGACATTGACCTAGATTCTAGGGATCCTCAGATGTCCGATCTATACTTGTTTGAAAATGACTTGCTCATAAGTTTGTGTGCGGGTCGTAGGCCTTCATAGTCAAGCATATTGCATGCGTCTTTGCCCTTGCCTCCTTTCAAGGGGTAGACTTGTTGTCCTTTGCCTGTGTGGTCTGTCCTATAGATGGGAATGGAATCTATCATGTCCTCTAGTATAAGCTTGGTTGTGGTGGCTGAGGTTGTGGAAGGTCTTCCCCATCTGTGGGCACGTTGATGGGTGTTGATGTAGAAATTGGGATCGAGGTATCAAGGGTGGTTGTAGAAGCAAGATAGAAGAGTAAGAGTGGAAGAAAAGGGCAAGCAAGAAGGGGCTAGAAAGAGCAAATGGTATATAGGGACAAATTTGTGTTTCGAATGGAGATTTCCTTGAAAAGAAAAAGAAAACAAGTCTATACAATCTCAAAGTACTGTAATCAACTTTAACCAAATACTGATGTCATACAATGCTCACGTAGCGATGCGAAACCTTTTTTTGGTTCAAGATACTGTTCTTGCTCTGCTTTATATCAACATTATTTACTAATATTGCACTAAGTTAGATATTATGATCTTGTCAAAAAAGTGGAATAATGCACTTTACTTTTTAAACGGAAGAGTTTACACGCACACTCACTAATTAATAAACAATTCAATAGCATTGTCCTCCAACACCTGTATCTCACATCAAAATGGCGCCTAGCCTCAGCCACAAAGTGCAAGTAGCAGATACAAATATGGGATGACGCAGATATCAAAACCTGAGCATCACCCACCCCTTTTAAATTAGTCAAAGAAGTACTAAAAATAACCCAAAGTTGTAGACAATCTGGAAGACATTACCTCGATAAAGGAACCACGTTGCAAGCAATGTAACAAGAAAAGCACCAAGATTTCAGTTCAAATGCTTTGAAGGCCCTTGGTATTTTGTCAAGGAATAAACACTCGATATAATAGCCTTCGACTTTGTGGGTTTAGGACCTTGTGCATGTAGTTTTATGACAAATGTACTTTGGTTTCGTTCATAACATGTAACTTACTAGTTTTAATATATGCTATATATGTGTCAAAAGGTAATGTCTTGAATATTAAAAGCAAATGTGGTAATGTGAGTTTGTGGCCAGTATCGATTTATAAGGTTAGGAATGAAAATTTGAAGCCTCAAATGCTAGTCCTTGAACATAAATATATGCAACTTCAAAAGTACAATAAACTTGAAGACTACTATAACGTAAAGTTGTTGGAATTAAAAAAAACGTGCTCAAATCATACCACTCCAAGAAAGAATAGAATATGATGATTTTTACATCATGTTGGAAAGAACATCAGACAACATTCTTTTGCATTTGTCAAAATCAATGGCCGGGAAAGAAAAGGTCTTACTAAAGATGTTCCCAGTAGGAAGAACATGTTGCTTTTGTGTAACTCTCTACGTAATGACACCTGCTAAATAGAAGAAAGATAAACTAGGAAAACAGAGTGCAACAACAACATTACAAGCTGCTTAAATTAAAGTAGAAATCACATCATGGGTGGACACGGACCACACATGTCGTTTAACAATATTAAAAATTGATCAAAATGGTAAAAGCTACCACTAATCAAATCATATTTTGACTCCCAGAATAACGGCAACGGTGATTTTTCTCCATATAGTGCAGCTAAAGAATTAAGCGTGAGCAAATGCGGTGTCCTTTTCAAGCATATACATCAAATGAAAATGGGCAAAGGAAATTTCCTGAATGCAAAGACAAAACCGAGTGGAGAATGAAATCTCAGCTTCAGATACAAGTACTTTAAATAAATCGAAAGAAAGGAAAGGAGGAGGAAGAATTGACTGGCATTAACCAGAGTATATGCATAAATGGTGCTTAAATT
This sequence comes from Isoetes taiwanensis, assembly GCA_021234155.1. Taxonomy (NCBI): domain Eukaryota; kingdom Viridiplantae; phylum Streptophyta; class Lycopodiopsida; order Isoetales; family Isoetaceae; genus Isoetes; species Isoetes taiwanensis. The sequence continues at coordinate 7,551,817 of JAJEKV010000020.1, read as the reverse complement.
TTAAATATGGTACGAGATGGTTTGTGTATGCAAATGACTAAAAGATTCATGGTGGAAGAGTTTCTAACTGTACAGGTTGCAAAGATCTAGGGTCTATGCAATAAAAACATTTGAATTATGTGACCCAATGGCCCAAGCAACACTACACTGACAATGTATATTAAGAAAATTAGTCATGTAATGTGCGTGTTAGGAAGGTACCTAGGTTGTACGCTTATGTAAAGGTTGGAGGTGATGAGGTAAGAAGATATGAAAGGAAAGAAAGAAAATGTATGGAGGCAGTGGAAGGAAAGAGACAATAGTTTAAGAAAAAAAATGAAATGTATGAACGTCCGAAGGTCGAGGAAAGAACTAATAGTTTAAGAGCCAGATCAGGTCCTAGGTTGGAAGGAGGGAATGAATGAAGAGACCCATTTGCGTAAAAAGGAAAAAGTTATAAGGAGGGGGAATGAACTGGACGACATAATAAGAAGACATCAGTTTCTTTGTAGGAGAAAAATTCCAGGTTAGAAGGAGGGAGGAATGAACTGGAGGGCGCGTAAGAGGAGAGAGTGGACAATGAGGCTGGAGCTGGAATGTCAAATGTGACAACGAGGAATCGTGAAGGATGGCGAGCAAGGGAACTGTGGAGGATGTTGAAGCAGTGGAGGAAGAGAGACACAAAGAAACAGTAGCTTAGATTTTGCCTAGGGGAGAACATAAGGATTGTTGGCGTGTGGACAAGGTGGACGAAAAAAATAAATTTTTATTGCATAACAAATGCAAAAAAAACCCTAACCATGCATGCCAGCCACAACCAACTTGCCGGCCGGCGAGTTTCCAGGCTAGCCAAAAACTTAACGGCCGTTACAATAATCATCTCCGGCGGCTCCACGCCGGCAAAATATTTCCAGGCAGCCAAAAACTTAACGGCAGCTATAAAAACCATCTCCGGCAAACAAGCGGGAGCGCAGTTTCCGGCAGCCAAAAACCACGTTAACAATCCCAGATGGCTCTCCTCCGGCGCCGGAAAAGCCCAAAGCCTACGCAACCCTAAAAACCCCACAGGCCTTTCCGGGAAGATCCAACGGGTCAGATCGAGCGTGGGCCCGATCTGCGCCGTTCGACGCACAAGACGTGCTTGTCTTTTTGCAAAGGCTTGCACGTGACGCAAGCGGCAGCGATGCGTCCACGATGCGTTAGCCGCAGCCGTCCGTCAGGCTGCGTTATCAGCCCTCCTATTTAAGCTTTAGGGTCTCATTTCCGAAGCAAACGATTTATGGAAACAGGCCAAGGATTCTACCGGACTTGCTCATAATCCTTAATAATCCTCATATTCTTGTACATTTCCATCGCCCATTGTTCCATTCTCTGTATATTTTTCCTTCGATCCTTTTTCTTCAGTTTTTTGCCTTCAAATCCGACTCCGGCAGCCCCTTTTTGTTCATTTCTTGCCATATCTGTTCAGTCTGTTTCTGTTTCATTCACTTTTGCAGCAGGTTTTTGGAGATGGATCTTTCCGGTGCCCAGAAGAGGATCAAGAAGCGGATTCAAGCCGCTGTGAGCAAGAATTTCATAACCCGCCTCTTTATAGCGTTTCTTGTTGTTTCATCGATTCCGACCGTGTTGGGCATTGCCGGATCGTCTCTGTTTTTCATAAGGGCGGTTTTTCTTCCTCATCTCAGAAATGCTCTGCAAGCTTGGGTTACACAGCCCCTTTTGTTTGTGGTCTTGAATTCCATGATCTTTGCAATTCTTGTTCCATCTGGGCTGTTTGATACCAAATGCGAATGCATGGATTCATCTTTCAAGCAATCTGGCGATGAAAAAACCCAAATTATCTCGTCCGCTTCTTCGTCTTCATCTTCTGAGGAAGATCTAGCATCTGGGTCATCTGAACCTGCCGATCAAATTTTAGTTTCTGAATCAGAAGGGGCGATTGTAGAGTATGATTTTGGAGAAAAATCCTACCCACCAACAAGGTCTAAATCAACGCCCAATTTGGCTTCTGCAATGGGCGATCGGAAACATTCTCACAGAAAGAATCGGCGGGTTAGATCTTCATCAGAAAGCAATTTAGATGTTGAAATTCAAGAATCCATTGCAGAAGAAGAGCAGATTATTGCATATCATCCACAAACAGAATCGGAAAAGCACTTCGAGCTGGCAGAGGATGCTTCAAAAATAAGAAGAGTGAAGAAGAATACAGGCAAAAGGGTTCAGAAACAAAAGGTTTATTCTTCGTCTTCCTCTTCTTCAAATCTGATCACAGTCACAGTTTCAAATTCAGAAAATGCGGACAATCTGATCAATAAGTATGAACGGGATGAGCTCACCGAAAGGATCGAAGCATATATTCGAAGAGCCAAGGAACAAATGAGGCAGCAGGAGCTTGAAGCATCTAGATCGAGCCAGTATTCATAATTTTGATTTGGGTTTTATATTAAACATGTTTATGGATGAAATTCTGCCAGAAATTTCTCCACCGGCCTTCTGATCAAGAGTTGAGCTCAGAAACTGAAGCGCAGGAACAGAAGCTAAGTATGGATTATTATTTGCCGGAACTGAAGCTCCTACCATACCTAAGGTTTTTGAATACCTGAATCACTGCCTTTTTCTGCACAAATCAAAGGCAGATTGATCTGAATCAAGTATTCGTGCAGCAGATATATAATGTAAGAAGGGAATGATACAAATCTGTACATGGTTACATATATAATAGTAGTGTTTGGAAGATTTTAGGAAGGATTTATGCTTGTGCAACCGTGTGGCTTTTGTTTTTGGAAATTGAAATATGAATACAGTTTTTGTGAACACAATGGGATTGGATCGATAGCATTGGATAGGACCAAATCAACTTAGAGGAGGGCTTTTTGCCGGAAGAACATCATGGTTTTACGTGAAACTTTTTGATGTTTGAGTAAAGTAGATTCTGTCTGTGTTGTGTCGATCGGATGGAAATGGAATTGCTTCTGCTCTGCTCTGCGCCGCTGCAGCAAGGAAATGACCCATCTGCTCAGAACCCGAAGCTCGACAGAGATGCTCTGTGTCAGACCTTATGATAATTAAAGGGTTTTGATCTGGCTCTTATCTGAGCGATGAAGGAATTAATTGCGGATATGGCCAAACCGAAGCATTTTGTGCCCCTGTTTTGTAATCTGGGAAGCAATTCATTGCAAAAGTTGCATTCCAGTGAATGAAAACTGTAAACTTTCCGATTCCTGGCATGAAATTCAAATCAAAAGCTTTTAAACAAGGAATTCTTTGCAAATCTAGTGCCAAATCCAGCTCAAATCTGCAAATCTAATAAGCAGATTTAAAAAACAAATTGCAGGGAGCAGAGATTTTCATAATGCGCGAAGGATCAAGATAAAAAATAAGCAAAAAAAAGCTTCCATTTCCGACCCACTGCCAGAACAGATAAAGAGAGAAAATCAGAGCAACTGGGCTGATATAACAGACAAAAGCTAAGAAGATGAGATCGAATTAGAGTGTTCTTCCGTTCCTTGTGATCCAAGGATCCTGCAAGCCTAGCTATGGCGGCATTTTTTTAATTCTGGGTTTTGGTGGGCGATCATATTTTTAGGTTTAGGTTTTGGTGGGCGGATCGGGATTGAAAAATTGAAGCTCTAGATCAAGTCTAACAGTGTCAGATTTGTTCTAAATTTGGAGTTTGCGGTTCTGACAGACGGATTGAAGAAAAAACACAGCTGCAAACAGGCCTGCTGATCTAAAACTTGGATTTATTCATCATTTTGGTTGAATTGGATCAAGTTGCTCTTCTGTTCAATCCCACCCACATGAAATATGCTGGCATTTCCTTTGTCAACTGGATCATTTATGTAGAATAGAATGTGCTCCACGCTTCATACCCTTTTTCTTTTGTTGCAGCGGTCTTTTTTGTTGAATGTTGTCGTTTTGTTTTATGTTAAAACAAATACCACCCAAATAATTTTTAAATACCACCCAAATAATTTTTTTTCCTTCTCTTGAAGCCCAAATAGTTTATTTCTTTACTTCCCCCCTTTTTTGGTGAAGATGGAAGGGACACACATCACTTTTGTTTTTCTTCCACTTTCTCTTTTACAGATCAAATTCCTCTTGAAAAGCATAATGTCCTTTAGCAGGCCATTATGCCTTCCAAGGGCCTATTGCACGCGTTCGGGCGAGCTCTAGTAATGGCCCCTGGAGGACATTCACCAATGTAACAGTCATTAGGAAATTATGATCATCTTGTTCCGCCTATTTGGGACATCCATCAATGTGGTTTGATGCCAATATTGTATCGAACAAAGCCACAAAATTTTGACCGAACAGGTTCAGGGAATCCATCCAGCTTTCTAATATGGCCCGGGTTGAATTTGGACATAACTTTACTATTAAGTTCGCTAATTTAATTCTCAATTAACATTTTTAAACTCAAGATTATCTGTAAGAAAGGAGCAATCGTGGTCCTTATGTAAGGAAATGCATACATTTGATGGGTTTAACATATGAATATTAAACTTGATCATAAGTTGGTTGTAACGTCATGATGTATGTGATCAAGAGCACTGTATATGGTATATAAAGAGTAGATACGATCTTAGCTTTTCGAGTAGGAAGAAAAATTTCCTACGAGTTTTAAACTTACCTGCTAATCTAGAACTCTAACCAGTGACTTCTTACGGACTATCAAGAGAAACTTCGACTTTAGAGGAAGGAAGGAAGGTACTTTTATCGTCCACGGAGACCAATCGGTCTATGGGACCCAATACAAAAACGCAAAGAAATTTTGACATCGCCGGATTAAAAAACCCCACCGAAGGGTTTTCGAGGGAAAACCGCGGCAAAGAATCACCGGGCCGACAAACTGTGCTAATCATATAAAATGCAGAAACATCCCAATATATACAGTCATGCACCACCCCCGTAGTGCCTAGTCAGCGGACAGCCAGGCGGGGGCAAAGGTGACCTCGCAGGTCCAGTACCTCCTGGATGTATGACCCCAGGGCACGTACTGACGGTGTGTTCATAAGCAAATGCAAGGGCACGTCCATGGTAGTTTAAGGGAGCCGTGATCCGCCCGGGATCGGATCAACGCCGGGCAACTCTCGGAAAGTGTGAGACTCATCCTCAATGGCACTCGTTTGACAAAGATCGACAGAAGCCTGTCTCCCGGGGGGCTCCCCAATCCACCGCCTCGCCTCGATGCGAAGATGGTGGGCACTGTCGCGAATGGAAAGAATGAGTGCGTTTTTCGGGGGCAGGGGAACGGAAATATGGTGGGCCCAGGCTAACACGGGAGGAGGGAAGTTATGTGCTAGTTCCATGGTACCCTTCTAACTTTCAAATCTAGTCGGATAGATGCTTTTAAACCCCACTACCTTGCTAAATTTTAAATCTGGTCGAGCATATGCTATTAAACTCCGGTATTTCCCAAACCAGTGTTGCGATCAACAAAGTAAGCAGAATAAAACAAAATCCAAATACGACACTTGAATTTGACTGGTTGTTTTCTTGCTTCAATAATGTTTTGTAATACTCTTGCATAAATGATTATCTAAATTGGTTTTACTGACTATACATCCGTATCATTTGAAGTAACACTATTTGTTGGCCTCAAAATTTCTAAAGTATCTTCCCTACCTACATTCTCTTGACACTCCTATCGTTTGCGTAAGTAGCCTTCAACATTTTCTAAGAATAATCTTATGTCCTGAGTGATAATTATTTGGTCTACGAAAACAATTGATTCTCCTGAATTTTCTTGCATTGTCTTGTATATCTCAATATCTTTGGCCCACTAACTCTATCTTAATATTCGACAACGTGAAAGCAATTGATTGTCTTGTATTGTCCAATACCCTGTCCTATCCTATTCATAGACATCAGGGATGACAAAACTGATCTGGATGTAGTTATTTGACAACGTGCGTCGACAATGGGAATGAATGTCCATACGAAAGAGAGCTATAAGCTTGTACAAATAGAGCACATATTTAATATCTTAAAGCTTGCATTGTAGCACATACAAAACTCCTATTTCTTTTGTTGCCACCAACCATATTGAATACCTTGCACATGGTATAATGACATTAAAGCATCTTTATTGCTTCAACTAATTCGTAGGTAACATAAGGAACGAAGTGACAAGAAAGAAATGTTAGTGTATGAGGTCCAAAAGAAATATTAGTGGATCTTCAAAGCTCTTAATAAGAGTTGTCTATCTTTCTTTTTCCTCCATAAAGTTGGAAGAAGCCACATTAGGTGTATGGATATTTATTTGGATAGCTTGCATTCATAATCCTAGACTGTAATGGTCTTGTTCCACTCTCTCTCTTATATTGGGCTCCAGCCTCATGGTCTCGGTAGACAATAAAAATTCATTCAATTCAATCTAATTTAATTCTATTCTATTCTATTTTGTGAGGAGTAGCAAGCCATGCAGTAATGCAACTGTGGCCTGTATGATCCTTGTTAAGGGTAAGGGGCTGCATATTCTAAGCGAGTTGCGCCCCAGACAACCTCGATCGTTAGATCCCTCCATACTACAGCCCAGATCGTATGTTAGGGCCTCTGGGCATCTCTCGTTTCGAATATGGTGATTTTTGACTGGGGGTGTCTATGATTTTGGAAAAGGGTGAGGGGCTGCATATTCTAAACGAGGTGCGTCCCAGACAACCTCGATTGTTAGATCCCTCCATACTACAGCGCCTGGACATCTCTCGTTTTGAATATGGTGATTTATGGACTGGGAGTGCCTATGATTTTAAAATATAGAATATAAGTGCACCTAATGTTTTGAATATGAAATATGGGGAATCATCTCTATACGGGTTCGCCAGGTTTTAGAATATGAAATGCGGAGACTTGAACTCGTATCAAAATAATCTAATATTCTAATAAGAATGCTTTAACCAACGCAACCAGTGCTAACTCGCTTACTTTGTCTATTGAATCTATGTTTTTTCCTTTACAATAATACATTCAATTGTGTTAGGGATATGGTCTATGGTCTCAGGAATAGTGATTTATGCATCCATACCAAATTCCCCTGGAACCCCCTATGATTGTGCTACATATTTCAGTTGCTAATTTGTTCAAACAATAAAAAATTAATTAGTATCAATCTTTTTTTTTCTAAAGTTCATGATTTTAATGTTTGAGGAGTAAATTGAGTTATCTATCATAAATCATGTTGAAGGTCGTGCCCTATTAGTAAGTTTTTGTGCATATTATTTCAGTGCATTTTCTAGTTTCTAGGTGCAGCAAAAAAAAAAAAAAGGACTCGTTTGCTTGATTTTTGGTACTAAGGCAAAGAGGTATTCACATTCTTACGATATCTCTATCCATCAAGCCTACTTGGTTTTTAGGATCTTGGTACTTCTTCACAATAGTCTTTTGAAGCTTTGCAAGTAACTCTAAAGCTTAAAGCTTTATGCTCTTTACGAAGGTTGCAAGCTTGTACCCAACTTTCTCGGTTTTTACCAAGTGGAATAGGTCAATGGACCTATTTTGTGTGTTACAATTAAGAATAAGGGAAAATCCCTCCGGGGTTGATTCTGAAATCAAGCCCGGAGGGACTTTGCCCTACTGGAAAAGATGCCTGGAACCAATCCAGCACCGCCACGTGGCAACACAAAGCAGAACAGCAGGTGAATTGAACAGAATAAAGGGTAAGAAAAACAGAACATTGGGGTAAAAAATGGCAGAATGGCGAGTAAAATTCCTGCACGATTTTCGGAGAAAGAATCAACGGCACATGTCGCGATACAATTGGACGGCAGGGCTGGATTGGTTCTAGGCGTCTTTTCCGCTAGGGATAAGTCACCATGTATTTGTATGAATATTTTCTATTGCATTCATAAAAAGGTTGAATAACCATTGCTTGTCGGAGAATATTTCAAAGTATGAGCTAGTATAGTGGTTTTCCATTTTAGTTGATATATGTGTTTGTTATTCTAAATATTAACAGAATGGTATCTTCCTTTCCTCAGAAATGAAAGCAAAAAAAGGGGGAGGGGGGGGGACACATAGATTGAGCTATGTTGATAAGAAGAGAGAGAGATGCAAAAGTTTTCACATTTATAAACTTGAGTATTGTTTCTTTTTCCTCTGTACACAAGACATAATATGAGATAAGATCTATGTTGAGGGGCAATTCATTCGGGGGAGAGTGGGTTTGGGTATTCTAAGGCATATTGTAAACATATCTCTAGACATTAGGGAAATTATGGAATTGTAGTTAAAAAAAAATAAAAATAAAAAATCAATCTTCTTGCATATAAAACCCCAAAACCTCTGCGTTTTCCCCCTCTTTCTTCTTACCCTAGCCGCCAAATCGGAATGGAGATGGAGATGCAAACCCACCTTTTCTCCTTGTTTTGTCATGGCAGGAGGCAGACCTTCTCCTTAATACTTCAGTAGCTTGCATTCATGCCAGGAAAGAAATACAGAGGTCAGCGGTGGTTAATAGCTTCGGATGCAACAAATGAGCAACAATTACTTAAATTTATTTGTTTGTGGGTGTAGATTGCAAATTAGAATATATAACTCTTAAATAGACATATTTTGGATTGAAAACTTTGAGAAATACTTAATTTTCTAGAATAATATATTTGGTTCATTATTTAAAACTTGAAGTTCTTCATACTAGTTGTTATCGCAACTATTTCAACTGCAATACAAGAAATAATAGTTCTGAAAACTTGCCGGAAGTACTTAAGGTACTATACGTAAAGTACGTATTTTACGTATTTAATAAGTATTTTGTAATTCCAAAAAACTTGTTTAAAGTACTTTGCAAATGAGAGGTATGCATACGATATTAATACGTTAAGTACATATAATACTCGTACCGTACTAAACGTATCTGACAACACTATTCTGTCCAAGTCTAACTTCTGTGGTACACCTTTGTCTTTGGCATGACATGTCTTTGACATTCCCACCTCTACACATCTAGAGATTGACAATCGTGTTGTACCTTACTAGCATTTTCTTCATATTGATGTAGGCGCTGCCACTCTAATCTGCCTGTCCTCTGTTTTATTTATGTTCCATTTTTGCAAGTTTAGCAGCCTTTTAGCAAGTTAGCCCTCTTTCCGAAATAGAAACAAAACATGAGCAAAAAACATGTTTGTTATCTGTCCTTCTTTTTGGGTTGCCCCTAAGGGGGCAAACCCTTGTTTATGTGGGGTTTGTGGCATATTCTAGGTATATGCCAGTATATGCCTAGAATATGCCGATGACTGCTAAAAACCCATTATTGGCTGTAAATGCTCGGTCACTTGTGTTAGTGGACAGCCACTCTCGAAACCGGCCAACCGGAGAGGTCTCCTCTCGTGCAGATGGCGAGTATTTTGAGTGTTGAGTGTGTGGGCGGCCCTCACTACGACGTTGTTTCATGCCGGCCTTCTGCATCCAAAGTTTCACGTGAAGGTACATTGTTTTGTAGATGATCTCTCACGAAAAGCCCTTTCAGCAGATCACACGGAGGGCTTTGATCATACGGTTTCGATAACAAGGCATAGAATGCTTGTTTGTACTGGGGAATGGCTCTCCTGTTATGCCATTTTGCTTAGTGCATGGAATACCTTTAAAATTTGTAAAATAGTCTGCACATGTTAGATTTTTGTTTCCTTTTCAATGTATGATAGATTTTTTTTCCAGTTTTTTCTTATATATCAAGTATCGCACATTCAAAAGCACATGTATTTGGGCAGGAAAAGGTATTCATATTAAAGAGCATGAAGTTCTTTATGGATCTGAAGCACGAATTAAAATATGTGCCCCAGTTGAGTGCAAGGGCATTGTTGGCAGTGACAACAGGTTCTCATTCTATAATAGGCAAGATATTTAGTTCCTGGGTGTTTATGATGTTCTTTCTGTGGCTATTAAGTACTATATTCTTGATTTGATGAGAACTACTCCACAGAATGTCAATCACATGGGACTTGGATCACGTCTGTGCGTTTTGCGTCCAGAGCTCGTTCCAGCATTTTGTCAGGTAAAAATATGGATGATTTCGAGAGTTGGAATCTATTATATCTGATTGCTACTCTTCTTGATTTAGATAGAATCATCAGAGAGATCAAAGCTTACCAAGGGGAAGGACGTGGATACTGAAAATGGCACAGTGTCACCAAAGAAGAATCTGTCACCAATTCTTCTTAACCCTAATGTTTTTACTGATTTTAATGTAAGTGGTGATCCTGAGGAATTTTTTTTGTTCTATGCACATTCATTCATGTGTGCTTATCAAGTTTCAAATTTTCAGTTATGGTTTATCTATAATTCCAGGCTTAAAGCTCTGTTTCATATGCTTGTTAAGAGTATAACGTTATTCTGTGTTTATCTTATATTCCTGCAGAAGGTATCCGCAGATGAGGCATTAGTAAGAAAGGTAGGTAACTATTTGGTGGATACTGTTCTGCCAAAGTTTGTTCAAGACCTAAGCAGTTTGGAGGTGTCACCAATGGACGGTCAAACACTAACGGAAGCTCTTCATGCATATGGAATCAATGTCAGATATCTTGGAAAGGTGTGAGCATAGTGTTGGTTCCTTCATTGAGAGTCATGTCATATGCTAACTGTAACTGCACTATTAAATATTCCTACCAAGTTGCAGTGCTTGCCTCATATATGGACTTTCTGTGTTGTTGAAATGGTTGTTCGATCAGCGAAGCATGTTTTAAAGGTAATTTTCGAATTGCACTCAAGTCAAATTGCCTAAGACTTTGAGCTTAGTAAGACAATTCTATTTTGACATTCAATATGAAATGCTGGTTCTGTTGTATTTGCAAATAGTATGTTAATCAGGAATTCACTGTTTGTTCCGGGTGTACTCCGTGAAACTCTAGAGCAGGATGTGGGGGGTGCAATTGCTCGCTTCCTCAACTGTTGTCTAGGTTTAGAAGATGCTTCTTCATTTCAACTGCTACCAAATGCGAAACTAGCAGAGGGTGACGTGGTCATGGAGGAAGATCAAATTTATCATCCAGTAAGGTTGAGAACATACGTTTCCAATGCTCAATTTTCTTTTTGGGTTGTATATACAAAGTTATGCGTTTAAGCACATATGTTTCCAATGCTCAATTTTTTCTTTTGGATTTGTATATACAAAGTTATGCGTTATTTGGTTTTTACCAACTAATGATCAAATGAAATAGCACATCACTCTACTGAATCTTAACGTCTAGAAAATCCATCAAGAGGTTTCACAGGTGCAAGCATTTGTCAAAGCTATAGCTTTTGGCAGCAATGGTGTATTGTAATATGCAACTATATATAAACTTTATTCTTTGTTTAAGCATCCATTTCCGTTAATTTCTCTGTATGTTGTATCAGATCGATTCATCTAACACAGATATTTAGAAGGATAATAGGTTATCTATTGTTAAAGGACACTCTAGAAAACAGACACTGTACATGTGCATAACTTCAGAATTGATTTGGATTGATATCCAAGAGAATGTGAAGTTCAATTGCAGGTACTAAATTTCGTTCTTTTCCTAAAACAACCTTTACAATTATTTCGCATTCCAATGCTTTCCTTTTATTTTATAAGCAATGGGTATGCAGTTTGAATTGTTGGATGATGCAAAGGCTAAAGCGCATAATATCTCAGCTGTACGTAATCTCTGCCTCAAGGTTTATATCCCACCCATCCATATTTATTACTCTTTTTCATGAGAGAAGTCTTTTGATGGTTGTCATATAGGTTGGAATTACATTGGCAGCTAGGCATTATGTGTTTGATTCTCCCAATCCATTTAGAACAGAGGATATTTTGGATTTACAAGTAGTGGTGAAGCACATAGCACTTGTTTGTTCTGATGTTCATAATCTTCTTGAGAATGGGAAGCTTCGATTGGCACGATAAAGAAGAAAATAAAATGTTTAGTGTCTATTCATTGCCTCCATGCATTAAGGTCTGCTTGTTCTCAAGGACTTTACATCTTCGTTTATTTTGTAGGGAAAGTTAATGAGGCCTACGAAATGTTTTCCGAAGCTTTTGGCATTTTGCAGCAAGTATGTCTCTTATCTCATTGCTGGAAGTTCTGTATGTGTGTATATCCATGCCCGGTCGGTATAGATTGTAAAAGATGAAGGATATAGGAAAGGAAGCAATTATAGAGAGAAAGGAGCGATAAAGAAGAATGAAATACATGCAGAAATAGAAGTGTCAGATGCCGTGTAGCCGTGACCTGTCATCATTATTTATGACAACTATATTTTGACGCTCTTTTTTAAGCTATAAATGATCTCCTCAATTGATGTTTCCATGAGGCAAAGGAGGTTGATAAGCAGCTTCTTAGTAATAGGCCTTCAAGTTGAGGTTTTGTAGGTGAGTATCGCAGACCAACCCGGCCAGGAAGTACTAATTTGAAATTAATAGCTGCCTGAACAAATCCATCATTTTGGGGTGACTTTTTCAGTTGGATTATGCTGCACCTATGCTGGAGCGGGGACACTCGGCCATGGAAAGTAGCTGCATTCAAAACCATAAGCATGCCGTGTGGTGCTTCTTCACGTGTCTGTGCAGCCAATATGATTTGAATTTCCAAAAGCATCGAGCTGGGATGGTGACCTATATCAGTTCTGTTACAATCAAGTATGGATAGAGAGTGGGATTCACATAAAAATCCTGATCATGCACTAGAAGGTTTTATAAGGCGATTGAGTTTGGGATGGGATCTGGTATGTTTATGTCTTACGTGCTGCTTGTCGTATTCTCTCACTTCAGTGTTAACCTAAGCCTGGACATCGCTGATGTAGCTCGACTTCTGGAAACACTTAAGAAGCCATTTTTTTTAGGATTGAAGTGTCGAGAACTGTTCGTAAACTTCACGTTCGGTCATGGTTGTGAACTTTTTGATATGAGATGGGAATCCAGGATCTTGTTTCAAAGCGATGGTGCTTGCTTGAGGCATATATACTTTTTCCTCGACTCACCATTCTAGAAAGTTCAACCCGATGTAAACTTGGTGAATCTATCCCTGTTTGGCTGCAGACGCATACAACCCTGATCATTCCTGTCTTTGTGATGTATAGCCATACAACTTCAATTTGCATTAGGTCTTTGATAAATCTGTGCCCCAACAGATTTAATATGATTTGTTCTTTTTCATAGGCAGTTTCATCTATATCCTCATTGCTCCATCTACCCATCTGGCATATGGCAAGGTAAAGATTGGAAGCAATTTGAAGTAATACAATTGGAACTACCCTGCTTATCTTGGTATGGTAACCATTTGCAAGTGCTGTCATTTACAAAGCTGAAGCTCTTGAAGGACATGATTACACGAGATGCGAAGCAATATATAGGATTGTGGTTCTTTTGATCCACTTAAAGTGAAAGGCATCATCAACTATTGATTTCTTTATATAGAAAAGCATGTCACTACCCATTTAAAGTATTGAAGCCATAATATAAAGTTGAAAACACAGTCAACGGCCTAAAGTGAGATATAATTCGATAAGATATTCTGGGCTTGTGGTCTGGGTTGGTGCAGAGGGTTGACACAAGATCCTGCTTTTTGCTATATGGCCTACAACATATTGTAACAATGCCATTTGGTTTTTCATTAATATGTTAAAGGCTTTCAGCATGTAGAAGTAGCTGTATATTCTTTAATTACTTGTATGATGACTTTGCTTCAAATATTATACTGTCATGTGCTGTTTTTTTAGCCAAGGGATTAATTGTCTATATCGTAAACATGTGTTTGCACTAGGTGAAAGGGGTTATTGAAAATCCAATAATTATAATTTGTTAAATTTCCTGATGGTTTGTACCCAATAGTAACTGACACCAATCAACTTGAACGCGCATATTTGAAATGGGATTGTTATATTAGCAAAGCACGAATTAGTTGTTTTTTACCATTGGGTATTCTATTCAATATTTGTATGCATTGACTAAGAAAATGAAATCATGTATTCATACAGGCTTGGTACAATTTCCATTACTAATAAAACTACGCAAAACATTCTTCATGAATGGCTAATGTGTTTGAGACAAAGAACATGATCACGTCAATCCCAATTGGTCTAGACACTGAGTTCCGCAAACCTCTTTTTGGTCCATGTACAATTCATAAACGAAACAACAAAAAACAAAGCATCTTGTTCAAACGATTAATAAGGCCCGACACACGAAATGATTCAACAAGAAACATGAAAATGAAACAATGAAACAATGAAACATGAAAACACCCTCTTGGGCCACCGAAGGGCAACCCGTCGTGCGCAGCACCTTGTTAGTTTCTCCAGATGCTAACATGTTGTTTGGATGCATCATTCTACATCTGAATAAAATAGATAATGCAGGCACAACATAATATTCTATTAATTTCATTTTATATTATTGGGGAAAAAGAAGATAGAGGTCTCTTCTCTCTGTCTCGAAAACAATAACTGGATATGAATTCATTTCATAAACAATATTAGCTTGTTGAATACTCGTGTTATCAAATATATTATATATTTTGTCTTTTGGACTTCCATCATCAGTTATGCCATCTGGAAAGGAATTTTCATTTAAATGTTTTTATAGATCTTACCATGCATTTTCCACTGGATGTGCACGACGGAGCTTAGAACAATTGTCGATGCTATTGGAGTCCTCATATCTAACATCTTGCAACCTTATTTTCAATAGTAAGGAGGTCAAAAGTTTTATGTAAGCATTTCAAAAGATTCTCGGATGGTCATTTGTTTACCTAAAAATGAACTTCACAATGCTTCAAACATATCCTTTGTTTCATACTGGTCAGAACCATCTAAAAATCTTGTTGCATTTGTTAACACATTCTTTTTCTTAGAGCCCTATGAAAATTATTGCCAATGCTTCCAATTCTTTATTGAAATGGATCAACAATATTAGTTAGTTAGTAGTTTTAGTGTACAATAAAGTTACTGGCTTGGATGGAAGTAGACATAAGCGCTCCAGAAGATGGGTAATGGATGAGTTTATGATGCAAAAGTTCAAGTTCATGTATAATGCTTTCAATATATGCAAAAAGGAGAAACAATGCCAAGCACAAGGCATCCATAACTGGCCATGCAGGACTAATGGAGGAAGGCCAATCTTATATCAGACTATATTGTCACCATATATGTCTAGTCAATCTTTTGTGTCATGGATGCCTTCATGAAGCTCGCTTTAGTTCATGCAAAGTGCAAGAGTTAGAAAGGCAAAATTGCTTTCCTAGTGGATCTGCATATGTTCTCACATCAAACATCTAGTAGAGTTACATAAAAATGCATTCCAAGTTAAATGTTGTTGTCTGATGAGGCTAATTCAAATATCTTGATGTTTACTTATCTAGGATATGAATTGAAAATGTAAAGTTCCCATACACACAATATTTGAAATAAGTCCCAATGGATAAGAAAGAAGTTTATTAAATGCCTAGATATCTAAGATTTCTAGCCTGTTGCATGCAAATGGATGTTGAACAACAATGCTCCATCCCAAGCTTATATGGATCTGCCAATGACAAAGTTGCTTCTTACATATGCATGGGTGTTAGGATGGTAATCTCAGTTTATTGTATTGTATATAACATTTGAAACATCTAGATAATACTTAATGAATAAATTGGACATAGATATTGGATAGTAGTTTGACAACCAGATTACATTATAACTAACTCTACATTATGGCTAACTTTGGACCATTGATTCTGGGATAGCCAGGCATATCCCAAGGAGCAATAATCAAGAGCCGTCGGATTGAAAGGCCTAAATTTAGGCTATAAAGACTATAAAATACATGCACAACGTAAACAATAAGAGCAAATACTCCATGGTCGTGCAGGTAGATATAGCGAGCTAAATAAGAGTGCTTTGTTCCTTCTCATAATAAGGAAGTCTCTACTTGTGCAAATTGTTTTCATATTATTGTATGTTCTTGCATGCTATTTACAGATAACATGTAATTTTTCTCATGGCTTAGAGAGCCAAGACTTCCTCCCCTTTTATCCATAATTGGTAGAATGCTTTGTTCCTTCATTATAACAGGGAAGTCTCTACTTGTACACCATATTCAAATCTAAGCTTCATATTCTTGTATGTTCTTGCAGGTTATTTATACATAACAAGGTAAAATTTTCTTGTGACTTAGAGAACCAAAACTTCCCCCTTTATCCTTAATACTGTTGTTCTAGGCAAGTGAGACAGGCTATAGGCAACATGCAGCATCACACAAAATGCAAAATCATGGCAATAATGTCTCTGTGCCTCATCGGCAATCCTACAACAACAACAATCGTTCGGGATAATAGAATGTCTATTAACCACTTGGATGTGCACTTGTGCAACCAATTTATTAAACTGGCTTTTGTTTTAAGATATACATACTAAGCTAGTTGCAATTACATTGTTAAATGCAATTATGGTTCAAAAATTTTAATTTGCAATTGTCTTCTATTGGTACACTATCACATGTATATGTTTCTATGGTGGGTAGTTTTGTTGCTTTGTATAGAAAAATTGATGCATTACATATGTTTAGATTACACTCTTGTAGTTTAAGTAAAAGGATCTATAATTTTCTTCATCTAAAAAATGGGCAACTTTGTATGGGAGATTCAATGTGCAGAATGGAGGCCCTCACAATGACTTAAATTTTTTGCCCTACTTGCTTATTATAAACATATATCATAGAAATTTTGCCAATGTAGCTGGAGAGCCCCCTTTGTACTCCCTAAAACTGTATAATACATATACAAAATCAACACCTTTCATTACATTGCTTCAAACCTTGTAGTATTTTGCAAACCTCGTTATAGGGTATGCCAAGACTTGTACAAGCATACCCCACAAATGAGAATCGCTATCTACGGTCTAGATCGAGGAATAACTGGCAAATATGCCCATCCAACAGCTCCGAGTGCCCGAAGTCACTCCCTGTGTGAATATGCACCTAAACCAAAAGAGATTTTAGGGGATTTTAATATAAAAATGATGGAGGCAATGGTTTGTGATTTTATCTATTCGTCAGGACTATACATGATACAAAGGTTCTTCATTCATTAGTGTGATCACCTCATCAAGGGACTACATTATCACAAAACAACATCAACACAAAATCTTGGTGCCATCACTTCACTAAGATCTAAATGAGAAATAGAAACTTGTTGTTTCAAAATAGAGCAGAATGAACAAAAAAAAAAAAAAAAATCATCTTTTACAAGTCCAAAAGAGAAGCCGGTGTTGACTTCTTCCATGCAGTCTGGGTTTGTCCCTGGGAGGAACATTTTGACTAATGCTTATGAGGGCCTTTATTGGGCCAGGAGAACAGGTCAAGGCATTGCCTATCTTAAGCTTGACTTTGCCAAAGCTTACGATAGTGTCCGTTGGGAGTTCTTGTCTGCCATGATGTTAGCGTTGGGCTGTGGTCCACGCTTTACAGAGACAGTCATGAAGCTGGCTGACTCCGCCTCCCCCTTGTTTGGCTCTATTCCCTTGGAAGGTGCTTCTAGGTAATGTGTGTACTAAGTTGTTGGGTATTCCCTTTGGAGGGGATGTTTCCATGGGGAGGGTGTGGGATGAGATTTTGCGGGGGTTGCGTAAAACACCTCAATTGGTGGAAGGGTAGCAAGTTGTCCATGGCGGTAGGATCACTATTGCCAAGTCGATTTTGTAGCACTCATGTGTATACAAAGCATCTGCGATGTTAGCTCTCGAGGGTAAGATACGGGCTTTGGATAAGATTGTTGAAATTTTGTGTCTTTAGGGGATGATGAAGGGGCGGTTGTTAAAGTGGCTTGGTGGAAGTGTCTCCGCCCCCGGGAGGATGGGGGCTTGTCCATTCTGGATTTGGCACTCCATAGTAAGGTGTTGGTCTCCAAGTTTGTTTGGAGCATTCTGCAGGATGGAGCATCTTCTTCTGGTGCGGCACTGTTGTTGCAGTCTCTTCGCCATTGTGTGGCGTTTGGGAAGCCGTCTGTGCATGTGGAGTTGCCCTGGGCATTGTTGTATGGTCTCCGACCTTTCCCACATGCATCCCCTTTTCTCACGGGGGTGTTGCGGGCTTGGGATCATGTGCGTGTGCTCTTCCAGCTAGATTATGCCTCAGTTTATCACCACTCTTCTCCTTTCTTGTGGGTTCCTCTACCCCATGCGCACTTGCCCTTTTCGCCCGTGCATGCCGGACCTTGAGGCCCGTTGGAGGCGAGCTGTGCTCACCTTGGAGGATTGGTATTGGGGTGGTCAGCTAACCGTGGGAGTTCTTTCGAGCTTCGCTTTCGCCCAAAGTGGACCGGGCTATCTGGGAACAAGTGGCGGTTACATATACCTATAGTCCCTCGGGATGATGTGGTGGTGCGGGTTTGGAAGGTTCATCCAGGATGTTGTGTCTTCTTGTTTTGTGCGGTCTTGTTGCGGGTCTTTGGCTATTCATGACACAATGCCCCCTTCGTGAAAAGTGGTCTCTCGCAGGCTTCGGATTCTCGATGGCGCTCGGTTTGGACGTGGATATGGAGCTCACTTCCTCCATCGAAGGTTAGAGTGCTTCTGTGGCAGGTGGTGCACCGCTGTTTCAGGGTGAATGCCCTTGTGAGTCAGTTTAAGCCGGGTGTGAGCCCTCTTTGCCCTTGTTGTGGCCTTCATCGTGAGGCGTGGAGCATTATGCGGTTTTATGCCCTCACTTGCGGGCTGCCACGGGATTAGGGCTCTGTTTGGTGAGATTGACTAGCTAGCGATTCTTTGCTTCATGTGTATCCTGGTGCTTGGCCGCTCTTGCGGCAGCAAGCCTTGCATCTGTGCGTGGCTTGGTTGGTGTGGCTGATTTGGAAGCAGCGACGATTGTGGATCTTCCAGGGGATTCAACAACCTGCAGCCTCTCTGATTCCTCGACTCAGTTACAAGCTATTTCAAAGCTTTCTGGTGTTCCCGGGATTAGTAAAGCGGAAGTTTGACATTTGGCGGGACTTCTTAGGTGTTGTAGATGGTGATGGTCAGTTTGTACAGCAGTAGAGTTGCAGTTTTTTTGTGAATTTGTTGTGGAGTGTCGAGGTATCGCTGTCTCTTTGGGACAGTTCTCCTTCCTCCTCACTTGCTCTCCTTCCTCCTCACTTGCTTTGTAACATTACCATTCTTTTAATATATTGATGACACAGTTCTTCAAAAAAAAAAAAAAAAAAAAAAAAAAAAAACATGAATCAAATAAAACATTCTAAGGTGAATGGCTATGAATTCTTGAATGCCATAAAGTATCATTTTTTTTTTCTTTGGAAGGACTTGAGCCTTTATTATCAAGAGAAAGTTACAAAGTACAGTGTGGATTAAAAACTCAGTGGAGAGAATGTACGCCAAAGCAAATCCATCCCACTCAAATACAACATCTAACCAATATGAAGAGCAAGCAAAATCTCATGAGTAAGTGTGAATATGAAAATAGTGCTCCCAAATACAGCTCTTTACTTCATTAGCAATTGATGAGCACCTGAATGCTTTGACAATTCGTTGTTGGGCATCGAGAAGGACCTGTGCATCTGAACAAGCAAGATCTTTGAATATGAGAAGATCCCTTCTTTTCCAAATGGACCAGATGATCCATGCTGAAGCAAAATGAAGTGCCCTTTTTGCCAAATTTTCCTAACCATTTGGATAGACTGCTAATAACACCTGCTGGCTATTTAAATTGCAATGAAAGAGGCCTTGAATCCACAACCAAGCATGCCTGACATGTCTACACATGCTCAATTGTCTCGTTCCTCTGTGCACATAAGGAACAAAGTTCAGATACCTCTGGACAAAATCTGTGCACCAGAATATTAATGTGCAGACAACGATGAATGACTTGGCACCATAAAACAGATATTTTGGGATGGAGCAGTTTATCCTATACCCATTTCCATGCTGCTTTTTGTGGGTCCCTAGGAATGACCATAAAGCATCATATTGCCTACTCTTCCTGTGCATAACGGCCCTTGTCTATGCAAGGCAGCCCTAGTGATAATAGTATGTGACATTGTTGGAGATCGATGCCCTACCTCTATTGCAGTGACCTAGGAAACAATAAAACTGTTGATCCTATCGTATCACTCAATACACCAATAAATGCTGACATGTGATCGCAAAGACCATCTTATTCAGCAGTTCCTCCATCTCGGGTTCAAGTGTTGGTTAAGGGGCTGATCAGATCAAATGAAACAGCATAACCATTAACAACCTGAGACCCCAAAAGGATTGCCAGGATAGTCTATCCTAGCATTCTATTCTACATCAACATTAGGAGTTACATTGCCATCTCCATTAGTTGGAGGAGCAGCAGAAGGGTCATCTCTTCCAGCAGGAAAATCATTTGCAACAAAATCAAGGAGCATGAATCTTATCATCCCCAATACTTTCTTTTATTGCATTTATCCAGCTTTAATCAATTAGCTAGCTGACATTGCCAACTAGAAAATGGAACGTGCTCTTATTATTCTGCTAATGTAGAGCATTATCTGGCTTTCATTGTCAAAATTTAGACAACTGTAAATTGTAATAATATTAATTAATCTGTAATTGTTGTTTGGGCTTTGTCCAACTGGTGAGAAGGATAGATTATGGCAAATTACAGCATGAGGCCACATGATAAGAACTACAATAGCAGCAATTGATTGTTGCGGTAATTCTTTAAATTGCCTTTAGACTTCCTAGTTGGTGAATGTAGAAGAAGAAATTTTTAATGCTTAGATATGGGTGTTCTCTTTGGCTATTATCTTAATAAAAAGACTGAAAATTTATGGTTTTATTTTTATGATGAGTCGAAGTTATATTCCTCTTACTGAGATTGTAAAGTTGGATCATTGGCGTGTTCAATCTGTGAAGTTATAGCCCTATTAAAATTTCAATTGAAAATGTATATTTCAATGTAAGATATTTTACATTTTAATAGCTGCGTCTTTATGTGTCCTTTTCTATTTGCTTAAATCTGAAAATTTGATACTGTGGGCTTGTGAAATTAACGTTTTGCTATCTAGTGTCCATTATGCAGTGGAGCTTTTAGAGTTAAAATTGATGGTCAAACTTATGCTATACTTTTAATGTGAGACTAATTTTGTTTGATTAGACATGACTTATGGATTCTAGATCTAACAACAAGACCTGAGCAGCCATGACTTATGGATTCTAGATCTAATAACAAGCTCGAAGCTTTATATCTATGGTGGTGCACACAATCGACCTAATAAAGGGAGCGTCTATGAGTGTACTTAATGGCTAAAGTGAGAAGGTGCCATCTACGCATTTCTTATACAAAATGTTCTTACTCGTATAATGCCCCATAAATTTACAAGTTGTAATAATCATAATAACTGCATATGGAACAATTTTTTTGTGTTTGAAAGGGTGAGCCCTACAACATGCATCCATATACCAATATTAGACTTCCTTTTCAATCAAGTCTTTCGATCACTAACAAGGTAGCTATGTCGAGTTGCATTTAGGATGACCTGTGTATTATGGGATTTATGTGTTCAACTTCTTACATGTGCTCAAACTCACTTAATCATCTATACGCAACAACATGTGGTATTTAGGCAATCCATAGTGCCTAGGCACCTTGTTTAAACTAGAATTTACAATTTCAAATTTTCTTCCTCTTTGGCTTTGACAGTTTTATGATGGATAAACATTCATTTAACTACATAAACCTGGACACTGTTTGTGGTATTGCCATTTTCATATATTTCAAACATGGTATATTCTTTTGCTTCCCCCTCCCTCCGTTTTTTATTTGATAGATTGTACACTGTGTGCCTTGATTCGACCCGAAAGCCTTGTAAGCTGCCACATGGAATTGGAATTTTACAGTACAACTTAGAAATAGCAGAAAATTTTCTTATTAAAATTAGCCAATTTTTAGTACTTCCAATAAAACTTAAGGGGGAGTATGCAGTTGGTAGGTTAGTCTAGATCCACTGTCAAATATACCCAAAAGTTTTCTCGAACCAAGCTGCGCGCTTACAAGAATTGCGCTCATTCACTTTACTCCAGCTAGAATACCACTTTAGAATTGATTGCATCTTTGATTATACCATATGCACCATTTCTCTAGACCACAACCTAGCGCCCATGCCCCTTCAGCATCATGTAGTCAGCTCAAGTGACAATCTCAAACCTCAAGAAGAAGAAGATCTGCAGCATAAAGGCCTCGACTACAACGACTTATCCAACCCGACCCCGTCAGCGGTGAATTAGCCGGCTACGATTCCTCACACGTATGCTCCATTCAGCCACAAAAAAACACTTTGCATCGAATTTCATAGCAAGTCAGTTCAGCTATGGGATAGCAGCACAACAACTTCCCCTTGATTTGATGGGCTCTGCCACGCATCAATTTTCCATTTTTGAATCAAGTTTACAGTATTCTATTATTTTCTTCTTCCTAATGTCACTATAGTAACCGTCTCTAGTCTTTCTAGGCCAACCACATTTTGGTTTTCGGCCTTCATAGGCTTTCTCGCTATATGCATGGCTTTCCTTGTCATGGCTGAGGGATGTATGCTACCTGCTATTATAGAATCTGTGAATCAAAATGATGCGGAGCCTTAGAGCATGTATTGAACCAACAATTTCGACGTGAAATCCGGTCTACAAGCACTATTACAGGGACGCCCGTACATTTACCCTTCAAAAGTTGGATACAACTTTTAAAGCTTCTGGAACTTTTAGTATCAACAGCAGGTCCTACTAGTACTCCACCACTACCGGATGCCTCTGCTGAAACACTTTGCACAGATGCCATGGTGCAGACTGATGAGGCGCTATATTTTCTAAGGGCTGAGGCATTGCGACACGTAGATTTGGATGTGAAAATGTAGGATAGAGCTCAAGACATTGCATAGGGGCAACAACTAGGAGCTTTAGATTGCAAACAGAGTACAGGTTTAGATCAGCCCGAGCAAGACCAGAAGTTGAACTTATGTATACTGAAGTCTAGGAAACATGCTCTAGGCAGTTGCACATTTTTATACTATCTCGGTCCTTACCAAATTGCTTAATAGCTGTGTGAAGCAAGGGCTACCAGATGGATGGAAGGTTAACCGTGTCTTTCCGATACATAAACAAGGGGACAAAAAGGATGTCAGAAATTACAGAACAATACTGATAGGCAGTGTGTTTGCAAAACTCTTAGGCAGTTTATTGGAGAGCAAATTGAGCCAATGGGCAGAGACAAATGACAAGCGTTCACAGTTTCAAGCAGGATTTCGAAAGCATCACAATACTTTGGATCATGCCCTCACTCTTAGAGTTCTGGTGGAACAGGCTAAGGCCCCAAATCGTGCACTGTACATTGCCTACATTGACTTCACCAAAGCCTTCGACACCGTCCCGAGGGACGGGCTTGGTGCGAGAATGGAGCAATTAGGTGTACCAACAGAGATCAGAGGTGCAATTTCCCAGCTATATGCAGAAGTGCGCATTAAGCTCTCCGATAGCCTGCATGATGTGATCAGCAACACCATTGGGGTCCGGCAAGGCTGCCCTCTATCACCCACTTTGTTTGGCCTATACATAGACGAGCTTGATGATTGGCTTAGAGCTCGCTCACTACCAGGTACAAAACTAGGAGTTTATTTGCTTCAGTTGCTCATGTATGCAGATGACGTGGTGTTGATTGCCAGCAGGAAAAGTGTGCTACAAAGTCACCTAAATTGTCTTGAAGCCTTCTGCAAGGCAAAGCAAATGAGTGTAAACATCTCCAAATCAAAGGTAATGATCTTTGGAACTAGAGAAAGGCCAACGTTTTCATATCAGGGACAGGAGCTGGAAACCGTAGAACATTATAAGTACCTTGGTCTAGACTTCTCCTCCAAGTACAATTGGAAGGAGTGCATAAAGAGACGGGTAACAGGAGGTAAGCAAGCGCTCTATCACATGCTCG
This sequence comes from Isoetes taiwanensis, assembly GCA_021234155.1. Lineage (NCBI taxonomy): Eukaryota > Viridiplantae > Streptophyta > Lycopodiopsida > Isoetales > Isoetaceae > Isoetes > Isoetes taiwanensis. The sequence continues at coordinate 7,527,969 of JAJEKV010000020.1, read as the reverse complement.
GTAACTGCTCAAGGGCTGCATTGCATGATTGGGGTTTAAAAAGAATTTTATTTAAAGCTCTTGTCCAAACAGTGGTCCTATATGGGGCGCCCATATGGGGGCCAAGCATTTCAGCTAAGTTATGGAATCAGGTGGAGCAAGTACAGAAAACATTCTTGAAAGAGGAATTAGGTATCAGAAGCCAAATACCATACGCCATCATGTTGGCAGAGGCAGGGATGTTCCCGCTAGAGTTAGAGGCACTCTTTCAAGCAATAAACTTTGTAAACAGGCTTAGAGGGCAGCCCCAGGATCGGATCTCACATGTTGCCATGATTAACTCAGAGGAACATGGCTGGTTGCAGGATCTGAAAAGATGGGCAAGCAAATGGGGAGTCACCGATGAGAACTGGCCCGATAATAAGCTAGATGCTCGGGTTCTATTGGAACAGCTTTCTATTGACCACATTTGGGCAAACCAAGGCAGCCGGATGCAGCATTACATGGCACATGCTAACCGCATGGTAGAGTACAAGAGTCAGCCTTATTTAAATGCTAACATACCGAGGTCCCTACGACATCTCATAGCTCGCTACAGAACCAGCTCGCATAGATTGGAAATTGAGACAGGTCGGTGGCATAAACTACCTCTAGAAGCCAGACTGTGCAAGCTGTGTGATCTGAGATGCATAGAAGATGAGAACCACGTGCTTATAGCATGCCCGGTGTACCAAGATATCCGCCGAAAGTTCTCTATTCAAAAGCAGGATTTCTATTCTTTATTTTCATTACCACCACTAGAATTAGGGACATATTTTAAGGCGGTGGACATGCACCGCACTTTTTTGCTGTCATTGTGATTACTATTGTTGGTTTCAGGCTCCATGGCCTTCAAGGCCCTAAGAGAGCTAGTTAATAAATAAATAAATAAATAAATAATGCACATACAGAGCCCAGGAACTTTTGCAACACAAAGAGTTGGCATCTATCCCAGAGACTAGAACAACCACGCCATCTTCTAGTGCATTTTTCTACATTCTAGGACAGACTGCATGTGCTACAACACCTCAAGGGTACTAACTTTTTTATGCAAGAGTATCTCTCCCCAGTTTAGTTAACCTGACAGCATGAGGAATTGTGCAAGGTGTGAGAGGTGATGCTCCAAAAAAGGTGGATAGTGTATAGGGGAGGCACAACTTTCATTTCTGATCAATGGCCTTAGAAACCCTGGTTGGATCAGCTTTAGTTACTTCCGTCTTTGTCTCTTAATTTCTTTGATGGTTCTTAATGTCCCCAAGTCTTATTCGGGCTTATGCCCTTTGCTTTCTACTTATCCCATGGTTCACTTTAGGGTCCCCGTGGACATAAAAAACCTTACCCATCCATCCATCCATCCATCCGTCCGTCCGTCCGTTCGTCCATCTACCTACCTACCTATCTATTAAAAGTAACATATAAAAATTTTTATTCCTTATTTTCTTAGCTTATTTATGCAATGATTTCACGTGGGATTTATCACCTAGGAGCTAATGTATATAGCTGAGGTTTTATGAACTTTGTTATAGTCCTATATATAAGGTCCCAATAAGTTGTAACTTGGCCCCTAATCAATCTTGTATTCCCCATATACTAAGGTTAAATATACCTAGAGTTTCCTAACTTAAGTCCTTCAATAGCCCGATATGACTTAATTCAATTGGATATGCGACTTGGTTGTCAATAAGAAAATCCAGCCATTGAACTTAATTATTGGGAAATAATTGATCATTTGGGATTTTTGTAATGGTCAAATATCTTAGATTTTCGCACTAACCCTTTTCTACATCGAAGCTGGGGCTGCATCCTTAACGCATCATGAAAGGTAGCGGATCCTTGACCAAGGGGATCGGGTAGAAAAGAAAAATTTTCCTCCTTAGTCTTAGTGGCTTTAAGCTATATGGCAGAATACTATGCGCCATAGGACAACGCCTGAGTAAGAAAGTTCTTGAGGAAGAACTAGAACTTTGCAGGCTATGTGTGGAAGCAGATTACATGGATAAATTTGGAAGGGGCGGTGGCTTTGATCTCAAGAGGGATATACCTGTTATTAGAGCCCAAGATTTCCAAAAAGAGGCAGCCTAGCTACAACAATGTAGACAATGATAGATCTTTGGTCCCAGAAACACAATAGAAGGAAGACTATAATTCTGACCAAGATTGTTATCAGGTATTTGAAGTTCTTTAAGCTAGTAATAAGAGACACCGATATACCTTGTATGAAATGCATATCGGAATAAGATATGCATAACTTCAGGAAAATAAAGTTTTTGCTTTCTTATCCTTCATTACATAACTCTGCCTTAGTGACTCTAATAATATCAATTTGTTATATAGTTGTTCTAAAACATGCAGTTAATATACTTTCAATTCTATAATGTTGTGGATTCCTTATTCATTCATAATACCTCTGTAGAATTACTTTGGAAAAAGTGTTGCATTGGATGAAGGGCTATATGATGGAGAAACCCAATGTACCTTTTGGCCCTCATAGATTTACTATGTATATGCTAAGTTTATGTTGATTTGCTGCAGGTATGGTTTCTGCCCTCTCATTGTGGATGTTTTTGCTTAAATGTACGTTTATAGAGGTTGGGATAATGGAATCATATGAAGGATCAACTTGGAGTTTTTGCTACAAATAGGGATCTCACTGTATTTTTTAAATACTCTACTTTAATTTTAAGCTATTTTGTATTAGTTCTAAGCTACAAAGATCTTGATCCTTATTTGTTACTAGCAGAAGGAAAAAACATCTTAGCCTATGCTATGACAAGGTTTTTTGCAATTTCTATGATTCCAAAATTGTAATACTCTACTTCTTCTATGCACATACTCTAAATGCAGTTATGGTAGAATATTACAGCATAGGATGTTGATTTTTTGGCTCATAAGGGTCGACTACTATTTTATGAATACATAGACATTTTAACTAAAGTGGATTTATGATAAATGCATTGACTTTGTGATATGAACTCCAATGTAAACTTTAGTGGCTAAGTTTAGTAAAATGGCTAAAGTTTAGCCTTTCATAGAGAAATCCTGGCTAAAGTAACGCGAAGGAACTATTTTTGAAAAACCAAAAATTAGCCAAATATTTTTCTTAATGGTTTCAACCCATTACCTTTTTAGCGATGTGTCGATGAGAAAAATGTGAAAATTTTAGCCAAACACAAAAATTTGAGAATCCAAATTTTCAAACTTTAACCAAGCCTTAGAAAGTTTTAGGCCTAGGATTACTCAAGGTTAGACAAACTAGTTTTACCATTCAAAAGACAATAGTCACCTTAACGTTTACTTTTCTTGGAAATATAAACTAGAGTAAAAGAATTTGCCGGTTAGTATCTAAATATAAATATGATGACTAAGCATCATGCATTGAAATAACAGTGATTTGATACAACACAAAGATGCTGAGAATGTGCTAAAATGTACAGAAGGAACATTTTATCAGCTCGAGCACCATCCCTAATCCAATGTTGTAGTTGGCAATTAATGGGCGGTATTTAAGTGGTAGGCAACTATTTTTAGTCTCACCAGTTATGTATATATTCCTTGTATATTATGTACTGATATGCTGAAAAGCAAAGATTGTATTTCCTATTGGTTTCCGCTAGAGAGCAATCCTTGCACTTTTCTATCTCTTAATTGATCTTGAGGCATTGTGCTAGTTGTGTACTAGTTATATCATGGTACTAGAGCCATTCAAGGATAGAATTGATTGAAGAAGACATTCAGATTAGATCAAGTCATAGTTGTTTTTTAAAGAAGAGTTCTTTGAACTAAGATTTAGTTTTGTTTTTTTTGTTGAAGAACTGTGTCATCAATATATTAAAAGAATGGTAATGTTACAAAGCAAGTGAGGAGGAAGGAGAACTGCCCCAAAGAGGCAGCGATACCTCGACACTCCATAATAAACTCACAGAAAAACTGCAACTCTACTGCGGTACAAACCGACTATCACCATCTACAACACGCAAGAAGTCCCGTCAAATGGCAAACTTCTGCTTTACGAATCCCGGGAACACCAGAAAGCTTTGAAATAGCTTGTATCTGAGCGAGGAAGCAGAGAGGCTACAGGCTGCTAAATCCCCTGAAAGATCCACAACTGCCGCCGCTTCCAAATCAGCCACACCAACCAAGCCACGCATAGATGCAAGGCTTTGGAAATATCTCTTGGCAAGAATATTCTGTTGCTGAGTTTGTCTGCACTTTTTGGCGATAAGATTCAAGTAACACCTTGAAGAGTTGACAGATTTTTCCAACTTCTTGAGATAAATTTTAATTTATTTTTTCGGCATCTTGGTAGATCAAGATTTATCCTTTCTTGTGATCGCTTTGTTTAATGAATTTTTGAGCTACTCAAAAGAGGAGATTCATGGATCCATTCAAGTTCTCACGGATTGCAAAGCTCACTAGTGATAATTATCATGCTTGGAAGAATTTTATGGTGAATTATTTTACAAATTTCATCAGTATTGAGTCAACAGATGATGGTAGCATAAACTAGAAAATTTGTGCTCTTCTCACAATGTTTGGCAGAAGAGATAATTTCTCAAGAAATTAACCATACTGAGTTTAAGGATATGTAGTTTCATTTGGAGAGAGGTCTCTTGATCGTAAGGGTCTGGCTACCCAAACACTGGTTCAGAACAAAATGAGACATGCCCAACTAGGTAACTTCAAATCTATCATAACATCTCTTACTTAGATGAAGCAATGCCGCTTGGATTACTTGACTGCTGCTAATGCACTCTCTAAAAAGCAATTGATTCAAGATATCTTGGTTGGTCTTCCTTCAAAAGGAGACCAACTATATCTTGGTTAGCCAAATTGACCACTCTCCTACAACAAGAGGAGTTGGTTCAGAAGCAAAGGAATGGGAGAATAGACCATGCTAATTTTGTGTTTACTTCTTAGGCTGACACCAAGATGAATTTTGTTGATAGCAAAGACTTCAAAGTAGCAGCAAAAAGCAGACAGGGTTCGCAATTAAAATGTTGAGAAGTAACAATGGAGATGAATATATTCTTAATGCCTTTCATGAGGTTCTCAAGGAACAAGGTATTGAAAGACAGTTAATCATTCCTTATGCGCATTCGCAAAATGGGTGTAGCTAAAAGGATAAATAGATCTTTGTTTTATTTAGCAAGATCTACGATGCATCACAAGCAGCTACCCAAGGGGGGTTCACCAATGTATTTCGTATAATAAATGTGCATGGGCGGCAGAGGAGTTTTTTTAGAGTTTCTAGAGACTTATCTTAATTGTGGAAGCAATGGATTTATCTTAAGAATATATTTGAGGGTAAGTTAGGACCAAACTAGGCATAAAAGTAAGGAATAGAGTATTCTAGCTTTGTGACTACAAAAATGTATACAAAGGGATTTCCATGGATGGCAAGCTGTATACAAAAGGGTTTTTTTCAGACCCATAGAGCGCACATGCCATATATCCCCTATATAGAGGTGAACCTCCTGAGCAGCTACCGCATTCATTTTGGAGAGAGACAATAGTGGCAATAGTATATCTAGAAAATAAATCACCTATTAAGGCAATCTAGACAGTGACTCCTTATGAAGAATTTTGAAAATCAAACCAGACTTATGCTTCTATACTTGCTAATAAGTTAAAAAGGCATGGCAAGTTGCATGACAAGGTTGTCAAAGCCATCTTCATTGACTACCTGGTAAATAAAAAAGATTACAATTTGTATGATCCTTTCAACAAGTAGGTTATTGTAAGCAGGCCAGTCTGGTTTATCGAAGATGCCGTCTATGATAGTGTATCTTCAAGTGATTCTTCTGCAATTCACAATGGCATCAGCTTGAATGTCGAACATTTGATAGCAGCTGCTAGCAGACCTTACTCTTCGTCTCTAATGGTTTGTGTAGTGACTTCACATTTTATCGACGTAGTGGAACAGGATGATATCTCACTAGCCCTTTGGTCCATGAGCAAGTTGGTTCCTTCCATGGGGCAAATGTATTGTAGCACCTGATTCAACACATGTTGCAGCATCTATTATTGCATTTACGATACCTCCTGTTGTTGAACCTAGAAGATCTACCTCTCAAGGAAAAAACAAATTGTTGCAGACTTTGTTACAGCTCTTGTTATACCCATTGTTGAACCTATGATATCAACATGTCTTACGGAAAAATAGGAGGTGTCTTTGGATCATGTAACCTTGCCTTAATAGAAAAGGTCCAGGATCATGAAGATCCACAAAACTTTCATGAAGCAACTAGTGATCCACAGTGGAAGCATGTAGTAGAAGAAGAATACTCTCAATTGTTGAAGCAAGGCACATGGAAATTAGTTGAATTTCCAGCTCGTAAGCAAGTTATTTGCTGTAAATGTGTGTTTAATATCGAATTTTATCCTAATGGGATAGTTTCAAAGCATAAGGTCAAATTTGTAGCATGAAATCTTTCCTCTCATAGCTAGAATGTCCACTATCCGATCAGTTACAGCTCTTGGTGCGATGAAAGGTTCACCACTGGTTTAGATGGAGATTAAATCTACTCTTTTAAAAGAAGGTTTGGAGGAAGAGGTTTGTGTGGCTCAACCTTCAAGATTTATTGTTGAAGGAAGAAGCAGCTGGTTTGTCATTTAAAAAAAAAAAGCATTTATAGCTTGAAGCACGCTCCATGCTATTGGGATGCTAAAATTAATATTCTCTTTCATTTAGCAGAAGTGGGGGTAGAACCTTTGCGGGGAATACAAGATTTTCATGAGGCTGATCCTAGGTCACCATCCAAGCACGAATACCCTCATTCAAAAGAATATTTTTGGTGTAGAGCAGCATACCCCTACTTTATTATAAATCACATGATGGCCAGATGTGCATTGTGGTAGAAATCCGTATAAGGGAAGGTTTTGTCCAACTTGAGGAACGCAGATGACATATACCATCATTATAAAGGTAAATCTCTCAAGCGATTGTATTTCCTATTGATTTTCTCTATATTGCAGTTGTTGCACTTTTCTATCTCTCTTGATTGATCTTGCTGGGTTTGTGCTAGTTTTGTATTACTTCTATCACCGATTATATACATGTTCAGATCCATCTCAGATAGATAGATAGATAGATAGAGATAGATAGATAGATAGATAGATAGATAGATAGATAGATAGGGATAGATAGACAAGCGGCGATAGACAGAGCGAGGCGAGGCAAGCAAGATAGATAGATAGATAGATAGATAGATAGGACTAAAAATAGCTATGAGAATGCTTCTATTGCTATGTTGGATAAAAAAGGGGCTAATTGGCATATCTTCAAGGGTAACCGGTACATTATGCATAATGTTTCTTCCAGCAGGGAACTTGACTAGATGGGAGAGATGGTTTTTGCTCGTCACATTAATTTTCTCTGCCATTCCCTTTGTTATTATCTTATATAATACCGAAAGTCATGTGATGGGTCTCCAGCCATTCATAATACATGGATCTTTACTGTTAATTAAAATAATACATCATGTATTTAGTTGCAAAAAGAGTGATCACATCAAAATAGAATGTTGCAGAATGTTCTAGAAGCCCATGGATAAGCACTTCATTTCAAAAATATAAAGGTTTCAAACAGTTGCAAAGCATGCTCTAATCAAAATAGAGTGTTTTAGAATGTTCTAGATGCTCATAAATAAGCACTTCATTCCAAAAGTTAAAAGCTTTCAAAAATTTTGAAAAGAAAGTGTTATAATTAGAATAGAACATTGCACAATTTTTAAAATGTTCTAGAAGCCCATCGGTAAGCATTCCAATCAAAAAAAATGAAAGTTTTTAAAAGTATTTCAAGCTGCTTGTTGGACGTCTGTATAGGCTGAGAATAGAAAATTCTATTGGAATCTCCTCCATCCCTAGGACGCTTCTCCTTCTGAAGAGCGATAGTTGTCTGATTCAAATATTTTGAAGATAGTGGACAATGCAACATCTTATATTGCTCATTTATTATAACTAGGGACACCTTAGAAACCACTAACTCTTCAACTCATCTTGGAATGGCATTCTCTTCTCTTCAAAGAAGCTTTGAAAGTGACTTGAAAGAACTTATGGAGACTGTCACGGCTTTCTAATATCGATCAATTATCATCTGTAATACTAGATATTGTCGTTGACCATTTCTTTTGCTTAGCTGTCTGAGAAAAGAACTTAGAGCACTTATTTGCTTTCCTAATCCATGTTAAACCTGCCTTTTTCTTGTTCTTGGCAACTTAGTCTCCTCTAAGTTGTTGATCTCATCTAGCATTGTTTTCTCTTCTATACCATCATTGGGGCTCGATTCTCCGAGGGTAGGCCACTAACTATATAATTTGTCAAAAACTGCCTCCTCCTCTTGCTCTACCCCATAGTTTGGCAAATTGCCCAATGTTTGCCAGTGTTGTCGTTGCGGTCTTCATGCCCCGAATCTTTTACAAATGCCACTTGCCAAATTTCTTTACGTTTGGTTGGTATTCATTTTTAAAACTTTTTTGTGTATTCTTGACATGAGATTACTTGAGGAATATGATCAGATATAGCATTATCGGCACTATTAATCTTTGCAAATGGTTAGGGAAAGGGCGAGGGTCTTATAATCCACATTGCATCTATCATGTCTTGCACAAGCTCCACCCCACCTTATCCATCCATTGCATCATATAAAACCTTTATTCCCCTCTAGCTTTTTTGTAATATTGGGCTTAGTGATTTGCAATGGACTGGCACCGTGGCTGGCCTCCCACAAGTGCACTTGCAGGCAGGAGAACCAAAGGGTTGGATCTTATATATATGGTGGACTATGATTTGGTGGCCGAGCAAGACATGCATGCCGTCAAACACCTCTGGGTGGGCACATACAATAGAGATGAAGAGGTCGACGTAGACCACCTGCCACTTTACCTGAAGCTGGCATGATAGGCCATTCAAACCCCCTATGTGGCAGTTCCTTACACTCTTCAGCTGTGATTAGATTATGAACATGCAAATGCTTATGCCAGATGCTCACAGATGACCTGATAAGAGCTCTGCAGTATCCTATACTAGAGGAACGGACGGTCCAGTTGATTGATGTGCTCGAGATGGCTGCCGAAAGGTGCTTTGGGAGATGCTGCCTCGACGGACCTCGAGAACCACAACTTTCCCGCGTGATCAGTGGTTTTAATGCTGAGTGCAAGGAACTCAAATGCCAGCTCTGTCAAGTCATAGATTGCGCTCTACACCCGCACGGGGACAACACCATGCCTTCCTCAATCCTAAGAAAGCCAGATACATTGCGGGACATCAAAGGGAGATGTTTTACCTCCTAGGCCGTCATTCCAGGACCTTTTGGAGAAGGGTGCTCAGAAAGCCAGTACAGCCTGTAGGGAACATTTCCCCCGAGTAGTGGGGGCAATGCTTGCAGCAACTCTATGATCCTCATGGTGAACAAGCAACAATATCCCCTCGCAGGAAGGACTGACACAAGAAATCATAGAGGCAGATGTTGACCAAGGCTTACAACATCTAGCCAATGGCAAAATGGCATATTTGGATGGTATGCAAGCAGAGTTGCTCAAATGGGCAGGGCCATCCATAGTACCGGTTGTAACTGCTTTGTTCAATAGGGCATTAAGGAAGGCTTTTCCCGGCAGTAGACCACTAACAGAGTTGTTCCCATCTACAAAATAGGTGATCCACACTGCCCAGCTAATTATCAGACAATCATGATTAATTCAGTGTCTGCAAAACTGTTGACTGGGGTTCTAAAGGGTAGTTGACAGACATGGTAGAGGTAGCAGAATTACGAGCCCCTATCCAGGCGAGATTCAAGCCCCCGAACTCAACCATTGATCACATCTTCATGCTGCGGACTTCGATTGAATATATCAAGAACCGTCGCCAGGACCTGTATTATTGCTTCGTTGAGTTTGCCAAGGCTTTTGATACTATACATTGGGAAAAAATGTGGGCAAGATTGCGACAGCTTGGGGGCCCTGTGGAACTGTAAAATGCAGTGTACAGGCTATATGAGACATGCTCAAGTCAATTGCAGCCAGCATGCCAACCATTCGACAATACTTTGGGGTCCGCCAGGGATATCCACTCTCTTCAACATTGTTTTGACTCTACATTGATCAGTTGGAGATTGCTACTATGGGGTTAATGGAGCTCAACTTCTGCATCAAATCATCATACATCCAATATACGTTGATGATGTGGACCTCCTAGCTCACACTCCGGAGGACATGCAGCGCCATCTCAATGCCTTGGACACATTCTGCCAAGACACTGATATGCGCAAACCTGGTCAAGACTAAAGTGGTCCTCATATCATCCTCACGTTAGCCAAATCCTTCCTTCTTCAGTTACCGGGGGCAGAATGTGAAAGTGAAACTATCTACAAGTATTTAGGTGTGAAGTTTCCTTCTACAATGTACTGGGAAGCTTCTATCAAGTTAAGAACAACGACGGGCTAGAAGGCACTACATGCAATGCAAAACAACTACAACAGAGTGGAGCTATATAATTGGCCCATCAGTCCCACCTATTTAAAGTTTTGATGAAGCCCACAGTTCCATATCAAATCCTATTGCAGGAGATTCACATATTATATACAGCTTACACTATGCGAAGTTAGTGAATTCCTTGTTCAATATCCTACTAGCTTCTGGGGTTCTGCCTCTTACAGAAAAGTGGCTTTGGCTATCTCTATGGAACATCAAAAAAAAAAAATGGAGAAGGTTTTGGATAAATTGCTCCGGCTCCAAACTGTCCGTTATATGGTGACAATCATTCATCCTTGTGTGTGAGTTAATATTATTATCCACAAATTTCGTCTAGGAGCAAATGATATTTTTTCCTTATGTGCTTAGAGGGTTAGAAAAGAAAGAATTACATCATCTTCAAAAGTCATGGTTGCTCTAATGCACAAGTTTTGCTTGATGCTTAAACTGCATACAATTGAAAAGTGTCTGAGAATTTGTATTTTGCGGGCACAAAAAAAGGTAATGGGAGCATGGAGAGGGGGAGTTGGGGGTGTGGGGTGTGTGTGTGTGTGTGTGGGGGTTATCGAGGCGGATGTATTGTCTAGCAATGGCTGGTTCAAATTGTTTTTTAATTTTTATTTAAACAAAATGCGAAAAAAAAGGCGGAAGCTTTCGCATTGTTTGCAAATTTTTTTAACAAGAAGTTATTACGCATATGCAAAAGACTGATTTGCGGACGTGCTATTTTTGATTAAAAATTTCTACCCTTTTTTCACATGCATTACGCATAATTTTGCTAAACAAGGGCACAAGCGTATATAGCATATATTTTTGCTTGTATACATACTATACAATCAAGGCATAGAGATGCTCATCAAAGACAGTGAAGTACAATATTTGGAAGCATTACCTTCAGATCTATACTTATTCATCAACTTTTGATTTCTGTTCACATTGTTTAAATGATTGAATTGAATTGAATTGAATTAAATTAAATATTTTTTATCCCTCACGGATACCAATCGGCCTATAGGACCCAATACAAGATTGCAGCAGGCGTATTTACTGCCCGGATTAAAAAACCCCTGCCCCAAAGAGTTTTTAAAGGAAAAACGGTGGCAGCAATAATGATGCAATATGGCAGGGTAATATGCTCCTGCAGACATTCTCGCATCCATAAAAAAAATTACATATAAAACAATGGCATTATATATGGATTAACTCAAATTTGGGATGTGCGACCAATTAATCCACGAGTAGGTCATCTTGCATTCACTAGGACCACGTGGGCATATTCACAAAATATACAAGGCTAGAACTTTTGCGACCGATTGCAATAAATTTACGAAGATATTGCAATGATCTAAGGAAATGAACTCTATATTTCATCAAACATACATACCAAACGTCAAGCAATGCCATCAGAATAGAATAAATTTTTACATGGATGATTCGTGCATCGAGTTTGAGCTCGAGTTCTTTGTCAGGAACTTGATTTACTTATTTGCAGTTTTTCTAAGTCAAACCATCACATGATGAAATACCTACTATGATACCCCTAATTAGCAACCTACTTCCTGAGGTGGAATTAAATCCTAGCCTACAAAGTGAGCATATAACACAAAAGTTTTGCCTAATGGAAGCAAGGGAGTTGGTAAAGACCTCGCAATGTGCCACAAGTTAAGTGCACTTTCGCTGGACTTTAGTTGGAATAGAACTGGGATGGATGATCTCTTGCAAACACGTTGTCTTGTTGGGTGTGGCTAGAGATTCTACCAGTGATAATCCCTAACATGGTAGAACTTCTGTTTGGAATGTGCTTTGTTTGTCTGCTGGTTGTGAAGGATCCTATCCTCTATCTAATGGTAGGATAGGAAAGCTGGCTAGTTGAAAGGCTAGTCTAAAACTAAATTTTGCAGATGCATGTGTAAGGGACCAATAACTATTGGATTAAACAAGTGACATATTTTTTCCCTGGTGACTAGCTGGAAGGATTAGCTCCTGGACATAGCCTTATCCAGTGTTTGAAAAAGTGAATAAGATTATTTCCTGTCAAAACTAGCTCATCTGTACCATGTAGGGCAGAAACGTGCCCTTGGATTTACATGTCTTTTAGCCAGAAAAAATCCGAGAAGGTAAGGTATCATAGGAACTAGCTTTACAAAAGTATCCTATGGGCTATCTTTGGAGATTGTCAGATGAATGACTAAAATGGAACAAGGGTTATATTTAGTGTTGCAAGTAGCCAAAGTTATTGGTCCTGGAATTGTGTGGATCATTCAAGTGGTCTTGTCCTTTGAGACAAAGGTCATATTGGACAAGTAAATATCACAGTAGTTTATTGGAAAATACCACGTGGCAATGACGTGGCCACAGGAAAATAGGCACGTTGTGCTATGCTTGACCTAATTCGACAAAAGCTCGGATATTATTCTCTTCCATATATCCATGGCTATGGCGGCATCAAATTCTTCTAAGCCCAGTTTGAGGAGCAGCTTTTGGCCTGTAGCGCCGGATCCACAGAGTACCGCCGTAGTACCACCTCTTAGTCTTTGCCAGGTTTGGATCTTTCCCAATTTGACACCTATTCTATGCTCGCTCTTTTTAGGTCAACCTGTTTCGTCGGAGTTATCTGCTCAGAAGAGGCTCGTCGACAATTTGCCCATTTGATTCCTTTGAAGATAAATTTATTCGCTGAAGCTAGATTTTAGGGTTTTGCTCTAGGATAAGGTAGCATTAAACTGGAAAACGCGGCGATTTGATTTTGTTTCTTCGTTGATAAGACCTTTGACAAACAATTGCCTGACTTTGACGGAGTAGTTCTAGTCTAGGTCTGAAGCTCTATTTTGCTGCAAAGCTGTACTTTTTCTTGATAACATAGTACTCTTTTCTTGATCTCGATCTTAAGTTCAGATCTTGGAAGACACTCAGACAAGAGTAATTGTTGCTCTGGAGCTCTGTATTCTTCGGCGCAGAGCTTCAACAGAGTACCGTGTTCATCTGCTGCTTCAAAACAGTACTCTTCCAGATCTGTAATATATTTTTTCTTCTTTAATCTTGAATGCTATCTTCTTGATCTACCATAGAAGTAGCCCTGTACTTCTGCTAATGTGGCATAACCTGAGCTCTGTATTGTGTCTGCCATAGCCGTCAAGGTTCCCTTGATTGCCATAGCTATATAGATACCCTAACAGAGATCAGAGATGCAGTCTGATACAACAGCCTATTTAGCACTCACATTTTTTTACCAGTTGCTTTAAATATACTTTAGGAATAGGAATCTGACATGCAGCATCTCGAGCAGATGAATTTGACTGCAAGTACAAATTTCAAATCATTCAGGCAGAATCTGCTTTACTTAAATCATCCCTGGAACTTGTAAGCACCTATCCTGTCTGCACCATTTTTTAATGACCCAATTCTATCTGTTCAAAGCAGATATCCAAAGCAGTCAAAGTAGCAACAGAAGAATAGCATTTCAAAGACCTATTATTCATTCTACAGGATATTTGTTGCAATTCGTATTACTTTGTTCATTCCAACATGGGATTCACTCATTTCATGGAATCAAAGTTTCTTTCAGAGCACTTCAAAAGTATCACAACAGAAAAGTGTTTTAAATTTTGAAAAAGGGGATTTTGTCAGTCAAATCATACTAAAGGACCATAGTAAATATAAGTAAACAGAAAGTAGTACAAACATTTTCAACTTTTCTTCGCTATTTTGCCCTTTTTACTAAAGCAATCTTTCAAAGTACGTGCTCGTTGCCGTTAAAGAGTCCTAAAGAGACATCAACGTTCAAATATGAAGAGAAAAAGCGTTGTAAATAGAAAAAGGGGCTATAAAGTAACAAACATGAAAGGGAACAATCTGTCAAGCGTTAACTGCAACGTGTGAGACAAGGCGTAAAATAACAAAGCGTAAACCAAGAGGCGGCCATTATTCATGCTGGTTTCTTCCTTTTGTTATCAGCGTCAAAATAATGTCCTCTTAGTTCTTAGTCCGGGTTTCTTTTTCTTGTTATCAGGATGGAAATTATGTCCTCTTAGTTTAGTGGCCGGTGCTTATATTGGCTCTCGAAAACAATGGCTCGTGACCAACGGTATTCAAATTTGTATGAATATACTATTCATACATGTGAATACCCTCGATCTACATGGCACTAGGCTATTCATACATATGAATATCCCATGCTTGCATGGCATGCTTACATGGAATTGACATGCTTACGTGCTCAGGGTTTTTTTTTTTCAAATTTGAGCTCCACGCATGCGGCCACATCAGCAATGGGGTAGACAAAGGGGTATTCACGGTGAATACCCCCTTTTCGAAAGTTTGAGCCCCACGCACGTTGCCACATTAGCAATGGGGTATTTACACCCCTGATTCACACTTGCGAATTAACTTGGTTGACGGCTTCTATTTCATCCTTTTGTTACCAGCATGAAAATGATCATCTCTTAGCGGCGCTGTCGAATACGCACCAAACAATAATTTTATGCCAGAAAAGCCATATGTTAGCAATGTCGCCTATCTACTCTGCATAAAATAATTTTACGCTAGAAAAAACTTTTTTTATCAGCATCGAAACGATCTCCTTTTAGCGCGCCACCAAATACTCACCAGAAAAATAACTTTACACCTGAACTAGCTTATGCCAACTTGACATGAATTTGGTAGCCTATGTATTTATGACATGAATTGAGTCATCGTTGTCGCCGCCGCCGCCGCCGCTCACTTTGGACCTTAAAAGGCCATGAAGCCTGTACATCTTAACTCTTTACTGTACTTAATAGAAATAAACGGTGTTGTTCCACCGTTCTCATAAAAAAACCTAAGTTCATGTACGATGACACTGAAGCAAATAATGAAAAAGGGATATCTGCATGAAGATATGATTGATCAGAATACACAAGCATCATATTCACCTCCTTCATATAGTAAGCCATTTTTGTGCAAGGGTCGGCCCAAATCCGTTGCAATACTAGCGACTGCACCACGTCTCGCACCCCTATTTCTGAGTCTGGCCAGCTTGTGCTGTTCAGCCCCCAACTTTCCGCCCACTCCAGCACATCTTTATACCAGCCAATACTTGTGGAGGCTTCCATGGCTTTCTTCGGGATTCGATCATCATCCATCCTGCGTACCCTGTTGACAAAAGTTATAGTCTGGATCAATGCCTCCGCTTCCAAAGGTAATAAACCTGCTTCTGCTAGCATAATAGGATAGGGTATTTGCTGTTTGATGCCCATCTCCTCTTGCAAAAATATCTTCTGAACATTCTCGATCTGTTTCCATAAGCCTTTAGACAAAGTAGGCCCCCAGATTGGGGCACCGTACAGTAATACCGTTTGGACCAATGTTTTGAAAAGCATTCTCTTCAAACCCCAGTCTTGTAACGATGCTTCTATGGCGTCCGAGCATGCCATTACAAAGCCGTTTTCCCCTCCATTTACACGTTTCCTAATACATTCTTTCCATTTGTATTTCGCACTGAACTCAAGACCAAGATACTTATAATGACTTACAGTTTCTAAAACTTCTCCACTGTAGGTGAAAAGCGGCCTGTTTACTGTTCCACAGATCATGATCTTGGATTTAGATAGATTAACTTTCATTTTCTTCTCCACATAAAACTTCGCTTCGGTGTTACCAAATGTTCCCCGGAGCTCATTAGGTGTGGCTGCCAGCAGCACCACATCATCTGCATAGAGTAACAATTGGATTACATAGTCTCCAAGACGAGTCCCTATAAGCCCTTTCTGTTCCAGCCATGATTGCAATTCATCTATGTACAATCCAAAGAGCGTGGGCGACAACGGACAACCCTGCCTAACTCCTATTGTGCTTTCGATCTCTGTTGGGTTATCTGCTAACCGAACTCTAACTTCTTTGTAGAGTTGAGACACTGCACCCATAAGTGAGATGGGGACACCAATCTCTTTCATCCGATTGCCCAATTCATTTCTTGGAACAGTATCAAAGGCTTTTGAGAAGTCAATGAAAGCAAGGAACAAAGCCTTATTCGGTTTCTTAGCCTGTTCAATGAGCACCTTCAAAGCAAGGGCGTGATCCAAAGTACTGTGCATTCTCCGAAACCCTGCTTGGCATGTGGGTCTTGCACCAGTGGCATCTGCCCATGTGCTTAGTTTCTGTTCTAGAAGGCAGCCTAGCAATTTAGAATAAACACTTCCTACCATGATTGTACGGTAATTGCAACTGTTTTTGTACCTGATTTGTGCACTGGGACGACCTTGTTTAATTGCCAGGACCTTGGCAAACCTTCCTTGGCAGCAGCATTCATGTGATTGGTTAGGATCTGGAGGAGTTTTTCATCGCCCCACTTCAGCAGCTCTGCGCACATCCCTTCAAGATCCGCAGCCTTCCCATTCTGCATATGCTCCAAGGCATATGCTCCAAGGATATGAATATAATGAGCTCGCCATGCAACTCCAAATAGCTGCTGCTGTTGTTACAGCCAGGCTAAGTTCTCTGCCAGCATCTAAAGCTTCATCTAATAGAACTCTGGGAAGATAAGATGACCAGAAGTTTCCCCATTCCATATTTATAACTTGCTCCAAATCAGGTGTCAATTCCTTGATAATATAATAATATGCTGCTAACTTGCAAACAAGTTTGAATCGCAACTTTGGTATAGCATCAACACGTTCTATATAGCAAGCATTGGTGCGGTTCAAGAATCACGACTATCACCACATCATTATCCCAATAAGTACCAATTTGGTAATGTTAACAAGATCATTTACTGTTAAACACAAACAATGCAAGTCTTAGCTGTCAGTTTGAGATTCAAATGATTGAATTAACAAGAAAATGATGATATACCAAAGCAGAGACTTTCATGCCCAATCAGTTGGCATATGGCCATAATCATGGCTTTTGAAACAACTTCAATATTCGGGATTACCATGAATAGTCTAGCCCCAACAAAGGAAGGAGGAATCTTTAGCATGGGCTTTGCTAAACCCATAAGTAAGAAAGAAACCGAAATAAGAAAGAACCTCTATTCTTCTTCGCCTTTTTCTCACTTTAAATCACGGCTACTCCATTTTATTCTTTGTCTTTGCTTCGAATAAATTTGGCACACAATCGTGCGGACTATTACATCATAAGCTTTAGTAAAATGGGATTCAATGCAAAAATACACATTAGCTGAAGCATTTATTGGTTGAATTCCCTTACCTTTTGGGAAACTAATAAGCTGGAGTATCCAAACTTTGCTTGGCTAATCTTTCGGACAAGATTCCCTGCAATTTGGCTAATAAAATGCAACTCGGGGTTTATATGCATTGATCTAGACAATACAATGCATACAAGATATTGTTTTTTTTTTTTGTTTGCCCAGCAAGGATGAAGATCTGAAAAAGACCTGAAAGCATATACGGATTTGCTAAAGTTTGTTATGCCATGCGTTTATCTGACAAATTGCAGGTAAAGAAGATCGCTTCTATGCAAAGGATAAAATGTAAAGAATAGAACTTACCATGTTAATCTGCAATATGCCATCATGTCTTGAATCCAACGGGGAATGTTCTGGCTGCAGAAGGCTCGCAAGTGCTGTACAAAGGAATGGGAACTCCGCTAGCGACAGTGGCAGTGTTCAAAGCGGTTCTGTTCACAGCAAGGGGCCAAATGGAAGCTCTGCTTAGCCAAAATCACAGTTCTGGCCAGCCAAGGATTAGGCTTTCCAGTTTTTGCCAGGGGATAAAGATGACAAGAAACCAGTGTCACACTTGCACTGAAGGAAATCCGTTATTGACCTCAAACTTGGCCTTTCGTAGACGCGTGAGCTCATGCATCCGTAGCTAAGTTCAGAAAGGGCAAGAAAAGCTGGATACTTTACAGCTTGTGTAAATAGGTCTTACAATCCGGTCTTGCAATCCGGATATGGAAGTGCTTGCACACAACCCACAATCACACAACCCTAATTCACACAACCCTAAAAAAAACCTCCACCACATGATTTGCCCCTTTTTCTAAAATCAACGGCTAACAAAAGGGTGCACTCTAGAAATACTATTTAGTACACCTGGATGAATATAACAATTAACACACTACCATTAACATTATTAACACAAACCATTGCATTTAACACATTTAAATTAAAATCCCCCTTAAACCCCCTTTTGTTTGGGTGCATATTCACACGGGGGGTTACGTAGGGCAGCGAGAGCCCCAAAAATATATTCACAATACATGTATAAAATTAACACCATTAAGTACATTCTCTCAAACCTTATAGTATTTTGCAAGCCTTAATATACAGTATACAAAAACTTGTACATGCATACCCCACAAACGAGGATCGCTATGTATGGTCTAGATCTTGGAATAAAGGGCAAATATGCCCATCCGACAGCTCTCGTTGCCCGGAGTAACCCCCCGTGTGAATATGCACCCAAACAAAAGGGGGTTTAAGGGGGATTTTAATTTAAATGTGTTAAATGCAATGGTTTGTGTTAATAATGTTAATGGTAGTGTGTTAATTGTTATATTAAAAAAAAATTTGGGCCCTTCGGGCCCTAGCTAAAGCCTTTGCACATTTTACACGTGTAGATATGTAGATGGAAATGGAAAACAAGACCAACATCTGCCTTCAAAACGAGAACACCATTTCTGCATTCTCAACTGTTACAAGGGCATATATTACGACAAAGTAATTCTTAGTAAGACAAATAAACCAATTGGAGTTATAAGGAAATGATGCATTACCATTGTAATATCATGGTCTGATGTGAATGTAAAGATTTACATTACAATTGAAAAACAATTTAATTAGAATATATGGGTGCTTTTTTTATTGACCTACTCAAAAACTCATGTCGCGACATTGGTGCTGGTAAGGTGCTGATACCCGTCATAAAATTTTTTCGACCGCCCTTCACGTTTCGTCAAGCACTTCACCCGCCATAGCCAGCCTTGAGCCGGAGTCAAGATCCATCATTCCTGCTATTTTTGGCCAAGTTATCGATCCCGAAATTTTAGTTTGCAATCTCCAATTCGAATTGGAATTTCCCTGCCCAAATCAAATGATGCACCTTCAGAATTATGTTGTTTCAGCGTTTCTTGAAGCACAACTATGGTTCTTGAGTTGAGAGATGAATTCCTTGCTTCTGTGTCCAGGCATTGTGCGCAATTTGATGCCCGGGGAATGCTGGCGGGCATGCAAGAGTTCGTCAACAATTCCAAGCGATTTCTGGAGTGCTGTTCACAATTTGCAGAAAATTACCTTGAAGAATCACCTACACAAATCGAAGCTGGTACTCACATTGAAACAGTGGATTTCACAAGGAATGAAGAAACTACATATGAAGTCGAAAATTCAGATCAAGAATTTCATCATGAAGATGAAAGACAAGGTAGTCCTTGTTAAATGCTTCTGCTATTAAATTGCTGAATTTTTTTGTTCTAAATTGCTGACTGATGTAATGTACTGCTTTCAGTGGAACAGAATTCATTCAATGGTGCTGAATTTATGGACTTTGAACATGATTTCAACATGTCAAGTATGCAATTTAAATTTGTTACTTGGTTTATAAAAACTAAACTGACATGCTAAAATTACAGGAGAATATGGTGGAATATCAAATGAGGATGCTGAAGTTATGGATGTTGGCAATGCTGTAGAGGTTGGATCTGACTGTCATAATACAGGTACTTGCTATAATAGAGGTATTTGCATTGATAAATTTCGTTCTGACTGTAGTTAGAATTGCAGTGCTTGCAAACCAAGAGAATTATGAAGCCGCTTTCAAAAAAAGACAGGCCGAAATCAGGAGGATTCAAAGACAGAAAAAAAGAGAAGTGGATGCTGCAACTGGCAACTTAGGTGCAGTTGCAAATGATGCTACTGTTGGTAAGAAAGGTTCATTCAGCAAGTGGAAGAAAAGAAAGTTGTCAAAAGAATTAGGCAAGCTTGTGAACGAATTGTGTGAGAATGCTACATCTGAAGAAAGAGTGGAAATTCTAGGGGGTGCTAGAAAGTGGATACCTGAACTAGATCTCTCAAACAGCAAAGAATTAAACACAATGAAAACAATCATTAACAATTTGAGGGAGTCTTTTGCAGCTCATAAGTATTCAAAAATACGGATGTATGGAGAGCAAGAAGTCTTTGCAATGACTTTTTTATCAATGGTGAAACTAACAAGTCCGCTTTTGCCAAGCAAATGAATCTGAATAGGAAGATTGTGTGGATTTGCAAATAAATAGAAGATTGGTCTGCAGAGCATGGTAGTGGACCATGGTCCATGTTCAAGAAGAATACTAGATTTGACAGACTCTCTTATGATGAGAGGAAACTAATAGTTGACTTTTGGAGAGATAACACACGAGTGTCTCCATGCAAGAAACATGTTATAAGGATTAGAGTGGCTGAAGGATTCAAGATCATGCATCCATTACACTTCATGGAGGATACTCAGGTTAGTTTGATTGCACATGCTGGATGTTGTTACAATTGTTTGTAATTCTTTGTAATTACTTTTGTAATTGCTCTAATTCTTTGTAATTCTTGTGTCTGTTTTTGCAGGTTTAATTTTACTAGCGTTTCAGAAGGGAGTATCCTAAGTTTGAGGTTTCTTTCTCAGTTTTTCATGCCTTGAAACCCCTTTATGTCAGGAAAGTAAAGGACAGAGAGACATGCTGTTGTGTGTATCATATGAGAGCAGATTTTATTCGACTTGCAATGAACAAAGTAAGACATGATGAAAAAATTCATGGTCCAAATTGTAAATGCACGTGTGAAGTTTGTGGTCCTGGACCAACATGCATGGCAAGGAAGAGCACCTATGCTTCAACAAGTGAGCTTTGGAGGTCTCTTGTTTGTCCAAGAGATGAAAGTGAAGAATGGTATGCACATGACTGCCTAACTCTCAAGTGCAATAATTGTGGACCTAGCAAGCTGCCAACATGTCCAAAAGAAGTGAATTTCAAAAATGGTGTGCAGGTGGAGTGGAAGACATATGACAAGGTACTAAGATTGTTGCTGTTTTTTATGCTTCATTTTGGTGTAGCTTTATTTTTTATTTCTGTATTTGTTGTAGATATATGAATCTGTAGAAGAACCTGATGGCAAAGGAGGTTATAAGCTGGGAAAAAAACCAGTCACTAAACTGGTTTACAAGACCACAAGTGCTGCTGATATTTTCCAGAATGCCAGAACATTGCTGAAAGAATTCATTCCACACAACTATGAGGCTAGATGGCAGGCCAGGCAATTCAAGGAGTGTTTGGAAACATTTCCAAAGGATGCAATAGTTTCAGTGATTGATTTTGCTGAAAATTACAGCTTCAAGATTCAACAAGAAATTCAAAGTCTGCATTGGAGGAATGATCAGTGCACAATTTTAGTGCATATATCATATAGACATGCCACCAAAAGTGATGACCCTAAATTGGATGAAGATGAGAGAAGAATCATCAAAGAAACTCACTTCTACATTTCAGATGACAGGGAACATGGCACTTTGTTTATGCAACATTGTTTGAACAGTCATGCAGCATTTTTGTCCAGCAAACAAATCAAGTACAACAGACACATTGTTTGATCTGATGGATGTTCTAGCCAGTGGAAAGGAAGTAGAACATTTTACTTTCTAGGAAGAAATTATCAAACTAGTGGCATCCCAATAACTTGGAATTATTTTGCTTCTTATCATGGGAAAGGTAACTTTCATTTTCAAGCACCTAGAGTTAATGTTCATTTCAAAGACTAACTGATAGAGAGAAACAGTGAACATGATGGTGCCGGAGCTGTCATTAAGAGAGCCCTAACTCATGAGATGTTAAAACGAAATTGATTGCCACTTAGAAATGCACATGATGTAGTGGTTTTTGCAAAAAACATTTCGGTGACAACATAACAATGGAAGGCAAGGACAGTCTGGTGTCTTTGTTGAACTGCTGGATTTTTATACATTCCAATTTCTTTGAGCTTGTGAATGCTTGTGTTTGACAGATTTTTTGGGAAGTTGGCATAGGAGATGTTGATAGAAGTGAAAGGTATGATTGTGCAACTCTATCTGGCTCTAGCAAATTTCATTCCATCGCCTACTCAAAGAACCGACCCGACTCAAGTGGCACATATGAACTTCACTTGTTTACGTCATAAGCTTTGGTTAGGGAAATATGCAAAGTGTTCCTACATTGCTAGAATAGGCACGTGGTCATACTCGAATTAAAACCTATGGGTCTTGACTATGTTGAGGAAGTTGTTGAAGGCCCTGTTTTTTGAAGGAGACCATGAGTGAAAATCGATATCATTCTTTGTTGGAGATAACTTTCTTTTGTCAATCTTTGAGCCTAACAACAAAGAAAAAGTAGACTTTTATATTTTAAAATGCACTAGAACAAAGCATGTTATAGAGAAAGCATACAAGGATCCTTGGGGGCAAAAGTTTGGTAGGAATGAAGTAGTTGTTACTGGAAAATATTACAAGTTGATTAATGGTAACTTGTATGAATTGCTAGAACATGAGCCAGAGTGCAGTGTATACAGCCATTTGGTTTTGGCTGTTAATTTTGATATGACCAGATTGAGGAACAACCTGTTTCAACTCCCTGACATTGTGGAAGATCAAATTATGGATAGCTTGCATCAAAGCGCATCCATTTATGCTCAAGAAGTTTTAGAGTCTAAAGGAAATGATCTGAAAGGAAAGAAGAAATCAAAAGCAAAAGTAGCAAAAGGAAGAGATGCTTTGTGATTCAAACTGTAAACCCTAGACCAATTTGTAAAATGTGAAACATATTGTAAATTGTAAATCATATTGTAAATTTGTAGTCATATTGAAGTTGTCATAATTCATATGTTGTCAAATATGTTGTCATAGTTCATATGTAATCAAATTGGTTGTCAATCATAACCATAAACATATATGTAAACAATCATATTGGTTGTCAATCATAAACAATCATAAACAAAAATATGTAACCATAAACAATCATATGTAAACAATCATATTGCTAGATAGCTATCAATCATAAACTTGGAATGTAAACTAGCTATCAATCATAAACAATCATTACTTGGAATGTAAACCTTCATACTTGGAATGTAAACCTTATATTCATGTACACCTTATATTCATGTGTACACCTTATATTCATGGAATGTAAACCTTAAATTCATATGTAAACATTGCTATCAATCATAAACCTTGCTGGGGTTATACATATGTAAACCTTGCTATTCATTGCTATTCATATGTAAACCTTCCTATTATGTAATACATAAACCTTATACATAAACCCTTTTACATAAACCTTATATTAATGTAAACCTTTTACATGTAAAAACCTTATGTAAAACCTTATGTAAAACATAATATTCATGGAATGTAAACCTTATATTAGTGTAAACCTTGCTATTACATAAATATACAAAAAACATGTCAACACTATGGAACAAAATTGTGTTGCATGTATACAAGATCCACATAATATTTTAAAAAGAAAACATCCTCATAATATCCTCCTGGTAGATGCTGATAAGATGCCTGGTAGATGCTGAAAGACTGCTAAATTAACGAAAGTCTTGCCTTTTTAAAAGCAAGATAATTTTCCTCCAGTGTACCACCTGGAAGGAATTCTTCTTCAGAGTCTGCTCCTTTATCCTGTGATAAATCTGCTCCTTTATCCTGTGATAAATCTGCTCCTTTATCCTCTTCAGCATCATTGTTCTTTACATCTCCAGCATCTTGATCTTCTATAGGCTCCAACCTTGCATCTTCAGCAGCAGCTTTCACAGCAATGTTAGACACATTTCCTGCAACAAGAATTCAATATTAACTACAACTAAATTGAACATGGACTACTATTCAAATTTTCGCTTAGACTTACCATTTTTCTTCAGTGCTCCAGGCTTGTTTCTTGCAAGGGTCTTCTTGTCTGCAGGTTGTCCAGTGCTGCCAGGGGTCTTCTTGTCTGCAAGATTAATGTAACTTAAAGAGAAGTTATAATAATACTAAAATTAAATGTGTACCTTTTATGGGAGATATGTGAGCAAATTTAACAGGACTCAGCTTGTCAATATCTATAACTGTTCAAATAGAATTGAAGTTAGCACAAAACAAAAACATTACAAGATACATTGAACAAGAATACTTACTTGCAACAGGTTTCGAGTCTTTCTTTGTGCTGGCCCTTGTCTTCCTTTTCTTAATTTTTGCAGTCCTTTCTGCCTTAAATTCAGCACTTGCAGGTTTATTGTACAAAGTGGTGCTGCTATCAACTTCATCCTTCTGCTTCTTATCTTCATCACTGTTTGCATTTTCAGTTTCTTCTTCATCTTCATAGTTAGAGTCCTCTTCAATCACAACACTGAATTCTTTGAATCCCAGTTCCTGCAAAATATTGCTTGGGACTTCCTCTCCACAAAAGGGAACCACACAGTGCATAGTTTTCAGCACAGTTGAAAAGCAAAACACATGGTACTTATGTCCACATTGGTTTATTTTAACAAACAGGTCATATTCTTGAGGAAAACAAAGGCCACATGCCTAACATACATCAGTAGTTAGCAAAGGCAAAGAATACACACCCATACCCAACTCCATCCGAGTTTTGGTGCTTTCACTATCTTGTTGCATGGCTGAAATATGCTTAGCCTTTTCATGCCACTTAGCCATTGATTCCTCATAGGTATCTATTTCATCCTTCAGCAAAGAAATTTCTTCACGAATGTCTTCTTCCCCTTTAGAATCTATTTTCAGAAGTGCTGACTCCAAAAGCTCTCGCATAACTACTTCATCATTCTTTAGTTTTGCAATAGCATCAACTTCTTCTGGAAAATCACGTTCAAGGTCTTCTCTGGACTTCTGCTTGGCCTCTATATTTTCATATATAGCTTTGCAAGCTATGTCTGCTCCAGCAACAGCACCTTCTTTCCTCAACAAGACTCTTGTTTTGATAATAGCAACTCCTCTGCATCTCTCTTCATCTCAGCAAGCTTACCCAAGTGATCCAAAACAGCGTTGCTATTCAAACAGTAGCTGCTGGTCTCTCCCTTAGAAATCTGGCGCTCAGATGTTCGATAAGCTTCTGCAGCAAAACTAGCCCAGTTCACTTTGAATTGCCCAGGGTTTGACAAAGCTCGTTGGGTATTACTCCAAGCAAAAGCTCGAGAAAAGGTTACCCTAACCTCATTGTTGGTAGGCTTGCTTTTCTGATAAATCCTTTCCAGCAGGTCATGCAGCACAGTGGCGAACCGGGGCCTAACAAATTTTAAATTTATCTTTCCTTTCCGAAGTGGGCTTCAAGAAAATCACGGTCGGAAACATCCTTCGCCTTCAAATCCTTTGGCTTCTTCCCTTCATTACACAAACCTCTGTTTGTGTGAAATTCATACTCAGTTCTTGCGAAAAGCAGTTCCTGATAACATCAAACAGTGTTTTTTTAGTTCAATATCAGTAGATAAAGAAAAAAGCATGAGAAATAGAGGGATTTTTACCTCGCCGGACTTCAGCGCCATAGCTAGATGCTGGAATTCCTAAGAGTAGCAGAATGAACCGAACTTCCCAACCCAATTACACTTTCAATCAAGCTTCAAAATCAAAATGATCATGATTCGAAAATCCCTAGCTGCACCTAATCAATTCTGCCTGCGAAAACTTTTCGCGCGCAGGCCTGCACACCCTGCAAAAATGATGAAGGGCGTCCTTCAAGAATGAAGAAGGGCATCCTTCACGTCACGAGAAAAAGCTGAAAATAGGTGCTGAGCCGGTGCTGGAGCATCGCGAAATTGGGTAGGTCAATAAAAAAAGCACCCATATTGGGATATATGTGCTTCACTATATGTAATAGCAATAAAAAACCAAATATATGGGCTTCACTATGTAATAGCAATAAAAGGCCTCCAGGTTATCTCCTTCCTGCAAAGGATCATATTTTTTAATTAGCAATAGCCTATGTAGCATCAATGGTACCTGGCAATGAGCTCACCTAAATGTAGGGGATGAATAATTAATTGCTGGCAGCAGTCTGTAACACCAATAATATCTAGAAATGTAACACCAATAATATCTAGAAATGAGCCAAGAGCAGGGAATGAACCCTATCATAATCGGTGAGAGCATATATTCTTGAGAATTGCTGCCAGAGTCCATGTACACACGGCAAGGGTTTTATCAGAAGACAACTTATTGCTTGCAAATCATAAGGCCCCAAAATGAGTTAAAACTTGCTAGAATGAGTATGGCATTTGCCAAAGTTTTTCCTGCTAAAGTAGCTACGTTCCGATTTTGTCTTTGCTCACTTGCTTGTGATTATGCTTGCATTTCTACAAGGGTGAAGGCACAATGTTTGCAACCCACAGAACTTGAGATGTTCCTCGCAAATTCCTCAGAGCACATGTAGATGCAAGAAGGTAAGAGCGGAGAAATGTAAGAAAATAATTAAATCTGATCTGATCTGAGTATATACCATGGCCCAAGAATTTGTAGGAGGACTCAGCTTATTCTAAAAGATCAAGGGGCTCTAGGCTCCAAAGTTTTCTGTCATTCAAGACACTTAAGACCTTTGAAATCTGATATAAAACAAGCGAGCTTCTATAGATAGGATGTGGTATACAAACCATTGTTGGCATTGTTGGCTGCTGCGGGATCACATATGATATTCCATAGTTTGGAGGAGCGACAGCCATGTAACCAAAAGACTGCGGAGGAATTACAAACAAATCCTACACATCACTTGCAAAATTATTATCTGCAACTCGTTTGGAGTCAGCAGCCAGAGTACCGTTCCACTGGTCCACGCTATTTGGTGCCATAAAGGATGCAAAACCAACTGAAGCCTGGGGTGCTGGAGGAAGGTAACTTAACGAAGCGAAATCACTTTGAGCTCCGACAGGTGCAGATGGATATCCGAGAGAAATTTGAGTCCCAAAGGGTGCTCTTTTGCAGGTGATGAGTCGAAGGAAGCCCGGCCCGGTTTAGCGGTATTCTGCCGCCGCCTGATTAGGTGTGGAGAAAGGATCAAACGGTGTAGCCATGGCAACTGTAGAATTATTGGACGAAGCGAAAAAGTCTAACCTCCTTGAGTCTGGCCTCCTTGAGTCTTGGTTTGGGTTTGCTTATCCAAAGGGCATCCATCAGTGCATCCATCAGTGCACATCTTTGAAATCGAGCTCCACCGCTTTCGTGATCCGGTTCAAACCCCCTATTTTCCATCTCTTTGAGTATGTCAGCCGCATGTGTCTACCAGCTCCCTCGTGGATAAGGACACCCCTAACCCGTTTCTACCCTGGCCCAATATCAGAAATCTCCTACCGGATTTAAATCCGAGCAAACAAACAAAACAAGCCTACTGGGATCGCAAAATTTAGCAGAGTAAACAAACTACAAGCAAATCCGAAACCCTAATATTAACCACAAACCCTAATATTAACCTAATATTTGACAAACCTAATATTAACAATAAAAGCCCTACAACCACACGATTTTTCCTCTTCTTTCAAATGAATGGCTAACAAATGAGTGCACTCTAGAAATACTGTTTAGTACGTCCACGTGAATACGCCCGTGAAATCATATGAAAACCATGCCAAAACGCGTATAAAATCACAAAAAAACCCCCTGTTATAATGCTACATATGGGCATTATCACGAGGGCTCATAACACCCTCGGAGCAGGGTGTTAAGGGAGATAACGCCCTGGCCCTCGGGCGTTAATAGGAATAAAATTCTCAGGCAATATGGCCATGGCCAAAATGGCTCGGGCGTGCGCCCGCACGCCCTCGCCATTTTGGCCATGGCCATATTTCCCTTGAATTTTATTCCCATAAAGCCCTCTGGCCATGGCATTACCTACCCCATACTTATATAGTACGTATATTAAGGTACAATACCTTGTGAGATATTATGTACCATATTTTTTAAGTATGTTAAAGGTAATGAGATATCGTATATATACTACAAGGTAAAAAATTCAAAAGGTACTATTTTATTTGCATGACCTGATCTATTGTCATTTAGTAAGACCAATACGTGTTAGAATTATTTGCTCTAGATCTTAATTGTTTACTATATATGGCTTATTAATATATGTCTAGTTAAAAGATTGACCCCTTGTTCTTGATAAAGATCTTGACGCTAGTTTGTCTTGCCACTCGGCTTTATGGGGCATAAGAATTAACGGCCTCTACCTTTGCATAAAGAGTAATGAAGCTATGTATAGTCTAAATGCGTTAACATCGAAAAGACTGGGCACCATGGTTGAAGATAAAGAATACTTTGAGCAAGAAATCAGGGGGACTATAATACAACTCCATACAAAGATTATGGAGATGGCCACCAAAATAATGGCAAATTTAGTAGCCACGGGTGCGCCATCACGGGGTGAAATGAAGAGGCATCCATATATATATGGACTATGACCTCATGCAGTAGGAGTCACACCGCCAGAAGCTTGCTCGTGTGAGAGTCATAAGAAACACTGAAGGCACAGCTACCCTAGCATAGAGTAAGGATTTTCTATCCACTTGCCGATACTATAGCAGATGCTTGTGCGGAGCTGAAGAATTGGATCATCTACCGATGCAACAATCGCATGCATTACAATTGTTGCTGCAGCTGCTGCTAGTACACCCCTTCAGAGTGCTGCTACTACTGCTGCTACTTCTGTAACCCCTCAAGGGACCACTACCATTACTACATAAGAGTTAAGAAAAATTCTGCAGCTTCCCACAGAGTGACAAAAGTTGGTCACACTTCTTCTGAGTGTCGCATAATGATATTTTGAAGATGAAGTACAAGAAGGCCTTCATCTTCAAAAGACTTTCCTTGGATAGGTGGTTTGATGCTTAGTGCAAGGAGCTTAAACGCTAGCTAGGGTTGGTAATTGACCCCACCCTTAGTTTGCAGGCGATCAAGCAAAATAAGGCGACGCATTAGGGCGGATTTGGGGTCTCAAAATGGCCCATATCTTGGATGCCAGAATTCCACGTCATGTTTCTCGCGACCAATGATGTTTGCGCATTTTTTTCCAAAGTCAGTATTAGTTGGCAAGTAGAAAGAGGAGCAGGCTTACTTGGCATCCACATGGCAAAATTTCATAGGACATGTTTGTGCATTCATTGCAACCACATTAATGGCCCGCATTTTTCGAAAATCGTATCGCGGACCAAAATAATGGCTACTTTTCCCGCCTACTGTGCGCATTCCCACATGCACCAACCACCTTATCAAATTTTGGCACCAAGATTTCCATTGTTCACATTAGCGCCACTATGTGCATCCTCTCCGCCTTCGCTCTTCATTTGGAATCCAAGTCTCCAATAGTGTCTGTGTTTTTGCGGGGCGAGCATAGAGTTAAGCAACAACGGCGAGGCGATGTGCGAACAAGCAAACGTACGTTACATGCCATGTTTTTACTACCCAAATTTTCATTCTGAAGTTTTCCTACTTTTCAGCTCTTCCCATTCATCGTATTGCTCCCTGCCATTCATTCTTACAATTCAACGACCGATCGATCTAACGGTGGAAGGATATCTATCCATAGGCTCGTGGGTGAGAATGCTATCCTTAACGAAGGGTGACTATGGAGTTACATCGCCGGAGCGACATTCATACACAATGAATAGGTAGAACTATAGGGTTCAAAATAAATGCTATGGATAGTATATTGCAAAAAAAAAAGGAAGGGAGGGAGGGGGGAAGGGATTTGAAGAGGAGGATATTTGCAAATTTGCACCCTCAATAATACATGGATCACACCATGCAAAAATGCATATGCACTTTGTAAATGTGTAGTGAGATTTCGCGTCATGTGATCCTTGCTTCTTTTTTCTTCCCTCTTCTTGATTTATATTCACTCACTGAATCAAATATTTTTCTTTGGGCTATATTTATCAGATGTCGGGGATTTGAGACTAGGGAAAAGCATTACTAGCATCGTTGTTGTCTAACATATGGACATAAGAGACATGCTTTTCCAAGATATACATTCAGGGCAATGGGCATCTAGTTTTACGTTGTAAAGTTGTGGGAGCCGAGCTTGAAAGTCGTCCCATGACCTCGTTTAAGCGAATTGTGCAAGCCTCAAAGTTATGAGAATGGTGTCCTTGCAATGAAGAAATGTTTGATAAGACGTGCATCCAGGGTTGTTGAAAAAATGAATTACAAAATATTTGCTCCATTAGAGGTGTTTACTAATGCCACGACACAAAAGCTCCAAAGACATATTGTATAAAATGTCGCTTTCATGAGCCTTTGAATCAGTTAACTCAAAGTGTCACATATGGAAACATTGTTAGGTTTGATAAAATAACATAAAAATCTTATTTAATAAAGCTTTGGTTGTTGGTAAAGTGTTGGCTTATTGATTAAGTGTTTGTATTTTGCTTTGGGACCCTCTTTGAAAAAGTTTAGTTCATAAAACATAATATAACTTGGAATGATATATATTTTATATGCAAATGGGAGACTATTGATGAGGGACTTGGTGTTATTATCTATTGACAACAAACAAGAAAGTGGATCACACCTTTAATTTAGTATATTCCAACCTTTTAGCTTATACAAAATTAAGCTTGGTGTGATCTTTTGGAAAAAAAGATGACTTCCTATAGTAAAATTACTTTGATTATCTTTTAATAAAAGAAATATATATGTGTCTTATTTGAAGTTAAGTGTGGATATGTGACGTGCTCATTTATTGATAAAGTGTTTGCTTTTTGAAAAGGGCTAATAACTTTATGTACTACTAGAGTTGGTAAAGTATTTTAGATGCAAATAGGATGCTTGATGTGATCTTTCTTAAAAAAAGATATGCTCTTTGAAAAGGACTAATAACTTTATGCACTTGGGGTGGTAAAGCATTAAATGAGAAGGGGTACTTGTGTTTAATTTTAATTTGACAACAAATAAGAAAGTGGATCACACCATGCGAATTTAGTGTGTCCCTTTTTTTTGCATATGTATTATTCGCTTGGTGTGATCCATCTTGAAAAAAAAAAAATAGCTTTCAAGTAAAAGGAAAGAAAGAAATATCTTATTTAAAGTGTAAAGTGTTAGTATATAAAGTGTTGGTTTATTAAAATACTATTTGTTTACGCTAAGTTGTAAGTTCAATATTTGTGTTTCTATTTACTTTTTTACAAAAGGATCACACGGTAATTTCTTATATGCAATTACTTCAACAAGCATGAAGATTTCGCATCATATGATCCTCTTTAAACAAGGATGGCTTTGACCTTCAATGTTCATAAATTTTATGAATGTTTGCATATAAGAATGTCACATATCATATTTTCTTAAAAAATGGTCATCAAATGGATAACTAGTCAAAGAGTTCTTCTACTACTTAAAGAGTTTCAAGACTCATTTTTGCTATAATTTAAATAGCAATAGATTTTTAAAGGAATCTATTGTTAAAAGTAGTCAAAGACTTCTTGTATTAGAGGTATCTAAACACAAACACCATAACCTTTGTACTTCAAGAATGTATAAACCCTTCGCATTGCAAAGTATAATGTCATTTATTAGCATCTTCACGGACATTTCCCCTTCCTTATCGGAAGCAGCTCATCTCAAGGAACTGTATTCGATTCCGAATGCCTTCATCCTCTCTCAATCTCTCACAATATCCTAGGAATAGAATAGAATAGAGGCCAGAGTTACCGTCACCATAAAATCGGACTAAACTTGAAACGTCCTGAAATGACGGTTTCTTGCCACTCAACGGATCCAATGGATATAAACTGCCATCCGCCCAGATGTCGACACTTTTTGAGCCTGCAAGACACAACACGTCGAGGTCTAAGTTCTTATTTTTTAGACCTCCTTTTTTGCGATTGAAGACTGGAGCATATTCGGAGTCAGTTGGATCCTTATCCACACATCATTTGGAGCTTCCATACTGCGTGGATCGCACGGCGCGAAATGAAGGTGTACAATTTGTATGCCCCCAAAGATAAAAGCCGCTGCAGGTGAGCCGAACGCCCTGCGTACTAACCTCGTTTTTTGAAATTTGCAACGTGCATATGGAAATCGAAAAGTCCATTCTCCTACAATCCATGCTTTTATACATTAAGCAAATTCAAATTTCGAATTGTAGGGGCCGGGAAGCCTGTATTGGAATGAAGTAAAGATCCCGGTTAATGCTGGGTTCACATGGACGAATCATGCCCGAACTTGGGCTGAGGCAAAAAATTCAGCCCCGTTTTGGAAAATCAGCCCTTGCAAGATCCAACTTGGCGTAGCTGATGCTGCAATTGAATTTTTAATCGATCTTGACTCTGCGAGAACTCAATGGAGGGCCTAAACTTCTCCATGTGAACCACCCATAAAGCGCAGCGGCCCATGGCAAATACCGAAATGAAAGTTCGATACAAAGCTTCAACCTACACATTCAAATTTTGAAATGTGGAAGGCGGGAAGCTTGTATGGCCATGGCCTCTAAATGAAAATAGCGCAAGAATCGATGACACGCACGCTTGGTATCTGACAAACCAAGAGGCACCGTCATGAGTTGCCGGTATGCTATAATGCAAGTGGCTTTTTAGAAGCGCCACATGTTGCATCAGCCTGTCTGACAACCAACAGAATTAAATACATATGGCGCCATGAATGCGCAATCCCCCTTATTCCGGGAGAATATTCCAAGTAAATCTGTAATGATGAGATTTTGGTATCCTAGGTGGCATGGGAAAAAAGGAGCAGAAATATGACGTGGAATGACTGATAGGAGGCCATTTTCAGACCCCAAATCCGCCCTAATGGATCAATTCTACTAATTACTTGCAATTACACTAATTGAAAAAAAAATTGTTATAGGTAAATTCATACTATGTTAGGTGCCCGAAGGTCAAAATAAGAAAAGTGCCCAAATATAAAATGGAGATGCCATTTCTGGGTATAAAAATAAGGGAAATTTTTGAAATAATATTCGAAACATAAAAAAGGTTAAAAAAAACAACGGATTGAACGCGTTTGGAGCTAGTTTATCTAAAGTATGTTCAAGAAATATAACTGATAATTTATTTTCTATCATCCATGGAATAATTTGAGGTCTAGACTTAGCTAGCTGGCATTTTTTTAATATGTATCCATAAAAAGGAGGCTAAAATAAATAGAAACAATTGGAAAAAATAGCTTTTAGCTTAATGTTTTCCGTGCCCACACCACAAAAAAATTTGGAACGAATTTCGGGTTAGTTTATCCAAGTGCTAAAAAATATAAGAGGAAAAATTTGTAGAGTTTAGCTTAATCACAGAAAGTTTTGGGATTAGTTTTGAGCAAGTTTAGCTATAGTCATTATGGCTAATAAGAAATATATAAATAGGTAGCAAACCCAGGACCTTAGCTTACAAGCCAAGTGCAGCATCTAGTTATTGTGTGTACTCGTTGCATGTATTTTCCAAGGCTCTCACCGAAGATATTTATACTATACATAGATGCATTAGAAGAATTTATAAGAAGGCAAGGAGGAGACAAGAAAGCTCCCTTAGTTGGAAATATCAAAATACCAAGCATGCTATATGCCGATGATCTGATCTTGTTAACCTAAAGCAGAATTGCCTCAAGGACCTCGTGAGGATATTAGAAGAATTTTGTCAAAAAAGGGGTTGGCAGTGAACATAGAAAAAACAAAGATCATCAGCTTTGGGAAAATGGAGAGGGCCGGAAAGGAAGTTTACATGGGTCAGACAATTGAAAGAACAGAGGAATATAAGTATTTAGGATACAAAACAACAAGTAAACGGACATGGAAATAGGGATTGGAAGAGAGATGGCAGGTAGCAATAAAAAATTACTATGGGATGCAGTCAATTTGCGCGCAACAAAATATAATAGACTGGGGGGTGAAGAATCAATTGTTCAAAATGACGGTCACGCCGACTATATTGTATGGAATCGAGGTATAACGTGGTAGCACTATGCAAGGGAAGTCGAATAAGGGGGAGGGTCTGATCAGACACTTTCAGTGCAGGGAATTAGGGATAAAGAAGTCCACCCCAGCAACGATAACACTCTATCAGACAGTGATAATTCCGTTGGAAGTTATAGAACTAGAAAGGGTAATCGCATTTCTGAGCAGAAATATGGTATACATGTCGAGAAACAAACTGGTAAGGCAAGCCATAGTGGCATCAATAGAGATGGCAAGGGAAGAGAAGGGAGGCTAAATATTGGAACTTCAAAAATGGGTAGCCAAACTGGGATGTGACCTCTAGGAGGAAGTAAAAAATAGAATACTAAATGGGGATGGGGAGACTTACAAAAGAGAATACTAAAGGCAACTAGATATCAAACTAAAGATGTACCTAGAACTAATGAACTCAAAGGAGAGCATGGGACAAGAAATATATACAAATAGTAACCACTCAAAGGCTATCAGGATGGTGTTGTGCAGATTTAGAATGGCGAATCACAAATCATGGATAGAGCTGGGCAGATGGCAACGACCGGTACTGAAAAGGAAAGAAAGATTGTGTCCTCTATGTGAATTAATGGAGATCGAGGATGAGGAGCATGTGTGGAACATGTGTCCGGCTTACGAGAAAATAAGAAGGAAATGGGGAACAGTGAAATGGGAAAGTCGAGTGGGGAGAGCAATAAGAGACACGGGCACATCGGAACACATGCCTAAAGCTTTAAAACAGATACTTGAGGAGCATGAAAATAGATACAAATTGCAACAAAGAATGCAAGGCACAACCAATGGAGGCGGATCGACACTGCTTCCATTAGGTCGCAATACGAGTATACAATGAATAGTGAAATGATTTTTTTCCAGGTTAAAAGTTTGGGTTTTTTTCATCATTTTCACTAGGCTCTGTGACTAAATTAATCGTCCTGATATATGTAAATTCTTTAACGGGTGTTAGGAGCCGAGCTCAAACCTTGTCCTCCAGTCATAGGGCCTCGAGCCATTATTAACATTAAAATCCATTCAATTCAATTCAATTTTTCTCTTTCATTTTCATTTGAAGCCTTACATTTTGAATGATATTGTTGAAGCTTTAAGGATTCAGGTCCTTTTTTAAGCATGTTCTACTTCTTGAAAGTTCACATTGTGCTTTTTTGAGTTATAACACAAATGTGATTTAAGTTGTGTCGATAATTTTGAATGAAATCCTCCTTGACCTTCAAATTTCTACGTCTTCTTGCGATGATCTAAACCTCGTTGCTTCATCTGTTACTAAAGGAGAATTGATACTATAGTTTCAGAAATCAAGCACCTTTGAAAGTTGTAAGTTGTCTCTTGAAAGCTACCTCTACAAGTGCTTTTATATGACTTAACTGTATCATATTTCTCATTCCATGAGCTATATGTAGCATTATAACAGGGGGTTGTTTTTGTGATTTTGTACGCTTTTTTGCATGGTTTTCCTATGATTTCAGTGCTGTATTCATTGGGCCATACTAAATAGTATTTCTAGAGTGCGGCTTTTTTGGAGCGTTGATGTGGATTAGCTCTAACAATCTAACGGTTCTTTATCTTCAGCTCCTCATTCATATGCATGAATCCAGCAAACTTCTGTTCTCTCAAAGGCTCTTGTGTGTTCCGACCTGTTGATCCGTCTCCCTCATCCAACAATTGTGGTATGGAAGTTTGTGCTGTTTTGTTTGCTAACAATGTTTTCTGTTTAAATCTTATTTGGAATTAGCCAGCATTCACAAGAGAATGCGTTCTTCTGTTTCATTCTGTTTCATGGCAGATCTACATATTGGAATAATGCATGAAACGTTGTTCTTAAAACGTATTCTTCTTCTTATAACATATTCTTCTTCTTAAAACGTTCTTCTTAAAACGTATTCTTCTTTGTGTTGTGTTATCTGCTGTTGGTTCTCAGGATCCGAAACGTGCAGGGAAAATTCTAGCATGGTAAAGTGGAACCTCCCATCTGCTTAGAATTTGCGCCTTAGTTCAGAATTGGAGCCCATAATATCCAGCCTCCCATACCGTCAATCGACATGCAAGTCCCAATCCTTTTCTTCAATCCAGCACTCTTTAATTCGGGACTTCTGCACACAAAAACAAGCATGGCAGGGCCAATCCGAAACTCCAATAATATGTAGCATTACAATCTGCATGCCAGACTTCCCACTGTTGCACCCTTCAATCCGGCAGTTCTGAACAGCAGAAACCTGCATGGCAGGGCCGAACATCCACTGTTGCACTGTTCAAACCGAAACTCCTGCCTGAATATGTAGCAATCTGCATGCCAGAAGCTTCATGATAGTCGGTGTGCTTGCTCCATCTACCACATTCGACCATGCTTACCTCCTGCGAACGCAACACCTCAACAGAATCCGGCCCTCAGACATGTCGAAAACCCTAACCTAAATTTGTTTTTCTATTTTCGTAGAAACTTTGAAACGAGAAATGGCCCGCCCCTTCGTAACCATCATTCATTCCTCTGAACAAAAAAAAATAACCCTTCCACCATTATAACTAAATACACAATTAAAATTATAAGCTTGTGTTACTCTTTTTCTTCTAACCTTGTGTTGTTTCTTTAATGATAGAGAACAATTGCAACTATTACAATGAGACGAATGGCACGAAATAGACAAGGCGCAGGCTCAACATCACGAATGGGAGTCATGCAAGCAGAAGGCATCACGTACGAGATAAACTATCCTCCACAAGAAGATGTCGTTGAAGCTGTCGAGGCGCAAATCAACGAACGTGTAGAGCAATAACTCAATAAATTTCTAATTAAAATGCTTTAATAGCGTATATAATTATATTACATTATGCACGTACGAAAACAACACCATATAGTATTCCGCTTGAAATCTTATACTATTTTGCGAATCTTGTTATATTGTATAGCAAAATTTGTACTTGCATACCCCACAAACGAGGAACTTTACGTACGGTGTAGATTAAGGAACAAGGGGTGAATATGCCTATCCAACAGCTCTCGTTGCCCGGAGTCACCCCCCGTGTGAATATGCACCCAAACCAAAGGGGGTTTAAGGGGGATTTTAATTTAAATGTATTGGATTCAATGGTTGTGTTAATTAATGTCAATGGTAGTTATATGTTGGTTGTTATATGTTGGTTGTTGGTAGTTATATGTTGGTTGCTTTGGACATTGTTCATTCCATGAGCTTTATATTTTATTACGCTTTGAACATCGTTCTATATGCACTCTGAAACCTTAGGCGCTCTGAAAGCTGGTCACGTTTTTAATCATAACTAGAGATTTGGAACTCCCTTTCAGCTGAAATTTATTTTCGGGCTACAAATCGGGGGCCCAAAAAACCTTGAAGTGCCCAAACACTTTTGATCATATCTGGAGATCTAGAACTATGTTTCAGCTGAAATTTATTGCTTTGGAAAGCCATCTCATAGTTCTTTTTATTGATATGTATTTATATATATTTGAATAACCTTTCCACACCAAAAATACAGATTTTCGGGCTGCAAATCGAGGGCATAAAAACCCTGACGTGCTCGTGGTGTTGCACACATTTTAGATTGTATCTGGAGAATTTAAACTCCGTTTTAGCTTAAATTTGTCGCTTGGAAATCTCACTCAGAGATCTTTCTGAAGGTATCTACTTTGCATGTGTTTGAATGGTTTTTCCATCGCAAAACCATAGATTCACAGCCTGCACCACCACTTCATGGTTCATATTACATTTTTGTTCATATCTATTTCTCTGTGACTTGGTTTCTCACGAAACTTGCACCATTGGAAAGCTCTCTCAGAGTACTTTTCAAAGGTATTTGATTTTGTTGATGTTTGGCCAGGAGTTCAGAGGAAAAACAATAGATTCTCAGTTCTGGTTTTAGGGTTTCCACTGTTCCATTTTCCAGCATTGTATACTTTTCTTCATATCTATTGATCTGCAGCTCTGTTTTGGGAGCAATGCATATCATTGGAATGCTTGTACTATGATGATTTTAAAGATATATGGTTTGCACATATTTGCTTAAGATCTGAGAGGAGAAAATAGCAGGTTTGCAACTTAGTTTTAAGGTGGGATTCAGAGGGTGTGATAATAATCATATTGGGTTAAAATATTTACATGTTGGAACCTTTCAGATGGGTGTCTAGAAGGGGGAAACCATTGCTATTTTTCATTTCATACAAGTGTCTATAAGGTGGCAGAGGTTGCTCTAGAGGTTGCGCTTGATTTATGCATTTGAACACTTTCAGACAGGTGTCTGTAAGGTGAAAGAGCCTGCACCTGCTTTTTGCACTTGGAGCGCCTTGGATTCAAATATTCGCATGCTGGAGGCTTTCAGACAGGGGTCTGTAAGGAGGAGATCATTGCCACTATTCATCTGAGACAAGCATCTATAAGGTGGTAGAGGTTGCACTAGAGGTTGTGCTTAAATTCTGCATTTGCACACTTCGGACGAGTGTCTGTAAGGTGATAAAGTCTGTGCCTGCTTCTTACACGTGGAAGCTTTTAGAAAGGGGCAGAGGTTGTGTGTGATCAAAGTGCTTGGAGGCTTTTAGACAAGCGTCCGTAGGGTGATACCCTAATCATGGCAACTCCAGTGATAGAAGAGCCGGACAAGCCCTGCGTCCCTTCATCCCACCCTACTGATATGCATGTGGATGGTGCTGATGTGACATTCCAAGTATTTATACGGTATACGTATAAATATACGGATGCGGGGGTCGCTGATGCGGCACGTATTCTCTAGCTCACCCATGGAACCACTGTGATCCTGGAAGGGGACACTTCCCTGACTTGCCTCATGGATACAAAGGCAACTAGATATCAAACTAAAGATGTACCTAGAACTAATGAACTCAAAGGAGAGCATGGGACAAGAAATATATACAAATAGTAACCACTCAAAGGCTATCAGGATGGTGTTGTGCAGATTTAGAATGGCGAATCACAAATCATGGATAGAGCAGGGCAGATGGCAACGACCGGTACTGAAAAGGAAAGAAAGATTGTGTCCTCTATGTGAATTAATGGAGATCGAGGATGAGGAGCATGTGTGGAACATGTGTCCGGCTTACGAGAAAATAAGAAGGAAATGGGGAACAGTGAAATGGGAAAGTCGAGTGGGGAGAGCAATAAGAGACACGGGCACATCGGAACACATGCCTAAAGCTTTAAAACAGATACTTGAGGAGCATGAAAATAGATACAAATTGCAACAAAGAATGCAAGGCACAACCAATGGAGGCGGATCGACACTGCTTCCATTAGGTCGCAATACGAGTATACAATGAATAGTGAAATGATTTTTTTCCAGGTTAAAAGTTTGGGTTTTTTTCATCACTTTCATCAGGCTCTGTGACTAAATTAGTCGCTCTGATATGTGTAAATTCTTTAATGTGTATTAAGAGCTGAGCTCACACCTTGTACTCCAGTCATAGGACCTCAGGTCATTATTGACGTTAAAATTCAATTCAATTCAATTTTTCTCTTTCATTTTCATTTGAAGCCTTACATTTTGAATGATATTGTTGAAGCTTTAAGGATTCAGGTCCTTTTTTAAGCATGTTCTACTTCTTGAAAGTTCACATTGTGCTTTTTTGAGTTATAACACAAATGTGATTTAAGTTGTGTCGATAATTTTGAATGAAATCCTCCTTGACCTTCAAATTTCTACATCTTATTGCGATGATCTAAACCTCGTTGCTTCATCTGTTACTAAAGGAGAATTGATACTATAGTTTCAGAAATCAAGCACCTTTGAAAGTTGTAAGTTGTCTCTTGAAAGCTACCTCTACAAGTGCTTTTATATGACTTAACTGTATCATATTTCTCATTCCATGAGCTTTATGCTTTATTACGCTTTGGACATTGTTCATTCCATGAGCTTTATATTTTATTACGCTTTGAACATCGTTCTATATGCACTCTGAAACCTTAGGCGCTCTGAAAGCTGGTCACGTTTTTAATCATAACTAGAGATCTGGAACTCCCTTTCAGCTGAAATTTATTTTCGGGCT
Organism: Isoetes taiwanensis; assembly: GCA_021234155.1. Classification (NCBI taxonomy): domain Eukaryota; kingdom Viridiplantae; phylum Streptophyta; class Lycopodiopsida; order Isoetales; family Isoetaceae; genus Isoetes; species Isoetes taiwanensis. The sequence continues at coordinate 7,487,598 of JAJEKV010000020.1, read as the reverse complement.
ACAAATCGGGGGCCCAAAAAACCTTGAAGTGCCCAAACACTTTTGATCATATCTGGAGATCTAGAACTATGTTTCAGCTGAAATTTATTGCTTTGGAAAGCCATCTCATAGTTCTTTTTATTGATATGTATTTATATATATTTGAATAACCTTTCCACACCAAAAATACAGATTTTCGGGCTGCAAATCGAGGGCATAAAAACCCTGACGTGCTCGTGGTGTTGCACACATTTTAGATTGTATCTGGAGAATTTAAACTCCGTTTTAGCTTAAATTTGTCGCTTGGAAATCTCACTCAGAGATCTTTCTGAAGGTATCTACTTTGCATGTGTTTGAATGGTTTTTCCATCGCATAAAACCATAGATTCATTACTGCACCACCACTTCATGGTTCATATTACATTTTTGTTCATATCTATTTCTTCGCGGACTTGGTTTCTCATTTAAACTTGCACCATTGGAAAGCTCTCTCAGAGTACTTTTCAAAGGTATTTGATTTTGTTGATGTTTGGCCAGGAGTTCAGAGGAAAAACAATAGATTCTCAGTTCTGGTTTTAGGGTTTCCACTGTTCCATTTTCCAGCATTGTATACTTTTCTTCATATCTATTGATGCAGCAACTCTGCTTTTGGGAGCAATGCATATCATTGGAATGCTTGTACTATGATGATTTTAAAGATATATGGTTTTGCACATATTTGCTTAAGATCCTGAGAGGAGAAAATAGCAGGTTTGCAACTTAGTTTTAAGGTGGGATTCAGAGGGTGTGATACCATCTAATCATATTGGGTTAAAATATTTACATGTTGGAACCTTTCAGATGGGTGTCTAGAAGGGGGAAACCATTGCTATTTTTCATTTCATACAAGTGTCTATAAGGTGGCAGAGGTTGCTCTAGAGGTTGAGCTTGATTTATGCATTTGAACACTTTCGCATGTGTGTACAGAAGGTGAAAGAGCCTCGCGACCGCTTTTTGCACTTGGAGCCTTTGGATTCAAATATTCGCGATCTTTGGAGGCTTTCGCATTGTGGGTCCTGTAAGGAGGAGATCATTGCCACTATTCATCTGAGACAAGCATCTATAAGATGGTAGAGGTTGCACTAGAGGTTGTGCTTAAATTCTGCATTTGCACACTTCGGACGAGTGTCTGTAAGGTGATAAAGTCTGTGCCTGCTTCTTACACGTGGAAGCTTTTAGAAAGGGGCAGAGGTTGTGTGTGATCAAAGTGCTTGGAGGCTTTTAGACAAGCGTCCGTAGGGTGATACCCTAATCATGGCAACTCCAGTGATAGAAGAGCTGGACAAGCCCTGCATCCCTTCATCCCACCCTACTGATATGCATGTGGATGGTGCTGATGTGACATTCCAAGTATTTATACGGTATACGTATCGTATAAATATACGGATGCGGGGGTCGCTGATGCGGCACGTATTCTCTAGCTCACCCATGGAACCACTGTGATCCTGGAAGGGGACACTTCCCTGACTTGCCTCATGGATACAAAGGCAACTAGATATCAAACTAAAGATGTACCTAGAACTAATGAACTCAAAGGAGAGCATGGGACAAGAAATATATACAAATAGTAACCACTCAAAGGCTATCAGGATGGTGTTGTGCAGATTTAGAATGGCGAATCACAAATCATGGATAGAGCAGGCGCGGATGGCAACGGACCATGTCTTGAAAAAGGAAAGAAAGATTGTGTCCTCTATGTGAATTAATGGAGATCGAGGATGAGGAGCATGTGTGGAACATGTGTCCCGCTTACGAGAGAAAATAAGAAGGAAATGGGGAACAGTGAAATGGGAAAGTCGAGTGGGGAGAGCAATAAGAGACACGGGCACATCGGAACACATGCCTAAAGCTTTAAAACAGATACTTGAGGAGCATGAAAATAGATACAAATTGCAACAAAGAATGCAAGGCACAACCAATGGAGGCGGATCGACACTGCTTCCATTAGGTCGCAATACGAGTATACAATGAATAGTGAAATGATTTTTTTCCAGGTTAAAAGTTTGGGTTTTTTTCATCACATTCATCAGGCTCTGTGACTAAATTAGTCGCTCTGATATGTGTAAATTCTTTAATGTGTATTAAGAGCTGAGCTCACACCTTGTACTCCAGTCATAGGACCTCAGGTCATTATTGACGTTAAAATTCAATTCAATTCAATTTTTCTCTTTCATTTTCATTTGAAGCCTTACATTTTGAATGATATTGTTGAAGCTTTAAGGATTCAGGTCCTTTTTTAAGCATGTTCTACTTCTTGAAAGTTCACATTGTGCTTTTTTGAGTTATAACACAAATGTGATTTAAGTTGTGTCGATAATTTTGAATGAAATCCTCCTTGACCTTCAAATTTCTACATCTTCTTGCGATGATCTAAACCTCGTTGCTTCATCTGTTACTAAAGGAGAATTGATACTATAGTTTCAGAAATCAAGCACCTTTGAAAGTTGTAAGTTGTCTCTTGAAAGCTACCTCTACAAGTGCTTTTATATGACTTAACTGTATCATATTTCTCATTCCATGAGCTTTATGCTTTATTACGCTTTGGACATTGTTCATTCCATGAGCTTTATATTTTATTACGCTTTGAACATCGTTCTATATGCACGCTCTGAAAGCTGGTCACGTTTTTAATCATAACTAGAGATCTGGAACTCCCTTTCAGCTGAAATTTATTTTCGGGCTACAAATCGGGGGCCCAAAAAACCTTGAAGTGCCCAAACACTTTTGATCATATCTGGAGATCTAGAACTATGTTTCAGCTGAAATTTATTGCTTTGGAAAGCCATCTCATAGTTCTTTTTATTGATATGTATTTATATATATTTGAATAACCTTTCCACACCAAAAATACAGATTTTCGGGCTGCAAATCGAGGGCATAAAAACCCTGACGTGCTCGTGGTGTTGCACACATTTTAGATTGTATCTGGAGAATTTAAACTCCGTTTTAGCTTAAATTTGTCGCTTGGAAATCTCACTCAGAGATCTTTCTGAAGGTATCTACTTTGCATGTGTTTGAATGGTTTTTCCATCGCAAAACCATAGATTCACAGCCTGCACCACCACTTCATGGTTCATATTACATTTTTGTTCATATCTATTTCTCTGTGACTTGGTTTCTCACGAAACTTGCACCATTGGAAAGCTCTCTCAGAGTACTTTTCAAAGGTATTTGATTTTGTTGATGTTTGGCCAGGAGTTCAGAGGAAAAACAATAGATTCTCAGTTCTGGTTTTAGGGTTTCCACTGTTCCATTTTCCAGCATTGTATACTTTTCTTCATATCTATTGATCTGCAGCTCTGTTTTGGGAGCAATGCATATCATTGGAATGCTTGTACTATGATGATTTTAAAGATATATGGCTTGCACATATTTGCTTAAGATCTGAGAGGAGAAAATAGCAGGTTTGCAACTTAGTTTTAAGGTGGGATTCAGAGGGTGTGATACCATCTAATCATATTGGGTTAAAATATTTACATGTTGGAACCTTTCAGATGGGTGTCTAGAAGGGGGAAACCATTGCTATTTTTCATTTCATACAAGTGTCTATAAGGTGGCAGAGGTTGCTCTAGAGGTTGCGCTTGATTTATGCATTTGAACACTTTCAGACAGGTGTCTGTAAGGTGAAAGAGCCTGCACCTGCTTTTTGCACTTGGAGCGCCTTGGATTCAAATATTCGCATGCTGGAGGCTTTCAGACAGGGGTCTGTAAGGAGGAGATCATTGCCACTATTCATCTGAGACAAGCATCTATAAGGTGGTAGAGGTTGCACTAGAGGTTGTGCTTAAATTCTGCATTTGCACACTTCGGACGAGTGTCTGTAAGGTGATAAAGTCTGTGCCTGCTTCTTACACGTGGAAGCTTTTAGAAAGGGGCAGAGGTTGTGTGTGATCAAAGTGCTTGGAGGCTTTTAGACAAGCGTCCGTAGGGTGATACCCTAATCATGGCAACTCCAGTGATAGAAGAGCCGGACAAGCCCTGCGTCCCTTCATCCCACCCTACTGATATGCATGTGGATGGTGCTGATGTGACATTCCAAGTATTTATACGGTATACGTATAAATATACGGATGCGGGGGTCGCTGATGCGGCACGTATTCTCTAGCTCACCCATGGAACCACTGTGATCCTGGAAGGGGACACTTCCCTGACTTGCCTCATCGGACGGGGCTTCATGAACCCTGGAGTAGGCTTGTAGGGTGATACCTCAAGTCTGCGTCTCCGGAAGGCTATAGTGACGCCATAGCATGATTGGACTCATCTGCAAAGTGTGCACAGGAGGGGCGGATGGAGTGGACAACCCTAGCCGATGTCCGGGGTAGAACCATGGGTTTGGGTGTTTTCCCTAGTATTAAATGCATATTCTTTGTTGTTGTCACTTGGATGGATGTGCCACCCCTCGTGGTGGTAAATTATGATATGATTATGCTATGTGCTAACCTTGTATTCACGCTTCCGCGACATAGGATCTCCATTGAAGGCGTGGGCCGAATGACCCCTCCGTGTCCTTCACTGGAGCATCTTTTTATAGATGGCCCGAGTTAGACGGAGGGCCCTGCTCATGGTGAGTTGGTTGCCATGGGAGGGGAAAGTCCCCAAATGTATACGTCCGAGTGTCGTATATGTTCAGGGAGCGTCACAGTGGTATCAGAGCCGTGATTTCGGTTACTCGAAATCATAGCACTGACCAAACCCTAACTCGTTAGTTCGGTAGTTAGGAGGGAGTTTAAGCTAGTGTGATTGTTTAGCTCTTTAATGTTTGGTTTTGTGCTAGGTTAATGTAATAGGTTGTAAGTTCTTAAGAAGTTTAGGGCGACTGGAGGACCCAAGTTTGGAAGGGCCATAACTTTCTGTAGGTAGCTCGGATGGGGGTGAAAATGGTTCCAATGGATCGGGCACCTCTACCCTAGGGGGCGCGTCTCCCGAGGGCGGGACGTCAACAGTCGGCCGAAAAGTCAAAAGGGGCGCTGCTGTCGTCCGAGGCGTTTATCTCGCGAAGTTATGACCGTATAATGCTCGCAACGCCCCATACGGTCCCGCGTATTTTTATACGCGCCCATTTTATTTTATTTTTTTAAATTTGAAAAAATTTTATGAAAAAAAAAATTAAAAAGTAAAAATTCAAATTTTGTGTACTTTTTTTTGAAAACTGTGTTTCTTTGGGCGACCTTTTTCCGCCATAGCCGCCGGATCTGAGCTCCTATTCCGCCATAACTGACCTCTACCGCCACCTTGCATCTACCCTAAACTCCTAGCGCCCTCGCCTACTCCCTAGCGCCACTTGTTTAAGCTTGAGCGCCCTACTTCTTCTTCCTTGTTGTCCATCGCCACTGCTATGATGCCGCGCTTCAAGCTGATGGTCGACCTAAAGAAGATGAACGTCTTCCAGCTGCTTAGCGTCCTCCTAGACTATCTTTCGAAGGAAGACCCTATGATCGACACTGTCTTAGATCTACTCGTGACTCATTTCACTACGCGCCGTAGAATCCCCTACCCGATCTTCCACTTTAACGACCGCTTCCTCATGAAGCTAAACGCTGCAGACCAACCCTACACCCTTGTGGAGCAGCCTGATCAAGCTTGGGCCCTTGTTAAGTTCTATCCACAAGCCGGTCCCGAGGAAGATCCCGCCGAGCTCATTCGGACGGAGGCCCAAAGGATTCAGCTCCTTGCTAGGTTAGAAGACCTTCAGCAAATAGCTAATGCCCTACCAGAAGAGCGGGCCAACAGTTTCTATTACCTTGGTAAAGGCCATTGTTGAACCACAAGTGGTTCAACATGTCCATTTGACATATTTTGGGCATTTTTAGAGTATTGTGTCAGGACCATTGTGTATTAACAAAAAAATAAAAAATTGGATAGGTGAGATGTAGGGTTGAGATAAAGAGGCAAAGTTGAAGGTTGTGATGAAGAGGTGAAGAATAGATGGTTCGGATTAAGAGGTGTAAAGATTAAATAGTTTGAGGAGATATTATCTCCTCCTCTTCCCTTCACGTTCTTCATTTGGAGCATGGTGGCAGTGCTCAAGGAGGGGTGTGGCAGCCCTCTCCATATTTGAAGTGAAGGTCCCTTGCAAGGGGTTTTTCTGTTGTATCAAGATCATGCTTTGTTGATGTTTATTGAAGAAAAGATTTCTTACTGTGCAAATTTTGTTGTCTTATCATCCATTGATCTTTTCTTGAGATGTTTATGAGTGTTGGCCTGGATGGGGAACCAGGTTCAACAGCCATGTACTCATGTACAGGGACCATTACAACCTTCCCACCTTCTTTTGGAATGAAGAACTCTATAGTTTTGTTTTTGAAAATGTTCCACCTAGCTTCACTCAGGATCGCATGGACCTTGTGCAAGCGGACATGCGGGCTCGCCCGGCCCGGTACCATACGGAGATTGCTAGGCGCATACAAGCGCGTTTGGACAAAGAGGCTCAGGCTGCTGAGAGAGAGAGGCTTCGTAAAGAAGAGGAGGATGCCCAAAACCAGCAGGGTGGGGACCAGCAAGTTGATCAGCAGGAGGACCAGCAAGTTGATCAGCAGGGGGATCAGAACGTTGACCAGCAGCAGGATCAAAATGTTGATCAAAACATTGACCAAACGATGGATCAAACTGTTGGCCAGCAACAAGATCAACCTGTAGATCAGGGCGGAGTCCGGAATAGGAAGGCTAGGGAATGGGGTAATAGGAAAAGGAAGAATACCAAACCCGTGCGGGCAAAGCATCCGACAACCGGTGGGAAATCCATCCCAATTTTGAAGCAAACCATCAAGCCACGGAAGCCCCATCGGTACCGACCGGGCACAGTAGCTCTTCGCGAGATACGTAAGTATCAGAAGACTACTGAGCCATTGATTCGTCGGCTCCCTTTTCAGCGGCTCGTTCGGGAAATTGCCCAGGACTTTAAAACCGACCTGAGGTTCCAAGCCTTTGCAATCCTCGAACTCCAGGAGGCTGCCGAGGCTTACCTCATAGAGATTTTGAGCGACGCCAACCTCTGCGCCATACATGCAAAAAGGGTTACCATAATGCCCAAGGACCTGATCCGAGGGGAGTTTCGGTGACTAGGCGACTTTCTTTCTTCTATTGTAAAATTATTGTGAACTTATCTATGTAAAATATTCTCATTTTTGAGGTGTAAATATAAAAATGTCTTTTGCTCCGCCACTTGGTGTGAATTTAAATATAAATTATTAATTAAATAATAATTTTAATAATAATTTCGGGAAACGTGCCGAAAAGTATAAAGCCCCTTTTTGGCCATTAGAGTTTCATTTTCCTTCTTGCTTTCAGCGTTTTTCTTTTTCTCCCTTGCGCCTTCGTTCTCATGGCTCGCCCAACCCTTCAGCAATGGTATTTGGATGGAGAACACTGGGACCCCGCGGTTCCCTTTGATCTTCTTCACCCTTATCTCCTCCAGCAAATAGACCTCATCTCTAACATGCAGGCGCATCCCGATTACGCCGCCTTCTTTCAGTTCTTCTACGAAGAGATTGTACCTGCATCTGCCTACAACGAGGACGATTCACAGCTCTACCTCGACTTCCACACCCTGCACCAGATGTTAGGGGGTGATGAGCATGCCCGGAATGTTATTAAGGGAATAAGGAGGCGAGGGACTGACCTTCCCATTGTCACAATAGATCGGGAAGCTTGTTTTGAGGCCCGATTTACACTGGCCATCATTATGGACCAGTATATTGGGGACGAGGAGATAGCTGCTGAGCATTCCTTTATGCCTGTACCTCCTGACCCGGAAGACGACGAAGTCATCGACGAGCAGGATTTTGCACGGTGGAAGGAGTTAGCCACTGAGGCGCCCGTAGGAAGGGATAAAGCCCTCAAACTCGAAGGGCTCAACCTGCTTCCTACCGTACTCGTGAATAATCAAGAGTACCTGATCCTAAAGGGCATTATGTGGTCCTACCGCGTTATTGCTGATATGCGGGGCCGCAAAAAGATAGAGGTCCTCTATGATCTTGCCGAGTACTGCCAGGATGACTTCCTTGACTTTACAATGCCTGTTGTGCATCCGCCACAAGTCGAGGACTTGTTAGCATACCGGCCAGAAGAGTTAGAGCCCGTTGAGGCCCTTTTGTCACTTCGGCAGTTCTTATTGACAGATACACCCCAGCCTCCGGAGGAGCATTTTGCAGCTCAGATGTGGTCTCCTCTCGCAGATCAGCCATTGCAGATTACTGTGGAAGGGGTGGATGACGAGGAGGAAGATCTTTGGGACACCAAAGTAAGTCTTAAGGATGACAAAGAAGAAGCAGAGCAGGAGAAGATCCCCGCCAACTTGGAAAAGGAAGCGGAGACCTCCAGGGATCCCGAAATTAGGGCAATGGGCAACCATGTGACCCGAATCTTCCTTTCAGCTTTCCGGCAAGGAGAGGTCCTGTTCTTCTCCAAGAACTTGGGGCCTTCTTCTGAAGCATCTTGGTGGGCACTTCGTGCCATGTCCACCTTGGCGGGCCATAAGAAGATTGATTACCACGCCACCACCATTACCTTGGTCCGAAGAGATTTGGCTATCGTAGCATTGGGGGACGTGGCGGCACCTTTGGCCACCTGCTTACCACCAGAGGCAGCAGCTCGAGCAGCCCTCTTTGCTAGCCCCAGTGCTACTTTGATGCGCTACCACCCACCTCCTCAGCCTATGGACGAAGAGGAGGGACCTAGTTCTTAGACAATTTTTTTTGTTATTACGCAGCTTGTACTGAGTACAGTTGTAAATTTTGAGTTGGCCTTATAGCCATCCTATAATGTATGTGCCATTGTCTTATGACTTATGATTATTGTATCGTAGAATACGATTAAATTGTTTTTGTGTTCCCATGATACTTTCTTGTATCTTTTAGACCTTAGAGTATAAGAAATTGTCACACTTTGTATATTCATTCCTACCGTCTTGCAGACGAGGGACTCGAAGAATATGAAGAAAGAATCACCAACCAAATACGAAGGGACGATCCAGGGCCTCCCGAACAAGACTACGGCCAGCGATATGGGGAGTAGCCGGAGCGAAACGATGATTACGAGGCAGGGGAACCCGCAGAGCAGGGAGAACCCTATGATCCAGCTAAAGGATTGGAAGTAGTCAACATTCTCCGAGAACGGGCCTTTGAGGACTTATAGCAAACTCTTCGTCGAACATGAGATTACTGGGACATGACCAGGCATGAAGCTTTTGCTGATGCCAACGATCACTTGTGGCAGATTTTCTATGCGCTAAGAAGGCTCTTTAATCTCCTCATCATTAGCCCCACGTTGGACTACCAACCTGTTATCATCCAGGCCTGGGCTCGCTCAGAGCTGTACGCGAGAGCGTTCGCTACTCTATCTTGTACCCTTTTGCGCAGCCCTAGGCCTGGTCCCCTCAGTTTTGCTATGTTTATGTGTGAGTGTAAGGATTGTCCAATGTATAATATCGATCTCTGTGAGATATCCCTTTAAGTTTTGTAACTACCAGTGTAATGATCTCTAATGTAACGACTGTTATCACTTATAATAAAGATATTTTCTATTGTACTCTTTGAATAACTCTGTCTTAATATTATCGGAAATGATCTTGTTTGTGAGACTTGATGTCACTATAATTCTCCTCATAATAAAGATCTTTTCTATTGTACTCTTTGAATGACTCTGTCTTAATATTATCGGAAATGATCTTGTTTGTGAGACTTGATGTCACTATAATTCTCCTCATACCTTTTTATGCTCAATATAGATGGTGCACGCAACGCCGCCTGGCAGACGCCCTCGAATGCCAGTAGACTAACACCTAAGCAGGAACTTATGTTGATGAAGAGGCAATTAGTCAAGTTACAAACTTATGTGTTGAATGCCAACCCACCGCAACATGTACAGGAGGATGGACCGGAGTTACCTCCGTTACCGCCAAGCCCACCACCACATCAGCCACTTGCACCTGAACCAGGCCCCGTGCCTGCACAAAGGAAGCACCATTCCAAACGTCATCGCAGTCCCTCTACGGATAGTGCCACCTCCTCACAATCAGCCACTTCTGTGTCCTCTGAGTCGTCTGTATCATCTGGTGACCATGCAAAGCGCCGGGACAAGGAGTACCGTAAAATGGTTGATACGGCCATAACTAGTATATGGAAAAATAGGAAACTGGCCCAGTTTGATGGGAAATCTAGAGGTGGGCTGAATGCAAAGTCCTGGTTGGACGAGATGAAGGAGTTTGGAAAATCCTATGGCATGACAGCAAAGGATACAGGAAAGGTTGCCACCACAAACCTTACAGGAGCTGCTCGTATTTGGTGGAAGGGCTATGCCAGAGCCAAGCATCTGGACAGAAGCAGATGCAAATTCAGGAAGTTTGCCAAAGCTTTTAAGTCGCATTATGTGCCCCGTGCGCATAAATGCCAACAAATTCAGACCTTTTACAGGTTAGAGCAGAAGGGTATGTCAGTCCAGGCCTACACTGATGAATTCATGCGCTTGAGGCTGTATGTGCCAGGAATGAACGAAAAGAGGGCGGTGGAGGGCTATATTGAAGGGTTGGCCCCATCAATTAAACGAATGGTTAAGGCCATAGACCCAAAATCAGTTGCTGAGGCTGAGGCTAAGGCATTGAGCCTTGAAGAGGACGCACCACGAAACCAGTACCAGCGCCCCACCTCTTACTCGCAGCCATGCCCATACACACCCTATAAGGGCCGTTCACCGAGTCCGGGGCCCTCTCAGCAAAACTCCAACGGCTGCCAGGAAAAGAAAGTCACCTTCAACATGCCCGACAAACCGAATAATGTCGGTAAGGAAGTTCGGAACCTCTTACAGTCTATTCCCAAAGAGGCTCAAGAACAGCTCCGCCGAGATAAGGCATGTTACAGGTGTATGCGGCCCGGGCACTTCATGCAGAATTGTCCTTATGTCACGCAGACTGCCCAGCTGGCCATGGCCGACCTCGATTGGGATGACCTCGAGTCCACTCTACCTGTCGAGGAGGAGGCTCCCGAATACATTCACGGTGAGTCCCATATCCCTGCAGCCATTGAAACCGGCAATGCTGAAAGTCAGCCTGCCGTTATTTCCACCATAGGTCAAGTAGACAGCAAACCTTTTATAATTCTGATGGATACGGGTAGTACACATAATTTTGCTTCTCCTAGAATGGCCCAGGTATTGCGGCTTGAAACTTTGAGATCTCGACCGAAACCTGTCACTTTAGCCAGTGGTAAGATCAGACATACTCATGGTCGTCGCATTAACCTTAAAATGCAGCTGCCAGGTGCACCAGTTGCATTGGGTGCCGAACTAATGGATATTGGCAAATATGATCTGATTGTTGGTATGGAATTCTTGGCATCCGCAAAGGCCAATATAGACTGCGAGAAACGAGAGGTTACCTTCAACGCAGCTAATGGGGCCCGCGTGACTATAAAAGGTGACTCCTTAAACCCCATTATGCAGTCTATCGCCATCATGCAGTTAAATAAGGCTATACGTAAGGATAAGTTGCTTTGCATTATCAGACTTGCATCCATTGAGTCAGATGCTAAACAGAAGCAAGTAATTAATACCTTGCCAGAGAGCATTGCTAATCTTCTCCGAGAATTTAGCGATCTTTTCCCCAGATGAGATCCAGAAACTTCCTCCTTTTAGAGGAGTAGAATGTGAAATAGCTTTAGAACCAGGTACTAAGCCTACCAGTATGGCCCCGTACCGTATGAGTCCCCCTGAGTTGGCAGAGCTTAAGAAGCAACTTCAGGAGTTACTAAACCTAGGTTTCATTCAGCCTAGTGTTTCGCCTTTTGGCGCACCTATCCTTTTTGTTAAGAAAAAGGATGGCTCCTTGAGGATGTGTATTGATTATAGGCAGCTCAATAAACATACCATCAAGAATCGCTATGCTTTGCCTAGGGTAGATGATCTAATGGACCAGTTGCAAGGGGCCAAGTATTTCTCAAAGATTGATTTACGCTCCGGATATCATCAAATAAGGATTAAGGAGGAGGACATCCATAAATCTGCTTTTCGCACTAGATATGGGCATTATGAGTTTACCGTTATGCCTTTTGGATTAACTAATGCCCCCTGCGACTTTTATGCGGTTAATGAATGATGTCTTCCGCCAATACTTGGATGACTTTGTTGTTATTTTCTTTGATGACATTCTCATCTATAGTAAAACTCTAGAGGAGCATGAGGCCCATCTTCGATTGGTCCTACAAAAGTTAAGACGTCGTCAACTCTTTGCCAAGTTCTCTAAGTGCAAGTTTGCCACTCCGAAGGTGGATTATTTGGGACATGTCATTTCAGCAGAGGGAATTGCTACATATCCAGCAAAAATAGAGGCAGTGAAGGATTGGCCCATTCCAGGTAATGTTTCAGAGGTCTGAAGTTTCTTAGGAGCGGGATATTATCGGGGATTTGTTAAGGATTTTGCAAAGATTGCAGCACCTCTGACTGATCTTACAAAGCATGAGAAAGTGAAGGATTGGATTGAACATTGGAAAGCAAAAGTCCAGGGAAGTTTTCAAAAGCTTAAGGATGCTTTAACGTCAACACCAGTCCTCACATTGCCAGACCCTGAAAAGGATAAACTAATAGCAATGGATGCCAGTAAAATTGCTACCGGTGGAGTCCTAATGCAGGAAGGGAGGGTTATTGCCTATGATTCAAAGAAAATGAACGAGACGGAGCAACGATATCCTACCCATGATCAGGAATTGTTAGCCGTTGTCCGTGCTCTGCGTATATGGAGACACTACCTTCTTGCTAGAAGATTCCAGCTGGATACGGATCATCAGAGTCTCCGTTATCTAACAACCCAGCCCAATCTCAATCTCCATCACAGAAGATGGATGGAGTTTCTCGAGGAGTATGATTTTGAGATTATGTATAAGCCTGGGAAACACAATGTGGTTGCGGATGCATTGTCACGCCATCCCTTGGTAATCCGAACCCATTGTAATGCAATTTCCACACTCACCAGTGAGTTTGGGAAACAGATAGAACAGACCTTGGCCACGGATCCCGAGTTCCGTGATGTTTGGGATAGTTTGGCTAAGGAAGCACGCACAGATAAAGAACGTGAAACTTTCCGCTCGTATAAGAAAGAAGGCGACTTGTTATATTACAAGGATAAGTTGTGTGTACCTGAGACTTCAGGAGTACGTAAGCTAATTCTCCATGACACGCACAATAGCCCTATAGCTGGACATGCAGGTTTTATGAAGACCTACTTTAAGATCCGCTCCAGTTATTTTTGGACTTCGATGAAGAAGGACATTGCCAGGTACATTAAGCAGTGTCAGGTGTGTCAGCAAACCAAGGCTGAGCAATTAAGGATTCCAGGAGAGTTGCAACCTCTAGATGTGCCCAATGCCAAGTGGGAAGTGATAACCATGGATTTCATTGTGGGCCTCCCATGTACTCTCCGTGGATATGATGCATTGATGGTAGTCGTCGACAAATTGTCGAAAATGGCTCATTTCTTGCCATGCCGTACCACGGATACAGCTTTCGATACTGCTCTGCTTTTTGCAAAGGAGATCTTCAGATTGCACGGAATGCCACGAGTTATTGTCTCCGACAGGGATCCCAAATTCGTAAGTGCATTCTGGAAAGATTTCTTCACCACTATCCAGACCAAGCTTGCTATGAGTACGGCATATCATCCTCAGACGGATAGTTAGACAGAGCGTACCAATCGTATTATAGAGGACATGCTACGCAGTTATGTGTGGAGTAAGCAATCACAATGGGCTGACTATATTTATCTAGTTGAGTTTGCCTATAACAGTATGAAACAGGAGTCTTCCAGAATGTCTCCCTTCATGATAAATTATGGTTATCAATGCCTTACTCCTGACACATGGCATAATCCCGTCTCTAAAGTGGAGGTTTCTCAGCAACTCCTCTTGGAAATGCAAGCTTTGGTTGAAGAAGTTCGTGGTTACCTATTGGCTGCACGCAGTCGTCAGAAGAGTGTAGCGGATAAGCACAGAACTCCACGAGTCTTCCAGGTGGGTGAATCAGTTTGGCTTAAGATTAAGGTAAAACAGGCCAAGTTTAAGATTGGTAACTGCAAGAAGCTGGCACCCAGATGGGCTGGGCCGTTCAAAATCACTGAACATGTTAGGGAACAGGCATATCGCCTGGAATTGTCACCCCGCTTGAAGATCCACAAGGTCTTTCATGTGAGTCTTCTAAAGCAGCACACCCCAGATCCAGAGGAGATCTTGGATACACCCATCCTACTTGAAATGACAGAAGGGCATTTAGATATAGTGCCTGAAGCTCTTCTTGATCGAGCATATAAACAGACCAGAAGGACCCAAATGCTGCAATACTTGGTCAAGTGGAAACACTTGCCAGTTGAGGATGCTACGTGGGTGATGGAAATAGACCTTGAGAAACACTATCCGAACTTCATGCGCGAATCTCAAGGCCGCACCATCAACGATGCTATCAACCCCGCTCCCGGCGGTAAGCTTGAAGGCTTGATTCGCCGAGAATCGTACACTAGAGGGGTAGATGCATCGTACTTGATAATAGTTACCGATGATGGGATCACCTTCGTGTTCCCTAGGACGTACTGTCAATGTGGACATGACCGCGAGTTGCCTGGAAAGCATGTAGTTGATAGGCCGCGTTCATCTTGGCTATAATAGGAACTTGACCATTCCTTACGCCGCAATGAATTGCGAACCATAGGCATGATAAGTTCCCTTGTAGATAGATTTTCTTTTATTCTTATAGGGGGTGGTCCCTTCAACCACAACCTAATTATTTTATCTATATAAACTGATGTGTTGACATGTGCAGGCCAGTGACCTGCCCATGTATAGAGGGTTGCTGATGACCCGACTTCTCCAGTTTTATTTTGTCTACACATCTTGTCCTTTTGTTACTCTGATGTTGGTATTGGACTTCGGTCCTTCAACTTTTTGCTTGTCATGAGCATGTGAAATGCACCTCGGTGCTTGAACTGTTTTAAACTTTAAAGTTTTCAATGTATTACCTTCAGAAATAAGGAATTACCTTCCTTCGTAATCTAATTTTCTATTTTTGCTAACCCCAATGCTGAGGACAGCATTATTTCTAAGGAGGGGAGAATGTGACGTTCCAAGTATTTATATGGTATACGTATAAATATACTGACACGTCACCCAGTAAAGGTATGCCACCATGGGGTATTGTAACCTAGGGGGTTGACCTAAAAGGGATTAAATTAGCTACTAATTTAATTATTAAGGATAATAACCTATAATTAAGGAATTAATATCTAAATGGGTTAATTAAGTTAATTAATGGTTTGGGAAGGCGCCACCTGGCCAAACTCGATTGGCCAGCATGGGGAATGCTAATTGGGGCCATCAAGGTGGATCACTACCCCCATCTCTCTCAAAATCGACCCAGAAGAAGGAGCAGCTGAGCGCCCAAGGACCTGGAACTGTTGTTGATCACCCCGTGGTTGCTGAACACCCAGATTCTGAGAGATGGAGGCGCCTCATGACAATGGATCAAGTCGAAACTCGGGTTAGTAGATAACCTAGTTGATATCTTTTAGGATAGAGCTTCAGTTAAGTTCTTTGAGTCTTCTCTGGTTGTTCTTACTTAGGATTAACCCTTCTTTGGTATTTAAGATTACATTTCAATTATGGATTATGTTATGATGGATGGATGGATGTGTATGTGAAAGTAGCTCTGTTAAACTTCCATAAAGCAGGGATTAGAGGGGGGTTAGAGACCTCTGTGCCATATGCTTTAGTATGCTCCTAGTAGCTCCTTTAATTCCCAATTATTGCAGCCTGTGCACAAGAGACCATCGAGTCATGGATGTTATGGAATTGCTTAGGGACGCAGTGGTGAAGTGGGGGTGGGGTCTTGCACGAACATAAAAGGCTCCTGAGACTCCTACAGTGGGCTAGGCCTGATAGCCTGTCACGTAGAGGGCCGGGTATGGGTCTGACACTCCCTGGGTGCAGAGGTGTGACCCGTATGGGGCACCCTGTGCTTTGAGTAGATTTAGGGTGAGTAAGTCGGGTACGGATGCGGGGGTCGCTGATGCGGCACGTATTCTCTAGCTCACCCATGGAACCACTGTGATCCTGGAAGGGGACACTTCCCTGACCTGCCTCATCGGATGGGGCTTCATGAACCCTGGAGTAGGCTCGTAGGGTGATACCTTGAGTCTGCGTCTCCGGAAGGCTATAGTGACGCCATAGCATGATTGGACTCATCTGCAAAGTGTGCACAGGAGGGGCGGATGGAGTGGACAACCCTAGCCGATGTTCTATGCCAGCCAACGCCATGTCAAGATTCGGTCTGCTGATCTCTTGAGATCTAGCCGTCAGTCGATCCTCACTGGAGTCTGAGCCGGGGTAGAACCATGGGTTTTGGGTGTTTTCCCTAGTATTAAATGCATATTCTTTGTTGTTGTCACTTGGATGGATGTGCCACCCCTCGTGGTGGTAAATTATGATATGATTATGCTGTGTGCTAACCTTGTATTCACGCTTCCACGACATAGGAGCCCCATTGAAGGCGTGGGCCGAATGACCCCTCCGTGTCCTTCACTGGAGCATCTTTTTATAGATGGCCCGAGTTAGACGGAGGGCCCTGCTCATGGTGAGTTGGTTGCCATGGGAGTAGAAAGTCCACGTATGTATACGTCCGAGTGTCGTATATGTTCAGGGAGCGTCACAGCTGACGTGCAGTCCCCTCTACCTAGCATAGACATGGCAGCAAAACTTTTCTTGGGAGAGTACATAGATGTCATCCCCAATCGCAGACCAGATGATACAAGAAAAATTGACAGGTGCACACTGAAAAGAGAAGCGCGGGCAAAGTGTCATGCAACAAGCATAACTCGGCAGGCATATGACAGATACTCCAGCCTAGTGGCAAACCATATCATCGCCACCACCGAACCAGGTAGTTAAGGAGCACTGAAAACAGGTTCAAGCAATGGCAGAGGGAAATACAGCTCGAATTGCTTGCTTGGCAGAGGAGATGTAGGCCTCCGCACTCAAATTGCTCAAGAGGCAGCTGGCTACTGAAAAGCAGCGTGTTTCCAGCATGGAGACATGCCTACAGCAGCTCGAGGATGGCCTTCGCCTAGTGCACTCTGAAAGGCAGAAGGGCAAGAAGAGTCTCGCTGACATATGCAGGTCCGCATGGATTCCTTGTCCACCGCCATTGAAACCATGAGAGAGGACATGCAACATGCTGAGCAGGAGACAATGGCAACCATCTCCCGCCTTTGATCAGAGGCTGAGGAGGCTGCTACTGTGATGCAAAAAGCCCAGGTCGGTTTGAAGAGAGCCAGTCACAATTGAGAGCCTTCAAACTAGGGTTGAGATATAGGAAGTGGCTTCATCTGCAATGAATCCTATGCTAGACTCTCGCTTACAGAAACTAGAGCATAGCTTTGCAACTCAACATTGGAAGGTGCAGGAGCTGCGGGTAGCCATCGCTAAACAAGGCAAGGGCCTCCATGCAGAGGCGCATGAGCAATTGTAGTAGTGCATGTGTGAATTGGCAAGGCAGTAACAATTCCAGCAGGAGCTAGGCTCTCGGCTTCAAGAAGGAGAGACTACTACAGCAGGATCCAAGGGAGCGGAAGTCTGAGGTAAAGAAGCAGAAACTTCTTTGAGAAGCTCTACCTTTGCAGCAATATTAGGATATATCTGAGAGCGTGGAGTGTGAGATGACGGAGGTGCGTCATGACGCTGCTGAGCTCGGGTGGTTGCGTGAACATTTGCAAGTGTTCGGCCTTCAGCAGCCTGCATGAGGTTGAGGATACTTACCTGCCCAAAAGTCTGCACGACGTCAGCAAGGACTGCCTACTGTGGCACTGCCAAGCCGCCCCATGCCATCACCGCCCCAATGTAGGCCACAGCCTACGCTCAGCCGACAGCAAACAATACCTGTTGCGCTGGGCAGGATTGATCCGACAATTAAAAAGCTCTAGGAGCTGAAATGGAGAAGCCACAATGTAGTACAGAAGAGGCATGGGAGGACAACATTATACTTAAATCAATTTTCAACCTCAATTGGAAATATGGAAATAATGTTTATATAAGGTCATTACATGGGTTTTCTAATAAGGAATTTGCATATGCACCACATCCCCGAACCGTTGGATCAAAAGGGGAGGATAAATCCTAGCCCTTGGTTTTTTATGAGGAAGGTGCAAGGAAGGTCCTTTAAAGTGACTTTGGTGTAGCAGATCTTAACCGTTAGATCAAAAGGTGAGCATAAATCTTAGCCATTGACTTTTTAATATTAAATTGATTTTTTTTTTAAAGGAGGTGAGGTGTCACCCTCATTAATAAAAAAGGTAATGAGGTGGCAAAGCGTTTATAAGTGGACTTTCTATGAAGCTTCCTTCTGTTTAATCGCATTCAAAGGTAAACATGAAGGAGATATATGCGTAACTAAACTCAAAAACTGTATTCATTTTGAAGGAAGCGAATCCTCTAGCCTTGCTAGCTCCTGGCTGGGCAAAGATGGGCCAGACAGAGCGAGCTCGTATTATGTTGTTCCATAAGCGAAAGATTTCCTTCATAGATGGTCTGCAACTAGTCACCCTATTTTGTGAGGTAAGAAGCTCCTCTACTTTCCAACCTACTATTGATCAAAGGATGGACATACGTACTATGAAGAAATGCAATTGCAATGCCTGCAGGATGTTGTAAAAAAATCCATGAATCCGTGATCTTACAACAGCAATCCTTGGAGGAAATTTGATACTTCAGGTATCATTGTTGCTCATGTAATCTGCTGGCTGTAGCGAAGAGCTCTAAGGTCACATTTCCAAATCAGAGATTTGATCTCTCCAAAATGGCATGTAGAGATCGCAGCCGAAAAAGAGCGATCAAAGAAAAGGCAGGAAAGTTTTTGAGTTTTAGAAACCTGCGATTGATCTCAACCTAAATAGGCCTAGATTAGAAAATGTTGGAAATAGGGTCAACCCAACTTAGTACGATCTTTGCTAAGTAGTTTTGTACAGAAATCGAAGATTTAGCAATAAAAGAATATGTTTAAGATTAATACAAATATGCAAAGTATAATAGATGCAGTTTCAAACTTCTAGCATTGTTTATCGGGTTCTCTATTTATTAGTAGAGCGTGTACGAGGCTATTTGGGAATCTCTTTCAATAAATAAACCACAAAATTCACAGTCTGATGTAAACATTACGATAAGCAAGATGAATTTGTGAAGAGAAAAGTTACAACTGGATTTACTTTGAGGCAACCTAAACTCTATTTTGCACAACTCCCGGTTTTCCACTACAAGCTTTGTACTAAATCGTTTGCCTTAAATTTAATATCCACAAGGCAATATAAGAGAATGGAATAGAGTAGATTATTTAATATCCATGAATGCGCTAGTATAACCATTACTACTAGGATAAAAAAAACTATGCCTCAAAAGGCTTTCAAAGGAAAAGGTTCAACACCACATGCGTTGCTAAAATGATGGTCTATTACTTCCATAGTTGAGCCCAGATAAGCCTTTCTTATCAATAGCTGAGCCAAGGTAAGTCCTTTTTATCGATAGTGACCACCTGCTTATGTGATGATCACCTTTCGGTTAGATGTGTACTGTTGAATCTTTGAATCCGAAAGACTCGATTTGGGCTCAATAAATCCATTGGTGGGCACCTATCTATGCCTCAAAGTACCTATTACTGGTAGGCAGAATCCAACCAATAAAGGAAAATGTTGACAGGGGCTGACGAGAAGAGAAATGTTCGCAGTGGCCTTGACCGCTACAATAAATTTCTTCAATATTTAATTATTATTATTTTATTTTTATTTTTTTTGAAGAATAGACTTGTATATTACTTATGCTCAGTTTGTCAATTTGATTTAAAAAAAAAAAAAACCCTAAATCAAACAAGAAAATATACCTTGCAATGTGATAATAATTTGTTATCTAGATTGGATTGGTGGTTGTCACCCTTCGAGTATCCATGGAATGTCCAATTTCCAAAATAACTTTTGAAGGAAATTTGTACCGAGCTACAAGCTGACCATTGTTGACCCTCCATTGACTCTGACTCTTACTCTGGCCTTACCGTTGACCATGGTTGACCCACCATTGACCTTGACCTTCACTTCAGTATCCTGGAATGTCTAATTCTCGAACCATTCTTCACGGAAATCGGTATCGGGCTGCAAGTTGACCATTATTAATCCGCACCCTGACTTTAGCTCTGTTCAAGCTAACTACTGTTGACCCGCCTTTACTTTAGCTATGTGTCCAACTTCCCCATAATTTTTTGGGGAAATTGGCATGAGCTGCAAGTTGATGGTTGTTGACTCGCCCTCTACTCTAGCTCTAACCATGACCTTGACCTTGGTCTTGGCCTTGATGATGGTTGCTGTTGACTAGCAATTGACGTTGACTTTGACCTTGTCTTTGACTTTAATATCTTGGATTGTCCTCTTCATGGAAATTGACATTGATCTGCAAGCTAACCATTATTGACCCGTCCTTGGCTTTGGCTCTGTTTAAGCTGAGAGAACTACAAGCAGTAAAAAATGCATTCCAGTCCATTTCAACTTCATCCCCAAAAAATACCCATAGTAGTAGGAACTGAACCTCCCACGCACAAAGTTGAACTATAACCTTTTTTCCATGTGACCATTACGTATTCAACATTTAAATCAAAGGTTCCTCTACGTATATTGCACAGTGGACGTAAAAATTTCTTATCTTATTCTTACAAGGTATATTCTGGGTTGGTCCTGGGCCAAGATTTAGTGATAATGTAGTTTAGACAACAACACTTGTTTACTCATCCCAATGGGAGCATAACATGTGATTCTACCCCATCCCCATGTCCCCCTTTCCTTTCATTCCACAGTGAACCAAGCGTGCCGATCTGGCAGAAATTCGGTATCTCCACAGCCTTGTTTGTTGCATGTTCTCATGTCTCTAGAACACAACGTCTAGCTTATCTAGCGAAGCAAACAATAAGGTAGATGCTTCCTTGCATCCCTAAAAATAGAAGCCAAATATATTGGCTGTATTTGCATTGTTGCATCCCTAAAAATAGAAGCCAAATATATTGGCTGTATTTGCATTGTTTGACCATCACCACTTTACATGCGATTCCTCGTGCGCTCCCTTTCCTCTCATTCTACAGCAAACCAGTGCGCTCTCTTTCCTTTCATTCTATAAGGAAGCAAGCATGCCAATCAGGCAAAAATTTGATCTCTACTAGCCTTGTTTGTCCCGAAAATTTGGCTATCCTGAAACATTTCCGATGAGGTAAACTTAGGTCCGACAATTTTCAGGCTATTGTTGCAAGAAAATCCAGAACATACACACAACGATCTGGTTCCATGTTTCGCAATGACTTTCGCATCACAATGGTACTTTACTTTTGATAGTAAAAATTGCAAGAAAAAAACCTTCATAAATTAAATGCACGAATAGAGAAGATTTTTTGATGCCACTGCAAGTAAATACTTCAGAAATTGCGGACTTATAAACTCTGAGCAGCCTGCGAGAAAATCGTTTTAATTCCTCGATAAATCAAGTTTGTGTTCATCTTATCTCATCTGCATGTCTCGAAGAAATTTTTAAGTCCAAATAGAATAGTTATGGGTTTGTTAGACTTCAGTAGTTTCAGATCTGATAATAAAGACAAAGCAAGCTAGTGCAGCCTAGAGGAAGAATGAAGACAACAAGACAAAGAGGCAAAAACATTAAAAGAGGGATGAAATACCAGTTTTTAGAGACGAAATACCAATTCAAAATTACTCGGGCAGCTTAGAGGAAGAATGAATACAAGACCAAGAGGCAAAAAAATTGAAAGCTGCACTTCCACAGATGAAAAACAAGCTCCCAGAGATGAAATATCAGTTTAAAGTAACTTTTGCACCAAAATTACACACTTGCACTATTCAATGGGCTATTCAATTTGATAGAACTATAAAACATTGAAAATCTCGCAGGCCATAGTTCAGCTCTTGAATCGTAACAAAGATCCAGCACAAAAATAAAAAGCACTACTCTGGTAAGGCTGGAGAGCTACCTCCAAAACCACCACCACCTCGGCCAAATGAACGAGGTGGTCCCTGAAAGATGATTCAATTATACATAAGCAAAACAGTAACAATAATATGTAAGCATATGGAAGTAATATAGACAACAACAGATGTGAATTTGCAATACCCTAAAAGCAGGTTGATAATTGTCTGGAGCACCACCCTTGTCACCAGGAGCTCCCCGAGGAGGGCCGCCACGGTAACCTTCTCTGTCACCAAATCGAGGTCTGTCCCCTTCAAATCGAGGTGGACCTCTGAAAATGAGGTCAAACGATTAAACACAAACACAATTGGCAAACATCAGAATATTAAGAAATTTAACACAGAAATTCTCAAAAGACATACCTTGGGCGATCACCTGGAGGACCACCCATTGGTCTGCCAGGAGGCCTAGCAGACTTCTTCAAAGTAGCAGGAACAATTTCTGAAGGAAGGTTGAGAAAAGTTCTCAAGTACTCAATTCCATCATTAGTCAAGTACCAGTAATAATGCATCCACGCAAAGGATTCCTTCACGTATTCCTTGGACTTGAAGCTCTGCATCAACTTAATGACTTGCAGATTAGGCACATCTATCTCTGGATGCTTGGGCAGATTGTAATCTTTCTTGGCATACAAAACACCCTCTGCAGAACCAACAAAATACAAGAGTCTGTAGCTAGAACTAAACGGTAATGAAAGGAAAAAAAAAGGACGCACCTTTGAAGAGATACTTGTAAACTTCGACGCGATTCTTCTTGGGGATCAACTGCAGAGAAAGACATGATACAAATCATATACTGCAATGCATGACATTTGGAATTCTAGCAAGCGAAAAGCAAAGCAGAGCATAGCGCAATACCATTGTGAAGGGAAGGCGCGAGCTCCTACTCCTTCCGGCAGAGAACTGGCGCCGCTTAAAACCCTATAGTAAAAACCTAAAATCCTGTGTAACCCTAAACATGACATATATAATGGTGCTTCGTTGATGCCTTGGAATATTCGTGTTCGCCAAGGCACCATCCAACCGTCCAGTCCAATCTGCATCATCTGTTCTCACGCAGTGCCTTGTATTGTGATGCAGCTGTTCTACTAGAGCTCCAATTTCCAGTTGGAGCCGGGACCCCATCGCATCTGAATCTTCTGAAACAGATCCGAATCTCTTCAATGGAGGCTCAGAACATATGACCTGAGCTGTAGGTCTTCATGACAGCTTAGAACAAAGCATTGAAAATCGTAAATGTCATGAAAACTTTTGGCGAAATCAACATCAAGAAACAAGGTATGAATGAAACCATTTCCATTAATCGTCTTATATCTGTAGGCAAATGATTCAAAAGTGACCATCACATTTGACATGGAGCGCTCTAGCAGAAGAGGTGTGGCGGATGAGTCGGAAAAGAAAAGCCCTAAGTGCCTCATGATCAGAGATGAAAATGCAAGATTGTTCTGGTTAGATCGTCTTACCTGCAGAAAAGTGTTTTTAACCATTTTGAGCTTTGCACAAAGGGTTTGAGCATGACAGTGTCATCCTCGACTGCTGGATGCCAGAGTTGCAAAAATATGTGCTATAGCAGTTAGATCTAGAAGTGGGTTTCAACAGGGAATCGTGGAGAAATCTATGCTGGTACGATCTGGTGATGAAGACCCCAAAGGATCTGGCAGAAGCTGGTGTAGGGGATGTATGGTTGCCATCACTGAGCCACTCGGTTGCGCCGCAGGGTTAGTATACTATGTTTTGTTTAAGGTGCTGTGTTTTTAGTTCTCTGTTTCAATTCAATCCATTCAATTTTAGATGCCATAATTTAATGCAAGATTTGCATAGCCATGTTATATGCCAGGCAGATTGTATGACTTGGATTCTTTAGAATACTGCAATGCAGAGAAGCTAAGGCAGGTTTTATTTCTCACATGCCTGGGAAAGCAAAAGGGAAAAACAGTACAAATCTACCAACCATTTCTTAGTTTAAGTACAGTTTGAGTTACTCCAAAGTTACAATTGCAGTTGGCTTGCTATATTGCATATTAAATACTCTTTCCCTGCTTTATGTAGTTATGCAGAGTCAACACTCTCAGATTATTAAAAATTCCAGAATAAATTGCCTGTGTAACATTTGTAGTTACGGAACATGTTGAGGTCCTGCAAAAGAGTTGTTTGGCCTGTAAATCTTTGTTTGGCCAGTTAATTGTTGATGCAGGTTACCTTTGTAGACTTTCTTAAGTCCACCTACTTGATCTTAAAAACTAGCTACTTATTATAATATGATGATTTGTGGTCGTTTTGTCTATTCTGGTTTACTTCAACAATTCTAAGCAGAACTTTCTACTACACATAGCTATTGCCAAGCTTTTCAAATAGTCACTAAACATTTAACCAATTAGAAAATGCGTCTTTTCAGTCATGATTTAGGACTTACTGTTTTTCTTTCTTCTATTGGATTGAAGATTCTGTAGCATAGCAGTTATCTTACCGGTTTATGTTAAGGCTTATTTGCTGTTATAACTTCAGAAAACAATCAAGTATAATAGCAATACTATCTTCATCTTTATGATGTCTTCATGCATCTGGTGCTTGAAATGATTCTTTTAAAGAAGTCAACTGCATAGTTTGTCTATAACTGCATGAAGTAATGCATATATGCTTGGAAATGCAATCTATTTTGATATTCTCTGTTCATTAAATGAAAAACACCTTTGATATACAAATGAAGTACTGATGCAAGTACAGATTTAATAAGCCCACGAGACTGATAGCTCGTCCATTAGTTTTAATATGTTTAAAATTTTTAACCTCATGACTGGGATATCTTAATGCACTGTAAGTAATAAATACAGAGTTATTATCATAGCAGTACACACGTTACATTGAAGCATACAAAGGAATTATATAAACTTTAAATCTACTATAAAGGATTAAACCTCTGTCCTCTCCAATTTCACTTAATATTTTCAATTACTATATATATGGTATGTGAAACATATATCTCAATGCACTCTTTGATTTGAACATCCTGTGATGTTCAATTCAGGTTTAGTAATGACTTGGACACAAGGTTGGACCATTTGTTTTTGAATTTCAATTTAAGATCTCGAATTTTTTTAAGAAAGGGTGGTTGGACAAAGAATGAAGCTTCATATTGTCTCGTCAAATAACTAGAAATTTAATTGGATTGTCAGCTGGGGTCTGTAATGCTGGCAGATTAGGTTGACCTAGATTCCATGTCATCAATGAAAGCATGAACATTTTCATTCGAGCAAAGACTTGACACAGGTTCAAGAGTTGGCCACAATCAATTAAATTGTTGTATGCTGCTTCGTGAATATATCACATCACACAGGGGACGGACTTGACAAGGTGTCTTGATTCTATTCTATTACAAACAAAAGAGGAGCACCAGCATGCCACAAGCAACTAGATTGACGTATATTGCTTCATAAATATCCTAGTATCTTCTTTGTATTGACTGGATGTTGGATTCTATATTCCTTACATCATTTACACTATCTAAAGGATTTAAAATCACGAAGAGTATCTTAGTGTCTGCTTTGTATTGACTGAATGTTGGAATCTATATTCCTTACATCGATTACACTATCTAAAGGATTTAAAGATTACGCTATCTAAAGGATTTAAAATCATCTTCTGACCATCAAGGTTGAATTTGTTACTTAGAAAGGGAATTTTGTGTCATTTTGCAAAACACATGTAAGACATACAACATTATCAAGAGCTCCAAACTATTTTGTGAATAAAGGTTTAGTAATAAATACGATTGTATTTGTATTGGGAGGGAAGATGAAGTAATTCATGTTGTTACAAATGTAGGAAAAATGTTGATGTTAGGGGTGTCCGAGTTCGCATAAGTCACCTAGAGAGTACGTGATTAAGTCATTTTGTATGTGCAAACTAAAAGGGACAAAGAAAATAAAGCATGAAATGAGGATGGGAGAACTTGAAAATTGTTTTTGCTTGTAGCACTTTGTGTTGGAAATTTGAGAAGATGAGTTTAATTTAAAAGGCCGAAACGAAAGGATGTATAGGGGAATGGAAACTGGTCCAGCATTCCCAGTTTGCCGGTGGGGTCCCGCGACCGGCGGTAGCCGGGAGCGGGTCACCGGCAAACTGGGAATGCTGGACCAGTTTTCATTCCCCTACAAAATAGAAATGGGGGAGTCGGAGGCAGAAATAGAGCTGTGAAACAGAGTTTTAGGCCTCTGTGCGGAAAACAGAGCTGCGAAAACTCTGTGCGGTGCAGAGACCTGCGATCTCAAGACCTGCGATCTCTGTGCGGTGCGCTCAAAGACCTGCTTGAAGAGTGCGGTGCAGTCCTGCGATCTTGGGTGGAAGATGCGGCGGTATGGAGCTCCAGGAACCTTAAAAATCTGTGATCTTTTGTGGAAAACCTGTGATCTTGTGTGGATCTTACCTTAAACCTGTGGTCTTGTCCGGATCTTACCTTAAAAACCTGTGATCTTGTGATCTTGTGCGGCTGTGTGGAGCGCCAAGAACCCTAAAACAAGACCCTAAAACCTGCGCCGCCGGTCGATCGGAATGCAGGCACCCGATTTCCATTCCGTGATATTGGCAGGTGCCACGTGTCGCCATGAGAATGGGCGCCAGGGAATAATGACGACCCCATTTCTATTTTGTATTTAAAGACAGGTGCTTGTTAATAGTGTTTAGATAAATGTTGTTGGAGGGTTTTTTAATGTGATCACAAATGCCATATAAAATTACTCTTAGGTGTACCTGACATGATGTGATGACTCCTCGATTACCTAAAACATTGAATAATCAAAGAAGAATATATTGCCAATGGCATATGGAACTTCCAAGTCATTCAAAAGTACCCGCACAAATGCTTTAGAAAAGAACACATTGCCACAGGCATATTAACACCCCATCCATTCAACATCACAAATTGTTCAGTCTTGCAAGCACAAATTGACATCAATGAAGCCTAAATGAAGATAAGTTGTTTAGTCTTGAGATGTACATTGCTTTTTGGATATGCAATGGAACCTATCTATGCCCTTAGTCCCGGGCAAGCACAAATTCAACAGCAATGAAGCCTAAACAAAGATAAGTTGTTCAATCTTGGAAAGTACATTACTTTCTAGATGTGCAATGAAGCCTATCTGTGCCATCTCCATTTCCAATCACACTTGATGAACCATTCCATGTCGTTGCATAACATGAGCTTAGCCCTGCAACATGATTGATGTCATAAAGTAGATAGAAAACATTGTACCTATTGTGAACATCCCAAGATATATACCTTCATATGCCATGCTGTTGGAGTTTGAACAAATAAAGCGCCTCTATATGTGCACATTGGTCATTGTCTCAACTGCATCACGAAGGCGCTAATGCAAATAAAGAAACACTTCTTAGAAAGTGAAGTATAGACAAATAAGATCTTCTGGAAAGATTATATTTGCCAGGCAAAAGAAATGCAAAAAGTACCTTGGAATTTCAGGGTCATCTCAAGAAACATGCTTGCTCTTGGAGCAACAAATATTGCTATATTACAATTTCTAACCTTGTAGTGCATGTAGACATCTTTTAGTGCCACAGCTTTAGATGCTAAAGTTACAGACAATGGAAATATTAACATGACTTACACTGATGCGGTTGTAGCATAGTATCACCATTATTGCATCCAAAACTCAATTCACTTCCTTCTGCAGCTGTCTTGATCATACGATATAGGTATGCCACATGGGAAGACATAATACATCAAACTAGTACCACTAAAAACTGAGTTTCAACAAATTCGATATAGTTGAATAATTTACAGTTCAAAATGAGCGCAACCTGCTAGTGTTTTACACTCCATGAGGACATGTCTAAAAGTCTACAAAGCATTTTAGCGTTTAAACATATAAGCAAGAGCTTTAGGCATTTTGACAGAGTTCCAAACACTTCACGACAAAACTCCATGTGAAGAAACATTTACGATCTGTTGCCTGCAAGAAGTTTATAGAAAAACAAAAGAAAGCTATTATCGCCTTTCTTCCATTTCATCGTTAGTGAAGGAATATCCTGTTTGACCATTACCAATTGTTGTTTGTCATATCTACTAATTCTAACCTAAACAATTTGAATGTCAAAGTAGAATAGCAGATTCAACTTACTTGATCCAACCATTGCTCACTGCATTCAAGTTACATATTCCCTTCCTCTGAACATCAGAAACAATAGGTTATGAGAAAAGAATCATGAATCTCTAGCCATGTTTTATATTAAGCAAACTGCAAAGTCAGATAGGAATCATAAAGAAATGGCAGAAATGGAAGATGGGGGAAAAAGGGAAGGTAAAAGTAGCTTATTAGAATAGAATAGAATAGAATAGAATAGTTTTTTTAACGTCCACGAAGACCAATAGGTCATGGGACCCATACAATGGGCTAGTACAATCATTACTACTAGGATTAAAAAACCCCTGCCTCGAAAGGTTTTCAAGGGAAAAACCTTTGCAGTAATGATGATACTAGACAAGCTTAGATAATGACTACTTCTGTCCATTTTACAGCGTCATGAATTCTGTTAAAAATCGATATAATGGTATACAAAACAGAACTCAAACTTTAGGCTGTAACATCACATAGTCATATAAACAGATTTGGATAAGCCATCAATGATTCTTGATTCTTGTTACAGTATTTGAATTCAAAACCTTAATTCGATTCATTTATAGGGCTCGCATGCATTCACATTTATGAGATGCCTCATCCAGCAATAACGACGGATGCATAAGGTAATTCAATTCTGTGATCCAGAGCCATGTAGCTAGTTTTAAACAGAGCAAAACAAAGAGACAGAAGAGCAAAGATAAAGAGTATTCAATAGGAATAGTAGCACAAAAAAGAATATAGAAAAGAAATAATATGTGGCTTAACAATATACCCTACTTGCCATCACAGATTGGCCGCTTTAAAACATCATATGCGCTAGTTTCCAGAATTTTCATGCTCGGGTTATTGTGCAAAAGACAACAGCTTGATCAAGGACATTTGTGCAACGGAAGTGCTACATTACATGATGCCCTAGATAAACCAGTATAAGCTGGAAAGAAATCCACAGGCCCCCTTATATTTCGTCACACAGTGTATCTCTAGAAAAAATATTAAACCTTGTTGGAATGATGAAGGAAAACTCAAACCATTATGTGAAGCTGGGATGATGACAACTACACTTTTATTTCAAGAACTTGAAGAGACAAATAATGAACTTCTTGTACCAGCCATACCTAGTGTTCTTAGTCTGCTTGCAAGTGAAAATGCACAGCTAGAAGTTGACATTGCTCAATATAAACTGTATGGATGTCCAAATTTATATTTGCTATGCCAAGCAATTGCCATTGAGGGTGTACTCTGTTAATAGCAAGAATTGGGTTGTAACATGGAGGAACAAAGGCGCATAATTCTATGCAGATATCATTTTTAGCACGTACGAAGTAGAGGCACAATAGTAGTGGTCATGATCCAGCTAAGTTATATTTTATAAACAGGAAAAGAGATATGTTACACCAAAATAATGCAAATGTCCAATGATCAGGACATCCTCAAACTGTTTGATCCATGCTTGTGGCGGAGTACAGATACATAATGGATAACACAAATGTTCATTGGCTTTTAAAAGCAAAATGAATTTCATAATGACATGCATCATTTTCTGGCTCTGGAAGTGCATCACAAATCAAAGATAACATCTATGCATGGAATTATCATCAATGCAATCATATAGCTGTGTTAAAGAATATTATTAGGAATAAAGCCAGATAAAAATCACCGAAAGAAACAGAAAACAGAGCACAAAGCAAAAGCATCGAAATCAAGTTAGATGGCAAAAGGACTCACATGCACAGATGCACATACAAAAAAAGCTAAGCTTGGAATTGAAAGGTTTGAAACTCGCCAGACATGCAGAGAGTCACTAAGAAGCCATGGATGCTTCGTTTTTTTGTTTGGCCGACTACTGTTACTGCCCGTTAAGTAATGAAACAAAAACAACATTGCAACTGATGCTTCATCAATAAACACATATTTATAGCTAGAAATAGCAAATGAAATTCGATCAAAGATTCTTTTATAACATTTCAAGCTCTATCCATTCGTATCAACTCTTCCCAATCAACTTTTTCTAATCCTTGATCTCGAATGTCCAAGAATTAATTACATAGAGGTAAAACATAAGGCCTTGAACTTATGGTAAAGTCCATCTTCACAGGGTTGGAACTAAAGAAATGTATGTGGCAGCCTTGGCTGCCGTGATAAATTTCTTGTAAAATAAGGCTACCTAAGGCTTTGCCTTTACACCACTAGTTAGGCTAATTTATCTTTCATATCTAATGCAGTTTATTATTTTTGTTCACATTGAAAATGGTTCTTACGCCGCAATTTAGAATAGTAAAGTGACACGTTCTTTAGATGTATGGTGACGGCGTGCGGCTTGGAGCTCCTTTATTGCGAACTTGAACCCTCTATTAAACGCCCACTTTATTGGCTCCCGAAATTGACTCGTCAGGCCAATCGGGTTCACCCAAGCGAACCCCCGAAATTCGCCCAGGCGAACCCCATGCATTCGCCCAGGTGAACACAAAAATGACGTGGCGGACTGGGCGGGGGCCGTCATGCCTGCGTGACGCCTCCTACCAGGTTCGCCCAACCCCGGTCAGTACGGCGGGCCCCTGTAGAATGGCAGGGCGTGTAAGGCATTTATTGCCTTCTTTCCGGGTTCGCCCAGGCGAACCCACTGGCACATCACGTCACAATTCCTGTGTTTCCGACCATGACATTTCCAAATCACTACTCCATAGCCACCGGATTATACCCTGCTTCGCACGGAATCGTGGCCAATTATTTCAGAGATCCCAGTGGGGAAAAATTCGGGGTCATAAATGTGGATCCAAAGGGGCTTGGAGTCTGCCAGACTGCTGCAAAAAATGGGCTCAAATCTACCGTTATATACTGGCCCGGCTGTGAAGTGAAGAAAAATTCCTAGAATTGCTCGTCTGATTTCTGCCCCAAATTTAACTCCTCTGTTCCATTCGAAGATCAAGTGGATTATGTTTTGTCCCTGCTCGATCTACCTATAGGTCAGCGCCCAGATTTCGTTGCCCTTTATCTTAACGATCCAGATTCACAAGGCCACGAAGTCGGCCCTGATGATCTGCAGATCTCTGCCGTTGTTGCACATGTTGATCAAATAATTGGGCGCCTTTTTGATGGGCTTGGGAGCCGGAATATCACGAGCAGAACTGATTTCATTCTTGTGGGCGATCATGGAATAGTGGGAATCTGCGATGAAAAGACGATTTATATCGAAGATTTTGCTCCATGGATTGTTCTGCAGGAGAGCTGGTTTGATATGCTGAGTCCTGTGCTCATGTTGTGGCCTTCCTGACGTGCCACAGGGCACGCTCTCCAATTTGACCTGACGTGCCAGAGGGTTCGCCTGGGCGAACCCGGTAAGAAAGCAATAAATGCACGCCCTGCCATTCTCTCGGGCAGCCCGCCGTACTAATTGGGGTTCAGGGTTCGCCTGGGCGAACCTGGTAGGAGGCGCCACGCAGACTTGACGTCCCCCGCCACGTCAATTGCGGGTTCGCCTGGGCGAATACTACGGGTTCGCTTGGGCGAATTTCTGGGGTTCGCTTGGGAGAACCCAACTGGCGGCTCGAGTCAGTTTCGGGAGCCGATCGAAGCACCGCTCTATCAAACGTGTGGCAGTCCTAATGCATGTTCTAATTTCGGAGGCCTAGATCTTGATTTCAGTTTACAGGGTTAAAGATTTAAATCTGGGTTTTGTTTTTTGAGGGCCTAGGTTTGCTATTTTAAAGCTTGACTTTGGCTTAGAATGTAATCAACAACTAGATATAATTGATGATTCAATAGTTTGTGTCTGTTGTGCCTAGAAAACTGAGGGCATATAATAGAAATATCTACTCCATTTAAAATTGGCATTCTAGGAGCTTTTTGCCACAGCTATTGATTCTATAAGTTTAGAAAGCGGCTCAAAGAGACCCATAGGACGAAGCTTGCTTTGATGAGATAGTTTTTATCAAAAATCATGACAGATCCATGCCTAGATGGTAAAAACGGACCTCTTTGAGGGAGATGTTGAAGTGGAAATAGATTTCTCAATCGCAGAATGTGTCCTAATTTACTTCTAGTTTACATTATGAATGTACTCACATTCTCGATTTTTATTTGTAATCTTGAAACTTTGTAGCAACAAATCAATATCAAAAATGGTCAAAACATAAATTCAAAGCTAAACTATTCCACAATACAATAAAAACATAATTGTTTGAAAGGAAAAGAAGACGATGACAAATGCATGCCATCTTAAATAGTTGAAGGCTATGGTAAAATGTAAACCAACTGGCTGCAATGCACATTGCACCAGAATGTCAAACCAACTGGATGTCATAGTTGCAAGAAAATCCTACACAAGAACAATACTTGCAGCAGACCAAATAAGATCAGTTAGGACAACCATAAGCTAAAATAGAATAGAATAGAATAGAATATGATTTTATCGTCCACGGAGACCAACTGGCCTATGGGACCCAAGTACAAAGAGAGAGCAGCAGGCGTATTACTACCAGGATTAAAAAACCCCCGCCCCGAAGGGTTTTCGGGGGAAAAACCTTAGTAGCAATAAGGATGCTGACATACTGCACAGTTATATACATAATCACAAGTACAGCTGAGGTTAATGTCGGACAGGGGGGCATAAATGAGTCCGCGTATCCATTACCTCCTGGAGGTACGATCCCAACAAGCCTACAGAGGCCGTGCTCAGTAGCTCATGCAAGGCCTGATGGGGCACAACTAACCGAGCATACCGAGCCCGGATATGCTCGTACGCCGGACAGGCCTGGAGGGCGTGACTTTCATCCTCAATGGCGCCTGTTGACGGCATTGACGGACTCTGGCCCTCACGCGGCTCCGAATCCATCTCCCCCGCCTCTCAATGCGGAGGTGGTGTGCACTGTCGCGAATGGAAGCAATCACCCTGGCGCTTTTTCATGGGTAGATGGGTGCAGTGTAGTGGTGTGGGCCCCTCGTGAGCATGGGATTAACCTCTTTGTTGATAATTTGCCACCTTGACATGTGATGGGGCCTCTGCAGATCCCAAAGCTTGGCCATGAAGCAAGCATCCAAGTACCGCTTCAAGGCGGTAGCGTTCCTTCGGTGTATGCCTTTGGTCCACATCCGTATGCCCGCACATTCCATAGCGAGAACCACTTTGGGTTTGCTTGTCTTTCCAAAGAAGCTTTGAGTCGCCATGCGGGCCCCATCGCCATCGCCAAAGCAAGGTTGGGCAGCCGGGCTTCATCCATAGCCACCACCTTCTAGAAGTAAATAATGTGACGTCCGGTAAGAGCCCTCTCGTAATGGAAGGAAGCTTTGTCTCTGGAGCAAGATCGATATGGGACCGTGGATTTCACTCCCGGTGCGGACCAAGAAGGCCTTCTGCACTGCTCTAGATCGTTCCAAGTGGTGAGGGATATCTTTGGCCCCCACACTTCTGCCCCATAGAGGAGGACCGGTTCAACCAAGGCCCCGAACAAGTGTGCTGGTGACCCCATGCATCTGACTCGCCTTGGATTTGTTGTTTTGCATTGCATCTGTGGCTTTCCGACCTGCAGTGACCCGTAACGATGGATGCATCCCAAAGTGTGTGGTAGTAGAAAACTCAATGCCCAAATACTTATAAGGTGAGCCACCTCCACTACCTGCCCCGGTAAGTGAATGAAAGAAGGCGTGGGTCTTGGGATGATGGGACCAGTGACACCCTTGTCTTGGCCAAGTTAACTTCATATCGGTGAATTGGCGAAAGTGTCCAAAGCATCCGGTGGCGTTGCATGTCCTGCAGGGTATATGCAGCGGTCAACATCATCGGCATATATGAGTTGCCGGATTATATGGTGCATCAATGGCGCCCCTCCCCCTCAGGTGCTTTCGGCTAGCCATTCTTCTAGCTGGTCAATGTACAAGCCGAAGAGTGTCGGGGATAGAGGGCAGCCCGGGCGCACCCCAATGCTACTAACAAGCGGGCTCCCCGACGGTGTGAGACGGCCCGGAGCAAGCCTCATTATAGAATCAGTATATAGCATTACGCAAGTCGACGGGGGTCCCTAGTCTGTCTCAATCTATCCCACAACTTATCCCGAGGCTTTGTGTCAAAAGCCTTTGTGAAATCCACAAAGCAACAAAGATGATTCTGGCGTCGATTCCGGCTATCCTCTATGAGTGTTCGCAGAGTGAAGATATGGTCAATAGTAGAATGTGGGGCGGAAGCCTGCTGCGTGAGAGAGCCTGCACTTCTCCATCCCCGCCCAAAGTGTCAATCGCTCAAGAATCCCGGCAAGCAACTTGGCAAAGACAGAATCTGACCATAATAGTGCGATAGTTGGTCGGGCTATGGGGGTCCCCCGCTTTGTATATGGGCACAACTCTACGGTAGTCCAAAGGCGGGGAAGCCTTCTTGCAATGCCCCTGTTGAAGAGTCTTTGTGAGAACCGCACCATTGGGGGCCCGCCCACTTGAGAAGCTCTGCCCGCATACCATCCAAATGCCGCCTTCCCTTCAGTTAGCGGCGTTGCAGGCCCATTATGACATCCCCTTCAGAATGACCATTGCTAGGCACATGGAGAATGCGGGTGCCCGGCTTCCCATTGGGTCATACAAGCTGCCGCAAGTATCTCACCCATTGTTCCGGGTAATATTTCCGTGGTGGGCTGTCGCGGGCTTACTCAAGACCTTTCTCCGTAAGGCCCTAGGGTGGCGGTCTAGAAGACCAAACATCTGTTGGCCGGTGCTCGCAAGGTACCCGGCTTTCTTGGTCTTGAGGAAGGAGCGGTATTGACGGGATGGCCTGCTGGGCGAATGGTGGGTCCAAAGACTTGGCGGAGCCATCGTTTGACTCCCGACATTCGCCATCGAACCCCTGATTGCGAGGGAAGGTGATTGCAGCCCCCGTGGATCGCCGAGCGGCCTCTCCCAAAGCATTCGGCCCCTACCCTCGGAAGGAGCGGGTTCACCGGGCGCCTCTTTGTTGAAGTGTGGGGAGTTGCGGCCCTCCCGCAGCTCATGCTCAAGCATCCTCGCATAGACCGGCCGCATGATCATAGTCCGGGACGCAACCGTGGTACATGGGGTGTTGGGGCAATGGGTGCTCGGCCCGCCAATCTATCTGCAAGAACATGGGCCGATGGTGAGTCTACTTCCTCGCCCGGCCACCTGTCCCGACACTAAAGCGAGTGATCAAGTGTAGGCATTGCTCAAATGCGCTAGCACGTAATCCACCACACCGGGTGCCGCCCCACGGTTCTCCGTCTATAAGTGAAGCGACGGAGGGGACGCCAATGCCTTGACCCATTGCAAATGACTAGGTCAAAGATCTCGCCCAAAGAACAAAGAAATTGCCCGGCCATACCGCGTGTCACTGGTCATCATCCGATGCCCTTGGCCAAACCATCTCTGCGGGTCCATTTGCAACACATCCTCAGCTAGAGGTGCAAATTTTGGGATCGCCTTTCTCACGTCACATGCGGCATTGAAGTCTCCAAGCAACATGACCTTGCCCAATTGTTCATGCACTGTATGTCATCATATAGATCGACATAGGGCTCTTGTCCATCCACATCCAAGCGCGTGTGGTAAAAGTTGCTCTCAAAGATGTGGGAAGTAGCAAGTCGCCACAAAGAGGGCTGCCATCATCGCACTTTTCGTACCTGCATCTATCTGTTATGCTGCTCGTCGCCTTGCAATGAGGGGAGACCGATTGGGCCAAGGTCGCGGTAGTAACACGCAATTCCTCCGTGTCCTCGTTTCCGGTGCACTCATTGAAGACCTGAGAAGCTGGTATCCCGGGCAAATCGTAGCCTGTGACTGAAGCATGTTCCCATGTTTCCATGAGGAAGATAAGGTCCATGTCCATGGCGCATGTAATTGAGATCGTCCCCTTCGCCATGGAAAGCCACGGCAATTCCAGGATACCACGCTGAGGCACGATCCCTATTTAGTGGCATGCATCGCCACTTCAGGTCGGTGGTAGTGGTGGTCCTGGGGGAGCGGAAGATGTGGATGCTCAGGCCTGGGGTCCCCTCGAGGGGACTCGAGGGCGGAGTGCCTCGCATCCCCTGTTTGGTCGCACTGAATTCCCGCATCCTTCCCCGGACCAGCCCGCTGCCCCTCCATGTCTGCGGCAGTCCCTGACTTTGGCCAGCTCACGCCTTCGGGTCTCTTACTGTGCTGGGGTCAAGTCCCGGTCAACGTATAGAGCCGTCCCCTTCAACTTCCGGCCTTGACGCAGGATGGCCACCCGCTCTGGCACGCTCTCAACTGTGAAGATGACCACCCGGGGGCGATCAGGGCGCTGAATTCCATGACGACTCGCCTTTCCAATGGTCGCAGTGCCGGGAACATCATCCGTCCAAGATGCGGTATGCGAGTCGGGAAGTGAGATGTTCTCCGACTCCTCCGGTCGGGCCTCGACTACCACATTGCGGCTCCCTACGTCTCGTTCACGAGTTTGGGGGGCCGCACGCACTGTGTTGGTTGAAGTGGGTGAGGCATAGTCGTGGCCGGCCGGGTGGTGGCGGCCCGGCGTGATCTGATGTGTCCGCAACATGTGTTCCAGGTTGGCGTCCCGTAGATTGGTGGGTCGGCGGGGGTTGGTATGTTCTTTCTTTGTGGGTTTCGTTCTCCGAGTCACGAGCTCAGCTCTTGCGGGACATTGTCATGTCTTGCCATCTCCGCGTGCAATGGCGGAGTTGCTCATGTGCCTGCGGCATGGAGGCCCTTGCCTTTGTTGGGCAGCGGCGGCCCGGCTCTCTGTAGCTCCGATCTCGTGCTAAATCCTTACTCAGAAGAAGAGCTGCCGGTTCTGCTGGCTAGCTTCGAGGCGGCCTGGAATCCTTGTCTCCGCGGTGGCGGCCTCGCAACCTCGGCCGGGAGGGCGGCTGTGCTCCTCGTGCCGTGGCCTTAGCCTCCTCAACCTCGGCACGGATCCGAGGCGAGGGTTGCAGTGTCTCTGCTCTACCCGGTTCACGTCTGCGTCCCGGCTTCCGCAAGCTGCCAACCACGGTGTCTACCGCCCCCTCATATCTGCAAGCTCCTGGCGGTATTGCTGTCTACGTCAAATTGTAGCAAGTGGATGCTATCATCACTGTAAATGCGCGATCCTCCAATTATGTGATTCGTCGTTTTTACGGCACCAACTGCTGCGCAACATCAGAGATGTTATATTCTCCACCTCGCCGGGAGGCACGCAAGGCGTGGTAATTGTTGGCCTCAACCCTACGCCTAGATGCGGCTCCAAGGTTCGACCGGCGGTTACTGTATGGGCTTTGTCGGGTCGGTGCGTGCCTTGGCTCGGGCCTCCCTCTTCATGGAAGGCGTCTCTCCCTCGCCCAGGCCTCTTCCTTGGTGGCCTCGCTTCATGGTCTTCCCGGAGGGCTCTGCCTGCGTGGGGTCAACCAGGTGGTTAGTGTGTTTGGGCCTTCCGGGATGGGTTGGTGTGGTGCGAGGTAGCTCACCAACCAAGTGTGGGTCCCACTGCGGGGGACTGTGTCTCGTGGCCATGACTTGGGGTATGACTTGGGCGGCGACTCTGGATATCGGTGTGTACCGCTGCCACAAAACCCTAGCACACAGCCCGGAAAAGTGCAGATTTGAGCACTGAAACAAAGACAAGCATGCAGGTATCATACACCGTTGGAAAGCTCTCTGAACCAGCTTTCCAAAAAGCCCAAGCACATGAAAATCTGACACCGGATGTGAGAGATACAGTCCGTTGAAGTGTCTACCGATTGCCACAGAAACCCTAGCACACAGCCCGGAAAAGTGCCAATTTGAGCACAGAAATAAAGCCAAGCATGCAGGTACCATACACCGTTGGATTCTTCAAATATCTTCAAAGCATCTGATGCCTAACAACAAAAAAGAAAAGTTGGTAACGAACGTGGCAAATGAACCCCAGAAAAGAAAGCAAGAGAATCAAGCAAAATAATCTACGAAACAAAGAAAATCCATCAAAATTGTAGATAGTTGCAGAATGAGAAAAGTAGCATAAGAAAGTTACAAAGTAGAGCCATATAATTGGCTTTTCCTCATTTCGACACCGATTCTTCAAGAACCAAGAGCATTGTACTAGATAATCACACAAAAACTCACCAAAAGCATAAGAACACACCAGAAGCACAAAACTCTAAGAGATCATGCCCATAGAAGAAAATATCTTGGTGCCATGCCATCTAAACCTCAACACCGCTAGCTATGTGTACGGGAGGAGAGGAGGTTAACCTCCCCTTCAAGGGGGTTATGCAGCCGTTAGGCCGAGAGGGTTATTTGCATAATCGCCGTGAAGGGGAGGTTGACCTCCCTTAAACCATTGGGCGAAAAGATTATTAAAAAAAAAAGGGAAAAAAATGGACGCTTGTGTTCACGGACGGCAAGGGTTTCAGTGGATAGCAAGGGTTTCAGTGTTTAGAGAAGGCCGATTGTTCTTTGCGAGGGAGATCCGAGCAAGATTCGCCAAGGAAAGCCGATCAGGCAAGGCTGATGCAGATAAGCAAGCGACAGAAATATATGGCGCCGTTTTTCCAAGCGCCAGCCAGCAGGTTCATAGTTTATTTTTCTTTTCTTTTTTGTTGCAAATTTTGTGTGTTTCTATACATGTTTCTGGCAGATTTACATACATGTTCATGCTCTTGATTCATCAAACAGTGCGGATCTTGAAGCACATCTTGGGATAAAGAAAATCAAGAACAAGGCCAGAATGCAGCAAAGGAATAGCAAGCCAGCTATGGCGACGATTCTACAAGAGCCAGTCATCATTAGGTATGACATTTTTGGCTTTCTTGTTTTATTGCAAAGATTTGCTTGTTTCTACATGTTTTTTGCGAGGTCTTTTATACATTTTCATGCTCTTGATTTATGAAATAGTGCGGTTCCTGAAGCACCTCCCAAACTCCCTCGATTTGATCTTGGATTTCCAATCCAAAACATTTTAGAGGTGCCAAATAACATGAATGCAGATAAAAATGATGATATTGCAAACTGTCTAACAGGTAACATGCTGGTTTTTCATGTCATTTCTTTGAGTGGGAGAGAAAGCAGATTAGAAGTAAAGGTGCCAAGGCTTGCTAAGAAGCTCAAGAACTTAGAGACGTAGTTGCGTGTGAATTATTGTGGAAAGGAGTTGAAGATGTTGTGAAATATATGAGGCTTGAGGAGACTCGATTCTAGTACTTTGACCTGCTGGTAAGATATGGAGGTGGCATTCTATGCAAGTCTCCTTACAACGCCTCGTTTCTAAACACCCATTTGACAATATCAAACGAAAGGAACGGTTGGTCGATGTCATGACTCATTGGGCCAAATCCCACTTAGTCATACACGGCACCGACCATGCCTTAGGCCTCCCAATATGGCCGATTTTAAGGCTTTTGTGACACAACGAATATAGTAGCAGAATCTTACTGATCATTGGACAGATGAGGAGTTGGGTGAAGCGACCCAAAGCCACAAGGAAAAGCTGAGCATGGAGGCATATGCATGGTGACAAGTGCATGGTCAGGTCACCGTGACATTACAAGCACTTGCAACAACAATCTTATCTTTGGTTTTGTCTAACAGTGCAAGTGAAAGGAACTGGAGCATCCAGTAATACATTCATTCGGTGTCACGTAATCGGTTGCTTCACAAGAAATCCGATAAGTTGGTGTTCAATTTATGGAATTGGTGACTCTTAAATCGCAACAGCAATAAGTATGCGAAGAAACTAAGTTTCATGTCCTTCAAAACCGATGCTGACATTGAAGAGAATGATTTTGAGGGTATACAGAAGGTGAGCAACTGGCAGTGGCAATATGCCGTCATCGTGATACAGAGATTATGGCGGCCCATTTTAAGGATGACGACGAGCCGACCGGCAACTTGCTAGAAGAGCCGGATGATTGCATCAGCGACATTGTAAGTTGCATAAAATAGTAGACCATATCCATTAAGAAAAGATCTTATATATGTCTCAATAATTTACTTAAATCCAACCTCTTCACTTTTCAGCAAGCAAACCATCTACCAACAATACCCACTAATGCTTCTATACAATGCCAGGTTTTTCACCAACTTGCCCCTCATGTTTCTATATGAGATGCTATCTCAAATGACCTATTTTCTCCACTAGTACACGTACACAAATTACCCCTTTAAAAATACCCACACTTTCACTCAGTTGGTTCATATGTCAATAAAGTGTGAACTTCCAGCTTAAATTATTTACAAACCAGTTGTCTTTTGGCATGAATACGTCATGTAAATCGCATGCATTCAATTTGCTCAAGCTATAATTCTGAAATTACTTCAACTGACATATAAAATAAAATCAGGTATGAAAGATAGACAACATGACAGTCAGGTTACTGCCTCAGTCTGCCATTGTAAGATTCTACATGTTGTCATATATGTCTTAGCTTATGACTTTTATACATTTTTACCTAATAGCGAAAAATAAAATAGAAGTTCCTTCATAGAAATCAGCAGAAACACTGGAGATCTATTTTCCAATGTTAACCCCTGTCTGTGATGTGTTCATCCTTTCCATAAGTTCCACTGGCTTAACGTACAAATGATCAAGTAACAATAACAATGCATCACTAAGTCTTGAATACATTTCTATAAAATCGTAACTCTTAACCGTGGATTAACAACCTAAGCATGAATTAATTATCTTGAGAAATTTGGATTTCTCATTTAGAATGAAATAGGTTGCAGTGCACTTTTAAACACAAAAACTTGCTCTTGACAAGCTTGTCGCTCCCCTTAGAAAAGCATTAAACTGCTTATGTCCAAGGCTGAGGTTTAGTAATTTGTCTGTATAACAAGGTTGCATCGAATACAGTTAAAACTAAAGTTTTGCTCATCAAAAGCGTGACTGCGATACATTTAACTGTAGAAGTCGTGGTCCACACTAGAATGATAGCCATTAATATATTTGCTTGGAAATGCATTAGGGGAGGGTCGCCATTTGCGGCGCCGTTACCATTGCTGGATGTTGGAATTGCCACTCGCTGATGTGGAATTGCCACCTGTTGATGTGGAAACTGCCATTTAGATTATCCAGGGTTCTAATTAGGGCTGCGCACACGACGATGAAGGCTTCGTTAGCAACACCATAGGCGGCGTCTGTAACCAACCACCATAGCCAAGCATTGTTCATCTGATCCTTCCTGATTATTCAAATCCGGCACTATCAACTTTTCCTTCTCTTTGTGGTGGTTTACCTTCCAGTTGGATTGGATTTCCTTCACTTGTAAACTCGAATGTTTGTATTTCATTTTTTTTTTTTACTTGACCAACATGCTACAGCTTGTACACAGATGCCACTGTTGTTACTGGTTCAGACAAGAAGAGCGAATTCATTGGGGTGAGAGACAGTGAAGAACTGGTAAATGACTTTTAAATCTGAAGGGGGCATTTCATGATGATGAAGATAGATTTGTCCTCGTTAATGAATCTTGTTAATGAATGTAAGATATTTTATGTCTTTGTTGCTATCTTTCTTAATGCTAAGTAGAAGGTAGTTGTTTCCTGCATAAGCAATTGGGCAAGTGAATGCTGCTTAAAACAATTCTCCCTATTATGAATGTGGCAACAAGTTCTTGTTCTTCCTGGATATGCTGAGCAGTTGCAGCAGAAGCATGTATTTAAACTGCCAGGTTAGGCTCTTGGCCATTTTATTTACTCCAGAAGGTCAACTGTCTTGTAGTTCACAGACTTTGTACAAGCATAAACTCGTACCATTTGATGGTTTCTATGAAACT
This sequence comes from Isoetes taiwanensis, assembly GCA_021234155.1. NCBI lineage: Eukaryota > Viridiplantae > Streptophyta > Lycopodiopsida > Isoetales > Isoetaceae > Isoetes > Isoetes taiwanensis. Next base: position 7,445,719 of record JAJEKV010000020.1, on the reverse strand, counting down.
TTATGGGAAGTAAAGTATGTTTTCCTGGCTCGAGAGTTTAATGGTCTAGGCTTAAGTCCCCCATGTTCTACTTATATAGAAATCCACAGATAACTAAAGTTTGGAGAAACTTTACTGCCCAGCTGAATAGTGACTTTGGAATCATCCGGTTGAAGTAATACAGAAGTTTTATCAGCTTGTTCAAGCTTGCTAGTATGGTCGATTAATATCATTGGACCAATTTGATGAAAAACGCTTTTGCATTAGTCAAAGAGAAGGTCAACGTGTTCCTCTGTTGGATTAGGTTCTTGTTATGGCTTTATTCCATCTTAGCCCTGAAGAATTCTTTCGTTATGTTCTTCCTTCAAGAGACCTGCCACTCCTTTAATAGACATGTCTATTTTAGTAGGTATAGCGAGCTCTTGTCCCTCTTCTTTTGCCTCTGTTAGACTTGGGTTTAGTTCAGTTTGACACATAAGCTCTTCCGTTGCACTAAAGAGCATTTCATTCTGATCTTATGGTTGTCATAAGTGATTGACATGGCTTTGCTTTGCCTGCCTGCCAGGCTGCTTCTGAACGTGGCTGCATTGTTTGTATTGCAGTTTGGCCTATAGTTCAATATTTTATTGGTCCATTGTCTCCTGTACTCTATTTTAGAAAGTGTGACAACATCAGAGTGGCTTTTTTAGACCCATGCATTTTTTATATATCACTTTGAGAAAAGATGCTTCAAATAAATATGTTAAATTCCTTTTATAAGTTACATGTTATAATAATGTAGTTGTGTGTGCAGGTTACTGTGTCCTTGTGCGAGCAGCCCCACGTTGCCCTTTAACCCAAATGTAAAATGCAAAGATATTTAATAGTTTCTGTGAATTCTCAATTTTTCCATTGAAATTGAAAAAACTCTTGTTACTCTTAATTTCAAAGCAGATTCAAGCATTGTTATAGTATTCTTTAACAATCTACTGTTTGTCTGGGCTGTTAATGGGTTGCTTGAAAGATTACCCAGGGAAAAAAAAAAAAAAAAAAAATCGGGTCCTTGCCTAGGAATTATCGATTTGCGAGCTTTTAAATGGCTACCCCGGTAGCCTATGTGGTCAAAATAGCCTTAGCCTTGGTGCATGTACCCCCACCACTTTGGCACTTCATAAGATGAGTTGGCATTGCCAGCTTGGTATGCAACAAAGCTTGCCACGAATGTTATCTTGTTGGTCATGTTCCTGTGTGGCTTACAGAAGCTACTTATTTTGCTGCTATATAACTTTTACGCTTAAGTGCGCAGCCGGTGGACACCCTCCCCTAGGGGTAGGATTTTTTCAATAAACAATATTGCAAAGTTTAATCTTACATACATTCAAAAAAGGAAAAAAAAAATGACTTCTAAAACAAACACTTGACTTCTCACAGATCAACATCGTGATCTTCTTAAACAAACACATGGATGTTCAGCCTTGAAACTACTTCCATAGCATCGCCATGGCGATTTTATCGCCTGCAAACTACTTCTGCATATCGCAACCGCGATTCGGCCAAGCATTCTGGTATGAATGTACTAGTATTTTTCTGTTGTGTACGACCTAAGAATCTGCAAAAGCAAGAAGAAGCAAGATTCGTTATTTGAAGAAAAAAATGAAGGATGACGCAAGAATCATTTTCTAAATCTGCCACAAAGAACATAGATTATCCAAGCCCATGAATTTTTACCTCAAGAACATTAGACATGTGATTCAATTCAAAGAAAGAATGCTCCAGCTTGCACATGCTTTGCTTTTGCCCTCTATTATTTGCCAAAATAAATTTACAGACAGAAGCATTCAAAATTCACAGACTGGAAAAAAAATGCCCAAAATTGTGCAGTTTGATTTGACTCGGATTATTTGATTAGCTTTGGATGATTATGAAAGGGCAAAACTATGCATTGCCAAACTTTGAGCAGAAAATCAGCTTTGAGAAACTCTGTAAAAAAAATTCTGTCCAGAAACGACTTAAAGCAAGAAGAAATCAGGGTAAATCTGCACAGAAATTGGGTTCAGGCCTCTAGAAATGTCAGATGGAAATGCGGGCTCCAAAAAATAAATGATAGAACAGGAGTTGAAGCTGCCACAATGAAGCCAGATTTGATTGAGCGATCTACAGAAAACCTCAAATGAGCTTTGGCTATGGCCATAAAATGGAATGGAGCCAATCCATGGAATATACCACAGAAGATGCCAAATCTCACAACCCTGCATGCAAAAACAAGATGGGCTCAAACCACCTCAGTCTATGATTGTGAAAACCACTCTAGGAGTCAATGTGCGTGATACAATACATACAAATTGTATACATACAAACATGAATAACAGTACCCCTCAAATCATGTGCTTATAATTGAATCACAACAAACAGCATCATTCACATATAAACATCATAATTTGTCCTGCCGGATCCCACAGCAAGGTAGTACACAGATAAATGCTCATCCACACATACTCTTTCCATGCAATCATAAGAGCATGCCAATATACTGCACCTTCAGCAAAACAATTGGGGATTTGAAAGAGACAACAGTACCAATGCCCTGCCATGAACATATTCTCACAAGAACAAAATAAGACCTGCTACTGTGATAAACTATAACACTCATATGAAGTTGTCCATGAAACAATGAAAAAAGTGGTGGGGTTTCTTATGTGACCCTGCTCACACTCTTCATGTCCTGACATGAACTCCTCTTGCAAAGACGGGAATTGTCACTTTGCAAAAAAAAACCGCAAACAACATGATTTCGTCGCCCTGCTAGGCGTCCTCGACGCTTGCTACATGCTGGAAGATGCAAGAAGCATGCAAGAACAAATCCACCAGAACAACTCCGCTAGAAAATGTTCCTGCCAGAACAAACCTGCCATGGGCATGCAGTCAGCTATCACCTTGCCAGAAGGAGGCTGCCATGGCCAGGCAGTCGGGCATGAGCTTCGCCAGAAGAAGGCCGCCATGGCCATGTCGCCCTGCCCTAAGCAAATATAGTGTAGGTCTATGTCAGTCAAAGTACTTGCATGATCCTCTGATAGAAATTCGAATTTGCACAGAAACGCCAGAAACCCTACTTCCCACGAAAAGATAGAGCTATAAGAAGAAAAAATTTCAAACACATTAGGAAACTCAAAACCCATTTATTGACATTATCAAAATACTATTTTACGATACGAATACTCCCCTAAACCAAGCAAGACCATATGTAATACCTCCCCCAGTTTACAATTGCAGAAGATAAAGGACACTTTACTATTCCTAAAACACAAATGCCTCAAGAGGATGCTTTAGACCAGAACGAATTTCAGATAATATTTAGTTAGAATAAGTAGGGTCAAACAGCAATAAGGACCTAAAATTGTGTCGATAGTGCTTATTACAAAGTTATACAGTACTCTAGGAAATGACAAGGTAGTATTTCAACCAGGTTATCAAAGTTACTTATTGTTCAAAAGTTACTTATTAATAAGGATCTAGTTAACTCTATTAATTCGGCAAGAGGATACAAGGGCTAAAATCCGAGAGGCTCCATGGTACCTTTTGGCCCTTCATGCTTTACCAATATTTTGCGAAAGTCATGATATTTGGTTGCAGGTATCGAACATGGAAAACATTAAAGTTGGAGAAACTGCTGCAAGAGCTATCAACATAACAAAGTTTGCTATCAATCTATATTTCATATAAAAACAGGTTGTACAATAGACAAGTACGTGCTTAAATTAATTTTTTGTTCATTGCACTAAACAGATGGATCTGTGTCCTAAATCTATAAATAATATAGGAATGGAGTTTTGATTAAGGTACAAATCTATAAACGATGTCTCCTTTTAAAGAGTATGGTTATGGATATGGAAAACCAGTCCCAAAGCTCTATGGCTTGTGAGCAAATTTTATTTAAAGTATTGCTTTTTGCTTTTTGCTTTTTGAAGTATTGAAATGTAAACAGGCTGACTGGAGGATAAATATAGCAGGGTAATGCTAAAACACGCCTTCCCTTGAAATGATAAAACCAAGATGTCCTGTGCATGTACAATAGTAGTGGTTACAATCTAGAACTAAGGTCAAAATCAACATGCAAGTAATTAAAGCCAAGTATCATGAAAACTAATACATGCAGGAAAAATTAGGGGACCACGGTGCTGCAAGTGGCATGTTAAATAAACTAGAAGTTACAGTCAAAGTGTGGAGCTCAGAATCGACATGCAAGGCATGTGCTTTTGCATGCATGCAAACATACCAACGTTGCCCTTTAAAATGGTTTTTTCTAAAACTATAGAAGAAGAAGAAGAGATTTTAACGTCACGCCACAAGGATCGGACATGTGACACTTTACAACACACCCAGATGGGTCCTGCCCCCACCACTTTACATTGCTGAAGTGGGTCCTTCCCCCACCAACTTTACATTGCATGGCCACTTTCACAGGTGTTCTAATAGTATACATACATCTAGGTAAGGTTTATTTATCTAACTATTGAGATAAACTTTTAAAAGTGCCTTGCGAAGGATTAAACTTGCATGAACTCGCATTATAGATGTTTGGAAATTGGATTGTGCTACATAAAAGATCCAGGAGTGCATTAAACACGGGGAGGTGAAATTTTAAGGACATGATAAAGCATGGGTAAACATGCCTTAAAAAAAAGGCTTTAGACCATCGAATTCTGTACATGGAATGATTAGAAATTATTTATGAAAGGTTTGGTTTATATGACTATGGTCTTCTTGGAAAAAATGGTTTACTAGGACATGTTTATAATATATCATTACAAATTGGGGTGCTAGAGGCTATAGGATAAGGAGTGCTAGTTTTGTACGTAAATACATATCCGGATTGATAATACGGTCTTTGGAGTTGACCAAGACTGATGTTTGACCTCTAGGTTTGATTGGGTTTTTTTCAGACACTTCAATTTCTTAGTTTAACCAGGGTTGCTTGTGTCCTTTAGTCTCTTCCCTCTTTTCCTTAGAAAAATAGATAACCAATTTTGGCATGATACTCACAGTCATCTGACATTATTTTAGAAAGAAAAAGTATGCCAAAGATAGACTATCATATTCTGACCTTAGGCGTAATGCGGATGGAACACAACAAATATAAACATATAGAGTGGCAGTACCATCCTATATTATATTATAAAAATTATAAAACCGTGGCGTCGGTCTGTGCGCCTGATCGACGCCCGAGATCGCGCCAATGTCCCTGCCCCCCGCCGGATGGCCCAGATTTGTCTGTTTATGCTTCTGCCTCTATCAAACGGCTTAGATTGTGCCACGTAGCATAATTTGAACCATTTTTTTTATGAAAGGGTGTGCCGTGGCTTTTCGGTTCTAGCCAGTTCTCCGACTATTTCTTGAAAGGAAAAAAAAAAGGGAAAACTACCAAAATACCCCTATGAGTTTATGTAATTACCAAGATGCCCTTATGAGTTTCAAAATTACCAAAATGCCCCCACACACCTACTATACACAAGGGTATTTTGGTAATTTTGAAACTCATAAGGGTATTTTGGTAATTACACAAACTCATAAGGGTATTTTGGTAGTTTTCCCAAAAAAAAAATGGAAAGTTGTGCACGATGAAGCTAAAAAAAGGGCGTCAGTTTTTCTGTTGCCCTTATTGGCACCACCATGGCCAGGATTTGGAGCTAAATTTTCAGAGCTTCGAGACTTGGTACCAGGTAAAACAGATCTCTAGCTCCGGTTCAACAATCCTTTGCCCAGATTTAAGACGTTTATGGTTTTTTCAACAATCCTTTTCTTCTCTGGCTTGCTTGCAGATGCGAAGCATGCATATGGCAGAGAACTCTTCACGAGTTTAATTCTAAAGGTAATCTCTTATTGCATTTGTGTATGCAGGCTAATTCATTGTTGAAGTCTGTATCTAGGCCGCCCTTTTCTTGCATTCGCATATAATCTAACCTGCTATAACAGTTTGTTTCTTTCTTTGCAAATGCCATGGTAGTTTGTTTCTACCTCTATACATTAGGCTACGTCATATTAGGATTCTGCAAAATAATGAACTTCGCCTTCGAATTCTTAAAACCCTGGAAAATGCCTGAATAAGCTTCCAGTATTCCACTTCTGAGCTGGTTGTTGTATTCAATCATTTCCTCATCACTCACATGCTGAGCAATAAGCTCTGCTGCAGCTTGCAACATTGGCAAAGCATAGCTCAGGTATTTTTCAAACTTATCACCAATAGCAAGCGCTATGTCGCAAAGCAAGAAAAAATGGGCGGCTTTACTGAGCGACGCAGCTGGCCACTAGACAAATCTTTCAACAAAAGTGCCATGATTCCATCACAGTATGGCAGTACCTTCTCATCTAAGGCTTTGGAAATATCATCGACGACGCCAACTGTAATAGCGCAAACCTGGTATTCCTGAAAATTCTGGAGACCCATTTCCAAATACTGATAGAAATCAGGCATGTACTTAGCAAAATTAGCAAAAACCTTCAAATACAACGACATCATTTGGTCCGCATACTGATTGATCCCTGGTTTTGTTGAGTCGGATGCACCTAACTTCTAAATCATTACTTGCAGCACACTAAATAATAAAGCTGCAATTCGCTCTGTTTTCACGATCATCTGATGACATGACCTGCATCTGAAGTTTTTGATCAAGTTTCTGCATAATCATTGGCACAAGGTGAACCACAACAGTTGCTGTATCCTCCGTGGAGCAACGAACCACCTCATTTAATGTTTCATAAGCTGCAGAACGCAAACGGGAATCCGTTGCATCCTCCCTATCTGCGGTAGTTAACAGAGCCTCAATAATTCCATGGAAATACGGAGACAACGGAGAAGAGTCTCCTTTGGAGTCTTCATAACCTTGTGCCAGAAAATACAAGGCCCCACAAACTCTTTCGGCAACATTCTTTACGCCTTCAATTAACGTCGGCAATATCTGAGCAATATTGTTCTGATTTATAACAGGAACTCTTACATCAGCACCATGCAAGAATTCAAATATCCTTCCAAGTGTCCATGCTGTAGTATCCTTAACATAGTTGTTTTCATCTTTCATGGCATTCAGCAGAAAACCCAAAGCAACATTCACCAAGGGAGTGAGCTTCTCTACTGATGGGCCTTCCAAAATTGATCCAAATGCATATGTGGCTGCCTCCCGAGATCGCCAGTCTGGTTTGAAATATTTTCCTGAATAAAAGGCATTACAAGCGGCACTATGTCATCACCGACTGTCTTTGCAACCAGACCCAAGCAAGTACCACCAGCCATCGCAAGGTTCCATGCATTCACATGTTACATTTGTAAAGGGAAACCTCTTCAATCTGTGCTACAAGTGTAATTCACAAGTATTAAAACATGTTGAAGTGGAAACTGAGAAAGTATAAAACATGTTGAATTAGTTGTTACTGAAGCATGGTCTTCTGCCGAAGTTTACTCGAAGAACATTGAAATACTACATGTTGGAGCTTGGCTAAGAAAAATGAGTTCTAATTTTAGGTGCAGAATCCAAAATTGCTACAGTTGACACGAATGTGGTTCTTTAGAAAATATTGCATTACTTCACTCGGATACATGTGGGGCTCTAAACAATTCGTCTATGTAATTCTTTCACTTTTACTGAAGTTCATAAGAAGTGATGTTAAATGTCTTAGATCCATAAATGTCTTAGATCCAGCATCAAGTAGTCCATAGAGTGTATATAAATGCTCTCTTTTATCTAAAATGAGGAAGGTGTTTTATATCAAGGTTATAAAATGAGGAATAACTTCAACTATAGAAGTTAATTAATTCGATATATTGCTTTCCATTTGGCCGCGCAATTTTTTATTTAATATAAAAACTTAATGGCTAGGATTTATTCTCACCTTTTGATCTAACGATTAGAATTTGCTACACCAAATCTGCCAAAATTCAAGGGCTAGGCTCCTTCCCTTTTCATTCGGCAACTTAGAGACATGGTGCATGTTCACCCACAAGGGGGCCACTTGGGGTGCATCGAGTGGCACATCGTGTCTTCTATAAGGTTACATGGAAATTTTTATTTTGCAAGTGCAAATCTAACATTTTAATGTAGGAGGTTTTGTTGATCGAGAATTCTTAGGCTTTTGGAATATTATGTTTGGATGGTGGATCATGGAAAATGTGCCACGTAATTTTCTGTTGGTGCATCAACGGTATATTTAAATTGATTTTATTTGATCCTATATACAAGATCCATTTATGCATGTTGTGTAGGAGATATGTACATTCTAAAATTTTTCTGGTTTGCAAAAGCCTAATGGTTTGGTATGTCCAATGCAAATTCGGTTGACATTATGAATTGCAAAAATTGTTCAATAGTAACAAACAAAAATCCATTACTGGAATACCTCCAGATTTGTGTTATAAGCAGCTCCATTGCAAATGCAATTTTGTTTAGGGCATAAAGCATTTACAAGTTGGAATTGTTTTGATGCTATTTACCTTCCTCGGGTTTGCAAGAAAAATGCTATACAAATTGGAGAATAGCTTCGTTTGATTATGCTCTCCTTCCTTTCCTCCCTCTTTCCTCCAGTTGCACTTAATAATGGGGAGTATGAATTTCATTTGAAATGCCATGTATAGCCAACATCACGTGTCAATGCCTTAAGTATCTCAGATGCCTAATCCTCGCAATATGCATTGAGCTCAAGTTATGAATAGCTATAAACAATATATTTGGCGTTTCTTTATACTACACGATGCTTACCATCACATACTAATGCATGGCAACACCACAACAATTCAAGAAGAAAGCAAAACGATCACACATTCATATCAAACATCACATTAGATAGCGTTGGATAAATGAAAGTAAACTAACAACACAACCAATTGAATATTTCCAATACTAACACCTTATAATTGTAAAATGAAAGGCTAAAACCTTCACTGTGAGAGCATCTATAAATTACATAAATCCAGACCAACAAATGTGCTACACTGCATGCAACTCTTGCAAGAAAAAAGTTCAACATGAAACATCGACAACATGGTGTCAAACTTGCCATATCAAAACGTCAATTTCTAAAAGGTAGAAAATTAATGAATACAATTCCATTCTAAACAATATACCAATCAAACTTCCATTCCAAATGAATACACACTGCAGATATATTCTCTATGCAAAATTGATAGACTCAACTGGCAAAGCTTGGGCCACCATCGTCAATGACGAAGCAGAAAAAAGTTCTAGGATACAATGCAAATGAACTGCATGAAATAAGAACATAGGTACAACAAATATCATATCCAACAAACTTATTGAATAATAACAATCTAATTTAATATCTATTTCTAGGATAACGAAGGCGTTATACCAACATATTTTAGCAAAAGCGAAATGGATTCCACATATATTCCAACTGTCTGTACAACATGACAACTACATGAATCAAGACCGACAAAAAATTACAATTCAACACATTAATCCAATACAATACGTCAACGAATCAAAGAATTTATTAAACAAAATACAAATCCTAACATCAAGCACAAAGACTACACAATCACGTCTTACAATACACTAAAAAGAATATAATGAGAATTTTCTACTTCAAATATATTTGAGACCTTAACTACATGTCTAAATTGCTAATTCTTAATAGAGGCAACAAGTAACTGCATTTTAACTAGGTTAGGAGACAAACATAATCAAATATTCATTAACACCAGCAACCTCCCACCGATCACAATTTAAGTTCCCTTCTACTGCATTTTGAACATAGAAAGCTGCTCAAATAGCCAATAATGTTTTTCATGCTTGAACTGCCTTGGTATCCCAATCTTCACTTACAATCACACGGAAAGCCCACCAACGGTGGGCAATTTTCTAGTCATAGAATAGAAATGTCGATTTAGAGGTCCGTTTGGAAAGAATGTTAAAATTGATGTGGTTGAACGAGCGAAATATTGGCTCCCGAAAGGGTTGGATTCCAAAAAACGGCGAGCCGAATATGCCGTCTATAATTATTATAGTTTATTATAATTATAATATGAGAATCATTTTTATTGTAGTAATGTTGCGTGGCGTAGATGACTAGTTCATTTGATTTTTAGCTTCCTTGCACGAGTTCGAGCCCACCTTTTAACATTTTTTTAACTTTGGGGGTATTCGACTTGTGGAATATTTTTTTTAACTTTGGGGGTATTCGACTTGTGGAATAAATGTGCATGCCGAAACCACGAGTCTAATACCCCCTATTCCACGAGTCAAATACCCCCCTGGAATCAAGTCCAAATGGGGAGCCAATAAATGCACCGGTGGTTGAAGAATGGATGTTTGAATTCAGGTCTTGGAACAGAGGTTGATGCTTGAGAAAATAAAAACAACAAAATAAAAGACAAGCAAACACGCCAAAATGTACCTAGGCCTAATAGCCATTATCCTCTACTGCCTGGCTTGTACTCAGGGATTCTGGGGGCGTGACTTTGAACAAAATTTTAGGGTTTAGTACGCCGAGGGTTTTAGGGTTTAGGTCGTTCCGCGCGAAGGTTTTCGTTATGGATTCTTCGGATGAAAGCGATTTCGATATGGAGTCTGAGGAAGACAACAACGAGAAGTCTGCATTTTCAACTGGATCACTAACAGACGGTAGTATTGTTATACTGATTGATTATTTTCCGAATGGAGGCATTCCACTACTGTGTTAACTTAAAGAACTATACAGAAGATAGTGATGGGGAGCTCGAGATTGAAAAGAAATCTAAGCTTTTGGATATTAAGAAAGCTCGCGAGAAAGCGGAAGCTGAAGAAGAGTTAAAGTTGAATATTCAGACAGAGCCTGAAGAGTTTCGTCTACCGACGACAGAAGTAATGATTTTATATTTACTGAAGCATTGAGATTTTTGGACATCCGATCTAAATTCTCGGCCATCTTTCTTACTTGATCAGTCATATTAAAGTTAATATTATTGCCATGTCAGGAGTTGGAACACGAATCAAAAGGGCCCCCCGATCTTCCAGCTATTCAAAGAAGAATTAAAGAAAGTAAGCAACTTTTTGACTTCTTGATCCTATTTAAAACTGCATTCGGAATACATAACATATAACTGCCTCTCTCAGTCATACGAGTTCTCTCTGATTTTAAGACCCTTAAGCAAGAAGGTTCATCACGGAAGGACTATGTGAAACAACTATCTGCAGATCTGGCCTTGTATTATGGCTACAATGATTATCTCATAGACTCATTCATGGAAGTATGAGATTTGTTTAGAAATTCTATATTATTTTTTTCTATTAAACCAGACTGCTAATGGCGACAAAACTTTCATCTTACAGATATTTCCAGTTGCAGAACTTCTTGAATTTGTAGAAGCAAATGAGACACCTCGACCTGTATGTTTGCGTACAAATAGCTTGAAGGTGACTGATCCTTTTGGCATTAGATGTGTTATTGTAATTAAATAACGTTATTGAATTGGGAATATTAATCAGTATCTTTATGTGAAAAATTTCGGTCCACAATGATAGACTCGAAGGCGTGATTTAGCAGGAGTGCTTATTAATAGAGGCATCAATCTGGACCCTTTGAGCAAATGGTCGAAGGTACACTGTTAGTAGAAGCTTATTTATTATGGACATGTAAGATATAAGTATTTTAAACTTGTGATCTACGAACAGGTTGGGCTTGTAGTTTATGATTCTCAAGTTCCAGTTGGGGCAACTCCAGAGTACATGGCAGGACATTACATGGTAAGTATGGGTTGTTGGCTGTTAACTTCGTTTCTTTGTTATTGCAGGAGGAGCTAATATGTTACCTGTTTTCAGCTTCAAAGTGCCAGTTCCTTTCTACCAGTAATGGCCTTGGCACCTCAGGAGCGAGAACGAGTGGTAGACATGGCGTATGCATCTTTCATCTTTCCTTTGGTTTCATGGTCTTACATAACAGTGCTTTGCCTACCAGAAATAGGATCTTAATTATAGCAGCTGAGATTTCCAGTGTTTCTGGCACAGGGCTGCACCAGGAGGTAAAACAACCTATGTTGCTGCTTTAATGAAGAATACAGGTAATGCCTGCTTTTACTAGAAAGTAACTTCTAAGTGGTTTTTCTGTAAGAAACTTTCTCTCAGTTGCATTATCATACAAAGAAAACTGAAAATTAGATATATTTCTGCTGGTTTCTTGTCCTATGCTATGTCTTCAGCTTTAGGTTTCTTGCACTGTCCAGTGTATTGTCTTCACTTTTGCTCTCTTCTCCGTGTTTTCTCTTGGCTTAAAAATTTTTAAAAGGGAGGCAGAATAATAAAGCGGTGTCTTCTTTTTGCTCTGTCTCATTTCTTCCTTTTTGAAGATAGATAGATAGATAGATAGATAGAAGCAGCTTCAACTTAACTTCTGAGTTATTATGCATGTTTAAACTGCTTATATTGTGGAGGCACACTCTTAATAATAATTTCTTTATTTTCCACTTCTATGTGATCTTTCAGTTTTCGATCTTGTGAATATAATCCTGCCTGCCCCTAGTCTCATCTAGAATAAACTGCTCAATCTTTCCACATTTGCCTTAAGGCCTCTGATAGTACATGCTTCTTTATACTCCCAGACTTTCCTTAGCGTGTTGTAAGATTTGAGTTGCCTGCTGGGATCATACCAAGACTTAAAGTGGTCTAAGCCGCTCTCAACCATTTATTCTCCAGTTTGCTAAAGGATATAATTCGACTAAATAAACCTAGACAATTTAAAAGTGGTCCTTCCAGATCTGGTAGTCTCCGCCATATAGAAATTGAACGATAAGTTTCCAAAACTTCATCACACATTGCTATTTACTTTTGAGATGAGAATGTATCCCAAAGTTTAAAATTTCCACGATCAGGGTAACCTGATCTAGCTTGTAAAGTAGGGAGAATCCTGGGCTTCTCTTTAGTGAATACAGCAAAAATTGATGTAAGACACTCATCATCTGCTTCAAGAATTATTTGCTGTATTCCTAAGAAGCAGCATTTACCCCTCGTATAAATACGACCTCATTGCTGAAATCTGCAATGTACCCTGAAGGTCATTTTACAAGATGATGGCAAATAATCATGTTTTGTTATATTTTCTGCAGGAATAATATTCGCAAACGAGTTAAAAGAAGCAAGAGTGAAGTCGTTAACAGCCAACCTCCATCGCATGGGTGTAACTAATTCTGTTGTCTGCAATTATGATGGGCGTGAGGTGATTATTGTACTTCTAATTCCTTCTGTTTTAATTTGCCATCATTAAATAAGGTTACATATGTGGTTACTTTCTTCAGTTGCCAAAGATACTCGGTTTAAATTCAGTGGACAGAGTATTATTGGATGCACCATGTAGTGGCACTGGTGTAAGTTGACAGCTTATTGCATATTCCCAAAGATTCTTTGCATGCACATTGATAAATATGTTATCATTTCTAATCAGCTCCATGAAATTATTGTGTATTATCTGGTGTCTTGCACAGATTATAAGTAAAGACCAATCAGTTAAAGTGTCAAAAAGTGCTGAAGATATTCAACGACGCGCAACACTTCAAAAGGTCGGTGAATACTGTGAATGGAGAAAAGAGATATAAATGCTATTAGTAGAATAGAGCTGTATGTCCCATTGATAAATGGTATGTATGGGTAATAATTCCTGCAAGTATTTGTGTTGTGCTGCTGAAGGTGGTTATTTGTTAGTGTAAAAATGTAGACTCAGGAAGAGTGAAAAGTTGGACAATTTGTTGTTCAGGAGTTAATTTTAGCTGCAATTGATATGGTGGATGCAAATTCAAAGTCAGGTGGATATGTTGTTTATTCAACTTGTTCTGTAATGGTAGCTGAGGTATGGGACTCTCCTTTTTAAACTCGACTTGGTACGAGTCACGACATAAAACTTTTTTGTGGCAGAATGAAGCTGTCATTGATTATGCATTGCGTAAACGGAATGTGAAGTTAGTTCCTTGTGGACTGGAATTTGGACGTCCAGGGTAGGTCAACATACGCTTGCCTTTGTTTAAAATGACCTGGCTGGAAACGAACCTTTACAACCACGTTATCTGTGTCCAGTTTTGTTAAGTTTAGGGAGCAGCGCTTCCATCCATCACTAAGCAATACAAGGAGGTTTTATCCACACGTCCATAACCTTGATGGTTTCTTTGTTGCTAAGGTGAGTATTCTTGACTTATAAAACTTTGGAAGTGTGGCTAACCTTTTGCACATTTATGTAATTTTCAGTTGAAGAAATTGAGCAACAAAATTTTAGTGTCAAGTGTGCCTGAAGATGGGGACATAGAAGATGATAGTGTAGAAGTTCAACAACCAGAAATTGGTTATTCCAATGATCATAAAGCTTCAGTTAAAGCTGGGCAACAGAAAGATGAAGAAAAGGATGTGAAAACATCATCTAAGAAACGGAAGAGACTACTGCGAAAGGATTTAAAGGCATTACCTTCAAAGGAGGAAATATCTAAGCTTCGGTATCGTAAATCCCTTGCCAATATTCTCATGTATTTATCTGAAGTTATATATCATGCTGTATAAATCTTCTTTTACCTACCTTAATTTCCAGGGAAGAAAAGAGACAAAAATTGAGGGATGCAAAACGGACTGACAATCTGTCATTAGGGAGTAATTTGAATGTGCAGATGGATGTCAAGCAGACACAGGGCCTCAAACCTGTAGATGGGTCTGGCACTCAAAACCAAAAGCGAAAGCAAAAGCAAAAGCAAAGGCAAATGCAATCAAATGGTTATGCTAAGAAGGGCCATCAGAAGAAGCAGGTGGGTAAGAGTACACACTCAACGACAAATAGGTGAAAGTCCTATGCTGTTATGTCAATCCTGGATCATAGAGCCAATGTCCAATGCTTGCCTCCCTGTGGCTGGAAATGAGAGACGGACAAAGAAGAATATGAGGGCTATGAGTCAAAATAGTGTTTGGAAAAACTGTAAAAACGAAGAAGTAGCCATCCTTTCAATGCTCAAAAGATGATCAAACAGAACTACCCAGCTCAAGGTATACTGATGAATGAGTATCATCTTGAAGTGATGTTAATCTACAGTAAAAGCTCAGAGAGACATCACATTACACAGATTATACATTCTGATGGTTATAGCCTTCAATGTAACTATTGCCCTAGAGCACGTACCTCATATTCTTTGATAAGGTTATCATAATTTTTTAAGGAGACATTTTGTTTAGAGAAAATTCCAGATACACCCATTAAGTTTGCAAATAAAAAAGTGCCTTTCACAAAGCTTATAAGGGAGGGTGCTCGTGACGGCACACTTAACAGGATTGCCTGGATGGAGGACCTTCATTGCCCGGATCTGGGCAAACAATGGCTCACTGGAATCCCTAAGACTTGCCCTCTCTAGTGACCTCAAAATCGCCCACTCCCGTGCCCTATACAAAAAATTCTGAGGCTCTAAAGTGACTCCGCTTTTTGCCCTTGATGGGCGCAGGTATCCTACTTGTATCCTAACTGTGGTTTTTTGTCCTAACGTGGTCAAAATGACGTGTCAATAGTTAAATTAAAGCTCTTGTGGTGCACATTGCAATGGATGGCCTTATGTGGAAAAAGACTTTTTAGTAAATGTGAAAATAGCAAAATAAAAAGATCTTGGCCATTGAAACCAAAAGTTCAAATAGCCATCAAAGTGAGTCATTTCAGGCCCATTAGTCTAGTGCACCACTGGCTTCAATCAACTGAGCATGTATAAAGAGCTCTAAAATCTCCTCTCTTTCTTTAAAAACCTCTTTTATATAGGTGCTCAGATTACACGGTGGTAGGTTAAAAAATGAATATAAATCTGTGGCATCAATCTTGTGCTTAGCACGTATATGTGTATATGCTGGACAGTATAGAAGTGCATGTTCCTCTGTTTCAACTTCTAGCTCCAAACAACTGTTAACAAAACCTTTGATGTGTTGGTGTCCCATCCCATCTACCCGTTTCAATGTGTAGATGATGAGATGAAAGTCTGACTCGAGATATGAGAATCCTGTTCCGTCTGCTAATTTGTGAGAGTAAATAGCTTTGTTCCTTATACTCATGCATCGGATTAATATCCATCATATAATAATGCTTCTTTTTATCAGAACTTTCATCAAGTCTCCATAAACCTTTAACAGCTATTTCTGTAATGTACTTACGTACCTCCTGAAAACTGGTTATGGTTGGCCATTCAGCATCTCCGATCCACTTCTTAGTCCATTTCACCACATCTGCAAACCAGCCATTATATTGAGATTGAATGAGCGCTTGATGAGGAAGTCTATCATCTGGCATGGCCCTAATCCTGTTCACATATGTCACTGTATGACACAATGCCTCCAGTTCTAGAGGAAAAAAACCTGTTTCGGCAAGCATCATGTGGTACGGTGTCTGTGGCTTTACACCAAGTTCCTCTAATAGAAATCGTTTTTGCACTTTTTCTATTTTTTCCTAGCTCTTTTACGACAAACCAGGCCCCCAGACTGGGCTTCCATACAACACCACAGATCTGATTTTTACTCCGTAGAGCATTCTCCTTAATTTCCAATGTAAGAAATTATTGGCTCGGCATATGTTGAGCGTGCTATATAGAGTTCTTAATCCACCAGATGCTCTTTTTATTGCTGCTGCATTCCATTTGTAATTATTTGAGAACTCAATCCCTAGGTATTTATACTCTGAGACCTTTTATAGTGTATTGAAGTGTCAAGAAAAAAAATCAAAGAGCACAACTTATAAATTTCAACTCCGAATTTAAATGAATTTGAGCTTGTTAGAAAGACCTTATTCTAATCTATAATGCTCGTGAAGACAACTTTTACACTTGAGCTACAAAAGTCATATTACCATATTCCCAAAAATACTACAATTGGAGAGTATTTGTGGAATACTTATCAACTCGAGGGATATATTTAGAATTTTTCCTTCTGTTCATAGAATGGAAAACATGTTTACAGTGCATGTTGTTTCTCAATGCTGGTCTCATGTGTTTGTTTCTTCAGGAAGACTCTCCTGCAACTTGTATTCCTACGTTTGCTTCTTCTACTGGAATGAAAAAGATGTTAGAGGCTAAAAAGTCATCAAGATACAAGATTCAGGTTCCTTTAGTTGCAGGATTTAGAGATACCTTTCAAGGATGTTAAAAGAAAGGTTTCTTTTCATGCTTCTAAAGATGAGTGTATGTGAGGTTTGAAAAACTGTAACAGACCTGGGCACTTCATGGGCCAATATACGTACTTATGTACGAATGTACACATGTATAACATGTATACAGCATGAGTTCAGGGTTTTGCCTCTTTGGAAAAAGGATTGTTGCAAAGCATAAAGGCAGGGAGCAATTCTGGGCAGTTTTGGAGCCTGAATTTTGAAGCATCATATCTCGTTGACCCGAAATCTGTTTTTAATGACTTTTCTTTTATCTTATATTATAAAAATATAGCGTGTGCCTTCCATGGAGACCTAGATCGAATGGTTGAGGATTTGATCGACCGACGGTGAAGATGACATGTGCATGACTTCAACCAAAATTTCATCTTGATTGTTGCTTCAATAAGATTCACTCAATCCCACAGTGAAGGGGTAAAAGGGAAAAGGAAAAGGGAAAAGAGAGGGAAAATGAAGGAAAAAGGGAAAAGGGCGGGGAAAAGGCAAAAGGAAAGGGAGAAAGGAAAAAGGGAAATAAAAGATAGATAGATAGATGAAAATAGAAAAAGGAAAGGGGAAAGTGGAAAAAAGAAAAAAAAAAGTGGGGAAGTGAAAAAGGGAAAGGGAAGAAGAAAATGAAAAAGGGGAAGGCAAAAGGGCCGAAAGAAAAGGAGAAAGTGAAGGCAAAAGGGCCGAAGGAAAAGGGAAAGGGAAAAGGAAAGGAAAAAAAGGTGGAAAAAAGGGAAGGCAAAAGGGGATAGAAAAAGGAAAAGGGAAAAGGAAAAGGAAAAGGCGAGGGAGGGAGAAAATGAAAGGGAAAAAAAGGGAAGAGAGAAAGTGTTGGGAGAGGAGGAAAATGGAATGGAAAAAGGGCCATCGGGAAAAGGAAAAGGGAAAGGGAAAGGGGAAGGGAAAATGAAAAGGGTGAAAGGCACGGGAAAAGGGGGAAGAGGAAAATGGTGAATAAAGAGGAAAGGGGTATGAAAAAATGGAAGGGAAAAAGGAGAAAAAAGAAAGGATGAGGAAAGAAGAAAAGGGAAGAGAAAATGGCATGGGATAAGGGCACCGGAAAAAGGGAAAGAGTGAAAGGTTGGAAAAATGAGGAAAAGGGAAGAAAAAAGGGGAAGAAAAAAAGGATGGGGAGAACGGAAGGGAAAAAGGGCATGGAAAAAACGAAAAGAAAAAAGAAAAAGAAAGGGGGAAGAGGGAAACGGGAAAAGGGAAGGGGGGAAAGGCACGAGATAAAGGGGAAGAGAATAAGGAAAGGCAAAAAGGCATGGAAAAAGGGAATACGAAAGAAAAAAGAAAAGGGAGGGGAAAGGAAACTTGAAAAAAGTGCACGAAGAAAAAGGGAAGAGGTAAATGGGAAAATGGAAGGGGGAAGGGCAAGGAAAAAAGGGGAAGAGGGAAAGGGTGAAGAAAGGGAAAAAGGGAGGCAAAAAAGAGCGTGGGAAAACGGAAGCAACAAAAGGGCATGGGAAAGGAAAAGAGAAGGGGAAAAAAGGGGAAAAGAAAAGGAAAAGTGAAAGGAAAGAAAATAGAAAGGGGGGGGGGGAGGGAACCGAATAAAGGCATGAGAAAAAGGGAGGGAAGGGGAAAGGGAACAAGATAAAGGGAGAAAAGGGAAAAAATGAAGCAAAAAAATGCATAAAAAAGGAAAAGGGGGAAGAGGAAAAGGGTGGGGAAAAGAGGAAAATGGGCATAGAAAAAAAAAAGAAGAGAAAAAATGTGGAGAAAAGGGCATGGAAAAAGGGAAATGAAAAAGAAAAGAAGAGGAAAGGGGCAAGGAAAGGGAAAAAAAAGCACAAAGAAAGGGGAAGAAGGAAGAGGTCGAGAAAAGAGGAAAATGGAAAGGAAAAAGTCCATCAAGAAAAGGTAGGCGGGAAAGGGAATAGGGAAGGAAAGCGGAGGGGGGAAAGGGGTGGAGAAAAAAAAAGGGGGAAAAGAAGAAAAGAAAGCATGTAAGAAAAACGAGAAAAAAGGTAAAAAAAAATGGAAGTGTGCAGGGAAAAGAAAAAGGATCAAAGCGAGATAGAGCAAATGGCATAAGGAACGAAAAACGGCGTCGAATGCTTTAATAGTGGAGCTCTTTTGGGTTATTCTCTTATTGCTACAATACATTATTTATAGATTCTCAGCTTATGCCCAGCAACGTTGGGCACCATTCCTAGTTTGAAAGATTTCTGAGTAAGCTTTCTGGAATGTGTCTGATCAGCCCAAAATTCATCCGTATGCAAAAGTTATGCCAGAAATAGTGATGCTGAGTCAGAATTGACTGCACTATGTATGTTCTTCTGCAGTTTGATTCCTAGAGTTAGAAGACAATCTTTGGAGGCACAATCAATTGCAAGGGGTCCAGAGGTCTATGTGCAAAGAAATTCTCAAGTGGGATTTTGCTATTGATCAATTGAGGTGCTGTGAGTTGCCATGATTAATCTGTACATGATATTTGCATGCAAATATGATAGATTATGAATTTGTTGGAGACTCATAAAGCTAGAGAAGATAATCAATGATTGGAAATATCTCTGTAAGGGCTGATTCTAAGTCAGGAATGACCAAAAATTGCTTGAGAAGCACCAATTCAGCATGAAAAATTTAGAAAGGGCATAATTGAATTGGATTTGGTCAGCATCGCGCTCTACAACGCCATTTTGTGTTCACATTATGTTTTTGTCCTCTTGTGTCTTGTGTTTTATCTTGTTGGACTTGTATTTGTTACTTTTGTCAATCTAATTGTGTGTCATAAAATAAAGTTAAGTACCTAGGGATGGAATTGGGTTGCATCTAAGCTTAGCAGTAGAGGAGATTTGAGCATGAAGAGCTAGGCATAACGATAACAAGTAATAAGATCTTGCATTCTATGAATGGTTGAAGTCATGTTTAACTAAGAGAATACATGATATAATTATAAGAATAACGAGCTAATTGTAAATTTGGCTCCTAAAGTTGGTGTGTTGAAGATGAAGTTTGAGCTTATAATCACTGGGCATGGGATAGAAGCAGTTATGGTCATGAGACCTTATGGATTTTTAAGTTGGAAGCGCTGGCTTTGAGGTTTCACATTAGTTGTGCTAATTGAATGCATAAGCTAAGGATGTGGATTTTAAATATAAAACATGAGTAGCCATAGCTAAGTAATTTACTGTCAATATGGGGATTCGACAGAGCGTTGGGAATTTGGGTGAGATTCACGTTACTAGGGTGAAGAGAGTATTTGAATATGAAGCTTATGGGGCTTTTACAATGTGGTCATGGCAAGGAGTCCAGCGTTGGCAATAAGAAACACTTGTTAATATAACTAGTGAGTGACATTGATATGAGTATATTTGCAGTCCGTATAGGGGAAATGATTCGAAGGTAAGCTTTGCATATTGGAGAATGCTTAGATCTCTATTTGTTCAAAAACGTGCTTCAACATGAGTAGGTTGTATGGGCAATCTCGGCAAGGGTAAAATGTAGGAACATGTATAGTAAATATCTAATGAAATTCACATATCTTGGTCTTTGCATTCTTCCACTGTTGTCTTGTTATTTTGTTATCTCTTGGATCCTCCGGAGTCGGGCTTCTAGGTTAAGTGGCCTAGTTTGCTCTGACATGCTCATGTTCATCCGTGTTCCGTTGTGGTATTCTTGTTCTCTATGACACCGGGCGTAGTTTTCCTGGCAGGGATGATTCCATGGTAAGAGGTCCTCCAGTGCCAGTGTCCCGAAGCTATGTTTCTGATGCTTTGTTACTCTGGCTATGTCCTTTGCTTTTGTTGCTCAGAGTTTGGTATTTCCTTGGATTATGTTATCATTGTCTTAGCATTGTACTCACGTAGGGTTTTCCGTCTGTGTTTGTGCTTATCCAAGATTTTCAGAGTATTTCCATGCATGCAATGGAAGCCAAGGATCCCCAGTGATGAGGACTAACCTCAATGAGTGTATGTGCAGTGAATTAGCAAGCAGTGGTCAAGCTAATGGACAGTGTAGCCGAAGAGCATGGTTGCGCTAGAAGATTCTGAACGGAATTGCTACATTTTGTTATATTGTATAGTGGATTCATATTGTACTTGTATTGTGGATATTATAATTCTGCTAGATTTATGTTGAATTCATAAGAATGGTTCAGATTTCAACTGCAAAGGAAGATTCAATTCTTCACCAATACTGTTGTTTTTGTAAAGTTTATACCAACCTAGATCTAGTCAGTTTGCAAGTTTTCACAAGATCCCGAGTTCTTAGGAGGGTCAACTCGGCAGGCTCGTCATAGTTGGTATCAGAGTAACGTTGAATCTTTGGATGCTGACATTATGACCTGTGGATTGTAGGCTTGGATCTTTGAGTATTGACATCGTGGATCATAGATTAAGTTAAGGTTGGAATGTGCTAATGGCTCCTCTTTCAGAATTATTTGAAGACGGTGTTCTGTTCCATCATTTGCTATGGAAGCGAATGATGAGAGAAGTATCCATGTAGTCAAATTGCCATGTTGATCTTAAGTTAAGGGTTTCTTTGTGGCATGTCTAATAAGATGGGTAGTAGTTGTACATCTAAGGTGAAGTTTTTACTTGAGCTAAAGCTATTCTTAATTTGAGAAGTTGCAATCATATAATGCTTCAGTAAACCTATGACCGACCCATGAGGACATGGGTTAAATTTTAGAAGCGGAGACTGTAACAGACCTGGGCACTTCATGGGCCAGTATACATACTTATATATGAATGTACACGTGTATAACATGTATGCAGCATGAGTTAAGGGTTTTGTCTCTTTGGAAAAAGGATTGTTGCAGAGCATAAAGGCAGGGAGCAATTCTGAGCAGTTTTGGAGGCTGAATTTTGAAGCAGCATATCTCGATGACCCGAGATTCTTTTTTAATGATTTTTCTTTTGTTTGAAAGATTTCTAAGTAAACTTTCCGGAATGTGTCTGATCACCCAAAATTCATTCGTATGCAAAAAAGTATTATAGAAATAGTGATGCTGAGTTAGAATTGACTGCACTATGTATGTTCTTCTGCAGTTTGATTCTTGGAGTTAGAAGACGATCTTTGGAGGCGCAATCAATTGCAAGGGGTCCAGAGGTCTATGCGCGAAGAAATTCTCAGGTGGGTTTTATTATTGATCAATTGAGGTGCTGTGAGCTGCCATGATTAGTCTGTACATGATTTCTGCATGGAAACATGATAGCTTATGAATTCGTTGGAGACTCATAAGGCTAGAGAAGGTAATCAATGGTTGGAAACATCTCTGTAAGGGTGAAACTAAGTCAAGAATTGCCAAAAATTGCTTGAGAAGCACCGATTCCGCATGAAAAATTCAAAAGGGGCAGAATTGAATTGGATCTGCTTGGCATTGAGCTCTTCAACGCCATTTTGTGTTCACATTATGTTTTTGTCCTCTTGTGTCTTGTGTTTTATCTTGTTGGACTTGTATTTGTTACTTTTTTTCAATTTAATTGTGTATCATAAAATAAAGTTAAGTATCCAGGGATGGAATTGTGTTGTATCTGAGCTTAGCAGTAGAGGAGATTGGAGCATGAAGAGCTAGGCATAACGATAACAAGTAATAAGATCTTGCATTCTATGAATGGTTGAAGTCATGTTTAACTAAGAGAATACATGATACAATTATAAGAATAACGAGTTAATTGTAAATTTGGCTCCTGAAGGTGGTGTCTTGAAGATGAAGTTTGAGTTTATAATCACTGGGCATGGGATAGAAGCAGTTATGGTCATGAGACCTTATGGATTTTTAAGTTGGAAGTGCTGGTTTTGAGGTTTCACATTAGTTGTGCCAATTGAATGCATAAGCTAAGATGTGGATTTTAAATATAAAATATGAGTAACCATAGCTAAGTAATTTACTATCAATATGGGGACTCGACAGAACGTGGGGAATTTGGGTGAGATTCACGTTACTTTGGGTGCCCAGAGGCTTCAACATACAGTTTGAGCCGTAGGATAGATGGGTCCGACGACTTGTGGTAGTCGAGGGTGTACCTCGTTTAGAATATGTAGCAGATTTGATATGGATATAATTCCTAAAACTATAGACCACATCCCTAAAATAATTCAATGGTTGTTATAAAAAAAATATTAATTTAAAACAAAAAAAATCGATAGCTCACTGGTTAGATTGATTAAAATAGTCTTATTAGGACATTGAGTTGTTTTGGTAGAGGTTCGAGCCCCCGTATTTCAAATTCTAAAACCTTAAGCAAAGCCGTATAGAGGCTCGATATACCATCAAAACCTTGGGCCAACTCGTATTTGACATCTCAAAATCATAGGTGCCCCCAATTATAAATGAGCATAAGCGAAAAGAGAGGTGCCTTCAGGCAAGTGGTCTCTGCAGCTTCCGGGTTCTCGATGGCGCTCGGTTTGGACGTGGACATGGAGCTCACTTCCCCCACCGAAGGTTCGGGTGCTTATGTGGCAGGTGGTGCACCGCTGTATCAGGGTGAATGTCCTTGTGAGTCAGTTTAGGCCGGGTGTGAGCCCTCTTTGTCCTTGTTGTGGCCTTCATCGTGAGACTGTGGAGCATTGTCCGGTTTTATGCCCTCATTTGCGGGTTGCCACGGGATTGGGGTCGGGGCTCATTTTGGTGAGATTGAATAGCCAACAATTGCCGCTTCATGTGTATCCCGGTGTTTGGCGCCAGATGCGGCAGCAAGCCTTGCATCCTGGCGCGTGGCTTGGTTGGTGTGGTTGATTTGGAAGGCGGCGGTTGTGGATCTTTCGGGGATTCAGCAGCCTGCGGCCTCTCGATTCCTCGACTTCGGTACAAGCTATTTCAAAGCTTTTGGTGTTCGGGATTAGTAGAGCGGAAGTTTTCCATTTGGCGGGACTTTTTGGGTGTGGTAGATGGTGATGGTCGGTTTGTACAAAAGAGAGTTGCAGCTTGTTGTGGAGTGTCGAGGTATCACTGTCTCTTTGGGGCAGTTCTCCTTCCTCCTCACTTGCTTTGTAACATTACCATTCTTTTAATATATTGCTGACACAGTTCTTCAAAAAAAAAAAAAAGAGAGGTGCCTAGAGGCTTCAACATACGCCGGGTCAGAGGCCCCCAATTATAAAAATGCGATAAGTTTAAACGAGACATACTGATGGGGCCGTAGGATCGACGGATCCGATGACTGTGGTAGTCCAGGGTGCACCTCGTTTAGAATATGTAGCAAAATAACAGGGGATTCTAGGGGGATTTGGTATGCATATAATTCTTGAAACTATAGACCATATCCCTAAAATAATTCAATGGCTGTTATAAAAAAAACATCGATTTAAGATAAGAAATAATCACGATAGCTCACTAGTTTATTGGTTAAAGTAGTCTTATTAGCACATTGAGTTAATTTGGTAGAGGTTCGAGCCCCCATATTTCAAATTCTAAAATCTTAGGCGAAGCCATATAGAGGCTCGATATACCATCAAAACCTTAGGCAAACTCGTATTTGACATCTCAAAATCATAGGCGCCCCCAATCATATATAAGCATAAACGAAATGAGAGGGCCTAGAGGCTTCAACATACAGTTTGGGCCATAGGATCGCGGATCCAACGACTGTGGTAGTCTAGGGTGCACCTTGTTTAGAATATGTACCAAAATAACAGGGATTTGATATGGATATAAATGAGCATAAGCGAAACGAGAGGTGCCCAGAGGCTTCAACATACAGTCTGGGCCATAGGATCGACGGATCCAACGACTGTGGTAGTCTAGATGCACCTCGTTTAGAATATGTAGCAAAATAACAGGGGATTTGATATGCATATAATTCCTGAAACTATAGACCATATCCCTAAAATAATTCATCAATGGTTTTTATTAAAAAAAATATTGATTTAAGATAAAAACTAATTACGATAGCTCAGTGGTTAGATTGGTTAAAGTAGTCTTATTAAAACATTGAGTTATTTTGGTAGAGGTTCGAGCTCCTGTATTTCAAATTCTAAAATCTTAAGCGAAGCCGTATAAAGGCTCGATATACCATCAAAACCTTAGGCAAACTCGTATTTGACATCTCAAAATCATAGGTGCCCCCAATCATAAATTAGCATAAGCAAAATGAGAGGTGCCTAGAGGCTCCAACATACAATCTGGGCCATAGGATCGACGGATCCAATGATTTTGTTAGTCCAGAGTATCTGAATATGAAGCTTATGGGGTGTTTACAATGTGGTCATGGCAAGGAGTGTAGCGTTGGCAATAAGAAACACTTGTTAGTATAACTAGTGAGTGACATTGATATGAGTATATTTGCAGTCCTTATAGGGGAAATGATTTGAAGGTAAGCTTTGCATATTGGAGAATGCTTAGATCTCTATTTTGTTCAACAAAGTGCACGATGTTGGATTTACATCAATGTGATAAGATGATTTAATATTTCTTCATCTTTGAATTGTTATCTAGTCTTCATCGCTGAGCTCGCTTCAACATGAGTTGGTTGTATGGGCAACCTCGGCAAGGGTAAAATGTAGGAAAATGTATAGTAAATATCTAATGAACTTCACATGTCTTGGTCTTTGCATTGTTCCACTATTGTCTTGGTATTTTGTTATCCCTTGGACCCTCCAGGGCCGGGCTTCTAGGTTAGGTGGCCTAGTTTGCTCCGGCATGCTCATGTTCATCTGTGTTCCTTTGTGGTATTCTTGTTCTCTGTGACACTGGGCGTAGTTCTCCTGGCAGGGATGCTACGTCACCTCTGTGACTCCATAGTAAGAGGTCCTCTAGTGCCAGATGTGGGCTGGGAAGGGTATGCGCATACGAGGTTTATCCCACCAACTCCGCCAACGGGGCTCGGAATGTGAGCTGGTTGGGCATTTCTCTGCTAACAGGACCTGCATGTAGGCTAGCTGAGCTTCCCATTCTCCTGGAGCTATGTTTCGGATGCTTTATTATTCTGGCTGTATTCTTTGCTTTTGTTGCTCAGATTTTGGTATTTCCTTGGATTATATTGTCATTGTCTTATCACTATACTCATGTAGGGTTTTCCATCTGTGTTTGTGCTTATCCAAGATTTCCAGAGTATTTTCATGCATGCAGTGGTAGCCAGGGATCCCCACTTAGTCACGAGGACTAACCCCAGTGAATGTATGTGCAGTGAATTAGCAAGCAGTGGTCAAGCTAATGGAGACAGTGTAGCCGGAAAGCATGGTTGCGCTAGAAGATTCTGAGCGGAATTGCTACATTTTGTTATATTGTATTATTGTGGATATTATAATTCTTCTAGATTTATGTTGAATTCATAAGAATGGTTCAGATTTCAACTCCAAAGAAAGATTCAATTCTTTACCAATACTGTATACCAACATAGATCTAGTCAGTTTGCAAGTTTTGATGTCCCGAGTTCCCAGGAGAGTCAACTCGGCAGGCTCGTCACAGTTGGTATCAGAGCAACGTCAGATTTTTGTGTGCTGACATTATGACCTATGAATTGTAGGCTTGGATCTTTGAGTATTGACATGGTGGATCATAGATTAAGTTAAGGTTGGAATGTGCTAATGGCTCCTCTTTCAGAATTATTTGAAGACGGTGTTCTAAGCATATACTGTCTTGAACCTCCATCATTGCTGTGGAAGCGAATGATGAAAGAAGTATCCATGTAGTCAAATTGCCATGTTGATCTTAAGTTAAGGGTTTCGTTGTGGCATGTCTAGTAAGATAGGTAGCAGTTGTACATCTAAGGTGAAGTTTTGATTTGAACTAAAGCTATTCTAAATTTGAGAAGTTGGAATTATATAATGTTTTGGTAGACCTATGACTGACCCATGAGGACATGGGTTAAATTTTAGAAGAGGAGATTGTAATGCACTGGCGCTTCATGGGCCAAAGATAATGCATTTTATGTATGAATGTACACATGTATAACATGTTTGCAGCATGAGTTCAGGGTTTTGTCTTTTTGGAAAAAGGATTGTTGCAGAGCATAAAGGCAGGGAGAAACTCTGGGCAGTTTTAGAGCTTGAATTTTGAAGCAGTATATCTCGCTGACCCGAGATCCTTTTTTAATGATTATTCTTTTATTTGAAAGATTTCTGAGTAAACTTTCCGGAATGTGTCTGATCAGCCCAGAATTCATTCGTATGCAAAATGTTATGACAGAAATAGTGATGCTGAGTCAGAATTGACTGCACTATGTATGTTCTTCTGTAGTTTGATTCTTGGAGTTAGAAGACGATCTTTGGAGGCGCAATCAATTGCAAGGGGTCCAGAGGTCTATGGCGAAGAAATTCTCATGTGCAATTGAGGTGCTGTGAGCTACCATGATTAGTCTGTACATGATTTCTGCATGGAAATATGATAGATTATGAATTTGTTGGAGACTCATAAGGCTAGAGAAGGCAATCAATGGTTGGAATCTGTAAGGGCTGATTCTGAGTCAGGAATGCCAACAATTGCTTGAGAAGTACCAATTCAGGATGAAACATTGAATTGGATCTGGTTGGCACCGAGCTCTCCAACGCCATTTTGTGTTCACATTATGTTTTTGTCCTCTTGTGTTTTGTGTTTTATCTTGTTGGACTTCTATTTGTTACATTTGTCAACTTAATTGTGTGTCATAAAATAAAGAGACGGCTTGGAGACGATGGATGCATGTCGCCATCTTCTTATTAAATCTAAACTTAGTATGGCAGCTTAAACCATGCTCGAAAATATCTCGAAAATAAAGGAAAACCCACCACTAATGAGATCCATTTCACTAACCAATCCCAGATAATAAAGTATAGTACAACACATTGTTGTTAAGTACCCATGGATGGAAGTGTGTTGCATCTGAGCTTAGCAGTAGAGGAGATTGGAGCATGAAGAGCTAGGCATAACGATAACAAGTAATAAGATCTTGCATTCTATGAATGGTTGAAGTCATGTTTAACTAAGAGAATACATGATATAATTATAAGAATAACAAGCTAATTGTAAATTTGGCTCCTGAAGGTGTCCCGAAGATGAAGTTTGAGCTTATAATCACTCGGCCTGTGATAGAAGCAGTTACGGTCATGAGATCTTATGGATTTTTAAGTTGGAAGCACTGGCTTTGAGGTTTCACATTGGTTGTGCCAATTGAATGCATAAGCTAAGGATGTGGATTTTAAATATAAAACATGAGTAACTATATCTAGGTAATTTACTGTCAATATGGGGACTCGACAGAACGTGGGAAATTTGGGTGAGATTCACGTTACTAGGGTGAAGAGAGTATCTGAATATGAAGCTTATGGGGTTTTTACAATGTGGTCATGGCAAGGAGTCCAGCGTTGGCAATAAGAGACACTTGTTAATATAACTACTTCTAGGGGAAATGATTCGAAGGTAAGCTTTGCATATTGGAGAATGCTTAGATCTCTATTTTGTTCAACAAAGTGCACGACGTTGGATTTACATCAATGTGGTAACATGATTTAATATTTCTTCATCTTTGAATTGTTATCTAGTCTTCATCGCTAAGCTCGCTTCAACATGAGTAGGTTGTATGGGCAATCTCGGCAAGGGTAAAATGTAGGAACATGTATAGTAAATATCTAATGAACTTCACATGTCTTGGTCTTTGCATTGTTCCACTGTTGTCTTGGTATTTTGTTATCTCTTAGATCCTCCTGGGGTCGGGCTTCTAGGTTCAAGTGGCCTAGTTTGCTCGCCGGCATGCTCATGTTCATATGTGTTCCTTTGTGGTATTCTTGTTCTCTGTGACAGCGGGCATAGTTCTCCGGCAGAGATGCTACGTCACCTCTGTGACTACATGGTAAGAGGTCCTCCAGTGCCAGACGTGGGCTGGGAAGGGTATGCTCATACTGAGGTTTATCCCACCAACTCGCCAACGGGGCTTGGAATGTGAGCTAGCTGGGCATTTCTCTCGCTAACAGGTCCCGTGCATGTAGGTCTGGCTGAGCTTCCCATTCTCCCGAGCTATGTTTGGATGCTTTATTATTCGGCTATATTCTTTGCTTTTGTTGCTCAGATTTTGGTATTTCCTTGGATTATATTGTCATTGTCTTATCACTATACTCTCACGTAGGGTTTTCCGTCTGTGTTTATGCTTATCCAAGATTTCCAGAGTATTTTCATGCATGAAGTGGTAGCTAGGGATCCCCACTTAGTCACGAGGACTAACCCCAGTGAATGTATGTGCAGTGAATTAGCAAGCAGTGGTCAAGCTAATGGAGACAGTGTATCCGGAAAGCATGGTTGCACTAGAAGATTCTGAGCGGAATTGCTACATTTTGTTATATTGTATTATTGTAAATATTATAATTCTTCTAGATTTATGTTGAATTCATAAGAATGGTTCAGATTTCAACTCCAAAGAAAGATTCAATTCTTTACCAATACTGTGGTTTTTGTAAAGTTTATACCAACATAGATCTAGTCAGTTTGCAAGTTTTGATGTCCCGAGTTCCCAGGAGAGTCAACTCGGCAGGCTCGTCACAGTTGGTATCAGAGCAACGTCAGATTTTTGTGTGCTGACATTATGACCTATGAATTGTAGGCTTGGATCTTTGAGTATTGACATAGTGGATCATAGATTAAGTTAAGGTTGGAATGTGCTAATGGCTCCTCTTTCAGAATTATTTGAAGACGGTGTTCTAAGCATATACTGTCTTGAACCTCCATCATTGCTGTGGAAGCGAATGATGAAAGAAGTATCCATGTAGTCAAATTGCCATGTTGATCTTAAGTTAAGGGTTTCGTTGTGGCATGTCTAGTAAGATAGGTAGCAGTTGTACATCTAAGGTGAAGTTTTGATTTGAACTAAAGCTATTCTAAAGTTGAGAAGTTGGAATTATATAATGTTTTGGTAGACCTATGACTGACCCATGAGGACATGGGTTAAATTTTAGAAGAGGAGATTGTAACAGACCTGGGCGCTTCATGGGCCAGTATACGTACTTATGTATGAATGTACACATGTATAACATGTTTGCAGCATGAGTTCAGGGTTTTGTCTTTTGGAAAAAGGATTGTTGCAGAGCATAAAGGCAGGGAGAAACTCTGGGCAGTTTTAGAGCTTGAATTTTGAAGCAGTATATCTCGCTGACCCGAGATCCTTTTTTAATGATTATTCTTTTATTTGAAAGATTTCTGAGTAAACTTTCTGGAATGTGTCTGATCAGCCCAGAATTCATTCGTATGCAAAACGTTATGACAGAAATAGTGATGCTGAGTCAGAATTGACTGCACTATGTATGTTCTTCTGCAGTTTGATTCTTGGAGTTAGAAGACGATCTTTGGAGGCGCAATCAATTGCAAGGGGTCCAGAGGTCTATGGCAAAGAAATTCTCATGTGCAATTGAGGTGCTGTGAGCTACCATGATTAGTCTGTACATGATTTCTGCATGGAAATATGATAGATTATGAATTTGTTGGAGACTCATAAGGCTAGAGAAGGCAATCAATGGTTGGAATCTGTAAGGGCTGATTCTGAGTCAGGAATGCCAACAATTGCTTGAGAAGTACCAATTCAGGATGAAACATTGAATTGGATCTGGTCGGCACCGAGCTCTCCAACGCCATTTTGTGTTCACATTATGTTTTTGTCCTCTTGTGTTTTGTGTTTTATCTTGTTGGACTTCTATTTGTTACATTTGTCAACTTAATTTTGTGTCATAAAATAAAGAGATGGCTTGGAGACGATGGATTCATGTCGCCATCTTCTTATTAAATCTAAACTTAGTATGGCAGCTTAAACCATGCTCGAAAATATCTCGAAAATAAGGGAAAACCCACCACTAATGAGATCCATTTCACTAACCAATCCCAAATAATAAAGTATAGTACAACACATTGTTGTTAAGTACCCATGGATGGAAGTGTGTTGCATCTGAGCTTAGCAGTTGAGGAGATTGGAGCATGAAGAGCTAGGCATAACGATAACAAGTAATAAGATCTTGCATTCTATGAATGGTTGAAGTCATGTTTAACTAAGAGAATACATGATATAATTATAAGAATAACGAGCTAATTGTAAATTTGGCTCCTGAAGGTGTCCCAAAGATGAAGTTTGAGCTTATAATCACTCGGCCTGTGATAGAAGCAGTTACGGTCATGAGACCTTATGGATTTTTAAGTTGGAAGCACTAGCTTTGAGGTTTCACATTGGTTGTGCCAATTGAATGCATAAGCTAAGGATGTGGATTTTAAATATAAAACATGAGTAACTATATCTAGGTAATTTCTTTGTCAATATGGGGACTCGGTAACGTGGGAAATTTGGGTGAGATTCACGTTACTAGGGTGAAGAGAGTATCCGAATATGAAGCTTATGGGGTTTTTTACAATGTGGTCATGGCAAGGAGTCCGTTGGCAATAAGAGACACTTGTTAATATAACTAGTAAGTGACATTGATATGAATATATTTGCAGTCCTTCTAGGGGAAATGATTCGAAGGTAAGCTTTGCATATTGGAGAATGCTTAGATCTCTATTTTGTTCAACAAAGTGCACGACGTTGGATTTACATCAATGTGGTAACATGATTTAATATTTCTTCATCTTTGAATTGTTATCTAGTCTTCATCGCTAAGCTCGCTTCAACATGAGTAGGTTGTATGGGCAATCTCGGCAAGGGTAAAATGTAGGAACATGTATAGTAAATATCTAATGAACTTCACATGTCTTGGTCTTTGCATTGTTCCACTGTTGTCTTGGTATTTTGTTATCCTCCGGGGTCGGGCTTCTAGGTGCGGTGGCCTAGTTTGCTCCGGCATGCTCATGTTCATATGTGTTCCTTTGTGGTATTCTTGTTCTCTGTGACAGCGGGCATAGTTCTCCTGGCAGAGATGCTACGTCACCTCTGTGACTACATGGTAAGAGGTCCTCTAGTGCCAGACGTGGGCTGGGAAGGGTATGCTCATACGAGGTTTATCCCACCAACTCTGCCAACGGGGCTTGGAATGTGAGCTAGCTGGGCATTTCTCTGCTAACAGGTCCTGCATGTAGGCTGGCTGAGCTTCCCATTCTCCTGGAGCTATGTTTCGGATGCTTTATTATTCTGGCTATATTCTTTGCTTTTGTTGCTCAGATTTTGGTATTTTCTTGGATTATATTGTCATTGTCTTATCACTATACTCACGTAGGGTTTTCCGTCTGTGTTTATGCTTATCCAAGATTTCCAGAGTATTTTCATGCATGCAGTGGTAGCTAGGGATCCCCACTTAGTCACGAGGACTAACCCCAGTGAATGTATGTGCAGTGAATTAGCAAGCAGTGGTCAAGCTAATGGAGACAGTGTAGCCGGAAAGCATGGTTGCGCTAGAAGATTCTGAGCGGAATTGCTACATTTTGTTATATTGTATTATTGTGGATATTATAATTCTTCTAGATTTATGTTGAAATCATAAGAATGGTTCAGATTTCAACTCCAAAGAAAGATTCAATTCTTTACCAGTACTGTGGTTTTTGTAAAGTTTATACCAACATGGATCTAGTCAGTTTGCAAGTTTTGATATCCCGAGTTCCCAGGAGAGTCAACTCGGCAGCTCGTCACAGTTGGTATCAGAGCAACGTCAGATTTTTTGTGTTCGACATTATGACCTATGAATTGTAGGCTTGGATCTTTGAGTATTGACATGGTGGATCATAGATTAAGTTAAGGTTGGAATGTGCTAATGGCTCCTCTTTCAGAATTATTTGAAGACGGTGTTCTAAGCATATACTGCCTTGAACCTCCATCATTCTTTGTGGAAGTTTAATGATGAAAGAAGTATCCATGTAGTCAAATTGCCATGTTGATCTTAAGTTAAGGGTTTCGTTGTGGCATGTCTAGTAAGATAGGTAGCAGTTGTACATCTAAGGTGAAGTTTTGATTTGAGCTAAAGCTATTCTAAATTTGAGAAGTTGGAATTATATAATGTTTTTTGGTAGACCTATGACTGACCCATGAGGACATGGGTTAAATTTTAGAAGAGGAGATTGTAACAGACCTGGGCGCTTCATGGGCCAGTATACGTACTTATGCATGAATGTACACATGTATAACATGTTTGCAGCATGAGTTCAGGGTTTTGTCTTTTTGGAAAAAGGATTGTTGCAGAGCATAAAGGCAGGGAGAAACTCTGGGCAGTTTTAGAGCTTGAATTTTCAAGCAGTATATCTCGCTGACCCGAGATCCTTTTTTAATGATTATTCTTTTATTTGAAAGATTTCTGAGTAAACTTTCCGGAATGTGTCTGATCAGCCCAGAATTCATTCGTATGCAAAAAGTTATGACAGAAATAGTGATGCTGAGTCAGAATTGACTGCACTATATATGTTCTTCTGCAGTTTGATTCTTGGAGTTAGAAGACGATCTTTGGAGGCGCAATCAATTGCAAGGGGTCCAGAGGTCTATGCGCGGAGAAATTCTCATGTGCAATTGAGGTGCTGTGAGCTACCATGATTAGTATGTACATGATTTCTGCATGGAAATATGATAGATTATGAATTTGTTGGAGACTCATAAGGCTAGAGAAGGCAATCAATGGTTGGAATCTGTAAGAGCTGATTCTGAGTCAGGAATGCCAACAATTGCTTGAGAAGTACCAATTCAGGATGAAACATTGAATTGTATCTGGTCGGCACCGAGCTCTCCAACGCCATTTTGTGTTCACATTATGTTTTTGTCCTCTTGTGTTTTGTGTTTTATCTTGTTGGACTTCTATTTGTTACATTTGTCAACTTAATTTTGTGTCATAAAATAAAGAGATGGCTTGGAGACGATGGATTCATGTCGCCATCTTCTTATTAAATCTAAACTTAGTATGGCAGCTTAAACCATGCTCGAAAATATCTCGAAAATAAGGGAAAACCCACCACTAATGAGATCCATTTCACTAACCAATCCCAAATAATAAAGTATAGTACAACACATTGTTGTTAAGTACCCATGGATGGAAGTGTGTTGCATCTGAGCTTAGCAGTTGAGGAGATTGGAGCATGAAGAGCTAGGCATAACGATAACAAGTAATAAGATCTTGCATTCTATGAATGGTTGAAGTCATGTTTAACTAAGAGAATACATGATATAATTATAAGAATAACGAGCTAATTGTAAATTTGGCTCCTGAAGGTGTCCCAAAGATGAAGTTTGAGCTTATAATCACTCGGCCTGTGATAGAAGCAGTTACGGTCATGAGACCTTATGGATTTTTAAGTTGGAAGCACTAGCTTTGAGGTTTCACATTGGTTGTGCCAATTGAATGCATAAGCTAAGGATGTGGATTTTAAATATAAAACATGAGTAACTATATCTAGGTAATTTACTGTCAATATGGGGACTCGACAGAACGTGGGAAATTTGGGTGAGATTCACGTTACTAGGGTGAAGAGAGTATCTGAATATGAAGCTTATGGGGTTTTTACAATGTGGTCATGGCAAGGAGTCCAGCGTTGGCAATAAGAGACACTTGTTAATATAACTAGTAAGTGACATTGATATGAATATATTTGCAGTCCTTCTAGGGGAAATGATTCGAAGGTAAGCTTTGCATATTGGAGAATGCTTAGATCTCTATTTTGTTCAACAAAGTGCACGACGTTGGATTTACATCAATGTGGTAACATGATTTAATATTTCTTCATCTTTGAATTGTTATCTAGTCTTCATCGCTAAGCTCGCTTCAACATGAGTAGGTTGTATGGGCAATCTCGGCAAGGGTAAAATGTAGGAACATGTATAGTAAATATCTAATGAACTTCACATGTCTTGGTCTTTGCATTGTTCCACTGTTGTCTTGGTATTTTGTTATCCTCCGGGGTCGGGCTTCTAGGTGCGGTGGCCTAGTTTGCTCCGGCATGCTCATGTTCATATGTGTTCCTTTGTGGTATTCTTGTTCTCTGTGACAGCGGGCATAGTTCTCCTGGCAGAGATGCTACGTCACCTCTGTGACTACATGGTAAGAGGTCCTCTAGTGCCAGACGTGGGCTGGGAAGGGTATGCTCATACGAGGTTTATCCCACCAACTCTGCCAACGGGGCTTGGAATGTGAGCTAGCTGGGCATTTCTCTGCTAACAGGTCCCCGCATGTATTTCGGCCGAGCTTCCCATTCTCCTCGAGCTATGTTTCGGATGCTTTATTATTCTGGCTATATTCTTTGCTTTTGTTGCTCAGATTTTGGTATTTTCTTGGATTATATTGTCATTGTCTTATCACTATACTCACGTAGGGTTTTCCGTCTGTGTTTATGCTTATCCAAGATTTCCAGAGTATTTTCATGCATGCAGTGGTAGCTAGGGATCCCCACTTAGTCACGAGGACTAACCCCAGTGAATGTATGTGCAGTGAATTAGCAAGCAGTGGTCAAGCTAATGGAGACAGTGTAGCCGGAAAGCATGGTTGCGCTAGAAGATTCTGAGCGGAATTGCTACATTTTGTTATATTGTATTATTGTGGATATTATAATTCTTCTAGATTTATGTTGAAATCATAAGAATGGTTCAGATTTCAACTCCAAAGAAAGATTCAATTCTTTACCAGTACTGTGGTTTTTGTAAAGTTTATACCAACATGGATCTAGTCAGTTTGCAAGTTTTGATATCCCGAGTTCCCAGGAGAGTCAACTCGGCAGGCTCGTCACAGTTGGTATCAGAGCAACGTCAGATTTTTGTGTGCTGACATTATGACCTATGAATTGTAGGCTTGGATCTTTGAGTATTGACATGGTGGATCATAGATTAAGTTAAGGTTGGAATGTGCTAATGGCTCCTCTTTCAGAATTATTTGAAGACGGTGTTCTAAGCATATACTGCCTTGAACCTCCATCATTGCTGTGGAAGCGAATGATGAAAGAAGTATCCATGTAGTCAAATTGCCATGTTGATCTTAAGTTAAGGGTTTCGTTGTGGCATGTCTAGTAAGATAGGTAGCAGTTGTACATCTAAGGTGAAGTTTTGATTTGAGCTAAAGCTATTCTAAATTTGAGAAGTTGGAATTATATAATGTTTTTTGGTAGACCTATGACTGACCCATGAGGACATGGGTTAAATTTTAGAAGAGGAGATTGTAATGCACACAGGCTTCATGGGCAAGATAATCGCATTTTATGCATGAATGTACACATGTATAACATGTTTTAAAAAGATGAGTTCGTGGTTTTGTCTTTTTGGAAAAAGGATTGTTGCAGAGCATAAAGGCAGGGAGAAACTCTGGGCAGTTTTAGAGCTTGAATTTTCAAGCAGTATATCTCGCTGACCCGAGATCCTTTTTTAATGATTATTCTTTTATTTGAAAGATTTCGAGTAAACTTTAGGAATGTGTCCGATCAGCCCGAGAATTCATTCGTATGCAAAAAGTTATGATGTAAATAGTGATCTTTGAAGTCGTAATTGACCGCACTATATATGTTCTTCTGCAGTTTGATTCTTGGAGTTAGAAGACGATCTTTGGAGGCGCAATCAATTGCAAGGGGTCCAGAGGTCTATGCGCGGAGAAATTCTCATGTGCAATTGAGGTGCTGTGAGCTACCATGATTAGTATGTACATGATTTCTGCATGGAAATATGATAGATTATGAATTTGTTGGAGACTCATAAGGCTAGAGAAGGCAATCAATGGTTGGAATCTGTAAGAGCTGATTCTGAGTCAGGAATGCCAACAATTGCTTGAGAAGTACCAATTCAGGATGAAACATTGAATTGTATCTGGTCGGCATCGAGCTCTCCAACGCCATTTTGTGTTCACATTATGTTTTTGTCCTCTTGTGTTTTGTGTTTTATCTTGTTGTACTTCTATTTGTTACATTTGTCAACTTAATTGTGTGTCATAAAATAAAGAGACGGCTTGGAGACGATGGATTCATGTCGCCATCTTCTTATTAAATCTAAACTTAGTATGGCAGCTTAAACCATGCTCGAAAATATCTCAAAAATAAAAGAAAACCCACCACTAATGAGATCCATTTCACTAACCAATCCCAGATAATAAAGTATAGTACAACACATTGTTGTCAAGTACCCATGGATGGAAGTGTGTTGCATCTGAGCTTAGCAGTAGAGGAGATTGGAGCATGAAGAGCTAGGCATAACGATAACAAGTAATAAGATCTTGCATTCTATGAATGGTTGAAGTCATGTTTAACTAAGAGAATACATGATATAATTATAAGAATAACGAGCTAATTGTAAATTTGGCTCCTGAAGGTGTCCCGAAGATGAAGTTTGAGCTTATAATCACTCGGCCTGTGATAGAAGCAGTTACGGTCATGAGATCTTATGGATTTTTAAGTTGGAAGCACTGGCTTTGAGGTTTCACATTGGTTGTGCCAATTGAATGCATAAGCTAAGGATGTGGATTTTAAATATAAAACATGAGTAACTATATCTAGGTAATTTACTGTCAATATGGGGACTCACTTAACGTGGGGGAAATTTGGGTGAGATTCACGTTACTAGGGTGAAGAGAGTATCTGAATATGAAGCTTATGGGGTTTTTACAATGTGGTCATGGCAAGGAGTCCAGCGTTGGCAATAAGAGACACTTGTTAATATAACTACTTCTAGGGGAAATGATTCGAAGGTAAGCTTTGCATATTGGAGAATGCTTAGATCTCTATTTTGTTCAACAAAGTGCACGACGTTGGATTTACATCAATGTGGTAACATGATTTAATATTTCTTCATCTTTGAATTGTTATCTAGTCTTCATCGCTAAGCTCGCTTCAACATGAGTAGGTTGTATGGGCAATCGGCAAGAAGGGTAAAATGTAGGAACATGTATAGTAAATATCTAATGAACTTCACATGTCTTGGTCTTTGCATTGTTCCACTGTTGTCTTGGTATTTTGTTATCTCTTAGATCCTCCGGGGTCGGGCTTCTAGGTTCAGTGGCCTAGTTTGCTCCGGCATGCTCATGTTCATATGTGTTCCTTTGTGGTATTCTTGTTCTCTGTGACAGCGGGCATAGTTCTCCTGGCAGAGATGCTACGTCACCTCTGTGACTACATGGTAAGAGGTCCTCCAGTGCCAGACGTGGGCTGGGAAGGGTATGCTCATACGAGGTTTATCCCACCAACTCTTACACATGAGACATTCTATTTCTGTGATGCCAAATTGCCATCAATCAAGCCATTGGCTAAATTCATTCCCACCTATATTGACCAGTGCTAAGTTGCAGTTAGAAACTGATCAACTCTCTTTCCAGGTTCGATATGGCATTGTTAATTTGACCAGCAGGTTGCTTACGGCAAACTGCTTCCGTAGCCCGTCCATGGACTGCCTTTTATCTTGTTCTGAGGGAATGAATAAGTAACCGTGTTAACATACATGCTTTTCATACTGCCGCGTTATTAATAACAAATCTCAATCTATCTAAACATTATAAACTATGGGGTAGCAAATCCTCATACCAGTGGCATGGAAGGGAGTCCAAGACTCGTTCAAGAATTTGAGAAGATCTGACACCACACTGACTTGCTCCAGAGTCTTTTCAGTATCCTGAATTCCACAGCATCACTGATCAATGTTGTTCAATGACATCAGAGTCTGTGTTAGAAATAAAAGATCTTGGAGTCTGTATTGGACCACGATTGGTAGCCTGCAAGGGTTTCACCCTTCTGTTTAGGGTATAGGTCTGCCAAACTTTTTATCTTCTCAATTATTAAGATCACATTGTCTGATCCGCCTGCTCTGTTAGCGTTCCACGTGTTGTTATTCAGCTACAGCTATTTCTCTTTTACAATGAAACCATTATTTATCAATCCATATGATTTTGGATGCTCTATCTCTAGCTTAAAGGTAATGCATGATTCACCTTCTGGTTCGATTAAAGTTCCAAACCTACAATATAAATGCATTCTTGTGGCCACTGTTTGCCTAATCTGCATGACTCAAAAAAGGGCGTGGAATAATCCGCCTGTCGTGTGCATAAGAATCCGTTTGTTGATTG
This sequence comes from Isoetes taiwanensis, assembly GCA_021234155.1. Lineage (NCBI taxonomy): Eukaryota > Viridiplantae > Streptophyta > Lycopodiopsida > Isoetales > Isoetaceae > Isoetes > Isoetes taiwanensis. The sequence continues at coordinate 7,406,803 of JAJEKV010000020.1, read as the reverse complement.
AAGCTAAAGGCTGGCTACTATGAACAATCCAGCAGGCCAGGAATATCCAAGAGTTGGAAGCAAACAGAGGGCCTAAACTCTATATTCTTTTTGAATCTGCAGCAAATTTTAGAACAGATAAAGGGAAGGAAACAAAGGCGGGTTTTGCAACACTACATTGTAGAACCAGGAAACTAATACCTTGTAAAAAAAACCATTATGCTAACTGAAGAAACATTAAAAAACAAATACCTTTGCAAGTATGAGCAAAACAACCACCTCGTGGTAGCAAAAATCCACTCCGACAACAAGAATCCAAGAGGGCAAGTACACATGCACATGCACATGCACACACATGCACTTACACTTGCACATGCACAGTACACATGCACATGCATGCACGTGCACATGAACATGCATGCACATGCACATGCACATGCACATGCATACGCATGCGCAGTGTTCATGCACAAACACATGCAGAGAAAGACAACAACCCTCGGATTGTTCCAACTAATGAAAATCGACGGCCCATAAAGGGTGCACTCTAGAAATACTATTTAGTACACCTCAACGAATACAACAATGAAATCATAGAAAAACCATGTGAAAAAGCGTACAAAAATCTAAAAGTAACCCCCTGTTATTGTGCTACATATTTACCCTTTATTCCAAGATCTGGACCGTACATAGCGATCCTCGTTTGTGGGGTATGCATGTACAAGTTTTTGTATACTGTATATTAAGGTTTGCAAAATACTATAAGATTTGAGAGAATGTACTTAATGGTATTAATTTTGTACATGTATTGTAAATATATTTTTGGGGCTCTCGCTGCCCTACGTAACCCCCCGTGTGAATATGCACCCAAACCAAAGGGGGTTTAAGGGGGATTTTAATTTAAATGTGTTAAATGCAATGGTTTGTGTTAATAATGTTAATGGTAGTTGTGTGTTGATTGTTATATGAAAAAAAATTTTGGGCCCTTCGGGCCCTAACTAAAGCAGACATAGGTAAACTTTATGTGCTAGTTAGCCTATTTATGTAAGTATGTAAGTGCCAAGAAATATACAAATAAGAGTTTTAATTCTATATCGACATGCGTTTTACAAAGATCAGCAAATAGGACCATCTTTGTATCTTACGTCTTTGTATCTTTTGTCCTTGAAAATGGAGTGGCGATGCTGACATTTACTATGCAGAATTTGTCCATCAAATAGTAAGAACAAAGAACAAAGGATATGTAGAAAATGCATGGATATAAATATCTTATTTCAACACCACAATCTCATAGAGGCATTTACACCATTAAATATTGAGAACAAAGAACATGTAGCAAATGTATATGATACATAAAAACATGAACTTGGCGGCAACTGCCTAATGAATTTCAAATATCCTATTGATGCCGTGAATAATGGCATATACATTAAGCAGAGAACAAGGAGCAAAATAAGCAGCTCCTGCAAAATAAAATCATCATTCAGCAGTTGCATTTCGTCTACTCTTACTCAAGTTAAGACCAATTGGCAATGTTGTCAAGTTACTAATGTTGTCAAGTTCTTTGGATTCCAACTTAACAAAATATTTCTCTAAGTTCTACTTACCAAATGTACAAGCATGGCTAACTCTTTTTCGCCTTTTTATGGTAATCCCACGCTTGGTAGCCTGCGATAAAACCGAAGAAGAAAACTTCATGGCACCATCTTTGCTTTGCTTTTTAGCTAGTTTTTCGGCTTGGACTTAGAAATGGTGGTAACTAAATCTGAAGAGAAAGGTCCATAGTGAAAATATAAAAATTTGGAAAACACACTTGAGCATAAGTTGCATACATTACCCTACATTTTGAGACTTGTCTTCTATCACCAAAGGCTCTCTTTGGGACAGTTTTTTCATCATTATCCTTGATTGTTGATTCCATTAAAATTTTTGGAGGTTCTTGGCCTGGTTGCAATGGACCTATGAACCTCCGGAAGGTTGAGCTACATCCCCCGCCTCTGCTTTACCTTTTGCTTTTCTGAAGTAGGGTGCTCTTCCCAGGAATACTTTGGATTCTATATAATCGCCAGAGTAATTTAAGAGTTATGGGTCATTAGATAGATGTGAATATATAAGAAACTACTTACGAAGTATCCACATTTTGAAGATGAGTTGGGGACTCGCCGCTACTGTGGTGGCGCTTCGTGCAATCTGGCCTGCCGGCGTTGCAAAGCATTCATACCGTGATATTCGTGCATAGGTAACTCCAAGCCATCCGCAGTGGTCCACATTTTCATTCCAGTCTACCTGTCGCCAAAATCATGTGCATTTTTGAAGGCCAGAAGGCCGGCCTTGCCGTCGTCAGGAGAAGCAATGCAACTCAAATTTAGAACAGCTACCCATAACCAAAACCATAGCCAGATTCGAGGATTCCGCACCAGATTCCTCATTGCAGAAGCTTATCCAACCCTCAGAAGATATTTAACAGCAGAAGCGCCTTGCATGCAATATAAGGCCATGGCAAAAACGCAGAGGGTGTGCAGATCCGATATAAACGGCAATAAACCCAGAGACCGAGTTGGGAGTTATGGCGCGGATCACAAGCTCCGGCGAGAGGAAGGAAAGAAAGGAGCAAACGGGTCCACCGGCTGACAGGTAGGCGCTTAAACCCGCTGGAAGTCCTGTGTATTTTTTACACCAGACTCATGAACAAGGCGGCCAGATTGGACTCTGGAAATTAATGTGTATCAGTTCTCCGTGAGCCCTTGGATCTTTTTGGATTAAAAGAGGGCTTTCTTTGTAAGCCCTCTAATCTTAACCATTGAGGAGGATGAAACAAAAATTGCACAAATTGCATGCAAAAGCTTGGTGCACTCTAGATGTACTGATTAGTATGCCTCGTGCAATACGCCCATAAAATCATATGAAAACCATGCCAAAAAGCGTATAAAATCACAAAAAAAAACCCCCTGTTATAATGCTACATATTGGAGAATGCTTAGATCTCTATTTTGTTCAACAAAGTGCACGACGTTGGATTTACATCAATGTGGTAACATGATTTAATATTTCTTCATCTTTGAATTGTTATCTAGTCTTCATCGCTAAGCTCGCTTCAACATGAGTAGGTTGTATGGGCAATCTCGGCAAGGGTAAAATGTAGGAACATGTATAGTAAATATCTAATGAACTTCACATGTCTTGGTCTTTGCATTGTTCCACTGTTGTCTTGGTATTTTGTTATCTCTTAGATCCTCCGGGGTCGGGCTTCTAGGTTCGGTGGCCTAGTTTGCTCCGGCATGCTCATGTTCATCTGTGTTCCTTTGTGGTATTCTTGTTCTTTGTGACAGCGGGCATAGTTCTCCTGGCAGAGATGCTACGTCACCTCTGTGACTACATGGTAAGAGGTCCTCCAGTGCCAGACATGGGCTGGGAAGGGTATGCTCATACGAGGTTTATCCCACCAACTCTGCCAACGAGGCTTGGAATGTGAGCTAGCTGGGCATTTCTCTGCTAACAGGTCCTGCATGTAGGCTGGCTGAGCTTCCCATTGTCCCGGAGCTATGTTTCTGATGCTTTGTTATTCTGGCTATGTTCTTTGCTTTTGTTGCTCACAATTTTGTATTTCCTTGGATTATGTTGTCATTGTCTTAACACTGTACTCACGTAGGGTTTTTCATCTGTGTTTGTGCTTATCCAAGATTTCCAGAGTATTTCCATGCATGCAGTGGCAGCCAGGGATCCCCACTTAGTCACGAGGACTAACCCCAGTGAGTGTATGTGCAGTGAATTAGCAAGCAATGGTCAAGCTAATGGAGACAATGTAGCCGGAGAGCACGGCTGCGCTAGAAGATTCTGAGTGGAATTGCTACATTTTGTTATATTGTATAGTGGATTCATATTGTACTTGTATTGTAGAATAGAATAGAATAGAATAGATATTATAATTCTTCCAGATTTATGTTGAATTCATAAGAATGGTTCAGACTTCAATATATTGTTGTTTTTGTAAAGTTTATACCAACCTAGATCTACTCAGTTTGCAAGTTTTAACAAGATCCGGAGTTCCCAGGAGGGTCAATTCGGCATGCTCATCACAAAAATACGGGCTAAGCTCTTCAAATTTCGGTTCAAATCCAAATTTTTGGTTGAAATGTTTTAATTCCTAGCAAAGGGTTACATAAAATCTCTTATATATAATATCCAGGCCTATTGAAATTTATCTATAATATTCAAGCCTGTTAAAATTTATCAGCATCACAGTCGTTTTTTGCTTTTTTGTCCATCAAAATGTGTAGAAAAAAATTCTATTGCAAATGAAAAGCATCAAATAGTCAAACACACTTCAATACGCACAACTATTGAAAAAAATACAAACGCAGAATACACACTTCTAAAATACTAACAATGTATAGCATGCCAAATATACATAGCATTTACTCAAAAACATTTGAGATATTCATCCATTCATTGGATACCTAAGCATCAGCTCATCCATGTGCCCTAAAAATCATTATGTTTGGAGCCTTTATTGGTGAGCTATAAGACCTCAAAGTGGGCTCTGTTTTGGCCCCTGATGGTTCACCGGAGGGCTTGCCCTATCAAAATCAGTCAAGGGAATTTCCAAAAAGGGCAAGATGTGCTCATATTAAATTTCTTGATGAGCTCTCTTCAATGCATCTGCTCCTTTAGAATCCCCCCTCCCCAGTTGAAATATTTTTTTGATCAAAATAAAGCCTAGAAAAGTACATTGTGCAATCTTAGCCGTTGGATATGCACCATGTAAGCCATAAAGGGCCATTCTCCATTGACGATCCACCTCTCTTACACTTGGGTTCACAAGCAATGTCATCGCATGCACCATGAGGTGGCCCTTTTGTTTATATGCTTTTTGGAAGAGGTAATTTTCGTCATTTGAAAATTTTCGTGAAAAACCCCGAGCCTGGCAGCCGCCAACAAATTTCTACTGGAAATTTTCGGGTAATTGGTCTTAAAAAGCATTAAGAAGTTCTTAATGGACATACCATATATATATAGATTTGTGCAAAGCACCATTTGGTTTCTGCTCCACTTTTTGAGAAAGGAGTCGTCACAACCACAACCCAAAAACCACTTAAACAGTAGGATCTTTTACTCTGTTCATATAATGGAGTCATATAAATGATCATGCAGATTATTAAAACTATCTAATAAGCTCAAATGGCAGTACATGCTTACCCACTATGGTGGAGAGATTTTAGTCCTACAATACATTTTATGTCAATTGAGATACATCTCCCATGGCACTGGGCTTGTAAATATACCATAGGTCGCGCTATAGCATTCAGGGTATTTAATATTCATGGCCTCCGTGAAAAGAATTATGCCAAAGACCTAGGGCTTAGTGGTTAATGTTTTGCATTTTAGTATTGCTTGTAAAAGAACATATTTCAATAAAACGAGCATCATAATCTTTAAATGGAGAAATGTTCTCTAGAATGTTTTGGATTGTATCAATAGAATATCCATGAATGCCTCCAAACTAGGAGAATTCTCTCTTTTTTGAGGACCATAAAAATTGCTTGGAAGTTTGTCTTAGATAATAGATATCTTGGATGAGACACTTAGGTTATTGAGAATCGTGTTCCAGATCCGAGACTTGACGTGGATAAGATTATTATCAGTCTTTTATCAAATTTATGACTGTTTAGATCTCTAGGCCTGGAGGTCCAACATTTTAGGATGAGTATTAGATTGGCATGGAGACATATACATTTTATACAAGCGATATTTTGTGTGATGGTTGATGTTTGTGCACCCTAATTTTACTTGGCAAACAATGAGATATCACCCATTCCAGTTCTTTTTCATCAAACGGTGATTGCTTGTGGCATGCTGTCAGTCTCCATTAGTATGCTAGGCAGGATTCAGAATTCAGTTCCACATTGGGAGCGTAATATGTTATGACATTTGCGGACATGTCTCTATTTCACCGCAAAAACTAGTTACATTAAATTTCGACTTCTAGGCCAATCATGTATTGATGCGTGGCATTGATTTTCTTAAGGAATGTAATGTAGATTTTCCATTCAATTTTTATTCTAAAGTTTACGCCATATTCTGCACATTTACCTAACATTTTGCCCACAAAATGTAACTAAAAACTGCCACTTCAGGTGATATTCTCATATTGCCACTCCTTCTGCACACTTTCATTCTACATTTCCATTTGCAGGTTCGATTTGTAGGAAGCCAATCTCTTGTCATCTTTTGACGAAGCTATTGGCATAAGTTCACACTTCCTAGTTTTTTAGAATCTAATCTTTGGCCATGGCTATGACTTGCATCGAGCGTTGCCATAGCCGATCGCTCTCAAATGGGGTATGCGCCATTTCTTGTGTTATAATCATCATCTTTTAATCGGTGAGCTTCTTTCTCATTCAAGTTATTCTAGTCATAAATTAACCAGTTTCTACTTTTTCTCGGCTCATTCCAAGTTGTTATATTGTACTATAGACAGCCATGTAGTTCGAAATAATCAAGGAGCATTTTTTAGCCAAATTTGGAAGCCAACAAAATGACATTTTCTTTAAATTGGCAGGACTTGCTATAAAGTTGATATATTGAAGGAGATGTCTAGATTATGGAGTAGCCCATTTTCTGTGATTAAAACATTTGAATTACGAAAATACCATGTTAAGTACCCTTAGGAGGATGTACCATGCTATGCATGCCTGATAACTCCAGTATTCTTGATGCATTGTTGCAGTTTTTTTTAACAGATTGCATTACTATATCATAAGATGTGGAAGCTTCTAACTTTGATTATCCCTGTTATTCAGGACAATTGAACTTGCTAAGATTCTCTCAGACTCAGGCTCAAGACTGCCAAGTCTTAAAGGAAATCTTAGATATCTTGTGGAGAAAAAGGACCGGCACATGCTTTGATGCAAAATTACATAAACAACCAGAGATTTTAATGCCATTCAGAGTGACAAATGTTTTGAAGCATGTGAATGCTCTAGACATTTCATTAGCACTTTTTGAGTGGTCTGGGAAGCAAAACTCTTATCAACATAATGGAAACGTCTAGGCACATGCTATATATGAGAAAATGCTAGTTGAGCTTTAAGAGTCACTTTCGTGCTGGGAAAGTGGAGGAAGCTCAAAAACTGCTCTACTGCGATGCTCCCCACCAAATATACGATACCCCATTGTACATCTCGCGGGAAATCCCCCATCCAGCACACTCGCTGCATGGGCCCTCCGTCTATCCCGCACCTGGGATGGCCATGGTGTGGGAAGGGGACACGAAGGTGTCTTGTGCGCCCTTCTCCTATGGGCTCCTGTAACAACAGAAGCATAAACATAAACATCAGCACTAGCAATAACAATACAATAGGCTACCCCAAAGGTAGCACCGTCTATCCATCCATAGATCCATCATAGATAATAGATATCAATACATCACCAAGCAGAATAGCTCCTACCCAGGCTCAGACTCATAAGGCAGGTAGACTGACGGCTGGTCCTCAAGATAGAGCAGACCGAGATATAATAATGGCGGGGCTAGCTATAGACAATGGCTAGGATTGACCACTCCATCCGCCCCTCCTGTGCATACTTTGCAGATGGTCCAAGTCCGGCCCTGACATAACTGTAACCTGCCGGAGATACAGTTTCATGGTATCACCCAATAAGACTACTCCGAGTTGCATCTCCTCGGTCCGATGAGGTAGGAAGGGTTGCATCTCCCCTTCCCGGAGGATAATGGCTCCATAGGCGGCTAGAGGATCGTTGTGACACACGTCCATACCCGACTGAACTCCCCAAAACAAGACCCAGGCTGACACCTGCAACTCTTGAGAGTCAAGGTGACACCATTGACCCAGGAAGTGTCGGACCCATACCTGGCCCACACGAAGTGACTGACTATAGGCCTAGCCCGCTATGGGTCCCCAGTAGCTGCGCTCAACAGGGACCTCCCTCCACTTTACCACTAACTCCATTATGTGGTGCTCAGTCACTCCGTAGCCTCCATAGCCTGGTGGGATCTATGCACAGGCTGCAACTAATAGGAACTAAGGAGCATCATCTAAATAATGGCCGCTAGGTCTCTATCCCCCTTCCCAATACAAGAGGAGCAAACATGATCAACCAACATCATCCACATAACATGATAAATAATGATAATAACATCTAGTACTAATCACACGCATGTAACTTAGAGTTAGGGTTCATTGATTAGGGTTCAAGATCTAGACTGAGGGTTCTAGAATGTCTCTACAAGAGATACAAAATGTTAACTCATCTGGAATCCTAACTTTCAGATGATCTACAAAGGACTGTACTCCAAATACCTGCTCTTGAGGAATCCTGCTCCCGACGTCTCCATGGCCTTCAAGGGGTTCGAAGTAGATCCCATTCCTTCCGATGCGCGCACGCTCCAAGGGTTGTTGTGTTATGCTATGCCACAGCGGACGGTTTTTGAAACGGAGTTTCGAGCGCGAACAAGGTTCCAAGGCTGTTGGAGCCAGAAACATGGCCTAGGGTTAGGGTTTGGCCATTTATAGGTTAGGATTGCCATGTCATGCTATGTGGCTCCAGTTGGGTGTGTCCGTGGGTGCCCAATAAGATGGGGCCATGTGGAAATGATCCCATCCCTAAGGTTGGCTAAGTTATGTAAATAATTTAGCCATGCTCCCTTATCCACACTCTAGCGAATATAAGGCTACTAAGGTAGGCTTTGTATGGTGACGCGGCCTATAAATATACGTATTTATATCGTATATTCTAGGGTCATATCTATGAAATAAAGAATAGAATAGATACAACACATTTATTGATGGACTTTGTAAGGCTAGAAAATTAAATGAGGCATGTAAGGTACCGCAACAGATGATTGAATGTGGTGAAACACCAAATATGGTCTCATATGGCTCAATTATCAATGGCTTCTATAAAAAGGCAATCTTGATGAAGCATATCAGTTATTTGAAGAATTAAATGAAAAAGACTGCGTGCCTAACATTGTCTATAGTACTCTTATTGATGGCTTTTCAAAAGTAGGAAAAATGGATAAAGCTTGTTCTATTTCTTTTATCAAATGATCCGAAGGGTTGCCATCCAAACATTTATACATACAACTCTCTTCTTAGTGGGTTCTGTAAAATTGGTGATCTGGATCGAGCCCTAAATATTTTTAAGGAAATGAAAAATCGTGATTGCGTGCCAACCATTGTAACATTCAATATTCTATTCGATGGGTTTTGCACAAATGGGAATTTGGAAGGAGCAGGAGATGAGATCACATGGTATTTGTCCTGATATTATTAGCCATAACATTTTCGTTAGTGGACATTGTTCATCCTTATTGATGGATATTGCAAGGCAGATAAAGCCATGGTGGGATATAGATTATTCCTTGAACTTACAGAAAATGGGTATGCCCCTGACCATGTTGTCTATGGGTCTCTCCTGATAGGCCTTTGTAAGGAGACAATTTGGAGGAGGCTTATGAAATTTTAAAGAGCATGGTCAAACTTGATAATAGTTCCAACCTCTCTGCGTATGACTATCTTATCCACAAACTTTACAAAACTGATAAAGTTGTGGAAGCACGGGAAATAATTGAGAAAGTTGCAAAACGGGAATGTACATTAAGTAATGATGTAAATAAATATTACAAACAGAATATTGAGGATATTGAGATGGGATGTATAGGTACAATGCCATGGTCCTTGATATCCAACCAATTTCTAGGCTTAAGAAACTGCTGCGCATGACGGAATCTACTCCTTTCTGTACTGACCACTATGGTTTGACAGGCATCAATCCACCACATCTGCCATTACAACACATTCCTTACAAAAGCATGTCCACTGCGCATGTCTATATTGCACAAGCACAAGAATGCACATGTGATTTCTTGGATAATGCTGCAAGGAGAATCAATTTTGCTGCAGCACTTGCGGCCTGGGGGTATCACTTAATATAATTTGTATATACCACGTGCATGGGCGAAAAGGGTTTTTTTTTTTTTGGTCTTACGTGTCATATACGTATTAGTAAAATAAGGTAATTTGTTTTTTAAACCATATCCGTATGACGAGGGGTCAGTGATGGTGGGATATGACTTCTCGTATGGCACGAGATGGGTTGATTGCATAACTCAGAGCCAAGAAGGGAGCGGGCCATTTTTCATTTCGATCAACTATTCAAAGCAACAATTTAGATTCATAGTTTTCAACTTCTTCACTAAGCTTTAACATCATGAATTTGGCTCCTTAGGTAAGATCACCCGTGGCAATCTCACGGCAAATGCAATCGCCATTTAACTATTAATAGCCACTAATTTTTTCCATAGGGCCAGATATGCAGCCGAAACAGTTACATCACTAAAACATAGTGGCCAGATTGGTAGCCCAAAGAAAAATCAAGGCTAATCCGCTCATCCAGCAGCTGAATATGAGGGCTTGGGTCTTAAAAAGCCGGATAAGTAGCTGGATCCTCCACCCAGCACCAAGGCTTAGGGATGTTCTCAAAGGTCCCCATGGGTGGTGGCGGTTATTATCAGGTGGCGGTTATTATCAGAAAGGAAATAGCAAAAAAGGCCGCAGTAAAATCTGCTTCCGAAATCGTAAAGGCTGCTTAGAAGACATCCAGGCCATCGAGCCAACCACGATGCGCCACGTGGCAATGTTTCTTTTAAAGAATGTTACTGAAATTCTTCAACGGACTCTTCTACGCTTTTATTCAACGGATCTGCCATTTTACTCGATCGATCTGCATTTTTACATGCATTCTGCTGTTCTTTTTACCTTGATTCTGCTATTCTTACCCACGATTCTACTATTCTTACCCGCCTGGATATCTGCTGCCTTTACGTTATGCCAAAGTCCTTCTGCTTGCAATTCTGGGCAGTCAAGCATGCTTCCGCGCTTCGCGCGTCGGCATGCTTTCCAGCCCAGAATTGCAAGCAGAAGGTCTTTCCCTTATACAAGAATGTCCGTTTAGGGAACATTCCTGAGATGTCAACAGGGCTCTGCGCAAAAAAGAACGCCGTAAAATCTACTTCCGAAATCAGAAACATCAGAAGTGGCTGGGTAGGATAGGGCTTAGATTCACCTCTGTTAGGCAGCAAAAACAGAATTTCCAAGTCCAGAAGTGCTTCAATACGAGATAATCTCTTGCCATGCACAGGAAGTTTTGCTAATGATCCATATAATTATCATAGTGCACTTAAAAATGGGCCACGAATAAGTTATAAAACTCTAGGCTAGGCCCGCATGACAGACATAACATTAGATGCATCACAGATGGTAGCGTACATTAGAAATATTGTTTTTTATCATCTCCACATTTCTGTTGCCCGGTGACTTTAGATAAGTGTTAGTCTTTATACTGTTAATGTTCTTATACTGAGCTAATCCTAGGTGTATGCACATCTTGTTGAGATTGTTTTCTTCATTGAACTGGCTGCAATTCAAACATCGCATAACCCCATGCGATAGCATTGGAGGTAGTTGGCAATAGAGATGGCCTTATTTTGCAAGCTCCTCCTACAGGAATCGACTAACAAAGGTCGGATCAAAGCTTTTCCGCTAACCATGAAAGAAAACCAATAGTAGCAACCCGACATGCTGCTTTGATCCTAAATTGGAACAACTTCAAAGCATCTATGGATAAAACCTTCTCCAAGCAATATATGGAGATTCGTTTTACCAAGGTACACTTGCTCAAAGAAATTTGACCCAGCTGCCATATCTTTTGTTCTATCCGGTTGTCTTAGCTATGACAAAGTTGCGTCAAACTCAACTTAAAGCATAAGAGCCCAAGCTGCATGTCTTTTGGTTGTACTAGAAAAATTCTAATTCATCAAAGCAAAATATATATTGTAGGCTAAAACCATTGAAAAGAATATGCTACATGGTATAAAAAAGTGCAAGCTCTAGATGTACTAAAATATGGCATACTAAATAGACCTCCAAAACCATATGAAAACCTTATAAAAAGGCCATATAATATACATTTGGGACAATTCAAACTATCTGAGGTAATACTCTACTTCAACAAGTGAAGAAAGAATTAATATGGGAAGTTTATCTTTAGATACAATCTTATGTATAGGCAGATAGGTTTAATCAATTGATTTACTGGGGTACTTGCAATGTGGTTGAACAAAAACTTTGGCCTCCTTCCAAAACAAGAAAACTCAGGCCTGGTAGGCTTAGTGTCCTTCCATTGGATCATGGACTGAGGTGCAACTTTTTTTTTAATGAAGGACGTATTTATTGATCACACAACATCAAATACACTATATGAACACAAGAAGCAAATCGAGTAACTTTTAAAATGATTCAATGAATATCCATTAAAGAATGCTTTGGTCAATACCACTAACAAACAAGTGTAACCTATACAAAGCTGGTCTGATCCAAAATAGTCCTTTTGATGAAGTTATTTTACAATAAATATCGGTACAAAAGCCCTAAAGTGGGAAACTTGTAGGGTTTAGATAATTGATTATAGATATAATCTCATTTAAAATGCTATAATGCTTGATAATGGGACTTGCGTGCTTTTGAAATTGACATTTGGAATTGATACCTTTTTGCATTGTTTTATAAAAGAAAACATGAGATTGATGCACACAAAGGTAATGGCTGTCATTTATCAAATGCCATTTATCAAAAGCTTAGTGAGGGCTCTATAAATATAATAGCACTCCTCATGTTACAACATTCTAGAGAGAAAAGGAGAGCGATTAATTCTAGTGGCCATAAACAAAATGAAGAATTGGATGACTTCATTGGCGTTTCTTCTAATAAGCTTACCATTGTTGATGTGCACTACAATAGAGCCTGAAGTTTCCCACTTCAAATTCTACTTGCATGCCTACTCTGACCTTAGTGCCAGTAAGACTGCAGTGATTGTTGCAAGTAGCAATGGAGATTTCAGAGCAGATCCCAGCTTTGGCACTATGTATGTGGTTGATAATATACTTACAGAGGGCGAGAACATTTCCTCCACGTATTTGGGAAGAGCTAAGGGTATAATAACAGTGTCTGGTGTCAAAAATTTAGAATTCTCATACCACCTCACATTTGAAATTCAGTCTAAAAACTACAATGGCACCTTTGCCATCCAAGGTATCGACACAAAAGGTGGTATAGGTACCGGAGGAACATTTGTCGTGCTTGGAGGAACTGGAGACTTCAGTTTGGTGGTTGGAACTGCAAAGGTGCAGCTATTGGAAATTGACGTACATGGCCATTCTAGCCAGGTCTGGAATGTCACTCTTTGTCGTCAATTTGCAGCTTCATTCATTAACCAGTACTTTGCATGATCTGAAGGCATTAAATGAACTTAACTACTATATATCGTTATAGCTTGTTAAATTTGAACTATGTATTATAGTGTTTTAGTGCTATATTGAGATTTTAAGAACTGAATGGAACTTGATACGTTCTAGCATACTTATTACTGCGAAGGTTTTTCCCTCGAAAACCCCCTGGGGCGGGGGTTTTTTAATCCTGACAGTAATACGCTTGCTGCTCTCTTTTTGTTTGGGTCCCATATGCAAATTGGTCTCCGTGGACGATAAAAATTCTATTCTATTCTATTCTATTCTATTCTATTATTGACTAATAAAATTAATTTTCCTCTACTACTACTACTACATGTGCCTATGCATTCGTCCCAGTGACCACTAGTCCTAGAACAACTATATCTTGAGTTTGAGACTGCCCAGAGTCACACTATATATAGTCGTCCCATGGCCTTTTGTGGTCTCTATGGCTGTTAAAATAATATTTCTATTTTATTTATAATTTGTTCAATTCATAACTATGTCAGCACTTGATTGCTTCATTTAAATATGTGTTTATCTTAGAGTTGCAGGCTATAAACCTTTATGAAAATATGTGTTTCTATTAGAGTTGTAGGCTATAAACTTTCATGAGATTGTAGTATTATAGTGGTAGTTTCTCAATAAAGTCATTTACATGTCCTATGTGAGAGACTGACTGTTATGAAGTCTTGTATATTTAACCTATTTTGTGTTAATGATAAATCAATATTATGCAATTGGTATTGGTATGAGTAACAGATAATAGAATAGAATAGACAACCATTGCCATTGTAAGGAAGCACACGCTCAAAGTCATATACCAAAGTTGTTGGACAATTGGTATAGACCAAGAAGATATTTTAGTATGGGTTTGTCATGAGGAGGTTGAGTGCAAACTTGTGAACTCTATATATAAGTTATTGCTTGATACTGGGATTCTTCCTCCTTCTAATAAGTGGCCCCTTAAACTTCTTCCTCTTCAATGGCAGCAGATGTGGTCTTGGGCATGGGATAAGCTACTTCATCCTAAAGTGGCAGTCCTTTGGTGGCAGATTCTTCATAGATGTCTTCAGGTTGACATGTTTCTTCACAAATTTAACCGTAGAATATCATACCAGTGTCCAGTATGTAATCATGAATCTGAGACCTTGAGCATTGCATTTTTATGTGTGACCACCTCTGACAGGTATGGGATTGATAGTTCTCTCTTTTTTAAGTTTCACTAACAAGTCAACAAGTGCTCTTATACTACCTAACCCTAGTTGTAATGGTCGTATGGGCCCCATGACATCTTGGTCTTCAGGGATGTTAATAGATCTATTCTATTCTATTCTATTCCATCCTATCTTATCCTATTCCATTCTAATCTGATCTATTTTATTCAATTTATTCGAATATCTAGCATAATAATAGGGGGTCTTTGTATTGTTATACATTTTTTCAATATGATTTTGCCATGATCTAATGGTGTATTCGAGTAGATGTGTGCGCATATGGTTGCATTAACTTTAGTGGCATTTACCAATGGTTTAACCCATGTTTTTTACCTTAATCTTGAAAACATACATGCATGGCTCGGGTTAAAGCCTTGGCTTGGAGGAGTTGAAGCAGCCCATGGCTACTTTGAATTAGTTAGGGCAAAATTTTAAGGTTCATGGGAAAGGGTAGAAATTGTAGTGGTCGGTAAAATTGACAAAAAAAAAAAGGCAGATTGAGGTCACACTGGCCACAGACATATTGATCATTTTTTTTTTCTTGTTTAGGTTGTGATTTTTGCAAATAAAGAATATGGAAGAGGTATATATAGTGAGGGAAATACGTATGTGGCATGTACCTTGCTCTTATTCATGTATTTTTGAAAACCAAGCCTGCATTTCAACCAATAGGAAGATCTTTCTAGTATGTGCTAGAATATTGCAGAGGTATATAGCGAGAAAATATATGTTTGTGGCAGATACAAACCTTGCTTGTATTTATCATTTTCAAAAATCAAGCCGACATTTCAGCCAATAGGAAAATCACTCTAGTATATGTGTTGATTGGATTTATATTCCGAGGACCGCTGGTCATGGTTTATTGGTAGCAACAAAAGTACTGTGGAGAATTTGGCAGCGGCTTTATCATATTCTAACAAAGTGAGAATTGACAAAGGTTAAACTACTTCCATATAACATCTGCAGTGCAGTATGAGGATAACTGTTGCATCTGAAGTACACAGATGCATTGTGCCAGCCATTTTTTTTCATCTTGAGCTTGAAGAAACAGATTTTATTGGAGGTTGGTATAATAAACATTGTCTCTTTGAAATCGTGTCTTTTGCATTAATGACCATAATATTGATGCTGCTTGGTCAAATGAGGAAAGAAGAATCGTCTATTGTAAGCATGCCATGCTTGGATTGTGCATTTTCTGGATTTTTTTTTTCTACAGGCTCTGTACTATCTCCTGAACATGAGTTGAAGATTCTTTTGTTGTTACTGATTTGCAGAAGAGTCATGTTTAAACATTAGCATCCTGCTATCATTGTGGTTCGAAAATTCCAAATTAGTATTAAAAAATAGTACGTTGAATTCGAAATTTAGATTTCTGGCGTGCCATGCCTAAGTGATGCTTATCAATACATATATAAACATACATCAACGTTATGTATATAGGAAAGCCCACTAAATGGGCTTTCCTATAACGTGGAAACAAGGGACGTTCAATTCTTGAATCCAAAATGCAAGTAAAGATCAGCCAGAATGCAAGTAAATCAGCGGAATGCAGGGTAATCTTGCCAGAATGCAAGTAAACTAAGGATGAGCTTCCGGAATGCAAGTAAAATAGGAATCGCACTGATGAACCGAGGATTCTTGATTTGAAACTTGCCAAATGGCATGATCTGATTGGCGCAGGGGCAAGAATTGAACGTACCTGGTTTTTACGAAGGGTATACGTGTCCTCTCCGCTGACACTCTAACGTTTGGGTTCCGGACGCGTTAGTTGATTAAAAAAAAAGGGCAAAAAAAAATCGCAGCCGCACATCTGTCACCTCTCTCGACCTCCATCGCATGGCGTTGTTGCTTTAAACGATGGCCAGGTGATCCATTTCAACCTAATTCAATTGTGTAAACCACGGCCATGTCAATCTGAGCGAGCCTGAGAGGTGGATCGATTCCAAGTCCTAGAATGAGCAGGGAATCAAAGCTTATCAGAAGCAAATCGGGGAGCTCTTTACAAAGGCATTAGAGATGGAGATGGCAAGTCGAAAAGCGGAGCAGAGAATTTTCCATTTTTCTAGTTTTAAAGCAGACTTTTTTCCGAGAAGATACGGCGAGCCTCGATCAATTTCTGCATATGCGCAGCAAAGGAGAAGGGGAAACTCAATAGCCGAAGAGGGGTCTGCTTTCTAGGAGTTGGGAAAAGGGGTATTAAACAAAAGTTCTAATCAGGGGAGGATCAAGTCATTTCAAGGGACACTGATTAGCCGTGATGCTCTGGGTCAGGCTTCTTTTCCGGCCAATGATTGCCTTATGCCCCTCCTTTCCAAGTTCCTAGGCTACTGCATTGTTATTACCTCCGTCATCGTCAAAGTCCCCCAGGTAAGGATTTCATTTGAAACTAGAAGTAAATGTTCTACTTTCTGGTGGATATGTCAAATTTTTCTCTCTTAAAATAAGTGTTCTACATTTTGGAAAATCTATCCTTTTTGGCAATAATCACCACTTATGTTCTTGCCCGTCATATAAATAAGTAAAGATTTTTATCAATGCAATGCTCACTGTTCTTTCATGGCTCTATATTCACTCATGTTGGCCTACTACTGCTGGAGCTTTAAAAATACATTACACAGAATAATATATGGCTAGAAAGTTTGGGATTCAAACATGCATCTCGCAGGAATCCTTGCCACTGATAATAATAATTTTCATTGAAGTTTGAAAAATGCATAAGCAATGGTAATTGTGTGTCTAGGGAGCAGAGATCTAGAATGCCTTATGTTGATTTTCTAACTCCGTTGATTGATGATGCGGATACTGGATTTGGTGGCACTACTGCCACTGTTAAGCTTGTTAAGATGTTTGTTGAGCGCGGTGCTGCAGGTATTCATATGGAAGATCAGGCTTCTATGACTAAGAAATGTGGGCACATGGGTGGAAAGGTGTTGGTCAGCACCTCTGAGCATATAAATCGCCTTGTTGCTGCTAGGTTGCAGATGGACATCATGGGTGTGGAGCAGATCCTGGTTGCTAGGTCTGATTCTATTGCTGCAACCTTGATTCAGAGCAATATTGATCCTAGAGACCATTTCTTTATACTTGGTGCTTCCAATCTCGCTGTTCGCAATAGACATCTTGTGGCAGTGATGAATGAAGCTATGGCACAGAACAAGGTTGGAGCACAGCTTCAGGCTGTTGAGGATGCCTGGCTTAGAGAGGCAGATATCAAACCCTTCTCTGAGGCAGTTGCTGATGCAATTAGAAGGATGAATGTTGCTGAGAACATCAAAAGCAATAGGTTAAATCAGTGGTTTGGCTCTGTGGAAGGATCATCTCATACTGATGCAAGGGCTTTGGCATCAAAGCTTGGTGTGAGTGATGTTTTCTGGGATTGGGATTTGCCTAGAACCAGAGAAGGGTTTTACAGGTTTAATGGAAGCACCAAAGCTTGCATAGCCAGGGGCTATGCATTTGCTCCACATGCTGATCTTCTTTGGATGGAAACTGCAACACCTGATGCTGTTCAGGCTCGTGAGTTTGCCAAAGGAGTAAAGAGGCAGCATCCAGATGTCATTCACGCTTGCTTTCTATAGAAGGTATCCAAAAGGTATCCAATGGCTTTGGCAAGTTTCCACTTTGTCTAGTTAGAAGGTATCCAATTGCTATCACAGAGACTTAAAGGTGTGGTTTTGGAGAAGCATTGAGCTGTATGATGACTACACATGAATGTATGATGACTACACATGAAGAAACAACCTTTTCAGGAAGATTATTTGGTGTCTCTGGCACATTGTTCTTACATTGTGTAATTTAAAAATCTGTTGAAAATAGGCAGGTAAGACATGCCATTGCCATTTATGATGGCAGTGATTTATGGGATTATCTCCATCTCACTTTCCCCTCGCATACATTGAAATTTTGCAACAGCATTTGGTACAAATGGACATACCTGTAGTAGATGTGATCAAACACTTACGTAATTACTATTCGACTTCCCTTGGACTAAAGACCTTATTTAGTCATCCTCTATGACATGCAACTAAGGATGCAATTCTTGGTTGGGCTTCGGTGGCATCTAAATAGTTCGATTCGAAAATTACATGAGTTGCAGAAGCCCAAATTAAAAGGAACTTGCTATGAAAATGATTCAAAATCTCTTTTGATGTTATGAACATTTAATGTGTGCTTACACCTCAACAAAGCCTACCATGTTGTCTCATTGTTTTCTATTGACTTATTCTAGATATATACGAAAGTGTATTAGAATATGGCGCAAGAAAAAGAATATTCTAGATATATACGAAAGTGTATTAGAATATGGCGCAAGAAAAAGAAACTTGCCGCCTTTATGAAGAGAAATGTTCGTGGCGGCCTTGGCCGCCGCGATAAATTTCTTGTAATATGTAAGTCCACATCACACAATGACACTTAAAAAGTTTTCTTAAAAATTGTCACGATAACTATTATCTTCCGCAATTGAAGAGGAGGTCAGATATTACATAAGATTTGGTATGGTTCTGAAAGTGTTTGCATGCTAAAACCGTATAATGCTGACGTCATGAATTGGATTCTCTTGTTTGCATGGTCAAGGTTTTTCAGGAAGTCATTTTGGAAAGGTTTTTTTATTTAGCACACCAGCCCTACCGGGCCTACAGCCTTTCCTCAAATTCTAGCCTATCCACGTGTATTTTCCATGTCATCAAAATCTGATGTGGCTTATTTACACCGCCAGATCTCTAGTTTCACAAATCTAAGGCCAGAAAAATTAGAAATTTGGCAAAAAATGGGCGCCGGGGCACGGAGATGGAGAAGGTCACTGATAATTTTCTAAGAGGTTGCTGTAGATGCCAACATCTTCTATTGGGTTTGGTTCCCCAATTTTGCAAGCATTGATAGGTGCACATGTGGAAGCGTGAGCAGATGTGTAGCATGGCCGTGTACTTTTTGCATGGCCATTTCCATGCTCTAAAATATCTGTGACAATTCTCACTTCAAAAACAATATCCTTTTCGAAATTGACCTTTTTAAGTCAGCTAGCAAGGTATTATAAGGGAGATCCTGGAAATTTTATGTCAGGATTGTTTTCCTTCAAACTTATTTGAGTGAAATTGTAGAGAAGAATGGGTGGATGAGATGGAGTATTGATTAAAGCGGTATTAGGCCCTTTTTCCACAGTAGTCTCGAAATACGACTGCCATATACCATGTATGACACCATTTGTGAATCCGGGGCTAAAAATGAGACACACAAATTGAATCTTGCTTTTCCACTGCATGGTAGTCATAAAATATGACACTACTAAAATACTAGTGGAAAACCATGAAAAAATAAGACACGTCTTATTTTTAGTTATAATATTTTATGGCGGGGGAAATCCCCTGGAATAAAATAAGACTCCATTAACAATCCAAACCTATCCCGAACCTAAATAAGACATGTCTTATTTTTATAGTGGAAAAGTAAAAAACTTTTAAGACAATAGGTGGCCAAACATCATTTGATAAAATATGTGACTTGTAGAAATAAGACTACCGTGGAAAAAAGGCCTTAATATATTTGTAGCACAGTGTAACAGTATTTGGCAGGTTGATAAACTTCTCAAGAACAGTCGAATATGCATTCTTCATACATGCGTTGCCTCCTCTGATTGGGAGTATTTGCCTTTTATGCACTTGCGTTGTTGCACTGTTGTCAATCATGTGGCAGAGCTGGCCATTGCTTCCTAAATTATAGTTTGTTGCATTGTTGGCATTTATAATGTTCTGCCTCTTCATGGGCTTCAATGCCAGCTTGTGACGCTGCTGTTTTAAGTTCCAGAGCTTGTGTTCTACACATATGTTCTTGTAATTTGAATGCATGCTCTTGGTTTGGATTCAAATTTGTTCTATAACTTTCTGCTCCATGAGTTCTTGTCTTCTATGGACAGAGCTGCATAACTTTGTTGCCAATAATTTCTGTGTAGATATTGTGTTATATGTATTTGACTGTGTGATTGACTTAGGGTGGTGTGGAAATAGGTGTTTGAGCCCATCTTATTTTTTGGTGTATGGACACGCTTTGAGGATATGGTATATCCTCTGGTAGATTCTCTGGATGAATGGTTCAGATGCAATGAGTATAGGGTTGCAACGAGTGTTTGGCATCATGTATATGCCAAAGCTTTTTGACTTGACGAATTAAGGCGTAATCTCATAGAGTGTAATGATCAAGCCACGTTCTCTCTCTAGGGTTTTGACCACTCTCTACGGGGCTTGGCCTATTTTAGCTCCCCAATTTCAATTTTGAGCACGGATTTACTCTACGCATCTTTTTCCCCCTTCTTAGCCCCTTTCTCTCCTTAGGGATTTTGACTTCTCTCTTTTCACCCCTCAACCTCCTCCCTCTCCAACTAACTACTCCAGCCATGGCAATCCCAATCATCAGGATATTTTTTAGTGGCTTTGGCGGGCCAATTGGTCACACATCCACATTTTTTGTAAAATATTGGGGCCACATCGGAATAGGATGCATTTTCACTGCGACCAAAGGGTACTGGTCAATTCGAAATACCAACTTATTATTCTCACTCTATAAGTATCCAATTTGATTTTTGCTAAAACTTTAGACCCATATGGTGTGGCCATTTCAAAATATCACACGCACAAGCAACTTGCTGGGATGACCACTTAGAACGTACCATAGTTTCAATTTTTTTAGGAGTGTAGTCGGGCTCTATATAAGCTATGAGTAGGGACATAAGATTGCAACTTAGGGGGTGTCTAGCCTTAAAATTCTAATGGTCATAATAATAATAATACATTTATATTTTGGCTAAAGTTATATTATCATTACATTTAATATGTATTTGGACTTGGCGATTAAGATTTCTTTAAACTTTCACTTGGCTATTTTTTCTAACTGGAAAAAGCAAAAAAATATAAATTCTATAGCTTTAGACATATTCTACTACAATTCTCTGTAATCGCTAATTCTAAGCCCTTGATGAAGGGAATATGCTATGCCATATTCCTTCTCCAAGAACCACAACCGTTGAGCAAAAATCAAGATGGGGTCAAACCCCATTTTCCACCTCAACATATGGTTTTCAAAATCATAATAAGATAAGATAAGATGAATTTTTACGTCCACGGGAACCCAACAAACACACGATACAACAAAAACATTAATCAAAACATTAATAATGCTACTTCACAAATACACAGATCTAGCACAGCCAGTTGCACAACAACAGAATTGCAAGAATTACAAAAGCAGCACAAACAACAGGCTTTGCATCCGGGGATTTCAACCCCTTGTCAGATCTCACAGAACGTTGGTACTTCGCGGGAAGTAATTCACGAACACATATAAACAACAGGCTTTGCACCCCAGGGATTTCAAATCGCTGCCAGATCTCACAACAAGGCTGTTGTATAAGGACTTCAAATCCAAAGTCACAAACACATGTGTTCTGGATTGAAATGCAACTGATTGGGTTGAGTTCTCGATTGAAACACAACAGATTGGGACAACAATGCAATGTACTTAAGGAAAAAGTATAAGATAACAATGCGGTTGGTTCGGGACAGAGCAGATCATAGCAAAGCAAAGCAGGCCAAAATCGAAAGCAAATAACTTTCTGCTCCATGAGTTCTTGTCTTCTATGGACAGAGCTGCATAACTTTGTTAGACAAACTTTGTAGTTAGAAAGTTTGGAAAGTTATAGCAGAAAGTTATAGACAAGAATTCATGGAGCAGAAAGTTGTGGTCCTACAAATAGGCTGTCAAAGGCTGTCAAAAGCAGAGGCGGCTGGCAAAAGCAGTTGAATATCCAAAAGGTTAAGGGAAAAATTGCAACACATTAATCTGCGAGCATGTCCTTCAGGAGCCGTTGAATCTGATGCATAAGGATATACAATAAATTGGCCTTACCTGGCCTGATTTAGAACACTAGTAGCATATGGCATCCACCAAAACCCCTTCTAAAATCAGGCTATACTCTCCTCCCAGTCCTTACCCTAATTCTTTCTCTGTTAAATCTGCCGCAAAAAGACCTAGAATATTGCAGCCTTAAAAACGAAATATCAAATACTCTTCAACAAATGGTGCAGCACAGAACATCGATTCGCAATCAGAAGCTAGAACACAAAAGAACCATAACAAATGAATAAAGAGCTTTGTTGCAGGAGCTCTGCATGAAGGAGATGTCACTAGAAATCCAATTTACAGAACATTACCTATGTCTGCCATGCCTCCAAGTTACTGCTTCCAGAAACCTCGTTGCATCTACCATGCTTGCAAACCCGCCAGACTTCCAGAGACATCTCGGAAACATCTCCAAAAACCCAGAAACATCTCCGCAATCCGGCTCTTTGAATCACACCCTGCAGAACACCTTCAGAATCTGGCTCCAGCCGAAACCCATCCACCATGGCCATGCCGCCTTGTCCTACCGCAGTACTCCATGTCCTCTCCTCTCCTCTGCCAGAACACCACTTCTAAAAAGGAAAATGGGTCGACCAGAGCACACCGACCATGGGCATCCCAAAAACCCATTTTCTGACATCATACTACTAATACGTTTCAGTCGTCGAATAAACCCCTCAACCTTTGAAAATCTTATGTTATAGGTTGCCTCTTCAACAATTGCACAAGATAATCGACAATCAAGGAACATACGATAATATTAAAAACTTTCAACAGAAGCTCACAACATAGCTTATAATATTCATAGTCTGATCTACATTCAATGTAGTGATACCCTTCTAGATATGGTGATATCCTTGAAGGAAGAGTTTATGCAACCAACTCGGGCATCTAGATGGATATTGGCCATCACTTACAATTCCTTTTTAAAGGCATCTAGATGGATATTCCTTTTTAAAGATGATCTTTGCTATACGCAATAGAAATTCATAGTTTGAAAAATGATTGTCACTATTATGATAACTGGGCATGCGTAAAAATCTTTAATAAGAATTCATTTTTGTTTGGCTATTAATAATTAAATAGATAAATATTGTAATATAAAGAGAGGCTAATCCCACGGAAAATCATTTGGCTAATCCTAAACAAATAATAGAGTACTTATTTTTAACTATGGCTATTTTTCATTTTTAGAAAAAAACCTCCTTCATAAATATGTAGCACAATAACAGGGGGTTACTTTTAGATTTTTATACGATTTTTCACATGGTTTTTCTATGATTTCGTTGTTGTATTCGTTGAGGTGTACTAAATAGTATTTCTAGAGTGCACCCTTTATGGGCCGTTGATTTTCGCTGGTTGGAACAATCCGAGGGTTGTTGTCTTCCTCTGCATGTGTTTGTGCATGAACACTGCGCATGTGTATGCATGTGCATGTGCATGTGTGTGCATGTGCATGTGCATGTATATACATGTGCATGTGTATTGTGCAAGTGCAAGTGCAAGTGCATGTGTGCATGTGTGTGCATGTGTGCATATGCATGTGTACTTGCCCTCTTGGATTCTTATTGCCGGAGTGGATTTTACTACCACGAGATGGATTTTTTGCTCACACTTACAAAGGTATTTGTTTTTAATGTTTCTTGATTAGCATAATGTTTTGTTTTACAAGGTATTGGTTTCTGATTCTACAATGTAGTCTTTGCAAAACTCCCTTTTGTTTCCTTCCTAAGATTTCTTTGCAGATTCAAGTTTAGGCCCTCTGTTTTGCTTCCAACTCTTGGATATTCTGGCTGTCGGATTGTTCATAGCAGCCAGCCTTTAGCTTCAATCAACAAGCGGATTCTTATGCACACAACAGGCGGATTATTCCACGCCCTTTTCCATGTCACGCAGATCAGTCAAACAGTGGCCACAAGAATGCATTTATATTGTAGGTTTGGAAGTTTAATCGAACCATAAGTTGAATCATGCATTACCTTTAAGCTAGAGATGGAACATCCAAAATCATATGGATTGATAAACAATGGTGTCATTGTGAAAGAGAAATAGTTGTAGCGGAAGTAACAATATGTAGCATAATAACAGGGGGTTTTCTTTGTGTTGCAAACTTTATGACTTCCAGAATAATGGGATCAATCTGCTCTATCTTTATGGTAACTTTTATTTATGTTCTATTTGTTTTATTGTGATCAAATTCAAAAGCTACAGGTGATGAAAGCCTCAAATGAATTCTAGTTTTTTCCTGGTTTGAATTCTAAAATTTTTGTCACATCCGGGGGGTGACGTAAGGCCCCGAAGGGGCCAAAAATTTTTTTTTGCAACACAAACCATTAACATCCAACATATAAAAATTAAATCCCCCAACACATAACAACCAACACATAACAACCAATACATAACAACCATTGACATTAACAACCAACACATAACTATCATTGACATTAATTAACACAAACATTGGGTCCAACACATTTAAATTAAAACCCCCCTTAAACCCCCTTTGGTTTGGGTGCATATTCACACGGGGGTTGACGTAGGGCAGCGAGAGCCCTCATAATTGTATTTTGCACGTACGAAATCAACACCATATAGTATTCCGCTTGAAATCTTATAGTATTTTGCGAATCTTGTTATACAGTATAGCAAATTTTGTACTTGCATACCCCACAAACGAGGAACTTTACGTACGGTATAGATTAAGGAATAAGGGGTGAATATGCCTATCCAACAGCTCTCGTTGCCCGGAGTCACCCCCCGTGTGAATATACACCCAAACCAAAGGGTGTTTAAGGGGGGTTTTAATTTAAATGTGTTGGACCCAATGTTTGTGTTAATTAATGTCAATGATAGTTATGTGTTGGTTGTTAATGTCAATGGTTGTTATGTATTGGTTGTTATGTGTTGGTTGTTATGTGTTGGGGGATTTAATTTTTATATGTTGGATGTTAATGGTTTGTGTTGCAAAAATCGCTTAGACCCCAAAAATAGTTATTTGGCTATTAATAGCCACTAATTTTTAGCACACCAGCCCTACCGGGCCTACAGCCTTTCCTCAAATCCTAACCTATCCACGTGTAATTTCCAGATCAGCAAAAAATGATGTGGACTGTGGCTTCTCCGTTCGATCTCGAATCTTCAATCTCCACGGCTGTGAAAATTAGAAAATGGCAGGAAAATAGGCCAGAGGATACGCTCGTGCCGGAGATGGAGAAGGTCACGAACAAGTAATTGCATCGAGCCTCTTGCTTTCTAAGAATTTCCTTTGTGGTAAAAAACCTCTCTTTTCTCTGCTTTTGGCTTTGGTCCTCATTCTTCTTGTTGCTTGCCCTTGCTTTCGTGTTCCCATTTGCATTTGTTTGGTGGACTGGGAAGATGGCATATGGGTGGATTGGAAGATTTGCACGACTGTGATTGGAATAATAGACACCGGAATCGACACATCCCATCCTAGTTTTTCGGCGCCCGACCTCAACAAAGATTAAATCGACGCACAAACTCTTCCGGTTTTTGAGTAAAATCACGAGGATCCGCGAAGGCATAAATCCCTTACGCAGCGGCAAAATAGTCTCGCTAGACACTTGGCCCGAGGCTGCCATTGCTTCGGAAACTTTAATACCTCTACGGATTTTGATTCCCCATTGGGACGGAGATGGCCATGGAAGGCAAATCTCAAAAATCTTTTTGCGGTAATGCAAAAATGTCTAAAATGCCCTTTTTGCAGCCATACAAATATCCATTGCAGCTGAAAATCATGGAGTAGATATAGTTGTGAACGAAGTTAACTACGGCAAGACCAACAAACATGGCTCTTCGTGCAAGGTATTGGGTTTTACTCTGTTTTAAGTTTTTTAGCACACCGGTCATTTTTTTTACGCTTTAAAGCTTCACATTCCGTCGCTGTTGGTCTGGACGATCGAAGCTACCCCAATCGGGTCGAGCTTTGAAACAGCAAATCACTCCATGGAATCGGTCTTGCACATAAATTCTCAACCATCCACTAAGAAAATCTCTCGATTTGATTCTAGAAACAGAGTAGGAAATGGCATGTACAAGCTCATTTTGCCAGGGATGTGATAGTAAATGCTTCAAATTTCTACTTTAGTCCAGATGATTGCCAGGATTCGACCCTTTTTGACAGAGCAGCTGTGGAAGGAAATATTTTGGTGTTAGATCTTCATTTTCCCAGATCTAGGGCATAACCCTGGGAAATTGGCATGGAGATGGGCATCGGAATCCTTACAGGTTCGCAATATCGGAACACAGTAAGTCCCTCTAGATTGTAGACAACCAACTTTATTTTTGAAGAAAAGATGCCGAGCTCTTGTGTAAAGATGTGAGATTTTGTGTGGCTATGTATCCAATGCTTTACTGTTATTTTGTTTGAAACATTTCTTGTCTCTGCACAGATATGCTTGGCTCCATCCATAGCTACTTTTCTGTCAGAGCAAGCCCACTACCACAATTCATACAGTGCCTAAATCTCATATTGCCCCATGAAGGCCAGATTTTGAACATATTTGACCCTCCTGTAAGCTATCAAGAGTTTTTTCTAGATTTTTTGGTCTATCTAATTGTAAGACATAATCCATTTCTTTCCAATCACCTGTTCAAACTTTTTAATAAGAATTTGAACTCTTATTCTTGCTGTTTGGGTTAGGGCCATGGTAAGTGCTGGATAACGGTATGGATTTCAACCAGTAATCAAGTTCCATAAGAATTCCATGTTGTCCGTCATCCAGAGGAATGCTGCAACCACTAAAAGCTTCATCTTTTGTTAGATATACCCTCTTCTGCAACAAGTCCATGCATTTAGCCATTTCCAAAAAATAGTGCATGTTCTTATTTGTCTAAATGGACCTCATGTTAAGGCTGTTTCTGTAGCCATGTTGTATTTTTTTTGACCAACACAGTCATATTTGGCAGTCGTCATTGGAGTTTTCTGTGGTGGATACAACATCCATGGCCATCTGGTTTGCATTATTGGCAGTTCTTATGTACCCTTTGTCAGGGACCCCTCAAATAATATCTTTATAGGGACGTTTCCAGATTCCTTAGGTGATTTGGAACATCTGCTTACTTTGTAGTCAGCTCCAATTTGATGCTACTATTCACTTAAATACTAACAAATCAGCTAACAAGTCCTTGCTTTCCATATTCTTGTAGCATCATAAGAAATAACAAACTAACTGGATGAATCCCAGCAAAATTTGGCATGTTAAGAAGTATTGATCCTTTGTAAGTTTGTGTTTCATGCACTCTATATTGATTGCTTTCATGTTATAGAAACATATACTAATTTAGAAGAAATGATTGTCCAGGGACCTTTCACACAACAATTTAAATGGAAGCATACTTCCAGAGTTGGGCCAGCTGCAAACACTTAATGCCCTCCCTGTAAGGATGTTTTTAGAAGCAAAGCAAAATAGAACTTGGATTAAAGCATGAACGGTTTCTTCAGTGTTCTAAATTACTTATCCATATGCAGGTTACTGGAGTACAATTCACTTTCTGGAGCAATACTAGCCCAGCTTTCAAACTGCTTCAGCCTGAACACATTGTATTTAGTTTGCACCCTGCCAGACTTGTAAATCAATGCACATTTTATTTTGTAAATTCTACTTGATAAATCTTTTGAAGCCCATCTTTCAGACTTTGGAGTTGCCAAGAGCAAAAACACATACATCGACATATGTGCTAGGAACAATAGGCTACATTGATCTTGAGTATGCAAGGACATCCAGACTGAATGAGAAATCAGATGTTTCTAGCTATGGAATTGTGCTGCTGGAATTCATCACTGGGCAAAAGGCTGTAGACAATGAGAGAAATCTTCACCAATGAGTAATTCTTTACCTTTAATCCAACTTAATTGCCAATGTACTTATTTTCCAAGTTCAGGAGCTAAGGTATAATATTACTCTTTGCAGGTAATGTCTAATGTCAACAAGAATACAGTTATGGATGTGGTAGAGCCAGAAATCAAAGCTACTTGTACAGATTTGAGTTCAGTTCAAAAGGCTTTTAGACTAGCTCTGCTATGCACCCAAACGCTTGCCACACAAAGGCCTGTAATGCATGATGTAGCAAATGTTTTGTTGTCTTTAGTTCCTCCTCCATCTCAGAAGAAATGGACAGCGCCAGCCCCAAGGTTTGCACAGAACTTCAGTCAAAGAAGGTACGTGGATGATTATGCAAAGAGGAAACACAGAGACAATTTGTCTGCAACAAGCACCACACTTGGAGGTCATTTGTTCATGAAGTTCGGCGAAGTCATTTCTCAATCAGGTTGAAGCTTTTTGGATCATGTAAAGCCTGGTACTATCAAAAACCTCAACAAAGAGGAAAGAAAAAGGTCGTTCAGTTTCTGTTCTTTTCTTTTCTTAGCTATGAAATGCAAAACTATTGTATATCAGTTCAATGGCCAATCTAGCCTATTATGTCACAACAAACACATATCCCATTTTTGTCCTGGTATATACCTCCCAGATAACATAAAGAGGAAATAGAGTGCAAACACATGCAAATTAATCTCAAAACATAGAATAATGGATTTTTCAGGTTCAAGCTCATTTCAAGATGATACACGCAAATAAATTCTACAAGATAATGAAGAATGAAAAAAAAATGCATCAATATCAAAAGTCAACTTGTTAGCTTATATGCACCTAGCAGGCTTAATAAATTTATAGTCACACAAGATGAATGCAAGATGAATTGTTTTTCAAACTTACCTAGTCAATGTAACAATAACCATAGAGTATTTATTGTGCACTAGCTTGTAAAGGTGCATATATACAATCTATTACAATTATACCCATTCCAAAGCTGCACCATCGGGTGTGGTGCTTTGCTTCCGGCCTTGCTTTTTCCAATCTTTTTTCGTCTCTGTAGCATTTCTTGGAGTAGAAAAAATAGGCATTTTGTGATTTGTTGAGCTTTCTCTTGAAATGGACTAGACAAACTATGGTTATTGCTTCCAAGGCAAGAATCTGATGCCACTTTCCACGCCATGCACCAACCCACCAGACACGGCCCTGCACCAACCCATTTTAAATCTTTCCATTTTCCTCAATTTGCCTGCTAAATCCAATTTCTGCCCTTAATCCCGTCGAATTTACCCTCCAAACCGCTTCCAATCCCTCCCAATTTTGCACCCAATTCAACCAAGCAAGCAAGGTTTCCTCCATATGCATCATTTGATCCAGTTCCAGTGATTTTAAGACTTTCCCTTTCTCTTTTCTGCTTCTAAGTTTCAGTTCGACATCGACATTCAGACATAGCATAAAATAACTTTGTGCAGCCTAAATCAACTACCAAGCCTTAACCAATTTGACCTTGCTAAAGCCTTCCGGCGTGCCTTTTGCTAGTTTGATGGATATGTTCATCCCGCACAGTTATGCAGGGGCTAAAATCCATAGAGTCGGATATGCAGCCGAAACAGTTACAGCACTATTTTGACGAAGTCTTAGAAAGGGAAAAAAACCTAGAATAGAAGATTTTTTGAAGGAAAAAGTAGTTGAATATGAGGGCTTGGGTCTTAAAAAGCCGGATAAGCAGTTGGATCCTCCTTTAGGCTTATCGATGTTCTCAAAGGTCCCTATGGGCGGTGGCGGTTATTATCAGAAAGGAAATAGCAAAAAAGGCCCGCAGTAAAATCTGCTTCCGAAATCAGAAACATTAGAAGTGGCCGGGTAGGATAGGGCTTAGATTCACCTCTGTTAGGCAGCAAAAACAGAATTCCCAAGTCCAGTTTGGATATTGGTTATTATGTAGAGCATTAGATAGGGGAAGTGCTTCAATACGAGAGAATCTCTTGCCATGCACAGGAATTTTTGCAGATGATTTTCACAAAAAGCTTAAGGCAGTGAAAAGGGTTCAAAACCAAAAGGGGGAAGATCAGAACAGGGGAAAAAAGCTACACGAATGGAAGCATCTGTTGAGAAAGATTACATCAAGCTCTAAATCGGCACATAATGGACGTTGTGTGCAGCGCTGCCGGACTAATCCATTAAATGATTATGAAGAACCACAATATTATGTATAATATGAGATTTTCGGCCACAATAGGGGGGCCAGATCAGAGCCATATCCCTGCATATGCCAAGTTAACCTGAGCAATGAAAGCCAAGCGAAAATTCCAAATGCTTTTAGATACAGAATGCACAATGAAAGCCAAGGGAAAATTCCAAATGCTTTTAGATACAGAATGCACAGAATTAGAAGAGGTGCACACAGTGATTAAGAATTTGAAAGAAGTGCACAGAATTAGCAGAGATGCATAGAAAATAGGAAAGGTGTTCTGCTAAAGCAACCGTTTTTCCTAGAGAGACCGAAAAGAGTTTATCTTACATTCTAAACCTTCGAAGTTTACAGAGTTAGGAGGACCTGCGGAAAGAGTAAAGAAAAAGAAAAAAGACAAAAAAAGAAAAAAGGTACTAGTATAAGGGTGCTTTCCCATGGGCAGAAAACCTGTTTTTTGAGGGTCTGGTCTGCTATTCCGATGTTCCCATGAGCTAAGAACCTAAATGGCTGAGGTTAATCCCGACGATTACTTTTAGACATGGATCTGACCTCATCCAGGTCCGTCCGTCCATGGGAAAGCACCCTAAGGAGGCTAGGCCTTAAAGCAAATGATATCCGCTCGTCCATGGGAAAGCACCCTAAGGAGGCTAGGCCTTAAAGCAAATGATAGGAAAGAATGCACCCTAAGGAGGCTAGGCCTTAAAGCAAATGATAGGAAAGAAAATCATTGCTGAATAAACTACTACACACAGAATCTGGCATCCAGTCCGACCGACCTTTAAAGCTGATTACTCAAACAAGAGAAATGTAAACAAATAGAAACAAACTACTTCTTTTCTCAAAACAGAGGATCCAAGGAAAAAAAAAGACAAATAGATAGATTAGTCTTGAGAAGCTAAATTAAGTGAGCAGCTTAACTAAGATTAGAGAATCCAAAAGCATCCAAGCTCAACAAAACAAAGGTTAAAGAATTATTACGCAACAATACTCAACAAAGTAGGGAAACTAGAAACAAGAAAGAAAGAGAACGCTCAAAGAGAAGGCCGATGTGAATGAATTGGAAGACAATGACAATATATAGAGAAACAGTCGAAACAAGGTGCTGCGCACGAGGGGTTGCCCTTGGATGCCAAGAAAATTATATTTTCATGGTTTCTATTTTGTTGTTTTGTGCCAGATGTTTGTTTTGTGTGAAGCCGTGTAAATAGATAATTTAATGCCTGCCAAGAACACCCTTCTGCGGGAAGATTTTTAAAAGGTTAGGATTTTCAAAAATCTAGATAACAAACTGAAAGTAACAAACGTATACTATTACTGCAACATAACATAGAGTGAAGAAAATAACTTAGACTGCACAGACTCCCTCAAATGAATCCAAAATATATCCATATTTGCTTTGCCATGCTCGTCTGCCTCGCACGCTGTTCCAACAGTACTGGTTTCCTGTAAATGTCCTCAAGCATATAGATCAATGGCAAACGATACCTTCATTAACACCAGCATGAATAAGTACCTCAAGCTGAAGGGAATGACGATCTGATGCACCTTCTCTACTATATAGAGTCTCGCCCACTAACGAGGGTGACCGCCAGTTTAAGGGCAGTAGCAGGTTTGGAGCAGTTTTCTGAATATACTAGGCATATACTAGCATATTCTTGGAATATGCTAAGAACCCACCTCAGCGAGGGTTTGCCCCCATAGGAGCAATCCAAAAATTGAAGGAAGAACATAGAGCAGGGAAATCGTGTCTGCACCTCCAACACATTCTATTTATAGACCATTGCATAAAACTCTCCCCAAAGAACGTCAAAAAACCAAACAAGCTACTTAAACTCACCAAAATAAGTTTAATACAATACTATGCCCAAACCATAGTCCAAACCATGGCGAGAATACTCTTCCCCAATACGAAATGAATTGTAGACGGTTTATAAATTATATGTCTTGCGTTTGAAGTTCTGGTTGCATGTGCTTTAAAATGTATTATCTTCATAATTTTCTTGCATTAGATTTTTTGTTTCGCCACTTCCAAGAAGTCAGCCTCAAAGTCTTTGCTGTTATTTTGTGGAATGAGCTGTAAACAATATTAGGGATTGTCATTTATGCACCTGATATGAAGATTGTCAGATGTATGGCTATTCCTATTCATTTAGAAGCCGCAAACACATTTGGCTGGAAAGGATAGCCAAATTATAGGGGAGCTGGAGATCATAATATACAAACAGAAATTAAGAATTCAAAAATTCAAAACAAATCATAAGCATATCGTTCGTTAACAAACTCATCCCATGCAATTTATTGGATTGAAGAATTGTCCTCAAATGTATAAACTGGTTTCAACCACACCCGTGCTACTATCAATCTTTCGATCATAAACAACTGACAATTATTACTTATAACAGGTTTCAGCAAGTTTATGAAATTGGAGGCTTGGACTACGTTGTATCTACAGAAATCTTCAGTGTTTAGTAAATGCTAAGACCATTTACTTCATAAGCTATAAACTCCCCAACTTAGTAAGACTCTCTAGGCCATTCACATCATTTTAGAACTACACAGAATAAACATACAAGAAAAGATGTAATTTGGGCAACATACTTTGAACGTAGAAGATGAAAAATGCCTGGCTTATTTTCATTTGAAGCTATATAGAGCGTGCGACCTGCAGGAACCCAGGATGCAATGCATCTCATAATTCCTTCGGGATGTGGTGAGGAAACTTTGTTCGCAATTGTCCCAGCCATGGTTACCCGGAACCGGAACGGCACCCCAAATTCCGGAACCAGAACCGGAACACTTCGGAACGAGAACATCCAACTTTGAAAAAAATAAATTTTGAAAATGGATTTGGTGTTCCCATGAGCTAATTAACCTATTGAACTAGTTTTCAAGTTTAAAATGTCAAAGGGTGATGTATAATAATGGCCAAATGAAAATAAGGCTCTACCATATTACATATTCTTATAAATAAATATAAAAACACCACATAGTTTAACTTTTATGACGAATATATCTTAAGCCATTATAGCAAATATATTGCATGATAGCCTCGAAACATATTCATAATAAAGTAGCTAAAACAATAGTTTTCAAAACATTAATTTCATGACAATGCTTTAACTAGTAGAACTAAAATCATTTTCAGCAGTAGCAATGAGCATATCCTCATTCTCATTATCACCATTACCTTCTTCAGTTTCAATTTCTTCATCCTCACAATGTTCGACTTCATTATTGTCATTGTCATCGTCATCTTCACATGCTGCAGGTATTGTTTCTTCTTTGTGCACGCCAATGAATTTCTCATTTGAAAAATCCGTCTTAGAACAGAATTCTATTAGTCGCATGTTTGCGCCAACAAAAGTAAGATCATTAGTTTTGTGTGTGCCAAGTTTGTTCCTTTTCTTTGTTGCTACGCTTCCCATGTGACTAAACAAACGCTCAATAGATGAGAGCTTGCTCCTTGGCATTATATGCGAATGGCCAAAGTTTGGAGCTCTTTTGTTACTGATCCATAATCCTCCCACCACATCAGAGGACCCAACCTACCAAAATCGAAATTTGCAAAAGCAAAAGTGAAGGAAATGGTCAAAACAAATTTTATAGTTGGGAACAACGTTCCCAACTTACCGGAACGTTGTCGGAACGGCGTTCCGGGTAACATGCACATTTGGAACGGGAACAAAAGTTCCGGGAACGTGGCATGCCCTGGAACATGTTCGGAACCGGAACGGCGTTCGGAATGCCGTTCCCGGTAACCATGGTCCCAGCTCGTCTTTTCTTAGTTGTAATACATCACCTCTTCTCACGTGAATGGCATCATAGTCGTGCAACATGTAAAATATCTGAGCACCCAGTGTAACAAATCAATAAATGTAAACAAAACCAAAGATTTTAGCCCACATTAAGAGTTCTCTGTGGTTGACTTTAAAATTTGACAGCTAAATCACATAGACCTCTTAATGCAAAGCTATACAAGGTAATCTTATCCTTGAAGGTAGAAACTAGAACAATGAGAATTATCAATAATTTATAACAAAAGTTGCTTATTACCTGCTGTGCAGCAGTGCGAAGTGGCTGTGCAGCCGTTGAAGGAAGAAAATTGTATGGCAAGGCAACTGCAGAATGGTTTAACAACCTGGACATCCATGAAATAAACATAAAACTTACATCGTTCATAATCCATTGAAGGCATTTACTTCCAATAATCAACCAACAAGAATGCAACAAAGCAATCATGTGTCTCTTTATCAACTCATTGGTAAACAAGAAAAAAGGTAGACTGAACACTAAAAAGACCGTATGTACATCTTATTGTAGTTCCAAGCAGCAAATCAATAGAATACAACAAATCAGTACAATAGTTTGGATAAATGACATGCATGAAAGATAAGAGTGATAAATATATGCATCTGAAATTGGATTCCATCATATAATATTGCTTTATGTGCCACTCTGCAAGTGCATGCACACTGGATTTATAAGTATGGCTTGCGTTAGATAGTCTAAGTTTCATATCTATCCATAAAACATACAATATCATGACTCCACATCAGTTCAAAATTAGAACTTACCAAGCAAGATGATTTGCAGTGCAGTTGATTACTTCTGTATTACAATATATTTCTTGACGGCTGGTTCCTTTGACATCCAGAATGGATATTCATCTTGAGATTGTAGATACCCATTCCTTCGAGCTATCAGTTATGACTGAAACAGTTTTTGACATCAGCTTGAGGTCACAAAGGGACTCCACTGAACATGTACTTTCCTCCCACCTGTTTGCGTAAGATTAAGAAGAAGCATATGTAGATTGCTCACAAGAATTCACAAACACAAGATATTACCTTCCATCTGAGTCATTTTTTAGAGCACGGTGTTTTTTTAAAGGGAATCTTTGAAAGGGAGTGCTGCAACACTCCCATTTAATTTGCAACCTTGTTAATATCATAATCGGGGAGATGAATGACTCAGTGATTTTGTTTGATCTCTAACCTGCGCAGCCGGTGATGCAAAATCAAAGAACCCAACTGCAATTTTGTATTCTTGGCTGAGTCGATGTGGGCGCATCAGATTGCACCACCGGAGTAGAATGTGACCCGATTATGATATTGTGAAAGAGAAGCAAAAATGGCGTTAAGTTGATTTCACCGTGAATTTGGTTTTTCTTTCCAAATTTCAAAGGAGAAACAAAAACCCTGTTGCTTGAAAACACTTACAGCGTAGGTGCCCCATAACATCATGTATCTTGATCTGCTTGATGTGTAGAATGCCAAGAGCCAATTCATGTATAGCAGTTCCATCTTCAGATAATTGAGCTTGCACACAGACTATGCATTGATGCCCCTTATTTCAAAGGTTGTTGGCTTTGCTTTGTTGAATTAACATATAGAGCGCATGCAGATTAATCTCCAAGCCCGAGACCAATCACCCAACCCTGGTAATTTCGTGCTAACATAGTCCATGCATGATTGCCGCTGCCATACTCACTTCTCATATGCTGCTCTAATATGCAACAGTTGCAAGGCACAAATTTTCCAGTACAAACTGCAACCAATCTAATTCAGATACATTTATTTATATTGAGGAATCGTCCCTCAGCATAATTATATAGTGTCACACAACAGATTATCTGAAAAGATTTAATTGCATTTTACTGTTCATTAATTATTTTAAAAGCATTTAATGGAATTTCTATCATAATTATTTGTTTTGCCTGGTTACTCTTGCTATGTTGCGATGTGCAGACCAGTCTTGACAATCTTAAGTCTGTAATTATTTAGGGCTAGCAAGGTGGACACTGCAGAGGCATTGGTGAAGGTCTGACACTACGATTTTCCTTGGTAGACCATGCTGCAGGTAAGTAATATAATAACAAAATAACTGGAACATTCATTATGCAAAAGCATATGACCAGCTTCGGTCTTTCCATATGGACCACTTTAAATCATTCAGGCAATTACTAGAAAAGATAAAAATTCCATTTCTTCATTCTCTCACAAGATGCCATGACATTCTCGATGCTCAATTTGGCAATAATAATGGTCCTTTGGTCTAATTCCTTAGTAAATTATGTCACTCACAGATTTTTTATAGCTTGGATAGATGTCAAAGTTATACCCCATGCAGCAAGAGGAATGATTGTGAGTTGCAGCACAGGGTAATAATGCTTTCTAGATATGAATGCAACTAAATGTCTGATCTGCTGTGTACCTTAAACAAATTTATGTGAATAAGACTGATTTTGCAGTATTTTTATCTTTTGCACTTGCAAGTTTGTGCCTGCTGCTGTTGCACATTAGAGCAACATAAAAGATACACAAAGCTAGAGAAGGATGGGAATGGGGCAATACATTATTTTTGTGACAACTATGCATGGACTTTATTAACAAGAAATTATCAGGTTTTCGGGGATTGGGATCGGCACTTTGGAGAATAGGGGTCTGGTGTGCATGAATTGGCTCCTAATTTCCTATAGATTCAAGTAAAACAGCTCACATGATATAATGGGGCATCAAAGCTGTAATTGGAATTTGGAAAGGAGAATCAAATTCACATTGAAATCAATTTGATTTTAAGATGTGCAGCGCAGGACGTCTTTGCCTAAGAGAATTGCCGTGTCTTTGATCAACAACAATGCACTTGAGTTCGAAAACTTAGCATATTTGATATATAGAAAGATTGTATGCTTTTGGAAACTGACGGTTATGTTGACAAGACTGGTTTCTTATCTTGCTTAATGAGCATAGAACTGAAAATATTTTTTGTTCAAATAAGTAAGCTGAGTAATTCTTTCGTGATCTTGCTGGATGTCCTAATCTCTAATCTTCTACATTCCGTTGGTGTAAAATAGTCCTAACAATACAGAATCGTGTTCCAGGTAAGTTCCTTGAAGTTAATGATGTACAGTGCAGTATGATAAACATAATAACTATCCAAAAACATATGGTTGCTGCTTCCAGCTGGACCATTTTAAATCACTCAAACAATTAGCAAACATAAAAACCTCAGATATTACCATTTCTCGTAGAAACTTAAAGCAAAGGAAACGAAGACTACGAAACAAAAATGGATGCTTACCATTGCAAGAGTTAGGATCCTGATCATGGGAAAGATGTAGGGTGGCCACATGATCATTTTTTTGCCTTCAACGGCAGATTTTGATGGAGGCCAGTTTTCAATCTTCCACTCTCTCTCCATCCCCAGTACAGGTAACATCGGCCCACATATGCATTTGTATGAAAATGCATTCTTCGCTGAAGACGGACTTCAAAAAGTCCAGAGATCCAGAAACCCAAAACAAAGAGGAGGAGCCCTAGTATCACTGGCAGTCCTAATAATGGAAATTTTTTGTTAGATCTGGATTGAGCCATGTCCCTTCTCTTTTCTCGAAGCAGCATCTCAAATCCTTTTGTAGTTTTAGTATAAGTGTAGAAAATCACAGTTCGCTAAAAATAAGTACCTCAGGCTGAAGGGA
The DNA here is from genome assembly GCA_021234155.1 of Isoetes taiwanensis. NCBI lineage: Eukaryota > Viridiplantae > Streptophyta > Lycopodiopsida > Isoetales > Isoetaceae > Isoetes > Isoetes taiwanensis. Next base: position 7,368,909 of record JAJEKV010000020.1, on the reverse strand, counting down.
ATGACGATCTGATGCACCTTCTTCACTATATATCCTGGTCCCGCTGCCATATCCTGGTCCAGCAAAGGGATGCTCTGCCATATCCTGGACTGGCTACTGGCTACCGGCTACACAGGGCAAGAGGAGCCTCGCCTAGTAACGAGGGTGACCGCCAGTTTAAGGGCGGTAGCAGGTTTGGAGCAGTATTCATAATATACTGGCATATACTAGCATATTCTTAGAATATATTAAGAACCCACCTCAACAAGGGTTTGCCCCCTAGGGGCAACCCAAAAATAGAAAATATCTGATAAAAATAGGCCAATGATATGTTGTCTTCCCAAGAATGATGGTTCTATGAAGCCATAGAACCATTGCATTCTCTTGAGCTAATATGGAGTATATGCCTAAGTACTTGAATGTGGGGAGAAAAAATAGAGAGGCAGATATAGACGCGCATTCATAGAATGTCAGTTGACTGTTTGCATGTACTTGTCCAAAGAAGTTAACCAAGATTTTGTAACCATGATCGGATCTGTATGCAATACCATGATCCAATGAAAAAAAATAGTAAAGGTGGCTTCGTGCACGAGCACATGCCAAAAAGAGTTACCAACAAAGCTTGGTGTAATTTCCCTCAGTTTATGCACATGGCAAGATAATTGCCAGTAGATTGCTATAATTGCATTCTACTAAATATCTTCTAATTGAATCATCTATTGAATATTGTTTATGCATGACCCTACAATTGAGAAATGGGAATATAATTCTGGCAGGACATTTTAGTCCTTGGACAAAAGATGAACAGGTCCACCTTAGTGATGCTTTTGATCCCAATTTTAGTCCCAGAACTTCTTCCACGTGAGACAAGTACAATAACAACTTCGGATGATGTTAAAACTAACACATATGTTAGACATTTGTTGGACTTAATAGCTATGTTACGAGACATTAAAAAAAATGAAAAGACATGTAATAGTGTTTGGGCACATGTTTGACTTCCTAGTTTTCGCAGTTATCCTCAAGGCTATTATATGTTGAAGATTTGCAACTTCAAGCAAATGATGAAGTAAACTTATCACTAATGGCCATCTAGAAAGAGTTTTTAAACTCTTATTACATGGCTTCTAGCTATATATTTATTCTTGAGCTAATATGGAGAATATGCCTAAGTACTTGAATGTGGGGTGAACAAATGGAGGCAGATATAGACGTGCATTCATAGAATGTCAGTTGATTGTTTGCATGTACTTGTCCAAAAAAGTTAACCAAGATTTTGTAAGATTTTGTAACCATGATCGGATCTGTATGCAATACCATGATCCAATGAAACAAAATAGTAAAGGTGCACGAGCACATGCCAAAAAGAGTTACCAACAAAGCTTGGTGTAATTTCCCTCAGTTTATGCACAAGACAAGATAATTGCCAATAGATTGCTAATAATTGCATTCTACTAAATATCTTCTAATTAAATCATCCATTAAATATTGTTTATGCATGACCCTACAATTGAAAAATGGGAATATAATTATGGCAGGACATTTTAGTTCTTGGACAAGAGATGAGTAGGTCCACCTTAGTGATGCTAACTCTAATCCAATTTTAGTCCCAGAACTTCTTCCATGTGAGACAAGTACAACAACAACTTCGGATGATGTTAAAGATAACGCAAATGTTAAGAATATAGATGACATTTGTTGAACTTAATAGCTATGTTATGAGACGTTAAAAAAAAAATGAAAAGACATGCAATAGTGTTTGGGCACATGTTTGACTTTCTAGTTTTCATAGTTATCCTCAAGGCTATTATATGTTGAAGATTTGCAACTTGAAGCAAATGATGAAGTAAACTTATCACTAGCCTAATGGCCATCCAGAAACAGTTTTTAAACTCTTAATGGACATGGTTGCCACCTATGACCACATTGCCATCTTAACACTAAAAATATTTGAGATGGCAAGGACACCACCACAATAGAAGTATGAGCTATCCTGCAACATCCACGCCGCAACATTTAATAACACAAATAAATATTTACTGCTTTGCATATCCATTACATCTCCTCCTTCATATGCAACAAGATCATTATCAAGAGCTATAACAATTCCATGTACATGAACTTCAAGCTAGTAGGCTCTTTGTTTGAAAGGAGGCCATAGTTGAAACCAAGGGTGATATTGCAAGTTTATGTCCATAGGTTTTTAGACTCATGTAGATACCTTTACTTGTTCAAAAAATAGCTCCCAAACATGCATAAAAAGAGTAGTTCTCAATCTTGCATATTAGCAATGTACACAGTTCATGAAGACTAAAGATGGGTTCATAACAAAATGTTTCCATGTTGCACCATGCATCCACACAGATTCATTACTAAATAAGGTCGGAAATATATGATTGAATTACTAAACAAGGTCTGAAATACATGGTTGAAACTAAAGAAATATTCGTGGCCGCTAAGCTTATTATTCCCTCTTATGATATGACCCATCATACACTCTTGCAAATGCCTTGTTTAGCTAATACATGCTATTGCAATCCATAATGTCTGGGCACCTTGCCTTTTTTTTGTGTTAAGTAGGATTGAAAGATGCTGAAGCATGTCAAAGTTCAAAAGCATTTTGCTGCATATTTTCCTGAGCTAATCACACTGTCTTTAATTGGGACAAGTGTGCATTCAAGGAACAAAAGCTCCACTACGTGCTTCCTAGTATCATTAGCTAATGGGTTCCACTTCACCTACATTCCTACCATTGTTAGAGCTTCCCAGAAGTGGGAGGTGTAATATGTTTCAGTTAATTCGCTGAAACTTGCTGTTGCCAATGTGCAATTATATGGTGCCTGCAATTGTGGCATATAGCAAAAATTGTTCATGATACTGTCGTGTCTGCACAGGTTTCTTGCAATTGACATGATTTTTCTTTAGCTAGATCCCTTCTTTTGTGGATTTCTTATTATAGATGCACTATTATGCAGATTCAGTGATTGTCCTTCCTCTACTCTAGTGACAACTGTAGGATTTAAAGGTATGTTCCCTCCCTTTTGCTCCATGTTGTAGCCGAGGTTCAATATCTAGCACAATAACATGGGGATTATTTTTGAAGTTTTATACAATTTTTGGCATGGTTTTACTATGATTCTGGTGCTGTATTCGTTGCGGCATACTAAATAGTATTTCTATTCTATTCTAGAGTGCATCATTTTTTGAGCGTTGATTTGGATTAGCTTAAATAATCTAATGGCTGTTGTTGTCAACATTGCATTCATATGCATGAAACCCAAAACTTTTGTCCTCTGGACCCTAGTCTTCCTGATTCTTGTTGTTGATGTTTTCGTGGAGCACAATGCTTTTTTTTTTCAAGCAAAAAGGCAGACATGATCCGATTAAAGAATAAGCATGGAATCGACCATATGATCATTAGGGTTAGCTAACCCTAGCTTCTACGATGGCAATTTTCAAGAAGGAGTTTTAGCTGGAGAATGGTTGCAAAGACTGAAGAATGGTTGCAGAGGCAAAAGAAAAATCTAAACATGCAAAAGTCGAGCATAGTCTCCTAGGGTTCTTACCGTTTTTGCAGGTCATGGATTTGCAGAGTTGGGCGAATAGTGTCTGTGCTATCAGACTGGAAGAAACGCGTCATTGCCAAAGTTTCCCTGCATCTGATGAAAGGTAGGGGTTTTTGTTACTTTTTGTTTTTGGTCACACCACCCTTAGGTCATTCCGGGAGAGCCTAATCGGGATCCATATTCTAAGGCAAGAATCAAGGAAAGCCTATGGAAACAAAAGCATGCCAGGTTTACCAACGAAAAGATCTTTAGAACAGAACAAGATGTTCTAATTGTTAGAAGGAAACTAAGCATGCAATGCAAATGGAAGCACCTCAAGTGAAGAATTGATTAGGTAAGGGCTCAGATCGAAGGGGTCTAGCATTCTGCTCCAACAATGAAGGAAAATGCAGGGGCTAGATGTATTCACATAGAAAAAGCTTCTACGAGGAAGCAAATAGAAGACAAAAAATAATTGTAACACTATGTAACATCTTGTTAACTACTTACCATAGTCATCCTGTAACTCCAACCATTCGAATCAAAGCCTTTGCAACTGCAAATATCCTTAGCAGAGTAGAAAAATAGAAATTTTGAAGTGATTTCTTGCTTAAAAAGATATAGTTATTTGGGTGAATGCAAGCTGAAAACTACTGGAGCAAGATGAAGGCTACTTATAAAGAAGGTTGCGCATGGAAGGAGCAGAACAGGACATCCTTTTAGGTCAAGCCATCATCTCTGCGATTTTTTCTTCCATCAAAGTGAAAAACAAAGCGAAACCCATTTTCTAGGTCGTCGTTCCATCACCCAAAATTCACATTCCGAGAAAAAGTTCTTTTGCCACTGTCTGCAGATCTGCTTGCAAAGATTGTTTTAGAACAATGCTATACATTCGGTCTGCCTTGCTAGTTACCCGTTGAACAACCCGTGATCCAGAATGCAGGTGACTGCCAGTTTACAAGAAACAATAGATTTGGAGCAGTCACAGCATATCTTAGGTATATTCCAGCATGTACCTAGGATATGCCACGAACCCACATAAGCGAGGGTTTGCCCCCCAGGGGCAACAAAAAAAAAACCCATATTGTTAACGCACATGATGTATACAGATTGTATAGAGTGAAACCCCCGAGGGTATATTAGATAACTAAAACGATACAAGTTCTTGGTGATCTCTTATTGAAAAGCATCATCTTTAGGAAGCGTCATATTGGTGGCCAACTTGAAGAGCCTTGGATCAGAATTAATGAAAAATTTGTTTGCTTGAAGACTACCTGTTTAGCCATGAAAGTTACCACCTAATAGAGCATTTTTTAAGGCTGTTTCCATTCAGCAACCTTTAAGCCAAGTTTGGCGATAGACACATCATTTTGTGGGTATATAGAATGAGGCATATAACAAACCACTATAACAAGGTGTTGTTTCCAAAAAATAAATGCATCATATGTTGTCCAACATCGAACAATGTAGGCATGGGCTAAATGGCCAGAGAGAGAAAAATGATTGCTACCAATGGTCTACTCATAGTTCCGTAGCAAATTGGACATCTAGGAAAGGAATAGAATAGAATAGAATAGAATAGAATAGAATAGAATAGAATAGAATAGGAGAGCGCAAGCAGTCAGATAGTTTGTTGGATACTTCTATGACAACATTGACAGGATAGACATACTCACAAGTAAAGTGAAACAGATTGCTCATCGCCGTTTAAACCATGCATTCCACATGAAAACGATTTTGTAAGAGTAATATCCAGTTTTACAACTTATCTAAGAATTGACAGCTATGCATGAGTATGATAATTCTGAGTACAATAGGGCCATGTGAGGGGTTAGGATAGATGGAGACATGACGTTACATTTTGTCTAGAATGCACGTAGAGATGCAAGGACCATGGGCTCAATTGTATAGTCCTCGTGGTTGTGACGAATACCACATGGGTGCATGGTGATACCGGGATCCTAAAACAGCCCCGTCATGCTGGTTATTGTAAATCGTAAATAAATAAATAACAAATAATAGTGTAGTTTTGAGCTCAGCTATGGCGGCCTTACGACATTTTATTCGTTCCTAACCAAAACGAAGAGCCGGCACTCGCCTCCACATTCTCTCTGCCCAAATCCTCATCTTCGCATCGTTCCTTTTATTTTCCTTCCAGACCTTGGCCCTGCCACTTACGGCCCTTCTTCGGCTGTTGGATTTTAATTACTCTCTTTTCAGCTCTATTTCAAAGCCTGTATGTTAGTTTATCCATTTTTTAGTCCGTGCAGTCCTTCCTTGCCTATTAAACAAATGTACCCACGTCTCGAGAATTTGGATTCTGTCTCCTATTGCTCAAAATTTAGAATAATTTGAACGTGTGTCAGCATTGAGATGCTACTTGGATGATTTATACTTGCTCAGATTTGGTTTCATTGCCTCTGTATATTCATTTCCCATGGTCTAAACATAGATGATTGATCTCAAAAGACGTGAACAATGTCAGTAGACTCCTCTGATGCCAAAGACCTAAGAGGTTTTGGCACAGTTTTGAAGCCACAGAAAATGCCGTCTCCCAAGCGCGTACCAAGTCGCGGCGGATCTAAGAAGCGTAGTGGTGGGCAATGGTAAGCATTTGATTCTCCATGCATTTTCGTCTTCTTTCGGGATTCGCAGTATAATTAGCTAACTTGAGTACTATAACGAGGAGTAAACGAAGCTAAGGTTTAAATGTTATAGGAATATCTGGAGCATGTACCCAAAACTGCTTTCGTTCAAATCCCCTAAGAACAGATTTAGAACAAATATGATAAATTTTAATGAATCATCGGGAAATGATTTCTTCAGGGTGATGTCAGCAGATGTTCCAACCGATGTTATAGTTGAGGCTGCGGGTGCAAACTTTTCCCTCCATAAGGTATGGTTTCGTTCTCAGCAGGAGCATACAAATTATACAATAATCTGTTTTGAAGATGTAATGGACAAGTGCATGTGGTCTGTGAAAATAACTGGAATAACCAAAAATATTTTATATCAACAAAGCCCAGCCTTGATCTCAGGTCCTATTTCATCACCTTTCTGTTGACTATCAATATTTTTCCATCCACTTGATTAACTGCAAGGAGGGTTCACAGATTTAAATTATAAAATCTTGCTCTCTAATTTTGAAGTGGCTAGGGGCTTCTGTATTTAAACTGGAATGTGGAATTCGAATTACCTTGTATTCACATTACCTGTATTGTTGTTCTGATCCACTTCTACCTCTGTGTTCAAAAGTTTCCTCTTGTGACGCGGAGTGGTCGCTGTCGAAAACTTGTTGCTGAAGCAAAGAATTCAGATGTTTCAAGAATGGAATTTCCTGATATTCCAGGAGGGCCAGAGATTTTTGAGCTGGCAACAAAGTTTTGCTATGGTATCCCTATTGAAATTACCATTTCGAATGTGGCAGGTCTGTATTGTGTAGCTGACTATCTTCAAATGACCGAAGAATATGCTGAAAACAACTTGAGAAGCCAGGCAGAGAAATTCTTGGATGCGAATGTAGGTCAAAGTTTTGCAAATGCACTAGTTGTGTTACACAGTTGCCAAAATCTCCTCCCCATGGCAGAAAAACTTGGTATTGTCTCGAGATCTGTTGATACAATAGCATTGAGGGCTTGCAGAGATGAAGCGGCCAAAAGCTTGAGCAATGCACGGGTTCCTTCAGCTGCAGCTATTACGACAAAATCCAGCATGGATGCGAAGACTTTATCAACAGCCTGGTGGGCTGAGGATTTATGCATGTTGAGAGTTGATTTTTTTCAGCACGTTTTGAATGCTATGAAGTGCAATGGCATGAGTAATGAAAGCCTGTGGTCAACCATTATATTTTATGCACAATCTTCACTAGAAGGTTTTTCCAAGAAACACGGTTTTAATGAGGGCCTCTCCAGTAAAATTGAAGACAATAATTTAGCTTTGGAGTATGAGCAACGAATATTTGTCGAAACCATTGTAAGCTTGCTGCCTAAAGCGAGTAATGCAGCATCCTGCAAGTTTTTGTTTGGCTTGCTGCGTACAGCAATTATACTTGATACAACAATTGCTTGTCGGTTGGACGTCGAACGAAGAATTGGCATGCAATTGGAGAGTGCAACTCTTGATGACCTTTTAATTCCATCATTTTCTTATAGTGGTGATACCCTTTTTGACATTGACATTGTTCATCGCATGTTTACGACATACATTGAGAGCCAGGAAAATGAAGATTCATATGACCCACAATCAGTTTTCAACCCAGATGGGATAGGCTCACCCCCACCCATTGGTATCAGGAAGGTTTCCAAACTGTTGGAAGGCTATTTGGCTGAAATAGCACCTGATGCAAATCTCAAGCTCAACAAGTTCATAGCTCTTGCAGAATTAATCCCTGCACATGCCCGGCCAACTGATGACGGCATATACAGAGCAATCGATATATATTTGAAGGTACACTTTCCTCTACAGAACCTTGCATTTGTTTATAACTTTCATTTAGAACTGAATCTAATGCGGCAAGTATCTTCTGTTTAGGCTCATCCTAATTCCAGTGAGCAGGAAAGGAAGAGGCTTACCAAACTAATGAATCCACAAAAGCTTTCTCCAGAAGCATGTCATCATGCAGCACAAAATGAAAGGCTGCCTGCTCATTTTATGGTCCAAATTCTCTATTCTGAACAGATGCGGCTACGCGCAGAAATGGAAAATCCGTTTGTTGATGGTGAAAATGGTGGACATTACTCCGGTAGGTCATGGAGTGGTAACAATAGTGCACTTATGTCCCCCCAAAATTATGCTTCACTGCGCCACGAGAACCAGGAATTGAAATCCGAAATTGCAAGGATGAGAACTAGGCTCTCTGAACTTGAAAAGAGCCATCTTTCTATGAAGCAAGAAATTGAGAAAACTACTGGTAGTAACAAGGTCATGAACTCTGTCTCCAAAAGGATGACTAAACTAAACTCATTTCTTCGAAGAAATTCAAAGGACTCAGATAATGGGAATACAAAAAAACCTGAATCCGGAGATTTGCAAAAGTCAAGGCAACGCAGACATTCCTACTCGTAATTGCCATGTGTATATACTTGTAAACACCATCTGGGCAGCTGATTGATTTCCATGTATCAGCATACATTTGTTGTATACTACAATTTTCTATGGCATTCTATTTGCTCCAAAGCTGTACGCTGTAAATGAAGGAAAAACTATGGATGGCATTTTACACTTTGGACGAAGAAATAACATAAAAGGAAATATTCTTCCCCGTAATTTTACACTAAAGGTGGACAAGCATGAAAGCCCCAAAAGAAGCTGAGGATTGATCCATTTTTTGTTCACAAATAACAGGCCAACGAAAAGCCCAAGAAATAATAAGTCTGATATGGCAATTAAGAAAATAATATTTGCTGGAACCTATAGCCTAAGAAGAACGATGCTAATCAATCCTAGAAGATTTTCTGTTTCACTTTTCTTACCCCTCGCATTTGTCTAGCTCCATCCATCGACATGCCCATCCTTTAGATAATCCAGCATCTTCTCTGCATTCGATAATCTGGAAGTAATATTTTGAGAAGGATATGGATCAAAAGGAAAACCACCATAAGCTGTTCAGGCTTTACTGTACTTTAGACAAGTCAGAATAGGATGCTTAATTGTTTGTAACTGCTGAAATTTGCAGGAAGTTCTGTGAACAACTCAAGCTTCCATAGTCTAAGATGTAATGCCAGATGAATGAACATTGTCTTTGCCTTGAATATTCGATTCAATTTCTGACGCCTCTATAAGAAATTCAAGAACTGGCTAAAATAGAGCATGCATGCATGGGATATACAAGAGTAAAAAGAAGAAAATGAAGCTGTTTTTTGTCATATGGCAGCAAATGTGTTGGAAATTCATGGCAATTTGTCAACTTGATAAATCAAACTTTTGATGTTGTGCCACTTTTTATAGTTCTTATGAGGTAGTACCTATGTGATTCTTTAGAAACGAGAAAAGTTTCCACCACACATTTCGACTTTATATATTACTAGTAATGGTGGCCAGTGTTGCTGGGCATAAGTTGGGAACCTATGTAGATGGAAATTGTTCAGCTCAGACTCCTTTTCATAAATCTAATATAATAGAAACGAAGCTCGGTGTTGTTGGGCTATAAGAGGCTTTTGTGCATTTGACACCCTTTCACTTTCCTCTCATCTTTCCTTTTGCCTTTTTGCTTTATCCCACATTTTCCTTTTCACTCTTTTTCCTATGCACTTTCCTTTTTTCTTTTTCTTTTTCTTTTTCTTTTTCTCATTTTCCTACACGTTTTTTTTTCCCTTTTCCCTTTCTATAATCCGCTCTCCCCTTCCATCTCCTTCTCTTTCTTCTTTCCCCTTTTTCCCTTCTTTTTTTTCACGGACTTTTTACCTTCTCTTTTCATCCTTTCCTTACTCTTCCCCCTTTTCTCGTGCTCTTTTTCTCTTTTATTTTTTCCTTCCATTTCTTTTTATCTTTTCATTTTCCTTTCTCTTTTCTCATGCCCTTTTCTCCATTCTCTTTTCTCCACTTTTTTCAGTGTGCCGGACGCGGAATCTTGATTGGATCAAGTCTTATAGCATGATTGAAAAGGACATTGGCAAGGTGTCTACAACAAATCTTATTAAGTCTACCCGAATCTGGTGGAAGGGTTATGCACGATCCCATCAGTTGAACAGAGCCCACTGTAAATTCAAAATTTTTGCTAACGCTTTAAAGTCCCACTATGTTCCTCGAGCACATCGCTGCAAAGAGATACAGACATTCTACCGATTGGAGCAGCGCAACATGTCGGTACAAGCTTATACTGATGAGTTCATGCGATTCAAACTCTATGTTTCGAGGATCAATGAACATCGTGCAGTGGAAGGTTATGTGGAGGGGCTGTCACCCACTTTAAGGAAGATGGTACATTCCATTGATCCCAAAATGGTGGCCGAGGCTGAAGCAAAAGCCTTAAGTTTGGAAGAAGACACACCTAAGTACCCTTACCAGCGACCTCCAAATGGGAACCAAGGAAAGGCTTATATACCATATAAGGCCCGCTCTCCTAGTCCGGGACCTTCCCAGCAGTTCCCTTATTAGAAGTCAGAAAAGAAAGTGAGTTTCAATGTTCCAGATAAGCCAGATACCGCTAATAGCACAATGCAGCAGATCCTCCAGTCTATTCCAAGGGAAGTTCGTAAGCAGCTACGACAAGACAGGGCATGCTTCCGATGTTTCCGACTGGTCCATCGAATGCAAGATTGCCCATATGTCACACAGGCAGCTCAGGCAGCCCTGGCAGAGGTGGATTGGGAAGAGGTGACACCTTTCTGTGACATTCCATTACTGGCGGAGGAGGAGGCAAATGATTATATACAAGGCGAATCTCACATTTTTGCTGCTATTGAGACAGGTCAGGTCGACAGGCAACCTAATGTCATCTCTACAGTGGGTCAAATTGATAGCAAACCTTTCATTATCCTTATGGATACGGGTAGTACCCACAACTTTTCATCACCTAGGTTGGCAAAAACTCTGCAGTTGTCCTCTTTGAAATCCAAGCCAAGACCTGTCACATTGGCTAGTGGGGCTGTCCGCCACACCTAAGATCGCCATGTTAACTTGAATATCCAATTACCAAGCACTTGTTGTCCTGGGAGCTGAAATTATGAATATTGATAAATATGACTTGATTGTGGGGATGGAATTTCTAGCAGCAGCAAAGACCAACATAGACTGTGAAAAGCGTGAGGTTACCTTTACTGCAGCAAATGGGGCCGGTGTCACTATAACAGGTAATGCAGTTAATTCCATAATGCAGTGTATGTCTTTGCGAAGGCTGGGCAAAGCTATTCGACATGGACAAGTGGCTTGCATTGTTCGGCTTGCATCCCTTGAGGATCAGAAAGAAGAGATTATTCAAAGCTTGCCACCAACCATAGCCAGTCTCATTTATGAGTTTCAGGATCTCTTTCCGAATGAGATTCGAAAATTGCCACCCCTCAGGGAGGTAGAGTGCGAGATTGCACTCCAACCTGGTACCAAACCTACCAGTAAGGCGCCATACCGCATGAGCACACCCGAGTTAGCAGAGCTTAAGAAGCATTTGCAGGAACTTCTAAAGTTAAGATTCATTCGACCAAGTGTTTCACCCTTTGGAGCTCCCATTTTGTTTGTTAAGAAGAAGGATGGTACTTTCATTTGTATTGATTACTGTCAGTTAAACAAGCATACTATTAAGGAGCGGTATGCATTACCACGGGCCGATGACCTTATGGATCAGCTGCAAGGAGCTAAGTATTTATCCAAGATAGGTCTTTGATCTGGATACCATTAGATAAGAATTAAGGAGGAGGATATTCATAAGTTCGCTTTTCGGACCGCTATGGGCATTATGAATTCACAGTTATGCCTTTTGGACTCACAAATGCCCCAGCAACCTTCACGCGTCTCATAAATGATGTCTTTCGAGATTATCTAGACGAGTTTGTCATTATTTTCTTTGATGACATTGTTATCTATAGTAAAACCCTAGAGGACCATGAATGCCATCTTCAGCTGGCTCTCTAGAAGTATACCAAGTTCTCCAAATGCAAGTTTGCGACTACTCGATTGGCCAGCTCCTACAAATGTTTCGGGAGTTAGGACTTTCCTGGGTTTGGCAGGATATTATCGCAAGTTCGTTAAGGACTTTGCCAAGATTGCAGCACCACTCACCAACCTCACAAAGCATGAGAAAGTAAAAAATTGGGCAATACATTGGAAGAACAAGGTTCAGGCAGGCTTCCAACAGTTAGACGCTTTGACCTCAGCGCCAGTCCTTACGCTACCCGATCCTCAAAAGGACAAGGCAGTTGCAACTGATGCCAGTAAGATAGCAACTGGAGATGTCTTGATTCAAGAAGGACGGGTCATTGCCTATGATTCTAAGAAAATAAATGATGCGAAACAGAGATATCCCATCCATGACCAAGAGTTGCTTGCCGCCGTGCTGCTTTGCGCACTTGGAGACACTATCTTCTTGGACGATGTTTCCAATTAGATACGGATCATCAAAGCCTTCGTTACATCTTAACACATGCTAATCTTAACCTCCGGCAACACAGGTGGATAGAATTTTTGGAAGAATATGATTTTTGACGTTTTGTATAAACTCGGTAAGCATAATGTTGTTGCGGATGCCCTATCTCGGCACCTGTTGACAACACGTACACATTGCAATGCTATTTCCAACCAAGTGAATTTGGGAAGATTATTGAGCAATCTCTTCCAACAGATCCATAGTTCCATGAAGTGTGGAGCAGCCTTTCTAAGGAGGCTAGGATAGACAAGGAGAGGGAAACATACAAGCATTATAAGAAGGATGGTAATCTTTTGTATTACCGAGATAAGTTATGTGTGCCCGAGTCATTAGGAGTTAGAAGGCTTATTCTCTATGACACCCATAACAGTCCCATAGTTGGTCATGCTGGATTCATGAGGACATATTTCAAGATAAGATCCAGTTACTGAGATGCCTAGTATGAAGAAACATATTGCCCGTTACATTAAGCAGTGCCAACTTTGCCAGCAGACAAAAGCAGAGCAGTTAAGGACTCCAGGCGAACTTGAACCTCTAGACGTTCCCAATACAAAATGGGAAGTCATAACCATGGATTTCATTGTGGATCTTCCACGGACACTTAGAGGATCTGATGCCTTGATAGTGGTAGTCGACAAGCTTTCTAAGATGGCGCATTTCTTGACGTGCCGCACCACCGACATTGCCCATGAGTACAACATATCACCCTCAGAAAAATGATCACTCAGAGCTTACCAATCACATTATTGAGGATATGCTACACAATTACGTCCGGAATAAGCAATCTCAGTGGGGAGATTACATTCACTTAGTGGAATTTACCTATAATAGTACTAAGCAAGAGTCCTCGAAGATATCTCCCTTTATGATCACCTATGGCTACCAATGCCTTACTCCAGACACATGGCATAACCCAGTTTCCAAGGTGGTAGTCTCACAGTAGTTGCTTACTGATATACAAGCCTTGGTAGAAGAAGTACGCGGTTATCTATGGGAAGCACGAAGTCAACAAAAGAGTCTAGCAGATAAACACCGCATGCCACACAAGTTTCGAGTTGGTGAGTCCGTATGGTTGAAGATCAAGGTTAAGCAGGCCAAACTCAAGATTGGTAATTGCAAGAAACTAGCACCACGATGGGCGGGCCACTTCCAGATCATCGAACAAATAGGTCCTCAAGCCTATAAATTGAATTTGCCCGCTCATCTCAAGGTCCATAAAGTTTTCCACGTAAGCCTTTTGAAGAAGCACACCCCGAATCCTCATGAGATTCTTGATATGCCAACACTTCTGGAAATGTCAGAGAAGCTTTTTTTGACAGACCATATAAGCAAACGAGAACAACACAGATATTGCAATACTTGGTTAAGTGGAAACACTTGCCAACCGAGCAGTGTTGTTACGTACTTACCGTACCTGTACGGTACTGTAAGTATTTTACGTATCGTACCTCGTAACGTACCTCTGAGTTTTTAACGTACCCAAAAAAAAAATAGTACGTTAAAAGGTGTTGTTACCATACCTATAAAATATGTACCATACCTGTAAAATACTTATAAAATACTTATAGTACCTATAAAATACCTATAAAATACATATCGTATCTATAAAATACTTACCGTACTTGTGTTGAAAACTACCAAAATTTGACACAAAACAATGCATTTTTTATTCCGTACGTACCGTACCTCTGGTACGGTACGCTATAAGTACTTGAAAGTTAGCGTACCTGTACAGATACAACACTGCAACCGAGGATGCCACTTGGGTCCTTAAACGAGACCCTAATAAGGCTTACCCCGACTTTATGTGGCAATGCCAGGGTCGGACTATCCACGATCCTATCGATTCCAACTCCAATGGTATGTAGTTGAGTATTAGATCCGACAGGGATCATGCAGAGGGGTTGGGGTCGATGCATCCTAGGATGGAGGTTTTGTGTATAAGCATATTAGGATGCAACCGTCTACGACTATAATGGGAACATTACCATTCCTTATGCCACAACTTTATATAATTATGTTGAGTACGGATGTACTGTAATCCTGCAGGTGAGTAGTGTATACGGCGGCATCTGCAATTCTTTGACGGCTCACTTTAGGGGCCATGTTGTGTTTTCTTATGTGTGTTCCTTATGGTCCACTGAGGACCTTGTTATTGTGCATGTTAACTTGTGTTCTCTGTTATTGTATGGAAGGACTCGGGTCTAAAACCTTTGATCACTTATGATCTAGTTGTAATCTTCTCTATTATATGATAAAGTACCTATGTTTGTATTTTCCTAATAATTATATTGCTCTATAATGTTCAATGCTGAGGACAACATTATTCCAAGGGGGGTAGAATGTAACGTTCCACGTATTTATATGCTATACATATAAATACTATGACACGTCACTAGGTATGTTTGGACTATAATGGGATTAGTGGCTAACATTAAAAGTGGTTTATGCTAGCTATTCTAAATAATCATAAATTAGTTAATCTAATTAACCTAATTAGGCTAATTAATAATATTAATTAGCCAATAGGGGGAGCCACCTGGCCCAAATCGATTGGGCCAGAGGAGACTTGCTATTCCAAAGGGGCAAGTTGGGCCTCCACCCCAATCCTACCCCAAATCGATTTGGGGAAGATTGGAGAAGGGAGGAGCTGCTTGAACACAGTAACTAACCTCGAACCATGGAAGTTCTTTGTCATAACGGGTCCAGCCATGAAACAGGTCAGTCTTTAGGTAGTTTATGTTCTAATCTAATCCTTGTATGATTAGATGAATGATTAGACTCTCTTTTATGCCCTATTTGAGATTATGATGGGTGATTTGAATGTAATTGTTCTTTCCTTCTGTTCCTCCTGTGTGTATGGGGTTTTTTTTTGGGGGGGGGGGTAGAAACCTAAAAGCTACTTAGAAATAGAGATGCTCCTAGCTAGAACCCTTTAAAACCTATTAAATGCAATCTGTGCACAAAAGCCCTCCTGGCTGTTGATGGTATGGTGTGGCTGAGCACAAGACGAGGAGTAGGGTGGTGAAGTGGGTGTGGGACCTTGCCTAGCGTGGCTACAAGGCTCCCTATTGTGGCTAGGTCTATAGTCGGTCATTGCGTATGGCCCGGGTATGGATCTGACACCTCCTGGGTCGCAAGATACGTGCCTATAGGGACGCCCTGGGCTTGATAGGCGCGCCGGGACGGCCTATGGATTTTAGGGGGTTAAAGACGCGTACGGATGCGTGGTTGCCTGGCGGAACCACGATCCTCTAGCCACCCATGGAAGCACCATGCTCTGGAAAGGATTTTCCCCTTTCCTGCCTCATCGGACTGGGGAGATGTAACCCAGAGTAGTCTCATAGGGTGATTCCATGAGATTACGTCTCCGGACGGCTACAACCATGTCATAGCGTGATTCAGCCTATCTGCAAAATGTGCACAGGATGTGCGGATGGAGTGGACTACCCTAGCCATTGTTCTATGCCAGCCAACGCCCGTGTCATGATTCCATCTGTTGTTATCTGGAGGCCCTGACCGGCGGTTGATTCCCTGAGGGTTAGAGCCCCATTTGATTGTTTGCATATGTTATGTTGTTGTTGGGATGTTACTCGTATTGTTGATGGATGGACCACCCTTCGTGGTGGTATGATATTATATGTTTTGTATACCAGGTGCTAACTTGTACCTGTGACGACCATACGGATATTCGTATCATACGAACATTATACTCCTATGTACAAAAGATGGTCGTCACACGGATGCAAAAGGATAGTTGCACAAGATAGGGTTTGAACTCGCAACCTTCCAGTTGCGAGTCACACACCCTTGCCAAGTGCTCTACCAATATTTGTTGAAGACATTCCTGCACGTCTTTCTCATATGTGGGACTATCTCCAGAAGGTTCTAGAATGTTCTAGAACCTAAATGCATGCGCGACACTTGGCGCGATCTCATCCATTGGAGTGGCGCGATCCTGACCGTTGGTCTAGATATATAAGGAGGCACCTCCTTCTTGTCAAACCATTCCGGTTCAACGCCAGTCTTGAGCCTTCTAGGCATCTGTCTTGTATTCCTGCTTGCCTTCGGGCTACTGTATTATTGTTTCCTGTTCATATATCAGATTCTTTGCCGATCTTGGCGTATTTCTTCCGTATTTCTTGCGTATTTTCCACGTATTTTCCTTGTTTTTTGAGTAGGTTCATGACGGTACTAAGACTTGTACGTACACTTCCGCTATATAGGGTTCCCATAGAAGGAGTGGGACGAATGACACCTCCGTGTCCTTCACCCGGGCACATGGCCATCACAAGTGGTCCGAGGTATCTTCCTGTGGTGATGAGGTTGCCATGGGAGGGGGATTTCCCGTACGTATACGATGGGAGCATCGTATAGGTTTGGGGAGCATCAGAACAGACGTATTTCCTCTCGCTATATATACCTCTGCCATATTCTTTATTTGCAAAAATCACAACCTAAACAAGAATAAAAAATGATCAATACGGTCGCGGTTATTATCAGAAAGGAAATAGCAAAAAGGCCGCAGTAAAATCTGCTTCCGAAATCAGAAACATCAAAAGTGGCCGAGTAGAATGGCCATTGTAACCCATTATGACTTACCCATTGCGACACTGTACAGAAGTTAAATTAGAACTTCAGGATATGAATGGAACTTATGGCCTCGAACAACCGCGGGGAGCTGCGGAAAGGGTTCAAATTTTGAGAAGAAAAGGGAGAGGCCAGAAAAAGAAAAAAGGTACTAGTACAAGGAGGCTAGGCCTTAAAGCAAATGACAGGAAAGAAAATCATTGCAGAATAAACTATTAGGGAATCTGGCATCGAGTCCGACCCGCTCAAATTATATACGTCCGAATTGGTTAGGATCCCAAGGATGGAAACCTCCTAAATTTTCTTCCTATGGAAACCTCCCCAGCTTTCGGCCAAAGCCTGGGGAGGTTTCCAATCTTGCTAACCTGGGGAGGTTCCCATAAAATCCAAAAAATGTATTAATTTTTTTATTTACGACTCTATTTGCAGCGGCTCCATTTGCAGGGACCTATTTGTAGGGAAAAATTGACTCTATTTGCAGCGGCTCCAGATCAGCCTCCGGGAGGTAGCAAAGGCTCCATAACTAAATCTTCGGGAGGTATGGCAAAGCCTGTAGCTGGATCTTCTTCTTTAATCCAGTAAGAAAAATAAGTTTCGGATTCTTCTTCTGTATGCTGTTTAAGTTCATAAATCTTCTGATTCTTGAACCCTATGCAGAATAAAACCTCGAGCATCTTGTACTTGTTTTTTTATCGACTGGGCTGCGGTGAAGCCAACGAGAAAATGAGTCAAAATTTTTAAGCTCAGAATCCCCTGATTCTTGAACCCCGAAAGAAGCCGAAGCTTCAGCATCTTGCCGTTTCTCCGATTTTTTTTTTGCCATTTCAGATGGTTCATATCACCAAAGCCATAAATATCGGACGTGGTCCAGTGTAAACTTAGATTTCATTTTGAAAGAGGTCGTAGATGCTTGACTGGCTGCGTGAATCTTTCAATTACCCCGTATTCTCAAAACTTTGAGGTAAGCCTCTTGCAGTATTTTATTTTTGCTTTGAGCAAAATGGCAGAGGCAGAACAAGTACTTGAAAATATAGGTCATTCTCTACAAATCTTGAGATCTTTGTTGATAAATCTTTGTGCTTCATAACAAGCACAAGCAAAGGAAAAGCATGGGTAAGCCCAATACCAGGGCAGAGATTCCTGTTCAGCAACAACAAATGGCGAGAATTGAAGGGGAGCTTAATCAAAAGTCTAACCAAAGTTGATTTTATTGGTGTGTTAAACAAAAAGGACGGCTTGATCGGCAAGAATAATGGAGCAGCAGTGATGCTTAAGGGGCAAAAGCATGAATACAAGTTTTCTGTAAAAGGAAGTTCTCTCAATTCCCTTGTAGCAGAGGCAAGAAAAAATCGTGAATGTATATTGTATACACCATTAGAAATGCTTTCACACGAGGAGGATGTGCAAGCTAATCAGGTTTTTTATTTATTTTACATTTACAAAGAAGGAAGGTGGAGGAATATACGTTTATGCATTTGATTTTACACATGCTGTTATGAACATGCCTTTAATACTTTCTAGATTTAGCATTGTATGATTGTACTAGCCCATTGTATGGGTCCCATGACCTATTGGTCTCCGTGGACATTAAAAAAACTATTCTATTCTATTCTATTCATTGGACAATGTATGAACTCAGAATGATTGTACTGTTTTTAGCTAAGCTGGTACAGTTTGCTCGGCCTGCATAAATAGAGGAAACTATACTGTGGTAGAAGTATTTCAATGCACAAGACGAGACCCAGGCATCTTATTTATTAATCTGGTCTGGTGCTTATTCTGATGTTTTTCAGGCATATAATGTTTCATAAGCATACTATCATTTTCATATGCTAAACTGTATGAACAGGACAACAGACCTTGTTGAAAAATAGATATTGACTCTAGGCATAAAATACATCAAACATGAAGTTTTTTCTAACCTCTGGGATCATGACGTAGAAAAAACCATCGAGTCCGACCTAGGCAAAGCTGGCCTTTAAACCTGATTATTCAAACAAGAGAAAGGTGAACAAACAGCAACAAACTACTTCTTTTGTCGAAACAGGGAATCCAGGGAAAAAAGAAGACAATTAGATAGATTCTAGAATGGCGCTCGCATGAAAACAATAAAAACCTCCCGAATAGAATAGAACTTCCTTATCAAAACGGAATCGAGGACGAAGGTCAAAGGATTATGGCTAAAGAAGAGGCAAGGCCGAGAAAGGACATGCCACAGCATGAAAGAGACGGCAAATTGGTCAATCCAAGCAGGGAGAAGCCCCTCCCCTGCATGGTTTCAAAGAATAGAGAATAAGGTACTGCTGAGAGAGAAGAGGAATAGGCTTCTCATTCATCTCAGCAGATTTTCTACAATGGTGGATAGTGGGTAGCCGCACACATGCGAACTACCCACGAAGAAAAATGAAGGGAATGTCCAATTATACAACTTGAACCCCATGAAATACAACGCTAATAGATGTTTGGTTTGTGTACCTGCTGAAAGCTTATCACCAGGATTAAAAAACCCCGCCCTTTTGAGTTTTTGAAAAAAACCCTAGTGATAAGCCTTCGGCAAGGGCTTGGACAAACGTAAGGCTGAGAATTCGCTCCCAAAACCCACGAATGGAGAAGTCGAAGCTACTGCCGCTTACCAACCTATACCTACACATCACCAACACTAGAACAAATGTGACAAAACAAACCTCCCAAAGTGGAGGGGCTGCTCACGCGTGCCACGTGACAACAAAACAAAAACCTCTTCAAATAGAGGGGCTGGTCACGCGTGCCAGGCGACAAATACATTAAACAATTAAGGAAGGGGGGGTGGGGATGGGTTTCAAAGAATAGAGAATAAGATACTACTGAGAGAGAAGAGGAAGCGCCGATGAGACGTTAATGAAGAACCTCGCCTAATATAGCGATCTCCCAACCAGAGAAGGCATGCACCGCATGCATGCATGCAAGACATGCATGCTCGCCCCCTCTATAATTTCGATCCGAGGGCTCGGATCGATGGGATTAGTCTTGAGAAAAAGTGTCATAGAGCCCATTCGAGAAAAAACAATAGACTCTTAGAGCCAAGCACATTAGCACAGAATACTTTAGAAAAAAATAGAAACCAACTACATACGAAAACCTAAGATCTGTCTAAACTAACTAAGCAGCTTAACTAAGATTAGAGAATCCAAAAGCATCCAAGCTCAACAAAACAAAGATTAAAGAAACATTAAACAACAATACTCAACAAAGTAGGGAAACTAGAAACAAGAAGAAGAAAGAAAGGGAACGCTCAAAGAGAAGGCCAATAGGAATGAATTGGAAGACAATGACAATATATAGAGAAATAGTCGAAAAAAGGGAAAATGGTTCTATGATGGCATAGAACCATTGCATTCTTGAGCTAATATAGAGTATATGCCTAAGTACTTGAATGTGGGGAGAAAAAATGGAGGCAGATATAGATGCGCATTCATAGAATGTCAGTTGACTGTTTGCATGTACTTGTCCGAAAAAGTTAACCAAGATTTCGTAACCATGATCGGATCTGTATGCAATACCATAATCCAATGAAACAAAATAGTAAAGGTGGCTTCGTGCACAAGCACATGCCAATAAGTGTTACCAACAAAGCTTGGTGTAATTTCCCGCAGTTTATGCACAAGACAAGATAATTGCCAATAGATTGCTATAATTGCATTCTACTAATTATCTTCTAATTGAATCATCCATTGAATATTGTTTATGCATGACCCTACAATTGAGAAATGGGAATATAATTCTAGCAAGACATGTTAGTCCTTGGACAAGAGATGAGCAGGTCCACTTTAGTGATGCTAACTCTGATCCAATTTTAGTCCCAAAACTTCTTCCATGTGAGACAAGTACAACAACAACTTCGGATGATGTTAAAGATAACGCAAATGTTAAGAATATAGATAGCTATGTTATGAGACATTAAAAAAAAATGAAGAGACATGCAATAGTGTTTGGGCACATGTTTTACTTTCTAGTTTTCACAGTTATCCTCAAGGCTATTATATGTTGAAGATTTGAAACTTGAAGCAAATGATGAAGTAAACTTATCACTAATGGCCATCCAGAAAGAGTTTTTAAACTCTTAATGGACATGGTTGCTACCTATGACCACATTGCCATATCCTCTTAACACCAAAAATATTTGAGATGGCAATGACACCACCACAACAGAAGTATGAGCTCCCAACATCTACTCCGCAACATTTAATAACACAAATAAATATTTATTGCTTTGCATATCCATTACATATCCTCCTTCATATGCAACAAGATCATTATCAAGAGCTATAACAATTCCATGTACGTGAACTTCAAGCTAGTAGACTCTTTGTTTGAAAGGAGACCATAGTTGAAAGCAAGGGTGATATTGCAAGTTTATGTCCATAGTTTCTTAGATTCATGTAGATATCTTCAATTGTTCAAAAAATAGCTTCCAAACACGCATAAAAAGAGTAGTTCTCAACCTTGCATATTAGCAATGTACACAGTTCATGAAGACTAAAGATGGGTTCATAACAGAATGTTTCCATGTTCCACCATGCATCCATACAGATTCATTACTAAATAAGGTCTGAAATATATGATTGAATTACTAAACAAGGTCTGAAATACATGGTTGAAACTAAAGAAATATTTGTGGCCGCGAAGCTTATTATTCCCTATTATGATATGACCCATCATACACTCTTGCAAATGTTGTCCAACTAATACATGTTATTGCAATCCATAGTGCCTGGGCACCTTGCCCCTTTTTTTTTTGGTTATATAGGATTGAAAGATGCTGAAGCATGTCAAAGTTCAAAAGCATTTTGCATCACATTCTCCTAATAATCACACTGACTTTAATTGGGGCCAGTGTGCATTCATCAGTGTTCCTTGGTTCCTAGTATGGTCTTTGTCTTATTAACTTCCCTTGCTGAATACCTATATCTTCAGAGGATTTGTTGACTATTAAGATGGTTAAAGTTGTTGCAAATTTATAGGAGGTCTTTAGCTAGATCCCTTCTTTTGTGGATTTCTTATTATAGATGCACTATTATGCAGATTCAGTGATTGTCCTTCCTCTACTCTAGCGACAACCGTAGGACCTAAAGGTATGTTCCCTCCCTTTTGCTCCATGTTGTAGCCGAGGTTCAATTCATGAGAAGCATGATTGAATTAGTTCAAAATTGATCTCCTTATATTTTCTAATGTATTACATATATAATTTGATGTCTATAGCTATTTAGATCGAACCTTCGTACTTTATACTTTTGGTATTTTAAAACTAGTCTTTTTGAGCTAATGGTCATGACCTTATCTTTCTTGGCATATTACAAGCTTATGTTTTTTTTTGGTCAACGATTTAGATTTTGCTATTAAGACTTTGTTTTATTGGTCATGTGGCAATGGTTCTTTTATTTTAAAAGGATGTAATTTCATAATAGTTTCATCAAAAACTTATTTACAAAGCAATTAATGTAATATTGCTTGCCATCCATAGATTCCAAATTAAATGGCATTTCAACCTCGTCTAAATTTACAATATTAGACCAACAAAAAAATTGTCTTCACAGGAAGCCAGCACAAAGGTTAAGTGAAACCTCATCGAATAGGAAGTTGATCCATATAGTTATCAGGGTGCACCTAAAAATGGGCCAATAAGTTATTTATCATCTCCACATTTTGGTTGCTCGGTGACTTTAGATAAGTGTTAGTCTTTATATTGCTAATGTTCTTATACTGAGCTAATCCTAGGTGTATGCACATCTTGTTGAGATTCTTTTCTTCATTGAACCGGCTGCAATTCAAACATCGCATACCCCCATACGAGAGCAATGGAGATAGCTGACAATAGAGATGGCCTTATTTTGCAAGCTCCTCTGACTAGAATCAATTAACAAAGGATGGATCAAAGCTTCTCTGCTAGCCATGAAAGAAGGAAGGAAGGAAGGAAGGAAGGAAGTATATTTTAACGTCCGCGGAGGCCAAACTGACCTATGAGACGGTACATGTAGTACACAAAGCAGATAAAACCACACCAAAAAGACAAATGCTACTATACAATGTGTCCCTACTACTGGGATGAAAAAACCCCCACATGGGAGGAAACCATTAGTAGCAACCTGGCATGCTGCTTTGATCCTAAATTGTAACAACTTTAAAGCATCTATGGATAAAATCTTCTCTAGGCAATATATGGATATTTGTTTTACCAAGGTACACTTGCTCAAAAAAATTTGACCCAGCTGCCATATCTTTTGTTCTATCCGGTTGCCTTAGCTATGTCAAAGTTGCATCAAACTCAACTTAAAGCATAAGAGCCCAAGATACATGTCTTTTGGTTGTACTAGAAAAATTCTAATACATCAAAACAAAATATATACTGTAGGCTAAAACCATCGAAAATAGAATAGAATAGAATAGTTTTTTTAATGTCCACGGAGACCAATAGGTCATGGGACCCATACAATGGGCTAGTACAATCATTACTACTATGATTAAAAAACCCCTGCCTCGAAAGGTTTTCAAGGGAAAAACCTTTGCAGTAATGATGATACTAGACAAGCGGAGATAATGACTACTGAGGTCATGGGAAAAGAATATGCTACATTGTATAAAAAAGTTGCAAGCTCTAGAAATATTAAAATATGGCATACCAGATAGACCTCCAAAACCATATGAAAACCTTATAAAAAAGCCGTATAATATACAATTGGGACAACTCAAAACTATCTGAAGTAATACTTTACTTTAACAAGTGAATAGAATAGAATAGAAAGAATTAATATGGGAAGTTTATCTTTAGATACAATCTTATGTATAGGCAAATAGTTTTAATCAATTGATTTACTGGGGTACATTTTATATGATTGAACAAAAAATTTGGCCTCCTTCCAAAACAGAGAAAACTCAGGTCTGGTAGGCTTAGTGTCCTTCCATTGGCTCATGCACCGAAGTGCAACCTTTTTTTTAATGAAGGACGTATTTATTGATCACATAACATCAAATACTATATGAACACAAGAAGCAAATCTAGTAACTTCTAAAATGATTCAATGAATATCCATTAAAGAATGCTTTGGCCAACAAGTGTAACCTATACAAAGCTGGTCTGATCCAAAATAGTCCTTTTGATGAAGTTCTTTTACGATAAATATCGGTACAAAAGCCTTGAAGTGGGAAACTTGTGGGGTTCAGATAGTTCATTATAGATATAATCTCATTTAAAATGCTATAACGCTTGATAATGGGACTTGCGTGCTTTTGGAATTGACGTTTGGAATTGATACCTTTTGCATTGTTTTACAAAAGAAAATGTGAGTTTGATGTACACTAATGTAATGGCTGTCATTTATCAAATGCCATTTATCACAAACTTAGTGAGGGCTCTATAAATATGATAGCGCTTCCCATGTTACAACATTCTAGAGAATAGAATAGAGAGAAAAGGAGAGCGATTAATCCTAGCGACCATAAACAAAATGAAGATTTGGATATCTTCATTGTCGTTTCTTGTAGTAAGCTTACCATTGTTGATGTGCACTACAATAGAGCCTGAAGTCTCCCACTTCAAATTCTACTTGCATGCCGACTGTGGCCTTAGTGCCAATAAGACTGCAGTGATTGTTGCAAGTAGCAATGGAGATTTGAGAGGAGAACCCAGCTTTGGCACTATGTATGTGGTTGATGATCTACTTACAGAGGGTGAGAACATTTCCTCCACGTTTTTGGGTAGAGCTAAGGGTATAATAGCAGTGTCTGGTAGCAAAAACTTAGAAGTCTCATACCACCTCACGTTTGACATTCAGTCTAAAAACTACAATGGCACCTTTGCCGTCCAAGGTATCGACACAAAAGGTGGTATAGGTACTGGAGGAACATTTGTCGTGCTTGGAGGAACTGGAGACTTTAGTTTGGTGGTTGGAATTGCAAAGGTGCAGCTATTGGAAATTGACGTACATGGCCATATTAGCCAGGTCTGGAATGTCACTCTTTGCCGTCAATTTGCAGCTTCATTCATTACCCAGTACTTTGCATGATCTGAAGGCATTAAATGAACTTAACTACTATATATCTATCGTTATAGCTTGTTAAATTTGAACTATATATTATAGTGTTTGATTGCTATATTGAGATTTTGAGAACTGAATGGAACTTGATACGTTCCTTGACTACTATAATTAATTTTTCTCTACTACTACTACATGTGCCTACGCATACATCCCAGTGACCACTAGTCCTAGAACAACCATGTCTTGAGTTTGAGACTGCCCAGAGTCACACTATATATAGTCGTCCCATGGCCTTTTGTGGTCTCTATGGCTGTTAAAATAATATTTCTATTTTATTTATAATTTGTTCAATTCATAACTATGTCAGCACTTGTTTGCTTCGTTTAAATATGTGTTTATCTTAGAGTTGCAGGCTATAAACCTTCATGAAAATATGTCTTTCTATTAGAGTTGTAGGCTATAAACTTTCATGAGATTGTAGTATTATAGTGGTAGTTTTTGAATAAAGTCATTTACATCTCGTATATGAGAGACTGACTATTATGAAGTCTTGTATATTTAACCTATTTTGTGTTAGTGATAAATCAATATCTTGTAACATTATGCAATTGGTATTGGTATGAGTAACAGATAAGACAACCATTGCCATTGTAAGGAAGCACACGCTTAAAGTCGTATACTAAAGTTGTTGGACAATTGGTATAAACTAAGAAGATATTTTAGTATGGGTTTGTCATGAGGAGGTTAAGGAGTGCAAATTTGTGAACTCTATGTATAGGTTATTGCTTGATACTGAGATTCTTTCTCCTTTTAATAAGTGGCCCCTTAAACTCCTTCCTCTTCAATGGCAGCAGATGTGGTCTTGGGCACGTTATAAGCTATTTCATCCTAAAGTGGCAGTCCTATCGTGGAAGATTGTTCATAGATGTCTCCAGGTTAACATATTTCTCCACAAGTTTAACTGTAGAATATCATATCAGTGTCCAGTATGTAATCGTGAATCTGAGACCTTGAGCATTGCATTTTATGTGTGACCACTTCTGACAGGTATGGGATTGGTTGTTCTCTCTTTTTCAAGTTTCACTAA
This sequence comes from Isoetes taiwanensis, assembly GCA_021234155.1. Taxonomy (NCBI): domain Eukaryota; kingdom Viridiplantae; phylum Streptophyta; class Lycopodiopsida; order Isoetales; family Isoetaceae; genus Isoetes; species Isoetes taiwanensis. Next base: position 7,342,620 of record JAJEKV010000020.1, on the reverse strand, counting down.
CAAGTCAACAAGTGCTCTTGGAAATCTACCCAAGTACTTGGACAGAGTTACAAAACCAAGCTTTTCATCTTGCAGCAGGATGGTTGCTTTGGACTATCTGGAAAAGATGAAGACTGGTAATCTTCAAAGGATTGGATGTGGTAGATAACCGTGTTCTCCAAGAAGCTCAAGGTCATATTGCTAAGTCGTACAATTGTTCTTCACTTGCCCCTCGTAAGAAGTGATTGATCTTTGAGGAGTATTTGGATGTGCGCTCTTGTGCTTAGGCAGGTTGCTTCACTCGATGGGTCCCTGCTTATCCGCTGAGATTTTATTCACGTCTTTGCATTTATAATTGTATTTGACTCTTTGATTAAATAAAGTCTGATGTCCAACAAAAAAAAATCTATGCAATTACTAATGTGAATTTGCATTTAAGTCAATAATAAATGGCTTGAAATTCAATAATATTTAACGTCACTAATGTAGGAGATAAACATATTACGGTAAAGAAAATAAATGAGCCATTTGCTACATCTAAAGATACTACCTAACCCTAGTTGTAATGGTCGTATGGGTCCCATGACATCTTGGTCTTCATGGATGTTAATAGATCTATTCTATTCTATTCTATTCCATTCTCTCTTATCCTATTCCGTTCTAATCTGATCTATTCTATTCAATTTATTCGAATATCTAGCATAATAATAAGGGGTCTTTGTATTGTTATCATTTTTCAATATGGTTTTGCTATGGTGTATTCGACTGGATATGTGCGCATACGGTTGCATTAACTTTAGTGGCATTTACCAATGGTTTAGCCCATGTTTTTTACCTTAATTTTGAAAACATACATGCAAGGCTCAGGAGTGTCTACTTTAGGTTAAAGCCCTGGCTTGGAGGAGTTGAAGCAGCCCATCGCTACTTTGAATTGGTTAGGGCAAAATTTTAGGGTTCATGGGGAAAGGGTAGAAATTGTAGTGGTCGGTGAAATTGTCAGAAAAAAGGCAGATTGAGGCCACACTGGTCTTGGTGTTGGGTGGCGGATCCAGCTGCTTATTTGACTTTTTAAGACCCAAGCCCTCATATTCAGCTGCTGGATGAGCGGATTAGCCTTGATTTTTCTTTGGGTCTACCAATCCGACCACTTTTTCCCTTAAAAAATCTTCTATTCTAGGTTTTTTCCCTTTCTAAGACTCCGCCAAAAATGTTTTAGTGATGTAACTGTTTCGGTTGTATATCCGGCCCTATGGATTTTAGCCCTGCATAACTGGCTGCAGGATGAACATATCCATGGAAAAAATTAGTGGCTATTAATAGCCAAATGGCGATTTTTTAGGAGGTCTAGGCAAACAAGAGAATCCAATTCATGATGTCAGCGTTATACGGTTTTAGCATGCAAATACTTTCCAGAACCATATCAAATCTTATGTATTATCTGACCTCCTCTTCAATTGCAGAAGATAATAATGTTATCGTGACAATTTTTTAAGAAAACCTTTTAAGTATCATTGTGTGATGTGTACTTACATATTAAGCATCACTTAGACATGGCACGCCAGAAGTCTAAATTTCAAATTCAACATACCGTTTTTTAATACTGACTTGGAATTTTTTAACCACAATGATATACCGAAATTCAGAAGCAGGATGGTAATGTTTAAACATGACTCTTCTGCAAATCAGTAACAACAAAAGAATCTTCAACTCATGTTCAAGAGATAGTATAGGGCTTGTGAAAAAAAAAAAAAAAAAAAAAGAAAAAAGAAAACTTTCCAAAATCACTTCCTGAAAAACCTCGACCATGCAAACAAGAGAACCCAATTCATGACGTCAGCATTATACGATTTTAGCATGCAAATACCTTCCAAAACCATACCAAATCTTATATAATATCTAGCCTCCTCTTCAATTGCGGAAGATAATAATGTTATCGTGACAATTTTTTAAGAAAACCTTTAATGTACATATTAGGGATCACCTAGGCATGGCACGCCAGAAATCTAAATTTTAAATTCAACAGACCGTGTTTTAATAGTGACTTGGAATTTTCGAACCACAATGATATACCGAAATTCAGAAGCAGGATGGTAATGTTTAAACATGACTCTTCTGCAAATCAGTTTGAGAACAACAAAAGAATCTTCAACTCATGTTCAGGAGATAGTATAGGGCCTGTGAAAAAAAAAATCTTCCAAGAAATGCACAATCCAAGCATGGCATGCAAAAGATAGATGATTTTTATTTCCTCATTTGACCACCCAACATTAATATTATGGTCATTGATGCAAAAGACACGATTTCAAACAGACAATGTTTATTATACCAACCTCCAACAAAATCTGTTTCTTCAACCTCAAGATGGAAAAAAATGGTTGGCACAATGCATCTGTATACTTCTGCTGGCTATTCAAATTGCAATGAAAGAGGCCTTGAAGCCACAACCAAGCATGTTCGACATGTCTACATAGGAAGAGCTCAATTGTCTCGTCCCTCTGTGCACATAAGGGACAAAGTGCAGATACCTCTGGATGAAATCTGTGCACCAGAATATTAACGCGCAGACAACGATGAGTGACTTGCCACCATAAAACAGATACTTTGGGATGGAGTAGTTTATCCCATACCCATTTCCATATTGCTTTCTGCCGATCCCTGGGAATGACCAAAGACCACTTGGACGAAGGAGGCAAGACGTCAGCATCAAGCAAGACCTTATACATGGAATTCACCAACTTATTTGCTTTGACATGCTCATGAACTACCCAAGACTGGGGGTCATCCACTTGTACTACTGGAGGAAGAATTGAAGAACCTTCTGCCAAATAGCTCGATCCCACCTTAAAAAGAGGAACTTAGCTCTAAACTCCTCCCATGTTAGCAACTGCCTTTGATTATTATACCAAACAGATATCATATGCACACCTGCTGCTCTCCATCGACGCTGCGTCAATGGGTGGACTGAAGCAACCAGAGGACCACCGTCCAATGGAATCCACCAACAACTCGCAAGATGGTGAAAATGAAACAGAGATCGTACAGTCTCCCATGCAACTAGCAATCCTCTAAGAAATGGGGACGCATTAGGGTATGTCGTCAGTGGATAAAACAGAGCCCAGGGGAAAAGTGGCCTAAGAGACCAAGACCTGTGACGTTCCAGTACGATATACGGTCTCAAGACGTATACCATACTGCACCGTCACGCATACACGCCATTCCAATCGACGTGTACGCCGATGTATAGCCAAGCAAGTAGCGCCCTAGGGGGCAACTTGCAAGGGTGCACACACTTATTAATGTGCGCACTTTAGACCATTAACCTTTAAAGAGGCATACCAAGGGTCATGGACCCTAAACCTAACTGATAGCCTATGTAAGGCAACTAAACCCTAATTCTTCCTTTTTCGTCCACGAATCTTCCGAGCTCCAGTTCGCGTGCCTCAAGAGTCCATTCCGACTCCCAAAAACTGCCCGTGCGCCCTAGCTCGTCAGATTCCCTTTTCGACCGCATCCCGAAGCAGAACAGCGACATGGACGTATTCGGATCAAGAGGAGTGAATCAGGGATCAGGTACTTAGTCAATTCGTATTCCAGCCATCGAACCAATAGGTTTAGCCTATTAAATTGCCCATAGTAGCCAAGTAGATCCCCAGACACCAGCCTAACTCTATGATATATATTAGATCTAATTCTTTAGCTCCGCTGTGATGTAGATGGATGATGTTACTCTGTGGACTCATTGTATTGGGAAGGGGGGTAGAGACCCTAAAGCCTAGTAGTAGATGCTCCTAGCTAGCCTCCTTAGCACACTGTAGATTCGGCCTGTGTACAAGAACCACACCTGGTTGTGGGTGAAGGGGCCAAACTGGCTCAGAAGGAGGTTCGTGTTCTGACTCTTGACCGATCCCTCTGGTGTGTAAAGTCTACCGGGGATCATTGTGGACTAGGTCTAATGGCTTGCCACTGAGTGTGGGCAAGGCATGGGCTCGACACCCGTGGGGTGATGCGTCACTCTCCAGTGGGTTCAAGTCGAATAAGGGCAATGGCCCTCTAGTCACCTTGAGTCAGCATCGAGATCTCTGGAGGGAGTGATCCCTACATGCCCCATCGGAACTGGGGAGATGCAACCCAGGAATAGCCCCCTTGGCTATGCATCCGGCGGGCTACAGTCGGGTCCCAACACTCTTCAACCTACTCTACAAAGTGTGCACAGGAGGGGCGGATGGAGTGGACAACCCTATGCCATGTTCTCATGCCAGCCAAATCCATTGTCATGAATTCTGTCTGCAATGAACTCTGGAGACCCAAGCCGTCAGTCATTCCCTGGAGTCTGAGCCTTGGGTAGGAACCCATATGTATTGTGTTGATCTTTGTCTATGCAGATGTTGATGTACCACCCTTCGAGGTGGATATGTGATGATGTTGTATACTGACATGTATGTTTACGCTTCCGCAGCTAGGTAGGCCCTGAGGGAGACGTGGTAAAATGACCCCTTCATTCTTCCCACTGGAACTCATTACAGTTGCAGTGATATGTGGAGGGCCCTGTATCAGCATGGAGCTGGTATGGGGGATGAACTCCTGTTTGTATACGGTGAGTGCACCGTATACGAGTAGGGGACGTCACAGTGGTATCAGAGCAATGTTCTTGGAGACCAAGAGCAAAGCACTGACCATGCTCCCAGTAGTACTAACTTGATAGGATCCTCAAACCTCGAAAAATGGGAAAAACAATTTCTCTCATTTTTTTTAGTTTTATGCTAAGCTAGTAACAGTAAGTGAATTAGAATATAAAAAGATTAAAATTAGTGAGCCAAACCCTTCTAAAGCAAGGAGGTCTCACACGTCGCGCCAGGAGCAAAAATAAAACTCTCATTTTTGAGCTGGGCGCAACGTGTGAGACATTGAGCCAAAAACACCTTAAAAAGTGATGAATTTCAGAAAAGTAACATGGTAATTCAAATTCCAAGCTAAGAACTAGCCAGATTAGTATATTACATTCCTAGAAACATGCTTAGAAAGCATAAAATTTAGCATCAAAATCCACCATGTCTCACACGTCGCGCCAGGAGCAAAACTGGAACTCCAGATATTGATCTGGGCGCAACGTGTGAGACCAATAGTTAGAAAAGTCTAAATTACGCCCATGTAACAGGTTAATAAGTGTCTTGGCTCACCCAAAAGAGTAGTTTGAAATTTGGCCTAAAATTGGCCATCTATAAATAGACCTAGACCCCCCCTCCCCCCATTTCCATGTTCCTCTTTGGAAAAATCGCTCCCCCTTGCTAAGGCGATTTTTTAGCGCCCGACATTGGATCGACGAGCCGTCAAATATGGCCAGGATGAAACAAACTGCTAGAGTTCCTCCTGGAGGCACAACTCCCAGCGCCCTACTCCAAGAAATGCTTCGGGAGCGCCTTTTTCACCAAGGAGGCCATCCTTCATCTAGTGAAGGGACAGAGTCCGAAGAGCACCCCGACAACCCCAACAACCAAGGAGGGGATGAGACGGAGGTCGAGGGGACAGAAGTCCTCGATAATGAGGAAGGAGATGTGATGCAGCAGGTTTTTGAAGAAATGGAGGAGGAAAAGAGGCGGAAGGAGGAACAAGATCGGGTGGCCGAGGAGCAGGAAGAACAGAGAGAGACGACACTCGATCCAGCCGAAGAGGAGGAACTAGCGGCGTGGATAAAGAAGCAGAAAGTGAAAGAACGCCGCCGAGAGAGAAAGAGGCAAGAGAAGAAAAGGAAGAGGGAGGAGCAGGAGGCCAAGGAGGCCGAATTCAAGAAAAAGCTCAAGGGCAAAGGTGTGGCGTAGCCCAAGAGGAAGCTCAAGGAAATTCCCCGCACCAAGGTCGTCATCCAGGAACGGCCCGCAGACAAACCCCCATCCTCCTCGGATGACTCGGAGGATGAGGATTTTAACCCCCACGATAAAGAGGCAGGTCCTTCGAAGGATCCCGTCAATGAGCAAGCAGTACCCGACCCGGAGCAACCCGAGCAGGCGCAGAAGCCCCCACCATACCCGACGTGGGATAGAAACAAAGCACCGCGGCCAGCCCGAGAGGCGTATGTGATCGACCCCATCAAAGTCTACGAGAGGAAGATGAGGGAGCACAACGCATACATGAAGAAGTGGGAGGATTACAACTCCTATTACCAGCAAAACAGGGTAAGAACTATCGAAGGTGGACATCCGACGAAGAACCAGACTCTAAGGCCGCCGCCATTGAAGCCCAAGCCTCCTAGACCACCAGCCAAAAAGAGAGCCGGCAGAAAGGAGAGCGAGAGGAAAGCACTGCGGGAAATTAGGCATTTTCAACGCAGCTTCGGGTTCCTAATCCCCCGTGCACCGTTCGCCCGACTAGTCCGAGTGTGATTCAAGAATACAACACGGAAATGAGAGTGACGGATGAGATATTGCTGGCACTGCAAGAAGCAACAGAGCAAAAACTAGTGCAGCATTTTGAAGATTCGACAGCCTGCACAGTTCATGCGAAGAGAGTAACATTAATGAAGGCAAACATGCATCTCGCCAGTTATATTAAGGGAGAACGCCCGTAAAATTTTGTACAAGATGAAAATTTTTTTGTTAATATAAGGAGTTTTTGACTAAATAACATGTGTAACCTTACATAATTAAGTTGAATTAGTAAGTTCCAGCTTTTGTTTTAGTCAAAACAGACATCTTAGACCAATTTGAGAGGATGTCTCACACGTCGCGCAGGAGCAAAAATGAAACTCTCATTTTTTATCTGGGCGCAACATGTGAGACCATGCCCAAAATTTGCCCAAAACAGCTCCAAATCGACCAAATAAGGGGTCAACTTCTGCCTAACTTGATGACTCTAGCAGGATTAGACCCTTATATCACCCAAATTGAACAAGTTTAACCCACTTAGAGTCGATGTCTCACACGTCATGCCAGGAGCAAAAATGAAACTCCCATTTTTGATCTAGGCGCAACGTGTGAGACCTCTTAGCATTTTCTCCACCATGCCATATCCAAATGACCTCCAGTTTGTTGCAATAGTGCTCAAACCCCAAAAGTAGCCTTCAAATCCTCATTTGGACCTCCTAATAGGTCAGAATTGCCGAACCCCCATAAATTTCTAAGTCACCCAAAAATTAGGGCTTTTCACTTGCCTATAAATAGACCCCCATTTCCCACTTGGCACCCTACAAGTCTGCTCTCGACCCTCTAGGCGATTTCCCAGCTCCCATAGGCGCTCTTGCATCTGTTTGTTATTCACATCTTCCCCAAAGCAATGGCAACTGCTGACTTTGAACATGCAATGGTACCGCGCCAGTGCACATGCAGCTGAGACCAATGTCAACACCATCTTCCAACTTTTCCAGAAAGAGATTGATGTCCAAGCAACTCTGCATGCAACACCGGCATATAGGCCAAGCTAGGGTAGGTCAGTCCCTAGTGCAGCTTCCCCCTTGTACAGGCTATTTTGTTCCTCGCCCATCCCTTCAAGCAGCCTTGGGTGATGTCCCGAACATTGCCAAGTACTTGACCAACAAGGCACAGAGGTTGCCAGATTACATGGTCCTGACAGTTGACAGGACCAAGTATTTTTCCTACACCGCCGCCTTGGCCATATTCCTTTCCCACCGTGCTGAAAACCCAATGGGGGAAACCTCTATTCCTCCCATGGAGGTGGACCCCATAGCATCCTCAGCCGCAGACCAGCTATTTTTGCAGTACCAGCGAGAGCAAGAAGGAAGAACAGAAGAAGAAGAATCAGAAGATGATCAATACGTGGAGCTCGACCCAATAGAAGAACAGCGGCTAGCAGAAGAGGAGTTAACCAACTTTCAGCGAAGCCGGCAGACCCTCAGAGTCGCTCCCCCACTTGGGCTAGGCAGCCTAGCCCCCATCATCATTGACGGTGAGGAGTACCTGCTCCTCAGCGATATCCAGAATCTCCCTGAATGCAGGGAGAGAGAACTCCGACTTGACGAGTTGCTACACCAACTACGGCAGCAATCAGACCTAGATGATTTCATTGTTCGGGGAGTCTCAGACTTCCCGCTTCAAGTGAGAGAAGCCGATACCTATACAGGGGAGTCGACTTCGGACATCCAAGCGTACAGCAACATAAGGCAAATAATGGAAGCTCGAGAACTGCCATCTGAGGAGGAGTTCTATGCCATCCAGGAATGGATGGGGATCCGTGGCAAGACCACGAGCATTTTGATGCCGAGCTCTTCGACACCAGCTCGCACAAGAGGAGCAGGAATCGATATCAAGCGAGTTTCATCGACAATCAGAGATTACAGAGAAATCACTGAGGTAGAGGTCGATGAATACGCCGGAAGACATAGAGCTGGAGGCCAAGCAGGTGACGAGTCATCAACGACACACAATGATAGGTCGTTGAGGTACTACCTTCCCCTGCTACTGGATGGGAGAATAGCAGTAATACACCGCAAATTCAGTCCCCAGGGCGAAGAAGGAGTGTTTATGCTCATTGCACTCTCTGGCTTTGGCATGCATGCTCGGATGGCTGCAAACATTGACTATGCTGTCTTAGTCAAGAGAGCGATAGCACTTGACATCTTTGACTTCGCTGTGCCCTACCGACGGCAGGAAAAATTAGCAGTAACCGCGGCCTACACCTCCGACCGCAGAGTAGAGGAATTGGTGACAGCCTTGCATGGCAAAACGTCAACCGATATCCTCAGGAACTTGGGACGCTCGGTAGGAACGGCCCAAGTTAAGAAATTTCTTGAGGATAACCATCCTACCGGCGATTTCAAGAATAGCCAAACTCTTGATCCCGGAGGACTTGTATCTAAAAATATTATATAATAAAAATATTTTGTTGCCAATATCAAATTACTTTGATTGTATTTGGTTCCAAAAATTATATCGGCAAATACATGTATACAATAAAGTAAATGAATCTAACTGTAAGGCCATGGTCAATGGTGTATGCAGATAGAGAACAAAGAACAGTCGAACAAAACAGGAGGCCCAAGAGAGACGAAGAGACCCCTGACAGGCAACCCATTCCAAGGAACCTATTCGATGCATTTGGTCCCATGACCCCAGAAGAGGAGATGTCGCAAATGAGAACCGAACTCGACCAGATAAAGGCTCTACTAGCGGCACAAGCATCAGCCGGGCCGCAAACAACACCTCGAAAGTCGGGGAAGGATAAGAAGAGAAGTAAGAGAAGGAGGTCTCCTAGTACAGAAACCTCCGACTCAAGCTCGGTCTCGGATTTCCATTTGACATAGGTAAATCCACTTGTTTTGGAATTTTAGAATGTTGTTGCCAATCAAATTGGTAATAAGGGCTTACAATCCAAATTCCATATGGTGAAATAGTTGACAAGAATTATGGGATTAAATGAAAGGGGGTATGATGCACCACTTCTGGTTCATGAATCTGGGATGGTTCCAATAACAACTCTAGTGTTAAGTACAAGAATGTTAGGTTAAAGTGAAGATGTGATATAAAAAAACATGTCAGCGTCTACATAAAAACTTACATTCTTAAAAAAAAAAGAAGGAAAATGGCCCCAAAATGCGCCCACTTTTTTCTAAAAGACGTAAATGCCCTCCAAAACGAAGGGCATTTTGATGAATATAGTAGTATAGTTTTTGTGGCTCATTAAACTCAAAAGTTATCTTACAGAAACATTGTTGATTCTGATAAGACCTTTCCAACAAGATTAAACCCGGAGTTCGTTTAGAAGTTATGAATTTTTTAGTTGTTTTTTCAAACACTTATTTTAAACACTATAACTTGAAGTTTCCAATTTTGTTTTAGACAATTCTAACTTTTACATTCCCTAGTGTGGATTCATCAATCAAGTTATTGCATCAAGAGAGGCAAATTTTAGAAACATTTGTTAGCAGCACTAGAAAAAGTCCAGCATATATACCGTAAATTGTTATATTTTGTAGGATGAAGAAGAAGAGCACTTGTAGCATATACTAAAATACCAATTGTTCTCCAACGCATTAAATATTCAATTAGATTCTAGTATATGAGAGGCACACATGTTCTTCCCACTCAGTTTTATTGCATGTAAAATTTTCATTTATAAGTAAGAGATTATGAGGTGGATAACTTATTGGGCATAAGTTATGGTCTAAATTATCCAGCTTAGCTAGCGGGATTAGCATTTACACAAAAAATTAAATTGAATTGAATCGAATTGATTTTATCATTCATAGAGATCAATCGGCTATGGAACCCAATAAAGATGTGCAACACTTATTATTATTCAGATTAAAAGACCCTGTCCCGAAGGGTTTTCGAAGAAAATACCGTGGCAGTGATAAGATGAACTGTACAATATACGAATATATATCATGAAACATATGTATATATTAGCTGAGTGTACAAGGCCATAGCTGAACCCACATATCTAAGACCTCCTGAAAGTATGACCCCAACATCAGTATCGACGGTATGTTTAATAGCGCATGCATCAACTTGTCGGGCTTGACCAACGCATCGTAACATGTCCGGATTTGTTCATATGCTGGACAACTCCATCGAGTATGGCACTCATCTTCAACAGCTTCCCCTGGGAACACTGACAAACCTTGTCCTAGCATGGCTCCCCAATCCATTTGTCTGTCTCGATTCTAAGACGATATGCGCCTGTGCGAATTGAGGAAATGAGTTTGCACTTCTTTATCGGCAGACGGGTACGTGGGTAACGTTGTGGGCCTCATTATAATGTAGAATTTATGTGGTGCTGATAATGTACTTCCTTGATCTGTTCAAGAAATGGCATCCCAAGGCTTATTGAGGAAACAAGCGTCAAGGTACTGCCTCAAGCTATGGCAATCTGCTTCTGTTTGTACCTGTATACACATGTACTCCTGCGTATTCTATCTGGCCAGCCACTGAGCTCTCCTTTTCCTCCACTAAAAGGTCCTGGGATGACAATCCAGGAGGTAGAACATTTCTCTTTGATGTCTCGTGATGTACTTGGCTTTCTTAGCCTTGAGAAAAGCGATGTACTGCCTGGCCGTGTGCGGGCGTATAGCGGGATCTATGATATGGCGAAGCCAACATTTGAGTTTCTTGCAGTCAGCATCAAACCACTAGTTACCCGAGAAGGTTGTGGTCCCTGAGGTCCATCGAGGGCAGCTTTTCCCAAAGATCCTTTCGACAGGCACCTCGAGCACCTCAATCAACTGGGTCGTCTATTGCTCTAGCGTAGGATACTGCAAAACTCCTGCTAGGTCAAGAGACTTACTTGTGGTTATATTTTTGGAACTCCTTCTAAGCTCTGGACCTCTTTAATCACAAGTCAGTATTTTCTCCGCTAGAGTATTCTTTTGCTCTAAGATGTGTAGAATTTGAGATAGAAATTATAGATTTGGTTAGAAGAATAATTTGACAACAGGAATACTTCGGATACGGAATTTTTTCGCGTTAATTGTGAGTGGACAGATGAGAAGATCATAATCAAATTGTATGCAGCATAAATTATTTGGTTTATGGCCATTTCTGTTGCTTATTTCTATCCATTCAGTATCTGATGCATCATGATAGATGGATATCCAATCTCTGTTAGATAATTGGCTCTTTTCTGTGATTCTTTTGTTTCATCTGTTATATTTTTCCCCTTCCACTTCTTTTGCCATATTTTTTTCGACGCCTCTGTGGCCCCTAATTTCACTTTAAACTCTAAAAATTTGGCCATTCTTCATGCTTTCTCCAATTTGCCTCCTGGAGATTGCTTTCGTCTTCTTCATCATCTTGTTTCCTTCCATGAAAATTCGAAAGATTTCTTCCTTTTTGGGAAGTTTTCAAGTCTGCTTCCTGATATTTCAAGTATGGATCCCATCATACAAAGTTCCTATTTGGGACAACCTCTCAGCTGATCCTAATCTTTTTGATGCTTACCATCCTATTAATCCTTCCCTTGGTATTCATGAGCTTCATGGAGTGCCAAAGCCTCTTCAAGAAATCCACTCGGATGAATGTTTGGATGCTGCTTTGAAGACATGACCATGACCTCAAGGAGATAGAAAGATGGATCTCTACCATGGTATTTCTTTAAATCTTCTTGTTGTTCATTCCAAAATCAAGGCTTTGTCTCAATTTGCTGTCATTGTCAAAATAAATAAGTGTGGTGTTAAGCTGGATATATTATGGTCTTTCTTCTCTTCTCTTTATAAAGGGATATTAATGTTATTTACTGGCTTAGTTACCCATATATTATGCTTGAATGTTGTAACTCTAGGTCTACAAGTTTCTTCTTGAACTATGGCCCTCTAACCTATGAGATCTTCTATCTAACTTTTTTTGAAATGGCATCCTGAATGGACAATGAAAAGATGAACAGTTTATGTATTGCTTCTATCTCTCTGCATGGATTTAATCCAATTTTTTGGGATGAAGAATGCTTTCGAGTACTCTCTAATTCCTTTGAAACTTACATATCAACTGAGTACTCTCCTAGATCCTCGAGATCATTTGTCCAACTTAATCTTTCCAGAGATATTCCTTTATCTATCCCCTTCATGGATGCTTATGAAAAAGAGTCCAATTTATCTCTCAAATGGTCTGGCCTAGTCTGCTGTCCCCTTTGATAAGCGTTCGCTCGCAGCAATACCCTTGAAGTACGGAATTCTCCAGTACTGATGTTTAAATAATTTTTCTCTAGTAGATGCCTTGGTAGCAAAATTCTTTCAACCCTGCCTTAGTTTAATCTCTAGTACCTTCATCTGCTTTAAATGCGATTTTATTCGACTTCACATGTTAGGCTATAGAGCCAACCATACCTAATGCTGTTTCTTTTAGTCTCTAAGCCTTGACTCGCCTTACTTCTCAGAGAATAGACCTCTCTTGACCCAACCAACTAGACACTGCCATGCAGCAACCCTCTAGGCCTTGGGTTTGTAAATTGTACCATCACCCTTCACTACTTTTCTTCTTCGTGCTCGTAAAAAAAAAAAAAAAAAAAAAGAGAGAGAGGGGGAGAGAAAAACTCCCTTCCCCAGGTCACGACAACACATAGTGATTGCTTGATTTCGAACTCCCACAGCCGTGTCAACACCTCACTCGAATCTATCTAGTGCGTAAACTTTAGTATCAGCTTGTACCACCCTTCACCACATATATCGCAGTGATTATATATATCTGTATCACATGCCTGTTAACTTGCGATGGCCAAACCTCTTTTCAAGTTGTTCTACCCTAAGACTTGAATGTCTGCCACCATTCTTGACTCATCAACATCTTCAAGGATATCTAAATTTTATTAGGGCAAACTCCTTCCAACCATTATCTTAGTGTCTTAGGGTCATTAAATTTACCCAAGAAAATTAGAACAATAGTCCCAAATGTTAGTACCAATTAGGCACCCTTCTAGAACGACTCCTTCTACGCTTAGGGTCCTTGTAAAATTATTGTTTGCCATGTTATACTAGAAATTGAAATTCTTTTATCCCTAAGGCCCATATTTAAGTCTTCGTCAGTTTTTCAAACCCCCCTACTCCCTTTCCAACTGGTAGCCCACACGTAATGAATAATAGTCCATTAATTTCGTCTTCTTCTTTGCTACCTTCTCGCGACTATTATCGATCTCCTTTACCATGGCCTTGAAACGTGTTGCTTCTTACTCCCAAAGTTGTTCATCACTGGTACGCTTGTTATAACATATATAAATTCTTCATCCGTAGGATCATCAAATAATTTAGCCTTTCAGATCTTCTTTCACCCTCTTGTTATCTTCTAAATTACCGCTATATGATCCATAAGTCTATGTTCCAAGGTTACAGTTAGGCGCTCAAATTTCTCTATGACTTTTACCCCACATATCATTGGAACCCTATGCTTTAGCATCCTCGTAGATCTTTGAATTGTTATTTCTTACATTCTTCTATGTTGATGTCATGCCACTGTTGTGCCATCACCCTTACGTTAGTAACTCATCCCCAAAGTTGTGCAGGTAGTAACCTCCCAACCAGGTGGCCTCCCCATTATGAATCGTACTCCTTTATTTTCATCTTCTTCTTTAATATGTTCTCTACGTCCCCTTTGGTTGTGAGCCGTCCTCCGTAGGGTCACTGACCCATTCACTCCTTCAGATATCTTTTAACCCTCTTGTTGGCTTTTAACCTACTATTTATATCATATGATACAATAATCTATGCCCTAACGCTGTAGCTATGTCTTTAAATTTCCCTGTATCTTTTTTAACCAGCATATCATTGGGGGTTATCATTTACCGTCCGACCGTCGTTATCCACCTTAGAAATGTTGGATGTTGCGTCCCTTTGTGTTGACGTCCGATGCCGCTATGCTGGCATTACAAATGACTTGGCATACCTCCATAAGCCATAGTCATGTTCTGATTTAGGGATTGTAAGTTATCTAGAGTCATCACGGCACCTGCCTTGCGTTTTCTAATTCTATCTAAACCCCCACGTCTGGTATTCCCCAGATAGTTAATTTCCTGCCATCCCGACTTGCATTGATGTTCTAGCCCTAGACGTTTAAAATTATAACTCTGCGTAACCCATTGACTTCAACTCTTCCTCATCCAAGCAGGTATCATGTTGGATATCTATCCTTTCGTTCCTCATCCAAGCAGGTATCATGTTGGATATCTATCCTTTCGTGTCTATCATGTTGTATTTTGCCATGCCAACTACAATAGCCTATCTTGGTAGTCAGCAGATTAGATGTCCTATGCACCTTTCACATAGACCCCACACCCTTCATCAATAAGTTTGGCCTTTTCTGGCCTCTCTATACTCGTGTCACTGCACGATTACCTGCCGAACTGTATAACACATCTAGGCCATGGCATCGCTTCATGGATGAACATGCAATTCCTCGTGTCAATGCCCTTGGCGACCACCTCTTGACAGCGATTGCATCATCAATTGTCGTCACCATCAGCCCGGCGTCTCATTGCTTCGTCCTCAACAACCACCTCAGCCTCCAATTCCCATGTAGCATCGCGCCGGACCAAGCTCTCGATGTCATTTTCTTATGCTATTATTTATTGGCCTTCGGCCATGTCTATGCCATAGCCCTAATTAGCACTCCCAATTATAAATATATAATAAATTTGTCGCTAATGGTACGATTCGAATCCTTTATCCATGGATAACACCTGTGTATATACAATTTTGATTTGATTCATACACAATTCTCATCTCTAGCTAGTCCAAGCTTTTCGATCTTTTAATTAAATTTCTCTCTGATATGTTAATAAGTAGACCAACAGCTTTAGTATCTACAAGTGCTCTGATCAGAGCGGCTCGGGGGCGTGGTTCAAGCCAGCAAGGGTTTAATGGCAAGGGCGTATGGAAACCATTAGAGAAAATATATTTGTTAAAAGTCATAATGCGGCTGATAACGGGCTGCCGAAATTGTTGGATCAATATCGGCACAGAGCAACGAAGGCTGCCGGATTTGCTGGAACGCTGTCGGATCCTTTCTAAATAAAGCCGAGCTGCTCCCATTTGCTAGTTTTTAGCTATTCTCAACTAATCATGGATCCTTTATTTGATTCTCCTTGCCTTTTTTCTAAAGAAGCTATTATCAGCAGTAAGAAAGGCAATCCAGAAGTAGGCCTTTTAGTCTGTATAAATAAGTGAGAAAGCTAGCATTCAATCAGTCGACCCAGGCCTGCTACGCCCTGTTATTGCCTAAAGCTTCCTACCTAGCCCTGCTATCCGCTTTTGGCCCTACGCTAGATTACTGCCATATCAGCCATAGTCCTTGCCAGTACCGCCTTGCTGCTGTTAAGAGAAGATTCTTGATGGTGACAGGATAACGATTTCCTGTGCATGCTTGAACCCGGTTGGGTGGATAAGGGAGCTCTTATCAAGTTGTTACAGCTCTAAGCCGATTGTATATCTCTGAATACTGAATTTATTTCCTTTTGCTTATCTTGTGGCTATAAGTTGAGGTTGTTCATTATTGCAAACTCTTCAATTGTATCAAGTGGTATCAGAGCCTAGATTCTATTCCATATCCTGTGCAATGGCCAACCACTTTAATATCTCTGATCAGCAGTACCAGCAGGCATTAAGAACTGCAGATTTTATAGCCAAGCAAATTGCTAATCAAATCGCTTTGCCACCGCCTATATCTGAGCAAGATTATCAAACCAAGTTGGAGCAAATAGCTTTGCTCTACGGATTCTTACCTAGCAACTCCCAGCCTCCACTTCCAAATCAACCTCCACCTGTTAATCCGCCGCCGCCTGCGAATTCCCCGCCAAATTCTCCTAATCCAGTTAGTGCTTCTGCCAGGATTAAATGGCTGCAGAAAGTGGAGGGCATGCCGACTTTCTCAGGGAAAAAGAGGAGTCCCCCTACAGTTATGGGATTCTTAGCTGCGCACCCAAGTATTCCACCTTCTCTGTTGCGAAGTGGCACTTCGACAACTTGGCGTACAACTGGTGCCTTCTCAACTTCTCGAGCACCCTTCTTACGTGTTGTGCATGTTCTTCAATGGATCTGCTATACACCAGAATGTCGTCAAAGAACACTATCACGAAGGTGTCCAAGAACTCCCTGAAGATGTCGTTCATGAGTCTCATGAATGTTGCTGGGGCATTTGATAACCCAAATGGCATTACTGTGAACTCGTAATGCCCATACCTGGTCCTGAAGGCCGTTTTGTTCTTCCTTTATCGTGATCTGGTGATAACCTGACCTTAGGTCGATCTTGGAGAAGACTTTTGCCCCTTGGAGCTGATCCATCAAGTCGTCCGATCTGGGGAGCGCGTACTTGTTTTTGATGGTGTGCTTATTCAGCTGTCTGTAATCTATGCACATCCTCAAGCTGCCATCCTTCTTCTTGACAAAGAGAATGGGTGCCCCAAATGGTGAGACGCTAGGTCTAATGAAGCCTAGGTCGAGCAATTCCTGCAATTGCTTCTTTAGCTCCGTCAGTTCCTGCGTCGCCATTCTATACGGAGCCTTGCTCGTCGGCTTGGTTCCTGGTTCGAGTGCTATCTTACACTCGACTCCCCTGTAAGGAGGAAGCTGCTCGATCTCATCTGGGAAGAGATCGTGGAATTCCGTGATCAAGTTGGCTATTTGCTTGGGCAACTTGCTGAGCACCTTGTCTTCCTTGCTTTCCTCTGACTTGGGTTCTTCAATCTCAAGTTTGAAGATATATGCTACCTGCTCGCTCTTGATAGACTTGAGCAGCTTCTTAATAGATATACACTGCATGATGGGAGCAACTTCTTTACCTGTGATCTCAATGACTTTGCCGTCGGGCGTTGTGAGGGTCACTTTCCACAATCAATGATGGCCCCTGCTGGTCCAAGGTATTCCATTCCTATTATCAGGTCGTACTTGTCGATGCCCATTACTTCTGCCCCCATCGGGATATTAATTCCCGGCAAGTCAATGTCGAAATTGATCCTCTTCCCTGCGTATGTCTTACTGCTCCGCTTGCCAAGATTACGGGCTTCGGCTTGGACTTCAATGGTTTCAACTTCAACATATCAACCATTCTTGGGGATGCAAAGTTGTGGCTACTTCCCGAGTCTATCAGGACTATGAAAGACTTGGCCTTGGCCTTCCCTACTGTGGAAATTACCTTATACTGGTTCTCTACTTGTTCTGTATCTATGACAGCAAAAATGTGTCACTCACCCTGAATGTAGTCGCGTGCTGCCTCGCCATCATCATCAGACGGAGTGTCCCATTCACCCAACTTCGCTAGCGCTGTGCTCATGACGAAGGGGCAGTTCGCCGTTCTGTGGCCTGGTTGGAGGCATCTGAAGCAAAGCTGCTTCTCTATACACTCTTGTCTCTTCACTTTGGGAATTGCTTGTATCGCACTGCTTTTGAGTAGTTCGACCCTTCCTGCTTGTCCTTGAAGGACACCTGCTTCCTCTCCTGTTGTCTTCCCGGGTTGTCACTATATGGGGATTTAGCTGGACTTGGGCTGGATGCTCTAGGGCTATAACTCCCTGTTGCCTTGCCTCTATCCTGGTAGTATTGCTGCTTCTGCCCGCTGTTCTGAGGCCCCATTCCTTGCAAACTTATTGCTTTGGATTCTGCTTCTGATACTGTCTTGGGATCTATTGCCCTTACAAACTTACGGCCTTCAATGTAGCTCTCCACTGCGTGTTTTTCACTCAACTTCGGCACATACAGCCTTAGTCTCATGAACTCCTCGGTGTACTTCTGGACTGTTTTGTACCCTTGCTGCAACCTGTAGAACTGCTGCATCATGTTGGACTTGTGTTCCCTGGGGACGTAATGGCGCTTGAAGGCTTTAGCAAACTTTTTAAATCTGCACCCATCTCTGCTTAAGCCATGGGCCTTGGCATAACCCTTCCACCAGATGCGTGCTGCTCCCTTCAGATTGGCTGTTGCCACCCTGCCCTTGTCCTTGTCTTTCATCCCATAGGCGTTGCCATACTCGCTCATCTCGTCGAGCCACGCCTCTGCTTCCAAGCCTGACCTGTTCTAAGAAAGAAGAGCATGATTTTTTTGCCCACTTAATCGGCCGAAAATTTTGGTCCCAGCTGTTGAATTTGGACGAGAGTGGGCAGAAAAAATTTTGATGCATTTGCAGATGAAATCAAGCTTTTTGGCAGGGTTTGCTCTTATGATTGCAAGAAACAGTAATTTGAGATCTTTTTCGAGTTAGATGAAGATAAAATGAAATTTAATTGGTGCCAGATTGAGAGGTTTTTGGTTGCGGAAGAAGAAGAAAGCAATGAAAACATTAAAATATTGACAGTAAACAAGCAAGATCAAGCTCTAGATACTCTTGGACAAGGGAAAGAAGGTAATTGCTGATGATGAAGAAAAGGGGGCAGATACCGATTCAGAAGATTCAAACTATGATGTACCTATCAGTTCCTTCATGGGCAATACAGGTAAGAACCTACACTGGCCTTGTTCCACTGATAGTTTTATGCAATTTGAGAAGAGATGGCAAAGCCTTGATGGTCTTGATCATTTCAATTTTTTGTATGCTGAGGAAAAAAAGTTTTCTCCTTGTAAATCAATTCTTCATACTTCTACTAAACCAAAACCAGTACCTATTGATGCTAGTACCTATGATGTCATTCTCTCTGTTGCACCTATTTAAACACTCTTTCCTGATGCCATAAACATTGGTGTTGTACATGCTACCACAACTATCGTAGATGTTTCTACTGCTTCAGGTCCTTCCCAAGAACTTTTTCATGCTATGAATGAAGTAGAGAATGATATTGCCATGGATGAAGTAGACAATGATGTTGCCATGAATGAAGTAGAGAATGACATAGATGAATTAGACAATCATAATGAAGGAGTGAAACCAAATGCTCGTAAGAGAGGCAGGCCCCTGTGCAAAATGGATGTGCTCATTTTCCTGGAGACATGGGAGCATCAAACAAGGCCTTGCCAGATATACCAGGTTTTCTCGTAGTGGATTATGTTTGGAATATGAAGGAACATGGGGCAGGACGAGGATATGGCGGCCTGGCAGCTTATGCTAGAACAGAAATTGCAGCTCATATTAAGGTAGTATCAAAACATGAATTCAAGCAACATATGTGGCTGCAAATTGAGTTGAAGAATTGTAGAGCATACATAGTGCGTGCTACTATGCACCTTTAAACATGAATGTTTATAACCAAGCAGGTCTAGACAGGGACAACTCGTTACATGCACTTAACAGAGAGGTGCTGATTTACAAGGATCAAGCAGAAGTATTAGTTGTTGGTGACTTTAACGCGCGAACCAAGGGTCTGCAATCTATATCATATGTGAAGGAAGGAGATCCACTCCTACTTGAATAAGATAATAAGAACTTTAAACGATAATCCCAAGATCAGTTAAAGAACGGCATGGGTGAGCAATTGCTGGATTTTGGCACATCATGTGGGCTTATGATAATGAACGCGATAGAGAGATACTCAGAGACAGGCAGCAGCACTTGCATTACTCCAATGGGAGAGAGCATTGTGGATTATGTGCTCCTATCACTCGATAGTGATTTACTACGACAATTAAAATTCCAGGATAAAGTGCCAGAGTTTGATCATGTAGGCCTGGTATTAGAATTGGCAGGAGACTTGCATGTGGAAAAGAAACACATATGTTTCAAACCTAGGCTGAAATTAGATTATGCCAAACAGGAGATCTTCCAGGAACGAATGACTCAGACATTAAGTTGCGTAATATGGAAAGGCACGTTAGAAGACAATTTTGGCCTCTTCACAGACACAATAATGAGAGAGGTTGCAAAGTGCTTTGGATTTACTAAACCCAGGAAGGAGGGGCTTTTATGTAATACCTGGTGCGATAAGGAATGCTCCGTAGCAAGGGCCCGATTACCAAAAGGAAGCAGGCTGAAACCAAAATGGTATAGACAATTGATAAAAAGTAAGAAGAGAGCATGAGTCCAAACGACAGAAAGAACTATGGAGTTGGCTATCCGAGCGTCCAAAAACTTTTTGGAATAAGCTCCATGGGCATATAGACCACCAACTGTTAAAGGAGGAAGATCTTTTGCGGCTGGTACAGTCCATATACTACTGTGAAGATGCACCATGGATGGAGAAAATGGATGTGAATGAGGACCTGTTTACAGTTAAGGAAGTAGGTATGGCTCTGAAGCAATTAAAGAATGGTAAGGTTGTTGATCTGGAAGGGATGAGTGCGGAATTGTTAAAGTGAGGTGGTGATGTACTCTTGCGGATATTAATCAGTCAGCTAAATGCCGTAGTCAAAGAGAGCTTGCCAAGATCATGGCAGTTGAACAAAGTAGTTCCAGTTCATAAATCGGGTGATAAGGCGGATGTCTGTAACTACCGGACAATCATGGTAGGGAGTATATACTCCAAACTATTGGGCTGCCTGCTGGAAAGAAAATTGTCGCATGGGCAGATTTACATGGGAAAAGAGCCACATGCCAAGCAGGATTCAGAAGGATGCACAACACTCTAGATCACTCTCTCACGTTGAGGATGCTCATTGAAAAGGCCAAAAAACCAGGTAAGGCTTTGTTCCTTGCATTTATTGACTTCTCTAAGGCCTTCGATACTATACCAAGGGATGGGCCATGTAATAGAATGAAAGAGCTTGGAGTTCCGATCTCAATCAGGGGTGCAGGATCCAAAGTATACAAGTAAGTCATTGCATGGTTAGTAGATAACTCAACTGAGATCCGTAGCACAATATGTGTGACGCAAGACTGCCTTATGTCCCCGACACTTTTCGGGTTGTACATAGATGAATTGCAATTGTATATGGAGCGGAACGGGCCTACAGGAACTCAACTAGGAGATTATGTGATCCAATTGTTGCTCTATGCGGATGATGTGGTACTATTGGCAGACACACCGACAGTACTCCAAAAACACCTGCAGACTTTGGGCGAGTTTTGCAAAGCAAAGAAGATGAAGGTAAATCTGTCCAAATCTAAGATTATGATATACGGCACAGTTAATAAACCAAGTTTTACTTATAATGGAGAAGCATTAGAGATTGTAAAGAGATTGTAAATTAATATAAGTATCTTGGAATAGAGTTTAGTACAGATTACGGATGGAAAGAATGTGCTAAGAAGCGGTTAGCAGGAGGGAAAAAGGCCCTATATGGCATGATCTGGAAGTGCACAAAAGCATCGTTACAGGATTGCGGGCTGAAAATAATGATGTTTAAAACTCTAGTTCAAACAGTTGTATTATATGGTGTCTCAATTTGGGGACCAACACTATCTAAAGGGCTGTGGAAACTCGAGGGTATTCAAAAAATATTCTTGCAAGAGGAGTTTGGAATTAAGCAGGAAACACTCTATCCTATAATGTTGGCAGAGGCAGGATTATTACCTTTGGAAGTGGAGGCGCTGATTCAGACTATTAACTATGTGAACAGGTTATCTGCTTTGGATGAAAACAGACTCCCAAGGCTGGTATAATGATATTTTGAACTGGGCTGAAAGTTGGGGGATAGGTAGAACCAGTTGGATAAATTCGGAGATAGGTGTACGAGATATGGTGCAATCACTAGCCCTGAAGCGTATATGGGAAGAACCTGGTACCAAAACGTCATATTACATGAAGGAGGTGAATCCGATGTTGGTATATTTAGATCAAGCATACTTTCGAGCTTGGATCTCACGAAGTTTGAAGACCATAGCACGGTATCGCATGAGCTCACATAAGCTTCAGATCGAGGTGGGTAGATGGGCTGGTATCCCAAGGCAGGAACGGATTTGTTCGATGTGCACAAATGGAGACATAGAAGACAAGGAGATCCTAAAAAACTAGGATGTTACTTCAAGAAAGTGGAGTCACATAGACTATTGTTGGCTCAAATACAAACGAATATGTAAATGGAAACAGCCACTCCATGACCTCAAGGTCCTAAGGGGAGTGATAATATAAATTATTATTATCTATATCTATATCTATCTTCTATATCTAATAATAAAGGCGTTTTAGGATAGTCTGTGCGCAATCTTGTGCACAATCTCATACGTTATTTTTTTTAGGTTATTCTGAATCGTTGATTATCCCCACGTTAGAAAACGTCAAGAAGAGAAACCGTTTTTGGGTTGCCCCTAGGGGGGCAAACCCTTGTTTATGTGGGCTTTTGGCATATCCTAGGTATATGCTAGAATATCCCTAGGATATGCTGGTGACTGCTAAAAACTTAGGATTGGCTGTAAATGCTAGGTCACTTCTGTTGGTGGGCAGCCGCTCTCGAAACCGGCTAACCGGAGAGGTCGAGACCTTGCCCAGCCTCCACATGCCAGGCTTGCATATAAAGATCACATGGATGGGAACGAAGTTAAGGTTGATGTGCCTACAAAGCCAGATGGTACAGAGATTTGTAACATAGGGCCAACAGATCCCGTTATACCCGATGCACATAATCAAGACACAGTTGTGCGGGATGATTCTGAAACTCCTGTAAAGGTTCTTATTTTTTTTCAGACATTTTTTCTTATATATTGGTAGCATTTTCTCTTACCATTGCTTGGCAGGAACATAACTCAATGACCAGCGAAGGGAACTTGACAGAGGGGAGTAATTTTGAAAACAGTAGCCTAGATAGCACTGCAAATAGTGGTCAGAAGCCTCATTCTAGGAAGCTCAATGCTGACGAAATTGAGAGCAGCAGCAGTGAGGATAGTACAACCAATTTGCAGCCTTCTTTGCGGCAAGAGCCACAAAAGAAAAGGATTAATCTCCAACATCAGTTTGTGCGGGAAATTGTAAGTTGACATTGTACATTTTTTTGTGGAGAAATCCTCAATGCATAATATTATGTTGAGCAGGCGTGCATCTGTATTTCACTTCTTTAGTTACTTCTTATGGAAAGGGGCCTTTTTCTGTGGAATAGTAAACGGAGTGATATAGTCACTACAATGCAGACGCCTTATGTGTTTTGAAAAGTGAAGTTCTTTTCTCAGGTCAAGATTCAGCACGACCGAGATCAATATGAGAGGCAATGCCAAGCTGCACAACAACTTGCTGAAATTACCCTTCATAAGCAGGTGAGGTGGTTTATTCTTTCTTTGAAGTAAGTTGGAACAACATGAGTCAACAATATGCTAACACGGTTGAAAGATGAGTATGTATCCTTAGGCCGTCATAGGAACATGAACAGTGATGACTTTATCATCCTCTAGCTGCTTCTAAACTATAAAAATGGTGGCGATTGTTTCCTATTTTTCCAATATTTTTATGGAAACGAATTTAGTAGAATTGGATGTTTTACCATAAAATTGAGGTTTTTATTGTAAAATGTCCATTAATTTGGCGAATTTACTATAATTGGGATGCAATATTATCAAATTTTGGCGATTTTATGAAGTTCGTTAGCGTACGCATCCTAGTAAACCATCAAATCCAGATTTTAGAAAATGGCAAAATATAGCAACTTTACGAAGTTTCACACCTTAAAGTCATCACTGGAACATGAATGGGGTCAAAAGCGAAGAATGGGTTGGCATATGCTAACGAATTATGGTCCATAAAATTACATGCAGTAGTAGTTGGCCTTAGTAATATAAATAGTATTCCTGAATATTACAGTAAAATAGGCAGACAAGCCCATCCATAAATGCAGTCCTTGTTTCTGTTGGGCAATTCATGACAGCCCATAAAGATCTGGATGGGGCATTTGTAATTGTAACTGCTGTTGGTATATCAAAACGTCATCTTAACCTCCACACCTCATTTAGAAGAAAAAGTAAAATGTTGATTAAAAATTTATTTCCAGTCTACCTTGCATTTTGTAATCATTACTATATATTGCGATTTGTGAGACCTTAATTTGGGTTTTGGCAGATGCCAGAGAAAACTTCGCGAGTTCAGCAACTGGAGGAAGAAGAGCTAAGCACATTAAATATAAAAAAGACAGGACACGAAGTCACTTCGAAACTACAATTTTCAAAAAAGAGGAACGTGCATGCTTTAAGGCCTTGCAGATAGCGCAGTAGATGACCAATATTTTAAAGCCTATATTTTTTCGGTTGAGAACAGAGGCACATTCTTCCGGTCTAAGTTATTTTCAGAGCCTATGTTTCTAGAGCCTGTACCGAGTTCACTTCCAGATCCGCCATGTTGCTGGCATGCTTTGTGGCTTTTTGCTAACATGCCCAGTGCTAACATGGCTTTGTGGCTTTGTGGCTACCAAGAAGTATTGGAATCGAGTAAAAGAACTTGGAAAACATTGAAGGACAACAAGGAATAGGTAACTTAGTTGTCAAATGAGCTCGCACAGCTATCTTCTGTATCTAGAAAAGGTATATCAGTCTTATTTGCTTCTGTATATTAGAAATAAGAAGCCATATATGAGGTGAACAAATGCCGTATGTCTGGATGGTGGAAATACATAGCAAGTTACTGTCAACAATCAGGTAAATCAAGGTTTTTTTAGATCCATTGCTTTGGGCTTATTTTTAATATTTCTAATTTACCCTTTCATTCTAGGAGTAGCCTTACATCTGAGTATGGAGGCACACATTTTCAGAGAAGTATGCTCCAGAGATGTCTGTGCCAATTGCATCCATTTCTATATTTATTTTGCCTGAGGTTTTGTAGTCCTATTGCAGCTTCATACATAGATATTGAAGTGGTTATGAATGCTCATGGGATTTGTTGTGCTTACTAAATAGAATGAGCTTAGGACTCTGGATTTCAAGAACATAAATGATAACACCTGCAAGTCGAAATTTGGCTTAATGTTCATAGGCTATCACACATTGGTTTCATTGTTTACTACATTGGCAAGCCTCTTGACTTATGGATCAAGGATCTTCCAACAGCATCTTATTAAAGATGTGGCATTGATTGAACAATTACTATAGCTCCTTGATGTGCATCTGAATTACATCAGTTGCTTTTTATTCTCTTATGTGCATTGTCTTCTCAGGTTTTCTGATGGAGTAATTAGTTTCTAGCATCATATCTATTTTCTACAGGGATTTTGGTTTTTTTGTACCTATGTTTCCATTTCTGCAGAACTCAAGCTTTCGGCAAACTATTATATCAAACAACATTAAGACAGAACGATGTACTGCAGAGAGCTTAGCCTAGATCATAAGGTAAGGTATAATCCATAACCCTATTTTGTATTTTACTTGCATAAGTCAGGAACTACCCTCTTTGAAGATAAGTGGTATGCTATATCAGGAGCCTATTATCATTTGAGCAAAATAGTGAGTTTAGAAACACTGCCGTTTTTGCTACAACTAGAGTTTCAGAACCCTGTTATTGATGCTTGTTATGGAGCTGCTCTGCTACAATTCTCTATTTTGCTTGACAACAAAGCACCAGATATATTTATGATTAGCTGTAACAAGACAAGTGATATAAGCGGAGCTCTATCTCTTTATTGACCATTGATCTTGCATCTGTTTTGTTCCAAAAACATCTTTGGTTATCATTGATGATAGTGGATGCTTTCATTTCCCCAACCTCATACTTCTGCTAAATATTGCAGCCTTCAAGCATCCAATCCAATGCTATATTAAAATCTAAGGTCTCACAGTTACATTCAGTGGATTAGCAAATTGAACGGGTAATGGACCATCTTAAGGTTGTAGATTAAAAAAAAAGGGATAAATTGCGAAAGAAGCCATGCACCTCTGTCATTTGAATTTTTCAATATTTTACTTTACTTTCTTACTAACACCAAGATTTTAATAAGCCATCTAGCATCATCTCCTTGAGGAAAAATTGACATCGGAGTCCTTTGGAACTTCATTCGTGGTTGGGAGAAAGATTTTTTGATTGTGTTAAAGAGCTGTACTTTATTTGATAAATACAGATCACTTTTTTTTTTCTCTCTCTCTCTCTCATCTCTGGAAATTCATTCATCCTTATGTAACGAATCAAATAAACGAGCCAAGGAATGTCACTATGCCATTGAACCTGACTAACACTATCCTTACATATGAAATATGAAGCAGGTTTCATTGTTTTTAATTGTCAAAGCAAGTTTATTAATGTGTTGGCATAGTGTACAAGAGTAAGCGATGCGAGTCCTCTCAAAGTGCTAATGCGTTAACTTCCTTCATTCAAATGTTAGAGCAACAATGCACCATAAAAAATAGTTTGATGTCATATAAGCATACAAACATACAAACGAATACACATAGGTCATTTACTCAAGCCGAAATGCACCACAAAGCAAAATTTATGATATACATAAACTTAACGAACCTTAATTCACCCAGTAATTCGCTTGCTGCGTTTTTGTATTGGGTCCCATAGACCGATTGGTCTCCGTGGACGATAAAAGAACCTTCCTTCCTTCCTTCCTTCCAAGCCCCAATGCATCATAAAGCAACATTTTGATGTCATAGAAACAAGTAGCAATGAACAATAGCAATCCGGCTTCTATACCTAGGTAAATGAATTGTGCATTTAAAAATAACACAATAGAATTTCTTGAATAGTTCATTGTTCAATTATTTTCTATAGCTTTCTGAAGTTTGTAAACAAGCTGCTCTTGCCCTGCTGAGATGAAACTAGGTGCCTGGCTCATGTACACTTCCTCTTCTAATTTTAAATTAAGAAAAGCAATCTTGACATCCTTCTGCTTGATACCAAAACCATGTTCAGCTACTATGAAATAATGAACTTAACTCAACTTAGCTTTGCAACAGGGGGAAAATGTCTCATCCATGTGGGTTTGTGGCATATTCCAAGTATATGTCAGTATATGCTCGAAAACATGACTTTGAAGTGTGATTTAAGCCATTTCACTCTCGGGTCACGGAGGGCAACCCTCCGTGCGCAGCACCTTGTTTTTTTTTCTCATCAATTCAAACGGTGCGAAGCTGATTATGGCGATGTCTCCTTGGGCAATGATGATGGAGTGTTCCAAGTCTTTAGATTGATTGAGGATTTCTCCTGCACAATCACCCAAAAGATGAGCAGCTGGCTTATATTTGAGTTGGGCTCCTGTAAAAACAGAATTCCGGGCCTACATTTTGGTGTTTGAGCGAGGATATGCCGGAAGTTTTGCCTCTGTTTTTCAACCTTCATTTCTCATTTCTTCATCTTTTTTCTCTTGAATCATTTTTTTACTTGGAATCCGTTAAATCATTTATGGGATTTTTCAGCTAATGATAAGAAGGTCGGGCATTTGAGAAAACTTGGTGAAGCTGCAGAAAGGCTTGTACTTATTAAGGCCAATATCATGGATTATGTTGCCATGCAATCTGCCATTGATGGATGTGAAAGATTTCTCCATACTGCTTGCCATTTCGAATTTCCCAGGTGTTTTAGCAGAATTTCTATGGTTGCAGCCAGATCATGGTACTTCAGTGCAGAGCTATTCTGCCCTATTTTTGTGCAAAGTCTTGGCGCCCAAAGCTTATTTCCATCTGCAGAGCCATTTACTCAAGATAACTGTCAAGATTATTGTGCGGTTATGGAGTTTTTACTGCGAATTTCCCTTCTTAGCAGATGCTTTTTCATGCTCGAAGAGTTATTGCAGCCATTTTCGATCTTTCCTTTTGGGTCTTCTTATATTCCGTTCTAGGGGCTGTCATAGTGTTGCTGACCAGTTCCTTCTTCATTATCATTTTACAATGGTTGGTTCATCTGTGTTTTTCCATTCCATTTTGCTATCGACCTTTTTGGTATGCTCCTTTTTCGGCCTTGTTATATTCGGGAGTTCTATTCTCGCTTTTGGGCTGCTCCAGTTGCACAGGCTATTCTTAGCAATTTCCAGATTCTGTGTTTTTTTCTCAAAAGACTTGTGCTATTTATTTTAGAGTTCATCTGCTGCAAGTCCATCGTCTAGGGCATTTTATTCCATTGCCCATCCAAGATTCGTTTCTTAAGCTGGGAACCAATCCTTAATAGAGTTGTTTCAAGTGATCGTCATGCTTAAAGTTTGCGATGCTTCAGGTTGAGAACCAATAATTGTAGAGTTTTTTCAAGTTCAATGGTGTTCAAGATCGATGATGTTATTTGACAGAACTATTTATTTAAAGCATTGAACAGAGTTTTGATGAACACTTCAGATAAGCATTCTGGCTTCCCTTTCTTTCCACTGTATTAACTGATTTATTTACTTTTTAGATGTACATTTTATTGATATAGATTTGCCTCTGCCATAGCGTCTTAAAACATATCTCTTCTTTTGGTTGTTTTGCTAGGGCATCTTAGTATGAGCTTGTTCTCCAATTTCTTCTACATTCTGTGTGGTGACAATAATTATATGTCTTCTTCTTTCGCCCCCTTCTCATCCCTTAGCGCCAAAACCCGTTTACCTCTTTGTCTAGGTATTGGTTCCTGGCCTCGCACATTGATGATGTATTGGATTGGTTAAGCTCTTAGAATACTCAGGATAAAGGGATCCTTGACACTGCTAAAACTTGATATGCCTGTATTATTGCTTGCATATAGGTTTAGAAGTATCATAATCTCAGCACGTTTTGCTTGCAGGTGATGGGTATTTTTTATTTCTTAGAGGAGATTTTCTATTTTCTAGATAAGGCAGCCTCAGCAAGCTTTACAAGCTTTTCATTTAAAATTGGTCTTATAGATGAATGGACTTTAGTCTTATCGTTGAATGATTCTAGAAAATTAAAGAGAGATTACTTGGTGAATGCTTACAATATTCTTGCCTGCTGCAAATTCAATTCAGGTACCATACACTGCTGGAATATTAAACCTTCTATTTTGTGATTCGCTAATTCTATGCTCTTTTTTGCAGTTGAGAAGTGACAAACATCAGGTTTTTCAAAGGAAAGAAATATCATTCTATTGTTGTGCAGCTAAAAATGAGAATTTTTTCACAGGCATGGTTCTAGAATGGATATGACAGAGCAAGCTTTGGATGTTTATAGTCGCATGGATTCTATTTCAAATGGGTATTGCATACAAGTCCTCTTCCCAAATTATTGTGCAGGCAGTCACCTCCTTGCTGGTGCATCACAGGCAAATATTACTCATCTATTTTACTCCAATGTGAGTTTCTTTTTCCGCTTTATTTTGTTTCCCGGAGCATGCAGAGAAAAGTAGGAGAAAGTTCGCATTTGAGGACCCATCCAATCTTTTGCAAACTATTGGAGGAACCGAATCTCCGAGGCGAACATGGATGCTGTTGTTTACTGCAAGTGCACAAGTGGTAATGCGGCCTTTATGCATTATACTTGAATAGTAGCTCTAAGCTAAAAATTGCATATGGCACACCTAAGTTATGGGCTTGCTTCAGAAGATGAAGTCTCTAGGGAGCCTTCTTACTCTATGCCCGTTTCAACTGACATAGATTACTTAAAATACTACCTCCACTAAGTAAACAGTAGAGCATTGCATAATTGCTAGATTGAAGAAACTTGTGTGCATGTTGCTGGGTGTCAGGGCTTTTGGGTGAAACTAACATCATAACATGGCGGCACAAGAAGCATTAGAATTTTGTCTGAAGGAATTAAAAATAAAAAATTGTCACCTCCGCGATGGAAACCTTGACAAGTTCAGAAGAGACCAAATGTAGAGAATCAAAAGCTACTGTTATATACAAATTTCCAGATCTGAAGATCAATGGAAGGTGAGTGTTGAGGATGACAGCTGAAATAGAATCGCTTATAAATGTTTTGAGACTTGAAAAATGTATTGCTTTACCAAGTTCTGGGATGATAGTTGTAGTTTTCCTTTTGCTTGAAGTCTTATGCATCTGCATCATTATTGAACCACTAGTTGTTGAGCTCAGAAAGGTGCCTTGTTGCCTAATGCATGTAGCTCAGAAAATTGTTTGCATTCACAAGTTCGTATTAGTGGCAGGTAGCTGTTAATTATAGCTTTTTCTTGGCTGGTCATTGTTAGCTATAGCTTTATTGTTTGGGAAAATGTCTGATGACTCTCTTAATTTCCATATTCCAGGTTAAAAAGGCTCTACGAGTGAAGAAGGTGGTGGAACATATTTTCCAGTAACTACAGTTCAGCAATTTGATGCAGAAATTAGTATCGTTAATTTTTTCAAAAAATAAGATGGTTTTTTAATGAATTTTCATAGAGTAGATGCATAGACAATGTTGTTGGACTGGCAAGCAAAAACAATCGAGAATCGGGTGTACTTAGGACCAGTTGGGTGTTTGAAGTTCAAAGGAAGGTTCTCTTGGAACAAGAGAATACTAACATTTGTATTTGATACTGTCAGCATTAAGCTAGGGCCATTATAGCCATTCAAGTTCAACTTTGGGAACAAGGAAGATATAAATCGTATTCCAGGCACATCAGACCCATTTTTCATATGGTTTTATGCAGATTATGAAATAATCGTTGCCAAAGGGCATGGTAGAGGATTAGCAATGTGGGTCAAGTGTTGTAGAGTGGCTTTCTGAGCAACATTTACGTCTTAATTTTTTGAAACATTTGTGTTAATGCATTTGGTTATAAAGGCGTTTGTTATTAGTAAAGATGTTATTAGTGATGTGTTCAAATCCTTGAATTTTAACTTCATTTCAGCAATGATATAAGCTGCACTAATATGGCGAGCATGATGTAATATGGCGAGCATGATGGACGATACGTTCGTTATTCGTTTTTACCTGAGATTGCACTTGCATTCAACATATGCTTCTTTGGAGCAACATCCTTAGCGTTATTCAGAACACCTACGTAGGAATATTTAAGGTAGAATCCAGCAGATCCTTAAGAACTATGAGTTTTTTTTAGTTTCTAAGATCTTTGTTGCAGTTTTGTGACTTGGATAGGTAGCTTTGTCGATTTTATCAGCCAATATTTTGACTGGCACAGTTTTTGCTCACCCAAGGCATTGACTCCCTAGATTGGCAACGGCATCATCCCCATCTTGTGGAGGGGAGGTATAAAAAGTTCGTGGACTTGGATTCATGGACTGTGATGAATAGCCTTTTCCTATACTCTATTCTGATCTCTGCTACTTGCTATACTCTATTGTCATGCAGAGTCCATCTCTACCTGCTTTGAATCTCACTCCCCAGCACTTCTTCACTGGTCCATTCGCATGTTACAAGATTGCCATATCGTTTCTGAAAATTTATGATGAGGCAAGATTTCTGTGGCAATATCGTTTATCTAAATCATCATCTATGCAATCACCCAGTTGCACGTGCTGCTGAATTAATGACAATTTTCAGCTTTGAAGTAACCACTTCCCTGGTCATCCTAATGTTGCAAGAAAGAAGCCATTCTGTTTCAAGGCAAGCTGCCTCATATTTTGTCAACTTGGCTCCTTGTCTTTTTACCGTTGTCGCTGAAGGTTCAGCACATCCATTGGATGATTATTTCTAAATGGTGATTGCAGGCTTGCAAGGCATCTATTCGGATTCAATGTGAACCGACTCATATTTCCCCCCCTTGGCACTTTGTCTTTTTACCATTGTCTCATCATAACTTCTTCAACTCAAACTAGGTGATAATAATATCACAAAGACTACGAATGGCTGGTTATCAATTGGCAGATGACAATTTCCACTTGCAGAATCAAGTTTCAAATAGTGGTTTGGCTTTCCGTTGCCTCAGAAGAGTCTTCAGGCTGTAACCTTACACTAGATGGAGATGATATAATTTCAATAACGTTTTTCTACTGCATGCCAGGTTCACTAGATGGACATGACATAACTTCACTTGATGCAACAAAATAGTGATTGCTCTACATATTCCAAAACGTCACCAAGACTCAATCTTGGCACCCAGCTTCTTTGTGCTTTTCCTTAGCTATTTCAAACTTCAAATTGAATGGCCATATTTCCCAATGATCATAACTAGATGTTCTCTTCCATACCTTTTATAATTTGTTGCTTTAATCCCAACAAAAAGCCCAGCAACGCTGGGCACTTTTTCTAGTTATTATTATAATCCAAAGAAGCCACACAAATTTGGAATCTAGCTTTGGACTCTTTGTGATTCAACCAGTGGTTATTGCTTGCAATTTGAAATATATGATAAGCTCAAATGAGAAGAAGGTCTAGGCTTTCATGCAGTATCAACCCTAGTGGGAAAGCTTGCAGGAATAGGGCATCACATATACTTTGATCGTTAATTTACAAATATGAAATTATTGCAATGGTTGTCAAAGAAAAAGCAAGGTGGCACAGGAACAATAAATTCCAACAAGACCAAGATGTTCCCTAATAAGATGCTGAAGTTTGATGGTAAGAAGAAAGAGATTGAAAAGGGGACCCATAAATTTGCAGATGACATAGAATCTGGAGTAGTTGTGAGCACATGGCAAGACAAGGAGGCAATCCTAGAGAAAGGCAATCGCCAACTTGTGGCTGCCCCTGGGCTTGCAGTAGCCTATAATCAGCATAAGGCTGGTTGTGATATCCATAAGAAGATGTATTTAGCTTCTAACTGTAGCTTGGAGACTGAGATGATGTCGTGGAAGTGGTGGCATCCATTATTTTGGGGTATGCTTGATTCTGTTTTAACAAATTGCTACATCATATTCAAGCATTGGAATTCGGCTGTTAGTCACTATGAATTTCGGATAGAACTACAAAGACAATGCATTGCACATGAACTTGATCTTGCAGCAGCAAGCTTGATAATATCAAACCCTTTGCAAGTAGGTGAGAGGCATTCTACCTACTATAAATCTGATTCAAACCATAGAACTTGTGCAGTTTGTGCAGCCAATAGGATAATGGAAAAAGAAACTGGTATAGTTCATAAGACTGCGCGAGCAAAGAGAACCAAGTTCTCTTGCCCAATCTGCAAGGTTCATATTTGTTCTGGAGCATGTGATGCTCTTTATCACTCTGAAAAGTGGAGGCCCCTCTTGGAGGATGCAAAAAGCTGACAAGGCCATGAAAAAGGCTGAAAAACATTGAAGGTAAATTTCCTTTCATGCATTCTTTCATTTCTGGTTTTCTGTCATGATTTAGGGCCTTACACGAGCATGTATTGCAGATTTCTTGATGTAAGAGTGGGTGCATTACAGCAGCTAATTAAGTGCATTACATCTTATGGGTTTTGCACACTCCAAATTAAGGTATTCCAAGTTCTATATGCTATTTCTGTCTTATGGAAAATATGTAACATGTTTACATTGTTTTTGTAAATTATGACCATTTTGTTTACTACAAAGGTTGTAACTTTAACTTGTTTTGCATATTTTGTATTTTTAACCAATATAACCCTTTAGCAATAGCTCTAATTTTTTATTTCATGCTAAACGAGACTACAGTTTTGCTGCTACAAATATAAACTTTTTTTTTTTTTGAAGGAC
Source organism: Isoetes taiwanensis (assembly GCA_021234155.1). NCBI lineage: Eukaryota > Viridiplantae > Streptophyta > Lycopodiopsida > Isoetales > Isoetaceae > Isoetes > Isoetes taiwanensis. The sequence goes on along the minus strand of JAJEKV010000020.1, from coordinate 7,308,986 downwards.
TTGAGCCTTTATTATCCAAGGAAAGTTACAGAGTACAATGGGGACTAATAACTCAGTAGAGAGAATGTCCACCAGAGCAAAGCCACCCCACTCAAATATAACATCTAAACAATATGAAGAGCAAGCAAAAACTCATAAGTATGAATCTGAAGATAGTGCTCCCAAATACGGCTCTTCACCTTATTAGCAATTGATGAGCACCTGAATGCTTTGACAATTTGTTGTTGGGCATCAAGAAGGATCTGTGCATCTGAACAGGCAAGACCTTTGAATATGAGAAAATTCCTTCTTTTCCAAATGGACCAAATGATCCATGCAGAAGCCAATTGAAATGCCCTTTTTGCCAAATTATCCCAACTACTTGGATAGACTGCTAATAACACCTGCTAGCTATTCAAATTGCAACGAAAGAGGCCTTGAAGCCACAACCAAGCATGTCTGACATGTCTACATAGGAAGAAGCAATGCTCAATTGTCTCGTTCCTCTGTGCACATAAGGGACAAAGCGCAGATACCTCTGGACGAAATCTATGCACCAGATATTAACGCGCAGACAACGATGAATGACTTGCCACCATAAAACAGATACTTTGGGATGGAGTAGTTTATCCCATACCCATTTCCATACTGCTTGCTGCCAATCCCTAGGAATGACCAAAGGTCATTTGGACGAAGGAGACAAGACGTCCGCAGCAAGCAAGACCTTGTACATGGAATTCACCAACTTATCTGCTTTGACACGCTCATGAACTACCCAAGGCTAGGGGTCATCCACTTGTGCTATTGGAGGAAGAATTGAAGACACCTTTTACCAAATAGCTCGATCCCACCTTAAAAGGAGGAACTGCCAAATATAAACATGACTGGACCAGTAATGGTTAATTGTACAATGTTTGTTTTATAAAATAATTCCAAATAGTCTTTATTGAAGTTTGCAAAGAAATTTGAGCAGGGCATTGAGATTTCAATCCTTTGTACCACATAATTTTTGGAAGGCATAAATGTAAGACTAAATAGGTGTTAACACTTAATGACTTGTGTAGAATGCAACAAAGGTACTTCTGTTCCAATTTAAGCTTCCATTTTATTATCAAAATGATACAAATTCATTGTGCCAATAACTTTTATGCAAGGCGTAAACATTGAAGGGTCCATGCTCAAATTCCAAGAGTTGAAATTGATAAACATATTAGAGTTTTATTTTTTGAATTGTGATGATCAATAATGGTCTATGGCATAGATCAATTTTTTTTAATTTTTTAAGAGCATGTCTTATGCTCTTTTCACATAACATTTTTTGTAATGGTATCCTATTCTTGGAAGCATTCAAACAAATGATTTTTTAGGGTAAGACGTGGGACATATGTGAATCTTTGGCTTCTAAGTCTACAAAGTAACATGCGCTCCAAAATGACCATCTAATTAGATAAAGGCAAACTCAAATTATGCCTCCAATTTATTTTTGTCCAATGGAGAACCTTTTTTTGTGAACTATGTTAGAATGGGAGATCAAGATTGCTTGGCAAGTGACTACTATCATTTTTCAAGTGGACTGGTTCCGGTGGACCAGTAATGGACTGCAAGCAAGACTGGATACATATTCACATCTTCATTTCTTGAGAGCACGTCTTATACTCTTTTTATGTGCTTGTTTTTGTATATATATCCTACTTTGGGAGCCTTCAAAGTGTGTTTTTTTGTTTTGCATGGAAAGTGATAAATAATATGGATCTTTATGGTGAATCATTGGTTTCTAAGTTTATAGAGCATCGTGTGCCTCAAATGATCCTCTAATTAGGCAAGGAAAATTCAAATTGAGGCCCTCATTTATTTTTATCAAATAGAGAAGACTTTTTGCGAACCATATTTGAAATTAGAGATCGAGATTGCTTGACAAGTGACTATGGTTATTTTTCAAGTGGAACTGGGTCCTGTGGACCAGTAATGGGTCAATGGTGGACTGCAGGTTACAATCTACCTTGATTTCTTGTGAACACATGTTATGATATTTTCATGTACTTCCTTTTGAATTGGTCTTATATCCTTGTGCATTTCAATTTTATGATTTTTTGGAGGACAACAATAGCTAATTCCTCTTTCAATGGAAGAAAATTGCAAGTTACTTCTACTAGATGCCATAAGTCTAAGCCAAATTATCAAAATAAGGGCCAAAAAATATTTTATCTAGATGAAGCAATTTGTTTGCTACTTATATTCCAAATTTCAAATCAAAATTCGCATCCATGCAAAAGTTAGAGATCTAATTGGGGAGCTGCCTTTTGAAAACCAGTATTGGTTCACAGTAGACAGAAAACGGTTTTGACCCTGTCATGTTCAAATGACTCTATCTCCCTTCCCAGGGTTCAGATTGAGATGCAGTTTTTTGGGTCATACTCCCTAACTCGTCTAGAAAAATACAAAAATAATGAAAAAAATCATAAAAATATTTTTGTCGAGACAGATCTCTGTTATGTAAACATAAAGCAAAATTGACTTGACCCCTTGGGTTCACCTAAGCATAACTTTCAAGCACGGAGGGCGGTATATTTTTAGATATTTTCCCCCCGCAACATGACTGGTATAATTCTTATTGGCAAGATGCTTTGGCATATTCTGTGTTTCGGGGGGCAAAAAATAGCACTGTAAAAAAAAAGGAAAAAAAAAACTCAGCGTCACGTTCTTTCTCTGATCTATCTCATCGATTCTAGAGCCTCGGTGCTCCAGCCATCTATCACAACAATGTGGCGGATTTGCTTCCGGCATGGACATGTGCAGACAGGTGGTAGGATCACAGACAGCTAGAACATGGTTGAATGAGCTGTAAGCTGTTTTCTTTGTCTATAAAATAAGAAGAGCTTCTCCTCGTCATTCCTTATCTGCTTCAGATTGAGCGCCTTCATACTGTCTTATTTTCTTTTGGTTGTTTTTCTTTTTATGATGCCAATATTGCAAATGTTAGATGCAGGCAACCAATCCGAGTTGCCACTGTTGAATTGAGGGCAACTCGATTGTTGCACTGGAGGCAGAGGCAGGCCAAATTTGGGGACGCTGTTTCTTCTCATGGGGCTGTTGAGGCTTCCGCACCTGTTCTATTTCCATCTTCCATCGCAATTAAGGTAAGGAAAGAAAAATTGGAGGGCTTTGCCAGCATCGACATTTGTTTGCATGCAGAGGTGAGGCGGCATGGCCAGTACCTAGCTGTGGGCGATATCAAATATTATTTTGGAGTTTTGAAGTTTTTGAGTTGTTCGTGACTTAGGCCTTGTTAAGGGTCTGTTGTGTATTTCTATCTGTCTGTTTAGGGGTCATAGTTAAAAGCTCTTTCACGCCTTTTTCCAGTTTTGTCTTATTTCTTGGGGACAGAGAATCACGCCCTCAGACTCCGAGCTTAGAGTCCGATTTGCAAATACAGTGGGCAAAAGAACGGCGAGCATGCTTATTCTTATTGTAAGGGTTCGCTCCTTGGAAATGAGTATCTCAAGATCTACAGTCATGCTTCATTATAGATTTACCTAAATCTTAAAAATGACTTGCGGGAAGGAAATTATTCATTCTAAAAAATGGCAAGAAATGATGCCTCTCCTTCACAGCAGTCTTCTGCATTGCAACCCATTGCAAGCTTCCTCAGCTTCGAGGTTAAGCCCATCACAACATGGAAATCTCGCATCAAATACTTCTGCCAATCGTGTCGCAGATAGAGACCCCACCTACCAATGTTACAAAAGAAAGCTTCACAATCATACAACAAACTAAGAAGTCTCCAGTTGCATCTTATCAGGATAAAAAATCAGGGGTTTCTTCCTTCCGGTACTGCCCAACAACAGGCTTTATTACAACAAGCACCTTAGCACTCTTGGACGTAACAAGACTTCTATGTTGGGGACAAAAAAAACATGTGGATCTAGCATAGAACGAGGGAAAGACATCTTCGTTGCCAACTCAACTTTGGGTTTAGACAGAATGCCCAGAGAGGGAACATTCATTGATCTTAATGCACAGCCTCTTGCAAGTGATGAAGAAAAAGTGGGCATCCTCCCAATGCAATTGGCCAGGAACCTATCACAAGATTTCCATGTCTTTGTGAATTCTCTTAAGCTTTCTACTAGTCATTTGACCTCATGAACGCATAAAAATTTGGGTAGATGTTCTCGTTGATGCATGTACATTACTTCCTTGCTGTCAGCTATGGCCAATCTGATACCACTATAACCCACTGATTATAAATGCTTTTTGCAGTTTAACCTTGGTTTCTTCGGTGCAAGAAAACCATCAAGAACAGACAACATGACGAACATTAAAAATATTACCAAGATTATCATTGCCATAGTCCTGAATCCTGTGAATGCAAAAAGAAACGCAAAATGGATAAAATTTCTCACAGAAGGGCTCAAAAGAGAGAAGATTTGACAATTTATAACAATACTAGAAGATCCATGCAAAACAAAAAGATATAAGAAGCAAAACGTTAAGGAAAGCGGACCAAGTATTTGGCTTGCCTAACTTAAGCCCCTTTTGCTATGATTGAGGGTTGAGTTAAAATTGCAATTTGCCATCTTGAATTTGCAAGATATAAATGCCTATCCAACAGAAAAATATAAATGCCTTAAAAACGTTAAATTAGGCATGAATTTAACTCTTAGCATCATCCTCATTTATCTAGAACCGTAGCATCCCACAACTTTGGAGCACACGCATTTGAAATCGGAGAGAAATGTTTGTTCTTGCCTTCAACACTGGAACATTGAGGGGTTGATGAAGAGGCCGCCGCGATAAATTTCTTGTAACATATAAGAAGTGTTTGCTTAAAAATTGAATCTTTGATTTTATATGAATTTTAAAGTGAACAGTGTAAATACACCAATTCTGGTCCATCATGTGACGACTCTAGTGTTAACCTAAAGTTCAGGACCATTTAACCTAACATTCTGGAAAAGTTTACAGCCATAACGAAGAACTTAACTATAGCTAGTGCTTACCATGTTGAACATTATTTCATGATGCACTATGTGGAACATATTGAACAAAGCACTTCCTTGTCAACCTCGTCTATATACAAGTGATGTAGAGTCAAGGACCCACTTTCTTCCGTTGCTATGATGATGCCCTCATCCAAGTAGTAGGAATGCTCGTTACAATAGGTTCCATGTTTACTTGTTTGAAATTATGGCAGGTGCCTTTACTATTTGTATTTAAAATTTTGGTCGGTGTCTTTGTGGCTATTGGCATGGTGTTTTAGGATGAGATCCCTTGTACACCAGAGCCAAGATTTGTACTTTAAGATCTTGCCTTATGTCCCAACCCATACTCTTGCAAATTATGTCTTCATTAAAAATGAGGGACACTGATTTTCTTTTTATTCTCTTACTATTAGACATGTGAACCCACCTGAATACACCAATGTAGATTTAATGGAACAAAGTCACCTTCTATAAATTGACGTACAACTAACCTGGGCATGATTCAAGGGAAGACGTCATGAGCAAGTAAATATAATAAATTTCTATTTGTCGTGTTCCCTATTTCTTTAACAATTTAGGTGGAATTTATTGTACTGCGTTATTTGATCATACTTAATGGATATAAAGATGATCTAGAATTGGATCCTTTGGATATTTGGATTGCCTTTTCATACTTCTATGAGGTTGTGTTATCAAGAAAAAGAAGCTTGCGGATTCCATTCTAGAATGTTGACTCAAGCTCTTTACACAAGATCATTGTCTCAAGGTTACCCTTTCTAGCATAAGCCATGTATCTAATTTTACAAGTCTTGCGCAGCCCATTGCCATAGATACCTGGGGGAGTTTCAACTACCTCCAATCAGCACATGACATGTGTTTTTCAATGTTTGGCGATATCATGTTCTGACTTTTTGGTTTTTCGTTTTGTGTGTGTGCAATCTGGGGGGTCCGCTAGATGTAGATCATCGACTAGAAGTCCCCCTCCTAGCACTTTACATCGGGAGATTCATACCCTACATTTACGGATATGATAATGGCCAAAGATTCAAGCCAAGAAAATCTGGACGAGTGCAGATGCACGAGCTAAATTTTTGGAAATACAATTTTGGCTATGGGTCCAATAATAATAACATTTCTTATTCACGTTCTATAAGAACCTTAATTAAGGTCACTATACAACAGATTAATAATTTTAAAAGTAGTGATCTATAATCAACAACGAATTCACCTAATTTTCTTGGATCAAGTTGCAGTAATAAGAAAAATGTATCTTCGATATTGCATGTTGATCTGCATGTTCTAGGTGTATTATCACCAATAAAAACATGATGTTCATCCTCAACTCGCCCCAAGCATCGTGATACTATAGTTAAATTTTTTCTCGTGGTAACAATACCATTTAATTGCCCTCAATGCTTAATCTATATGCTAACTTGTAATAATACTACGCGACCACATCGCGTTAAACGGCACAATTTCTTCAACTCATGCTTATTTTCGTAATTACACAAACCTCATAAAGCAAGATTTTGCAGCTCTTTATCAATTTGTATTTCCGGAGATTTCACTCGAGAGAATTGTTAAAATTTGGCTGGTTTTGGAGATTTCACCCAACAAAATTGTGTTTACCCTTCCGTTCATGTTCATGTTGCAAGAAACACCTCGAGGCTTAAATTCCGAGGTGTCAGTGACACCTCCTTGAGGCTTAAATTCCAGAGTGTTAGCATGCCTGCCTTTACACGAAAACATGGTACATCTCCAACCCAATAGCAACCAATGGGCTTAAACAGTTGTTGAAATGGCAAGGGATTAGCCAAAACACAACATCATTGCTCTGTTTTGGCCAACTCCGTTGCTTTTACGTACAAGGAGAAAAGTACTTATCATGTGGGTATTCCCATAGCCGAGCCGATCCATTATATTATTCTAAGATTTTGCTACATATACCAATGCAAGATGCAACTGCAAATTGGGCGCAGATCGGAATTGGTATCCGCTGCATGCCATGAGTAGCTTCCATCCTTAATGGCCGTGTGCAGCTATGGAAAAATAAAAAAGGAAAGCTATATCAGCATGCCGCTGCTGCACGAAAGCTGTGGCAGAGATCAGAGCCATTAATAGAAGAGAACGTACCTAAAAATGTAAGGTACGTTAAAGTGCTCCTTTCTTTTCCAAGTCCCTGTAAACTAACTTTCCACAAGTCGTAGCACGCAGCATATTGTATGTATAACTATAAAAACAACTAAAAGACAAAAATATGCCCCAGATCATTCAAGAATCGTGTAGCCTCTATCCAGCATCCAGTACAGTTTCTTAAATAATTTTTAAAACAGCACCCAAATAGCAGCCGGCCATTTACTTGTATTTTTTTACTTCTGCAGATACAATGTGGGAAGTTAACAGTTTCACGTTCCCAACTATTATAAGGTAATCACATTTACAAACTTTCTAGTGGCATCTTTTCTTAAGATACCATGTAATCTTAATAGTTAGTCAACTATCAACAATTCTATACATTGCTGGTTTGCAGTTCCTGAAATGTACAAGAGTTGATATGGCTATCTCTAATGTTCAACACCCAAATGCAAAAAAGGAGGAGAGCATGGTTAAGGTCTCCATTTCTCAAGTCCACTTACCTAGACATCAATGAATGAAATGCTGTATTCAGCACAAAACTGTGTATTTGGAAGGAACCCGTTATTCTGCCAAAATGAGAATTACAGGTTAAACAATTTTGGTTGCTTGTTTCTTTGTCTTTGCTTGCGCTTGCGGCGTATTGAATCTCCCCATGTACCCAGCCAAACTAATGCATCTGTGCTGTTGTCTTTTGAAATTCCTTCACAGCCAGAACCATTCTGCTGTGCTGATGCCGCTCTATCTGCCTTTGCTATGTTACATTGTCTTGCAGATCGTCTTCCTGTCGATTCCTCTGGTCCTACAAACATACCAAATTTTGTTTCCCTGGTAGACCTCATCAATCCACCCATCAGTTGTAGGTCCTCCTTGATCTCTTGTCTGGAGAGTGATCTAATACTTGGTAGTGTTTCTGCTTGAAAATTCTTCTGCCTCTTGGGTCGTCTACATGACCTTCCACTGGCAGTTTTCTCAGGAGCTGCTGTATCTTCATCATTGGCTCTTGGTGCCATAACAGAGTTTGAAATTTCGTGACTAAGATCTGTTTGCTTCAACTGTAGAGTGACATATTCAAAGGGATCAAGCTGAGATGAACTTTCTACTCTCTTTTCAAGAGGTCTTTCTGCTGATTGTGCAGAACTTTCAGAATTTGATGTACCAATGTCAGTGCATTTAGTGGAATCTGTTTCCATTGGTATTGCATTTGCAAACCAAGCCACAGATTTCTTTAAAACTGGTGGGGTTTTCTCTCTCCCTGCGAGTACATCATTTTCAGGAGTAGCATCCTCAGAAGCACAGAGGCCAAGCAGCAAAGATGCTGCAAACTCAGCTGAATCAGGTCTTAGCGAAGGAACTACACAGCTTTCCATTGTGTCACTTAAAACTGTTTCTCCATTATTCTGCTCTTTGGTAGGCTCCATTACTTCATTGCTTAATGCCAACGTAGCCTGGTCTGATTCACTGACTTTATCGCGAAAAAGTGCACCCGCTATCATATTCTCTGCTTTATTGTCCTCCTGTTTGTGGTTTTCATCCTTGATTTGCAATGTTGATTTATGCATCTTGAAATGGTCTTCTATTTGGAACTCTTTAACAGTTTCCAGTTGAGGAAACTCATTTGGAACTGAATTCAGCTCAAGCCCTGCACCAGCAACAGAAGTCTTTACAACTTTCTTATGATCTGGCTTTGTACCTCGGCAGTCCAGAAAGGCAGAAAACTTTCCTTGGCCCCAAAATAATCCAGAAGTCTGATTGTGACTCACCTGTGATCCATCTACTGTGTACTCCATGCAAGGATCATAGGAGGAATTGGAGTTGGAGAAAAACGAATTTTGCAATGCCATGTTTGATGCATGTACCTGTATCTGATGAGGCAGTGCTCCAACTTGTAAAGTGGCTACTTGATGGAGCTGCTGTGCAGTCTGATGCACGGGCACATAACCATACCATAAGCCAGCATCTATCTTTGAATTTGAAATACTATTATTTGTAAGGGAGTAGTTCTTAGACTGTAATTCTGCGGATGGTATGTCAACAGTCGTATGGTGCCCTTCTAAATAACGTACATTGTTACCTTGCCAGAAGTACTGGGAGTTGTTTTTTGATATGTGTTCATTATAGCCAACATAACCATTGTAAAACCCATAAAAGGGTGGGGCTGGAGAGCTTCCAGACAACTTCACCGGAGGGCCTTTAGGATCTGCTCCTGGTGGTTGTTGTTGTTGGGTCCATTGCAGTGAGGGTTTTCTTAACTCATGGTCACCATTTTGGTAAATGCATATGCTTGGATGCCTTCCATTTTCTATCACGTCATTGCCATATTTCCTTTGTACTTGTGACGGTGCAACTTGACACCCTGCGTCTTGGTCTGCTTTTGCAGAAACAGAAGCCTGTGGATGTACATTAATCCATGTTAGACATATAAAAGTGCATTCTCCAGGCTAAAAGGGAAGAAAACTGTGAACCTACACATGTATTTGCTAAGTATATGTACACCTTAATTTTCTTAGCATGTATTGCTATCTTCTGCATATGACTAGAACACAAAAGCCGGCATCATGCCGCAGCATAAAACTATAAAGATCTTGCAGGAAACGCATGCATTGGATGAGTTTTAACAATGACTTGCAAACTTAGAAGCCCAATTTCAGACGCAAGCAAGATGAATGTAAAGGATCCATATTGCGAAAAGACGCTGGATGAAGAGAGCATAAAATTCTTTCTACTATGGGGAATAAAGTTGCCAACCTCTAAGAACCAATGTGTGTTGGAAGCTCCTCCTTGTAGTGTTTCCTCTATTTTGTTACTGCATGATATCTTGCTAAATTTTGTATCATCATCTTCTGGTTCTGGTTCCTTCTCAAGATTGAAGCTCTGTAATCCCTTGGTCCCATTGCTGCCATTCACCTTCAAAATCGAGGGAGATCTTTCCAGGTCCTTAACGTCTACATTCCGTATAAGTACGCCAGTTTGGTGGCTTACCTGCCTGGACAATTCTATATCCCTGGACTCCTTTGCCTTTCCCCATGCTAAGTTCAAACTCAAGCATGGGCTATCAGGCTCATCCTGGAGATTATCCTTTACATTTCCATTATGTAATTGATTAAGTCCAGTGTCTATGCAACCGTCAGCATCAGGAGGTTGCTCCAAGTCAAATGTCCTGCAGACTGCATTATCTGTCTCTACGAAGGGAGTAGAATTTGAAGGAGGGAAATGCATGGGGCCCAACAGGTTCTTAGTTCCAAACGTTGCATCTTCCAGGTTCACCAATGGAAATATGGAACCCCCATTAGAAAATACTTCATGATTCTTCCTTCCCATCTCTGCAATTAGCATTCTCTGTACTCTATACACGCGATGGAGCTCATGGACCTGCCAGCAGATATGAAAATATAGTTATGAAAACCTGAAACCAGATGCTCCAGAAACATTCACTTTAAACTACCTGTTCCTTGAAGGTTTGCTCTTGTTGCAACATAGTTTGGCGAATAGTTTGCATATCTTGTGTCAAGTACTGTTCCATTGCACTGAAAACGACCCACTCTCAATTGTTTGAAGAGACCAGGTCTTCAGATGTGAGTTTGCTAGATAAGGAAACTTAACGACCTGCATTTGATTTTCTTGTAAACGTTAGAACGATGTGGAGCTCTTCTAAACAAGGCAGAAAATGATGGTTTGTGTTAACGAGGGCCTTAAAGGCAATATCCGGTCCATTAATAATGTAGTTAATATCAGTTAATTATGCACAAGGAAGAGCGGCCAGAGCTCAAAACTCAAAAACCTTGATTCCTCGGAATCTAACTACAAAAATTCCTTTCGTTCCTTTCTAATAGATCTATGGACTACCGGACTTACCTCCACTAGATGATCAGCTCGAACGCCAAGGAAGCCAAAAAACTTGGTATCACGAAAACAGAAAACGTCCAAATGGCTTCACGACAAGAATATCAGAGCCCTGCAGCGACCTCAGGGCCGGAAGAAGAACCTCCATTTTAACAGCTAATCAACCCAATTCAACTAATCATTCTGCAGAGCCAAAAATTCGTTCTCAATGTCCTTAATGCTCGTACTCCGGAAGCTGCTGTGATAAGAAACGACGCCTGCGAGAGATTAAACCATCTTTACAGACAGAAAGCTCCCAGAAAGCGAGAAGCTTAAAACTTCAAAGACACTCAAAGACAGAGGTTGAAAATTTCGCGCTCCAAAATGAGAAGAATCCGTGTTCCTGTCTTTTTTTTTTTCAACATAAATCCACCTTTTCTTGCTTGTCCAGGGAAGCACCTAAAGCAAGAAAAGCACCAGCAAATCTCTACTCAAAAAGGTCCGGTAATGCTACAGCAAACACAGCCCAATTCCGCTCCAACTCCGGCAACCACCGTGCGCTCTACAATCCACACTCTTTGGCATCCCAAACATACCCGAGCTGAGAAACAGAAGCAAGGAAGAAGTCCGCCTCTGGCATTAGACTTTTTTGCCACACTTTTCGTGGCGAAAAGCTTGGATGCTATAATACTGCGCCAGAAATGGCGATCAGGAGCTCGTTTTGAAGCTTATGGCAAGCTGAGCAACTGGGCGGGAAGGATTCCGGCAGACAGGAGGTGGATATCGAAGAAAAAGGCGACGCCATAGCCAGGGAGGGAGAAATCTTGACAACAGAAAAACAAAGAAAAAACAAAGGGAGGGCCGGATCTGGAAGAAGGGGTATTAATGGTAGCATAATCAAGGGGCTAATAATCCCAAGGTCTTGTGTTTATATATTATTATGTTATAAATTGTATAATATTTATTATCTGTTTTCTTATGTTATATGCTTGACACTGACATTGTTATAAATCAATGCTTCAATTTTTGGCATCGAATGTTTGCTTCCATGCCTGATCCTTGTGTTCTCCTTTTCTTCTCCGTATCATTTATTCTATGTTTTTTTAACCATTGTTTGGTATATTTTCTACCCCTTTCTTTTTATCTTCCCTAACCCGCTTAAAATACTCCCATATACCTTTCCCCCTCCAACTGGGTCCTTCCTAACCTCTCTCCACTGCGCATGATTTCCGCCCTGTCTGTTGCATGCCTATCATAGTTGTTTTCTACACAATCAGTTCCATTTTATTGTTTTCTTTCTCTTTTCTCGAATTTTTCTCTAAATCAAATTCTCTGCGGATGATAAAAATCAATTCTATTCTTTTTTTTTTCCTTTTTTCTTTTTATTTTTCAACATTTTTTAACAATTTTCAAGTTGCACGTCCCCCTGCATTTATCATCATCTTCTGTACTCATCTCTCCTATCTTCTCGCTCTCCCCTCAACTTGCTCCACTTAAACGTGTTCATTCCCTTCCTCTGAGTGCCTGGACCTATGTCCCTGATGAAATATCCCTTGGGCCCCTCCCTCCCATAGGAAGTGGTTGATGCTGTTGGCTGCTCTTTACTTCCTCTGGATTTAAAAGAAGATTTATGCCTGGGCGCTGATTCTTTGGACACTTGCCTACGTTATCAACCTTCGTCTACGTCGACATCTTATTGCATTGGTACTTGGCTCACCTAAACTGACAATGTCCGTGTCATGGACAAATTCTCCTTTGCTTGGATAATGCCCCATACTTTTCTGCCACAACATTGTATGCCCCACACTAAATTGCTCCATATCAAAATCGGAATTTGTGTTCCCTCATGTTGTATCCAAAGATATGGACAGGTGCTTGTTATGGTGAAGACAATGTTAAGTACCAGTCCTATAAAGCATATAAAGATCATGTGATCACATCTTAATTGTTCTAAGATTATTTAGTTTGTTATTGACATTCAATTGTAACTGTATCTTTCCTTCATAGTCTAGCATTTTACGCTTTTTCTGACCATGTGAATCATTATTGGTATGTAATCACGTCTTAGCTATGAAAATGTAATTAATTACGCACTTGACTGACAACTTACCTAGTTTAGCAATCGATTGTACAAGTCATTTGAGCATTAATAAGAATAACAAACTGTTTTCAAGAACGTGGAGGACCACATGCACCTAAAGTTTAGAAATGGACAGTATTCAAATCACTCTCTTTGCTCCATTTACAGAAAAGCTCATAAGAACGAGTAAGTATGGCTGGATTGTGTGCAACTAGTTTAATAGATGCAAACTCTTATTTGTTGACCTCGATTTTTTTGCTGTTTTTGCATTTTAGGAAGGAAGAAAGGAAGGAAGTATTTTAACGTCCACGGATTTTAGATAGCATAGGCAAAAGATCTTAAAGAAAAATACTCACCTTATTTAGGATACAAGAGTATATGTACTATGGTTCCAAAGATTAGAAAGTAGTATCATATATCATGGAATAAAATAACGGCTAAGGTTAGCCAAATGGCTATTTTGTAGCAGTTTCGCCAAGAAAAACGGCTAAAGTAAATGGAAAAAATGCCCAAAAAAAAGAAAATTTTAGCCCAATTTTTTTCTGCTCAAATGAGTTTTTAGGTTAAATAGCCAAGCCTTTACCTCCAGACATATTCATCAAGATATCGATTAGCTAAACCTAAGATAGAGTGGGCTTGGAAAAATGGATAGATTAGCCCAAAATTCAACACCAATGTATGTACTAACTTTAAGAAATTTCAAATAGGGTTTATATTTTTCTTTTTTCCACTTTCTTTCTTGTTCCAAGTACAAAGTTGAAGCATTAGAGGAAAAGAAACAATGTAGTCCCTTTTTGTTTAGGTTTTTGACATGTATGTTTGTGTCTTGATTTATATATCTACAATAAATTCAATGTCTTTGCCAAAATGCTTGGATTTTTTTAAATTAGTATAGCGTGATGGCTAATATTTGCCTTTCCATTTTGTGAAAGTTCAGCCAAAAGCGAGAAACTGTGATGGAGAAAAACCATTTAGTTTAGCCAAGTGTTAGAAACTTCTAGCCCCAATTTGAAGATAAGATAAGATAAGATAAGATAAGATAAGATGAATTTTTACGTCCACGGGAACCCAACGGGTTATGGGACGGCACATGCAAGGGCAACAGCCCATCTAAAACCTGGGGATTAGGCCCCATCACCAAACACAATAACCAAATATTAAAAGGCTACCAAGAATAAGATAAGATAATGCTAATGCTCGTGGTAAATTTATGCTTCTAAAATTATCTAGACATAGCCAGTCCAAGGATTGGAAGGCCATTGATCTAGAATAATTGCTGCGCCCTCCCGCATTACCTGCTTTGCCCATTTCTTTTGCAAAGCCGGGCCGCCACTTTGCGGAGAGCTCCTCCTTACGGTTACACAATTGAAGAGGGGAGAGGTCCTCCTGCATCGAGAAACTAGTCCCCTCGAGATGGTTTCCATGCTGAAGAACATGTAAGCGGCTAAGAGTGTCTTGAAACCGAACCAAAAAATGGCGAGGATGATCAGGTCTTGCCGCTCCCACCCTAGTAGTGGAGACAACTCCACCAACCTTCACATGCATGACATCAGTGAAAAAATGCAAAGCCGCATCCATATCAGAAAGGGCATCATCTTCTGCCTCTGCAACCCCTATAATATGCAAGTTCAGGCTCCTGGTAACAGAAGATACTGAGGCAGCCCGCTTCTGTCTGCTAGCTCGACACTGTGACTCCTGGTCCCTTTGGGATTGTGGAGATGTCTGTACGCCCACCTCAACATGCTCCCTTTCTAATGTCTGCACTTCGCTTCAACACAATATTTCTTCTGTGGCTGTAATTCTGTATCTAGTGTCTGTATGGAGGCATCACTTATGCCCAGACTTTAGGGTCTGGAACGAAAGCATGTATTAACTGTAATAAGTGTGTCCATCTCTCAATAGACACGATCATAGATGTGGCTGTCATTCCTCCCTCAGAATGAATGAGTCATGTCAGAATGAATGAAGGTAGTTTAGCTAAACCTATTTCGGCTACACTAAAATATAGGAGTAGTAATTTATTCCATGATGAAGACCATGCATTTATTGCACCATATACATTTTAAAAAAGACAAAATATTCCCTTTGCACACATAGATACAACAGAAAAAAGGGAAGATTATATTTAGAATCCAAAATTTGTCAATAGATCTATTGTTTGTTGGGGTAAGCTTATACTTTTGCATTCTTTCAAAAGCCTACTCATTCAAACATTTTGTGCCAAACCTTGGTTCTTTGAATTCATAAACAAGTTGTGTCATACCAATCTAATTCTATGTTCCAAATTTATGAAAATGGGACTGCTTATCATATTGATATTCACATGGAGTGGTTGGATGGATTGATACAATTTTAAGATCCACGGAGACTGCCAAAAGCCATGAGACGATAGGATGAGCAGAGGCATTAAGCGGCCCCCTCTATCTGTCGATGAAGTGTTTGCTTCTAACTGTCCTGGATCGCTTGCCTATTTAATAAGAGCCCTAGCCGCTTAGCTGCTACCGCCATTGGCAAGACAAGAATAAGAAAGAGCATTCTCATTATCTCCTTGTGTGGAGTTAATTCTACATGGCGCTGGCGACCTTAAATAATTTGGATGAATGGAGGAGACATCTAAATATTTCAAATTTGTCTGGCTTTATCTTGTATTTTGTTTTGTAGTCTTCATCCCCATTTCCAGATTTCAAGCTTCTAGTGTGTAATAGGTATGGTTGCGCAGTCAGTATTTGGGTTTGGATGACATGGCACACTCAAGAATGCCATGTAAAATGAGAGTGTGTTTTATTGATCTTTGTTTATTCATGCTACTACTTAAGCATGCTAGTCCTTTAGCAATACTAATATTTAGCAATACTAATGCTTCCTTCTTATGTCCTACCATAGACATGGATAAGGAGGGCGCATCTCGAGAGGAAGGCGGTGCAATGCCACTACCCCTTATCACAGATAACATTGCTCTCTATCATAAGTTAGTAAAAATTATTATATAGTTTTAAGTTTTTGTTGTTTTGGGGTGCTTTAGGGTTTGTCCTCACCAGTAGTATCGGGGTCAGGCAGGGCTGCCCCCTCTCACCAACACTTTTTGGCCTCTACATTGATCAGTTAGAACCCTGGCTTACTGAGCATGGGGGGGATGGCATACAGCTTTTGCA
This sequence comes from Isoetes taiwanensis, assembly GCA_021234155.1. Classification (NCBI taxonomy): domain Eukaryota; kingdom Viridiplantae; phylum Streptophyta; class Lycopodiopsida; order Isoetales; family Isoetaceae; genus Isoetes; species Isoetes taiwanensis. The sequence goes on along the minus strand of JAJEKV010000020.1, from coordinate 7,292,841 downwards.
CCAGGTCATCCGCCAGCTCATCTATGCGGACGATGTTGACCTTCTGGCCCACACCTCAGAAGCTATGCAGTCTCATCTGGATGCCCTGGACACATTCTGTCAGGCTACAGACATGCGCGTGAATCTGGCCAAGACCAGGGTGGTCCTCATGTCCTCTTCACGCCACCCCACGCCTCCTGCACTCACATATCGGGGACAGCCTGTAGAGATCACGCCCACCTACAAGTACCTAGGGGTGGAGTTCCCCACCTCGCTCTGTTGGGAGGCGTCCATCCGCTATGGGTGACGCCAGGCCGAAAGCGCTTTATGCCATGAGAACAATGATCACCCGTGAGCTCTATGATTGGGGCCATCGGTCACATCTTTTTGCACCGGGTCGAACTGTTCTTAAATGCGACGGGTCGAGGTTTGGGGTCCGGTCGTCTCTTTGGCGACCTGGAATGACTTGGAGCAGGTGCAGAAGGCATTTTTGGCACGGGCACTTGGGGTGAAACCTTCAGTCCCCTATCAGATTCTGCTGCAGAAGCCGAATTCTTGCGCTTCCGGTGGGCAGCCCTTGATAGACACATCGTCTATTTTCAAAGTGGTTAATATGGGTGATGCTCGGCTCCTTTTTTGGCTTACGTTGTGGCAATGGGCCCGCAGCCGCTCGTGGCCTGTTGGAGGGGTAGAGAGAGCGATTGCCGCCGGATGGAACGCGGGCGAGGAGCACGTCGTCGCGAGGTGGACACGAGAGGTCGATCGTGGCGGCTGAGGGGAGTACATGGACGCTTGCTTCCTTGGCAAGCTCTGGGACCCCGACGCTCTAGAGCAGGTCAAAACGGCCCATTACAAGGAGCACATCAACCCCGTGTTAGCCCGGAGCCCGCAGCTCTACCTGCGTTCCCAGCTGCCCCTGAAAAAGCACAGACTCATTGCCTCCATTCGCACAGGTGCCCACCATCTTCGCATCGAGACGGGCAGGTGGATTGGGGAGCCCCGCCAGGACAGGCTCTGCCAGTGCTGTCAAACGGGTGCCATTGAGGATGAGTCTCACACTTTCCAGTTGCCCAGCATTCAGTCAGATCTGGGCCAGATACGCTTCCTTAGTACGGCTGGACTTGCCCCTACATTTGCTGATGAACACACCGTCAGTACGTGCTCTGGGGTCGTACATTCAGGAGGTACTAGATCTGCGAGCCCACCTTTGCCCCCGCCTGGCTGCCCGCTGATCAGGCACTATGGGTGCGGTGCATGAGTGTATATATTTGTGTGTTTTTGTATTCTGTATATTAGAACAGTTTGTCAGCAGGCTGATTGCTGCCACGGTTTTTCCCTCGAAAACCCTTCGAGGCGGGGGTTTTTTAATCCGGGTAGTAATCCGCTTGCTGCGCTTTTGTATTGGGTCCCATAGACCGATTGGTCTCCGTGGACGATAAAAATACCTTCCTTCCTCACATCTTTATAGCATATTTGGATATATAGACTTAGGTTCTAAGTGTACTGGACATGCTTCATGGGTGCTGGAGTATTTGATGCTTGTTAACATCTATCTTAGGAGGTGCCAACTAAATCAGATGAAGATGGTTTTGTCTACATGAGGGTTGTTCATACGCCCTCAATATTGGAGAGGGTTATGTGGGATTTGTTATTGAATGGTGCAAAGAAGCACAAAAAGCAGTTTCTTGCTGAGGTACCATATGTCCTCTGATGGTTAAAGTAGACCATGTAATTGACCCTGCAGATGAGACTGGAGGTGGAGGGAGGAAGGGCTTTTATGGCCAGAGTTTCTTATCTTACAACAGGAAGCTCATTATAAGGCTAGACTACAGAGTCGAGTGGCTGGCAACTTGGGTGGTGCTTGAGAGAAAATTCGTGCACGAAATGGCAGACCCCATTCATGCAGTGTTGTTGATGCAAGATGAGGGGAGAGAGCCTCGTGTTCTCGAATAACACAAGGAGTACTCTCTTTACTAGGGTCATGTCGATGAGCAGGAAGAAGAGGGCCAAGTTGGGTCGGACTAAATGTGCCTAGGAGAAGGACACCATAGACCTAGCCCTTGCATCGTCAGCAGAGGGCCATGCAGTGGATTATGGAGTAGTAGATGAGTTTAATGATGTGATTCATTTGTGAGCTACAATGAATTTGGCTTCACATGTAGTTTTCTTGAGCTCCTCTTTCGGACCGCTCGCCACGTTCTTTTCGGGTGGGTCACCTCATTCAGAGAACCTCCTCCATCCTTTCTGCATCTGTCATTGTGGACCTCTGCATTGAGATGATGCCCATCTACGTCGAGGACATTCCACTACCATCCACTTCATGTCCTCCCATCTTCCTACATCCCTTCTCCACTACCCTAGTTTTCCGTCCTAGACTGCCATCCCTTCTATTTTTTCAACTATTCTCACCCTCTTCTGCTAGTCCATCTGGCTATGTACTATCTAGTCCTGTACTTGCCATTCCCGGCCCCCCACCTCCTCCTAAACTCTCCATTTGGATGGGCATGTATGAAGAGTGTGCTTGACAAAACGTCATGTTTCTGAAGGAAAACCTCCTCAAGGTTCCCATAAGTTCAAGTTCAACTTTGGAATTTTAGGATGGCGTGCACTTCGGTGGGCGTGTTCTTTGAATGATGGCGGCCATCTTGGTGGTTGTAAATATAGGTTGTTGTGAACATTAATGGAGATCTGCAACTCCTTTTTTTTTGGAAAGTACGAGTGGATCTTTGCTTTATGCAGATTCTTGGCCTATCTAAGCAAAAGGGGAGACAAGAAAGAGGATAGTTTTCCATGGTTGGCACAAAAAGTGAGCTCTGATAAGGGTTGGTAAGTGATTGTATGGGATGGACGAATAAGTGGGATTACGTATTGAAGAGCTCCGTCACAATAAAGGTAAATCTGGAAAGGTTTATTATTCTTATCAAAAACACGGTCCCTATGATGGTGATAATGGCAATCATAAAATTGAATTTCACTTGGTGAAGCAACTGCAACCAGGATTCTTTCACATGCCTAAATATCAACCACGACATCTGCCAGAAACTATCACCTCATCCCGCTACCCCTTAGACTGGAGTAATGATGTTGCCAATACTAGTTTTGTTTGTTATTTTAGGAGGATTTTCCATTGAAGGCATTGTGTAAATGTCTTTAGGTTTTTTGTATAGGAATTTTTATATATATTGAATACTTTTTTGTGTCTTAATCTTTTGAATAAGTTGCATAGGCTATGATGATAATTTGTTTTTTAGTTGATATTTTTCTTCTATTCTATTCTATTATTGTCTAAATATATACAATAAAGTCTCATTTTTTTTTGTCATTCTTATTTTTCGTCCAACCATGACAGATCACGACATCTGCCAGAAACTATCACCTCATCCCGATACCCCTTAGACTGGAGTAATGATATTGCCAATACTAGTTTTGTTTGTTCTTCTAGGAGGATTTTCCACTGAAGGCATTGTGTAAATGTCTTTAGGTTTTTTGTATAGAAATTTAAATATATATATTGAATACCAAGAGAGTTAAACATGCGGAAGATAGCGACAACACGTTGGGTGACGAGCCCATTACTATAATCTATCTAGTTGAAGATGTTAATCGACTTTTAAAAGTGGTGAGGGTAACTTCAGCCGGTGCTGTGAATGAGGAGGCGGATCTACGAGCTCAGTTAGATAACGAGAGAAGTCAAAATCTGTCTCTTTCTAAGGAGAACTTGAGCCTAAAAGACCGTGTTTGAGAAGATGGTTGCAGAATTAGAAATGTTGGTTGCAGGCATTGAATTGAGAGGCGACTGTTTTGAGTGAAAACAATGAACACTTATGCAATCTAACAAAATCTTTAGACACAGACCCTTTTAGAGTGACCTCCGAGCAAGCAATTGGGTATCAACCCCGTGGGTACCTATATAATAGTCAATGGAAGGAGCTAAAGTGTGTGAATTATAAACATTGTGCATTGTGCTAGGACAACTTGACACAGGTTGGCTGGTATGCTCTACGGTGTGGGCATCGTGGATGTTACAAAGTCGACTTTATCCTGGTGACGATGGATGGACTATTCCAGAATTGCAATATGCTATACAAGGGCACCTTACACTGGCTTTGTCACAATTGATCGCCATAAGAGAGATGGTTTTTGTATACTTAGAAAAGCCATCCATAGCGCCGCGGTGATTGGGCGGACCCCAATGATACTGCAGAGGAACGTGATGATTAGGTTGAATGATCTAGAACCTTGTATGCAGGCAATGGATAGTCCGCCCTATCTTTTTTCTTTTTTCTTTTTTCTTTTTTCTTTTTTCTTTTTTCTTTTTTCTTTTTTCTTTTTTCTTTTTTCTTTTTTCTTTTTTCTTTTTTCTTTTTTTTTTTTTTCTTTTTCTTTTTCTTTTTTCTTTTTCTTTTTTTTTTTTTTTTTTTTCTTTTTCTTTTTCTTTTTCCTTTTTCTTTTTTTTTTTTTTTTTTTTTCTTTTTCTTTTTTTTTTTTTCTTTTTCTTTTTTCTTTTTTTTTTTTTCTTTTTTTCTTTTTCTTTTTTTTTTTTTTCTTTTTCTTTTTTTTTTTTTCTTTTTCTTTTTTTTTTTTTTTTTTTTTTTTCTTTTTCTTTTTCTTTTTTCTTTTTCTTTTTTCTTTTTCTTTTTCTTTTTCTTTTTTTTTTTTTTCTTTTTTTTTTTTTTTCTTTTTTTTTTTTCTTTTTTCTTTTTTCTTTTTTCTTTTTTCTTTTTTCTTTTTTCTTTTTTCTTTTTTCTTTTTTCTTTTTTCTTTTTTCTTTTTTAGCACACCAGCCCTACCAGGCCTACGGCCTTTCTTGCAATTCTAGCCTATCCACGTGTCTCTTCCACGTCAGCAAAATCTGATGTGGCCATACTCGAACCGTCCGATTTAAAATTTTATGAATCTATGGTCATGAAAATTAGATAAGGCCTGAAATTTGGACACAGAGATATGAAAAGACGTCTCGTGCCATGAGCATTCTTCCTTCTAGGCTTTGCTTTTGGCATGGCTTCAATTCAGAGCTTTCTGCATCCCTCTGTGTTTCTCAAAATCAACACAATGTAAGATATTGATTTCTATGGAGATTTTGATTTCACAGAAAGTACTAACCATGTCGTTCTTTCAATCTGGGCACTGTGAAATACAAAGCGGAGAAAATGGGTTAAAGACACCATGCTTACCAGGCTTTGGACAAATCTGTCACTAGCTACCCTCCAGAGGTAGTGGGGTCAAGCCCCGTTCAGATCCTTAAATGTGACAAAATCCAGGTGGAAAATGGTATAAGCAATTTATGAACCCTAACCATTAGAGTTTTTTTGGGATCTCGAAATATCCCAATATAAACTAATATATTTTATGAGATTATTTATTTCATTTTTTTTCTCTCAACCACCTCCCATATTTTTTGGTCATTAATAAGATACTTCTTCAAGATCGAAATGCAACCTCCCCTGTTAGTCTCGACTATTTTCCATTTTTAGGGATATTTAAATTTGAAATTGCATCCTCCAATTTCGATTGCTAAAAATTAGGTCACGTAAATTCAGATCCCGCCACGCTCAAGATTTGTGTTGTATTTCGACCACTCTTCTGGAATCCTGGATCAAAGACCACGTCATCAATCCGGACTTTAATTTTTTAACGTAAGGCTTAGATGGAGAATTAAATGTTGGCACCATGGAGTTCCCAGCTTTCAGGTAAGATTTACATTGTTTCTCAATTTTGTAATTTGACATCTAAAAAGATGACGACTAAGATCAGGTTATCTTGCCTGAAGAATATGCAACAATTCGGAACAGAAAGCATGGAGGCTTCATGGTTAGAGTTGGTGAAGATGTTTTGACGTCTGAGGGAGCTAAACATGTTGATTTGTGGACACATGGAGAGCTTTATCCCAAGGATCCAATTACTGGTAAGCTCCCAGATTTCAATTCTATCACTAATTTGGTTAAATTCATGTGTGGGGGGAGAAATGGCATGTTGGGATACTGTGAGAACATGGAAAAATATATACAACAGCTTTGTAGCATAATTGGATCTTGTAGGCAAGAAATTGAGTCAATGAGATATGAGTTAAAGCAGTCATCAATGGAAAATAATGTTCATTGATAAAAACAATATCAAATGCTTGAAGAAAACTTTGGCACAAAATGCAGAGTGAAGATATATTGAAGAATTTTGTAATTAAAAAAGGAGAGAAGGAGAGGTCACATTTTGAGAAAGCTTTGATGCAGGCAAACTGCTCAGTAAAATGCCTAGAAGATTGTTTAAAGAGAATGAAGAAAACTTTGATGGGACTAAGTGAGAGGGAAAAAAATGTAAAACCGATGGAGACATTAGCACCAAGAGGAGGGGCCGCAAGAAGGAGAATATATGCAATTAATCAAGTATTCAACACTAAAGAAAAGAAAGGAATTGTAAGAAAAAATATGAAAACGTTTATACTTAATATGTGACGCTCCCTGAATATATACGGCGCTCCGGACGTATACATACAGGGACTTCCCCCTCCCATGGCAACCAGCTCACTATGAGCAGGGCCCTCCGTCTAACTCGGACCATCCATAGAAAGATGCCCGGGTGAAGGACACGGAGGTGTCATTCGGCCCACGCCTTCAATGGGACTCCTAATTCGCGGAAGCGTGAATACATGTTAGCATACAGCATAAATCATACATAAATAACCACCACGAAGGGTGGCACATCCATCCAAGTACTAAAGATGCATCTAGTCCTAAGGAAAACACCCCAAACCCCAGGTTCTACCCCGGCTCAGACTCCTGTGAGGAAAGACTGACGGCTCGGTCTCAAGAGATCAGCAGACGGAGGTATAACCTGGCATTGGCTGGCATAAAACAGTGGCTAGGGTAGTCCACTCCATCCGCCCCTCCTGTGCACACTTTGCAGATGAGCTGAGTCAAGCTATGGCGCCATTGTAGCCTTCCGGAGACGCAATCCCAAGGAATCACCCGTCGGGACTACTCCGGGTTACATCTCCCCGGTCCGATGAGGCAAGTCAGAGAAGTGTCCCTTTCCAGAGTCGCAGTGAATCCATGGGTGAACTAGAGGACACATGCCTCAGCGACCCCCGCATCCGTACCCGACCTACTCCCCTAACTTTATCTTCAAAGTACAGGATGATCACACCACTTTACCCAGGGAGTGTCAGACCCATACCCGGCCCTCTACGTGACCGACTATTAGGCCTAGCTCACTGAAGGAGTCCCCGTAGCCTTTTATGCTCAGGCGAGACCCCACCCCACACTTCATCACTACGACCCCTTATCTGGTGCTTCAATGATGCCATAGATTCCACAGCTCGGTGGGATCTTGTACACAGGCCGCATCTAATGGGAATAATACAGGGCTCTATCTAGGAGCATACTACTATACATGAGCTCAGAGGTCTCTACCCCCCCGTAATCCCCCATCTCCGGAGTGCTAACTAAGCAAAGAACTACTAAACCATCAACCAAAGCACATACAGAGACTAGAGATAAGAATACTCACCATATCAATCAAGGGTTAGCCTAACATGTAACCCACAGAGAAAAACAGAGAGAGAACACACCACAGAGAGGCGCTATGCTATAGATCAACAAAGTAACCTATTGACTAACCGTCAAATCGGTCTTGGGCTGCTCCATCTCGACTAGCTGAAGGGTGCCTGGCTGCTGCTTCTCCTCCTCCATCTTCAGCTGCTCCTAATTCGAATTGGGGCCCAAAAGCCCTAATTTGGGTGTCCCAATTGGAAACCTTGCCTTGCCCAATCGATTTGGGCCAGGTGGCATGTCATTAATTAAACTAATTAGGTTAATTAAGACAAAAATACCCTTAATTAGGTTTTATTAATTTAGCATAGCTAAATTAATCCCTTTTAGGTCAACCCCCTAGGTTAACATACCCCATGGTGGCGTATGCCTACTACGTGACATTTCAGTATATTTATACGTATATCGTATAAATACGTGGAACGTCACATTCTACCCACCTTAGAAATGATGTTGTCCTCAGCATCAAGACTGCTCTTGTTGCAGGGCAATACATCGTACATTGGAAGGAAGTGTCCCCTCCTTAAAGAGCTAGCGTGAGATTATAAGTCACACAGACTTTGTCATGTTCAAAGTGATTAAGTGTGAAATGACTTGTAATGTGCTATTTATAACTCTGGGATAAAAAGGTAGAGGTATAGGTTAGACATGATCATCGTTTAAGACAACAGTCAAGGTTTGTGGAAGTCTCACTGTGTCATTCTTGGTGATGAGTTTACAGTTTATTTGATGTAAGAATCGTTCTTTTTATACATACGTTTAATTCTTTTAATATAGTACAGACTTAGTAAGCGCGCACTGTTTAGTAGGAAGTGATTCTAATCATATTAACTTCTGTGTATATGTATTATATTCTCCCTTCGCTTTGCAATCCATTTAATTACAGCTAGTCCTAATTTAATTTTGTATCAGAATTTTGTTTTGCTATTTTGGTACAGTTTTAAGAACTCATATCCTGACATTTATACTTAGCCTTTAATACAATTATATATTGTACTGTATCTGATATTTTTACGTAAGTCTTGCTATTTTATCTCATTCTACTATATTGGATTATGTGTTTAGATACCTTTCTCCTTTTGACCCTCTTTAATGTTTCCAAGTAAGTGATAACCAGACCTTGATATGCAAAGGGTAAAGACCCTTAGAAAATGAGGTTACATTGTTGATATAAATGTTTTTTTTTTTTGAAGAATATAAGAATATATTAAACCACTAGAATGCGATCAAGTACAATGATAAGTGTGGTGCTAAGAAATGAAGCGCCCATCATGATCCACAATCTGTAGGAATGTCGACCAAATTTCCCGCTTAACTGTGCCAGACAAGCTTGAGACTTGGTAAGCCTGCCACAACTTATGCCTCAAGATCGGAACCAACCGAAAAGGGCTAAGCACTGCATTCTGAAAGACCTTCGCTCTCCGTCTTTTCCAAATCAGCCATAAAAGCCAAGCTCTGCATAAATGAAACGCCTGTCGCTTGGCCACTGCCTACCTGCTAGGAAGGACTCCCAAGAGAATCTTCTGACTGCATGGTGAAGTCCCAAAGAGGGCTCTCACCCAGGACCAAGCTGCCCCTACCTGCGTGCCCGGTGTTGTTACGCACTTAGGTACATGCGTAATTGTAAGTATTTTATTATCATACCGTAACGCGATTACCTCTAAGTTTTTAACGTCTTAGAAAAAAAACCAAAGACGTTAAAAAGTGTTGTTACCGTACCTATAAAATACGTACCGTACCTATAAAATACTTGTAAAATACTTACAGTACCTATAAAATACCTATAAAATACGTACCGTACCTTTAAAATACTTACCGTACTTGTGTTGAAAACTCCAAAAATTTGAAGCAAAAAACATTTCATTTTTCATTCAGACGCTGGTACCTGCAGTGCGGTATGCTAGGTACTTGAAAGGTAGAAAGCATCTACCCGTCTGGAAACAACAACTTTCGCGTGCATAGGACAAAGCAGTGCTCAATGGTCTCACGTCACCTCCCACATAAAGGGCATGTTTCCGCTACCTGAGGCTTGAACCTGTGGACTCGGACATTCACCCTGAGGCTACGGTGCAAGATCTGCCACAAAAGGGTACGGATTTTAGGAGGAGGCAATGTATTCCACGCCCACTTCCACATGGCGGGCCACTTACTCCCTGGAAGCATAAGCGACCACTTATCCGAAGGCGGCAACGTGTCCTGAAGCGCTAGGAGCCCATAAGCCAATGCTACAAACTGAGATGCATCAAGTCCACTATGCGACTTCCAAACGCGATTGACTTGAGAAGGCAACTGCAATGGAATAGCATTGGCAATTCTGGCCCAAGTCCGTATGTCCCACCGCCGAAGGCCAAATCTCTCCCTAAAAAACTCCCACGGCGCCAGATGACCCTCCCAATACCGATCCACGGATAGATGTTACCCTGTGAGCAATCCATCTATTTTGAGTACACTGGGTGTAGGGAAGAGGCCAAGGGAGATGCAGAGTCTAAGGGTACCCAGAGAAAGGGCGATGAGGCTACCATACACCTTCCAGACCTTCAGGAGACCCTTAAGAAAAGGCAAAGCATGAGGGAATGGCCGCAAATCCTCAAACAGAGAGCCCGGCAAGCAGAATCGAGCCAGAATAGTTGGCTTCCTAAACACAATAGAGTGACGGAAGATCGTGCTAACAGAGCCAAACTGGGGATTGTTGCTCCTGCAACAACCGCTAGATGAATTTCGACACGGAAACTTCAGATGCAACGACACATCAAGCATACCCAAGCCCCCGCTGCACAATGCGGGGCGCACACACACTTCCACCATGCGACCTTCCTTTGTAGCCCCCTCCTCATTCCTCCCCAAACAAAATTGCGAATGGTGTCATCCAACTCAACCACACTTTTCGGGCGCAAGTATGCAGGAGGCTGCGTAAACATGAGTGCTACAGAGCACCGACTTGGCTATCAGAATCCTACCAGCCATGGTGAGTTTACTTCCCCTCCACCAATTCAAATGTCGCTTAAGATTCTCAGTAATGTCTCGCCCAAATTGCCCTAGCATTAATGTCCAAGCCAAATGGTATGCCTAATAACAGTTTGGCCGGTGTGGCGGTATTAGAGCCCGTGGAAACCGATCGAACCATGCAGGAGGAGGTTCCTCCAAGTACCCACATGGCCGAAAGCACCCGACCCGGTTAAGCAAGCATCCCGGCTAAAGAAAAGGCATCCAAAATATTCTTGGCTGCCGGAGATTGGACTCATCCGCATGAAGAAAGAGGAATGTATCATCCACAAATTGATCGCAAAACCTGTTGCGACCCATCATCCATGAGGAGACCTTGCACCACATTGTCGAAAGAATTGCCACCGAAAAGCCTGCGAGAGAGCTGCCACTATAGTGAGCAGGAAGGGGCCAGCGGACATCCCCGCCTAATGCCTCGCCCACGAGAGAAGATTGAATATGTCTCACCACGACACCACTGCGTAAGCCCTAGCGCATTACCGCGGCTTCATAACCGTTTCCCTGAAACTAGGCCCGCACCCAAAGGCCTGCATCATATCTGCCAAGAACTGCCAGCTGACACTGTCATAAACCTTGGCAAAATCCAGCTTAAACAAGGGGCTGCCTCATCCTACGAGCCCAATGCACTCCCTCAAAAGCAGCAGCCACATTATGAAGAATATTTCGCTGAGGTATAAAACCAGACTGCTCTACACTAATGGCGTGAACTAGTACCGGCTTAAGCCTCTCAGCCAAAGCCTTAGCAATGATTTTATACACTACAGACAACAGAGTAATAGGCCTCCAGTCATTGATGGTTTTAGGATGCTTACACTTGGGTATAAGTGAAATACAACCTGTATTCAGCAGAGGATCCATCGAGTTATTCCCCAAAAGATCCACATACACCTGCACCACTGAGTCCCCCACCCATTCCCAGTACTTCTGAAAAAACTCCACTGGTATTCCATCCAACCCAGGACATTTATTCCGAGCCAACAGGCGGCATGCGTCTCCCAACTCCTGCCCTATCAACGGCTCCTCTAAGCTCTGTCTTTGAAGGGCTGAGATTCTTGGCGATACCTTGGCCAGCACCAGCTCTTGAAAAACACTCTGTGAGGGAAGCGGGCTCTCCTTGAAAAATGTTTCATAGTGCGCTGCTACAAAGGTGTGACGTCCCCTACTCATATACGATGCCCGCACCGTATACAAACAGGAGTTCATCCCCCCCGCCAGCTCCATACTGATACAGGGCCCTCCACATATCGCTGTGACCGTCTAGAGTCCACAGTGGGAAGAGTGAAGGGGTCATTTTACCCCGTCTCCCTCAGGGCCTACCTAGCTGCGGAAGCGTAAACATACTCGTCAGTAACACAACATCATATATCCACCTCGAGGGTGGCACATCAACATCTGCATAGACAAAGATCAGCACAATGCAAAGGAAGTTCCTACCCAAGGCTCAGACTCCAGGGGGTGACTGACTAGCTTGGGTCTCCAGAGTTCAGTGCAGACAGAATCATGACAATGGGTTGGGCTGGCATAAGAGCATGGCTAAGGGTTGTCCACACCATCCGCCCCTCCTGTGCACACTTTGCAGAGTAGGTTGAAAAGTGTTGGGACCTGACTGTAGCCCGCCGGGTGCATAGCCAAAGGGGCTATTCCTGGGTTACATCTCCCCAGTCCCGATGGGGCAGGTAGGGGATCGCTCCCTCGGAGATCTACATGTGACCCAAGGTGACTAGAGGGCCCTTGCCCTTATTCGACTTAACCCACTGGAAGGTGAACACCACCCCACTGGTGTCGAGCCCATGCCTTACCCACACTCAGTGGTAAGCCATTAGACCTAGTCACTCTGATCCCCGGTAGGCCTTACACACCAGAGGGATCGGTCAAGGGTCAGAACACGAACCTCATTCTAAGCCAGTCTGGCCCCTTCACCCACAACCAGGTGGGCTCCTGTGCACAGGCCGAATTATAGTAATGCACTAAGAGGGACTAACTAGGAGCATCATCTAGTAAGCTTTAAGTCTCTACCCCCCTTCCCAATACAATGAGTTCACAGAATCCATCCGTCCATCATATCAACATAATAATATAATAAAGAACTAATCTATCTCATAGAGTTAGGTTCCTTAGTTAGAGTCAATCTCGGGATCAGCTTGGCTAAAAGGGGTGATTTAATAGGCTAAACCTACTGGTTCGAAGGCTGGAATAAGTTTTAGGCTATTCAATCAACTAAATACCTGATCCCTGGTTCACTCCTCTGAATTCGAAGGCGTCCATGTCGCAGTTCTGCTTCGAGATGCGGTCGGAAAGGAGATCTGACTAGCTGGGGCGCACAGGCAGATCGTGGAAGTTGGAATTGACTCCTCAGGCGCGCGAATTGGAGCTTGGAAGGTCTGTGGGCGAAAAAGGGAATGTTAGGGTTTGATGCCTTATGTAGGCTATCAGTTAGGTTTAGGGTTTCCACGACCCTTGGTCTACCTTTAATGGGTTAAAGGTCTAAGGGTGCGCGCATTGCTAAGTGTGCGCACCATTGCAAGTTGCCCCCTAGGGCGTCCTTGCTTGGGTATGCGTCGGCGTACACGTCGACTGGACGGCGTGTACGCGTGACGGCGCAGTACGGTATACGTCTTGAGACCGTATATCGTACTGGAACATCACATTCTCCCCACCTTGAATTGATGTTGTCCGCAGCATCGTGGGTCTCCCCACCTTGGGATCTACTTAACCTGCAATCAACCTCATGTATACGATATACCTATTATTACATTTATACATTTAATAGAATTATCTTAAGGTAATATTTATAGAACATTACTACTATTATGCAATCCAATGGTTATCACTTATGTCCTTATAACAATAACTCCTAATGTCTCGGTTATTTATTATATATACAATTATTGCTCGAGGTGCTCTTTATTCCTTGCAACACATTACAACAAAATTGTGTTGCAAGTCTTCATAGTTCGACCTCCTGGCCCTCCGGAGCGCTCTATTGGCCTGCAGGTCAACACTACGTTAGTATCATTAATTTTAGATAAAATTTTTTGGTTATATGGTGACCACCCCACATGGCTAATCTCTCGGCGTAGGAAGAGGGTGAATCTTCCATTATGGCCGAGGAGACAGCGCCTATATGCCTATATGCCACTCATGCCTACACCTTTAGTTGCCCAGCGTGGAGGATAGGTCCTTCCCGTATATGGGGCGTGAAGGCCAGATTCCTCCTATCAAAACATATATGGGGCTAGAGGTGCTTTTCCTATCAATGCATTCCTCAATGACCTCCTTTCTCTCGAGGTCGTCTACTTCCGTGGGACAGAAGTAGACTTTCCAAGCGGCACCGCGGTCATGCCTACATTGACATTACACCACGTCCTAGAGATCACCGTAGTAATCTCATCATCGGTTACAACGCATGCAACCCTTACCTCATAGGTTGCATGCATAGATTATACCTAACTAGGCAAGCTGTTAATCTACACAAATCGACATGCCTGAGCCGATTTCTTCGGAGATGACTTTGCCGTCCCATTGCTCCATAAACTGTGGGTACTGTTTTTCTAGATCTCTTTTAAGTACCCATGTCGCGTCCTCCACCGGCAAGTGTTTCCACTTAACCAAGTATTGGAGGAATTCTGATCTCCTTGTTTTCTTGAATGCTTTATCAAGAATTAGCTCTGGAACTATTTCCAACTGCTCCTCTGTCATTTCCAACATCGTTGGGGTGTCCAGGATTTCATCTGGGTTGGGAGTGTGCTTCTTCAACAAACTCACGTGGAAGACTTTGTGGATCTTTAAGTGTGCTGGCAAGTCTAACCTGTAGGATTGGTTACCCACTCTCTTGACTATTTTGAAGGGTCCAGCCCACCTTGGAGCAAGTTTCTTGCAATTCCCGATGCGGAGCTTCGCCTGCTTCACCTTGATCTTGAGCCACACATTGTCGCCAACTTCAAACTGCCTGACTGTTCGATGCTTGTCGGTGATGCTCTTTTGACGACTCCTTGCTGCTAGGAGATATCCCCGTACTTCTTCTACGAGCTGCTGCATGTCGCTCAACATTTGTTGAGAGACTTCCACTTTTGACACGGGATTGTGCAAGTGTCTGGAGTCAGGCATTGGTAGCCGTAGTTGATCATGAACGGCGACATTTGGGATGATTCCTGCTTGGTGCTATTGTATGCAAACTCCACCAAGTGAATAAATTCCTCCCACATACCTTGCTTGTTCCAGACGTAGTTTCGGAGCATGTCTTCCAAAATTCTATTGACACGCTCCGTTTGCCCATCCGGCTCATGGATAGCTTCGTTCCAATCGTTGTGAAGAGATCCTGCCAGAAGGCACTGATGAACTTCGGATCTCGGTCGGAGATAATTTCCCTTGGCATGCCATGAAGTCTGAAAATCTCTTTGGTGAAGAGCTTTGCCGTGTCCATAGCTGTGTCCGTGGTCCTGCAAGGCACAAAATGGGCCATCTTCGACAACTTGTCGACCACGACCATCAAGGCATCCTTACCTCTTACTGTTCTTGGCAGTCCTGTTATAAAATCCATGCTGACGACCTCCCACTTAGCGTTTGGTACAGCTAATGGTTCCAAAGCACCTGGAATTCGAAGTTGTTCTGCTTTCGTTTGCTGGCATAGCTGACACTCCTTGATGTGGCGAGCTATCTGCTTCTTCATTCCTGGCCAATAGTAGCTGCTACGCACTTTGAAATATGTCTTCATGAATCCTGCGTGGCCAGCTATTGGGCTGTTGTGGGTGTCGTGGAGGATCAACTTTCTTACTCCAGATGATTCCGGCACGCACAACTTGTTCTTATGGTATAGGAGGTTACCTTCCTTTTTAAAGTTTTTGAAGGTTTCCCTCTCCTTGTCCGTTCTCGCTTCCTTGGACAAGCTTGCCCATACTTCTTTGAAGTCCACATCCGTTGGCAAGGTTTCTTCTATCTTTTTCCTGAAATCGCTGAAGAGCGTCGAGATTGCGTTGCAGTGCACTCTGGTTGTCAGTGGATGCCTTGAAAGCGCATCTGCTACCACATTAAGCTTTCTATGTAGCTTTCCACTGTGTGTTTCTCGCTCAGCTTTGGCACATATAGCCTTAGTCTCATAAACTCTTCGGTGTACTTCTGCACCGTCTTGTACCCCTGCTGCAATCTGTAAAACTGCTGCATCATGTTCGACTTGTGTTCCCGAGGAACATAGTGTTTCTTGAAAGCTTTTGAGAACTTCTTAAATCGGCATGCGTCCCTGCTCAACCCATGGGCTTTGGCATAGCCCTTCCACCATATCGCGTCGCGGCTCCTTTCGGGGTTACCGCCGCCACCACCGCCTTTGTCTTTGTCCTTCATGCTATAGGCATTGCCGTACTCACTCATTTAGGTCCAGCCATGCCTTCGCCTCTAAGCCGGATCTGTTCGCCCCAGAAGCTGTTCGAATTTCGGGCTTTCCACACATTGCCCGATCTTTGAGTCCACCTTCTTACGGTAATCCGGGGCCTTAGTGTCATACGCTCGTCTCTACGGTCCGGGCCCCTGCTTCGACCTCTTTTGGGACTCGAGTCCGAGGGTTGTGCTTTGATTCGGAGGTCTCGTGCTGGGGACCTCCTTCTCTTACTCCTTTTCTTGTCTTTCCCCGACTTTCGGGGTGTCGTTTGTGGCCCGGCTGATGCTTGGGCTGCTAGTAGGGCCTTTATCTGGTCAGGTCTGTTTCATCTCTGCGACAACTCTTCTTCGGGTGTCATGGGGCCATATCCCTCGAAGAGGTTCCTTTGAAGGGGTTGCTGTCGGGGAGTTTCTTCATCTTGGGGGCCTCGTTTTGCTCGACCGTTCGTTGTTCCCTTTCTCGCATACACAATTGGTCATGGTTGTACGGTTAGTTTCATTTTTTTGTTCATTTGCATTATATGTGTTGTTGGTATAGTTGCGGGACAAAATATATCAACAAAACATTTAAAAATGCAAAGAAGTTATATTCATATTATATAATATGTTTACTACAAAAGACTTCCGGTATCAAGATTGCTAACTATTCTTGATGTCGCCGGTAGGATGGATTGTCCTCTAGGAACTTCTTCACTTGGGCTGTTCCCACTGAATGACCCAAGTTCCTAAGGACGTTGACTGAAGATCCACCCTGCAAAGCTCTCGCCAAGTCTTCCACTCATGCCGGAGGTATAAGTCGCGGTCACCTTGATCTTCCCTTTGTGAAGGTATGGCGAAGTCGAAAATCATCGAGTGCTACCGCTCTCTTCACCGGGATGACATGCTTTTCGGTGTTGAGGGGTAACACGCAAGATGCCGGCCAAATCCTGAGAGCGCAATTAGCATCGATACTCCTTCCTCGCCTCTGGGGGTGAATTTGCGGTGAATTACCGCTATTCTTCCATCCGTCAGCAGGGGGAGGTAATACCGCAACGACCTGTCGTTGCGTGACGGGTCCTCGGCCACTCGGCATCCAGCTCTGTGTCTGCCCGCAAAGTCATCTACCTCTACTGTGGTGAGCTCCCTGTAGTCTCGACGGCGATTCTTTGAAGCTCTCTCGAGGTCGAACTTCGCCTCTTCTTCTCTTAGGAGGCGTTCTTAGAAGAGCTTTGCCGTTAAGATGTTCGATGTCGCATGGCGGATCCCCATCTGTTCCTGTAGAGCAAGGAACTCTTCCTCCGTCGGCCGATTGGTTTTGCGGCTGGCACGCCTCCATCATCCGGCCTCGATGTTTCTTTGTAGGCTTGGATGTCGAGGAGGTCGACTCTCCCGTGTAAGTGTCGGCTTCCCTTACTTGGAGTGGGAAGTCGGAGGCTCCTCGGACGATGAAGTCGTCCAGGTCCGTTCTTCGGAGTTGGTGCAGCAACTCTTCAGGTCGATACTCCCTTTCCCTGCACTCCGGGAGGTTTTGGATGTCGCTTAGGAGCAAAAATTCTTCGCCCTCGACAATGATGGGGGCTAGGCTTGTAATGCCTAGCCCAAGGGGCGGCGCGACTCTAAGAGTTTGGCGGCTTCTTTCGAAGTCTTGCCACTCTTGTTCTGCTTGTCGCCGCTCTTCTGCTGGGTCGAGCTCGACGTAGTCTTCCTCCTCTTCTGATTCCTGTTCTTCTGAGTCCTCCTCTTCTTTTCCTTCCTGCTCCTGTTCGTATTGCGTAAGGAGCCGTTGTTCTGCTGCTATGGCTAATGGGTCCACGTCCATGGGGGGAATGGAGGTTTCTCCCACAGTGTTCTCGGCGCGATGGGTAAGAAAAATTGCCAAGGCAGTGTTGAAAGAGAAATATTTGGTCCTATTGACAGTTAGGACCATTGGCTCGGGCGTGCGCTGCGCCTTGTTTGTCAGGTACTTGGCAATGTTTGGAACATCGCCTAAAGCTGCTTGCAGGGATTGCCTAGGAACAAAGTAACCTATGCAAGGTGGGAGTTGCACTAGTGCTGGTTCTACCCTAGCTTGGAATTCAGACAGGACTCTACTGTAAGTTGGGGTTGCATGCAAAGTTGCTTGGACATCTACCTCCTTCCTGAAGACATGGAAAATTTGGTCGATGTCGGCCTCGGCAGCATGAGCGCTGGCGCTGTACCATCTGCGAAAATCAGAGGTTGCCATTGGTTAAATGCGGAAGAGGGTATCAAACGGTTGCAAGAGCGCCTCAGGGAGTTGGAAAATCGGCTAAGAAGGCAGGAGCAAACTTGTAGGGTGCTATGTGTGAAATGAGGGACCTATTTATAGAAAAGGGGGAAACCCTAATTTTTGGATGACTTGGAAAATTCCTGGGGTTGGGCAATTCTAGAAGACTAGTTCAAGTGTTTGAGCGTGGCTGGATTACCTAAAGATGCTATTCAACAGGTTGAAGATCATTCGGGCAAGTTCTGGTGAAGAAATGGTAGGAGGTCTCACAGCTTGCGCCTCGTTCAAAAACTAAAGTTTAGTTTCTTTCAAAATTGAGTCACAAATTCCACAGGGGCAAATGCCACCCTAAGTCCTAGTGGCCATGTTTAACGACTCGTATAGGAACTCTTATCTTCATTACTTCCTCGGGATACACACGCGATATCGAGTCCAGAGCACATTCTCCTTGGTGAGATGTTCATTGGCCACCTACCTTAGTCATACATTCAAGCTATCCCTATGGTTGGAGTTGACTGTCTTAGATACGTCGTACTAAGGGATATGGAAAGAGTTTAAAGCAGTGAAAATAGCTAGAGTAAGTCTAGCATATACGATGATGTTACATTCAAAAACATCCCGAGGATGGTTGGAACGATGTTGAAATAACCGATAATGAGAGCTTAACTACCGAAAGGTTCTAGATACCAATGAATTCCTTCAGCGTTATAAGTTGAGAACATCTATTCGGTTTTGGGAATAAGAAGGTGTGTAAAATATTACGTCTCCCTAATGGAAGAAAGGAAGGAGTACGATGACTTTGGTGATTATACCTTTAGGGTAATCGAGAAGAGGCAATACATAGGAATTCCAAGTCCCGATAAAAAATCAAGACGAGGTGTATAGATCAGAAGGGGTGAGATTATAGACCAGTAGTCCGTATATCGTAAGAGTTACCCTACTCGCGGGGAACAATCCTAGAAGCTGGAGGATCCGTTGCGTTGAGGCATAGTCCCATTAGAGATTATGACTTTGAAACTCTTAAGAGGGTAAGGAATTGGATAATCATATGGTGGTTACTAATGAAGATTGAGACATTGGGTTTTCCTATTAAGAGACCAAGAGGTTTTTAGTACCTCCACTTCATTATGAGGGAGCCCAAGACAACAGCATTTGAAACTGATCAAAAGCTGAAGTGCACCTGATAACTTTAGAAAAAAAATAGGTTAATTGTGACAAAGCATGGCGGAACACAAAGGATATTTAACTGAAGGAACCTTTAGAAAAGGCCTTCGACTGTGGTAGAAACCTTTGGAATTATGGCATAATCCCGTGGGGGGAATCATAGTTTACGTAGGGGGTTAAAGTACCGTAAGGCACTAAAGGAATGGTTAAGATAGCCAGAGACCCTATCAAAGTATAGGCAACATATACAAGTCCAACATAGAGTTGGCCCCTATCCATTTGGGAAGCAGGTGGCAGAGCCACAATATAAAGGTACATAGGCAATGGGTTTTGTTTGAAAGAACGACCAAGGTTACACTTTAGCTAAGTTAGAGCAGAGCTCTAGCATTGTGGAATGTGGATATATGTTTATTATGTACATAGCATATACACATACGATAAACATCTTAGAGGTAATCTAAGTGCCAATACAAGGAGAGAAAGACGAGTGTACTCCAAAGTTACTAAAGAAAGGCCTGGAGATATATTCGAAATGTGCAAAGGACCGTAAATCGGTTGCATGCTAGGGTCATGATGTGGTAGTTGGCACGTGAAAGAAATGTTAACGGTCCATAGAATGAAACTTAAGATGATGGGGTTGAATAGTACAATAGTACGATTCCAGGATAGGTAGCGACTAGCAGTTACATGCGAGAAGATCAAATGTATCTTGAATAGACACCTAAAACTAGCTTTCCCACATGATCCATACTCGGATCAGGCAGAGGTGAACGCCATGGGTTACATGGAGGTGCAAGTTAGAATATACAGGACTCAAAGATTGATACAAGTCCGGGTCATATCAAACGTAGGCAATTGTAGGGAGACTCACAAAATACCCAGCAGGCACCTTGATGACTCCAGGTAATTTACGAAGGCTCACCCGCTCTTAGGCCATGACTATGACATAAATGAGGATGCCAAGTCATTTGGAATACCAGAACAACGTTATAGCATCATGACAGAGAAAGGTAATGACTAACATTGCGAGGATGTAGGACAAGGTTGAATCATAACCCCTAATGATAGGTGGGTTGACAACATAGGGCCACATAATAGCGGCTTAAAAGCCACAAGACGGTTAACGGATAGGTAAAGGAGTAATTGGATTGGTGACTCTACTGAATAAGGTCACAACAGAAGGGTAATTTATATACGTTGTGGCAGGCGTAAGGGTCAGAATACTGAAAATCGAGAAGAAGAGGAGGAATAGAGGGCCCTTATGAATGATATCTAGCAATCTGGATTGGAAGGTTATGACCTAACATGAAGGGTGTTCTTTGCCAACATGCAAAGATATGCATGCGGCTTGAAAGGCAGGAAGAGCTGAAAAACTCTTTAAAGATTTGGTGTATGGCTTAAGGAAGAAGACTTCCATGTCCTAGGACAAGATGGTGAATTGAATTCACCAAGGACATTCGTAATAAATAAATAGATATGTAGATAGCATTTATACGTGATGCCAGATTGGCAGCGTCCATGAGGACATATGACGGACCCCCAGAGACTTGAACAGAAGAGCTCTTAATAGGGGAGGCCTATCTTGAGAGGTCTTTGGATGGTACTATGCTCTATGATACTCACATAATCGCTTGGACATATGTAAGGTCATTTGCGGAACCTAAGGACGTTTAGGCACTAAAATAATGGTTGGAAATACTTTGCCCCAACCATATCAAGATATCCTAGAAGGAGGTGATTAGTCAACAATGGTTGGATGCCATTGGACCATTAGGGTGGAAGAACACCAAAAGAGGGTAGACCGCTGTCAATTTGACAGGCGTCTGGTGCAGATTATTACTCACAGCCATATAGGCAGTGAATTTTTTTTGGCACAAAATAATACTAAAGTTTGTACCGGGGATTGATTGGAATAAGTGGTGACATTGTTGTGGGGGTTCTAACACAAGCGTTCTCTACGTATTACAGAGTTTGTATCGTGGTCTGGGAAAATGGTCCATAAAAAAAACACGACCATTGAGAAGAAGTAGTGAAGGTGGTAGGAATAAAGCTACCCATGGTCTAGAGGGGTGCTGCATGGCAGTCCCTAGTTGGGTGGGCGAGAAGAGATCCTTTCTCTGGGAAATCAGACGAGTCAATGTTTAGACACTAGAGAATTATATCTATAAAACATTACTTATATAACGTAGAATAAGGTCTAATATAAAGCATATGAATGTAGTATGGATTGAATCATGGCAAGGCCCGAAGAAATTGTGTTATCAAGGCATCTACCAAAGGAAAAATAATTAAAGTTATAGGTCGAGGAACGCTGATAACTGGACATTATTATCGTCGCCTAAAAAAATATCCAAGGTGAATAGTGGTTTAAAATCCAACTTGGAAGTTTTTTTTTTTTTTTCCCTACTCCGAGGAATTTCCTTCCATCGCTCAACGTGAACGTATGTCAATATGGTTGCGGAGACATTCCGTAGTGATGATAATAACTCTTAAGTGATTCATAGCTCAGCATGGTTGCACAAGTCCGGCGGAGTTGTTGCTACCACAGCATGGGTTACATGGAAGGTAGTCTTCTAATTTAAATAGAAAACAAAGCCACTATAAATAAAACGAGAACTATTATATTCCTTGATAGAGGAACTTAGCCCATTGGTAAAGGGGTTGGCTTGGTTGTAGGAGTTTAGGGGTTCAATCCCACCATATGCCTCTTTCTTTTAAAAAGAGTTGTGGTGTAGCAATAGAACATTAGATATGTATAACAAAAACGTAAAACATACATGTTGCATAAAAAGAAATGTAGCACGTTGGTAAGGACCTAAAGTTGGAAGTAGAAGGTCATGGGTTCAAAACGCGGGTGAAATTTAATTTATTTTTTTTTTTTATTTTTTTTTTTTTTTTTTTGTGGTCTACGGGCAGGCCCTATCGCGACCCTGCCACAGGCGCCAGAAAACCACGGGTACCCCCTGCCCGCCGATTAGGGTTTCACCATTTTTTTTTTTTTTTTTTTTTAATTCACGTTTTTAGGTCTGCAGGCAGCTATTACCCGGACCTCGCCACGCGCGCTAGGGAACCCCAGGTACCCCCTGCCCGCCCATTAGGGTTTCGACCGATTTCGTGGGGTCCACACTCGCTCGACTGCTGTCCCAGGTCGCCCGTAGGTCATTCCCGAGGTCCCAGAGTCGATGGCACCGTGCCCTTGCGCGCCCGATCCGCACCCCATGAAGTACAACCAAGACAAATATACACATACTTTAAAAAGTAACTAAACTTACACACCCACAAGCCTAACTTGCTAACAAACACATCAACCATACTACTCAAGAGATCTAAAAGTACTCTAGAGCTATCCTCTCTACTTAACGGTCTAGCGTGTTAGTACATGGCCAGTGCAATGATTTGGTCTACCAAGATCATGCTCTGATACCATTGTGACGCTCCCTGAATATATACAGCGCTCCGGACGTATACATACAGGGACTTCCCCCTCCCATGGCAACCAGCTCACCATGAGCAGGACCCTCCGTCTAACTCGGACCATCCATAGAAAGATGCCCGGTGAAGGACACGGAGGTGTCATTCGGCCCACGCCTTCAATGGGACTCCTAGGTCGCGGAAGCATGAATACATGTTAGCATACAGCATAAATCATATATAAATAACCACCACAAAGGGTGGCACATCCATCCAAGTACTAACGGCAAAGAAGATGCATCTAATCCTAAGGAAAACACCCCAAACCCCAAGTTCTACCCCGGCTCAGACTCCTGTGAGGAAAGACTGACGGCTCGGTCTCAAGAGATCAGCAGACAGAGGTATAACCTGGCGTTGGCTAGCATAGAACAGTGGCTAGGGTAGTCCACTCCATCCGCCCCTCCTGTGCACACTTTGCAGATGAGCTGAGCCAAGCTAAGGCACCATTGTAGCCTTCCGGAGACGCAATCCCAAGGAATCACCCTTCGGGACTACTCCGGATTACATCTCCCCGGTCCGATGAGGCAGGTCAGAGAAGTGTCCCTTTCCAGAGTCGCAGTGAATCCATGGGTGAACTAGAGGACACGTGCCGCATCAGCGACCCCCGCATCCGTACCCGACCTACTCCCCTAACTTTATCTTCAAAGTACAGGATGATCACACCACTGTACCCAGGGAGTGTCAGACCCATACCCGGCCCTCTACGTGACCGACTATTAGGCCTAGCTCACTGAAGGAGTCCCCGTAGCCTTTTATGCTCAGGCGAGACCCCACCCCACACTTCATCCTCTACCCCTTATCCGGTGCTTCAATGATGCCATAGATTCCACAAAATCGGTGGGATCTTGTACATGTGAGCCGCATCTAATGGGAATATACTGGGGCTCTATCTAGGAGCATACTACTATACATGAGCTCAGAGGCCCCCGTAATCCCCCATCTCCGGAGTGCTAACTAAGCAAAGAACTACTAAACCATCAACCAAAGCACATACAGAGACTAGAGATAAGAATACTCACCATATCAATCAAGGGTTAGCCTAACAGGTAACCCACAAAGAAAAACAGAGAGAGAACACACCACAAAGAGGCGCTATGCTATAGATCAACAAAGTAACCAACTGACTAACCGTCAAATCGGTCTTGGGCTGTTCCATCTCGACTAGCTGAAGGGTGCCTGGCTGCTGCTTCTCCTCCTCCATCTCCAGCTGCTCCTAATTCGAATTGGAGCCCAAAAGCCCTAATTTGGGTGTCCCAATTGGAAACCCTGTCTTGCCCAATCGATTTGGGCCAGGTGGCATGTCATTAATTAACTAATTAAACTAATTAGGTTAATTAAGACAAAAATACCCTTAATTAGGTTTTATTAATTTAGCATCCCTTTTAGGTCAACCCCCTAAATTAACATACCCCATGGTGGCGTATGCCTACTACGTGACGTGTCAGTATATTTATATGTATATCGTATAAATACGTGGAACGTCACATAATATGGCTTCACGAGATGAGATTCTCGCTTTATTAAATGAGCCATGCAATATAGGGTTGAAGAGAGAGATATTAGATATGGTAATAAAGAAAATATATTCAAACATGGATGCAGATGAAGTTCAGACCACCTGTGACACTATTGGATTAAGTAAACAAGGATACAGAAACCTATTCAAACCCTTTCAAGCTGCATTAAAATCATTAGGTACTAAGAAAGTAATCATTCCACTTCCATAGACAGTTGAGAACATCAGAAGAAAGAGGAACACGATAGTTGAAGAGGTTCTTGGGGCCATGCACACGATTGAATGTGGAGCCCCATGCATTTAAAAGAAAGCGGATGGCACTGAATGTGATGTGATCAGTCTCAATGAGAAACATAACATTTGGTTTGATCTAGAAAATATTTTAAAACTCATGGTTGTCTTTTACAATGTTGAATATTCGAAGGTGGAGCAATTAGATGTATGCCTTAAGCTTGACGAGATGGAGCTAACCAGCAAGGCAAAGTATGAAAGAGTCTCCATGGTTCTCATGAACTATGCTATGGGACCAAATTATGAAGCACAATTGCACTTGCCTAAGTAAAAAAGAGAGAAGGATTTTTATTCAGTTCAACATGAGGAGCATACTTGGTAGTTAGGCATGTTCCAGGTGCAAAAGTAGAACTTCTCAGTCTTGAAATGGGTATTTGATCAAACTGATATCCCAAGAATTATTAGTATGTATGAATCGGGTGAGTCATTGCATGTGGATGGTCATGGATCCTTTAGGATTTAGTAGAGGTTCGAGCCCCCGTATTTCATATTCTAAAATCTTAGGCAAAGCCGTATAGAGGTCGTGTAGAGGTTCGATTCTCTCAAAACCTTAGGCGAAATCGTATTTCATATTTCAGATCATAGACGCCTCCAATCATAAATGACTATAAGCGAAACGAGAGGTGCCCAGAGGCTCCAACGTACGATCTGGGTCGTAGGATCGACGAATCCGACGACTGTAGTAGTCCACGGTGCATCTCGTTTAGAATATGTACCAAAATAACAGGGTTCCAGGGGGATTTGATATGGATGTAAAAATAACAATTCCTAAATCCATAGACCATATATTTCTAAAACAATTGAATGGATTATCATAAAAAAAAAAACATAGATTCAAGATAAAAAATAATCACATTAGGTCACTGGGTATATTAGTTAAAGTAGTCTTATTGGGACATTGAGTTATTTTGGTAGAGGTTCGAGCCCCTGTGTCTCATATTCTAAAATCTTAGGCAAAGCCGTATAGAGGTCGTATAGAAGTTCGATATTCCCTCAAAACCCTAGGCGAAATCGTATTTTATATTTCAAAATCATAGCCACCTCCAATCATAAATGACTATAAGCGAAACGATAGGTGCCTAGAGGCCCCAACATATGATCTGGGTCGTAGGATAGACAAATCCGATGATTGTGGTAGTCCAGGGTGCATCTCATTTAGAATATATAGCAAGACTCATTTGAACATTTCCAAGTTGCCAAGTTCGAACATTGGCAAAGTGCTTTATCATTGGCTTTGCCATCCTCGTTTGTGCTCCTCCATCAAGTTGCTGCTACATTGTTGCTTATGGTTTGGCTGTAATAGGTAGTATCTCAGAATGCAAGATTTTTGATGAAATGAACTGACTGAGCATGATGTTATTTCATAGACTACTATCACTATAGCATATGCCTCAAAGCTCAAAGATTGTGCCAACATGTTAAAGATTACGTTCATACCTGTAACTTTCCGCATCCCATATAATTCTGAAGCTTCAATAGCACTGCCCATGGGAATCTAGTTTTTACTAAGGAATAAGTAGATACTTGTGCAGTGTATTGTTCGCAAGATACATGTAGCAAATAATATGCCGTTCATGTTCTCATCTTTTTTGTTCTTGCAGGAGCAGATTTGAGTGATACATTAATGGATTGCATGCAAACTTGATAAATGCTCTGCTTGTCAAAGACGTCCTTACTTGTAATGATCTTGGAGGTGCTATAATAGAAGGTGCAAACACCATGCTATGCTGTTTTAGATCTCACACAAAAGCAGATAAATGCATCTGCGATTGTTCAACTTTGACATAAACTAAGGTTATCTGTAACAAATATTGCTTTAATCACAGGCATGATGTGACAATGCAAGTGAAGTTAATCATATCCTTGGTATGAGTACTCATGGCAAAATGTTTATGGCATTCCATCAGCTCTCATTCTCAGTGCTCCTCCTGAGGAATTGCCAGATAAAGATGGATTTTGTGATAAAAGTACAGGATTGTGTGACTCAACTGATTTCTGAATATTAATACGCGAGCTTAATAGTCCTTTATATTACAGGATATGTAGTGCAATTATAGAACATCAATCAAGTATGCAAGGACAACAATTAAGGATTATTGTTCTTCTCTAGAACTGTTGTGTTCTCCATGTGTACATGAATAAACACTCACTAAAGCAGGATGACTGACTAGAGTTGAGGCACTTGTCAATTACAAGGCAAATCTGTCTATAACTGTATTTTTATGATATCAACTCTTTTAATTTGGGATTTTCCGGTTTGACTAAAAAAGTTTTTGGAATTTTTCCTAATCACATTTCCTAAGATTTTGAAGGGTTTAGTCGCCGGAAAAAAAATTCCGATTACCTAAAAATCGAAAAAAAATCTTTCCTATATTATAATGTTTTAGTGTCGTGCTAGATCCAATGGATGAGGTTTAATCACTTGATCCTATGGCTAAGATTTGACAATCTCTAGATCTGATGGTCGAACAACAGATTTTTAGGTCTATTCCTTCTAACTCTGGCAGAGCAAAAGACCAAAGGCGTTACGATGGCGTAAGACGCGAGCGGCTCGAGAACTTCTTTGCAACAACAAATTTCTGGCGAGGTAGAGCATCGGTTGAGAAACTACGAGGTAGAATCTTGGCACGCCTACAAGTGCGGCTTCCAAAGCGCCCCCTCCAGTAAGAACATAACTTTTCTGTTTCAATTAAAACAGGCGGGCAAGAGATGTTGTAAAAGAATTGAAGAAACGACTTCGCCGGGCGAGGAATTGAAAGTCCAACTCCTAGCTCGTGACAAGGTAAGCTCATTCTTTAAGCGTCGTTTTAAAACTATCTAGGCGGATGGTATATTGTCCTCATTTCATTAACTCGACGAGTTTTCTTTCCCGTTATTTTTTGTAGAACAAACAATTAGCTTGATGGGGATTGGATTGGCTTGGCTACGTCAATCCTCCTTCTTTGGAGCTGGCTTTGAACTTTGTCATGTGGTAATGGGTTTGATTTGGCATTTTTAATAAATGTAATGAGAAAAATCTTTGTACAAGGTGAGAGGCTTGAACTTTTAGTAATTTGGTTACAATTTCAAGAACGAACAGGGGATGATGTGCAGGAAATGCATTTAAATTTGTAGATTCTAGAATAGAGGAAGTAATTACAAGAGTAGCAGAGGCATCAAAGGAAGATGTTGTTATTGTTGTAAAGTTGCTCGCATTGCATTGGAGAACTAGGGCCATGGCACAAGGTGTCTGTATATGTGTGTTGTCATTTTTTATGCTGATACATTTAACCAAAGGGAGCGCTTGCTTTTTTAATTTACAGACCTGTATTGTCAAATGTGCCAGAAATAATGTCGGGACAAAGACGTATTCAAGTGCCATTGTATGAGCGAGAGCCATTAGCGCCAAATGCAGGTATTCGATCAAAATCCTCACCGTTTTGTTGGTGGGTATCCTGAATAATTTGAAACTGCTTTTATGGAGCATATGAAACATAGCCATCATTTTTAGAGTAGCAGCCGTTTTAGTTTACAGCGATTATATTGCAGATCGTCATCATGTCCGTATGTATTCTACAAAACGGATCCCCTTGACTGAGTTTGTTAAATACTTAGGGAAAGACTGGAAAGTGTAAAGTTGAGAAAACCCTTGAGGTTGGTTCATTACTTATAATGATAAGGAGCCTGGAACTCTGCTCAAGGAAGGTTTGAAAAATAAGAGACAAAAAGCTGAAGTTGCAGATGCAGACAGACATGAGAGAATTATTGCTGACCAGATTGAAAGGGCTGTCAAATTCGCGAAATTAGAGTCTCCTGAGGAGGATGCTTCTTCTTCCTTGCCATCTGATGAGGAAAACCAGAGGACTTTTTAGGGAGAAGAAAAGATTGAAAAGATTGCCTTTTCTCTTGGTGGATTCAAGGCGCTGATTAGGTTTAGAAACAATAGAATTGCATTGCAACCAAATGATAGCAGGTCTTACTGGGACCCAACTGGCAGGGAATGCAAGAGTTCATGGGTCTCCATGTCCTGAGCAATAACACATGACAATGCTAGGCAACAGACATTATTGCTCCACGTTTTCTTGCTGTGGGAACTGCCTAAGAATTTTCAATTGTATGCTTTTAAGAAATTTGGATATACAGTAGATCTACAGACACCTTGAATAATTATGGATGTACGGATACTCATGGACAATCATTCAAGCTACTATTTCTAATGTAACGTATGATTACAATAAATCCAGTACAACTGAGCTTAAAGCAAGGCAACTGGAACTCACAACTTCGCAAATATAATTTGTGGTGTTGGTATTGATTCATTATAATATACAAATCTTTGTACCTCGACATAGTTCACATTTCCTCCTCCAAATATCGATTGTCATGTTCTTTAAGTTGTTAATTGGTCTTATTTTGTCTAACATCATCTACTCAATCCAACCAAATGTTGCAAATTACCTTTTTAAACGATGCCAAAATTTGAGATGCCAAAATTTGAGATGCTCATTATCTTACTACAGGGAAGAGTTGGAAGTCATGAGATCTCTTTATTCTATTAAACATCTCTTTTGGGTCATTATATTACATCTCGATGCATTGTCCATGTTCATGTTTACCATTACATGCATATGGATTGGTCAACATGTATGAATATGACTGACCAACCATATTGCCAACATGTGCTTTCATATTTGTGCTACAGGAAAATCATCTTACATACATGAACAAGGTACTTATGAGAACCAATGGTTCTCCCATATACTGACCATTGATGTTTCCAACTCACAAATAAAATGAACATCGTGCTTTATAGTCAGGACCTCAATCAAAAGTTGGAGTATGCTAGATGCACCGTCTTTGGCATTTATATTACACGACAAATCAACAATGCCCATCACACCCATGCTCACGTTTAGACCTTCCTTCCTTTTTAGCATCATGTCAGATATAAAAATCACCACATTCTTTCAAATTGTAATAAAGCCCGGCAACGTCGGGCACCATAACTAGTGAATTCATAATGCCATTATAAACCTTTGAAAAAGAAGGCTTAGAAGGCAATAGGATAAATAGTAGCAGGCTTAGAAGGAAGGAAGGAAGGAAGGAAGGAAAAATTTTTAACGTCCACGGAACCCAATCGGGTTATGGGACCAAGTACATAAGGGACCGAAGTCCAAACAAGAACATGGGCCGAAGCCCTTAAACCAAAGCACAACGTGAGCTAGAACACAACCATCATGACCCGGATTAAAAACCACCTGGGAAAAAACCGTTGCCAGGATGACTATGGCTGCTCACGGATCCAAAATCCATCTTTGTTAACAAGCAACAAGCATACCTTCATACCTCCAAGCCAGCAAAGCTTCACCAAGCAACTCGAACCGTAACCTCTTCACAACCGGGGTTGGAAAAGCAGGCGCCCCTAACGCCAATCGCCCCGGCACACGCAGGGGAAGGTGGCGCCGAAAAAAACCGCCGTGGAAATCGCCCATCGGAGGTGCCTCCTCACCCATCCACGGGCTGCGCCAAAGCGCCCAAAGACCCCAGTGTATCTGTGGCGCAGTGAACATCCACTCGAGAGCACACGGGCGCCATCCTTCCTTTATCTTTGCTCCAACGCCATCCATCATTGCATCCTTTCGGGCGGGCCTCGGCGGCGCCAAAGTAAAGCGCCAGCGCCAGCGCCAGCGGAGCGCCGC
Organism: Isoetes taiwanensis; assembly: GCA_021234155.1. NCBI lineage: Eukaryota > Viridiplantae > Streptophyta > Lycopodiopsida > Isoetales > Isoetaceae > Isoetes > Isoetes taiwanensis. The sequence goes on along the minus strand of JAJEKV010000020.1, from coordinate 7,262,601 downwards.
GATAAAAGAAGCAGGCGAAGGCAATAGAATAAATAGTAGCAAGCTTAGTCACTTTGGTGTGAGGTATCTCACATAGGATGAAGTGAAATGGTGGCAATTTAAGGACGAGGGTGAGGTAATGAGCATGCAACTTGGCTATAACCCACGGGCAGTCGAGGGTTTCCGGGGGGAAATTGGCAGGCGGCGCCGCCGCTCGGGGCTAACGCCCCTCACGGTGGCGCCGCCTGCTGGTTTCCCACCGGAAACCCTCTCCTACCCGTGGGTTCCTAGCTCGTTCCCCTTTTTTTCCAAAGAGGATGGGGTAGGAAAAATAGAATAGAATTCCCCCAATTAATGAGGCCGATAATTGTGGTGGTATCATCGAGATAACCCCCTATATTCTATGCCATTGATTCATTGCATTTATTGCAAGGGAGATTGAGCGCCATGTATTACTGGGATTCAATGAATTACAAGACTCTTTTCATTGGTGGATTCAAGATGCTGATGTGGAATTTTAAAGGTTTTTTATTAGGATATCATGGGACCCAAAAAAAACTCTAATGCTTCAGAAATTGCAGTATTTAAAAGAAGACGTTTTAATTGAGACGAGGCATGTTATTCCCAGGATAAGAAGGAGCTCACACCACCTGCAGATTGAAGTAGGAAGGTGGCATAATCTTCCTAGAGAGCTCAGAACATGTAAGATATGCAGATCTAAGGTTGAAGATGAAGAACACGCCATCTTACAGTGCCCTACATACCATGCCTTAATAGTGAGATATGGAATTGAGGTCTCTATCACTTTCTTAGTTTGCATGCTTCGATTATTTGTGGGTTCATATTGGGGATGTGACAAGTACGAGAGTCAATAACCAAAGATTTAAGTCTTCTTGATGAGGAGGAAGAGTTAGAGAAGGAGGAAGATTAGCTATCTGAGAGTAGCTTATTATTTTATGAAGATTGTGGGCTCATATTGGAGATGTGGCAAGTATGAGAGTCAATAACCAAAGATTTGAGTCTTTTTGATGAGGAGGAAGAGTTAGAGAAGGAGGAAGATAGCTACCTGAGAGTAGCTTATTATTTTATGAAGATTGTTGTTGGTATTTCAAAACATTATATGTATGCCTTATAGATCTAATGGTCTTCCACGACAACAAATACAAACTTCACTCACTTCTCTCCAAACAAGAGAGGGAGAGAGTGAGGGAGGAATCAAGATGATTTTATTTCCTCAGGTCAAGTGGTGTTGAAAGATGATTTTAATGGTAGGACAATGGGAAAGTAAGCAGCAATAACGAGTTGGGAATCTGATGTGGATGGGGCAACTGGACGAGACCAAAATAGAGGAAGCTAGATGGGGCAGGACCTCACATGACCGGGATAAACCTATGGGAAGCGCCTTGCTAAACATGTGTAATGGCCTGGAGCTATTAATATACAATGGCACCAAAACATTCCCATAAACAGAGAAAATGCACCCGTCATGGTAAGGGCATGGTAGATTATGTTATTGATTGCAACGACATGTTTTGCGAGCCATATCACAGCTATGCAAGTCCTAGATGAGAGAAGTGGATTGGACCATGTACCTGTTATTGCTCATAGCTCTTCGCTAGTTGCATCTTTCCTTTCCATCAGTGGAGGCTCAAAATGCAACAATAAACACCAGACAGTCTTATAGATCGTGTGGTGTTGATAATAAACCCTAGAAGATTGAAGGCCTTGCAGGTTTTCCCAATTTCACTTGCTATGTGTGCATATGGGCAATTCTTACGGACGTTCTTGTTTTGTGGGTGATATAGATCACTTGGAGGTTTGATTCCTCCACCGCCATAACTGCTTCCATATGTGTAATGCTCATTTTTTTGCTGGTTTTTTATAATCCGAGTTGTTAAATGGACGGATGAGATTAATCTAGTGTTCAACAATCTCAAACTATTCAACGGTCATGTTTTTTTTTTTTTTTTAAGATTTGAAACTTGACAATCTCCCATAAGCATCTTATCAAAATTAATATTTTGGTGTATTATATTACTAGACATGTCGTTATGCCTGATATGGGTCTGGCAAGCTCGTTAGGGTGACCCAGTCCAAACCAACCATATTGACGCATGGACATTTTTGGTCATAATTTAGGGAAGGACATTTCAAGACATATGACATGATTTCTCCACATTTGGAAAGGAAAGTTTGGTCACGTTGAGGAAGGAGGACATTATCAACTGTAATTTGAGGGAGGACATTATCAACTGTAGTTTGCATCAAAAATTTGCGCAAGAACTTTTGCATGAGATTATGTAATGCTTTAGATGGCAGTATTGGTTCATTTCCTCGAGTGGCGTATTGTTGTGTATCTTCGTGTCAAAGTCTTAATGTCGATTCACACAAGTCGAGTCATTGTCGTCCGCCGGTATCACGCCAGTATCAGTCTAGTGGGGCCGTACGACAAGTTCTTCCAGGGCGAAAGCCGTTGCTTGGGTCTCTAAGAAGAGGCTCAAATAACAGTTTCACCGATCCTTTAGAAGTGGATTACGCAACTTTGACAACCGTCATCCTCCCCTTAACATTACGGAAACGGAAGTAAATAAGGGGTTATATAAATTGTATATAACATGGAGTAATTAAGTTAGCTCCAAATTAGTTTCAGTGGACCGACAGCAAGGTTGGCGCCAGGAGTGGTGTGGGTGGCTTAGCTAGTTTTGGGCCAAAAAATGATCAATGTCTTATGCCCAACAGAAGCTAAAGATGCTATTTTCAGAACAGACAATCTATGGGGCGTTTATTGCTCAGGGCTAACGACAGAAGGTTGTTGAAGACATGTTACCGTCTGCACATTTCCTGTTCTAGGCCAAAACGTTTGTCGAAAACCTTCAAAGAGAACTAGTCCCCAATTGAGTTCAATCTCAGAGGACATCATGTAATTGTGCTCTGACATTAGCTTTATGAGAAGTCAAGTGCAGAATGATTTTCAAGCCCGAAAATGGAAGGTGATAGACTGTGGAAGCTTAAAGCTGATTACTTCCTTGTATCCTTGAAACAACCATTCTTGCCAATAAGTAGTATTTCCATCTTGTCTTTCTGAAGGAACTCCAACAATAGGATTACTCGCTTCAGTACACTAGCTTATTGCTCGTGTTCCAACTTGTTTCCTACGGACCGCCGTATTTAGAGTCCGGGATGTGGTATTTCTGGACTTTTTTTGTGGTATTTCCGGCCACCCGTTATCAGCCATTGTAACTTCACAGTTTCAAGCCCAGAATCAACTGTTTTGGGGCATTTTTGGATCAATCCAGCTCTATCTGGGCTCAAATCGCTTCCTCTCTTCATCAAACTAACGTTAAAGAGGCAGACAAAGTGATTAGAAGGGCTTTTGAAGCAGTTCAAGCCGTCCACGGAGCTGCAAGAACGATCCGACCAAAGATTTCAGCTCCGCCGCGCAGTTTCGCGCTTGGTTTTTGGCCAGAAATACCACTTTTTGACCGGAAATACCACCCTTTTGGCCGGAAATACCACCTTTTTTGGCCAGAAATACCACCTGGCTGATAACGGATGTCCAGAAATACCACCAAGAAAGTCCGGAAATACCACATCCCGAACTCTAAATACGGACGTCCGTTTCCTACACAGAATCTCGTGCTACTGAGTTTATTCTCCGTATTTGTTTTCTCCCTTTTTAGCTTCAGCAATGGCGTGCACATATAAGTTTCTTCCGTTTAGCTTAAGCAGTGCGTGCACGTTCAAAGCCTTTCTTCATCCTTTCCTGATAAACCATCTGCATATTGAAAACTCTGGAATTCCTGACAATTCACCTTATCCTAAAGTATAATGGACTCGAACGTAGTCTCGTGAGAAGAGTTGAAGGATTGAGTAGGTATCCCTCTTAATGCAGTCCAGAACCAACAAAATGGATTTGCAGAATGATTTCTGTTTTCTCATTACTGTTGATCTGTTTTACCATTGATTGAAGTGGCTTTCAAACATTGGGCATATCATCATCCTTGAGGTGCCCAATCTTAATCATTTTATTGAAAAGCACAATTGCCTCCTCAATGTCACCCGCTTTACACAACCTTTCTATCATGCTACAACAAACATTGGGCAATGGTGACCAATCCAATTCCGCACGCTCACCAGCAGCGAAAAGTGCATCAACAATGTAGGAATAAGACAAGGATGAAGGATAATATCCCATCCTCAATGTCTCATCAAAGAGCTTGCATGCCTCATTCAATCTGGAACAGGTGCATAAACGATTAATTAATTCTTTATAAAGGGTATATATGGGACGAAACCCTCTTAATTTCATTTCTTTAAGTTTTTTTAATGCTTCATCCAGCATTCCACCCTTCAACATGCCAAATATAATGCTGGTATACGTGACTCCTGTCGGAGTGATACCTGACTCGGTCATCTTATTGAAGAGATCAAGGGCTTCATCCTGTCTCGCCGCTTTGAAGAGACCATCAATCACTGAATTATATATCACTACATTTGGGGGGCACCCTTTCTGGGTCATCATCTTAAGAAGACTCTGTGCGTCGTCTACTTTGTCTTCTTTGCACAATCCATAACATATTGCACTATATGAATATGCATCAGGCACAATACCTTTTGCATGCATTTCATCTAATAAGCCACAAGCATCCTGAAGGCGTCCACCCTTACTTAACCCACTCATAAGGATATTGTACGTGACAATATCTGGAGTAAGTCCGTTTGCACCTATTTCAGCAAAAGTTGCCAACGCCTTGTCCAAATGCCCTTGCTTGCAAAAGCCATTGATAATGGTTGCATATGAAAATGCATCAGGAATGTGGCCAGCCTTTCCAATGGCATTCAATAACGTATATGCTTCTTCAACTTTATTATCCTTAACCAGACCATTTAGCAGAGCAGTATATGTTACGACATTTGGAACACAGCCTTTTTCCACCATTTGCGTTATTAAGGAGTTGGCGTCATCCAGTTTGCATTTTTGGCAAAATCCATTAATAAGAGAAGTATATGCCACAACATCAGGGACATGACGCTTAATGGTCATTTCATTCAATAGTTCCAATGCTTCAGCCATCTTATGTGTCTTACATAGACCATCAATAACTGTGCTGTAAGTTATGACATTGGGGATGCAGCCTCTGGATGACATCTCCTTCAACAAGCTTTGGGCCTTCTCTAACATGCCTTCTTTGCAATAGCCATCAATAAGACAGGAGTAGGTAAAGACATCTGGAGCCTGCTCTTGTTTGATCATTTCCTCAAATATTTTTGAGGCTTCATCTACTTTTCCTGCCTTGCATAATCCGTTTATAAGGGAGGAATAAGTGACTACATTGGGATGACACTCATTTGCAATCATTTCCCCAAAAATTTCATATGCTTTGGATACCATTCCCACTTTGCAAATGCCATCAATTAGTGTGCAGTAGGTAAAGACATTTGGTTTGATACCTTTTGTCGCCATCAACTTTTTCAGCTTCAAAGCATCATCAATATGACCGTGCTTGCAATAGCCATCAATTAAGACATTGTAAGTAACGCTATTAGGGACATACCCTTTGGAGATCATGTCATGGAAAAGCTTCTTAGCATCATCTAGTCTCCTGATCTTACACAATGCATTTACCATAGATGTATAAGTATGAATGTTTGGTGTGAAACCCTCTTTAATAATCTCCTCAAACATCGCAATTGCATTGCTTATTGCACCAACATTACAAAAGCCATTAATCAAGGTGCCATAAGTGACAACATCAGGCTTTATCTTGAGCTCAGTCATCTCCTGGAAGCATTTTTGTGCTTCTGCCATTGATTTTGTTTTAGTAAAACTGAGGATCACAATATTAAATGTGAAGTTGGTGAGCATGAATCCAGATTGTTGCATTTCTTGAAAGATGGGAGGCACCATATCATGCCAACCATCTTTTACAAGCAGTTGGAGCAAATTATTATACGAATACGTGCTATGAACAAAATCCTTACCTTGTTTTCCTGCCCATCTAAAAAGCTCCAAACCCAACTTAGCGTCATCAATCCTCTTAAGTACTTGAACAATATCATCAGCGTGGTTGATCCGTCCTTTCCATGGCGCAAGTCCCTCTTCCAGCTCAATAGTACCATTCTTAACTCTGTCGATGATGTCCAGCAAATTCTCTACAACCTCGGAACTGCTGTAATCGATAGGATAATCTCCGTACCCACGCTTAGCCTCCTGTTGTCTGTCGATTGCAATTGCTGATGAAATTCCAGCTGTCTGGGCTCTGGAAAAAACGGTACTTTCGACCAAGCAGATTCCATTTTTCCATATTCTGAGGAGAAGGAAAGCTTTTCTGGGCGCCTGTTTCGTTCTCTGTACCTCTGCCTTGCATAGTCCGTCTGCTGAGGTGGAACTTATGTGGCCAATATCTAGGTCTTTTGACCATGCTGATGTGGCATGATGACTTGTGGAATCACATGATCTGGAGTGATCATGAACCTTACTTATCAAAGCCCACATCCCCATTAGGCCAAAAAAGGCCGGTAACTGTGCCAGATGCCAAGTTATAGGCATGGTTCGTGCGTTCCCGACGCTAAACTTTGCTGACATGGCAAGGGCCTGGACTTCAAGTTCAGATGAATTGCCGAGTTTCTTAGGCCCAGATTCCACTGAGCCAGAAGTTCATACCTGGACGAATTGCAGAAGTCCAAGTAGCATTTTTTCTAAGTTTTGCGATTCCATCACACCCCGGCAGTTACTGATGTGGCGGCAATTATCAGAGATTTTACTCCCGGGCAAGATCCCCCGGGAGTTTGCTGGTACTGTGATAAAAACCTGCCATCTGGATGTGGCTGTGTATTGCTGAAGAATTGACGGAATTGTAGTGGAATGGTGGCCCTGGTATTTAGGGTGGAAGATCGAGACTCCAGAGGTAACAGACGGCCGTTCGGTGGAATCTGGGCCTTAGTTACTGAATTGCCCCCTTGCTTTGTCATGTAGTAAGCAACACGTCATCTATCTTGTTAGGACTTGGTATGGCACTCCATGAATTTGGCGCCAATACGTAAACCACTAGGGCCAGCATTTTGCTTGTATTTTTTGTGTAAGTTTTTTTTTTTGGTAACTTTGGTTACCAGTTTCCTAAGCAGCGCCACCAGAGCACCGCTAATAACTAAATGAGGTCAACATCCAAGATTCCATTTGGAAATGAACAACAGGGCAGCAACTTGAATATTGAGAGATGAAACGGCAGCAGAGCAGAAGACAAAATTAAAAACACATACAGAGATACATTACTAAAGAGAAGAAACAAAAGGAAGACATAGAAAGATGTATAAATAAAATGCTGTTATACATGGACGATAGCCCATAAGGCCATAAATCTATACATAATAACTACGTAACAGGAAGAAGAAAGCAGACGGCAGAGTCCCAAGGAACCATTCTTATTCTAAAAAACAATGGAGACCAAAATACGAACGCCCAGGATCCAGCTCTAAGAAGACATGGCAAGGGCGAAAAGAACCCGCAAAAAAAATGCGGGCACGAATCGAAAATCGAGCCAATTTGTGGGAGAATCGGCAAAGAAAAGCCAACCGCAAAGGGCGTGAAAACCCACATCAGAATCAGGGCTACAAAGCTCCTTGATACCTCCATTTCTAAAAGAAAACCTAGACACTAACATAAGACAACAATACCTTAAAATGACAGCAAGATCGGCCGCCAAGAAACAAAAACTAGCAAAGATTAGTAGCAGACCATAAGATTGACTGCCAGCAAAGCAAAGACGTCCAAGAACCTGCAAAAATTGATCAAACATTGACAAAAAACAAGAACAAGGAAAATATGAGCTCAATGTGCAAATGCCAAAGATTTTACCGCCTCTGCCAAAAAATCACCAAAACTCTTCACTATCTTCAAATCTGTAACAAGAAAAAGAAAAAAATGAGAAATAATATGAAGCGCCAAGGAGATTCATGTCTGCGGCATCAAAAACTATCGGATTAGTCCAAAAAATGCTCCTCCAGCAACATGCAGCCACGGAAAAATGCCTGAGAGAGAAAGAAAGAAAGAAAGAAAGAATTTGTCGGAACAAAAATGAACAGGGTTTTTTCGTCCTACCTGGAGCACGTGTACGCAAAACACTGGCCCTGTGGTCTACATGCGTGAACCCATGGGCAGTCGGGGGGTTCCGGCGGGAAACTGCCTCGCGGCACCCCCTGGGTTCCCTAGCACAGAATGTAGGAGGTAGCAAACTTCTTCAAAGCTTCATCTTCCCAGAAACCTCTCTTGTTGCTCCCATCATGGGAGGCAACACTTGAAACCTCAGTTTTGTTGGGCGAATGCATGGTTTCAGGTCTTTCTCTGCAAACCAGCTAAAATTTAGTTCTTATATTTCGAGTTGCTTGATGTGTCTTATAGCTTGAAATGGAACAGAAATTGAGCTTCTTATATTTTTTTATGTAAAGCTGGTGGAGCAGAAATAAAAGCCTAGCATATTTTTATATAAAGCCTACTAGTGTAGCAAAAATCCAAATTAGGCAGTTTGAGACATTTATAATAATTTGTTAACTAATTACATCTGCAGGGATCATTTCCTAAGCTGTTACATGACATCTCAATGCAATCGCAACCTTTTTTCTACTGATACCACACGATTTGGAATATGTGAAAAACAATGGATTTGTGACAAGATCACAAGACACTTTCTGGCATATGTAGAAGAATGTATTTTTGGAAACTCTAAAAATCTTTTTAAATCTTGATGCATCACCCACATTATGTAATCCTCAAAACGGCACCACCAATGTGTGATCGTTGCCTTATATAGCATTGACCATAACTAATCCCTGTCAAGGTTCCTCTGGAAAATCAGATTAAGCATTGAAAACAATAATCTAGACAGTGTATGAGCTTGGCTTCTTTCAAGGAAGGCTTGATGAATCTCTCTCTCATCAACTTCTAAAATGGCATTCAATCTTTCTAAATTATCGATTGCGATTGTCAAAGCATGCATGAGAAATATAAGAAGAACTTGTTGTTGATCCGTTGGATAAGGAGGATCTTGCTTGGCAAATGTTTCACGAATTGTTGCAGAGTGTTGTACGAATTTTGGATGAATATATAACTTTTTTCTTCGATGGAGATACTTCCTGTTGAACGATTTTGGAAACTAGTGGCGTGGAGCTGATTTAACGGGAATGGAACATTAAAAAATCAGCAATTTGGATCGGCAAATATCTAACGTGGAAAACTCAGAAATACAAGTCGAGTCCTAATAAGGATGCATCCTAAATCTAAGGTCGTGAGGGCGATAATTGTAGCACCGATAAGTAGGTAGGAGCACAGTGGAGAAAACATTAGTATAAGTTCAAAAAACACTAGCAGTAGGGTAGGCTTAAGGCAGGGGTAGGGTTGGATTGAAAAGAGTTGAATCATTTAGACATTTCTCACTTGAATTATACTTGACTTAAGTCTAAAGACATAAATTGAACTGCTATCTACTTTTGAGATGCTGATGGACATTTCTTGGTGCTCAATTAGGGCCTGCACCTAGGGCTGCAAAACGAGAGAAGGTCCATCATCCTCTCTCCGATTCTAGCACTGCCTCAACCTTTCTTGCAGATCAACAGCAAAATTGGGTGCTAGCGGGATCTTGCCATACCTATTCAGTGGATTTGTATTTCTTCTAAAGATTGTCTGGTGATTGTCGGTTGAAATTTCTTTAGGGCGGTTTTCATGATTTTGCAAGTTGCCACTAGAGTGGCTTGATCTACCAAAGCTGATGTATGTGTGAGCATGCTCCTCATGCATGATACTTTGGAATTAGTCATAGGCATGAGTGAGCTCCTTATAGGTGATTGAGCAATGGATGCTGAGTAACATAGGAAGTTTCTTGAAGATATAGGGGTTGTAATTGGAATATACAGGCGTGAGTAAACTCCACTTGCACGGGTGCCAAGTAATAGACGTGGTAAAGGTCCTCATGGGTGTAGATGTGGTATGCCTACTCATGGCTGTATGTGTGAATATGCTCCTCATGGGTGATTGAGCAATGGATGCTTAGTAGCATGGGAAGTTTCTTGAACACTGTAAGCTATCCTGAAATTATCCATGTTCAACAGATAATGCTAGAATAGCCCCAATTCTACCATATTAATCTGCCCTTGGCCTTAAGCCATGCTGCATCATGTAGTTATTTAAGCATTTTGTGAGCATGCAAATAAAGACTATGCTTTGCATAAGCAATGCAAGCATTTCCTGCTCTAAATGTAAACATCCATATACATATACTGATAAATGGAAAGCACAACCACAACAGCTGCCGCAAACCTTAGCATAAAACTTCTAAGCAAGCTGCAGAAGCATAGGAACCAGCAGAAACATGCATTTAGCAATGAACAGAAAAGGTTTAAACACTATACAAACATGCAAGCGGGCAGCCATCATCTAGAAGCTAACTAGCTAACAAGGTAACCCACTTAAAGATCTACAACAGCATACTACATTGTACACACAGGTTAAAGAACAATAGCACCATTTTCTATTGAGCCTATTCATAGCAACAACTAAGGCAGCCAGCACTGGCCAAGCACCCTATTGCACAAAGACCCTGCTGCAAAAAATACCAACATCAAATTTCTAGACTAGAAATGGATGAACCAGTTTTACTTTGTAAGAGAAAAATTTTAACATGTGAAGCACAATATTTTGGATCCAAATGCATCAAATAGACCTGAATAGGTTCGCTCCTATTGCAAGCAGGATGTCGGATTGAATACATAACTTAAAGCACCATGACTCAAAGAACTGGATATTTGGCATGACTCTGTAGCCATCAAAACCCCTGTTTTTCGAAAATCATATGGATTAGCAAAAGCGGCATGCCAAATAGGGCTTTTCACATAATCTCTACTCTGATCTGAAATAAATTTGGCTGCCCAGCATGTCAAATCCGGATTACAAAAAATGCAATGGTTGGAATGTACGAAAACAAAATTTTTGGTATTCAACAATGGATCTTTACCTTATTCGGCTAGATGCTGTTTCTTTGCAAGCGGTTGCCTTATTCCTCAAAAATGGTCGATGAGTTTAGGGCTTTTGCCCTTTGGAAAAAGGAACAAGCTTGATTGCCAAGTTAAAATAAAATGCTTTTTTGCTCTCTTCCACGTAATAGAGGCTCTAAAACTGCTCCAAAAATCGTTGAAAAGATTTTAGAGTCTGGATGGATCGCTGAGAACCCTTCCACAGCTGTAATCCGGCACAAATTTGATCGGTTTCTTGAGGGGCTCCTTTTCTTAATCGATTGTGGCGCTCATGTGGGCTCAAAAAAGCAATGTGGAATGAAAATAGAAAAATTCTATGAAAAAGGGGAATAAATTTGACCGTCCACATTAATTTTGGGCTATTTATGACTTGCTAGATCAAGAAGCTCTTTTTTTATAAAACTTTATGGAAACCTCCATAAGTTAGCACACGTGGAAACCTCCCCAGGCTTCAAAGGAAAGCTGGGGAGGTTTCCATAGAAGAAAATGGGGGAGGTTTCCAGTCCTTGGGAGTCTAACCCAAATCGGGCGAATATATAGGTCGAACCCTTAACGGCTCTTCTATAGCAATTTTCTTGATTAGGGTTTGTCGTGGGAAGAATAGAGCATTCCAATGTGGAGGCCCTGAACTTCTTCTTCAGAGCAGCAAAGTTGAAAAGTTTTTTACCTCCTTGGCCTCCCTTTCCAGCTACTCGACCTCCACCACGTCCATCTCTCCCAGCGCCATCGTCCTGATAAGCTCCACGTCCGCCTTGTCCTCTACAACCATCATCAGCCCTTCTCCTGCCTCTACCTCGGCCACTCATAATGTGTTTTCGATCTGCCATGATCATGTATTAAGCATGATAGACAATATACAACAAAATAAAAAGAACATAAAATTTAATAAAATGTGTTAAAATATAAATCGATCCATACCAGAGCGTTTCACAAGTTCTTTCTGTACCTTATCAATGACCTGCAAAGAAGTTAACACATCCATTAAATGGGATAACAAATTATTTTCCATCTATCTAGTGCCTCTAATGTAAATGATTTGAATCCCAAACAGTCAATTATAATATACTACTGTTTGTAGATTAAAAATCTAAATTAAGAGCTGATAAATCATGTGCATACCTCATCTGGAACTCTCAGATACTTGATTATATTTCCATGAATATAGCACTCCAGCATTTTCCAAAATCTATCAGCATCCTAAATACCATATCAAATCAGGGTTGCTTGTTCAATCACTTTAACAAATACTATTCATCCAACAAGAAGCACTCCTAACTTAAAAAAAGTATCTTGGATGTGCATATCACTTCTCGTAGATGAATATTCATCTGTGTGTCGCAATTCACAAGATGCCCATTGTAAGTTTCCCCGTTCTTAAGCTCCACCAACTGAAATCAGATGCATTACAATATGAACTTTATTCTCGAATAAAACTCTCTAAAAAATTCATTCTGCGATTATAAGTTTTTGCCCGCAGCAGAATGAAATAAAATAGGAAAAACTGTTAAAATATCCCAATATTTCAGGGTATTGAAAAAAATGCCCCCATCTTTACCTCATCCATCCGATCAATGCTTCCTCGAGAGCTTCTGCAATTTCTGATGCGGCGAACTCTTCATATAGCTTTAGCTTGTGAGCTCAGGATGGAGAACAAGCACTTCACCACGTGGCTGTAATTAAAACTTGGGATTCACTAATATCTGCCCGCAGTCTACAGTTCTTCAGAATCTTCTATTCATTTTGTCAATGAGCAAAAATTCCAAGTAGCCAAAGAGAATTTTGATCACTACATGACACATGGAAGAGCTGTTGAAGTTGAATGCCATACTTCATACGATACGTATACAGGAATGGCTCTGTGCCTTAAATTCCAGCATGTCAATGCGGAGGCACTTCTGACATGCCGGAATTCAAGGCTCGTGCAACATGAAGTCACGGGGGTTGTCGATTCAGCGTCACGTGTCACGCATCTAACGGCTGGCATTAAGAATGTGAGGTGATATTGCAGAATGTTAAGCAAAATTGTAGAATGTCAGAATGTCAGGTAGAAAAGTTTAGCCCAACATTCAGGAAAAGAAGAGTTGATATGTGGCAGGATGCTATTGGCCCTGCGGGCTGAATTGACGGCACCCTGACTTTACATTTTTTAAAATTTTAAGCCTAAATCACGGCAGATCATGGAGTCCTCTGAACTTACTGATATTATACAGCATCAGAAGGAAGCCCTAAGCATGGGTGATCCATAGGGAGAATTCTTCTGCTTTCCAGTGAGAGGGCTAAAGGATGTACAAGAACACCAAATGTACGAAAGAATGTACAAGAACACCAACTCTATCATTGACACCATTGCTCCTGCGTTTATTCAAACATAAAAGAATGAAACAAAACCCATGAAAACACACTCTCGGGCCGCCAGAGGGCAACCTCTCGTGTGCAGCACCTTGTTGAGAATGGGAGCAAGGAAGTTATAGTTCAGATTTTGCCATCAATTAGAAAAACATAGTCTCTGCCAAAAGGATATATGTCAATGCTCAAGTCACAAAAAGGTGAACTTATGTAGCATTTAGGGCAGACTTTGTGAATAATGTTTTCCTCTATTTGCTTGAATCTGAATCAAATTCATGTAGGGTGACTTTTCGATGGTAGTTGAAGAAGTAAATTACTTAAAACTGCCAACTTCGATATTTCATCAAAGTTGAAAGAGTATATTTTAACCAGTATATTTTAACCGGATCATCGTTGTCATTGTGTATTATAACTGCTTTAAGTGCATTGCGAAGAATTGAGTCAAAATCAATGGTAGAGGGATCAAATGCAGGTACATAAGGCGAACCTTACAAGTCACAGATAATATAAATTGTGAAGAAAGGTTCAATGATCTATCTTAATTGTCTGTAGCAATGTAAGAACAAATATTTCTGAGAATGGGAGCAAGGAAGTTAGTTCAGATTTTGCACATCAATGAGAAAAGCAGAGGTCTCTACCATAAGGGATATATGTCAATGCTCAAGTCATAAAAGGTGATCTTATGTAGCATATGCTATTTGGGACCATGGCATTCTCTTCGTGAACTTCGTAGATAATGGATTATTATGGACCACCATTAGTTGATTCACAAATTGGAGGTGGAAATTTAAATGATTTTCTTTCTAAGCACTATGCACGTTCTTTGGCTTGATAGCTTCAATTATATGCAACTCAACAGAGTGTGGCTCACATATTTGCTTGTGGCTCACATGCAGGGAAAAAAGAATTTATGCTTGGCAGAGATGTGTTTCTTGGACATTAGTAATGGAATTCAGTTTCAGTCATTTGGAACTAAGAGCATATCTCCAGGCCTTATTATTTTTACCTCTTCAGAAAGAGAAAATTTTGGAAATACTATTTGAGCTTGTGCATGAGGTATCTTTCACATATCATAATATATATCATAATATATATACAATAACTTATCATAATATATATACAATAACTTAAGCACCCCTTGTCCATAGAGATTTTGATCTCAACCGTCGATTGTGAAATCGACTGTTCGAATGCAGCCACCTCGACATTTACATACAAGGGGGGTGCTTAATCCAGATTGATCTCGGCCGTCGAATGTGTTGTATCAATGGCCCAAGTTTAGCCACGTTTGTATGTGCAATTAATGCCATGTGATGAGGTGGCAGCAGTATTTGGGCCGTCGAATGTGCTGTATCAACGGCCCAAGTTTAGCCACGTTTGTTATGTGCAATTAATGCCATGTGATGAGGTGGCAGCAGTATTTGGTGTAGTAGATCTTAACCGTTAGATCAAAAGGTGAGAATAAATCCTAGATATTTACTTTTTAATATTAAATTTAATTTTTTTTAAAGGAGATGAGGTGGCATCCTCATTAATAAAAGCTTCCTTCTGCTTAATCGCCTTCAAAGGCACGTAGCTTGCCGTAGAGGGGTCAGATGAAAGTGAGGCCCACGCCTTAGATTGCTCTCATCGAGAGCTTTCCAATGAGTGGGGCTCTGGCACTATTTTATCGCAGTTGCAGCCAACGTGATCGACCACTAAGAATCTTTTTGAAATCTTCGAGTTTCAAAGAATCTATGGTAAGTTGCGGGAATGTAGGAGAATCTTTATAGGGTCTTAGAGATCCAGAGAAAAATCATGAGAATCTTAGAGAATCTATGGGAATCCCAAGAGAGCATCTTTTACAATGTAAGAGAATCTAAGGAAATCTTGATAAAATCTTTAAGAACCTAGAGGAATCTTGGGGAATCTTCATAGAATCTATGGGAACTAAAGGAATCTCAGGAGAATCTATGGGAATCTCAAGCGCTTCTTTGGGAATCTAGGGGAATCTTGATAAAATCTTTAAGAACCTAGAGGAATCTTAATGCTTGATAGAATCTTGAAGAATCTAGCAAGGATCTAACTCATACCCCCAATAAGTATAGAAATCTATACATTGAAATGTAAACATCTCCCTTGTATGTCATGACTACAGTCTTTGTAACTACATCTATTTAATATGGTAGTGCTTCAACCTAGTAAGATGGCAGTACCCAAACTTTTACTGACTTAAATATTTTATAACAAGCTTATAAGTTGCTAACCATTTTGTATAGGAAGTATTGACACCACACCCAGAGCGAAGGGTGGCAAAGAACCAACTAACTATGTACTCGAATAACTAAACCTCTACATCTTCTATGCTGCTGCTAGTACTATGACGGACCTCCCTCTACAAGCTCTTGCTTCTTCTATGCTCAAACCATTTGCAACTATTAGATCAAGCAAAAGATTATGTTAGGTCCATCCACAATAGAATGAACCAACTCTATGCTCAAATCATTTGCAACTATTAGATCAAGCAAAAGATTGGGAATAAACTAGGTGCTTTTGCCCCAATGGGTGCGGACAATAAAACAAAGATGAAATTTGATAAGAACTTTGTATCATGCTCTTTTTTTATGTAACCACAACCCATGCGCAAATATTTAAGGTTGGTGAACATTACAAACCAGATGCCAAATTGGTGGATTTTTTTTTTTGGACACAAAGGATTGATGTTTCTCTCATGCATTACTCGCGTGAAGATAAAGTTCAATGATGCTCTGAGATGTGTCATGTCTTAAGTAGATTTGTGAGCAACTTGTTTTCTTTTAAACGGACAGTTATGATGCATCAGGTTATGCACGGATTGGGAAAAACCAACGCTCGCATTGCCGGACTTGACTAGGGTCTTGCTTCCTGCATTCTACAGTAGTGTCACCTTGCTCCCACGCGCTCTACGTCACTCCTCGACCATATGTGGACAGACTTTATGCCCGTGTTTTGCGACATTGGACAGTGCGACTGAAGCGATCACAGACGGGCAAACATAGCATTCACTTGAAGAAGTCCACAATGTCTCAGAAATGCCCAATGGGCTTCATCTAATTAGTATGAAGTTACTAGTACTTTCTCTTTTCTGCTTTAGTTGTCTGAATTCACCAGGCTAAGAAAACAAAATCCCTAGTTTACACCATTCACAAGGCTCAATATACAACAAAAAAGATGCTAATGCACCAATGGATTGCCCATTGGAAGACCCATTGATGCGTCCACAAACGCCTACCATTGTAATCACCTTGCAAGTGGCAAGACCATGCATTAAGTATAGACAATTCACAAAAATGTGGTCTGAAGTTGAAGTTCTGTAGTTATCTTTTTTATTGTATCTACATATGTTGGTGGATACATTCGATTATAGGTTGTTTGGGAATGGCGCTCTAGTTTTTTAAGTGAAAATGATGTATTAGATTCAGTTAGGTGAAAAAATGGAAATGCAAAGACCCATTATCTATTTCAATCCTAACAGTGTTGTATGATTCAAGATTTAGGTGTTATGATGGTCAAAGGTGTTAATCCATCTTTAAGCCTAGTTTACTGGTAGTTTCAGTTATTTTTCTTTTTTTCGGGGTACTGGTTCTTTGAATTATGGCATTGCAATGTTCTGAGATGCATTGCATTGTAGGTGGTTTCGAAGAGACTCACGTGGCATGTACTTCAAATATGTCGATGTTTTGAGAGATGTACAAATAAGAAGAAGATGATTTATGTTTTTGTTTTACGGGAATTATACCCGTGTATACAAAGGGGTTTTATAGGATGACCCTAATGATAGAAACTACCTATGTAAGAATCTGTAGGCGCTTAAATTCATTTTTCTAGTTTAGTTTACTGAAGCTTGCCATGGCAAGAAATCTGAACCTGTTGATTTAGTGTCATTTAGTGCAGCTAGCGTTGGGAATGATTTTGAATTCCATAACTTGAAAACAACACCATAATTGCCCCTTATATATTTTATTAAAGGAAAGATTCGGTCAGTCAATGAAAGTCATTTTCATGGACAGATTGGTTCATAGTGCAAAGTGTAAAGAATGGTTAAAAGTGAAGCATGTAATGAACTGCTTATACTATTGTATAGAACTGCTTGTAAAGCCATGGGAGCATATTTTGATGCAAAAGATATCAATATAGTAACAAATCTAGTCAAAATTTCCTACATTTTGACTTTATTCATGCCTTCAATAACCTGATTCGCCTATTAGCTAGATAAAGAAATGCATTTCTTATTTTATCAATAGTGCTTGATGAGTGCTCATTTTGAGGTCCATTTGCATTATTATGCTCACTTCCTGGAGTTCCAATTTTTTTATTTTTTTGTTTAACAAGCACCAAAGAATCTATAACATAGCATTCCACAACAAAGCGAATTCTAAACAGACTACCAATCATTTGCCACGAGTAGAACGCAATGCTAACAAACTATGTGCAGTGTCTTAGGCAGGCAATATATTAGCTTCTCGTGGAATATCACTTGACCTGATTAATTACCGAAGAGACAACTTACACGACTAGCAAGCATGCATGAATAATACCAAGTTATATGCAGCACCAGCTCAGGCTATGTCAGTGACAAATCCAGCTTTGCATCGTCTCCTTAGTCAATGGGTATATTCAAAATAACCGTGGAAGGTGTTGGAAAAAAACAACAGATCTCAATGTGTTCTTTGTATTGGCGGACATGTTACCTCAAGAAAAACAATCCAGATCATGTATTGTTGAATAAAATACAGAGTCAAATGAAATACGTGTGGAACAAAACCACAGACATAGCTGTGTTAATAAAATGTACATATAATGAATGAACCACATTGAACTGGATAGGATTGAACTAGGCCATGCCCATGAGATGAAATGGCACATAGATCCATGTTAGAAAAGCTGCCATACCATAGCCTGTTGGTAAACCCATAAATCTTTTTTAGCTAAACTCATATGGTACATGAAACATGTTCAAATGTTGTTGGTGGATGGCTGAAGAATGGAGAGATTGAGGAATAATAAAAAATGCACCACCTGTGGAAGAGGTAACACATCAAGGATGTCCAACTAAAGGTATCGTAATAAATATCTTTTAGCAATTTGTCTAGCATCCACAACCCATTTCACCCTTTCCAAAAACCTGTGAAGATGGTGCAATGAATCCCATTCTAAATTTGAGTACTATATGAAACAAATAAAAAGCATCTGCTAGTGTGCGTAGAACCGTAACTACGATGAGAAAATCCTTCTGAATTCGAATACAAAGATCTTCAGCAACCACTAGTAGATAAAAGAAGAAGGGCCAACAAATACAGCGACCAAACATGACAAAACAAAAAACTTGTTCCACTGATGCACAAGTTTGCTTCTTGGATCCAAGATCTGGACATTTGAATTCTTCTGATTCACAGTTCTAGACCATACGAAGAATTTTATTCCTAAACCATCTTCTTAACAGCAAGTTAAAGCATGCTAGAAGCAATGCATACCACAATCTATACCATAAGTATTCCATGTAATAATCCACATTAATTTGAAGACGAAAATGTAGCGGAAGATATAATTACAAGCTGCATTCTCTAATTGTGTTTTATATAAGAACTCCAAAACTGATGAAGCTTCCTTTTCAAAGTCAGCAAATGGACCATTAAGCAATCTAAGTCTTCATAGCTTATTAAGCCCTTCTCCCAGTTCTACCATAGCTCCACGATGATTCTATTTTACAATACGAAGCATGATGCATCAAGAAACATTACCTCCACAAACATCTTTTTAGGAGCCACTATACAATTTATGGTTTAGACCACCTAACCAATGGACTTGGACTAGAGCATGATCGGGTTCAAAAGCAGTGAAGAAAGACACTTCTTAGCATAACAGATAACTGGAGCTGAGATTGTCATTGCCAAATTAATTGTGGTAAATTGACTGCAGAGAGACGCCATCTACTGTCAATGTTTATCAGCGTGTGTTTTTGGGTTGCCCCTAAGGGGGCAAACCCTTGTTTATGTGGGTTTATGGCATATTATAGGTATATACCAGTATATGCTTGGAATATGCCTATGACTGCTAAAAACCCCTTATTGGCTGTAAATGCTCGGTCGTTTTCGTTGTTGGGCAGCCACTCTTGAAACTGGCTAACCGGAGAGGCCTGCTCTGGGCAACCAGGCATAAGAGTGTGGGATTCAAAAAGTCTGGAAGCGGTGCCATAGTCTTCTGGACATGGCAAAACGTCCGTTATTGGAGACTTGTGCATTGTCTTTGCGGCGGCGTAATAAAAGCGGATAATGGTAGTGCTAACAATACGGGAGGCTAGTACCGTGAGTCAGCGCCACGAATGATATTTTCAATGCACGGTGATATATCTCGAGCTAGCACAAAGTGGATTTGGAGCCTTGATGTAGCTGCGGCGATGGCGGCCTATCCGGCCCAAAGAACACGATCACTACCGAGCTTATTCAAAAGGTTTGCAGGATTTTTTGTTCTTGGATGCTATAGGTCGGGACCAATCTCAAAAATGCGGGGAAAAAATGAGAAGAAGGGATGCGAGTTCTGACCATAACCCCGGGATAAACCCCAACCATCAACTATCTTGGCATTTGGTTGCATTCGATGTTTTTATTTTATGCGGCATTCTACTCTTGATCAAGTTTCCTTTTTCTTTTCTTTGGTTCTTTTAGAAATAGCTGATTTTTATCTTTGAATATTTAGCTTTTCTTTGTTTCTCCCTACGTTTACCGCATTTTTAATCCTAAGCATATGAGATGTGTATGTTTTCCCGCAAAGATCACGGATGAAAATAAGCGGCTTATCCTCGCTATTCTTGATAATCAAAATCTTGGGAACCTCAATGAGTGTGCTCGATAAGTAATCCATTGTGATTGCATTTTTATGCGGACAACAAGATTTACTATGGAAATATGCCTTTGTGTTTTTCTCCTTTAACTCAAGCAAGTTGTACAAAAGGGAAAGAAAGGCTTAGTGGTGTGTGATATATTTGGGAATCTGACAAAGCCCGCATTGCCATGTATAATTTCCTCAGAAACTGTGCTGTACTCGGTTCTCAAAGTAGCACAAGTTGCATTTTTAAACCGAAAAAGCCGCAAATTAATCAAAATCGTCCACATGGTGGCAAGTACTAGCAAAGTGTCTTTGAATATTTATGTTACGTTCTTAAAGTTGGACATGATCGAGAAAATATTGTGTATATTTGGCATGTGGTAAAAGTTTTATCTCGATTACTCATATCATGTTAGACTTATGCGTATTCATTTTAAATAGAAATAGGGAATAGTCCATCATTGATGATTTTGTGTTGTCTTGAACAAAGAAATTTTGGATGAATGTAGTGTCCCTCTATTATTGTTCTTCTTTTGGCCTCATTTGGTCAGCATAAAACAACTATGTTCTTGAATGTGGAACTAGATGATACATTTTTCTTGGAGTCACTTTGGTAGCACTTGTTTTGTAGGTATCGGTTAAAGCTACTGACAAAATTTAATGGATTTGGCTGCAATGGCTCGATGCTCAACCTCGAGGCACCCTCGCTACTACTCATGTTTCTTACGTTTTCACCTTGCATGCGTTCAGCACCTATTATTTGTATGTTCTTTTATAGCTAGCATATTATGGAATAAATGCTTTGCGTTTATCTTCGGAAATGCTTTTCTTCGCTTATTGCATTGATAGCAATCGCATGCTCTGCTGTGGTGCCAACTAAGTTACATTGCCCTTGTGATCTTGTCCATTTGTCAATGCAAACATTAAACCGCCTTTTACGAGACTTTGTATTATGCCGATTTTGACTTTCTTATGAGGCATGGAACCGGGTAAATTCTAGTACAATGATGCAGCCCCAACATGCATATATGCAACAAAGTTCAAACAATCAATCTTTGGGACAACGGAGTTCTCTTCATTATATGCAAACAAAGAAAGCGCATTGCATCCCGGTTTCAACAAAGAAGCAGGTTGCTGTCGGTGAGGGCATGATGGGTGGGCATAATGGAATGCGCATGCTATCTAGTGAGTCAAATGTCGGTGGCAATGGACCGCCAACCTCCGGAAACTTTCCCGATTTCAGCCGTGGAGGGAATCTTTGGTGGTTCGGTGATGGTCTTCAAACTAACATTGGACTTGGACAAGAAATGCGTGGTGGAAGCCGGCGAGATGGGTTTTTGCGGTCTTTGCACCAAGTGATGGAGGCAACTCGGGGAGCACAAGGAGGAGATGAATCGAACCATCCTATCTTAAAGCTTCCGAGGAGGATGGGAATTAAGGATGTTCTAACTTTGGTCATTGACTTCATTGTATTCTGAAACCAAATTCTATGCATGGTCGGGGCAGCTTGCACATTTTGCTAAAATCATGGGGCTGCTATGTCGGTGTATCTTTGTAGCTGTTCTCTTGTTCCGGTTTAGCTAGCTTTCGAGCTTGTTGGGTCAACATGCTCATTAGGTCCTTTGTTGTGCCTTAACCATACCAGCCCACGACTCGGGGTTTCTTACGTACAAAAGCTAATTATTAATGTTGAAGCGGCCGTGGCCTAATTATGGATATGAGATTTTATAGGCTTTCCTCATCAATGCCCTAAACAACTACCGTGAACCGAAAAAAAGAAGCTCATCTAATAAATATTACAAAAAGGACCACGAGAATATCGTTGGCAAATCCGGGCAATATGTTTGTTAATTTATAGTTCATATATATAATATTACATTACAACTGAATTACATGCCAAGAGCTCCAAAAATTATGCCATCAATACGTTAAGAGATTGATATTAATAACCGGTATTCGGTAATCAATGTTTGCTCTTATTACGAAATCTTGTATCTTTGAGAATATGTAAAAACTATATGAAATGTGATTGAAGGGAGCGATGGCCCACACTTAGGAAAATGCCATCAACAACTTTGGGCCCAAGGAAGTGCGAGAAGATGACTTCAAAGAAGTATGGAAATGCAAGTACAAAAGAATCCAGCCAACAAAGGAAAATTTTTCGGGCATAAATGACAAAGATATGCATTTAAACACCGGAAGTCTGATTCGATTGGAATCTTTTGTAAGAGTCCCTAATATGGGTGGTGATTGCTTTTAGTCACACCCTACTGCCACACGTTAACAACATGAAGATTCATGTTGGATTCATGAAGATTCTGTAGGTGGGTAGTCCGGTTCCATTATTTCAAAAATAAGCACACGTGTTACTGTGCCATACTTTGCACACTCTGATGCAACTTCATCTTCGAGTTCATCATCCACCTCACCAGGACCAACCTGAAATAACAAATGGTAACAATAAATTTGAGCACCTATAGTCCACGTATAAGCTAAATTTGACTCAGAATAAAACAATGCAAAAACATGAGCAGAATTAAGACGTTGTCCTACATTAGCTTAGTTCTTATTATGGTTCTAGCTATTACCTTGTGGAGGTTCATGCGCCATAACTAATACCTTAGCCTGCCTGCCCTTGAAAGGCTATCCCAAATCGTTTAACCTTAGCCTGCCTGCCCTTTCCCAATTCAAGATTGCGGAACAATATCCAATTTATTTATAAATACTTCTTAATATCATCACCCTTCTGATATTATAAAATGCGCATTTTCATCTCTAAGAAGACACTATCCTAGTAGCTAAAGTTATTTATAGCAGAGGACTAAAAATCCTCGTGTCACCAGTTCAAACCTGGTTCCTGGCATACTATAAATAGTGATAATTTCACTACCGTGAAGGTATGATCATTTTTTTTTTAATGGGGAAGGGATCCATCGGTACGTATGTTTCGTTCGGATGCTTGGTGCTTAAACGACCTTTGCACTTCAGATGCACATGAATCGATGTTCTTTACTATAGGTTTTGGTGGCTGGGATGGATGGCCGATGTTGTTTTTCACAACCTTGGTTCATCTGCTTATACAAAGTGGTTTTCATGGTTTAGCTATGCCATACCGTGGTTATCCTAAGATGCCAAGGAGAGGATAGCAAGGCTTGTTTGTTGGAAAATTTTCACAAAAATGCTTGAAAGAATTATGAGGCAAATTGATCCAAACAAGACGATGTGATACAAACTACTCCATAACAGGATCGAAATCTTTGTCAAAGGATTATGTTGCATTACTATTTTTGAGATGATGCATACACCCATCATTTCTTCTCCAAGAATCTAAATCTTGTTGTGCTTATATAACTAAATGTCTAAGTGCATTTTTTTTTTGCTGTGTGTCATAAAAAATGCATTGTCCATTTGTCTGCAGCTGTAACTTATATTGACTCAAGCGCATTGCATGCCATCAAGGAACTCCATCAGGAATACAAGGCCAGAAATATACAGGTACGTTTTTCTTGTTCACGTAAATAGTTGTTTGCATCTATGAGGCTTATTGATTGGTTGATGCTGATCTTTTATTCTCCCTTGGTTATGCAGATAGCATTCTCTAACCCCAATGACAATGTGATGAAATCATTTGCAAAGGCTGGAATCCCGGAACTGATAGGCAAGGATTGGTACTTTGTGCGAATCCATGTGCAGTTCAGGTTTGTCTTCGATTGAAATAAACAAGATTGTTTGGAAGTATAATGTGTTTAACAAGTGTTGCCTTATGCAGGTTGCTACGACGTAAAAAATACATCTCTCTCTCTCTCTCCCTTCCTTGACTTAATTCCCAAAAAGCCCTTCGTATTTTTAAAATTCCCAAAATGCCCTTAAATTTTAAATATTTTCCCAAATAACCCCATATATTTTATAGTTATGAAATTCGTGTGTTCTTTATTTCACAGATTGCTAAACTCTTTAGCTGCATTTTGGAAGATAAAGGTAGTTCGTTGGCTATAGAGAATTTCGTTTCTAAATGTTCGGGGTTATGGTTTTGAATTGATTGTCAAAATATGACTTTGAACTATGATTTAAGCCACTTCACCCTCCGGCCATGGAGGGCAACCCTCCGTGCGCAGCACCTTGTTTATTTTGTTTTACTAATGAGAGTATTTCTTGTGCTTTTCCTTTGCCAATTTAGCTACAAGAGCAGAACCCTATGTGTTTTCGCTTCACCCAAATCCATGTGTAGCAAGGCTGTAGTTTCATTAGAGGCAATGCTCCATGCAGCTATCCTTTGGTAGGAGAAACACCCTGAATATGGCCTGCAGTGATTACTAAATCTTTTCTAGTTCTCATGCTGGAACAAAATTCTAAAAGATGGCAACTCAGAAATTCATAATGAATGACTTGCCTTGATATATCCATTATAAGCAAACTATATCCATTACAAGCAGACTAAGGGGCCGCTTCAGTGAAGATGGAAACATCAATAACCTAGTTTTGGAAAAAAGATATCACATATCAAGCACCCGACCAACTTTCCATCAAGTATCTCATTTACTAGGAATTAAGAACTGGGTCTAATTAAACGAACGAGCTATGGAACTTAAGCTGGTCCTATAGGATTGAATATCATATTAGAGTCGCATATCGAATATCAAATGATACAGGGCAACAATACACTGAAGAAGTCCATGAAGTAAACTTCTTTGTGGCTCATGGGCCTCATTCCACAGACTTTCTAGAATATCGTGGCATTCATAATATTCCCTGGCATTAAACAAGTGCGCCGCCTTGTCAAAAGTGTTGAGCGGAGCTCCCAATTCGCGAGCCAAGACTACAATGGCCAAGAATACAATACTAAACTGGTCCTGACATAGGTGATGAAAATCTTGGATGAATCCTTGTTTTGATCATATAAACTACAATTACAATGAGCCATTGATTTAAAAATGGAGTAAATATAACCTTCTGAGCAATAACCACAAAGATAATAACGCATAAGCATCCCTCTTACCAAATACAGCCTGATGCAAATTGCATATATCTCTTTTGTAAATATAGTATGCAATAAAAAATGCAAGCGGTATACCAACGGCAATAACCCGATCAGAAAAAGTGACCATACGATTCAAATTAACTGGAAAAAAAATAGCCACTGACTTAAATGCTCCTGCTTAAATTCGAGGCACAAACAATATAAACTGCAAGATTGCATATAGAAAATACAGGATAACCTACCGGTACAGTAGCTAATGGTACTGTATTAGACTTGAAAGGGAACCTGACATCATTTATAAAATGTTCAAACAAGCATCCAAAATGCTAAGAACGAGTAGGCCAATCCAGTCATGTAAATGGAACTTCTCCTTCCTCAAAACGCCAAGACAAGCTTTAGGAATCCATTTCGAGTGCCCATTAATGAATTCACTCCGTGTTTCCAGACCCACAAATCATAACTGGGTTGCAAAGAAAGGAAATTTTCTTTTGGGCTACTTGTTCGAAGGCAACAAACCTTAAAAGGAGCTCCCGCGATCAGAGTAGATTGAGTCTTACAGAGTTCACTGTGGAAGCGCTTGAAAAGAACAAGAGAACATGGCCATAGCGTAGTTCCGACGTCCATCCTCCGATTCTGTCCCTTCCGCCAGGACAAATTTCCCGCCTGCTTCGCAGTTAGAATCGCATCCCCACCTTCCGCTGGCTCCCATAAAATCCACATTGTCTATCGTCCTCAGGTGTCCTCCAAATCCCAAAACTCTGCAGTCGTAGACAAAGAATATGCTATAAAATTCTCAAATCGTGGCCCTCTATCCGTCCCTCCCCACTTCCCCCAAGGATTGCCCTACGGGCAACCCAAAAAAGAAAATACCCAACGAGAAACAATCAAACCAAAACCATAAAAACACACTCTCACCATAAAAACACACTCTCTTGGGCCACCGGAGGGCGACCCTTGGCTGCACAACACCTTGTTATTTTTCTATGGTCATTTGAGTATCATCCTTAAAAGGAAATATTAGAAACCGTCGTATAACTTGACTTGCCGCTTCACACTGGCCGTTAAAGTGTCGTTAGGTTAAAAATTTAGCTTAACTGTGCTTCACATTGAGTTCTGTTAAAAATATTTCGTTAAGTTTATGGGGTAAAAAATAGCGGCACAATTAAGGTAACGGTACAAGATAATTGGGGTTCACATTGCATTCCGTTAGGTTAAATTTTTAATTTTTAACTTAACGGCGTGACAGTCAGTGTGAAGCAATATTTAACGATTTCCGTTATGTTAACTCTTAACATAAGGGCGTGACAGGCAGTGTGAAGTAATATTTAACGGTTTTCGTTATATTATTTTTAACCTAACGGCGTGACAATCAGTGTGAAGCAAGATTTAACGATTTCTATTGTATTAAATTTTAATCTAACGGTGAGTGTGAAGTAAAATCTTTATTTTATGTTATGTTACTCTAACATAAAGGAAATTCCGTTACGTTAGCAATTTAATCTAATGTAACGGCCAGTGTGTAACGCCCTTTGACTGTTAGAATTGAGGAGCAAATTTGGTTTACCTAACCTAATGCTAAATATGTAGAAACGACGAAAGCTGTGGCGCCCATATAATGCCGGACCTCCATAGCTGCTGCACACACAGAACATGGAGGACCCGCACAAGGAAATAGCCGCTATCATCCTGTCTCTGGCCTCCTACCCGAAATCCGACATTCAAGAACAGGTGATTCGGGCCTATTTTTCTCCTCATGTATGTTTTTATCATCCCTATTTTAGCGTCCGGGGAATCGATGATCTCATATCCCTTTATCAAATGGCTGGATTCTATGCCAAGTATAGGGAGCTCGAAATCCTTGATGTTCTTTATGATCCTGCAAAAAATAAACTAAGCATACACATGACAATTTATGTTTGGCCATGGCAGCTAATGAAGCCCAGGCCTTTAGATATGATGGTTTTGTTAGAGTTGGAAGATTTTAATGCTGGTGATGGCAGATTGCTGAAGAAGATCAAAGTCCAAAGGGACTTCTTTTTTATTTCACCTATGGTAGCAACTCTTCCTCTGATTGGGAATTTGTATTCTATGGAGTGGGTGAGGTTTTTTGCTGGCCATGTCTATGCTAGATCCTTTTCTTTTCTGAAAAAGCTTGCCCTTGCTGTCTTTCCTGAAGGAGTTCAACAGTTGGTAGGATTGTAACTACTTACCTATATTCTTCAGAGGAAATGTGTTGATAGCAAATTTTTTTATTTGCAATTCAAAAACCTGTCCTTTCTTTTTGTACAAAATGTCTTTTTAGATGGCACTAATGAATTTTTTGTTTGGATTGCAACATCCAACCTCTAGATGGTCACGGTTTTGCAGTGAAATCATGATCCAATCCATCAAGGAGGATTTCTGTCATTATCCATACAATGATGCCATAAGATGCATTTCAGTTGCCTTTAATAGCTGTGGAGCTATGGAAAATTAAGAAAAGAAAGCTATATCAAAGGGAGAGCATGCTAAGAACCATTATTAGGCTAGAAAAGTACGAAAATGTGTAAGGTACGTAAAGTACCATTTTCTTTTCCAATTTTTGATCTCGGTAAGGCTGCAAAACTATTTTTTCATGAGGCCTAGCACGCAGCATAGGGCGTAGGATACCTTTATCTTGCATTGGGGGATCCCGGAGGTGTGAATCCCGGAGGTGTGATCCAGGAGGACGGGATCCCTAATCCCGGAGGTGTGATCCAGGAGGACGGGATCCCTCGGGGGTGTGATCTCGGAGGACGGGATCCCTCGGGGGTGTGATCTCGGAGGATGGGATCCCCCCTACTGTACAGTTACGGTGCAAAATTGTGGCCCCTTATAATAAGTCAAAGATTTTTTGGGTTGGTTTTTCTCCCTAGATTCAGCGGATGGGATCACTTCAAGGATGGTTGGAATGGGGAATGGGTTGTAGAAGAGCTATAGGTAGATGCCAAGGACAAAGAGCGGCGAGCGCCCCTGCTATCAGGGAGCAAAGATTCGACCAAAGATGGCTCTCGGAGGAGGGGATCTCGTTGACTGCGAGATCATGGAGGAGGGGATCCCACGTCGGGATCCCGGAGGTCGAAATCTAATCTAGGTTAAGATTATCCTGAGCCGTTGCGCACGTGGGGTTGCCCTCCGGTGGCCCGAGATAATGTGTTTTTATGGTGAGAGTATGTTTTTATAGTTTTGGTTTGGATTGCTTCTCGTTAAGTTTTTTTTTTTTTTTTTTTTTTTTTTTTTCTTTTCGGGCACGTTTTTTTTTTTTTTTTTTTTCTTTTCCGGGCACGTTTGCACAAACACAAGTTGACACTTTGAAGCAATGTGAGGCCATCCACGTTGCAGACAGCTAGGATTTTTATCCAGGTGTACACCTTACAATCGTCGGATTTGATCTACGGTCATGAAAATTTCTAGAAATTCCAGGTGTGCTTGGGAAGTTATGCCCGCGTTGGGGAGAATGCTTGCCCACGTTCCGGACTCAAGTTTTCAAATTGCGCTTCCCTCTTCTTGGCCATCCTTGGATGAGTCGTTGTTCTATTTTTTCTGAAGATCACTGCAGCAAATGGGGCACTTACTTATGCAACAGTAGGTTTGTCCATTTTAAAAGGACTTGTTTACAGTCTGGCGGTCAAGGAATGCACAATTGGAACGTGGTCTGATAAAGCTCTGGATTCTATTTTTGTACTTCTACTGCTTGCTTCTGCCAAGATAAAGGACTTTTTGAAGCTCGAAAAAATGAGCAGAAAGGTACGTTATTGGAGCCGTGGCATTTAAAATTATTCAGCATGACAGAATATGAAGCATGGGTCTCTTTCATCTATATATTATCTTGAAATATGTCCAAAGCAAGACCTTTTAGAGCATTAACGGATTGTGGTATCAAGCTGCGACAATGGAAGCAACAAGCTCAGAACCGATATCTTTCTCTGGGTAGCGTCTTCAAACCGCTCATAAGGGTCAGTCAGCTTTCTCAACTTCTCTTCTCTGCCCATCTTCAACATTTACAGTAGAAGAATCATTCATATTATGACAATCTTGTGGCTCCCCATCTGCACCCATAACTGTGATGGATAGGACTAGTTTGACTCAGACAGGAGTATGCTTACACCCAAAAACTAGGTGTAACTGATAGTCTTTCACACTCACTCTTTATATCTGATAAATTGGAGTTAGTTCTTCTATTTCTTGAGTTAGCATATTTTTTAGTTGCAAAATGCTCTGATGGTTTAGATAGATGCAACAACTGCATATTACTTCATGAGTAGGATAGAAAGCTTATTCATTGACTGTTCTAATGGTAATGTTACCAGTTGTATTTATCATTAGAAGGTCTTTATGTAATTTGCAATGATGCAGTAGGTTGCAACTCATCAGTCTCATTATACAGACTCATGGAGGAAAAAAGGGTGAGATCAACATGAGAGATTAACAGTTGGCTATGTTAGTACAAGCTTCAAGGTAAGTTTTAGGCTCTTTCGTACGCTTTCACAATTGTACTGTTAGGAGCACCACAAAATCTGGTCAGCCTCTTTGTTAACATCTCACATTCAGCTCAGGAGCTGGCCAAAGTAGTTGCATACTTTAATTAGAGCTTTAAATTAAGTTCTGGATTTCTTCTATCACGATTAATAATCTACAAAATTATTGTTCTTGCTACTTTTATGGATCTCGTTATCTCAGTACGTCCTAACATGTATTAGTCAACTATTTGTCATACTGCAATCTGTCTTGCTTCAAGAAAATTTTGTTAATGATCAATAAATAATTTCTCTACATCTTTTTATGTGGAAATATTCTACAGTAAAAAATAATGCTTTGATTAATTGGAATACCGCAATATCTAGTTTGAAGTTATTTTTTTTAGCTAAGCCATGATGCGGGCAATTGATAAGGTTTATCTTTGTCATGAAACATTATGTAGCTAGTAGCTAATATGGGGTTCTAGAATACTTCTAAGTTTCTAAATTGTGTACGTTCTTTCTTTAGGGAAGAAGAATATGAAGAGGGGATCTGATACAAGAGGACGTACTCCTTTAACTCCACCCACAAATCAGAAACATGATCAGGATGAATCTCCAATACATATTGACATAGACATTGATGGTGATGAGACCAGCGCAAAGGATGATGATACTGAACATATTGATATTAATATCGATGAAGTTGCAGATGAACATGAAGCTGATTATGAAATCAAGGGTGTGGTTGAAAGTGAGGATGAGAATGCTCAAAAGAATAAGGCAGAACTTTTTAATTCCTGTATTATGCACAACCTTTTCTCATCCAGGGCCAGGTTTAGATGAGAACATTCAATCAATTGACATCATTGTCATTTATTTATTTGGACTCTATTATTACATGGCAAAAGTTGCCCAATGTATGTTCCTTGGAATAAGATAGTAAAATTCCTTAAGGAAGTAAGGGAGCATTTGATAAAAGAACATTTCATTCAGTTCCGTAGATGAGTTAATTGAGTTAAGTGATGTCATGTTAAGCTTTGAATGTTTTGCATCAAATTCTACTTCATCAAGATGGATTTGGTTATATTCATTAGTTTGCTTGTAGGGTTGAACAACAGAAGCATGATCACTTCGGTTTTAGAGATGGGCTTGTAACGATTTCTGGATGCTCCTTTTTTATAGAAACGGCCAGCAATATAGAGGTAACAATCATAACCAGATGTCATCTCAAGTAGTCATTTTTCTTCCGGCATATATTTCTCTGTCGGAACAGTGCTTATCTGTTGTGAAGTCAATAAGGGTACCTGCAACCTGAACCAGTTGCTGAAGGGAATCACCGAGGTAGTTATTCAAGATTGCAACAAGCTTGAAATCAATCTTCCAGAAGACAGACTTCTATTCTTTGGGAATTGTTGGAATAAGGGTTGAACAAGAGTCCTTCTATACTTGGCTAGAGTATATATGTCTGGCTTATAAGGTAACGTGAGAATGTGAGAACCTTGCTTGCCTTATTGTGATTTTTTCTGCTATAAACTATCTAGATGTATAATATGCTTTGATATATTGTGTAATCAGTGGTCCTCTGCTTCACGCAAGATCCTTGCAGACTTGATGTTTAAAATGCTGCCGCCATTTGTCAAAAGGCTGGAGTGAAAGTAGCAGGTTTTGTTATATGCTTCTTATAGCTAATTTGCAATATCATAAATTTGCTTGTGGAGTGTTCTAATTGTGGTAATGTTAGAGATGGACTTGTAACGATTTTTGAATGCTCCTTTTTTATAGAAATGGCCAGCAATATAGAGGTAACAATCTTAACCAGATGTCATCTCAGGTAGTCATTTTTCTTCCGGCATATATTTCTCTGTCGGAACAGTGCTTATCTGTTGTGAAGTCAATAAGGGGGCCTGCAATCTAAACCAGTTGCTGAAGAAAATCACCGAGGTAGTTATTCAAGATTGCAACAAGCTTGAAATCAATCTTCCAGAAGACAGACTTCTATTCTTTGGGAATTATTGGAATAAGGGTTGAACAAGAGTACTTCTAATAATAATAATAATAATAATATTATGTCTATTGCTCTCTTGGCCCTCGAGAGACCATGGAGCACAAGAACAACAATCTTTACAGCTTTAGTAAAAAGGAACGGTGTGCATCCACCGCCTTAATATATGGTCCTAACGTTTTTGGTGGCATATGGAACAACGAGTGCAGATCTGTGACCCGTATTCCAAAACTGAGTCTGACATGTGTATATTCTGTACAAAGTAGAAAAACATGGTGTTCATTTTCGATGCTTCCTGATTTGTATATCTTACACAAACGGTCTTCCACCGGAGTCTTTGACCACCTTCCTGTCTCAATTTCGAGCTTATGTGTGCCAGTTCTGTACTTCGCTATCAACTGTTTTTTATTCTTTGGTATACTCGCATGAAATAACCTTGACATTCGTAGGCATCTAAGTGATTGAAACAGGTTTGATACTGTATCATTCTTTTCCCAGGATCTGCCCATAAGCGGCCTACTACTAGTTTATCCAGCAGAACTCTTGTTTCCTGTTTGTCCTTTGGCCAATTTGATTCATCTACACCCCATCTATTCGCCCATGTCATAAGGTTTCTTTTCCAACCTGCCTCTGAGTTCTCCATAGCCCGCTGGGACAGACGGTTTGAGTGTTGCTCACTGACTCTATTAAAGTAGTTTATTGCTTGATATAAGCCTTCGAGTTCAAGCGGGAACATGCCTACTTCAGCCAGCATTATAGCATATGGGATCTGGGATCTAATCCCAAGTTCTTCTCTCAAAAACATTTTTTGAACCGCTTCGATCTGCTTCCACATGCGAGGTGAGATTCCTGGTCCCCAAATGGGAACACCATATAGTGTCACGGTTTGAACCAGAGTTTTGAATAGGATTCTTTTTAATCCCCAATCAGTAAGAGAGGCCCTGTTGCATTTTGCCAGCATGCTATACAAAGACGCTTTTCCTCCTGAAGCTCTCCTGTTGAGACATTTTTTCCAACTAGTTTGAGGTAATATCAATCCCAAGATATTTGTAGCTCTCTAAAATTTCCATAACCTGTCTCTTGTACATGAAATTCGGTCTGTCTCTGGTGCCAAATATCATGATTTTGGACTTAGCTAGATTTACACTCAACTTTTTTGCTTCACATGAAAGCCTCCAAACTGTTTAAATGCTCCTATAATGTTTTTGGTTTACTTGCTAGCAAGACTACATCATCGGCATAAAGGAGAAGCTGGACCACGTATGTGCCCAATTTAGTGCCTGCCAGAGATCTGTCTCTCAACCAGTCATCTAACTCATCTATGAATATCCCGAACAAGGTGAGTGACAATGGACAACCCTGGCGTACCCCAACTGTGCTCCTGATCGTGTTACACTCCACTTGGATCAAGACTTCTGCATATAATTGTGAAACTGCCTCTCTTATTTCTTGTGGGACGCCCAGCTGAATCATTCTATCACTAAGCTCTTTGCGTGGAACTGTATCAAATGCTTTGGTAAAATCTATGAACGCCATATACAATGCTGCATTGGGAGTTTTAGCATGTTCTATCAAAGTTCTGAGGGTTAGCACATGATTTAACGTATTATGATCCCTCCTGAAACCTGCTTGACATAGCGAGCGTACTTCTGCATGTTCTGCCCAAGAGCTTAATTTGCCTTCCAAGAGGCTGCCTAGAAGTTTGGCAAACACACTGCCTATCAAAATTGTCTTGTAGTTGCCTGCTATTGTTTTGTCTCCTCCTTTATGAATTGGATGGACTCGATTAGTTCTCCAGTTGGCTGTCATCCCTAGCATGAGGCTCTTATTTAATAAATATGTCAAGATGGAGAGAGTTTTATCTCCTCCCCATTTAAAGAGCTCCACACAAAGCCCATCTGCATCATGGGCTGGACAAGCAATACTGGACCTCTATTTCTGTAAAAAGTTCAGATTTTGGAGCTATAATTATTGGCATGCAACTGGCGCCTTCTTTTTCATATAAGGCCAAATTAGTCAGAGCACCAACGTCCAATATAGCTTGGTCAGGTCTTCCTTTCAACGTGTCCCAAAAGCTTTTTGGGTGTTTTCTGAACTGTTCACTTAATTGTCCTCTCCTTTGCTCATAATATGCATGTTTTTTTCCTCCTGATCATTTGTTTGTACCATTTTGGTTTGCAGATACAGTTCTGTGGCAGCCTGCTCCTAGCATCTTGGCATTCTGAATCCCACCATGAATTGCAAGGTCTGCCCTGCATAAGTTTCTTAGAGACCCCGAAGACCTCTTTGGCAGCAGTCAATACGAGTTTTTGGAATCGATGTGCATCTTCTTCAAACTGCCCTGACCATGTGGCGTCTGTCAGAGTCTCTTCTATATGTGCTTTGTATTCCTTGTGATGTTCATAATTCACTTTTATCCTTGGACGAAACTTTGAGATTGATTTCTCTGGATTTGCCTGTACTTTTAACACCATATGCAATGGTGTATGATCTGACTCTGGTAATTTAGTGTTGACGAAAAAGTCTACTATCAGAGCTTTATCTCTTGCAATGAGATAATCTATTGTGCTGGCCCCTGCATGATTTTGGTAAGTGAGCTTCCCGGACTGAGGAAATGATCTTATTCCATTAATTATTTTCAACTGGGATACTGTGCATAGTTCAAGCAGCCTCTCGCCCATTTCATTTGAAGTGTTATCCTCCGAAGTTCTGTTATATGCTGGATCATCCACCTCATCCAGGTATACGTTTGCAAGATCTTCAAACATTCTTGCTTGCTGGGAGCCTGTGCGCCCATTGAAATCTCCTGTTAGAAATATCTCACCTTGAGCAGAATAGTCCAGGATATCAGAGCAGAGACTGCCAAATGGATTATCCTTGTCTAGTCCATGCCTATTGTATATATTGGAGCTTTCTGGAGCAAAATAACATACTGCAAGAAACAACAACTGATTATTCCCTTTCATTTGCAACCAAATATAGTGGTTGTTTGTATCAAATTTTAAGATTTGAATATCATGTCTTGATCCTACTCGCTTATATACAGCAACCCCTCCAAAGCCCCTTCCTGCTCCTGTCATTTTCTCATTCCATACTTGCCCAAGTATCTCAAATCCAGGTATGTCAGGAAGAAGACGAAATTGATGCGTCCATGTTTTCGTGAAGCATAATATATCCTGATTTTTCCAGATATCTAGAGTGGCATTTACCTTTGCTTGAGTAAGTCCATGTGCATTCCATAAACTCATTCTCAAGGCCCCTGCTTCCTATTTGTGTTTCCTGTTCGTAACTATTGCTCTGCCTCCCTGGTCCAGGTAAGCTAAAAGTCCTGATTCTCTGGCTTCCTTTACCTTGGCCCATTTTTTTTTCCTGAATTCCAGTTGGCTTGGTGTTAAATCCAAGTCCAACCAGATCTTTTCTCCCTTAAGTGCACTTCGGTTTTGAAGCACACGGTCTCTTGCTTCTTTAGATTGGAAACTTACCAATATGGGGCGAGCATGGTAGCCCAGTTTTCCCAATCTTCTGGATGATACATGAAGAGGATCATGTAAATGCATTGTTTCCGAGAAAAACCGTCTTACTGTATCTGTAACATCTTCTCCTTCGGTTTCATGGAGACCGGATATTTTCAGATATTTTGCTCGAATGTCTTGATCCCTTTGCTCTGAAGCGGTTTCTGCATGATGTATCTTCATTTGTTCTTTGGTAGATTCAGCTACTAGAGTAGCCAGTTTATTTTCAAGAGATTCTATATGTGCTTTAAAGTCTGCAGATGAATTCAGATTGGATTGCTCTTTTAAACTGGTAGTTTGGGCCACCAATTTATTTTCCAGAAATCTGTGCTTTGAAGACTGCGGGGGAATTTAGCTTGGATAATTCTGCATTTTGCTCTTTTAAACTGGTGTTTTGGGCCACTAGTTCCTGTAAAGTTTCCTGCATTCCTTTAACTTCTGACCTAAGCTCAAAAATTTCAGCCTTCAGCTCCTGCATTACTGACACGAGGTGAGCTGAATCCCCATCGTATTCAACTAGGTCTCCTCCTTTCTTCTTTGGTGGCATCCCACTGACATGAGACGAGCTGAAGCTCGTTTGTTGGCGCAAACCCTAGCGGCTATAGTAGCGTAATGTGTTCCTATCCTAATGTTATTTAGGTGGTGAAGCAATTCTTACCTAAATAACATTACTTGGCTAGAGTATATATGTCTGGCTTAGTATTCTAGGAAACCATTTCTTAATGGTAAAAGTGAGAGTGCCAGCTTCAACCATCCCTGTTAGACAAAAATAAATTTATAGAGATAGACAACATTTAAGACATTCAGACAGATAACGATAAGAAATGAGCTTGCAATCATCTTGAAATGCAATATTCATGGATCTGAAATGCAAGCACTCTTTCTAAATATCAAAACTTCTACCATATGGATCATCAACAATTCATCAACAAAGGGACGAAGAATTAAAGAATCACAACATTAGATATTGGAAACAAACTTCCGTAGCTTGAGGATTGGGGAGTCCATATTCCCTATATAACAGCTTGTTATTTTTTCCCTGAACAATCAAATCCCTGACCCTTTTTCTCAGAAGACAACATCATGCAAAGATGCCCATAACTTGAAAACAAATTATCAGCCCATCTTAGTTTGAACTTGTTTTAAAGAGTTTCAAAGGCACTCACCTGTGTGATCTAGGTTGTAGATCTTGCAAAAGGGCAGCAGACGAAACTCCACCAACACCAACATGGTTCTTGCCATACAGATAGAAACACAATTCTGGCCGACCAGATCCAACTGCAATAAATTTGTGAGGTTACCAAAACTCTGTTTCCATGCAGCTCAAGGATATGGCTTATCACCATCTAACGAAATGGCCTCATCATCATCATCTGGATCTTCAGCGATGCAACTCCGTTTCAAATGACGACCTGAAAAATTAAGAGCAGCATTACACACAAACCATCAACTGACAACCCAAAATCCTATACCTGCTCTTCACCCTGCAAGACATAAGCTCGTGGCTCTAGATCGTAAGTCTAGAGCAAATAGTTTTGGAGGCAAAAACGTGGCATGCATGCCGAGCTCTACTCCCTCCTCGATCGGATAAGGTGGAGCCAAAAAGACAAAAGAGGAATTCTAGATTAGAAAAATCATACGAAAAGCCACAAACCCGATTTTTGGAATGCCTGAAAAATTTTCCGGCAGCTAAAAGCTTCTAGACCTTAGAAAACCAACCTGGAAAAAAAATCCAAAAAGTTTTCGGAACCCCGGAAAAACCAAATTTAAACAATAGAATAAAATTTCTGTTGTGCCACCTATGAGTAAGAACGAGTCTAGCAGGGCCGCCGAGGGAATATCCCCGAGGCAATTTTCTGAGATAAATAACTTTCCCGGACGTAATCCACATTAGGGTGAGATTACGTCCCTGCAAAAATTTCCCCTTTGTGTTTTTTGTAGCTACTCCGACGAGGTGATCGTCATCATTATAGCAGCTGCATGTTTTGTAAGAGATTTCAGCGAGGCGCTGCTTGGGTACAGTACGATTAGGCGAATTTTGATAGGATTTTGTTAAAAAATAAGAAGTTTCTTGAAGATTCTTCCATTTTCTTGGTTGGAGCAGTGTGAGCTTGTTCGTGGCGACTTGTGGCAAGTGTGAGCTTGGTTTGGCGAGTTTTGGTAGGATTTTGGTTAAAAAATAAGAAGTTTCTTGAAGATTTTTCCATTTTCTTGGCTTGGAGCAGTGTGAGCTTATTCTGGCGACTTGTGGTGAGTTTTGGCGAGTGTGAGCTTGGTTTGGAGCGACTGCTTTAACTGTAATTTGTTAACTTTTCAAAATTCTTGAAACTTCTTCGACTTTCTTGGTTTCAGCCAGTATCCGAGATTCTTGAAGATCCTGTCCACTGCTCGACTTCTTGTAAGTAGTTCTTGACAAAAATTACAGATTATTTACTTTCTCTTTACATTTGGGTTAATATTACATGTTATTTACTTTCTGTTTTGTACGACAGGTGTTTGTTGATGGAAACAACAGGTTTGCTGATTCATATTAGCGTTGTTTCAATTAACTGTCATTAATGGAAGCAACAAGGATATTACTATTGTTGTTTATGTTAGTCATAGGTGAAGATTCTCAGTCTTCTTTCTGTCTGGTGCCTGGAAATCATTCTTTGATGCATATTACTTTAGAAGAGACTCAAAGCATTCTAGCAGAGTTTGGTGATGAGAGCAGCGATGAAGAGCAAGAGCAATCTGATCCAAAGGATAAGTGGCTTCCACTTGACGAAGATCTGCTATCTGAAGCTTTAAATGGTGGCTCGGATCGTTCGAAGCCAGTCAATAGTTGGGCAAGAAGACGATTTGATGAGTGGCGTAAAGATTTTGGTCTCGATGTATTGATTCCGATCTAGAAGCTGAATTTGGTGGAGCTGAATAAAATGCCGACGCATTTTATGCCACAGGTAATTCATTTTATTTTTTGTTATTCACATTATTCTTTTTTTATTCTTGTCTATTTTTTATATTGACCTAATTTATTGTTATGTTGTAGTTTAAATTCTCTGTTGCGAGGAATTAGAAGGATTATGCGCAGGGAGCAGAATAAAGTTCAAGGGCAGACTGGTGTCCGTCAGCCCCCATTTAGTATCGTTCTTGATCCGATCTTTACTTAAACGCGTGATGCGTGTGTATGGTGAAAAAATTGAGAAAGGATGGCAACTATGAGAAGCCAAAGAAAAAAGCACCTATCATTACCTTTGTTGTAGAAAATGACATCTTAGATGACATTGACCATCAAATTACGCATCCTTTAGGTTGTGTCAAAAGGCTGCTCTATTACATGCTGACCCGTTTTGAGATTAGGAGAAATAAAGAGCTATATCGTGTAAAGGATGTTGACATGACCTTGGAGGTTGATGGGGGTGGGGAATTACTCAAGTATGGAGAGCATCTTAGTTAAAATTACAATCCTAGTGTGACAAAGTTTGATGACAATCATTTTCGTCAACCAGTTTGGACATATGAAGCTAATTTTGTGCTGACGTATAAGCAGTACATACGACACTTGCCTGCGAAGGAAAATGATTCTGAACCGCGCCATTTCTTTTTGCAGCCATGATTCCTAGGTACAAGAAAAATGTAAGTCTTTCTTTTTATTTATGTCTTTAGTTTCAGTGTTAATTTATGCTTTGTTTTTCTATTAACATCGTGAAACTATCATAGGTCTGGTATGCTGTGATGCCTGTAGATTGTAACTCCATTTCAAAGTGGCTGAACATTATGGCGCCTGTTGTCCATCCCGAAACGAAAAACTGTAACAAGTCTGGCAGGGTATCTTTGGTGTCTCGTCTCGCAGCAGCTAGTGTTCCTTCTGATGTTGGGATGTGCATAAGCATAACTGGTCATAAGAGTACTCCATCTTACGAAAAAGTAGGAATTATTGTGGTTATTTAATTTATATTTTCTATTTGCAGGTATGATCGAACACGAGTGTCTAAAGTGAATGCATGTATGAATCTTATCAACCAATCTATCAATGCCGACGGAGCTATGCGGGTATACAAAGACGTCTTATCTAGTATTTTTTCTTATTACATTATCTTTTACTTCTGTTTTCTTTCTGTTATTTATTTCTGTTATTTAATATTATTTTAGTACATGTTATTTTCAATGTTTTTTTCTATTATTTATATTCATGTTGTTTCTATTATTGTGTCTTGCAGATGAAGTGTCCAAGCAAAATATCATCGGCAATAGGAATCCTCTTCAACAGTTGAATGCTAATGCGAGTCCTGTATTGTGTCAGGGCTATTCAGGGTCTGCAGTTTTGCTGCGGAAGTCAGGAGTTTCGCAGGAGAATGTAGGAGAATTCGAGAGAATTCAGGATGAAGTACAGGTACCGCAATTGTCGTCTGTAGCGATAGAGGGTAGTTCTTCTGGTGTTGCAGCTGGAGAAATGATAGCTGATAAGACTAAGTAGATTCCTAGCAGCGTTGTACCTGTTATTGAAGTAGATGAAGATCTATATGATGCCTCATTTTATGATGAGTTAAGCAAGGCTTATCCTGAGAGCGCAAAAGCAATTGGTAGATATTCTGCACCTGTGATTCAAGGTAGCTTCTCGAATTGCACCTTTAACTTTAGTGGAGTTGATATGAATTAGCTTGTTGGAGTTATTTCAAGCTCATTACTAAAGAACAAGCATCAAGAATGATGTTCTTGAATTTTTAGAATGTTTTAAATGGAAAGTGAAACTTTGAAACTGCTAAATGGAACTCCAAAATACAGTTTTATCTGGGTTTTAAATTGCTTATAATGTGTGTTTTAATCTGTGCTTGTAATCTGCGTTTGAACTGTGGCTATAAAAAGAAATTGCCTATGCAATCCGTAATCTATGCTTGTAATCTGTTGTAATTTGTGTTTAAACTGTGGCTATAGACTGTGACTGAAATAATGAGTTTGGAAAAACAAATGATCAGACTCAAATAAGTCTGAAATAGTAAGAATGGTGGAGACAAAATAACAAAGTGGAGATAGAATAATGGGTTTGAAAAGAGGCCAAAGAAACCAGTAATCTCACCCTAATGTGGATTATGACTACTGAAAATACATGAATTCAAGTGTAGTTTTCTGGAAATTCTTAGAAAAGTTTATGAAACTGGCATGAAAAAAAGGCAGAAAATTTTGTTTTGTTATCAAATTTTTTTTTTAGAATTGCCAGATGTTTCAGGGAGGAACCCCGCCAATTTTGAACCCTAGGGCTGCGGGCCAAACCAAGACACACAATGTCATTGCCATTGCACAATGATATTTTAAACTTCAAACCCTAACCCCAAAACCCTGCCCTAAAAAATCCCCTTTCTGAAGCGTCAGAATGTTTTCCAAGGAGAAAAGAGGATTATGAGGATATTCGGATTATGCATGGTATGATTAACAGTATTTTTAACTCTTATTAATTTTAATCATTTGTTCTGTTTATCTTTAGATTAAAGGTATGATGTTGCTAAAGTATAAAATTGTTTTTTCAAATTTTATTTTCACTTTGATTTATTTAGAATTATATTTTCATCTAAATTAAACTCTGTATAATTAAAAGGTTATTTCTTCAAAATATTTAAAGAAAGTTTTAGATTTAGAATTAATTGAATGATTATGTTTATGTTTAAGAAAGTTGTATAATTTATTATTAGTTAAGTTTCAATATATTTTCTTTCATTAATAATAAATTATTCAATAGTTATGATTAAAATATTAACTTTACAATTTAATTGATTTCGGCCTAAAACTTTTCTTAAAGATGTTTTTATAACTATAAAAGTTTGTAAATTGAAAAATTCTCATAATAGTTTTAAGTCAACCGCTTATCGAACCATCAGATTTCATTTACAAATTATCAGGATTGCCAAATTTTAAATTTGTTAAATCACTGAAAATTAAAATTTTATATTCTTAAAAAGTCTAATTCTAAATAGATTCAAGTGAAAATTAGTTTGAAAAGCAATTTTATGCTTTGATAACCATTAAGAACTTAACTTAAAGATAAACTTATATAATTAAAACTCATAAAAATTATAACAATCAGGAAGAATTAAATAATATATATGTTCTTATAATAGAGTCCTTGTGACGTTCCATATATTTATACGCCTTTGAGTATAAATACATGACACGTCACTATCACATTAATTATTCATAAGCTAAGGTTAGCTATGTTAATAATTAATTATTAAAGTGGAAACCTAACCCAAAACCCTAATTCGAATTTAGGGCTTAACCTAATATTAAAAAGGGCTAAAATGCCAAATTAGCTAATATAAACCAATCTAGAGTTGCCACCTGGCCCAAATCGATTGGGCAAGTGAGAGTTGCTAACCTGGGACCCAAATTGGGATTTTGTACCCCCATTTGCCCCAATTCGAATTGGGGGAGGTGGGTGGAGGAGGAGCTGCTGTTCCGCCTTGTTCCAGCCAGAAGGATGGAGACCCCGAGCGATAGTGGACCTAGCTTGATCCCTGTTAGTACGTAGATAGCTTGGATTCTTGGATAGTCATAGGACTAACCCTTGTATGCTCAGAAGGTAGCTAGGATTAACCCTTGTATGAATAGATGCATGGTTAATCTCTATTTTATGTTATATTCGAAGCTATGGATGGATGGATGTATAAGCCTATAGCTTTCTTTCCGTTCCTCCTGTGTTGTATGGGTAAAAGGGGGGCAGAGACCTAAAGGCCATCTAGAAGTAGAGATGTTCCTAGTTAGAACCCTTAAAACCCAGTAAATGCGGCCTGTGCACAAGAGCCAACCTGGCTGTGGATGCTATGATGTGGTTCAGCACCAGATAACGAGTATGATAGTGAATCGGGGGTGGGGTCTTGCCTAGCGCGGCTACAGGACTCCTATAGTGTGCTAGGCTTATAGCCGGTCACTGTGTGTGGGCCGGGTATGGGTCTGACACTCTCTGGGCCGGAGGGTGGGAGCCTATATGGCCGCCCTGGGCTCGAACGGGTTGGCGACCTGACCTTTAGATTTAGGGAAGTAAGTCGGGTATGGATGCGAGGGTCGCTGATGCGGCACGTGTTCTCTAGCACACCCAAGGATCCGTCATACTCGGGGAGGAGACGCCTCTCTGACCTGCCTCATCGGACCGGGGAGATGTAACCCGGAGTAGTCCCGAAGGGTGATTCCTTGGGATTGCGACGTCATAGCATGATTCAGCCTATCTGCAAAGTGTGCACAGGAGGGGCGGATGGAGTGGACTACCATAGCCATTGTCTTATGCCAGCCAACGCCATGTTATATCTATGTCTGTTGTTATCTTGAGGCCTTGACCGTCAGTCACCCCCATGGAGTCTGAGCCCAGGGTAGAGCCCTTAGTTATGGTGTATTTCCTTTGTTATGTTGGTATTCTGTTGTTAGTATATTGATGATGATGGACCACCCTTCGTGGTGGTATATTACTTAGTAGTATTGTTGTTAGGTGCTAACATGTATGTACGCGTGGGACGAACGACACCTCTGTGTCCTTCACCCGGACACTTGGCCATCACAAGTGGTCCGAGTCAAATGGAGGGCCTTTCCGTGGTGATGGATTCGCCATGGGAGGGGAATTTCCCGTATTTATACGATGGGAGCATCGTATGGATTCGGGGAGCATCACAGTGGTATCAGCATGGTTTTGGTGGACCAAAATTGTTGCCCTGGCCATAGTCTAACTCGTTAGTTGACGGTACATTTTCCTAGGATAGAACATCGACTCTGTAAGTAACATCTTGGTTGGCTTAGTTAAGGAGAGCATGAGACGTGTTCCATAGTAGGGTGGTTAAGGTCAGCAAGTGGAATCAGGAGTGTGAGTTTTGTAGTCGCCATAACTTTCTCCACATAGCTCAGATCGACGAGATTTTTGTTCCAATGGGTCGGGCACACTCCAAATACCTTAGGGGGGTCATCAACCAGTATCAAAAGGTAGAGCAAGGGACCCAACCCAATAGCGGCGCCGGTCACATTTGATCGCTCCACGTATAATGGGAGCAGCGCCGCTCCGTATAAAACGCGTATTTCTGCCGTATAAAATTTTTTGTATTTTTTCGTATACCTATTTTTTCAGAGCCTTGACCCAGATTTGAACCCATGACGTCTCAACTCCAAGCCTAGATGCTTACCACCACACCAAGCTCTCTTGAATGTTTTATATTATACACCGGTAATACCTTGTTTTCTTTACATAGCAACTTTTATATAAAAGTGTACTATGCAAGACTTGAACCCTTGACCTCCCAGCACCCAACCAAACCCTTTACCAACACGGTAAGCCTTCTTTTACTAACAACAATAGTTCTCTATTTCTCTTGGAAGACTCCTGTCTACCATCACTTTTCTCTAAACCAACGCTGTGGTGGCAACAACTCCGCCGGATTTGTGCAACCATGGTGAGCTAGAAATCACTTAGGAGTTATTATCATCATTGCGGAATGTCTCTGCAACCATATCGGCATATGTTCACGCTGAGGGATGGAAGGAAATTCCTCGGAGTAAGATAGAAACTTCCAAGTTGGATTCTAATCCACTATTCTCCAAAATTTTGGGAGGCTTACTAGAGAATAAACTTAGTTCTTGGGCAGAGCAAGCACAGGTACGCTCCCAATGCCAAGCTGGTTTCCGAGTTAAACACAATACTTTGGATCATGTGCTCACTCTCCGATCCTTGATA
This sequence comes from Isoetes taiwanensis, assembly GCA_021234155.1. NCBI lineage: Eukaryota > Viridiplantae > Streptophyta > Lycopodiopsida > Isoetales > Isoetaceae > Isoetes > Isoetes taiwanensis. The sequence continues at coordinate 7,218,755 of JAJEKV010000020.1, read as the reverse complement.
GAAAAGGCCAAAGCACCAAACGCGTCCTTGTATATAGCATTCATTGATTTTTCAAAGGCATTCGACACAATTCCTCGAAAGGAGCTCAGTGACAGATTGATTCAGATTGGAGTTCCACAAGAACTAAGGGCAGCAGTCTCTCAACTGTATGAGGAGGTTCTAATTAAAGTATCAGGGGATATAGATACCAAAATCAGAAGCACTATTGGAGTCCGACAGGGATGTCCGTTATCTCCAACTCTGTTTGGAGTTTTCATAGATGAACTAGATGACTGGCTAAGAGCCAGGTCACTGGCAGGAACCAAACTAGGTACGAATCTCATCCAGCTGCTCCTATATGTTGATGACGTGGTTCTGCTTGCAAGCAGGAAGAACACATTACAAGAACACTTAGAAAATTTGGAAAGCTTTTGTGACGAGAAAAAGATGAATGTTAATCTGTCAAAATCCAAGATAATGGTCTTTAGAATGAGAGATCGACCAGAATTTACATATAAGGGACAGGTCCTAGAAACTGTGGACTCATACAAATACCTCGGGATTGACATTGCTTCAAATTACAGTTGGAAGAACTGCATTAATAGAAGAGTTCTCGGGGGAAAGGCGGCTCTATACAGCATGTTAGCAAAGTGTAACAAAGCCTCCCTTACAGATTGGAATTTGAAGAAAATTCTGTTCAAATGTTTAGTCCAACCCGTGGTACTGTATGGTGCCCCAATTTGGGGACCAGACATCTCTTCATGACTATGGACACAAATCGAAACCGTCCAAAAGATGTTTCTGAGAACAGAACTCGGAATAAGGGCACAAATCTCCTATGCTATAATGCTTGCAGAAGTCGGTTTGTTCCCATTAGAGTTGGAAGGACTATACCAAGCTGTAAATTGCTATAACAGAATTAAAGAGCAAGGCTCAGACAGGCTGTCGCACCAAGCTATGGAGTACTCAGACTGGTCGAAAAACCTGATAGCGTGGGCAAACAAATGGGGCTTGGACGTTTCGGCATGCCCAACAAACAAGGAAGAATTCAGAACCATACTTGAAAAGCTGGCAGTACAAAAGATTTGGGCCGACCCTGGGAAAAGGATGCACATATATCAGACAGATGTCAATCACATGACAATATATGAGTGCCAATCGTACCTAAAGGTAAACTCCTCATCAGCTCAAAGGAAACTGATAGCCAGATATAGGACAGGATCTCACAGATTGGAAATAGAGTTGGGGAGATGGGCAAAAGTTCCAGTTGAAGAAGCAAGATGTAAAATTTGCCAAAAACAGTCGATCGAAGATGAATGTCATGTTTTCATACAATGCTCCGCATATGAAGACATCAGGCACAATTATGATATTCAGGCAGAAGATTTCTCTATTCGCTACTCTCTATAGCGCCAATGACACTAGGGTCATACATAAGAGCGGTGGATGCACACCGCTCCTTGCTTCTAAAACTGTAATTCGATTGTTCATGTGCTCCATGGCCTCTCAGGGCCCAAGTGAGCATCAGATATAATAATAATAATAATAATAATAATAATAATAATAATAATAATAATAATAATAATAATAATAATAATAATAATAATAATAATAATAATAATAATAATAATAATAATAATAATAATAATAATAATAATAATATTCACCTTGGATATTCTTTAGGCGATGATAATAATGTCCAGTTATCGACGTTCCTAGACCTATAGCTTTAAATATTTTTCCTTTGGTAAATGCCTTGATAACAAAATTTCTTCGGGCCTTGCCATGATTCAATCTATACTACATTCATATGCTTTATATTAGACCTTATTCAACGTTATATATTAAGGGTTAAGTAATATCTTATAGACATAATTATAATTAACGTTGTCTCTCTCTCTAGTGTCTAAACCTTGACTCGTCTCATTTCCCAGAGAAGGGATCTCTCTTGGCCCAACCGATTAGGGACTGCCATGCAGCACCCCCTAGACCATGGGTAGCTTTAATCCTACCACCCTTCACTACTTCTTCTCAATCGTTATGTTCTTTTTATGGACCACTTTCCCAGATCGCGATACATACTCTGTAACACGTAGTGAGTGCTTGTATTACAACCCCACAACAATGTCAACACTTTATTCTAATCAATCCCGGGTACAAACTTTAGTATTATTTTGTGCCAAAGTTCACTGCCTATATGGTCGTGATTATTTATCTGCACCATATGCCTGTCGAACTGACAGCAGTCTACCCTCTTTTGGAGTTGTTCTCCCGTACATTCCAATGGCCTCCAACCATTGTTGACTAGTCATCTTCTTTTAGAGTATCTAGATATGGTCCGGGCACAATGTTTCCAACCATTACTTTAGTGCCTAAACATCCTTAAGTTCCGCAAATGAGCTTATATATTCTAAGGGATTATGTGAATATCCCAAAGGACAATGCCACCCAAAGACCTCTCAAGATAGGCCTCCTCTATTAAGAGATCTTGTGTTCAAGTCTTTGGGGGTCCGTCATATGTCCTCATGGACGCTGTCAATGCGGCATGACCTAAAAGAACTATCTATCTATCTATCTATCTATCTATCTATCTATCTATCTATCTATCTATCTATCTATCTATCTATCTATCTATCTATCTATCTATCTATCTATCTATCTTCCAATATGACATACATCTGGATGTCACAATCGACATCCTTGATATCCTCACTGGTGTAGTATTTGATACTACTAAGTCCTTCCAACATCCAGCATTCCTATCGTGTAATTATGTGATATAGTAATACGTGTGCACCAACCCTAAGTCTAGACTCATATGTAACTCGTTGACATAGCCACCTAGCTATGTTCATACTTCCCGCAATTGTCTTTCCTCAACTCCTTTAGCTGGTACTATTTTTCCTAGCCTTAGTTTTCCTTGATCCTCAAGCTCTAGTCACAAATTCCACAGGGGCAGGTGTCACCCTAAGTTTCTAATGGACATGTTTAACGTATAGTATAGGAACTCTTATCTTCATTACTTCCGTATCCATATAGAATGTGAACTAGAAGTTCTATTATACACCCTCTCTTTTTCTTGTTATGTTTTACCATTAAGGGGTCCTAGTACGCATATACCAATGCGGAGCTACTCCTCGGGATACACACGCGATACCGAGTCCAGAGCACATTCTCCTTGCTGAGATGTTCATTAGACTTTGGTCTATTTAAAGTGTCCCTCCAAATTCTCTATATTTGAAACGTTGTTTACAACGACTTTCACGCACCTCTTATCTCCCGCTTGTCGTGTGGGTACATTGCTTGCCTCCCTATGTATCATTAGTTGAAGGTCAACTTTCCTTCATAGTCTAGCTTCACCAAAGCTCCAACATCCCTTGCAGCTTTTCGATGGTTCCGTCTGCTCCTACCAATTGTCGTCTTCTCTTTATCTTATGTGGAAACTATGTTCCACACTATTGTCCAGTCTGTATTCGGCATCTCCATGCTCCCAGCAGACATAGGATGTGTCCATTTCCTTAATTTATATCATGCATAATGGTCATGCATTTGACCAACGTCATTAAGCGTATCCACGTGGCTACGTGGTCTTCTTAGTCGTCTATAATCTTGCGTCTTTATTGCAATATATACATATAACTAATGAATTAATACGTGTGCTCATCTGAGGTAAACCTCGTTTTAGTATTAGTCACCTCGGAATCCCTTTGGTCAATTGACCTAAAGAACCATCTATTACTTTAGAAAACAATATTTATTAAAAAAAAAAAAAACCTCCATTATGCGTATACCCTTTCTGATTTGGAGCATTATCAGACACAAGCCTTAGATCCATGATTTTTTGATTTAGCTCCACAAAGGTTTTTACCCATGGTTACTCAAAGCCAACAATATAGCAATAGGAGTTTCACACCTTGGAACTTTATTTGAAATCAAACCAACATTTAAATCAACAATGTAGTCTCACTTTCTACGGGTCTTTACCCTTTGCATATCAAGGCCTAGCTATCAGTTACAGCTAAGTGTGAACTATGGATCGAGAGTGTGCGTGTGGAAACATTAAAGATAGTTAAAACGAAAAAGGTATGTAAACACATAATCAAATATCATACAATGAGATAATTATGTATGTCGTACACAAACTTTTGAGGGGATAACGAGACTTAGATTATGTTATAAGTATATAGGTGAGAATGTCAGATACAGTACAACATATAATTGTATTAAAGGGTAAGTATAATTGTGAAGGGCATGTAAAACACTGAGGGTAGCGACATACGAGTTGTTAAAACTGTAACGAAATAAGAAAACAGAATTTAGATACAAAAATTAAATTAGGGCTCGCTGTAATAAAATGAATTGCAAAGTGAACGGAAAATATAACAAGCATATAGACATAGCTTAATAGCATTACAATGAGTTGTAGTACGATAGAATTATAACTGTCTACTATATTAAAAAGAACAAATAGAACTTCTTTATACCTATACCCGTTTATAATATATAAGTAGTTACATGTATGGGTACAAACAATGAACTCGAAATTAGGTATACTGTGAAAAAAGTCCTAAAATATGATCATGTCTGACCTCTAACTCTACCTTTTATATCCCAGCGTTATAAATTGCACATTACAAGTCATTTCAAACTTAATCACTTTGAACATTACAAAATCTGTGTGACTTATAATCTCACGCTATCTCTTTAAGGAGCGGAGACTTTCTTTTAATGTACGATGTGTTGCCCTGCAACAAGAGTAGTTTCGATGCTGAGGGCAGCATCATTTTTAAGGTGGGGAGAATGTGACGCTCCACATATTTATACGCCTTTGAGTATAAATACATGACACGTCACTATGAATAATTAATGGCACATTAATTATTCATAAGCTAAGGTTAGCTATGTTAATTATTAAAGTGGAAACCTAACCCAAAACCCTAATTCGAATTTAGGGCTTAACCTAATATTAAAAAGGGCTAAAATACCAAATTAGCTAATATTAACCAATCTAGAATTGCCACCTGGCCCAAATCGATTGGGCAAGTGAGAGTTGCTAACCTGGGACTCAAATTGGAGTTTTGTACCCCCATTTGCCCCAATTCGAATTGGGGGAGGTTGGTGGAAGAGGAGCTGCTGTTCCACCTTGTTCCAGCCAGAAGGATGGAGAACCCGAGCGATAGTGGACCTAGCTTGATCCTGGTTAGTACGTAGATAGCTTGGATTCTTGGATGGTCATAGGACTAACCTTTGTATGCTCAGAAGGTAGCTAGGATTAACCCTTGTATGAATAGATGCATGGTTAATCTCTATTTTATGTTCTATTCGAAGCTATGGATGGATGGATATATAAGGATAGCTTTCTTTCCGTTCCTCCTATGTTGTATGGGTAAAAGGGGGGGCAGAGACCTAAAGGCCATCTAGAAGTAGAGATGTTCCTAGTTAGAACCCTTAAAACCCAGTAAATGCGGCCTATGCACAAGAGCCAACCTGGCTGTGGATACTATGATGTGGTTCAGCACCAGATAACGAGTATGATGGTGAATCGGGGGTGGGGTCTTGCCTAGCGCGGCTACAGGACTCCTATAGTGTGCTAGGCTTATAGCCGGTCACTGTGTGTGGGCCGGGTATGGATCTGACACTCTCTGGGCCGGAGGGTGGGAGCAGGGATCCGTCATACTCGGGGAGGAGACGCCTCTCTGACCGGCCTCATCGGACCGGGGAGATGTAACCCGGAGTAGTCCCGAAGGGTGATTCCTTGGGATTGCGTCTCTGGAGGGCTACAAGCACGTCATAGTATGATTCAGCCTATCTGCAAAGTGTGCACAGGAGGGGCGGAGGGAGTGGACTACCCTAGCCATTGTCTTATGCCAGCCAACGCCATGTTATATCTCTGTCTGTTGTTATCTTGAGGCCTTGACCGTCAGTCACCCCCATGGAGTGTCCTTTGTTATGTTAGTATTATGTTTTTAGTATATTGATGATGATGGGCCACCCTTCGTGGTGGTATATTACTTAGTAGTATTGTTGCTAGGTGCTAACATGTATGTACGCTTCCGCTATATAGGATTCCCATAGAAGGTGTGGGACGAATGACACCTCCGTGTCCTTCACCCGGACACTTGGCCATCATAAGTGGTCCGAGTCAGACTGAGGGCCTTTCCGTGGTGATGGATTCGCCATGGGAGGGGAATTTCACATATTTATACGATGGGAACATCGTATGGATTCGGGGAGCGTCACAGTGGCTATAAGCCTAGCACACCCAGGGATCCGTCATACTCGGGGAGGAGACGCCTCTCTGACCTGTCTCCTCGGACCGGGAAGATGTAACCCGGAGTAGTCCCGAAGGATGATTCCTTGGGATTGCGTCTTCGGAGGGTTGCAAGCACGTCATAGCATGATTTAGCCTATCTGCAAAGTGTGCACAGGAGGGGTGGATGAAGTGGACTACCCTAGCCATTGTCTTATGCCAGCCAACGCCATTATATCTATGTCTGTTGTTATCTTGAGGCCTTGGCCGTCAGTCACCCACGTGGAGTCTGAGCCCAGGGTAGAGCCCTTAGTTATGGTGTATGTGGAGCCCACACTCCAACAACCCGAGAAACAATGAAGGCGCTGAGGAAAGGGCAATATGCACAAATCTCACAATAATATTATTCACCATTGAGAGTTGGAAAAACCCCAACTAGGTTCACATCTTTATAGTGGCCAAAGGCCATAAGCTATGACTCTTTGACACCTAGGCAGATTGCCAACATGGCAACCCTTGGCCACCTAGGTGGATTGCCAACATGGCACTAACGCCTTGCCACGTCATCAGACTTCTAAAAGGTGAAAAATTTGTATAAAACATATGACCAAGGCAAGATTTGAACCCATGACCACTTACATAAGACCCTACATACTTACCAACAGACTATAACTTATATCATAACCTATTTTTTCCTTACTGCAACTTATTCTTCTTCATGAAGATCCCTCAGCATGTCTCCAATCCCTTAACCGGCCTGTTATTCTGTAACAATCGGATTTGCTGGGCTTAACTTCCCTCTTGTGTTTTCTTTCCCTAAAACCGGCTGCCTCTGTAAGAATCTGTCCGCCCACTGCTAACTTAAGGCCGATTTCTTCCAGATCTTATTTCCCCTTCAGATTATTTTCTCTTCCTTTCCTCTGTGCACAGAAGGTCCGTTAGGGCATGGCGGAAGGCAGCAACGGGATCACCTGCTCCTAGATATGGCAGAAGCAACATGGGTTAGGCTCTATGGCAGATCGGCAGTAATAGAACATCATGCCTGAAACTCCTCTTCCGCTCCAAATCTCCTTCGATTTCCTCTTCTGTATTTGCTCAACGTGCCCCTTTAGGGCTTCATCTCCACCCTTAACTTCCTTGATCAATCTCCGCTCTTCATTCAATTTTCTTCCTCTTCATAGATCATAGCCATAATAAGAAAATTCCTTCTTGCCCCTTATGCATACATTCTTCCCTATGTTCCTTAGGATACTTCTTAAAAGAATTCCATACGCCGCTTCCCTTCTAACCGTGTCTTGTGTTTCTTCAATACGGCTCATATATTTCCTTTATGGCTTTCCTTCCTCCAATGTTTCTCAATACGGTAATTTCTCAAGGTCCATCCCTTGAGTTGATTTTGTTCGGCTTCTTTGCCATTCCAAGGGTCCTTCCCTCGTCCTCTTTTTACAACCTTCTCTTTCTTCTTTTTATTCCCCGCCTTGTATAGGATTTTTCTCCATAACTTGTTTCAATCAGTTTGTTATGGTTATTTCCCCATGTCCTTGAGTATCTTTCTCCTTCTATTCTCGTGACTTGACCCCTTTATCATTTCACGCCTTTGTTATTGCCAAGGTAATTCCCTCTAGCCTCCATAGGTATTTTTTTCTTCTATGGGGCTCTCATGACAACCCTTGCCATGTCTCTATGTTTTATCCATTTTCTTCATGGAATTTTATGTTTGTAGTACATCTCTTGTACTATTTCTCCTCTTCCTTCATATTGGCCTAGCTTTTCCTTCAAAGCTAGCACAATGCCATAGGAAGATGCTTTATTTTATTGCTTTTTGCATTTTTATACCTCCATATAGTAGACGACATAATTGGGGGAAAAAATGTTCCTCGTCCCGAGGAACTTAACTGTTGAAATTGTCCCCTGGATCCCATATCTTCCAGCCCACTCTTGGCCATGTGGAAATCATCATTCCTCCATGAGCCTCATGCTTGTCCTTGTCGTTCAAGTGCACCTTGGCTTGTATATCCTTACGCTCCATCCATTCCAGATCCTTATCCAGCCAATTTAAGTTCTTTTGATGCAACTCCATGTAACCTTTAAACTTGGCTCCCAATAATATTTGCATCCTTGGCTCGCATTCCATTTTTTGAATCTGAGGCATCGTCTCCTTGACTTCCTTCTCCAGACTTGTTAATGTCCCCTCCAGCTCCGGCCCCATCATAACAACCTCGTCCTTACACTTCTCCTCCATATTGGAATTAAATTTAAATTCCCATAGCCACTCCTTGAATATATCCAAATATTGAGAATCGGCATCCTTTTCGTCCGTCCCTTGCAACTCCTCTCTTGTAGCTTCCACTTCAACAGATAACTCCACCATAACTCCCGACATGACTAGCTTTTGAATAGCATCTTGATCGCGTTTCTCGTCATCCTCTATTTCCTTCTTAATATGTTCATGTACGCGTGTTGATTTGTTCTCTTTTTCAATCACATCCATTTCGCATATGTGTTCCTCTCCTTGGCAATCAACCTTAAACAAAGTTTAAAATGAAACGCACTTATTTGCTGCAAACGCACTTCAAAGGGAATCTTTGAAAGATTCCCTAAAATTCCCTTAAAAAATGCCCTTTTCTTGGTATATTTGTGACAAGTGTGACAATTTGAATATTTTAGGCACCATTTTTGGAGGGGAATTTGAACTCAGCTTCCATTCAAAATTGTTTGGTACCATTTTTTGGCCCCCTAGTTTGGTTTGAGAAATAGTAATATTTTTAAGGACAAAACAAAATAGACATTGAAAAAAAAACAAAAGCTTAAGAGTGCCCAAAAAACGTATTTAGTTCAAAGTTTATAAATTCACTACAAAATTATGAACAAAATTGCAAAAATGCAACACATTTTATATTGCCTCAATGAAGCAAATATTGTCACCTTAAAGTATGCCTCACACGCGAGGTGAAGTCGAAGATGCTTGGCGCTTTGCTTTATACACTTGCTCTTATTTGCTCCTCCAACTTGCTATAGACTTACGTATAGATGGCGATGGCGGACGTATGTATCCAATCGGACTTTTTAAACTTTGTAATTTATTTGTTCTCTGTAGTCTTTAGTTTCTTCCAAATAAATTTCAAGATGGTATAAATTTATACCTTAATAGATAGTAATATGTGGACATAGTATGCTAGAGAGTTCGCACGGTATAAATTTATACCGCAAGAAGACTTGAGCGGTATAGATTTATACAACAAAAGAACTTCGGCGGTATAAATTTATCTGAAAAAAAGGACTCGGCGGTATAAATTTATCATAATAAGGAGGATTAAGCGTATAAATTTATACCATAAAGAGTTTTCTCGGTCTAAATTTATACCAAAGATATATATATATATGTATATTATATAAATATATAATATATATATAATATATATATTTACATATATATATCCGAAAAAAAGAGAAGTCTTGCGGTATAAATCTATACCGCGAGACTTCCTGCGGTATAAATTTATACCGTTTTTTTTTTATATATACAAATATGTGAACGTATATATATTGAATATATATATATATATATATATATATTAACATGTATAAGATGTATATATATATATATATATATATATATATATATATATATATACATAAAATATGTAGTCCAGGAGTATAAGTTTATATCGTGCAAAATCTTGTGGGGTCTTTCTTGCTCCCAAAGGTTTTTGCAACTTAATACTGTTGAAATAACACACTCAAGGGATAATTTTATGCAGTTTTCTTAGTTTTTTAGTTCAAAAAGTTCTAAAATAATTCTAAATTCTCTGACCTTGTAATGCAATGTTAGAGCATAAATTAGTCGAATCCCGTTGTTATTTTTACTTTTTTTTCTCTACACACATGCTAACTTCACTTTAGGAAGCTCAAAAACTGTTTCTAAAGGCAAAGGACCCCAAAATGTTATGGAGACACATGTGTTCAACGAGAAGGAAACTACGTAGTTTGTCCATAGGGGTGCGAGGAGTAGCAACCCCTCAAAAGTTTACCTATTTCTTTGCAAACAGACAAAAAAAAGCAAGATAGACAAATACTTCTCGTGGAGAAATGCGGTGGCAGCCTTCGCTTTCTGAGATGATGGAATTGTGCTGAAGACTCTCAACATTGACAAGGAGCTTGACTATCTTCTCAACATCACTATATTGTGGATTGGTATTGTGCAAGCCCAAAGACATGATGAATACATCTCCGAGAACAACAAAGAAGGCCATGTAATCCACGAGCTTCACTACTTCAACTTCGTTTCCTCGGTATAAATTTATACTGGCATCGTCGGTTGGAACTTCAACTAAGCTGCATGATTTCGTGGATGTATTATCATTTGTAATACCATATGATGCAAAAACAATAATTTTTCATTCAAGCGGTTTGTTCAACTGTCTCCCAATGTCTTTTAAGGTCAATTAGGATGTTTAGCCAAAATGGTTGTGAAATAACAAATTTTTGTCTTCTATAATGACCAATATAAACGTTCTAAGGGATAAGATACAAAAGCGTCTATTTTTTTCATATGAGTTTGCCCCATAATAAATCTTTGGCTTTCGTAGTGGTCCTTTTCCCCTCTAAAATGAGATATTTTTCTTTGTTGTTCTTCTCCTTAATGTTAAGTCTTCCTAAAATGTCTGTTTTCATGAGCAGTTTTATAAATCTTTAGACACAAGATAGTAAAAGAGTCCTTTTTAGGGGTATTTTAGAATTTTGTAATTTTTTAGAAGGAATCTTTCAAACGCACTTCTTAAATAAGTGCGTTTCATTTTAAACCTTGTTCTTATTGCTCACGTTAGCTTGATGTGGCTTTTCAACTAGCTTCTGATCAATTGGTTGGTTCTCTATTAATGTTGGATCAAGCACATGTTGAATGGGTGCCAAATGTTGAAAGTCTATTGTTTTTTCTTCTTCGACAATCTCAGGCCCCAAGTCTTCAATAGAACTTTCCTCAAGCACTTCTGAGGACACATGTGTAGCTTTATGGTAACGACAAGTCAATAAGTCATCCTCTTCATCCAATACTTCTACTTCTTGCCTTGTAAGAAAAATGAGTTGCTGACACTCCACGCAAAATCGTATTGTCTCCTCATTATCCAAATTTGTGAATATCTCCTTTTGAATCATCTCGTCTTCTTGGGTATTGCAGGTTCCACAATATGATTGGTACACAGACTCTACTGGACAATATTTTGCAATATGGCCGTACTGATGACATCTCCAACATTGTACAAATTTTCTTTGCTGCATGATGGACATTGTCTGTTGCGTCTCGAGAATTTTCTCAGACAACTCTCTAAGTATGTCCTCTTTGAACTTTTTTATGACCACTTCTAGTGTTGGAACTTCCATGAATATTGTTGATCTCTGAGGACAATGCATTAATGCTGCAGTTTTATGGGTTGCTACTGCTGCTGCGACTTGATAAAGATGGACTTGATCCACAATCAAACCTCTTTGCTTGTCAGCGCTTCCTTCTTCCTCTCTTGAAATTGTAGGTGACGAAGATTTCCTTCTTTCTTCGTCTAATCTCTTCTTGCACTCTTCCTCCCTTGACTTGATCCACAATCAAACCTCTTTGCTTGTCAGCGCTTCCTTCTTCCTCTCTTAAAATTGTAGGTGACGCAGATTTCCTTCTTTCTTCGCCTAATCTCTTGAAGCGCGATTCTCTTTCTTGCCACTGCCTTTCCACACGCTTCGTATGCTCCTCTTGGTGATCCGTCCTCTTGCTCGTGCAACAACGGGGGAGGGAGTTGGCCCGGCTTCTCAAACCGTGGCTTGGCTCCTCTTCTTCTACTCGTTGATGACGGCCTTCACGAACGACCCCTTCCAACGAGCACCTAGCTTGGTTTCCCAGCCAGTGCACCAAATAAATATGTGGAGCCCACACTCCAACAACCCGAGAAACAATGAAGGCGCTGAGGAAAGAGTCAATATGCACAAATCTCACAATAATATTATTCACCATTGAGAGTTGAAAAAACCCCCAACTAGGTTCACATCTTTATAGTGGCCAAAGGCCATAAGCTATGACTCTTTGACACCTAGGCAGATTGCCAACATGGCAACCCTTGGCCACCTAGACGGATTGCCAACATGGCACTAACGCCTTGCCACGTCATCAGACTTCTAAAAGGTGAAAAATTCATATAAAACATATGACCAAGGCGAGATTTGAACCCATGACCACTTACATAAGACCCTACATACTTACCAACAGACTATAACTTATATCATAACCTATTTTTTCCTTATTGCAACTTATTCTTCTTCATGAAGATCCCTCAGCATGTCTCCAATCCCTTAACCGGCCTGTTATTCTGTAACAATCGGATTTGCTGGGCTTAACTTCCCTCTTGTGTTTTCTTTCCCTAAAACCGGCTGCCTCTGTAAGAATCTGTCCGCCCACTGCTCACTTAAGGCCGATTTCTTCCAGATCTTATTTCCCCTTCAGATTATTTTCTCTTCCTTTCCTCTGTGCACGGAAGGTCCGTTAGGGCATGGCGGAAGGCAGCAACGGGATCACCTGCTCCTAGATATGGCAGAAGCAACATGGGTTAGGTTCTATGGCAGATCGACAGTAACAGAACAACATGCCTGAAACTCCTCTTCCGCTCCAAATCTCCTTCGATTTCCTCTTCTGTATTTGCCCAACGTGCCCCTTTAGGGCTTCATCTCCACCCTTAACTTCCTTGATCAATCTCCGCTCTTCATTCAATTTTCTTCCTCTTCATAGATCATAGCCATAATAAGAAAATTCCTTCTTGCCCCTTATGCATACATTCTTCCCTATGTTCCTTAGGATACTTCTTAAAAGAATTCCATACGCCGCTTCCCTTCTAACCGTGTCTTGTGTTTCTTCAGTACGGCTCATATATTTCCTTTATGGCTTTCCTTCCTCCAATGTTTCTCAATACGGTAATTTCTCAAGGTCCATCCCTTGAGTTGATTTTGTTCGGCTTCTTTGCCATTCCAAGGGTCCTTCCCTCGTCCTTTTTTTACAACCTTCTCTTTCTTCTTTTTATTCCCCGCCTTGTATAGGATTTTTCTCCATAACTTGTTTCAATCAGTTTGTTATGGTTATTTCCCCATGTCCTTGAGTATCTTTCTCCTTCTATTCTCGTGACTTGACCCCTTTATCATTTCACGCCTTTGTTATTGCCAAGGTAATTCCCTCTAGCCTCCATAGGTAGTTTTTTCTTCTATGGGGCTCTCATGACAACCCTTGCCATGTCTCTATGTTTTATCCATTTTCTTCATGGATTTTTATGTTTGTAGTACATCTCTTGTACTATTTCTCCTCCTTCTTCATATTGGCCTAGCTTTTCCTTCAAAGCTAGCACAATGCCATAGGAAGATGCTTTATTTTATTGCTTTTTGCATTTTTATTCCTCCATATAGTAGACGACAGTGTATTTACTTTGTTATGTTGGTATTCTGTTGTTAGTATATTGATGATGATGGGCCACCCTTCGTGGTGGTATATTACTTACTAGTATTGTTGTTACGAATGCTCTATTCTTCCAGCAAATTCATCAATTTATTAGAAAGCAAAATACCACAGGGTACTCGTTTTACCACCCAACCGGACCAACTAGAAGAGATATCACCAAGTCAAGCTACTCCGCAAGAAGGACAAACTCTTTCTAGCCACCAACCACTGGTGTTACATGAACTCCTTCTAATGATATGATCAAGCAAGGAACAGGAGAAGATACTAGAAGGTAAGGCTAGGCACATCATCAACATAGGAAGAAGCAGATCTAGTTGTGCAGTCAAATTAGACCCCTATGCACCTTTCTAGGCATAACTTTAAAACCGTAAGAAATATTTGGCCAACCAAGTACAATTTGGAAACTAGACTTCAAGGTCTTTCCAACAAGGTAAGGATTGCTGATTTCTGAGTTGTGGTCGCGGAGATATCACGTCTCAAAATTGTCCTTCTATTTATAGGTAACAACACCTTTTTTTTGCCTTTTTGCTTCTAAATAAATGTCAAGGTTTATTTTTAGCTCTATTTTTTATAATAACAAGGCTTAGACATACTGGATAACTTTCTTACTTATCATATCAATAAATATTGTTCCATTCAAGGCCACCCACCGAGCAACATTATTAGTTATTAACCTTAAACCATATCAATTGTTGCTAGGTGCTAACATGTATGTACGCTTCCGCTATATAGGATTCCCATAGAAGGCGTGGGACGAATGACACCTCCGTGTCCTTCACCCGGACACTTGGCCATCACAAGTGGTCCGAGTCAGACGGAGGGCCTTTCCGTGGTGATGGATTCGCCATGGGAGGGGAATTTCTCGTATTTATACGATGGGAGCATCGCATGGATTCGGGGGAGCGTCACAGTCCTTGAAGTATTATCTATAAAATCTGAATAAGTCCAAGTTTTGTTGAATATGTCATATATGCTTTGTTTTGAATCATAGACCACAAGTGCAAGTTATATTGCTTCTCGATCCTCGTGATTACAACAAACTTGGTGCTTTGGAAGATGTCCAATGAAAGGAGAAATTGTATGAGGCAATATATCACCTTCTACATGAGGATTCTCCTCCGAATGAAGCAGCGCATGTGCAATCACTTCTGCGTTTCAACGAACTTGTATCTCTCTCCACCGTCATTTTTGGCTTCTTGAGGTATTTTAGTTAATACAAAAATTTGATGATGTATAGTGTATTCAACATACTATATTTATATTGACCAAAGGCATTTTGGTAATTCTAGAAATATTAAAGGCATTTTGGGGGGAAAAAAGAAAAAAAAAAAGCCAAACTGCAAGAGCATTTTGGTAAATTTTCCCTTAATATTACCATCTGCCTTGTTAAACTAGACTCTGTGCGTTTCCCCGCTTAATCCTAGACAAAATTACATCACCTTTAATTTAGAACTCAATCATTCCATTAGTTTCTTGTGAATATATACCAACGAGAACGTGCGATCTTTACTTGCTCTCCAGTTGTAGTCTCAAACCAATCTTAATAAATTGAATGAAACAAACCAACATACCTTTGTAGTCATATCTTCATATTTAAGTTACAAAAAATTTATCACGGCGGCCAATGCCGTCGCGAACATTTCTCTCTACTAGACGCAATGTAAAGTGGTTGAGGGCAGGGCCCAACTGAGCAATGTAGTGTGGTGTGTGGTCACATGTCCTGTTGGATGCTGCCTAGTGGCGTGACGTTAAAATACTATCTATCTATCTATCTATCTATCTATCTATCTATCTATCTATCTATCTATCTATCTATCTATCTATCTATCTATCTATCTATCTATCTATCTATCTATCTATCTATCTATCTATCTATCTATCTATCTATCTATCTATCTATCTATCTATCTATCTATCTACTGAATATTAAGGTGGAAGAATGTCAGTTCTAGACATGTGAAAGTTGAAGTAATTGCAATGCTCATGTCTATGTTTGGGGAATTTGAACCTCCAAAAGTGGTAGGATAACCAAAGCCAGACAAAAATGTGAAGCATTCTTTCCCACAATTGAAACTGTTCCAAAATCTAAAGCCATAGCTAATATTTCAAACTAGTTTTTATGCATCACATCCACAAGTTCTATATAACCATGTGTCTCTAGAAGGTGCAAGTTATGTTATGCCCTAGAATAATAAGAAGTTACGTAACATAGGGGACGCTTGGCGTTTCGTTTTCTAAATATGAATTGGATGCCAACTCCGGTGGTCCTAAGCCATATATCTAAGAAGGCTTAGTTGGTAGTTTGCCCTTATAAGAATGCTTGGTGTCTCCCTTGTAAATTAATGTCTTAGATGCCTTATAACGTATGAATTTGAATTTGGAAAGCACCTCTAGATTGGGGAGCTACCATCGAGTAGTCTACAGCCAGGGAATTAAGAAGTGGTTGCCTAATGGTTACCCATGCACCTAATTCAAGGATTTAGCCCTTACGGGAGGAAGTGGGAAGGAGGAACAAAAGGAAATGAACTCAAACAGGCTTTTGCATTCCCTTACCACTTTCTACTCTCAGTTGTCCATTCTTTTACTCCTCCAAATTTCTTCCCTTCTTCCCATTCTGGTGCCCCCAGTTCTGATTTTTCGCAAAAAACAACATTTTTCCATTTCTATCCTCAGCATTCTACCCTGCATTGTTTTGATCCTTACCCTAATCGCCATTCTGACACCTCCACCGCTTGATCTTCATAAAAAATCAACAATGTTCCAGATGTTCATGGGCAAGCACCTCAGTCTAAAAACAGCAATCAAGTGTTTGAGACTTTGCAAACACTCAAAATAGAATATTCTACAATGTTCCAGATGCTCATGGGCAAGCACCTCAGTCTAAAAATAGCAATTTTTTAATTGCAACTTTGCAAATGCTCAAAATAAAATGTTTTAGATGTTTCTAGAACCTTCTAGAATGTGCTAGAGTGTTTTAGATGTTCAATGTAAGTACCTCAGTCTAAATATAGAAAGTTTTCTTTCATGTGTAAGCACCTCAATCTAAAAACAGGATGTTTTTGGAAAACTTTGTAAACACTCAAAGTACATGTTGGGATCTTATTCAACCTACTATCAATTGCAAACTATCATCCATTAGGAGCTTACTCACACCTACTGTACTCAACACTCAGTTCTTAATTTATGAGGAGTTTAATGCCACTTACTGCTAGTTCCAAAGTATCACCCATGAAGAGTTGATTCACACTTACTACCAATTTAAAAGTATCACACTCATACCTACTGCAATTTCAACACATCACTTTTGTAGAGCTTATACACACCTACTACTAAAACCTATCAATCCCAAAGTACCATCCATTGGAAGCTTACTCACACGTATTGGCGATTCCAAAGGCGCACCCATTAGAAGTTGACTCGCACCTACTACCAATTCTAAAGTATCACCCATGTGAAGTTTACACACACCTATCATACCCATCACACCTACTATTGACCAAAGTATCGCCCATGAGAAGCTGAGTCGCACCCATCACACCTACTGAGGTGCTTCTATTTTGAGTTTTTGCAAAGTTTCAAAAAACTTGCTATTTTTAGACCGACGTCCTTGCCCATTAGCATCTGGAACATTCTAGAATATTCTATTTTGAGTTTTCGTAAAGTTTCAAAAAACTTGCTATTTTTATACTTAGGTGCTTGCCATGAACATCTGGAGTATTATAGAACATTCTATTTTGAGTGTTTGCAATGTTTCCAAAAACTGGTTGTTTATAGACTTAGTGCTTACCCATGAATATCTGGAACATTCTAGAACATTCTATTTTGAGTGTTTGCAAAGTTCCACGACACTTTCTATCTTTTGTCTGACCTACTATCGACCAAAGTATCACCATGAGAAGTTGAGTCGCACCCATCACACCTACTGAGGTGCTTCTATTTTGAGTTTTTACAAAGTTCCAAACAACTTGCTATTTTTAGACCGACGTCCTTGCCCATGGGCATCTGGAACATTCTAGAACATTTTACTTTGAGTTTTTGTAAAGTTTCAAAAAGCTTGCTATTTTTAGACATTCTAGAAGATTTTGGACATTCTAGGAGATGCAAGAGCTATCTAGAACATTCTAGAACATTTCAGAGGATCCTTCAATTATTTAGTTTAATTGTATATGGACTTCTTATTTTTTCAATAAATTAATGCTTGGCCTACTGTTAAGTATGGGGGGTTTGGAGGGCATGGACCAGGGTTCAAGTCCCCTCTACAACTAAAAAGTTTTAAAAGAACCCCATTAAGATGCGGGATGAGATGGAGGGCCAAGATCGTGCCACACACACTTTCCTCCAGCCAAGCACTGAGCTCTCCTTTCCCTTAGGCGTTGTGGCCCCATTGCCACGGTGTAAGCCAAGTTGGAGAGATGAACGTCATCCATATTGACCATCTTCTGAAAGTAGACGATGCGTCGATCAAGAGTTGCCCTCTGAAAAGGCAAGAAACCTATGTTTTGCAATAGGATTTGATATGGGAACTATGGACTTCACTCCCAGTGTCCGTGCCAAAGAGACTTTCTACACCTACTCCAAGTCATTCCAAGTAGCAAGGGATACTACGAGACCCCAAATTTGGACCCCATATAGAAGGACGGACTCCACCAAGACCTTAAATAAGTGGGACTGATAGGTCCAATTATACAGCTCCACTCTATGACTGTTGTTTTGTATTAAATTACTATGTGGTTCTATGGTTGTTGTTTTGATAGTATATCTTGCAGTACTATACTTTGCACCTCTAGTTCTGGAAGGGATCTATGAGAATGCTTGACATATCCATTGTGCATCTAGCAAAAGATGTTCCTTATTTCACTCTTAAAGAGAATGTGCTGCTAGTGATGGGAGACTGGCAAGTAAACAAGCTAATATTTTTTCAGATATCTAGATGTCTTGTGTTTGAAAGAATTATCTGTAGGAGGTGAGAAAGCTTTCACAGATAAATAAGAAAATGCCATGGGAAAGTTTTTGCTACAGTTATCTCAGACATTTGGCATGGCAATTTATACCTTTGCCAAGTGGTTTCACCTGCACCACGGTGCAAGGTTCGAGCGAAGTAGACTATCCTGTTGGAAGTCCTGAATCAATAATAATAATAATACATGATTTCTAGATGGCTGGTGAATCTATATTTGACCATGTATATCTTAGAACAAGATCTCAGACAATGAGACAAAGAGGGCATCTTAGAATTAATGTTGATAAAGCATGAATATATGGAATACATTTGGAAAATGCTCTTTAAGGAGTAGCAATGGCCAAGCGATATCTTAGAAAGCAACCACTTATTTACTGATACTTTGATGCTAGTGGCATCCCAAGTTTTTGGGCATAGCAAAGGGGGACAACTAGAAAAAACCAGAAATTGTGGCATTTGGAATAACATCAAGCCATCAAGCAGAACGTCGACGATGACGACAACAACAATGATGAGGTGTAACGTCCAGGAAAGTCATAGCTTGTAGGGCACTTTACAATACACCACACCACACCCACATAGGTCCTGCCCCCACCACTATACATGGCTGATGTAGTTCTTTCCCACCAACTTTACAACGATATGTGGCCATTTTCACAGCGAGATGTCGAATGCATGACCTCGGATATGGCAGTTTATGAAGGAGAAAAGTTTTATAGTACTACTAAAAATGCATTTTTACAGTTTACAAAACAAAAAGAATCAAAATGGGAGATAACATGGCAACATCAATTAAAGAGGAGCTTAAGGCAGTTCTAAAGCAGTTTTGGAGCAAGTTTTGCACATTGCATCTCCTTTAAGAATTTTCACAAGGAAATTCTCATTTGACTATGCTAATTTGTTGTAATGTTTCCTACTTGACTATGTTAATTTGTTGTAATGTTCTAGATGGTGAAACTATGAATAATATGTAATGAGACATAATGGATATCTTTACTACGAAGGATGTAGAATGTTTCTTGTGGAAGATATTTACGAGCAAAGCACGAGATTCCATTATGGTAATGTCATCGATCCGAGCGATCGGATCGATATTCTCGAATGGGCAAGCATGCATCTCTCCCATGCATGCATGCATGCATTGCATGCATTTTCTGGGGCCCTAGTTCGTCTGGGGATCGCTATTTCTTACAAGTTCTTCATCGACTTCTCATCGGCGTTTTCTCCTCTCTCAGCAGTTCCCTTGACTCTCTTTCTTTGATACCAGACAGGGGAGGAGCTTCTCCCTGCTTAATTTGCCAGTTTGACGTCTTTTTTCATGTCGTGACATATTCTTCCTCAATCTTGTCCCTTTTTTGGCCATCCTTCAACCTTCGACCTCGATCCCGTTTTGATAAGGAAGTTCTCTTTTTGTCGGGAGCTTTTGTCCATTTTCATGCGAGCACTTGTTCAAGAATGTCATCGATCCGAGCTATCGGATCGATATTCTCGAATGGGCGAGCATGCATCTCTCTCATGATGTATTGCATGCATTTTTTGGGGGTTCGTTTTGGGATCGCTATTTCTTGCAGATTTTTCTCCTCTCTCAACAGTTCCCTTGACTCCCACCCACCCTCCCGTAATGTGTATATTACTGTAAATGTTGTTTTTTGTCATGTGGCACGTGTGACCAATCCCTCGCTTTTGCGAGGTGTAAATATTGTTTTTTACGTCGCGTGGCACTTGGCGTGATCAGCCCCCCTCCCCCTCAAGGATTTTTCTCTATTTGTTTTTTTTGTTGGTGATGTGCAGGTTCAGAAGTGATGCACGATTTTCGGTATTCTTGGTGGAGCGTGGGTTTTTTTTTTTGTGGGAACGTTTAGCAGCCTTACATTGTCCAAGCCCCTTGCTGAGATTTTATCGCTAGGGTTTTTCCTCAAAAACCTGAAAGGGCGGGGTTTTTTAATCCCGACGATAAGCTCTCAGCAAGTACACTAGCCAACATCTGTAGCACACAATTTTATTTGGGGCCCTGATGTTATAACTGGACATTCCCAATGTTTTTTATTTTTGGATAGCCTGTGATGTGCAGCAACCCGCTCTATACCATTGTAGAAAAACTGCTGAGATGAATGAAAAGCCTAGCTAGTTGTCTATTTTCATGGGAGCACTTATTCGAGAATATTGCAAATAGTGCTGATTTGTCTATTATGGTAAGTGGTATCATCACAAAGCTATTTAGGAGAGTGTTACAAAAAAAGACTAGTTTGTGGTGGACATGCATTAAAAAAATGCGCACTCAAAAAGACAAAAAAAAACTTTTCACACTAGGGGTGATAGCAGAAGGCACCATTGATCGCATCTAAAGCAGTACTGTAGAGTGCCCATTTGGAGAATACAATAGATTTTTTTAATGTCTACAAAGACTCAGAGGCCATGGGATACATACAATGGGCTAGTACAACCATTACTACTAGGAACATTGGAAGCCATGGAGCTAATGTACTGCAAGGACATGGTCAAATTCATAGAAAATTCTATTAAGAACATTTGGGAAATCGTGGGTTCATGCCTACTCTTGTAGTTCTTAATAACGAGGGCATGCACAGACATGTCGAGAATTTGGAAGAGTTACATGGCAGGAAACCTTTATGAGGAAAATATGGGAAGCAATTTGGATTATCAAGATGAATTCATAGAAAATAGCATAAAAAGTAAAATTAAAAGCAATTTAAAAGCCCAAGCAACTTTTGCAAAAGGCAATGAAAATGTTCTTGATTCTAAAAAGCAACCTGACCCAAAAACAATTATTTGAAGTAGTAGACAATCTAAATGTTAGTGTAATAGTAGGAATATTGCTTTATAAGTTGTTGATGCCTGACGCCCGTTGGGCAAGTGTAAACTTGGTTTTGCGAGTTTTGGTAGGATTCTGGTTAAAAAATAAGAAGTTTCTTGAAGATTCTTCCATTTTCTTGGCTTGGAGCAGTGTGAGCTTATTCTGGCGACTTGTAGCAAGTTTTGGCGAGTGTGAGCTTGGTTTGGAGCGATTGCTTCGACTGTAATTTGTTAACTTTTCTTCAAAATTCTTGAAACTTCTCCGACTTTCTTGGTTTCGGCCAGTATCCAAGATTCTTGAAGATTCTGTCCACTGCTCGACTTCTTGTAAGTAGTTCTTAACAAAAATTATAGGTTATTTACTTTCTGTTTACATTTGGGTTAATATTACAGGTTATTTACTTTCTGTTTTGTACTACAGGTGTTTGTTGATGGAAACAACAGGTTTGCTGATTTCAATTAACTATCAATAATGGAAGCAACAATGATATTACTATTGTTGTTTATGTTAGTCATGGGTGAAAATTCTAAGCCTTCTTTCTGTTTGATGCCTGGAAATCCTTCTTTGATGCGTGTTAGTTTAGAAGAGACTCAAAGCATTCTAGCGGAGTTTGGTGATGAGAGCAGCGACGAATAGCAAGAGCAATCTGATCCAAAGGATAAGTGGCTTCCACTTGATGAAGATCTGCTATCTGAAGCTTTAAATGGCGGTCGGGATCGTTCGAAGCCAGTCAATAGTTGGGCAAGAAGATGATTTGATGAGTGCCGTAAAGATTTTGGTCTCGATGTGTCGATTCCGATCTAGAAGCTGAATTTGGTGGAACTGAATAAAATGCTGATGCATTTTATGCTACAGGTAATTGATTTTATTTTTTGTAATTTGTTTTATTTTTTGTTATTCACATTAGCCATTATTTCTTAATATGGCAAAGAAGAAGAATGAGAAGCTATATCCTTCAGGAACATAAGTATTTTGCTTCTGATAATTCTTTTTTTTATTCTTGTCTATTTTTTATATTGACGTAATTTATTGTTATGTTGTAGTTTAAATTCTCTGCTCCGAGGAATTGGAGTCATAGGTCTGGTATGTTGTGACGCATGTAGGTTGTAACTCCATTTCAAAGTGGCTGAACATAATGGCGCCTGTTGTCCATCCCGAAATGGAAATCTGTAACAAGTCTGGCAGGGTATCTTTGGTGTCTCGTCTCGCAGCAGCTAGTGTTCCTTCCGATGTTGGGATGTGCATAACTGGTCATAAGAGTACTCCATCTTACAAAAAGTAAGAATTATTGTGGTTATTTAATTTCTATTTTCTATTTGCAGGTATGATCGAACACGAGTGTCTAAAGTGAATGCATGTATGAATCTTATCAGCCAACCTATCAATGCCGACGGAGCTATGTGGGCATACAAAGACGTCCTATCTGGTATTTTTTCTTATTACATTATCTTTTACTTCTGTTTTCTTTCTGTTATTTGTTTTTGTTATTTAATATTATTTTAGTACATGTTTTTTCCAATGTTTTTTTCTATTATTTATATTCATGTTGTTTCTATTATTGTGTCTTGCATATGAAGTGTCCAAGGAAAATATCATCGGCTATAGGAATCCTCTTCAACAGTTGAATGCTAATGCAAGTCCTGTATTGCGCCAGGGCAATTCAGGGTCGGCAGTTTTGCAGCAGAAGTCAGGAGTTTCGCAGGAGAATGCAGGAGAATTCGAGAGAATTCAGGATGAAGTACAGGTACGCAATTGTCGTCTGTAGCGATAGAGAGTAGTTCTTCTTGTGTTGCAGCTAGAGAAATGATAGCTGATAAGACTAAGCAGATTCCTAGCAGCATTGTACCTGTTATTGAAGTTGATGAAGATCTATATGATGCCTCATTGATGAGTTAAGCAAGGCTTATCCTGAGAGCGCAAAAGCAATTGGTAGATATTCTGCACCTGTGATTCAAGGTAGCTTCTCGAATTGTATCTTTAACTTTAGTGGAGTTGATATGAATCAGCTTGTTGGAGTTATTTCAAGCTCATTACTAAAGAACAAACATCAAGGATGATGTTCTTGAATTTCAAAATGTTTTAAATGGAAAGTGAAACTTTGAAACTGCTAAATGGAACTCCGAAATATAGTTTTATCTGGGTTTTAAACTGCTTATAATGTGTGTTAGTGCTTGTAATCTATGTTTGAACTATGGCTATAAAAAGAAATTGCCTATGGACTCTGTAATCTGTGCTTGTAATCTGTTGTAAACTGTGGCTACAAACTGTGACTGAAATAGTGAGTTTGGAAAAACAAATGATCAGACTCAAATAAGTCCGAAATAGTAAGAATGGTGGAGACAAAATAACAAAGTGGAGATAGAATAATGGGTTTGAAAAGAGGCAAAAAAAACCAGTAATCTCGCCCTAATGTGGATTATGACTACTGGAAATACATGAATTCAAGTGTAGTTTTCTGGAAATTCTTAGAAAAGTTTATGAAACTGGCATGAAAAAAAAGGCCAAAAATTTTGTTTTGTTAGCAATTTTTTTTTAGAATTGCCGGATGTTTCAGGGAAAAACCCCACCAATTTCGAAGCCTAGGGCTGTGTGGGCCAAACCAAGACACACAATGTGTCTTGCCATTGCACAATGATATTTTAAATCTCAAACCCTAACCCCAAAACGCCGATGGTTTTTTCTACGCCCGATTTGGATTGGACTTCAATGGAAACCTCCCCAATTTTCCATGGAAACCTCCCCCACTTTCAGTGGAAACCTCCCTAACTTTCCCTGGAAACCTCCCTTATTTTCCCGGAAACCTCCCCAACTTTCCAGGCAAACCTGGAGAGGTTTCCATTTTGGAAAGTAGGGGAGGTTTCCATGGCAACCTCCCCACATTTCCCTGAAAACCTCCCCAACTTTCCTAGAAAACCAGGGGAGGTTTCTATATACGAAAATAGAGGAGGTTTCCATGGAAAATTGGGGAGGTTTCCCATAAAAATTAGTAAAAAAAACCCTCCATGATCTGCCTTGATCCACGACCTTCTTTAATAGCCACCTCGGTGGTTGTGTAAACATGCCGTTATTAATTACACCCGCCTTTATTAATTACGGCCCTTTGTTTTTTTAAATATTTTAATGGAAACCTCCCCAATTTTTCGAGGATTGAAGAGCAGAGGTTTCCATAGAATGTTTATAGTATTTCGGCAGAGGTCGGAATTGGAGCGGCTAGCGGTTGCTGAGATCGGATTGAAGAGCAGTCTTCTGAGTCCCTAAAACTGGCCGACATCCCTGTTTTATAGTCTAATCCTTAGAGTTTAGGGATTCAAGCTTCAGTATATTTGATTATGGCGTATGGGGCAATATGAAGAGATATGGATGGATAACAAGACCTAAATAACCTTACCTTTTGGACTATGACAAAAGAATGTATATCAAAGTAGAATTGCCAGTAGTTCACGAACCGAACGAAGAGGTCTATCTCATTGGGGAATTGCATTGAGCCCATATAAATACACCCATGTCCTTAAATGTCGTAGCCACATGTCGTAGCCACATGTTTACTATATCTCTTGAGCTAATTTCATCGAGGTAATTTTATAAATGAATGCTTGTGTGCTTTTGGATGTCTTGCCACATATGGCGGTTCAAAATCTTCAAGCGTAGGCATTGCTTTAGATATCACATGTCCAGAATTAATATGTTTGGTAAAGAGAAATGTTCATGGCGGCCTTGGCAGCCGCGATAAATTTCTTGTATATATAATGATATGCATGCCCAAACATGGGCTCATATACCTAGTGGACGAAGAAAATTGTGATTAAATGTCCCAAGGGAGACAATTTTCTGCACCATAACAATAACAGCTACGCTCAGCATGGTTGTGACGTTCCACGTATTTATACGGTATACGTATAAATATACTGACACGTCACGTAGTAGGGATACGCCACCATGGGGTATGTTAACCTAGGGATAAAAGGGATTAATTTAGCTATGCTAAATTAATAAAACCTAATTAAGTGTATTTTTGTCTTAATTAACCTAATTAGCTTAATTAGTTAATTAATGACATGCCACCTGGCCCAAATCGATTGGGCAAGGCAGGGTTTCTAATTGGGGCACCCAAATTAGGGCTTTTGGGCCTCAATTCGAATTAGGAGCAGTTGGAGATGGAGGAGGAGAAGCAGCAGCCAGGCAACCTTCAGTTAGTCGAGATGGAGCAGCCCAAGACCGATTTGATGGTTAGTCAGTAGGTTACCTTGTTGATTTATAGCATAGCGCCTCTCTGTGGTGTGTTCTCTCTCTGTTTTCTCTGTGGTTTACCTGTTAGGCTAACCCTTGATTGATATGGTGAGTATTCTTATCTCTAATCTCTGTATGTGCTTTGGTTGATGGTTTAGTAGTTCTTTGCTTAGTTAGCACTCCGGAGATGGGGGATTACGGGGGGTAGAGACCTCTGAGCCCATGTATTGTAGTATGCTCCTAGATAGAGCCATGTATTATTCCCATTAGATGCGGCCTGTGTACAAGATCCCACCGAGCTGTGGAATCTATGGCATCATTGAAGCACCAGATAAGGGGCCGTAGTGATGAAGTGTGGGGTGGGGTTTCGCCTGAGCATAAAAGGCTACGGGGACTCCTGTAGTGAGCTAGGCCTAATAGTCGGTCACGTAGAGGGCCGGGTATGGGTCTGACACTCCCTGGGTACAGAGGTGTGACCCGTATGGGGCATCTTGTACTTTGATGATAAAGTTAGAGGAGTAAGTCGGGTATAGAAGGAGATGCTGATGGATCTCCTTCTCTAGCTCACCCATGGATTCACTGCGACTCTGGAAGGGGACACTTCTCTAACCTGCCTCATCGGACCGGGGAGATGTAACCCAGAGTAGTCCCGAAGGGTGATTTCTTGGGATTGCGTCTCCGGAAGACTACAATGTCGCCATAGCTTGATTCAGCTCGTCTGCAAATTGTGCACAGGAGGGGCGGATGGAGTGGACAACCCTAGCCATTGTTCTATGCCAGCCAACGCCAGGTTATACCTCTGTCTGCTGATCTCTTGAGACCGAGCCGTCAGTCCATCCTCACAGGAGTCTGAGCGGGGGTAGAACCTGGGGTTTGGGGTGTTTTCCTTAGGACTAGATGCATCTTCTTTGCCGTTAGTACTTGGATGGATGTGCCACCCTTCGTGGTGGTTATTTATGTATGATTTATGCTGTATGCTAACATGTATTCACGCTTCCGCGACTTAGGAATCCCATTGAAGGCGTGGGCCGAATGACACCTTTGTGTCCTTCACCCGGTGGATGGATGTGCCACCCTTCGTGGTGGTTATTTATGTATGATTTATGCTGTATGCTAATATGTATTCACGCTTCCGCGACTTAGGAGTCCCATTGAAGGCGTGGGCCGAATGACACCTCCTGTCCTTCACCCGAGCATCTTTCTATGGATGGTCCGAGTTAGACGGAGGGCCCTGCTCATGGTGAGCTGATTGCCATGGGAGGGGGACGTCCCTGTATGTATACGTCCGGAGCGCCGCATATATCTAGGGAGCGTCACAATGGTGATGAGCCAATTGGTGTTCAAGCAACTACAGTTCAGGGATATATAAGTCTTAAAATGTTTCTCTCCTCCTTTCTATGTGTAGTCATGTTGATCTGATGCATCCGTTTTGTTTTCATTGGTTGAATGCACAACATTTAGAACAATGTAGTTCCCTTACAACCTCAGATGACTGCATGAAGCATAAAATGGTAAGCCCTTTGAAGCAGATTTGATGGCATGGACAGGAATGCTTGCTCTGCACTTCTCATTATAGAGGTGAGGAAAGATGCTGCAAGCAAGTTTTTTGAACTTGAACCACAGGAATTCGAACAGTTCAATTAAGACCTCAAATAAGGGAAACCTTTCCCTGGAGAACTCATTAATTACAAGCAGTATTTTGGTCACACTGTGCTGGGGCCAACTTGGTTTGGCAAGTTGATAACACTTTATGAGCATCTTTACAGTTGGTATACATATCAACCAATGCGTTTGAAATAACAAGGTTGAAGTGGATCCCAATCGCATATATCTGCTGGTCAACGGTCCGTATGCAACTAGAGAAAAGTGCGTTAACTCATCTTCTCGCCTAATTTTGAACATTGATATACCATACGTATAATTTTTCTCGTCTCTCATTTATGGGTCAATGAAGCTCAGTTATAACATGAATGTAAAAGGAAAATGCTAATATATACAAATCTTAAAAAAGCTAATTCAATTTACAAAACTGCCATGGCATGAGATACCTTAACATGAGAGTTACCTTTTCAATTGTGTAAACACATAGTATATACATAGTTACAGCCAAGAAAGACATACTTCACAGGTTCTAATCAGCATTGATTCCCAGAATCCTAACTCTGTGCATGCTTGGAAGCTTTGCAATGAGGAGCATCATAAATGCACCAGTGTTGAAGAAAAAGGTAGGCTTGTGGTAATCTGTAGTATGTATTGCTATAAGATATCTGCAGAATATTGACACAAATAACATAAGTACTTTTGACTGCGACAAAGCAGCACAAAAAGGAGTCCACAAGCTAAAATGTTAGAACAAAAGGTATAATTTCCAACTTACAGCACGATTGGCACTATAGTCAAAAACTTCTTATTTCGTGTAAACTGACGACCATGATCAAGTTGCTCCCACCAAGTCAGCTCTTTGTATTGCCCCTTGGTCTTCTTCAAATGGTGTTCCCTTTTTCCAATGGAAAAAATAATAAGTTACCTGCAAAGAAAACATCAGTTTCTGTTTGCACAAAGTATTACATTATAGTTCCCAAAAAATTATTTTAAAGCGTATCCAAACACTAAGAATCTCCAAACCTCATTGCTAACATTGATAAACTCAGGACAGGCTCTTGAATGGTGAACACAATAAGCAGTAACAAAAACTCTGAAAAGTTAAGAAAAATCAAAGGAAGAATATATCTTCCAGAAACTACTTCCCTAGAGTGCTATCAGCTTATGCATGAATGAAAATGAACTGGACCTAGCCAAGAATGTTATCTGAACTTCACATGAAGAAATAAAAATATTCAAGCAGATAAATAATAAATCTTAGATTAAGAACCTGCTATAGTCTGGTTCTTTCTGGCCCCTGACTCATGCTCGTGGATGAAACCTTGAAAGGGCAAAAACATTTCTTTCCAAATGCTTAAACCAACATCTTTTTTAAACCAGGCAAAAATGATGATTGCAAGGCTGCCAATGGCGAATCCAGAGCTTTTGATCTTAACGAAAGGCCTTCCGACAAGTTTCTAAGCCATTGAATCGGTGTATTTGCCATTGAATCGATGCTGACTACAGTCTGGTGGAAAGCCTAACATGCTTGGAGCGAACCCTCTGGTAGATCGAAACATCAGGTAGTGGCGACTTGGCTCTAAGTCATCCCATGCCCTAAATCGATTTTCAAGAAGCCCTAAATCGATTTCCAGAGATATTCCAATGTTTTACCATAATCTAACGATGCTGCCATAGCCGACTCCTGCGTTGCATGATCAAACAAAAGTGGGGATTCAAGAAGAATAGAGCAAGTGATAAGGACATTCATATACCTTGAATGCCGAAAATAAGCTCCGGGGGATCAACGAAACAACTGAATCCTGAGAGACAGATTTTGGAGTAAGCTGCATCCCAGCTTGAAGATCCAACAGCTTCTGGCTATGACGAAGGCCATGATGGCCGTTCCACCGACCGCCATAAGAATGCCGAAAATAAGCTCCGGGGGATCAACGAAACAACTGAATCCTGAGAGACAGATTTTGGAGTAAGCTGCATCCCAGCTTAAAGATCCAACAGCTTCTGGCTATGACGAAGGCCATGATGGCCGTTCCACCGACCGCCATATCCACGAGCAAAAATGAGCGCCAAAGATATTCTGAGCGATGGCCTTAGATATTAAATTTGGGTTATTATGAATAGCTGCCGTCGTAAAAGAAAAATTAATATATTTTTTGGATCTTATGGAAACCTCCCCAGTTTAGCAAGATTAGAAACCTCCCCATCACTGTTGGGCAAATTCCGGGGTAGAGAAGGGTTGTTCCGGTTGAAACTAAGAATTTCCGGTTGAGTTAGTGCATTGCAGGAAAAATTCCGGTGGATTTTCATGCATATTTGTATAAGAGTGATACAAATTTCCGATTGGGAATTGAAAATATCCGGCTATTTGATGAAAGAGTAGGAAAATTTCCGATTGGGTTTAAAAACTTTGCCCAACACTGCTCCCCATGCTTGGCTGAAAGCTGGGGAGGTTTCCACAAGAGAAAATTTGGGAGGTTTCCATTGTGGACCCTAACCCAATTCGGGCGTATATAATTTGAGCGCCAAAACCCTGCCTAAAAAAACCCCTTTCTGAAGCGCCGGAATGTTTTCAAAGGAGAAAAGAGGATTATGAGGATATTCGGAGTTTGAAGAGGATGAAAAAACGCAAGGCAGAAGTAGCAGATGGGGGGACTATAGCCGATGAAGTTGTACAGTGTCCAACTGATGCAGCACAACCAGCTGGTTTAGAGATTTATTGGAAGTTGTCAGCTGCAGATGCAATTACTCGGGAAACTGCAGCTGTTGCCCTAGTTAAGGAGCTCATTAGGGCACAGGCAGCCTACGATTCAATGGGTGAAGAAAGAGGGGCAGAGGCAGTTTTGTTGGGTGGCAGCAAAGAAGAGGAGGGTTTGCGGGATTGTGCTCCTGCAGTCAGATATTCCTTGCGGCGGCTTGTTCGAGGACTTGCATCATCTCACGGGGTAATTTTCTTAAAATCACCCTTTTTTAATACTTCACCGGATGTGCAGTATGCTGAATTTTTAAAATTTACTTAGTGTGCCAGACAAGGATTTGCTTTAGCCTTTACTGCAGTAATGGAATCGTTGTCAGGCATAAAAGCTGATGCAATGATGAAGCTTATCAGGGATAACATAGAAGCAAGTTCGTCTATGAAAGGCCAGGTCAGTAGACGACCCCTTTTTCTTTTTATGCTATCAGCAGTTTTTAACAATATGATTTTCAGACTTCGTTGATATGTGAAACAGGAAATACGAGATGGGCTTCTAGGACGCTTATTTGCATTTGCATCTATTATAAGGGCAGGAAGATTCATCAGTGACAATTCTACATTTTCGGATCAAGTGCTTATCAAGGAGTTGGCACAGCAAATACTTACATTAGCAAAGAAAAAGAGCTTTCTTAGGGAACCAGCCATAGTTGTCTTACTAGAACTTGCAGACAAGGTATGAGTCACTTGGCAGCATATATTTCTTATATAGGTTGCCTATTCTTATTATTAAGTCTTATGGCAGCTACCTTCTCAATTATTAGAGGCTACTTTTTTTACTGTTCCGCAATTTAAGGATTGGATCCAGGCGGAAGCTGATGTTGGAGGGGCTGACGTGCTATTGCTCCTTCTAAAGCTTAATGTAAAGCTTCCTGATTTGTTACGTACAAGCTCCTCACTTTTGCCAAAATCGGGAAACATTGTTGAGCTGTTCACACCAGATTTTCTGACTCGGCTGGTTCCTTATTTGAAAGTAAGATGCTCTCTCAATATGATGTTTAGAGTAAATGCTTTTTGCTTGTTTTATTGCATCACATTCACTGCTCAGTCAATGTACATTTACTGTTGGCTTTAGATATTGAGCACTAATGGTATTTTCATCTTGTTATTTGAAATAATTGGACATCTTCTTTTATGGACATATACTGAGATTTAATTCACATCTGCAGGAAGCCTCATATAGTCATCCAAGGGTTCACCCTGTATGGCAGGTGCTCTTTGACATTTTATTATCCCTAGATGGACAGCAGTCAAGGAAGAAAAGGAAGGGGAAAAAGGATGGTCAGACCCATGCAAAAGGACATTTGAATATAGTCGAAGAATCATTGAAGGCATTCTGGACGGTTGTGATTGATGATTCTTTGCTGACATCTTCCCACGAGAGGAAGCATTTGGCAATGCAGATTGTTTTGATGCTCCTTCCACAAATTCCAACCTCGTGTATTGAGATAGTTCTGTCTAAAGCATTTCTTTGCTGTCTTGTGGATATTCTTTCTTCAAAAAATAACCTTCTATATAAGTCTGCACAGCAATTTGTTGCAGATTTATGCAAATGGGCATCCAATGGTGATAAGCAGCTTATCCCTGTAATTGCCTGTTTGCAGAAGTGTAGTCAACTGTCGTTTGATTCAGTTCCAAAAGCGACTACAGTTAAAGTGTTACTTAGAAGGATTCTAAGTCTGTCTAGTTGCTCATTTGATGTGCATACACTGGAATCAATCCTGATTCCACTTATCAGAACTACATCAGAGGAGGATTCTACCATTATTTTAAAGTTGCAATCTGCAGTCTCTAAGATTTCTTCTCTTGTAAGTTTCTTTAAAGTTATCTCAAGAACATAATTGATGAACACATCGAGGTAGTGATTTAACCTTGCAATGGCTGCAGATTGATATGGGAAAGAATGAAGACATCTTGAAAAGATTGCAGGCAATGCGCTCTATGTTAACACAATTGATGTATGAAGCATGGTTGGAACCTGGTACAGTTACAGAAATGTCTATGGAGCTTTTGATATGTTGTCAGAAGGCATTTGGGCAACAAATTGATTTTGCAATTGAAATGGAAGAATCCCCTGATGGAAGTCCGGATATAAATGACGTGGTGCTAGACGTGGTTCTTTCATTATTAGCAAGTTCATCTGCACCTGTCCGGACAGCAGCTGAAGAGGTACGGCACAACATTATTGTTGCAAATTCGTTTTTCTATATTATACTGACATGGTTACTGGATGTTTGTGCAGCTGTTTAAAGTGTACTGCAATGATATAACTCCATGTGGTCTGAATAGAATGTTGCAAGTTGTTAGAAAAGAAGTTGGCAGATCAAGACATAAATCAGACGATGAAAATAATTTAGTTGATGACAACAATGATGATGATTTAGTTGGCTTTGAAGACGAAAGTGCAGATGAAGATGGTGAAATGGATGAGGGTGATGAGGATGGTGAACCCGACGAGGATGTCGATGATGAAACTGTAGAGGACGATTCAGAGGATGAGACAGTGAAAAGTGGTCAAAATGCAACACAAATGCATACTATGAAGGGAAATGTGCAAAACAAAACAGCCATGGTTCAAGATGCCGACAACAATGGGGCAGATAGCTCTGACGAGACGGAGCTTTCTGATTTAGATGACGAAGCCATGTTTAAACTTGATTCTCATCTTGCAGAAATTTTTAAAGAAAGAAAGAAGGGTTTAGAAAGTAAAACTGGGATTCATGTTCAACTATCAGTATTTAAGCTCCGGGTTCTTGGGCTTTTAGAAATATTCTTGCAAAAAAACTCTGGTAACACTCTTGTGTTGACTGTTCTTCCATGTCTTCTTCAGGCTTTCATTAATTCATGCTCTACAGACGACAAGAATCCTCTTGCTTCTAAATTAGAAAATGTTATGCGTAGTAAGATATTGAAAGGCAAAGAATATCCTAAAGGCACAGACATTGATAGGGAGAGCTTGGATACTATGCTCCAAAAGACATTAAGAATAGCGTCCAGATACTTGAACAAAAGGATAAGAGATATTTCTCAAGCCTGTTGGTTTTGGTTTTTTAAAGTCAAGCAAGCAAATTTTCCTTCTACAGAAGAGGGAAGTATAGTGCAGACTATGTCAACTGCTATAGAGGAAGTCTTTACTAGTAAAAGGTCCAGACTGCCATGTTCATTCTTTGCAGAGTTGTTTTCACGATACTCCTGGTTGAGCGGCTCACTAGTTGGTAAGTTGATAGAGCAGTGCAAGAGTGCACAAGATGAATATCTCAGGTCAGAGGCTCTTAATTTAATAGCATTAGCACTGAAGCTGAGAAACCCTAGGACACAGAATGGTATGCACGGCTCATTAAAACCTTTTTTATCAGATCTTTCTGAGTTGCTTGTTATGCTGGTTGAACAACCCTTCAAAAAGAAGCAGCGTCGTGCTGCAGCTCTTCATTTCTGTGTAACTTGTCTGGAAACATTGCGCGCTTTATATGCAGATGTTTCTTTAGGTGAGATTATCAATGTCAACCAATTTTCTTCTGCTTTACAAAAGCTTTCAGTGCCAGAGAAGGGTAAAATTAAATCTTCTCTTGTGAGGTTGCAACATCTATTGAGTTCAGAAGGTGGGGAAGGACTTAAAAGGCCGGAATCAAATGGTGATACAGAATAGAATAATTTAGAATAGAATAGAATAGAAAACAGGGGACAGCAACGACATAAAAATTTGTTAGCATTTTCTAAAAAGAAATGATGCCACGTGGCACGACGTGATTGGCTAATGTGCCTGAATTGATCCTAACCTACATTTATGTTTTGTGGTTCTGTTGTGGATAAAATGAAATGATCTTTTCTTTTTTTTATTACCGAGAAGTATTTACGAATAAATGCGACCGTCGTTTTTGGGACCCATTATTTATACATGGGCAGCATCAGTCCGTCGAGAACCTAAATGCGACTGTCGGTACGGTGCATGGTAAAGCTTATAAACATCTACATCCTAAATGGATATTTTGTTAAGCGCGGAATAAAATGGTTCTATAAAAAAAAAAAGAGAAGGAACAGCTTAGAGAGACATCTATATCTTAAATGATGATTTTGTGGATATAAAGACAACTAAACGTCAAATAATTTGATTGACATGGTTAGTAAAATTATCTTTCTTAAATGTTTATACTCCATTGTAAAAAAATGGTCTAGTATGGAGAAACACTTGTATGCCAAGTTAGGGTTTCATGGACGATGATAGGCATTAATTACAGGCTAGAAAAAAAAGCTTACTTATACCTTTATATTTTTAAAAGTCATATGGATTCAAACTTTTTTCTAAAGACTATTTGTTTAACTATGAGAGAAGGTTGTTGTTGTTGCTGCAGAAATGAACGTGTTCTGAAGCTTGATGTTTTTTAGCATATCAAGCTGTCCTGCTTTTTTGCATAAAGGTTGTGTGCAACATCTACCTCCTTTATATTAGTATAATGGAACTCTACAAATGGCTAATTGTTTAGTAAAAAGTTATATGTATCTTTCCCCAACAGTGACGATTATATTTCATCTTATCATTGCAGGTTTACTAAGATCGTTCTTAAATCCAAAGTACACTGTTTGATCTATATGATCTTTTATATTTGCCTTTGCAAAAATAGATTTGTCAGACAGTATTTGACTTTAAATATCTTGGCTGGAATTTGACTTCTTGTGCTCTGGAAGCACATCACATATATGCAGATGCCAACGATAGTTTTTTTAAGTATTCCACAGCATCCTTGCGTATTCCTGCACCTTTAGCTTCACCCTTCTCTAAAAGTAAGTTACGATAATGTTTTAGCCTAATGGATTTAGGGGAAAAAGGGAATCTGCAGATAAAATACCGTTCAATGGAAAGCATTGCCCTTATTTTTTGGTCCTCCAAAGAATGATAGCAATGAAACAATTTTTTTACAGTAAAAAACAACACCAGTAATGCAACAAATGTAAAAGAAAAAAAATCAAATAATAAAGTTGGTGGGTGAAAGACCCACTTCAGCCATTTGTATAGCGGTGGAGGAAGGACCCATTTGGGTGTATTGTATAGTGTACCATAAGCTACGACTTTGTTAGTCCTGTGACCAAGGATACATGACTATCTCTGAGATATGGGAAGGAGCCACATAACAAGCAGGTCGTGGGAGCTTCCTTAAAGTTGACAAAGACCAAGAAAATGCCAAGGGACAATTCAACGCAAGCACATCACACTGTCTTTGGCGTGAGTCCTCCTTATCAAGTCATCACGGGCTTCACGGCATGATATCTCAAACTTCACAAGTCACGGCCTCAGACGCGTGACCATTTTTGCTTTGTCGGGTCACCATTTGTGACGTGTCCATTTTGTTCAAAAGGGCCATGGCCTTTTCGGCACAACCCTATTCAAAGATGCCAACTGCCACAGCTAGGCTGGCCCCTCAGATTCTTCATCGGATATTCCAAGAGTTGGCTGCCGCTTCACCTACTGGTAGTTTTGATATTATGAGCCCAAGGCCATTACATTATATATACCATAAGACTAGACTTATAAGCTAGACAAGACTTTATTTTTTCTTATTTCATATCTTTGTTTTTAGCAAGACCCTTGTGTTTTGACTCATATATCATCAAGTAATTCTCGTTTTGTCATTGATATGTATTTGATTTTCCTTTCTTGTTCTCTGTTTTCCTTCGTTCTTTTGCAAAATCTCACATGACACTCTATACTCAGGAGTAGTCTATTACATTTAAGGATTCTTGTTGAGAGCTATCTTGCAAGCTATGTAAAACCCGATCTAGACTCCAAACACCGTTGCCATTGTCGAGTCTTTGTTTTCTCTTCTTTGGATTATCATGTCTTACTCAAGATTTTTCTCTAAAAGAAGTTCTTCAACGAGCCGTAGTTCGCCTTGAATGTCAGCAATGCATAGATGCTGGCGGTGAGCTCTCTGTACTTGATTATGATTTTAAGAGAGGCCACTTACGTTCCTGCACTCAATCGACATCTCCTACTCCATGTATTCTTTCTCGTCCACGCTCGCCACCACATTGTCTCCCTGGTTCTCAACCACCTTTTCCTCCATCTCATGTTTCTCCTTATCAAACACTCACTAGTTTCAAACTTCGGAGAGTACCTACATCTACATCCCACCTTTACTCTTTGCATATCATTCACAACCACCATCTCCACACCATGTCATGGGCTATCCACACGTTTTTTTTGGCTCAACTCATGTCAATAAATATCAGCCAGCTTAATTCATACTTGTTCTAGAAGGAAGTTATCTTTGAAGTTCTGGATTTGTTCTGCTAGTACATAACTCTTGGTTTAAGTTGTCTGTGATTATATCTAACATGATGAATGGGCAGTCGTGAGTGCGATGTCTCGGCTGGAAGCACCTGAAGTGTAACTGCTTCCTGATACATTCCTCTCTAGACTGTCCAAGAAATGCTTTACTGATCTTCTTGCTGAGGACCTCAGTGTTTGTTGCTCCTTGAATGAGGCTTTCCTGTCTCCTTTACCCTGTGACTATTGGCCTGCTGGTGCAGTAGTTTTGCATTGGGATGTAGGTTCCCATTGCTTTCCTTTTGCTATAAAAAGACTATTTCTGTGCTGGTGTCTGAGGTGCCTCCTCTAAGCTTAATGCTTTGTTCTCTGCTTTCCCTACTGTCCTCGGATTAATGGCTCAGAGAAGCTTTTTGATATTGCTATTCAGGCCTTCGATGTATCCATCTACTATTTGCCTTTATGTTATCCTTGACTGATTCAGTCTTAGCCTCATGAATTCTTCAGTGTACTTAGCCATTGATAAGTTCTCTTCATCGAGGCGGTAGAACTACTAGATTTGCCTACTTGTATGGGATCGTGGAAGATAGTGCTTGCAAAAATCTTTGCTGAAAGTCTTGAATTTGCAATTGTTTCTCTTTAGCTTATTAAACTTTGTATAATCCTTCCACCATATACGTGCCAGCCCGATAAGCTTTTCAGTTGCTATCTTGCCAATATCCTTGTCCTTCATCCCATAAGAATTTTCAAATTCCTCCATCTCATCAAGCCATGCCTGGGCTATTACTTGACCTGTCCTTCCCTGAGAACTGTCCCAGCTTACGAGTTTTCCAGACGTTATTCATGACGCTATCTATCTTCTTCTGGTAGTCCTCTGCTTTACGATTTCTAGGCCTGCCATGAGAGCCGTTTGATTCACTCTCTAAACTACTATCTAATCCATTGTCTAGTGTACTACCTGGGCTGGAGCTTGAAGGACTAGGGATTATCCTATTTCTTCTCTTCATTTTTCTCTTCCTATGTGCCACTGGTGCTGCCTTCTATTCCGTTTAGTTTCCCTGCTCTGCCTCCTGGAGAGGTGGTGGTGGAAGTGGCATAAGCCCACACTCCTGAGCTCGCATGAGTGGGGTGCCCATTGCATAAGCTGCGCCATCTGATTATGCATTTGTGCCGGTCGCCTGTTGATAGTCTCTGCTGACATATCCTTCTCCTCATCAGGTTCCCTGCCAAACAAGTTGCTAGGTACAATTGCGTTGCTGAACTTGTGTGAGGCAGCACCGAAGTTTCTAGCTGCAAGTATTAATCACACATGCATATCATTCAAAGTTATTTGTTATTATGATACTCCTATGTTGATTTATTTCAAACATAAAAGAAATCAAGATAAACCAGAGTTATTAAGGTTGCAACATTATTCTATTAATTATACCATAGTTATACAATTTAAATTCCAAAGTGAAACAATACACTTGATGATTAAATACCTAACTTATTACAAGCTTGGAGGGTCTAATCTCGCGATCGACACTTGGACTTGAAGAACTGCTTGATGTCCTTTAGCTTGAGGCCTTTGCCAATGTTTTGGAGGACGTTTCATGAAGATCCTTCCTCCAAAGCTCGAGCCAACTGAGGTGTTGGGAGCTTCGGTACCATGGCTTCTACTATCGCTAGGGATGCAGCGTGTAGATGCCCTCGTGCGAAATCCAGACTGTATAGCACCACTGACCACTTGAAGAGAATAACATGATCCATATTCTCCCTTATCTTGGCATGCTTGCCAAAGCTCGATAGTGTTGTGAGGAGGGCGACAGCTTCTTCCCCCCCTTGGGCTAAACTTCTTGTGGAACACTATCATTTGCCCCTGGCTTAGAGCTGGTATGTAATATTGAAGGGCTTTCTCTCTTTGTGGTCCTACCTTTGCTTTTCCTGTACTTGTTCCCGTCCTTCCTGCTGAGCTGCCATAGACATCCAGTGCCAAGAGGTCGTCATGGTCCATCTTCATCACAACGGTGCTCTCCAAGTTGAAGTGAGTTCTTTCCCTCACGCTGCTGGATCTGATAGGCCGGCTCTTGTTTGGCCCTCTTTTTGGCTTGTATAAGCCCCTTTCGATTTCTTGGAACTCCTCTTCTGATATGAATGGTCGTTGTTGCTGAAAGCTGTGCCTTATGTACTCATAAGTTGCGACATCTGGCATTGTTTCCTTCACATAGGAGTGCCGCCCAACTATCTCTCTGGGAAGCTCTTGATAGGAGTAGTCGATGAGGTCTTACTACTATCCTTCTGCCATAAGGCCTAAGAGTTCATCTATTCTTAGCCCTTCCTCCAAGCAATATGGTAGCTGGAGGATATCATTGGTGAAGAGGTACTCCTCTCCTTCGATGATCACCGGGGATAAGGCGATTATGCCTATCGGTGATTCCGTGGCCTTTCTGATTTCTTCCTCATGCTGCTCGACTTGACTTTCCATCCTTCTTGCGAGCCATCTCTCTTCTTCCATCTCTCTTATTCCTCGTCTTGTTCTTCCACTTCTTCATAATCTCCCTCAAGTCGCAGTTGCTCCGAAGAAGTTCCCTGATACATATATTCGATGGAGTCAAGCTGTTGTATGAAGCATTGATTTGCCCTTGTGTCCAAGGTTGCTAAGTCTAGTGGCGGTATGGACGGTTCCCCCAATTTGTTGATGTCCTTGAAGTGCATGAATATGTTGCCAGGGCTGTCTGAGATGATATATATCTATGTCTGTGAGCTTTGCAGCTCATGTAGTCTCGTATATTCCTCATCCGATCCCACATCTGGATCTTAACCCTTGCACCCCCACCCAACAGTTGACTGAATGACTCTACGGAAATCCATTTCCCTCCCCTTGGTGGGATAGAAACTTTCCAAGGTAGTTGCTAGTCATACTGACATATGATGTTGGTGTAGTAGGTGTCCTTGTCAGTGTTGCATGCAGATCAATTCGAACGATGGAACACTTCTTTGGCCGGTACTTCATTGATGTGGTCGGTGTTGTTGTACCACTCGTTGAAGTTGGTAGGAGCCATTGGCACGGTAAAAGTCAAATGGGGTTCCCTTATATAGACCAAGGCTGCCTAGGTTTTCGTGCCAGAACTGCCTGCTGAAGAATTCTAGGTTTTAGAAGGTATAATGGTTCCATTTGACTGATTGGAAGTGCTAATCTAGCTTAAACAAGGTAAGAAACATGTTGGAGTGTGTGTTGGATGATTTTTGAACAACTTTGGGTCAAAATTAGTCAAACAGGACTATGCGCGAATGGGATTTTCGAGACTCTTGGAAAGGCATCTAACGCGGAGTGACCTAATTAGGTTCCTTTTGATCGAAATTTGACCTTTCTAAGTGATGTAAGGTGCTAGATGCAAACTTGGCTCGATTCTAACCTATCTATCAACTTATTTTACCCTAGTCTAATACATTTAAGAACAAAACTGGACAAACCAGGTTACTCTATGCAAATGGAATTTTCGCGACGGCATTTGGTGCAGAGTGACTCGGATCAATTGATTTTGACCTAAATTTCAACACTTCAGGTGGAAACTTTTGCAAATTATTGTTATGTCAAAGAATATATACATATTAACTCAAAATTTTATATAAACTCTTCCTAAATCTTGTCTTTTGTAAATCTCCGTGCCAAATTCAAGTCCTTGGGCATAACCATAACCTTTTTCGCATGAATGGCACAGAGGTTGCCTTCTTCAAACAGTTGGACAAACTCTGCCTCGGATGCCTCTTGCGGTGCCCACCATCATCGGGTGACCCGATAGTCCGTCTTGAATTCTTGTAAAACTTCTCGGAGGAGGCACTCGAACGTGGCCTTCCTTATTAGAAGATTCGTGCACTGTTGGAAGTGCCGAATCTCGTATAAAATATAGGCGTACTTTGAATTGGGTTCATGGTGGACCCCCTTCGGCATCCTCGGCCTAGGCAAAGGGGGCTTGGGTTGGTTCTTCGGTCTACCGCCCTTGACGAACTTTGACGCATTTTGCTTACAGTACCAATCATTGTATCTGGCCCATCGCCAAAAGTAGATCGTGAATGCTACTTTTTTCCTCTCATACTCAATGTCTTGCTTGAGTTTAAAGGCCTTATGTCCCACCTTTTTCTTCGTTGTTACCTTCTTTGGCTTGGGCCATACTAGAAATGGCAGTTGAGCGTTGGGGTCTAAAGGTTCCTCAACTTCCTCCTCTATTTATTCCTCTTCTTCCTCTTCCTCTGACTCAGAGTCGATTTCATTTCGTGGAGGTTCCTCGTTGACCACAACTCCACGTGTTCGGTCTGTTCTCCGCTTCCTTTTCTTCTCCCCGTGTCTTTCCTCTCACTTCTTCTCCCTTCTCTCCCTTTCCTGCCTCTCTTCCAGCCATTCTACTACATTCTCTTTCCCTCTCGCTTCTCTTATTGCTGCTGCTCCTGCTGGTTGCTCCCGGAGAGCATCCCTATCCGACGGTCTCGTTCGTTCGCTTAGTCGAGTCGGACGAGCTACTTGGTGCTTGCTTGCTTGCCCATTGTATGATAGGACTCGTCCGAGGAGTCGGAGCTGCTCGTTTTGTCGCCATTGCCTGCTCGGGCGGCTCCGAGATCTTCTTGCCACTTCCCACTGCGATCTGCGAAAGGGGCAAGCTTCTTGAGGAAAGCAAAGGATGCAGCACAGGCATGGCCAGCAAAAAACCTAAACCATTCAATAGAATACAAATCTCCAATGAGAGGAAGAGTTGCAAGAGCAGGCGAAATAAAAAAGAAGTCTCTTTGGACCTTGATCCTCTTCAGCACTCGGCCATCACCAGAATTAAAATCCTCAAGCTCCAACAGGACCACTGTTGGGCAAATTCCGGGGTAGAGAAGGTTTGTTCCGGTTGAAACTAAGAATTTCCGGTTGAGTTAGCACATTGTAGGAAAAATTCCGATAGATTTTTATGCATATTTGTATAAGAGTAATACAAATTTCCGATTGGGAACTGAAAATATCCGGCTATTTGATAAAAGAGTAGGAAAATTTCCGATTGGGTTTAAAAACTTTGCCCAACACTGAACAGGACCATCATATTCAAGTGTCTGGGCTTCAGAAGCTGCCATGGCCAGACAGAAATCCTGGTGTGTATGCAAGCCCTATTTTTGGCAGAGTCATAAAGAAGATCAAGGATTTCCATCTCCCTATACTTGGCAAAGAATCCGCCGATGTGATAAAGAGATATAAGATCGCCGATCCCTTGGGCGCAACAATATGGATGATAAAGGCATACGCGAGGAGAAAAATAAGTGCGAATTACCTGTTCTTGGATGTCGGATTTGGGAAAGGATGCGAGAGACAGCATGATAGCGGCTATTTCCTTCTCCG
Organism: Isoetes taiwanensis; assembly: GCA_021234155.1. Taxonomy (NCBI): domain Eukaryota; kingdom Viridiplantae; phylum Streptophyta; class Lycopodiopsida; order Isoetales; family Isoetaceae; genus Isoetes; species Isoetes taiwanensis. Next base: position 7,177,078 of record JAJEKV010000020.1, on the reverse strand, counting down.
GATTCTCCATGTTTTGCTTGACGAGGAACAGCTATGGAGGGCATTATATAGAGGCCGCAGTTCCGTCGTTTCTCTATATTTAGCATTGGCGTATGGAGGCCAATTTTTTGAAGGTTCTTTCCTAGGAAGTAGAATGCTCATACACAGCCAGCCTCTTTAACAGCCTCGCCCTAAGTTTTAATGCTGAGATCAGATCTCAGCTGTTGGTTGCAGTGGTGTTACCCACCGTTACCACATTAAAAAGCGCATATAAACACCTACTAGTTTGTTATGCCAAATGGCCATAAACACCTAGCTTGTTATTAAAACCACCACAAAACCAACCCTAGTAACTCTGGAGCCCATGTTATTATGGCGGATATAACACCCTGAACTCGGTGTTATGCCCTATTATGACAAACGAGGGCCGGCAAACTCAGGCCTCCGGCCCTCGTTTGTCATAATAGGGCATAACACCCTCATTCAAGGGTGTTATCCCTCTCATCCCTACACAAACTCAAAATATCATATTCATCAACAAGTCAAAATTGGATGACTCAAAATATTATATTCATCTACAAGTCAAAATTGTATCACCTTCATCACCTGTACTATAAAGGGCACATTTCCATGAGGCTGACACGACTTCGAATTTTGAAACTCAACTGAAGCCAAAGTGTTCCCATGCAACCACTCTAGATCCACCTTCAAAGGCAACTTTGAGCCTTCTTGAAATCACATGGGATTTTCAAGAACTCCAATCTGCTACCCCTAAGCAAGTTCAGTCACTCATGGGAATTGTCAGACCTGATCTTGACCAGTTGAAGTCGAGTCTGCTCCATAAGAACGTACCCTAATTCATGCTATTCAAGCTATGCTGGTTCAAAACTCACTACTATCACCAAATCTTGTTAACATCATATTATGTTGTGTCATCCATACCCCTCTCCCCCCTTTTGTTGGAAAGTACTTGACGATCTGTTACTGAATTTATCTAGTTGGCAATACCCTTCATGTAATCCGCAGATTGATCCTTCCAATTTTGGGAAGTCGTGCTACACGCTTTTGGTAATTTAGGATGAGCTGCCTTGCAAATGGGTGGTCTCTTTGAAAGTTCCAGGAGATGATTGAAGTCAGATTTGGAAGTGGGTGGGGAACACAATTTTGCCTCCTAAGACCCGCACTTTATTGTGGCGAATTGTGCACTGTTCTTTAAGGATCAAGACGTGGGTTCACAGGGTAAAGCCATTCATCAGCAATTTGTGTCCAATGTATGGCCTCTGCATCGAAACTTTGGAGCATTGCCTGTTCATATGTACAAAGACTCAGCCTATCTGGAATTGGGTCCAAGGAATATTTTACATCACACTTCGAAGTCAAGAAGTTCTTTTGGGCATATATCCTACTAAGTGGCCATGGGCGAAAAAACTAGATGTTCATCTTTATAAGGCATGGTTGTTATGGCTCCTCTAGAAGAGGCAATGCATGAAAGTCATCTGAAATGCAAAAACATTAACTGAGTTTGACAAATCTAAACCAATTCTAAGATGCCAAAATACTATTCATCAAAAGCTCGATTAGATCATCTTTGTGCTCGGTCGAATTTCTTAGGATTGAAGTGGCATGCAATCATAACCGTCCTCTATTTTTTATGGGTGGGAATAGGGTGCTAGGTGTTGGGGCCAGGGTGCCTTTCTTGCACCCCACTAGCACTTTGTACCACTTCAATAATTTACATGCCAACTTAGGATAGCACAATATTACTTTGTTAGTGCAACTTGACAATCTAGAGTTCCACATGGCACATACATAAGAAAGGTTTATTACACTCCTCGGGTGCATATATTTAAAGAAACACTCTAGTTGTACTTGGTAACAAAAGGATGAGAGTGCTTTCCCATGGGCCTCCGACCTCAAGGTTTTCTTGAGGTCCAGATCAAGGTATGCAGGTCCCATGGGCGCCTCAACCTTAAAGACTCAAGTTTTTGACCTGAATCAAAAGCAATCACAAAGCATTTCTCAATGCTCAGGTTTTTGACTTGGACCCAGATTTTCGGGTCGCCAATCTCATGGGAAAGTACCCTGACACTATCACACATTACTGTGAAGGCAACTCAAATGCATCATATGGACTCAATATGCTAAATTGTGGGATTGGATCATGTAGAACCATGGGGTAATGAATGAAATCATGGGATCAATGTTCGCCGGTGCCATTTAGAAACATTTGTATTAATATATATTTATGTTGAAAGACATGCAGTTTGTAGAAGTTGCCTAGTAGACATATTTCCTCGAAAAAGTACTACCTATCTATCTAAAGGATAAAGGATTTATAGTTAGTTACATACTGATCAATTGTTGAACTCCTTTAGGAAGAACAGCAAGAGCAAGCTTTCTGAGAAAAGCAAAGGATCGAGCAAAGGCATGGCCAGCAGTAAAGCGGAGCCATTCCATGGAGTAAATATCGCCAAGCAAAGGAATAACAGCCACAAAGGTAGAAAGAAAAAAGTAGTCCTGCTGGACCTTGATTCTCTTCAAAACTCGGCCATCCCCAGAATTAAAATTCTCGAGGTCCAACCGGACCACCATATCCACAGGCCTCGGCTTGTTGAGCAGCCACAGAGGCCAAATATGGACCCTTGTATGCACGACTGACTTATTCTTTGCAGGATCATAGAAAACATCAAGGATCTCCATCTCCTTGTAGTTGTAGTACAACCCAGCCAGCTGATAAATGGCTACCATATCATCCACCCCTTTGACGCCCAGATAGGGGTGATGCAGAACCGCATCAGCAGAATAGTACGTCCGAATCACCTGCTCTTGAATGTCGGAATTTGCGTAGGATGCCAACGCTCTCATAACCGCGGGTATTTCCTTCTCCGGCTTCTCCATATCTGTTGTGAAGCTTCGGCTATGGAGGCTCTCTGTTATATCGAGGCTCGTCGTTTCTTCATTTTTGGCTTTGCATACGACAACCAAAACCCAATTTCCACATTTTCAAATGCAAAGGTATATCATCCTTGGCATACCACATTGGACAACCATGCAAAGGTACCCCATTGCCAATTTGCCAAATGCAAAGGTACACATTTCTTGGCATTTTCCAAGCCACCTGGGTTTTAAGGACAAGATCCTTTTGTCTTGGCCAACTTTTGATGCCCTTTGAAGAGCCAGATTTCTTTGTTGTTCGAAGAGCCAGATTCCTTTGTAGTGCCTAACTTTCAATATGAGCCCACTCTATTTCTTGCTAGACTTCGTTTATGCGTTGTCTAGATGGAGACCATCTATTCTAGGGGCATCTTCTTGTGCATTTGTTATCCTTTTTTTGCTGGGTTGAGCTCCCCATTGTTTTTTGTTGTTGCAAGAAGCTTCCAGAGCCTCCAGGCTCTGACAAAAACAATGGATCTAATCTAGAAGCATGCTTAACTTTGCGACCAAAAAATAGAGGATTGGATAACTGCAAATCGTAGTGATGCTTAGATCAATGTCTTGTATGGCTTATAAATGCAAATAAGAGCCATCGACAACCTGCCTTAACTTTTAGTAAATACTATTCTACATGTGTTCAATATTTAAAGCCAATCAAGAACTTTCTAATAGCACTTGATATATGTTTAAAGTTTCTAAGAATACTAAACATATATTTAAAGTGGCCCTTACCCTTCCTAGTACTTTATAAAATACTTATATATGTTTATTATATGTTAGGGATATAATCTTTATCCCATACAAGAAATTTATCGGCGGCCCGAGGCACGCCATGGTACCTTCTCTTTCCACAGCGTGTGTAAGCGAGAGGAGAAGCAAATCACTCCTAATCCTCTCATGTATATTGCATCAACATGCAGGAGAACCTGCACTTTATGCCCTTCCTATTTATCCTAATCCTCTCACTTATATTGCAACAACATTGGACATGCAAGAGTTGAACCTGCACTTTATGACCCTGTGTTCTAGCGCCTGAACAATAGAAAAGTGCTGAGTCTCATGACAATAAGATCTCACATAATATCATCAAACATTTTTGAACATTCCTTTTTACACACTTTGGAATCTACAATTAGTCAATATTTGTTTTGGAAGATAAGTAGACATATCTTTTTTTACAAATGCTACTCCAACACCTAAGAGGCAAAAAGGCCTGCAAATGCTGTGCTAAGAGAAGAATACATTGTTTGGCACATTGATTCCAATGGGTATGTTCCATCTGTTGTAGCTCGCCATAGAAGCAGGTCTGCAATGGAATAAAGCTATTATTATCAAAAAACACATACAATGGCTACATTACCTCAGATCCAAATCTCATTTGCTTCATTTATATCAAACAATATGCTAAAGGCCGATAGAGCACTGGTGGCTTCATTATGTTTAGACCATAATCCAGATATTATCAATCATAGCTTTCCTGAATCATATATGTACGTAAGCATCAGTAATGCTTGGTTCATCGCGCCTTGCCTTGATTGAAGCATAGATGTAGTTACATGTCAATCCTAAGAAGTGTCTCATATTTTCGTTCCTGGCCAACGATAACTGGATTGACTTTCAAAGCATTTATACTTGTGTAAATAACATGAATTAATAAAAGGAAACATTTCATCGATAACACATTGCAACCACTAACAACCTGCAACCCATTGGAAACGAATACATCTCTTTATCAAGAAAATAGAAGTAGAACGAACCCCTAGACATGTAAAGCATAGTTATCGATGGACCGGGTGCGTGTGAAGGAATTTAAACATCAACATCTATGACAGACATGCTAGAAGCTTTTACTCATGCTTCATTTCTTCATATCTACTGTCAAAATCAGATTGCTAGTGCCATAAATTATTGCTCTAAAAGTGCACGTCACCAGAACAAAATCTACATAAGAACAATGCTGCGCCTATATCCATGATACACTAAGGTTTTTTAGAAGCTAGACATTGGAGAACATTCTGTTCTTTTTTAATTCCCTATACAAAAACCACTATAAATCTAGGGATAGAGAGGACTATAAAATAAATTGCATGCACTACCTGGACATGGTCCGTCCAATACTCTGTCTCCATTGATGTTTCCATGCAACCTTCCTGTCTGAAGCCAGGGCCGTAAAATATTTTTGAACTTAGAATCCGCTAGAAGAATTGAAATAGCTCATTGCCAAAAAACAGAAAGATTTGAAAATTTTCGAAACAGCAGAGCCTATGCATATAGTAAATAAAGAATCCATAATGCTAGTGCTAGTACCTTAGCCCACACAAGTCATGGGAATAATAGTTATTGCAAATAAAATTTTGGAGACATTACCTATGTGCAATATTTTGAAGCTTATATCAAAACCAATGGGATGGATAACTTACATACAATATGCCCTATAGTTAGATGCACAGCTTCAATCCCTTCTTTCAAATGTTCAACAACAACATTCGGCAACCCTAGTGCTACTGTATGATTTGCTATCATTGAATAATGTGCCCATTTTTGCAAATTCCTATCCAGTCTATAAATAAAGCTAACTTAAACCATCAGCTATAATGAAAGAAATGGTGAGTCCTCGTCTAGACGTAAATGCCAAATTAAATAAAGACCTCAACCTTTAAAGGTTCATTATAACGGGAAACCGTGTGATACTATTACAAAGGTTGCAACTGCATAGTAGTAACCAAGCTAGTAGCCTTGTCAAAATTGCGGTTGCTAACGTTGAATATTCAAAATATTGTCAAGAAGGATACTCAAGAAAAGATTCCATACACACCAAAAGACTTCAACCCGATTTGCTCCATAAAGCAGATCTTCTGAACTTGGAGGTCCATGACCAATTGAAATTGTTTCAGATTCGCAGAAGATACATGGAGGTGAGTTTACCCATCTGAGGTAACAACAATGAGGACCATCAGATGCACATACGAGCAAAAAGTCTACTTGTTAGAAGAGATCTTCTGGCTTTCCTTGGCAGGTCTTAGCACAAAGTCGTAGACAAAGAATCGAATTGAACAAAAAAAGCTTATCCATAGAGTAGTTTTCATCAACAGTATTATCTAAATGAAATACGGAAGAGAGAAAAACCATATGGTGCATTTGAAGTTTTTGCAACAATTGTCATTAGCATTATACCTTCTAATCATGTTTGCTTGTTAAGAAGAAGAAGAAAGAAAACCTGAAATGTGACTTGAACCGGTACAAAAGTTGCACTAGCACGTAATGCTCAATTTGAGTCCGCTTGGATCAAAGTTACGCTCCCGCAGATCAAAGCAGAGTCAATTTCCCTCAATTAGAAAATTAACGTTGTAAATCCATGATTCCAAATTCAATAAATGAAGCATGCCTTAGCCGGCAAACAGCGGCAGCCTTCTTCTTCAGATCATTGAAAGGGATCATCTCCAAGGCGACACTTTGGCGTAAAAAGGGTCATCATCTTGAGAAAAGTGGAATTATTAAAACATCTAGGGGAATTGAGATTAAGAAGCAAAGATGAGACGTACCGCTATTACTTGATCCACATATATCGTAATTTGCTATCCGGATCGATCGACCACGGATATCCATTGTCCTTAGGCGAGGCGGAGGAACAATAACCGGTCGGCAACCCATATGATATGGGTTTGGTATAGGTTATTGAAATTGCCCGCTTAGAAATCGTCCCGGAAAATACCGAGATGGAATTGCCATCAAGATGTGTTGTCTCGGTGATGTTGCATGCTATACACATCCAAAAACGACATTTTCGGTCTTTGTTGGCGATGGCTTCACGGAGCGAGAAGGCACAAAACCAAATAAAGATCCATCACATGCTTGGGTTGGACAAAGCGTTAAGACAAACCTTGCTTTCTAAGCAGAGAGCGACCTCTTAGACTTGCAAGCCAATCTTCCTCCACATACCGAAAATATGAAAGCATACATAGGCTTGAAATCGCACGCTTAGAAATCGCTGGAAAATTCACGGACACAGAAAACCAAATGCAAAATGAAATAAATAGGGCATAATGGAAGAATGTGAAACAAAATTGTGCGTAGTTGAGCTGAAAAGGAGTCTCACAAAAATAGTGTATAAAACATAACCCAAGTTTGTGAGCGGTTCTCCGAGATCTATCTACATAATATGCTTATCTACGTCATGGAAACTAGGAATCCTGAGAAAGAAAAAACTACAAAATCTAGAACTAGAACCCTACGCTAAAAAGAGAGCAAACATACAAATTTGCACCTTTTCCTTCTAAAAGCGGCTTTTCTTCCATAACAATGCAATGGAAATTTCAATACACTCACCGGGAGTAGGAAGATTGTTGGAATAAGAATTGCATACGGGATATTTGGCGGTCTTGTAGGAATGGAAACAGCCCAAAGGCGTGCCATTCAATATGCTCCCTGAGATGATGCAGATCTGTGAGATTTGTGTTCCATTGTATCATGCGGGGATTATGTTACCCCGCTTATCAAGGCAATGAAACCTAACAAAAACACGGGCATCTTCTACTATGATTCTCATGCACCATTACATAAGCTTGTGGGCTTACCTTACAATTGAAGAGACAGATCGTTGCATGGTGCCATGGTCGTTTGCGGATCCTTCTTCCATTGCACCGCCATGATGCACACATGACCTATTATTATCCTTCAAAATAATAACCATGCAAAGATTACCCCGACATCTTCTACTCCGATTCTCATGCACCGGTACGCGAAGCTTTTTGGGCTTGCGTTACAATTGGAGAGAGACTGCTCCACGATGCCATGGTCATTGCCGATTCTTCTTCCATTTACCTTCGCCATAATGCATACAACCATTTGATTTCATCAATTGGGCGGTCTGCGAAATCGGAGAGGAGTAATCTATCGCCTCGAGCTCTAGTTACAGCAGAGCCTTGGGGTCTTTGTGGTGCCGAGGCGTGAAGCCCCTTTTTTGCCGTCTCTCAACCGCAATTTGCTCTTCATTAGCCAAAATGTAACATACCGAGAGGGAGCCAAATGTAGAGATGAAGCAATAACAAGTGATGAGCTGATAGGCATCGCTCAAAACAGATATCCGGAAGATCGAGAGAATAAACCATAAGACAGATCAACCAGCCTAAAATTTTGCGGCGTTCCTCTCACTTGCCCTTAAACATATGGCATTGCAATTCTAAACCGTTGCAATCTTTCTTTCTCAAAGTTTCTAATCAAGGCTTGCCTTGCAGAGTCATGTTTTCTGAGAATGGAAAAATGAATATGCATGGAGTTGAACATGCGGAATGGGGATGAATTTCCAAAATAAGGCTCGAATGAAAAAAATAGTCAAAATGGGGCAGAGCATAAAGCTGGAGCACATATGTATGCGGTATTGAAGCATAACACTTGTGAAGATACATCACGCAATAGGTTTAAAATCGGACACAAACAAAATATCTAACTTTGCCATCGCCGCCTTCCGAAAATAAACTTCAAATACATTGAAGCCCATAACAGAGCTACTAAAACGGCAGTTCATTCTTCAAGAGCACATTATTTAAGAAAATATGCAAACAATTAGGTTAGGAGTTTAGAGAACATAACTTTCACTTGAAGAAGTAGATCAGCATTATTAGCCTCAGATCTGCAAGAGAAGAAATTCAGCTCTCCGGCACCCCCACTGAAGTTTCTTTTCTGTTGGGTCATGGACATGCAAGGCATAAGCAAGGAACACGTTGGCCATTCACGACCACGGGCTATGGCAGCGGAGAGGCTATGGCGGCAGAAAACTTTGCTGAGGGCATATTTCTCTTTATGCTTGCCACGTTCTTCCTTGAAGACCGAAGAGCTAAAGACTTCACTGGAAAATCAGAGCTTGCTTGAAGGCTTGCTTGCAAAGCAAGAAAGGGTCGAACCGAGCAATGACCGGATTGCTAGCGGAAGAAGAATTCTTTTTCAATTCTTTCTAACCTTCGTTTTTAACGCTTTAGAAAGTCATCCACGTGTCGTCGCTTTAGAAAGTTATCCACGTGTCGCCCTGAGGTTTTTTCCTGGAGAACAAATATTAGCATCAAACAAAAAAGGGTACTGCTTTATATATGTTAAGATTATATAAAACCGTGGCGTCTGTCTGTCCGCCCGATCGACGACCGAGATTGTCCCAATGTCCCTCCGCCACGCCCGACGGCCCATATTTATTCGTTTATCCCTTCGCCTTGATCGATGTCTTAGATTGTGCCATGTGGCATGTTAGATATCCGTATATCCCCAAACGAAAGGGTGTGACGTCTAATAATCTTTCCTGAAAGGGTGCGACGAGAATCTAATGTCGGGCTGTAAAGATGTTGCTTGCTTTAATTTTTGATCCAGCGATCCATTTATTGCATGAATTAGGTCGCTCAGTTTCACTGCAGAATAAGATTGATAGAAGATAGGAAGCAGATTTTATTTGATAGTTTTGAGGAGCAAAAGGAAAAGGGGAGCTCCAGCAATGTCGGTGGTTGCAAGCAATGTCGGTTTTTTTGGTGGCGATTTGATTCGCTTCTCTTCAGTGCTATTCCAAATCGCTGCTCTGCCTTTGTTGTGAGCTCCTGCACAATCGATTTTGAGGAGCTCAGAAATAATCTTGAGTTGAGTTCTTTTGTGCTTGCGTATTTTGTTGCGGGAATATATGATTCTGACTCATTTTCTTGCTTTCCTTCCATAGCGCCCAATAGGTTCTGAAGGAGAGACCGTTGCAGAGGACAAGACTTTAGTGAACTTGAGTAAACTGAAGATGCCAGACTATCAAAGGTAATGAGAGGAAAGCTGGAAATATTGAAAAGATAAAGGAGAAGTATGTTGGGCAAGATGAAGAGGAATGAAAGGTGTGAATGCCTTTACTTGCTGTGCGTAGCATAACTCTCCGCATTATGTCTTTTTGTTCCCTTTTTTTATTGTTTGGCATCTTACATCAATTTCCTTTATCTAAGTGTACATGCCTATCGTGTATAGTCTGCGGGAAAGGAGGCCAACAATGTGATGGATAGGACCAACAAAATTGAAGATGGATAAGGGGAAGGAAATTAATAATTGAGGTAACACAATCTCGACTTCTTAAGTGAAACATTTATGCAAAACATATATGTAGTTGGAGTATAAGCTAAGCATTTGACTTTCCATTTTTGGTGTTATTCTATGGACTAGAAGATGATTACAATTCTAGGAAAATATAGTTTCAAGAAAGAAAACGTTATTTGCTACACAAAAGTGACCTCCTATTATTGGACTAAAAAAAGGTAGATTCTAGAATGGGGCTTGCATGAAAACGACAAAAACCTCCCGATTCTCATTCATCTCAGCAGATTTTCCACAATGGTGGATAGTGGATATCCGCACACATGTGAACTACCCACGAAGAAAAATAAAGGGAATGTCCAATTATACAACTTGGACCCCGTGAAATACAATGCTAATAGATGTTTGGTCTGTGTACCTGCCGAAAGCTTATCACCGGGATTAAAAAACCCCGCCCTTTTGGGTTTTCGAGGAAAAATCCTAGTGATAAACCTTCGGCAAGGGGCTTGGACAAAAGTAAGGCTGAGAATTCGCTCCCAAAAAAACACAAATGGAGAAGTCGAAGCTGCTGCCGCTTGCCAACGTGTACTTGAACATCACCAACACTAGAACAAATGTGACAAAACAAACCTCCCAAAGTGGAGGGGCTGATCACGCGTGCCACATGACAACAAAACAAAACCTCTACAAATAGAGGGGCTGGTCACGCATGCCAGGCGACAAATACATTAAACAATTAAGTGGGGGAGGTGGGTTTCAAAGAATAGAGAATAAGGTACTGCTGAGGCTCATCACAGTGCTAAGTTATGTGCAGAAAATGGTGCATTGGATGCTACAAAACAATTTGTGATAAGAACATAAATGATCATGCAGACCAAGAAGATTGTGCAGCCACATAGATCTTGAGATTACTGCTTATGCAGCAGTCTTGAGATCTATCCTTTGCCAGGGTGCCTTTCAAATTGCATATGCAACATTGGCAGGTGATGTTATTATGGCTGCTACATATTCGCACGAGTTGCCACGCTATGGTCTTAAACATTGGTTTGCTAAGTATTCTGCAGGTTGGTGTTTTGGTTGTTAAACTTCATTCGCTACTAATAATATTTGTTCCAGTCTATTGCATTGGTCTCCTGCTTGCCAGGAGGTTGAAGCAAATATTGATACACAGTAATGAATGAAATGCTGAGGTACTTTGAGTTTTATACGTATATGCACTATGATTTATCAGTATTACGATGACAAGAATGTTGAGCCTGACTGTGAAAGGCGTCCATTCTAGACATTGCAAGCATGGCATGGCAAAGAAAAAGAAAGGGGCATCGGTTTTCCTATTCCCCTTATCCGCACCACCATATAAGCCAAATTTTTGGATGTTTAAGACTTGCTATCAGGTAAAACAACCCTCTAGCCAAGTTCTATGATTCTTTCCTCGGGTTTTTAGACCCTTTTTTTTTTATCTTTGAAAGATTCCTTAGCCCGCTCTATTTTGCTGGGATTGTAAAGCTGTAACTAGAATCGTCACCCATTTTTGCTTCAATCTGCTTTTTATCCCTTCTTAACTTATACAAATGATAGATGTTGGATTTTCTAGCGATTTTAATTTATCCAGGAATGATTTAGCTTCTTTAAATGATAAAGTTTATCTAGAAATGATTTTTATTCACATCACATCTACAGTTCAAATGATAAAGCTTATATTTGGTGTATCTTCATATTTGGCTCTCTATAGACTTCAAAAAGGTTAGCAATTCTTAAAGACTATGAGAGTTTAGGATTCCATATACTTGCATAAGAATAATGCTAAATAAGGCTGAAGTTTTGAGATGGAATCTGACCTGTTTTATAGATTGTCTTCTATTTTTGTCTACGTCCTAGAGAACATTGAATATTTAGATAGCCCTTGGCTTGAAGACAGTCTTAACGGGCAGCCTATGTAGGCAGCATGTGCTACGCTACTTGCTAGGTTGCCTATTTCTGTTATTGATATTTTATGGAGAAAAGGGTTAGAAACACTGCATAAGAGAAGTAACAAGCCAGTTATAAACATCCAAAGATATGCAATTTCATGATATCTCATCATGATGGATTTAGCATACATATCAAGCAAAATGTTTGCCATCTTCTGTTTGCAAGTTGGGACTGGATAAATATAGCCTTCTTACCTTCATGACTTCTTTACCGCACCGGATTCTAGAATGGGGCTCGCACGAAAACCACAAAAACCTCCCGATAGATAGGCTTCTCATTCATCTCAGCAGATTTTCTACAATGGTGGATAGTGGGTAGCCGCACACATGCGAACTACCCACGAAGAAAAATAAAGGGAATGTCCAATTATATAACTTGGACCCCATGAAATACAATGCTAAAATATGTTTGGCTTGTGTACCTGCCGAAAGCTTATCACCGGGATTAAAAAACCCCGCCCTTTCGGGTTTTCGAGGAAAAACCCTAGTGATAAGCCTTCGGCAAGGGGCTTGGACAAACGTAAGGCTGAGAATGCGCTCCCAAAACCCACGAATGGAGACGTCGCCGCTGCGCGCGCCGCCAACCAATGCACGCACATCACCAACACTAGAAAAAATGTGACAAAACAAACCTCCCACAGTGGAGGGGCTGATCACGCGTGCCACGGGACAAAAAAACAAAAACCTCTTCAAATAGAGGGAATTGGTCACGTGTGCCAGGCGACAAATACATGAAACAAAGAAGGGGGGGAGGGTGGGTTTGAAAGAAAAGAGAATAAGGTACTGCTGAGAAAGAAGAGGAAGCACCGATGAGACGTCGATGAAGAACCTCGCCTAAAATAGCGAACTCCCAACCAGAGAAAGCATGCACCGCATGCATGCATGCAAGACATGCATGCTCGCCCCATTCTAGAATTGCGATCCGAGGGCTCGGATCGATGAGATTCTAGAATGGGGCTCGCATGAAAACCACAAAAACCTCCCGAATAGAAAAGGACTTCCTTATCAAAAAATGGGATCGAGGACGAAGGTCAAAGGATTATGGCTAAAGAAGAGGCAAGGCCTAGAAAGGACATGCCACAGCATGAAAGAAACGCCAAATTGGTCAATCCAAGCAGGGAGAAGCCCCTCCCCTGCATGGTTTCAAAGAAAAGAGAATAAGGTACTGCTGAGAGAGAAGAGGAAGCGCCGATGAGACGTCGATCAAGAACCTCGCCTAAAATAGCAAACTCCCAACCAGAGAAGGCATTCACCGCATGCATGCATGCAAGACATGCATGCTCGCCCCATTCTAGAATTGCGATCCGAGGGCTCGGATCGATGGGATAGCAATACAGCAAGGTAGCTTCAAAAATTTGCATTATAGATTTGCCCTCAGTATGGGTGGATAATATGTAACACTTTGCTCATATACATGCATTTTCATTTGCCTCCCAGGTATAGCAACATGTTCCAAATCTAAAAATAGTTTTAATTGCAATTTACGGATTGTCTATATGGGCGATGCATATGCACAGATGTGAATGTAAAAGAGCTTGATTATGCTAAATTATTTCAGTTTCTTTGCAGACCAAAGTTGAATGTCTACACCTCAGAAACAGAAAATGCATGATATTATCCTTTGGCAAAAATTTACTCGTTCCGCAGATTATGTGGTTAATAAGACGTAACTTTTTCATATACATGGTTCTGGCTAGAACCAACTCTCTAAAAAACTGGATATATATTTGAAGGTGCATCATGGTGTATCATATGATGATTTGCTTTATATGAATAATGCCATTAGCAAAGCTAGGATAACTATAAATCTTTACAAATAGCAATGGCCAAAATTCTTAGCATCTCTTTCAAATGCATATCATACCTAAGAAGCCAAGACTTTAGAATTCACTTGAAAAAGTTTAGGCCCTCTCATTGTTGTAGCTCTTTTTAAATAATATATTCAATATAGATGGCTCTTCCAAATATCCTGGACTTTGGAGATTTAAAGTGTTGACATATTGTCACATTACTTCGCTAATAATATATTCAATTAGATCCCATGCCATCTGCTTAAGCAAAGCCTAAACAATCTGTTTCTGAATTTCTATGTTCACATCAACACATAAGAACCCAAATATCTTATCAAAAGCATGAACAAATTTAGGCATAGACGCAACTATGATTTCTTACCTCTGGAGTTTTTACACGCCATAGTTCCTTGGAAATACATAGCCATAACCCTCTTAACAAATCATCATAAATCTAACCATGGCAGTCCATATCAAATCTCAAATTAACTCAGCAAAACCCCACCTTAGAATTTCTTCGCGGATAGACCTCTGGACCCCTTGCAATTGATTGCGCCTCCAAAGATCGTCTTCTAACTCCAAGAATCAAACTGCAGAAGAACATACATAGTGCAGTCAATTCTGACCCAGCATCACAATTTCTATCATAACTTTCTCATACAGATGAGTTTCGTCCTTATCAGACCCATTCCGGAAAGCTAACTTAAAGATCTTTCCAGCAAAAGAAAAATCACCTGAAAAGGATCTCGGGTCGCCGAGATATAATGCTTCAAACATCGGGTTCTAAAACTGCCCAGAATTGCTCCCTGCCTTCATGCTCTGCAACAATACATTCTCCAAAGAGAGAAAACCCTGGTCTCATGCTGGATACATGCCATGAATATGTATATACATATATAAATACGTATATTAACCCATCAAGTGGCCAGGACTGTTACAGCCTCCCCTTCTAAAATTTCACCCATGTCCTCATGGGTCGACCGTTGATTTGATGAAGCAATTCTCCAACAACTTATAAAATTAATATGCAATGCCAACTTATTCATAATTCATACCTCAACATCATCAAGAGTTGCTCTCGTTGCTTATACGGAGACTTCTCCCTTGAATACTTCTATGGTAACCACGAAGCCTCTAAAAATGCGGCTATGTATTTCCAAGGAACTATGGCGTGTAAAAACTCCAGAGGTAAGAAATCATAGTTGCGTCTATGCCTAAATTTGTTCATGCTTTTGATAAGATATTTGGGTGCTTATGTGTTGATGTGAACATAGAAATTCAGAAACAGATTGTTTAGGCTTTGCTTAAGCAGATGGCATGGGATCTAATTGAGAAAAGCTGAATTGATGCATGTGGATTCTTTTTAAGCATTTGGGCATAGCTAGGAATGGTCGATTTGCATTGGACTTCTTCACAAGATAGAGATTGATGCTGCCTCAGAGGGGTATAGAGGCCTTTTTGCCGAGATTTGCAAGCCTAAGCTAGTCTAGTTGAGGAGAAGCTGAGAGGGATATGATGTATTTGTATATAAAAGGACCAGATTCAATGGTAAAGGGGCATTTTGGCTGAATCAAGGATATCATGGAAGGATTTTTGGAGCTATCTGGATGGGTTTGGATTCACGTGAAAACATGCCAAAACAGCTTGGGAAGTGTGGATTTGGGCATGGAAAGTCCCGATTCGGGATGCGCAACTCTGATATAGTAAGATCGGGCTGGAATACAGAGGTGTTATGGCTATTCTGGTCTTCTAACTTGTTGTTTTTTCATTTGTGATATATGCATGTTGTTAACAAATTGGTAATTGGTAATGATATAATAATAGGTAAAGATAGAAGCCAAAGGGGAACAATGAAAGTGTAAGGGCTATGGTATGAATTTAGATTAGCCAGTAGAGCAGTTGCAGGAGATCTAGGAGATCTGAGTGATAACGTAAACTTAAATAATTCTAAGAACATGAGACATGGATATTTTGGCTCGCAGAGGTGGAGCCATAGTTCGGAATCATTTGACAGTTGATATAAGCAGTTGTGGTCAATATGGCACCAGCACGATTGTGGCTCATGGATGAGCGAGAAGCTTCTAGGGTTGAGTTGCTAACAGGGATGCTGTAACTATTGAGAATATGGATTTCTTTGGATGTTAATATTGTATGATTATATTGAGACCATAAGTACTTGCTCATTGAGTTTTGAGTATGCTATTTCAACTGTGCAAGAGGAAGATTCAATTCTTCACCATATTCAATTGTTTGTCACACCAACCTAGAATTAGCGCAGTATTGACAAGATCCCGAGTTGCCTAGAGGGGCAACTCGGCAGGCTCGTCACAATTGGTATCAACACTTAAATCTCCAAAGTCCAGGATATTTGGAAGAGCCATCTATATTGAATATATTATTTAGCGAAGTAATGTTGAAAACTGTTGAAAACATGTTCAAATGCAGGTGCAGGGTATGGTGGGGTATTCCTACTGTTGGCAATTTAATATATTATGTATATCATTTGCAGAGCAAAGACATTGCAACAATTCCACCAACGCATCAAATGGCATTGACATAAAAACAATAATTCCAATTTCGTTGTTGGCCGAGAGAACTTATTCGCATACTACATAGCAGAATCCTCTCTATTCCTTTAAAGCCCGAAGACATTGCAATAGCAATTCCACCAACACAATAAATGGCATTTGCATAAATCCTCTCTATTCCTTTAAAGCCCAAAGACATTGCAACAACAATCCACCAACACATGAAATGGCATTTGCATAATATACCACCTTTAAAATGCAAATGATAATTCTATCAATGCATGAAATATGATTGCAATGTATGCTTTAAAAGGCTTGAACAAGAAAGCTAATTGTCCCAAACGAGGTTGCTTGATCCTAACCAGCTTTCCTGAAAACCAATGGTTGGCCAATTTTCTTAAAATTTAACATGCCATAAACATGTAACGTATTACTACCCCACTTTGATGTACAATCATATGGGATGCCCACCATCACCAAAGGTGGGCAATTATCTAGTATAATATTAAAGCCGAAATAAGACGATAGTCTGTGCAGCATCTTGGCAGTTAGAGTAATTTTGGGCGATGTGGACGATGTGTGTTGCATTGCAAATAGAGTACGGGCTTAAGCAAAAGCAAAAGCCAATAGTTGGATTGACCGAGAGGTCAGCCTTGGCATATGAATTATGTTTTTGAAGTTTTCTTTAAGATGTGTCCATATCAGGGGGTTGTTTATCCACATCCCCCTTTTTTTATGAAATAGCAGATATGGCAGACTCAATTTTTTTTGTCTGAGGGCCATGTGATGTGATGTTCAGTTCTTTTTATAATGCCAAGGTGATGCAAAACAAAGATGCAGATGGATGGTTTGCATAAAGATGCAATTGGATGGTTTGGATTTTCTTATATCAAGAGAGCAATTGCTGAATGCAAAGTCGTTATTGTACATCATTCTAATTATGCAAAGCTTAAAAAGAGATGATTCTAGAGGCATGTTGATATGGAGCAAGCAGGGGGGTGGTCCACGGCGACAGGGTTATGAAGCATGGCAAAATATGGCAAACATTACATGCTAATGTGTTACTCCCAAGTTTGCCTAATAATATATTAAAGGCAAGGGATAACCATTGAAAGGGGAGACATATATTAATAGGGACCTTTACTCCTATATTGGAAAGCCTAATAAAAGGTAAAGATGGGCATCGAGATATCAAAGGGTGACGCAACAAGCGAAAAGGTGGTTGCAATATAAAGATGAGGTCGAGGTGATAACAAGAAGATCCACTATTTTGGTTAAAAGGCCAAGGCTCTATATTAAGAAAACTTTATATAATGATAATGGGCCTTTTCTTGGAAAAAAGGGACATGAGCAAATATATCGACGTGTTAACAGATTACAAAGGGGCGTCAGGGAACAATACTACTTGGACCATGAATAGTGGCTTTCAGGATTGTGGGCGAACATCGGCATCGGGAACTTAGAGTTGGGCAGTGGATTGTTTACTTGGCGGACCCATAAGCACCGTAGAAGATTGATCGAAGGATCACAGCAAATCAGAATTGATGCAGGAGACTACCAACCCTCTGCTCAGATTTGCTGGTCCTTAGCTTGAAGTCGAATTCTGTATACCAGCATAGCATCAGAGACCAGCATCCCTTCTGTACCTGATACTTGAAAAGGAGTTGCCGACTAGCTCAAACAGAGATTTGTAATTTAGAGGAGGATCTTTCCTATTTGATAAGCGGGATGTTAGTCCTTGCTCAAGAGCTACGCAGAGTAGCAAGAGATTTGTATGTTAAGCCAGCTGCATTGCCATAACCCTGTGGACCCGGTTGGGTGGTTAACCGTGTAATCCAAACAGTTTATCTAATATATAATATATTTGGATCTTGTTCTTCACTTGTGATGTTGTTGAGCAGTTATTTAGCTTCCCATAATCACTGAATCGTATCAAGTGGTATCAGAGCAGAGGTTGCGATTCTTATGGAATCTATGGGCCGTGGGAACATCACCGAGATTTTGAATATCTACCTTTTGATTTGAATTAAAAAAAAAAAGACGGAACTAGTGCTGGCATCATACTCCAAGCCTGCAAGTACAGTTGGATTAAGTCTGTCAAAGAAGTGTTGGGGCCAAGTATATGGGCGAACTGGCGAATCTTTGGAGCGTGGCGTCCAAAGTAGAGTTCTGGAGTCCCCGAGAACCTGTGTGATTTTCGGATAAAGACTTTGTGCTTGATGAAGAATCACATTGTTCTGGTATATGGGTATTGAAAATATGGTGGATTTGGCGACTGTTGCTGCAAGCGAGGCTGGAGCATCAATAGCATAGAGGAAAAAAAGGGGGGGGGGAGGGAGAAGAAAAACTTGGTACTTTCGTGGAGAATGGTCGAAGTATATGGACTGACTTGTTGTGAACGAGTTCGGATTATTGGGGGGGAACTTCTATGATCCTTTGGGGATTATGGAATAATAAGGGTGATTGCTGGGTTGTGATGGAAAAAGCTTGTCTTGGAGACAAGTAATACCTGCTGCACAACATTAAGCTCTGCTTTGTCATAATAGCCGAACTACCCGCCATAACCTCTTGCCATCTCTAGAAGTCTATTTGATCATTTGAGCCTATGTAACTTCCAACCATTAAGCCTCAGTATGAGAACTGCAAAAGCATTTGGGCATAGCTAGGAATGGTCGATTTGCATTGGACTTCTTCACAAGATAGAGATTGATGCTGCCTCAGAGGGGTATAGAGGCCTTTTTGCCGAGATTTGCAAGCCTAAGCTAGTCTAGTTGAAGAGAAGCTGAGAGGGATATGATGTATTTGTATATAAAAGGACCAGATTCAATGGTAAAGGGGCATTTTGGCTGAATCAAGGATATCATGGAAGGATTTTTGGAGCTATCTGGATGGGTTTGGATTCACGTGAAAACATGCCAAAACAGCTTGGGAAGTGTGGATTTGGGCATGGAAAGTCCCGATTCGGGATGCGCAACTCTGATATAGTAAGATCGGGCTGGAATACAGAGGTGTTATGGCTATTCTGGTCTTCTAACTTTTTGTTTTTTCATTTGTGATATATGCATGTTGTTAACAAATTGGTAATTGGTAATGATATAATAATAGGTAAAGATAGAAGCCAAAGGGGAACAATGGAAGTGTAAGGGCTATGGTATGAATTTAGATTAGCCAGTAGAGCAGTTGCAGGAGATCTAGGAGATCTGAGTGATAACGTAAACTTAAATAATTCTAAGAACATGAGACATGGATATTTTGGCTCGCAGAGGTGGAGCCATAGTTCGGAATCATTTGACAGTTGATATAAGCAGTTGTGGTCAATATGGCACCAGCACGATTGTGGCTCATGGATGAGCGAGAAGCTTCTAGGGTTGAGTTGCTAACAGGGATGCTGTAACTATTGAGAATATGGATTTCTTTGGATGTTAATATTGTATGATTATATTGAGACCATAAGTACTTGCTCATTGAGTTTTGAGTATGCTATTTCAACTGTGCAAGAGGAAGATTCAATTCTTCACCATATTCAATTGTTTGTCACACCAACCTAGAATTAGCGCAGTATTGACAAGATCCCGAGTTGCCTAGAGGGGCAACTCGACAGGCTCGTCACAATTGGTATCAACACTTAAATCTCCAAAGTCCAGGATATTTGGAAGAGCCATCTATATTGAATATATTATTTAGCGAAGTAATGTTGAAAACTGTTGAAAACATGTTCAAATGCAGGTGCAGGGTATGGTGGGGTAATTATCTAGTATAATATTAAAGCCGAAATAAGACGATAGTCTGTGCAGCATCTTGGCAGTTAGAGTAATTTTGGGCGATGTGGACGATGCGGAGTACGGGCTTAAGCAAAAGCAAAAGCCAATAGTTGGATTGACCGAGAGGTCAGCCTTGGCATATGAATTATGTTTTTGAAGTTTTCTTTAAGATGTGTCCATATCAGGGGGTTGTTTATCCACATCCCCCTTTTTTTTATGAAATAGCAGATATGGCAGACTCAATTTTTTTTGTCTGAGGGCCATGTGATGTGATGTTCAGTTCTTTTTATAATGCCAAGGTGATGCAAAACAAAGATGCAGATGGATGGTTTGCATAAAGATGCAATTGGATGGTTTGGATTTTCTTATATCAAGAGAGCAATTGCTGAATGCAAAGTCGTTATTGTACATCATTCTAATTATGCAAAGCTTAAAAAGAGATGATTCTAGAGGCATGTTGATATGGAGCAAGCAGGGGGGAGTGGTCCACGGCGACAGGGTTATGAAGCATGGCAAAATATGGCAAACATTACATGCTAATGTGTTACTCCCAAGTTTGCCTAATAATATATTAAAGGCAAGGGATAACCATTGAAAGGGGAGACATATATTAATAGGGACCTTTACTCCTATATTGGAAAGCCTAATAAAAGGTAAAGATGGACATCGAGATATCAAAGGGTGACGCAACAAGCGAAAAGGTGGTTGCAATATAAAGATGAGGTCGAGGTGATAACAAGAAGATCCACTATTTTGGTTAAAAGGCCAAGGCTCTATATTAAGAAAACTTTATATAATGATAATGGGCCTTTTCTTGGAAAAAAGGGACATGAGCAAATATATCGACGTGTTAACAGATTACAAAGGGGCGTCAGGGAACAATACTACTTGGACCATGAATAGTGGCTTTCAGGATTGTGGGCTTAACATCTAAGCATCGGGGAACTTAGAGTTGGGCAGTGGATTGTTTACTTGGCGGACCCATAAGCACCGTAGAAGATTGATCGAAGGATCACAGCAAATCAGAATTGATGCAGGAGACTACCAACCCTCTCGCTTTCGATTTCTTTGGTCCTTAGCTTGAAGTCTAATTAGATACCAAAGATAGCATCGGAGACCAAAGATCCCTTCGTGCACGATACTTGAAAAAGAGTTGCCGACCAGCTCAAACAGAGATTTGTAATTTAGAGGAGGATCTTTCCTATTTGATAAGCGGGATGTTAGTCCTTGCTCAAGAGCTACGCAGAGTAGCAAGAGATTTGTATGTTAAGCCGTTTTGCATTGCCATAACCCCGTGGACCGGTTGGGTGGTTAACCGTGTAATCCAAACAGTTTATCTAATATATAATATATTTGGATCTTGTTCTTCACTTGTGATGTTGTTGAGCAGTTATTTAGCTTCTCATAATCACTGAATCGTATCAAGTGGTATCAGAGCAGAGGTTGCGATTCTTATGGAATCTATGGGCCGTGGGAACATCACCGGGATTTTGAATATCTACCTTTTGATTTGAATTAAAAAAAAAAAGACGGAACTAGTGGTGGCATCATACTCCAAGCCTGCAAGTACAGTTGGATTAAGTCTGTCAAAGAAGTGTTGGGGCCAAGTATATGGGCGAACTGGCGAATCTTTGGAGCGTGGCGTCCAAAGTAGAGTTCTGGAGTCCCCGAGAACCTGTGTACTTTGTGCTTGATGAAGAATCACATTGTTCTGGTATATGGGTATTGAAAATATGGTGGATTTGGCATTTATTCGCAAGCAGGCCGGAGCATCAATAGGGGAGAAAAACTTGGTACTTTCGTGGAGAATGGTCGAAGTATATGGCCCGACTTGTTGTGAACGAGTTCGGATTATTGGGGGGAACTTCTATGATCCTTTGGGGATTATGGAATAATAAGGGTGATTGCTGGGTTGTGATGGAAAAAGCTTGTCTTGGAGACAAGTAATACCTGCTGCACAACATTAAGCTCTGCTTTGTCATAATAGCCGAACTACCCGCCATAACCTCTTGCCATCTCTAGAAGTCTATTTGATCATTTGAGCCTATGTAACTTCCAACCATTAAGCCTCAGTATGAGAACTGCAAAAGCATCTTGCTTGAGATTGCCAAGTCAGATCGTGGTGAGCTGAGAGGCCGATTGGCCGTGGGGATCATTTATATGAATATTTGACTTTGGAAGTCAATTATATTAACACTTGATCTTATTTGTAGGTTTGCTTGGTGATAAGCATTGGGGAGAAACTTCACGTACAAGCTGTCACGGATACGGACGCAAACATTTGGATGCAGAATCTCAAATTGTTTCCTATGGGATAGACTTATGGGTAAAGTTTGTAAGTTGAATTTCTTTATTTGGAATAAAGAATGGATACTTCTGTTGTGTGTATCCATGGTAGATTGGTAATTACGATTGCAACATAATAGGCCTGAACATGGTGCACTACTTGTGAATGACTCTTGGTAGATCAGGATAGATCAGCAATTGTGCTACAACACAATAGGCTTGAACAAGGGTGCATGATGTGTATCTTTGAAGAGCGGTAATTGTGGTTGCAACACAATAGGCCTGACAAAAACTGCATCCATAGAAAAAGAAAAACTTATTGCTTGCATTTTATATTTTTATGTTTATACTTTACAGTTTTATTTGAATGAACATTTGATGTTCAAACTTTTTAATAATTTTTTTTTTTTTAGCGCAACAGCCTAACCCTGGGTGTCACATTATCTCAAAGCCTAGCCTATCCACGTGTACTAAAATTTGACGTGGACTTACCTTCAACCACAAGATCTTGATCTATAAAAATGTACGACTGAGAAAATTAGTTATTTCTGAATCGTCGCCCTTCCTCAGGTTCCTCCCTCTCTCCGATTCTTTGAGGGGTCTTGCTACATAGCCCATATTTCAAAAATAGGATTACGGCACTAGAATACTGCCTCCCTGGAAACTATCATATCCCAAATAAATGATGGGCATGATTTCTTCCTCACCCATCCCAATGATAGATCCCTTTTTTATTTATTTTTCCTATCCGGTTTTGTCGAAATGGTTCGCCGGAATGGAAGAATAACTTAATGCAGGAAACCGCCTATGCATCGACTTATCTTATTAGATTCGCCAGATTAAACGGTGAAAGCGTGAAGGATAAACCACATTTGCGTGGCTTGTTTCACAGAATAAGAGCTTTGCTAGCCCTCAATTGCTACTTTATATCTGTTGCAGGGAAGTTTTGCTTGCCCATTTTCCTTTTTGAACTTTAGAAGTTGGTGTTCTGACTATCTTAGCTCTATCAATGCATTGGAGATGGCACTGTACCTACTCTTAAATTAGCTGTTTATCCTGGCATTTGCAATCCAGTGGAAATGGGCTTCACATACGAGAACAATTTAGCTTACATAGAAAAGCATGTTTCTATATCACCTTCTGCTTTCCAGTCAGTTGCTGCATTTTCTTCTCTCTAGCTAAAAGCTCTTCTTATCCAGGAAGAGCTAGGTCATGTAACGAGGAATGAAGGATATGAATTTGGTAGAATGATTGAGGAAGCTAAGGCCCTTGGACTTGCAATGGGAATCGCTTGTGTAACAAGGTAAGACACATCTATGCCTGTATTGCAGCAGCCCCTCTTCGTCGCATTGTTATCTTCTTTCTTTTTTAGTTAATAGAAATATTATTGTACACCAGCTTGGAAGAAGCAGAAGCACAATGTGCAACGTTCAATGCCATGAAACTATGTGTAAGTTCTGCACCTGCATGATTGTATAGGTTTGTATATAACATAGTAAGGAGCCAAACAGTTTGAAGACATTAACCTGTGGTAAATGTTCATATCAACTATTCATATTAACCTTGCTTCACATTATTTATCTACAGCCTTCATGCAATATGAGGCTTTGAAACCGAATGTCATGTCTCGAATGAACACTCTGCGTTTGCTCCAAATTCGTGCCTTCTGTTTTTAAATTCCTTGAAAATCACCAATATGAATTTGGTTATGCCTCCCCGCAAACCTAGCTCCGCCGAGGTAATCCATCCTGGCAATTACTGGGTTTCTAGTACAGATTGAGGATTTCGCCTTACATTTATTTGAAGGTCTCTTAGTGTAGGCAAAGTAGACAGCGCAGAATTTGGGGCCAGCGTCCAGGTCCGTTACTAACATTCTTTATTCTACTTCTTTCCTGCATGGCAGTACAGACTGATCGATTTGTGTATAGTTCTAACAGTTTCCAAATTTTCTATGACGAGTAGATTTGTACAACATGGCAACAATATTTCTTTCTGTTGGATTTATTGCTCCCAATTATCACTCCACATCTTCAACTTTTCTTTGACTTTGCCCGATCAGACACTTCTTGTATTTTGTTTTCATTTCTTGTGCATCAGAGAGTAATAAAATATCTACCACACAGTTTGAATCCTTTCCTGGAAATAGTCTATTTACCTGGAGAGGCAAAGAGGTTAGTTTAAGTACCACGGAAGCTGAACTCAACGCCTTGTACTTTATTCCAGGATCTTCAATTCCCTTTCCGATCAGCAAAGCTATATATTGATAATTGAGGAGCTATTGCTCTGGTCAAAGATTTTAAATCTCATCATGATACTAAACATCTTGATCTCAAAGTGTTTTGTACAACAGTTCATCTGTTCTTATGTCCATAGAAAATGCAGTTAACTCATTTAATGTACTTTCTTTGTGTCAGCATAGTTGGAATGTTGCCAAACTTTCACTCCCTAACAAAAGTGTAACAGGCCTAAGTTTGTAACATTAAAGGTGACCTTCATTTCTGACTGAAAACTAAGGTCTGGTAGAAGCCTAATTTTATCAACTATGTAGGTTTTATTTCCTTTTGCACAGGGCTACTGGCTGTGGCTTTCCATATAAATGTTTTGCTGTTAGATTTCGGTAGGCTGCATACAAGGTTAAATGCTAGTTTGACAGCATGTTATAATGCTCAGATCAGTGACCTAACAGGGTTTCTTGGCAGCATGTTAAAGCTAGCATTAGTTGTTCGACCCATGCTGTAGTGCTAGTTGTTGCAGATGCAGGCCTCTAGCAGAAAAAAAAAAAAAACTGAGGTTTGCTTGCATGGTTTCACACTAAACCTTTCAAGTTGTAACCAAAGATATTGTATTAAGTTGGAGGCTATCCGTATTTTGGTCGATGCTATTGTTCTCATGCCATCCTTACTCCAGCTATGGTGTACTTGATTTATTTACATGATCTATTTGTCTTACGGTGTTTTCGCTTGCCTGTTTCCTGCACTTCCTCAGTTCTAGCATCCCCAGCTTTGATCTTACTTCTTTTTCTGTTCTGTGATAGCCGGAGCTTTTATTTTGAGGTCCAACTTCAGCCCCTGAGGTATGCTGATAGCTGATTTTGCCTCCAATGGCCTCGAAAGTTTTCAGTTGGGCCACAAAGAAGTGGCACATCAGCATGAATACCACTAAAGAAAAGTTTAAAGCTATATGCCACACAAAAAAGAGATGATCTAGATGATTTACATCTCTAAAGACTTGCAACTCATGCATATGAGGAAATGCTGATCTCCCTTTTGCTTAGTCAAGCTCCAGTAAATGAGACAGATGGAGGTGGGAATACTGCACTTCACTGGTTACTGAGACAGACAACACCAATGAATAAGCAGAGTGTGAATATTAGGATGGTAGAAAAACTCCTTGAAGCAGGTGCAAGTGTAACTTTGGGTAATAAATTTGGGGCAACTCCTGTTCAGCAGCTGGGCATGGGCATAATGAAGCCTACAATTCTTCAAAGAGATTGCTGTAAATGAGATTGCTGTAAACTTCATGTCAAGTAAATGAAATAGCTGTAAATTTCTCCAAAGAAATTGCCTGAAATTTTGTTTGGCTATATAGGAAACGATACAATCATGATGTAAATCTCTTATGTCTTCTAAACATCCATCCATTTTGCCATGCATATGTTTGGCCTGTTTGTTTAAAGCGGTGGACAAGCGACTAAATCAAAGTGGACAGATAACCTTGTTTGTGCCACTGTACTATCCTGAAACTGCCACTATTATATGCTGCCGGAAAATTGTTGCATTGTCACATCTAGTATACAGGCGACATTCTACAAAAACATCAAACTTGTACCTAAGACATAGAATATATATCCATAATAGTAACGTTAGCAGTGACTTGCATTTTCCATATATCATTGTAGTATTTCTTTGATTAATAAGTTGTCTGGTAATGTTTTCATTAGCAAGCTAACCTAATCAAATGAGAAACTGAATCCAAGCCTAAAACTGCCCAAGCCCTCTGTTGCGCCTTTTTGCTTTTTTTTTTTTTTTTTTTTTTGAAGACAAGTTTTAATAATTTCCTCCTCAACAAATGCATTTATCATAATTTTTTTTTTTTTTTCGGAGGCAAGATATTTTTGATTTTATTAATAAAGTATGGTATACAACCTTATTTCAAAGCCTCTCAACAGGCTAGATAGGAAATATTGGCACCACACCCAAACAGGAGGATGGTGAAGAGCTAACTAACAAAGTACTGGAATAAGAAAAGCTCTCCATCTTCTGTGATGTCTCTAGTACTATGGCGAGCCTGCCAATAGGCCTCTGCTTCTTCCCATTAACAAAACATACTAAAGGGGCTAATTGGCTAATTGGCAAAGCAAGTAAACGCGAAAAAAACAATAGAATGGTAATAATTTCCCTTTTCATATTTCCTTTCCTTTCCCGCCCAACATCAAGCTTCTTCATCTGCATGAAATTTGATATGCAGTTTGATCTGAATCTGACCAATTCGGCTAATCAGCTTTAGAGCCCACTCAACACATAGGAATTTCGAGGCATGTCGTCTCTTGAACATATTGAGTTTTTTATTTTTTGAATGGACAACTCTGTTTGTTTGCAAAAAGATTTTTGATTTTCAATGGCAAATTTCACATAATGTTTTTCCTTATTTCTTGCATTGGCAATGGCATTATGTTAATATGAAATATATTACTAGGACTATGAGTTATTTTGGATCCTTTTTTGTAGTTATCTTCTTTTTTATTTTGGGAGCATGTTTGTTGGGTTCCGTGCCAAGGGAACGCCGCATCTTACGCTGCATGCGGCGTTCCCTCTCCCGCACAGGGGAATATGTGGTCGCATTGGCGGTCTACCTCCATTTTTCAAAAAACATTACCGCTGGACTTCTATGGCTTTTGCTGCATCTCGTCCCTCCGCGTCTTTCTTCCTCGGGCATCTGGATTAAGCTTGAATGGCTTTGTAGAGTTCTCGATAGATCATCCTCGAATCCTTCCTTCTTTTCTTCGCAGCAGGTAATGCCCCTGCATCTGGGGTTGAGAGCGAAAGGTAGATTTTTGTGACGTTTATGGCTTTGTAGTGCTCTGGGCAGATCCTCCTCGATTCCTTCTTTCTTTTCTTCACAGCAGGTGATGCTCCTGCGTCTGGGCTTGAGAGGAGAAGGTATGTTTTTGCGAGGTTTTGCTGGCATGTAGAATGCATGTTTGTTCACCGACACTGAAACTTATGAACCTTTACCAAGTGTTGGAGTTATTCTTTTATTTCTATTCTCTCTTTTTACACTGAATTTGCTACTGACCATCACTGGTATTTTTTCCAGGCCCTCATTTGAGCGATGACTACCATTGCAGTAAAACAAAATTCACTGTTAACTCTGCTCCAAGTCCGCTCCATATATCTGTGCTGTAAGTATTTCTCCATAATATTAGGCAGATAGTTGGACAAAATCTCCATGGTACATATGTTACAAAAATGAATTTGCCGCTTTTTTCCAATACTGTTATGCTTTTGAAAGTATTACTTTGTCTATATAAATTGTCACTGAAGGTGGTCATAAATTAAAGCTGGAGGTTAGTCAAGCAAGGACAGCATTTTGGAAGCATTTTTCTGCATTCTAGACTTATTATTTTCTTTTGTTGCCAGGATTGTTATTTAGATCAGGCTGAAATCGAAGATATGCTAAGAGTTCTGTCTGCTATTATTGGGCACATCATTTGACTGAAATATTTTGTTGAGTTATAATTGGACGAGGTACTGAGATATTGAGGTACTCTTTCATCTCATTACTATTATTGTTGCATATAACTTCTAAATTAGGCATTGGCTTTTTTATTTTTATAGTTTTGCTTACACATGGGTATTCATTTAAAGGATTCACAACCAGCTTGCATGTTTCATCCTTGGGAAAATTTAAAAAAATGTATATCATTGCCGTAGCTTTGGACCATAAAACCAAAAACAGAAGTGTTCAAATGCTACAATAAACAACAGCATTTATATCTGGTATGCTTGATGTTTGATCTTTATGCAATTGTTCCCAGTGATGATTTTGGGTTTTGAGCTCAAACAATTGTTTTTTCTGCAGATTGTGATGTTGCATGCAACCATGTCTCATTGGTTGTTTCATTGCAGGTGTTATCCATGGCATATCTGGTTCACACTTTTCACTTGAAAAATCAGAGGGTGATATACCTGAATGCGGTCATACATGCAACACTACAAATCTGTCTGCTACCTTGATTCCATTATCTTCATGTTCTCCTAATCGATGATCTCAACAACATTAGGATCGAACACGATTTTATACATGATGTATGACTGATTTCACAATATTTTACTCCACAATTTGCTTCGTAATGGCAATATCTTGCTGCACCAATCCATGTACCATGTACAATGCTAACAGTTGATCATTTCCTATTGCAGGAGAAGATTCTCTCTTAAGGAAAACAGCAAGGTGCACATGCGATGGCATGCTTTTGTTGTCATCCTCAATACTCTTGCAATGTACAGGTAAGTGGACATGGAAATTATGTTTATAGGGAAATTTCAGTAACTTGGATTTACATGCTGTTGGTATTATCATAGAGATTCTATCTTGCTCGAGCATTACACCAAATAAAAAAATGCCTTTACATTAAACATTTCTGAGCAAGTTTTCTACAGTATTATGATCATTCTTGATTTCATATTTTGATGATTCTAATTTAGTGAAATGTATTTTAGAGTTGAGATAGGTAGATCCTATAATTGAATTTAGAGTTGAGTTTCATGTCACCAGCCCAATTTGAAGCTAGAGAGCTATTTTGTGGTGCTGAATTAGAAAGATACAATTTAATAATTTTGCATTTCAGATGGTCCTGACTTTGTGGAGGTGTACAAATTCATTGTTCTTACTGCATTGTTACATGCTCATATAGTCTTGACAGTCTTGGTGCAGACAGTCTTGGTGCAGAGTCAAGATGACCTTTCCTAGGCAATATCCCCATTTTGTTTTGCCACAAGTCAAAGCACCCTTATTTTTCCTAAATGTTTCCTATTTTCTTTCACTGCAGATGTATATTTGGCAATAATGGCAGTGACTATGGAAAAGCAAGGACGTTGAAGAACACACATTGGCTTCTATAACGTTTGAGGTGCTTCAGAACAGATCCCACTTCACTCATGGGTGCTCCTTCATTCGTTCAAGGTGTTTGAATTGGAGCTATGAAAGGACAAGCTAGAATTCAAATCCTTCAAAATTCTGAGTTATTTTGGATCAACATATTATGATGACTTTTGCGGGTCCCTTTTTTTTGCATGGCTATGGTGATTGGCAAGTAGAGGTTGCGATCTTCAAGCAAAGGGAATGAGTGAATTTGGGGCGAAAATGCCTCCTATTTTTGGACAAAATCTGTTCTGAAGCATATCTTTGTGCTACATTGAGTTGATTTATTATGTGGTTTTGCACCATATGACAATGATCTTTGACCAGCGACTTAACAATTTTTATACTTTCTTTGTCATTCAAAACTGAAAAAGTGAAAGGTTCAATGCCCTTACATAAATGGAAATCTTTCCATTTCTAGAACAGAGATTCATATTAGTAAGAATATGCCAGCTATTGCAGTTTTGGGTGGCATTTACATTGGGCATTATGATCACATGATGCACATTTAGCCCATAATAAACATTACCAAAAGAAAGATATGGCACAACTTCTTTTGCTCAATATTGTTATGGGTTTCAACCATGCTAAACCTGTCAAACAATGCAATAAAATGACAATTGATTAATGTAGCATTCAAATGCTTAGAATTGGGGAAATTCTGGCAACCACAACCCTAAATCTATACTCTAAATAATAATGCACCCCATTACGCCAACCCATTTTTTTCCACCCTAACTGTAAATGGGTAGGAATAATGGGAACCATAATGCCTATCATCCCTATAACTCCAAAATCCCTCATACTTTGCACTCCATTACATCTATGCGCACCATTTTAGTTGACATTTATTTATTTCACTTATGAACTCTATTATGTCTACCCATTATAGACATCCATGATTAATGCCCGGCATCGCCGGGCACACGTCTCTAGTATTTATTAAAAGTTAAAATATATTATCCATAATTTCGATGTTTTTTCCGTTTCTTCATTTGAGTCCATAGACACTGTAAATAATCTCCGAGAATACATTCTATTCTATTCTATGCGTATAATTTTTATAGTTTAAGCTTTGAATGTCTTTGAGAAACTTGGAAATGAAAAAATGGCGGACCAAAAGTTTGCCCTTCAAGTTGAAAAATTGCCCTTAAAAAAAATATAGAGGCCTCATTCAAATATTCTATTCTATTCTATTCTATTCTATTCAAATATAATGGTTATTTTTTCTGCAGCTTCCTTATCACATAATTGTTCCAGTCCCCCGTCGGGATTGGTGAAAACAGACATATTGTTTCCTTCTACACTACGGTGATTATGGTATGCAGGAAAGAGGAATTTTAGGGAAATATTTATGAGCTTTTGGACATCGTTCAGGCATGGAGCTGGTAAATGTGTTTGGTTTCTATACATGCAGAATTGCGCTGCAGTTTCTTAGTAAGCGTCTCAATTGACATTTCCCTGGGTTTTCTTTGATTTTCACAGATGTTTCATAGGGGAAGTTATGCGTGTGCCTGCTTCAGGGATATAACTTATCCTAGGCTAAAGGCAGATGTTGCAACCATTTCGGTCTGCCAAAAGCTGCCAAATCATGCACGTCATGAAGCTCCTGGATGGTATTAATCTCTTCTGCGTTGTAGTTTAAAATCCTCTGCTTTTGTATTTTGACCTGTTATTTGTCTCTAGCTGGT
The DNA here is from genome assembly GCA_021234155.1 of Isoetes taiwanensis. Classification (NCBI taxonomy): domain Eukaryota; kingdom Viridiplantae; phylum Streptophyta; class Lycopodiopsida; order Isoetales; family Isoetaceae; genus Isoetes; species Isoetes taiwanensis. The sequence continues at coordinate 7,145,955 of JAJEKV010000020.1, read as the reverse complement.
CGGTCTGAATCAGATTTTATGTGCTATCAGACTATCAGAGATGCAATTCTACTACCAGCGCTGTCTTGAAAAATAGAATGTATAAAGCTGATTCTTATGTGCCCTTTGAGATTGTGAAAGCCCTCTGCGATGAGGGAAAACTAAAGCAGGCCTTAAATATTTTAAAGCACATGGACCCTATAGATGCTGAGGTATATGTCCACACTTGCGCATACTTGTTGCAGGGATGCATTAGACTGAAAGCACTTGTAGAGGGGCGGGAGGTTCATGCCCAACTTAAGAAGCATTTGTTGGAGCCAAATCTTTTTCTGTCAAATACAGTCATTAACATGTATGCAAAGTGTGGCCATATAAAAGATGCACGAGATGTCTTTGATAGGATGGCAATGCGCAATGTGTTTACATGGACGACAATGATCACAGGATATGTTCAACATGGTCTGGGGAAAGAGGCTGTTGCACTTTTTGAGAAGATGGAGAAGGATTCTAAGCCAGATAAGGTGGCCTATATCAGCATTCTGCATGCGTGCAGTAGTATCATCAATTTTGGGCATGGGAAACGTATTCATACCTGCATCTTAAAAAATGGGTATGAATTGGATGTTTTTGTTGGCACTAACCTTGTTGACATGTATGTAAAGTGTTGCAGTATAGCAGATGCACGCAATTTATTTAATAAATTGCCTGTCAGGAATGTTGTCACATGGAATACAATCATTGCAGGATATGCTCAGGAAAACAATGCAAAAGAGGCCATGAAGCTGTTTTGGAAAATGAAACAGAAAGGTGTGAAATCAGATAACTTTACACTAGCAAGCCTTCTGAGGACGTGTGCTATGGACACAGCTGTGCCTTATGGGAAATGGGTTCATGCTTATTGTCATAAATCTGGGTCTGACTTAGACATCTTTGTCAGATGCACTCTCATTGATATGTATAGTAAAGTTGGGGATCTGAAAAGTTCTCTTCAGGAATTTGATAGGATGGATGCAAGAGACCGTGTCTCATGGAATATGTTGATTACAGGATTTGCCCAGCTTGGTCAAAGCAAAGAAGCTTTTAAGATTCTCATTGAGATGCTGTTAGTCTGTATGGAGCCAGACGATGTGAGCTTTATTAGTTTTCTGAAGGCATGCTCAGATGGCATAGGAGTATTGGAAATGGTGAGGCTTGTCCATGCGATTATTTTGATAAAAGGACTTGATCCAAATATTTTGCTTGGCAATAGTATTTTAGACATATATGCTAGGTGTGGGAGTATACAGGATGCCATCCAGGTGTTTGAGGGGATGGGAATATTGGATGTAGTATCATGGAATATGATGATTGGGGCATATGCTCTGCATAATGCTGGTAAAGAAGCATTGGAGTTGTTTGTGAAAATGGAGACTGAGGTTAGTGCAGATGAGGTTACAGTTGTGACTATTGTGGCCGTATGCGGCAGCCTAACTGCGTTGGGACATGGCAAAAGAGTCCATGCAAATATTTTAAGAAAAGGGCATGAATCAAATAATAATGTTAGCAATGCACTCATTGACATGTACATCAAATGTGGGAGCCTAGCTGATGCTTACTCGACTTTTGTTAGAATGAATCAACCAGATGTTGTAGCCTGCAGCGTGATGATTTTGGGATATGCTCAGTTTGGAAATGGGGACATTGCACTCCAGTTTTACTGGAATATGGCACGCAGTAATGTGAGACCAAATGACATCACATTTGTAGGTGTCCTGAATGCTTGTGCAAGTGCTGTCTCACTGGAACAAGGGAAAATGGTTCATGATGACATTGTGAAAAATAAATTCGAGTCTGATATTTTTGTTGGCAGCGCTCTTATTGATATGTATGCTAAATGTGGCAGTATACAAGATGCATCTGAGGTCTTCGATAACATGCCGCAGTGCAGTGTTGTGACATGGAATGCAATGATTGCAGGTTACTCACACCATGGGGATTCTGGAGCAGTACACAGAATGTTGCGCAACATGCAATGCTGCGGTACGAAGCCAAATGCTGCAACATTTGTCTCTGTTCTTCAGGTATGTAGCTATACATCTCTTGATGTTGAAGGTTGTCACTATTTCGTCCATTCGAGTCAAGATTATGGCATTACACCAACAATGAAACTCTATGCTTGTATAGTTGATTTATTTAGCCGGTCAGGGTACCTTGATGAGGCATGTGACATCTTGTATACTATTCCATTCCAGTCCCCGAATGTGCTTTGGATGTCCCTCCTAGCTGTTTGCAGGATTCATTGTGAGGAGTTAGCTGAACATGCCACCAGCATTTTATAAAACATAAGAAGGAAAACATCTCATTACAATCATAAAGAAACAAAGGACTGACCATTTATGTTTATAATAATACTTGAACACAATGAGGTGACGTTGAAGACATGCAAAGTGCTAGAATGACTCAGTAAATTTACACGATAAATAAACAACATTATTATAATAGATCTTTGTCACCAGTAATTGTATCAGATCTAGCACATACATTATTGGGCTTGAAATCTCTACACGCATAGGCATAACATAATCTAATGGACTCAATATATTGGTTTCTAAAACGTTTGTGCTTTTCCTATGCTGCCACACAAACCTTTCTTTTTACTGATTTACTTGCTAGTTGGAATGGTGCAAGAGATACTCAATATGGGAACATTCTGGACTTGATAATATGCCTTGCAATTGACCTCAACAACACCATATATACCTCGCCATGAGAACCTACTGGACTTGATAAATGCACCGTGCAATGTTCCTTAACATCTATTGCTAGAGAAATTGCAAGTTATTTTTTATACTAGAAAAAGTGCCCAGTGTTGCTAGGTTTACGTCGAGATTAAATTTAAAAATTAATAAAGGCTTCTATTGAGATTAAATTCAAAAACTAATAAAAGCATAGTTGAAGTTGACGACATCTAGTTGGGGGTATATATAGTAAATGTCATAAATTAAATTTTAGTATTCTACATCTTAAAAAAAAAAAGGTATTATTTTATTATGCTATAGTCTATTGGCAACAAAAGCAATATGGTTCAAGCACAAATCCTAGGCTTCATCCTACTACAAACCCTTGAAACTATACTTTGACATTATGGCATTCGCATTGACTTTTTCAATACATTCTTCGATAGTTCTAAGCTTTCAGTACATTCTTCAAGCAATGATGTCCTTGATTTTTAGCTCAATCATACTCACACACTCCATGTGTCAAGATAAACTTAAAGCAACAATATCCTTGATTTCACCTCACTCATACTCAGCAACCAACACCCTTGTATAAGGTCATATTTATTCTTCTGAGATGTCCATGTCCCATATTTTATATTAAGTAAAGAAGTCTTTCTTGACAATTTCACAATGCCCTTCAACTGTAATGGGATGATATATAGAAGCCCATTCAATTATTTTTACCTTCAATTTTCATCAAATATGTGTAGTTGGATCACGACTTTACCATTCGAATACATTGTTAGAGTTAGCATACAACGTCCCATAGATCGGTTTTTTACAATAATGGGATAATATATAGAAGCCCATTCAAATAGTTTTGGCCTTCAATTTTCAACAAATATGGGTATTGGATTATGGTTTTACCATGCGAATTCATTGCTAGAGTTGACTTATAATGGCTTATAGATCTCTTCTGGGCTCATAGGAAGTTTCAAGAGGATTTACATGCATCAACAAAAGACTATAATTGGAACGTCCGGCAAATGTTTGCAGTTACTTTTCCCGAAAAGTTGGAACACAAGACGATGGGGCAATAGCACCCTAATAAACAAAAGAGATAATCAACCACAGAAAGAAAGGGTTATCAACAACTATTTCGGTGAGGTCGGACATATATGATGGCTGGATTCAACCATATATGATGGATGTTTATTCATATCGCATTGTATAGGAGAACGGCAAGCCGAGCGCCATATCTAACTCAATGGGTTGCGAGGGTTCTGATGTAAGGGATGCAGGAAGTTCCTCCCAGAGAAAGCTCTGCATCTCCTCATCATAATAATATGCCGGTTTGGTGAAAGAGCATCCTCCTACGATACTTTTCCCAGATAAGCATACTTCCTCTAAGTTTTGGATCTCCATTTGCCACTTCCTGTGCATCAGCGTCTATGGCCACGTCCATGACCTGTTGTGCCTCTACTCGAGCAGCTTCCTCATCATTGCCCATCTCTAATTTAGGAGGGTAATAGTGGACTAGTATCATGGTTTGATCTGGCTGCTCCACCAGTGTATACTTCTCACCAACGACATTGAGCTTAAGTAGAAACTGCTCCCTCAGCTGAAAAACAGGATAAGGTATCCGTCCCCACCCTAAAATGCTGGACCAACTGATCAAGAAGAAGTTCAATCTCCAGCAAGGTGGCATCCAAGTTCAATAAAAATCTGGATGAGATCTAGAGTCTCATAACTCTGGGTTTGCATCGTGCGTGCTATGGTTATGGAGGAGGGAGTAGGCGCTTAGGGAAGGAACGAGGTGGTGCTTGGAGATGGCGAGGCAAGCTCGACTATGGCAGTCAACTCCGGTGGTTGGTCAACGCTGGCTATGGTGGAAGAGAGCTCAAGATACGGTGGCTATGGCGAAAGGAGGAGAAAGAAAACGGCCCAAAGTTTTTTAAATCTTAACGTTTTCCTTATTAAAAAAAAAAATTTATACCTATAAAAAAATTTTTACGACAGGCTCGTATATGTCGATTCCAAGGCCCCTTTCCCCCAGTATGCCCCTTTAAGTCTAGAGCCAAGATGATGACAGCTGGCATGCCACCCGATGAGGGTCCTAGCTAATTGGAGTGTGCCCGACGCAATGGTGCAAAAATTGCCTTCATCCGAGCTTCCTACAAAAAGTTATGGCCTCCGAGAGCAAAGGACCTTATTCTACCAGAACTCAACAGGTCCCAACTCTTACATCCCACAATTTACTTTCTAATTTCCTCATTTTTCACCTACTTAAGCTAAAGTGTCACAATACCTAAAGGTTTAGGATAATTTTCCTACATTAAAGATCCCCTACTGATTAATCGAGCTAGCGAGCTAGAACTTGGCCAGGGCAATGATCCGAGTCTACCAAGATCATGCTTCTGATACCATTGTGACGCTTCCCGAACCTATATGATGCTCCCGTCATATAAATAAGGGAAATCCCCCCTCCCATGGTGACTCCATCACCACGGAAAGGCCTTTCGTCTGACTCGGGCCACTTGTGATGGGCAAGTGTCTGGGTGAAGGGCACGGAGGTGTTATTCGTCCCACGCCTTCTATGGAAAATCCTATGTAGCGGAAGTGTACACGCATGTTAGCACCTAGTAACAATATACATAATAATATGCCACCACGAGGGGTGGCCCATCCATCAATAAGTCGATATCACATAATACCAGTATACGTAACAAATGCATTAAATATGAAGTTTCTAACCCGGGCTCAGACTTAAGGGGTGTCAACTGACGGTCAGGGCCTCCGAATAACAAAAGAAGGAATCATGGCATCGGCATCGGCTGGCATAGAACAATGGCTAGGGTAGTCCACTCTATCCGCCCCTCCTATGCACACTTTGCAGATAGACTGAAACATTCTATGGCATGATTGTAGCCTTCCGAAGGCATGGTCCCATGGAATCACCCTATAAGACTACTCCAGGTTGCATCTCCCCGGTCCGATGAGGCAGGAATGGGACAAGTCCCTTCCTTTAGCACCATGATTCCATGGGTGGGTAGAGGATCGTGGCACCATTGGCGCTCATGCACCCATACCCCACTTACCCCCCTAAATCTACGGGTCGGCTCACCGCACCTAGCGAGCCTAGGACGTCCCCTCCGATGGTGCCTACGACCCAGGGGGGGGTCATACCCATACCCGGCCCACACGCGGTGACCGACTATAAGCAAGCATACTGTAGGAGCCTCAGTAGCCACGCTCAGCAAGGCTCCACCTCCACTTCACCATGGTGTCCGTTATCTGGTGCTCAATCACAGCATAACCTCCACATCCAGGTGGTCTCTTATATACATGCCGCATTTAACGAGTTTTAAGGGATTCTAACTAGGAACATCTCTACTACTAGATGGCCTTTAGATCTCTACCCCCCTTAATCCCGATAAACACATGAAGAGCAGAAAGAGAACAATCATCATACCTATATCCATCCATAAGCTCAATTAGAGCATGAGATAGAGACAAGTCATACAACTACACATACAAGGATTAGCTAGAAGCTCAATCTATCTATGTACTAACCGGTATCTTGGCTTGATTCGTTATCTCTGAGAGTTTCCATGGTTGGCTACCCATAGTGACGTGATATTTATACGTATACCATATAAATACATGGGAACGTCACAGATAATTTGTAAATGCTCTTGTTTATGGGAAAAATTTTTGGGGTTCCCTTTGCCCCTTTGATCCTTTTGCCCCTTCCCTTTTCTTTGCCCCTGCCCCATTGCCCCTCTGAAACTTCCCCTTCCAAACTTTCCCGCTTCTCTCAACCTCTCCCTTTCCCAACTCCCCCCCCCTCAATTGATTGTTCAACCCATTGTTCGTACAAAATGTGATAATCTAATTGTAATTCAATGAAAAATTATAAATTCCTGATGGAGTCCCATTTTAACTGCATGAGACCCATCTATTGAAATGTGTCTCTTTAATGTAATGCGACTTTGAAGAAGAACATGAAATGACCATTAGCAAAAGTGCATTCAAGTATGAAATACTGCACACTGGTAATGTGAGAAACTTAGAAAGTTAAAGGTACTTGTTTATAAAAATAAAGGCTGCAATTTTTAGATTAGCTGGCCTTAAACCATGCTTCCCGAGTATGTTTAAAAAATAAAGCAAGATGGCAGAAGCATCCCCTAATCTCCAGTGAATATGAAATGTGCATAAAATTTGATTCGTCACAGTTATATGCATCAAGGACCTGTACTTGCATACAACTCATAGTTATCTGCATCAAGGACCTGTACTTGCTTACAACTCATTTGTAAATAGAGATTTCAATATGTTAGACAAGAGAGTTTGCTAAATATCTAATAATTTGCAAGACAATGGAGGCACATATATTAGTTGGACATCCTTGTATTTTAGTAAAAGAAGGAAGTCAAAGAGACAATGGACATTCCGAAAGCAATTGTGATTTATTGTCAATTGTGGCCATGGAACACACCAAGCAGGTCTAACGCATATAGTTCAATCAAAACAAGTTTCTTGCGCAAAAAGAAGTCAAGAACAAAACTCTGGCTAGTTTAATGTCCTAAGTTTTGTTTTTCAAATTCAGTTAAGTCTTCAAGCTCTTGTATGGTTGCAGACTTGCACAGAGGCATAAGAAAATAGGCCCTGAAAATGAAAAGCATTGTACTTTAAGCCAAGTGTCATTCTCCTCACCATCTCCACTCAATTGCTTACTTGCTCTTTGAAGAAGCCACGAAAACCAATGGGATGATCTGGAGACATAAGCATTGCAACTATGGCACTGCAACTGCTCCGATATGGCCTATTGTGGAGCCAATTATATACCTTCTATTATCAATGAAAAAAAAAAAAAAAACTTACCTAAAAAAAAAAAAAAAAAAAAAAAAAAAAGAAAAAAAGAAAGATATAAGCACTGCAACATGCACAGATTATAGTCCAAACATAAGCAACAATTCAAATAAATAATATAATGAGAATTGCAAAAGCACTTAAAATTGAAAATGTTACAAAGTTTTCACATGATGTACCCATATGTCCTGGATGAGCTTAATAGCTCAAAATGCTCATTTGGAGCTAAATACATTGCAGTTAGACAAAGAGGACCTATTAAAAATGCAGTGGAAAGTGTAAACGTGAGGCTAAATACGTGATGGCTGAAGCAAACAATTGATTAGAAAGAAAGAAGCATGGCACACTGAGCAAAGGGACATCAAACATTAAATAATTCCAAAGTAAGAATAGAATAGAATAGAATAGAATAGAATAGAATAGAATAGATAGATTTTTTACCCCACAGCACAAGATAATTGAAGATATTTTGCCTCTGCGATCCACCCTTGACATATAAATGCAAATGAGTAAAGATCAATGGGACAACTTGCTGGCATATTTCCAACTACAGAGAGATTAGATTTCCAACTATTTTGGCATGCTTCAAATTGCAACATAAAAATGAATGACTTACAAGAAATAAAACTTTCTAGTCCTAGAACACATGTGATACGATTCATTGATTATGGGAAGCTAAATAACTGCTCAATAGCATCACAAGTGAAGAACAAGATCCAAATATAATATATATCAGATAAATTGTTTGGAGCACACGGTTAACCACCCAACCGGGTCCACAGGGTTATGGCAATGCAATTGGCTTAATATACAAATCTCTTGCTACTCCGCATAGCTCTTGAGCAAAGACTAACATCCTGCTTATCAAATAGGAAGGATCCTCCTCTGAGTTACAAATCTTCATCTGAGCTGGTCGGCAACTCCTTTTCAAGTATCAGGTACAGAAGGGATGCTTGTCTCTGATGCTATGCTGGTATACAGAATTCGACTTCAAGCTAAGGACCAGAATATCTGAGCAGAGGGTCGGTAGTCTCCTGCATCAATTCTGATTTGCTGCGATCCTTAGATCAATCTTCTACGGTGCTTATGGGTCCGCCAAGTAAACAATCCGCTGCCCAGCTCTGAGTTCCTAATGCCAATGTTCGCCCACAATCCTCTGTTTTCTGTCCAAGTAGTACTGTTCCATGTCGCCCCTCTGTTTAACAGGTCGATGCTCCCAATATATATTTGCTCATGTCCCCCCTTTTCCAAGAAAAAGCCCATTATCATTATATAAAGTTTCCTTAATATAGAACCTTGGCCTTTTAACCAAAATAGTGGATCCTCCTGTTATCACCTCGACCCCATCTTTATATTGCAACCACCTTTTCGCGTGTTGCTTCACCCTTTGATATCTTGATGCCCACCTTTACCTTTTATTAGATTTCCAATATAGGAGTAAAGGTCCCTATTAATATATGTCTTCCCTTTCAATTGTTATCCCTTGCCTTTAATATATTATTAGGCAAACTTGGGAGTAACACATTAGCATGTAATGTTTGCCATATTTTGCCATGCTTCATAACCCTGTCGCCGTGGACCACTTCCCCGTGCTTGCTCCATATCAATCCATCACTTCTCAAAAAGATCGCCCGTAATCATCCAAGTACACTCCAATTTGGTCCATTCCTTCTCAAGGTGGTTATTCCACGATCAACATGAACCTGGGAGTTTCTCAAACCTGCAAACTCAAGAAACAATTATATACGTTGTTGTACTTCCCCAATACCATATATCTTTGCACCTCTGCGTCCCTATTCTTTTAATCTCTGCAAAACAATTGTATCTCCGCGATACTGATGCAATTTTTGTCAGGCCTATTGTGTTGCAATCGTAATTACCGCTCTTCAAAAATATACATCATGCACTCTTGTTCAAGCCTATTGCGCTGCAGCACAATTGCTGATCTACCAAGAGGCATTCACAAGTATTGCACCATGTTCATGCCTATTATGTTGCAATCGTAATTACCAATCTACCACGAGTACACACAACAAAAGTATCCATTCTTTATTCCAAATAAAGAAATTCAACTTACAAACTTTACCCATAAGTCTGTCCCATAGGAAAAAATTTGAGATTCTGCATCCAAATTTTTGCGTTCGTATCCTTGACAGCTTGTACGTGAAGTTCCCTCCCAATGCTTATCACTAAGCAAACTTGACAAATAAGGTCAAGCGTTAATATATTGACTTCCAAAGTCAATATTCATATAAATGACCCCCATGGCCAATCCGCCTCTCAGATCACCACGATCTGACTCCGCAATATCAAGCAAGATGCTTTTGCAGTTCTCATACTGAGGCTTAAAGGTTGGAAGTTACATAGGCTCAAATGATCAAACAGACTTCTAGAGATGGCAAGAGGTTATAGCGGGTAGTTCGGCTATTATGACAAAGCAGAGCTTAATGTTGTGCAACAGGTGTTACTTGTCTCCAAGACAAGCTTTTTCCACGTCAACCCAGTAGTTGCCCTTATTATTCCATAATCCCCAAAGGATCATAGAAGTTTTCCCGCAATAATCCGAACTCGTTCACAACAAGTCAGTCCACATACTTCGAGCATTCTCCACGAAAGCACCAAGTTTTTCTTCCCTTTTTTTTTTCCCCCTCTGCTACTGATGCCCCAGCCTCGCTTGCAGCAATAGTCGCCAAATCCACCATATTTTCAACACCCATATACCAGAACAATATGATTCTTCATCAAGCACAAAAAACTCGTATTGAATTAAAGTGGGACTCATTCCATTCCCACTTTTTTTCGGAACCCTGTTAATTTACACGAAAAGGAGCACCCCGACCCGAAAACTATCCTTAATTCGAATTTTTGTCTGTTATTGTGCATCCAAGCTTTCTTCCAGTTTTCCCTGGATAGCGAGTCGAGAACAAGAACAATGCAACTAAAACAAAGGAAATTCATTAAAGATTGAAACCAAAGCTCTAGTTGAAAAAGAATTTTTATTAATAAATTGAATAGGTACAATGTATTTTACATCGGACGCAGAGACCATGGCGGTCTTCTTTGTCACTCTGATTACATCATCGTGGTAGGTGGTCCACCTTAGGGGATTAACTTGCGGCGCTTCTTCACGCCGATTTGTAAGCCTTGGGGGCAACTTTGAAGAGTGTGGAATGCCTCACGTGGAGGTGCCTCACGGAGCCACCGGGTGACTGTCCACCCGACTTCTCCACTCTCCTCCCCGACTTTTCATCGAATATGCTCCATCCCCAATCCCCGTGGATGTTATGCAATGCTTGCAAGATGCTTTGAGCTTCACGGACTTCATGAAATTTCTTGGCGTCTTCTTTATCTTGAGGGTGTGCATGGCGCCTGCATTCACGAGTAACCTTATCCCAAAGGCGGGCAAGAGTGTAGCGTGGGCGGGATCGTGCGAGCGGTATCTCTTACGCCTTGAGCGGGATCTGCTTGCCTGGGCGGTCCGAGATGATGCCGAGCGGGATCTGTCTTTGGTGTCGGATCGTGCACGAACCACCGGAGCAAGGAGAGTCTATGATTAACAATTACGGTGCCATTAGTCAAAAGCGAAGAAAAGAATGGTGAAATCAAATTACAATAGAGAACATTCATTCCATATAAGCGCATCCAATCGCGTGAAAAGTAGTGTCTTTCTCGACTTCGTGGGTCGAAAAAGTAGGAAAAAGTCAAAGTACAACCATTCCCATTAGAATATGGTTGCATCCAATCACACATGGAAGCATACAAATGGTTGCGTCAACGAGACAAGCGATTGCATTTCTCGACTCGCGCGAGTCGAGAAAGGCCGAAAAACACCCAATGTACAGCCATTATCATAATAGATTATGGCTGCATCCAGTCACACAAACAAACATACAAATGGTTTCATCAACAGGACAAGCATGCCTTTCTCGACTCGCGAGTCGAGAAAGCCAGCGAAAACTCAATATACATGTATATTTATTACAAAACATAGTACATTTCTTCACGTTTCTTTACAATATTCACACAATTTGACTATCTGAAAGCAGAGGTCACTCTTCTTGATCACCAAAATATTTGTCGTCCATAGCTTTCATGATCGCGCGGCTCTCTGGATCGGGTTCCTTGAGGCTCGGATAGTTCCTAATCACATCGGCCACAAGAATGGCAAAGAGGGATTCCGCCAAGACAGGACAAAGTCCGAAAGACAACCACCTATCCGTCTCATACTCTTCTGGTCGATAAGTCTTAGCAATGATTGTATTTTGCGAGTTATGATAGCACTTGTAGGCGGAGTCGTCTATGATCAGCGTGTTGTGTTTGCCATAGTCCGGGAATTGTTCATAAACCCTGTCCAGCCTTTTCACCATAATATGCTTCCCCTTTGTGATGGCTGGATCGAGGTCTGACACATGCTCGACCCTTTCGTTTCCCCAAACAAACTTGAACTTCAAAACTGGAAGGCCGAGAACACCAAGAACATTGACAATATTTTTCTTTGCCATACAAGACCATATGGCCACTTCGAATCCCCGTTCCAAGCACCATTCAACAATTTCCTTTGCTCTGGGCCTCGGATACACGATTTTATGCTCCGTTTTCGTCGGGATCTGCGAGGTGTTAAGCTCAGGGACGTCTTTATCGTGGTATACTGCAGCTAATACTCCATTGACGTCAAATATTACAAGCTTGGTTGGACCAGCTGGATCCCAGTTGGAGTTTGGCTCTGACCATATTTCCGGTTCATCGGGATCCATATCGGGATCATTATTTTGTCGGCTCCTTTCGGCTGCCCGCGGTGTCTTGCTCTTGATTGTCTTTTGCGGAGTGACGGTGTCCTCCTCGCGGCGTGAACCGCCACTAGATATTGTCAATGATCCGGAGTCGTTGACTTCGATCTCCCTGAAATGATGAGAGATGTCAGATAGGAAACGATTTTTCTCGACTCGCGAGTCGAGAATGGAAAAAAGTTAAAAGTCCCGAAATGTTTCTCGACTCGCGAGTCGAGAAACACCGAGAGAGCAAAGTGAACTCACCTCAATCTCAGATTCTCAAGAATTTGTTCCGCAGCATTCTGGTCTAAACCTTCGACATTCTCTTCTCCGTCATGTTTCTCTCCTTCGCTCTCAGGTTTGTCTTCATCATCATCGTCCTTACTGCTTCCATTTGTCTTCCTCCGTTTGAAATGCTCATGAAGCAGATCCAGGTATGACTGAATGGTTTCAACCATGTCCTTATTTCCAACCACGGATATAGGTTTCATTCCATAAAGCATAGCCCCCTGAGAGAACAGGCCATTCATGTACCACTCGCATACAATTTGATCTTTCTCGACCAAGCTGGTTATGAAGTACTTGATAACTCTTGGCCGGATAGGAATTCTATGTATAGGACCTGTCGCACCATCATTGCTGACTTTGTCTATCGATGGCACATCCTCCATAAATCTGCCGCCCTTCCAGGGTTCCATCTGCTCTTGAGAAATCATAAACCTGTCGAGATAATGATGTTCGCTAGACCACCACTTGTCCAGGTCTACAACCGATCTTGAAACCAAAACCAAAACTATATTGGCAAAGCTTGGTGCCTTCGGCAAGCCAAGTCTACACTCATGTTCAAGTTAGGTATGGAGTATAAGATCTTGTTGGTGAAGTTAATATCACTGCCCATTGGGAGACAACGGTTGTCCGATTGCCCGGCATGCAAAAGACAAGGAAACCGAAAGTATCCGGTCGGTCATGTCGGAACCGTCTTGTACCAACGCTCTATGTCGGCTTTGTCATAAAAAAGGGTGGGGTCTTCGATCATATTGATGGCAAATAGTGCCACGGGCCCAGGTGCCAGTTCTAGACCACCAAATCCCTTGTGTCCCAATGTTACCAGAAATGGAGGGGAGCTATCATCGGCCTTAAATGGGACCACCCCGAATCCAAGCTTCCTCTTCAGAATTGCCATAGCACGTTCAGGGAAGGGAAGGGTTTTGACGTTACGCTTTAGCTTGGTGTTGATGTAGGGTTGACATAGACGGTTCAATTCCTTCATGTCTTCCTCATCAAGGGCAGCCTTTTCCTTGTAATAATCAAAGTCATGGTATTCATTGGAAGCAACATTGTAGAACTCCGTGATGTCTTCTTCCAACGCACGCCGTCTCTTTAGGACTGTTGCATAATCCTTTGCGTCCTGCATTTTTGAGCTTCTACTTTTCCTTAGCAGGATTGTTCCATCCAGAATTCTGCCCTGTAGATCAAGCGTTTCCTTGTCGGTCGGGCCCTCGTATCCTTTTCATAAATTGCACTGCCGAACAACTTTGGGTCCGGCCTGCATGGAAATTCTCCATTCTTTGTCCTTGACTTGCCTCTTGTCCATTGAGCCCATATCTCGGTCCATTTCTCCCGGACAGCGTCGGTGCTAAGAATGAGGTCATATTGGTGCGAGAGAGACTCCTGCCCTTTCTTGGTGTTCTCTTCTTCTTTTCCTCTTCATCCTCCCCCTCATCATCTTCGGCCGGCCTTCCAGAACATATCGCATAGTGACTCAAAGGTCTTCCACTTATCAGGGAGCCCTGTTTCCTTTAGGGCCGGTGAGGACAACCCAATGCTTTCCACTTGTTGCCGGCGTGTATGATGATCGGGTCGGGATACGGGCTGCATTGATAAATGTCCCAATGTTAGATCATGGAAGTAAACACTAAATAGGAGGATGCAGGGGGTTTCTCGACTCGCGAGTCGAGAATATCCACAAGGAGAGGAGAAAACAGTCAAGGCCAGAGCGAAAGCATCGCGCATTCCCAAATCTTTGCTTTCCGCCTCTTGAGCGATGCAACTTAGGATATAAACTAAGCGACATTGCCTAAGAGGCGGGGGAAAGAAAGATTGGGAAAGCTTCGATGCTTTTGCTCTTCGAGCCATAATCTCCAATGTTCTCTCTTTTACCCTTGGGTTTCGACTCATGAGTCGAGAAAGTGAGAGGAGGACAAGGAGAAGATTCAAGGAACTTTCTCGACTCGCGAGTCGAGAATACCCTCGGGAGAGGATAGAACATGGTGCAAGAGTGAAGGCCAGAGTGAAAGCACCGCTCATTCCCAAATCCTTTCTTGCTGCGTCTCTTCGAACGATGCAACTTAGAATAGAAACTAAGCGACATTGCCCAAAGAGGCCGAGGAAGAAAGGATGGGAAGGCTTTCGATGCTTTCGGTCGTCGACCATTAATCTCGAATGTTCTTTTACCGCCCGGGGTTTTCGACTTCGCGAAGTCGAGAAAGTCCCTTTAATGTTTAATTTCCTTTTTGCCCGATTGGGTTTTCGACTCGGAAGTCGAAAGCTCCGCATCCTTTGATTTTTACGTGTTCCCCCGGCTTTTTCGACTTTCGCGAGTCGAGAAACCCAAGTGAAAATCCGGAAATGATAGGATGCTAGGGCTTTTCGACTTCGTGAGTCGGAAACAACCTAATCGAATCGAGAGTTATTTACCTTATGTAGGCGGCACTTTCGGCGCTATTGTGTTACAGCGATTGGCTAATCTTTGGCCATTTCGGTTCTTTGGCGTCTCCGCTGAAAGAACTCGCGCACTCTCGCTTGGCATATCTATCCTTGATCCTTTGCGGCACCTCCTTCTCCGTCTCGCAATACTTTGCGGCTGCCCTCATTGAATCTTTGACCGTCTACTACCCGTAACCGGACGTCTTTTTCCCTTCAGGTCTTCCTCGGACTTCGGTGAACAAGCCCGACCGGTCGATCTGGCTGAAAAAATATGACATCGGCGGGCATTGGATTTGCAGCAGGATGTCGCACCATCGGTTGAGAATCTCCGGCATGTATCTTTGGATTAAATTCCAATGGTTGAACAAGATGGCTTCTCCGGTGCAAACCTTCAGCGTCGATGTCAGCGGCGGCTTGTGTGATATTCCCAACGGATATCTTGAGCCGGTAGCTCCATTTTTACGTGCCCCTCTCGTGAAATCCTCGATGCGCTCATCACGGATCCATTAATGGGGAGTCGACCATATATCTTGATACGCTTCATCATCGATTCTCTCGTGTGATGTCATCGCATCCGAGGTCTGTCAGGAGATTTTTCTTTATGAACCACAACTTCCCTTGTAACTGCCGAGTGCTGTAGAGTCTTCAGCACACTGGAAGTGAAGCTCCCCGTGTTGAACAGTTTTTTCCTGACTCTGGAAATCTCCATTCCAAGCTCCCTGGATGTTAGGGTTCCGGCCTCCTTCATCCTTTCCAGATCCTTCCACCCAAGGTTCTGACAGTTTAAAGGCGCCGACCTTTTGTCGGTGCCCTTCGCCTTGCTCATTGAAGAGTGAGAATAATTTAAAACTGATAATTTCTTCGTGTGGTAGAACTTACTCTTCTGGCAGTCTTCCACATACATTGTTAGATGCTTCGGATCTGGCGCAGAGACGGAGAGCACAACGCCGACCTTCTTGTACTTGTCTCCGGAGCTCTTCTTATCCCTCTGGTGGAGAAACAGATCTTTCTCCTTCCCACTTGTTGATACCTCGACATACCACCAAGAATCTGCTGGTGTGTCAAGAAGCTCTGTCTCCAATCCCTCGATGACGAAGAACGGAGTTCGGCCAGTGATCACTAGTGAGTCCGAGGTGAATGCTGCACTTCCAAAGGATGGATCAGTAAAGGTATTCCGAGCAAAGAAAAACCTCAGAGCTCACCTGGAGCGCCTGTCTTTTTCCTCTTGCTGCCGCTAGAACCAGCTTCCGCTCCGGCGCCTCGCTTCTTGGACTAGTCGTCATGTCTGTATGCCCCCGCATCTTCTTCCTGCTCGAACCCTTCTGTAAATTAAGCCTCCTCCGCGCGTTGGAGGTTTTAGGACTGCACGTAAAAAAGGTCGGGCGTGTTCTTAAATTTGAATTTAAGGACATACAATCATTCAAGAAAATAAGCGGGCTAAGGGTACAGCACGGTCGGCTTTAGCCTGCCCAAACACCATTTCAAAATTGAATCACATCCAGGGACTTAGTGAGCGCAGTGTAGCTTATCTTCACTGCGGCATTGGCGACTTAGAGTTGGGTGGCGAGCATCGACTGTAAGTGACTTCCGGAATGGCGCCACGACGCGGTAAGCTCCTCACAGCGCCTTGCTCTGTGTATTTTTTTCTAACCGCGCGTCTTATTACAAGTAGTTGATTTGATCGATGAGCACGGAGCTAAGATAGCAAGCGGAGAGGAGCTGCCAGACACGGGAATGCTACGCTGCAGTGCCATGGAACGGGGATACACGAGAATCGCATTGATACAAGTGTTAGATGCGAATGCACTCTTGATGAGACCGACAGAAGAAGCAAAGACTCTCGGTGAGGCTGCGGGATCTGTCATACAATGGCCCAAGGAATTACTGCGTGAAGAAGTGAGTTTCAGAGATTCTTGTTATTTTGTGTGTAGAACATGCCGTCCGTGCTTAGATCATGGGACTGCTCATAAGCTCGATGGATTTAATGTTTCCTTGTCGAGCATTTTTCAGCTTCGAGAGATGAATTACTCTCTGGGTTGAGAGATGCTCAGCACGGAAACAATGGATCGGGGGTAAACGTGAACAGTTCCGTTTTAGGTGTGTTTTTTCTTGGAATGTTTTCTTCGAATGTTGTATATAGATCAGGCTAGGTCTAAAGCCCTGGAGATGCGGTTCAAATGCATCCTCCTGTGGTTGGTCAGAGAGGCCTCCACCCAGTCGGAACCACTCCTCTTCGCAATATTCGAGGAAGATGGTTCAAACCACCCAGACCCAAAGGCCTGCAGACAGTCAGGGCCACTTCCCTTCGCAATATTCGAGCAATATAGTTTGAAGGAGAGTGGCTCAGACTGTCTGCAGGCACCTGGAGAATGCATGGGAGCGGGCATTGCTATGTGGGAGCGGGGTAAGGGATTCTCGACTTGCGAGTCGAGAATGCAAGTGTTGCCTTCCTGTTTGCATTCTCGACTCGCAAGTCGAGAATGCCTTAGCCATCGAGAACTCCAGATAGTACACATGTAGTGCTGGCTGGTTTAAGGCATTCCCGACTCGCGAGCCGAGAATGCAGACAGCAAGCTCAGTGGTTTCCCTGTGGTTAGTTGTAGAGGCCTCCACCCAGTCCGAGCCCCTCCCCTTTGCAATATTCGACGAAGATGGTCAGGAAAAATATTACTAAAGTCATATTTTAGATTAGCTAGAACAACTTTGGCTAATTTAACCCAAAATACATAGGAAAACTTTCGAATGTTTGGCTAAAGTTGAATAATTTTCCTTTACTAGTTTTGAATGTTTGGCCATTTTTTGTTTGAACCTTTATATAAACTTTAGCCAAACATTTATGCTATGCCAAACTTTTTATTGTACGAACATATTAATAATAGAAATCTACTAGTTGGAGAACAAAAAACTGTCCATCTAATATAGTATTAGCAACCTCTATTCCATAATCTCATGAATAATCTCATATTTTACATTAGCTATTAAAAAGTATGGCTAATCTATCCCTAAATGCATAGGAAAACTTTCGAACGTTTGGCTAAAGTGGAAGAATTTTTCCTCTCCATGTTTGGCTAAACCTTGGTGTAAGGGAGGTCAACTTTGAAAATATTTGGCGATTTTTTTCTTTTTTCCAAAAATTTCCTCCGTTATAGTTTAGCCGTACCTTTTCCAAAAATGTCCAAAAAATCGCCATTTGGCTAATATTAGCCACTATTTTTTTCCCTATGGTTCGAAGGAGAGTGGCTCTGACTGGGTGGAGGCCACTGCGACCATACACAGGAGAATTGGCTGGCTAAGGGATTCTCGACTTGCGAGTCGAGAATGCAATTGTTGGCTTCCTGTCTGCATTCTCGACTCGCAAGTCGAGAATGCCTTAGCCATCGAGAACTCCAGATACTACACATGGAGTGCTGGCTGGTTAAGGCATTCTCGACTCGCGAGCCGAGAATGCAGACAGCAAGCTCTGTGGTTTCCCTGTGGTTAGTTGTAGAGGCCTCCACCCAATCCGAGCCCATCCCCTTCGCAATATTCGACGAAGATGGTTCGAAGGAGATGGTCTCTGACTGGGTAGAGGCCACTGCGACCATACACAGGAGAATTGGCTGGCTAAGAATTGGCTGCGACCGAGGCCGGCAGACAGTCAAAGCCACTTCCCTTCGTAATATCCGAGCAAGATAGTTTGAAGGAGAGTGGCTAAGACTGTCTGCAGGCACCTGTAGAATGCACTAGAGCCGGCACTGGCTAGGTATGACATTCTCAACTCGCGAGTCGAGAATGCAAGAATTGGCGTTATTCTCGGCCGAGTGGGAATCCCTCAACCAACCAACAATCCGAGTGTACATTCCCTGTTCTGCGCCTCGCCCGTAAGTTCGGGCGTTTCGACTTCGCGAGTCGAGAATAAGGCCTGTACTTTCTT
Organism: Isoetes taiwanensis; assembly: GCA_021234155.1. Classification (NCBI taxonomy): domain Eukaryota; kingdom Viridiplantae; phylum Streptophyta; class Lycopodiopsida; order Isoetales; family Isoetaceae; genus Isoetes; species Isoetes taiwanensis. The sequence goes on along the minus strand of JAJEKV010000020.1, from coordinate 7,127,017 downwards.
GATTGTTGGCAAGCCGACGGATTCCCGACTCGCCAGTCGAGAAAGCCGGGTTCCCTTCTGCACCTCTCCTGCAAAGGAGGATATGCTGTGAGTGAAATTTTCAATCTGGTAATTCCTATTTTGAGTTTCTGTAAAGCAATTTCATGCATAGTTATGTTCTTTTATGAATCATAGACAGTTCTCTTACTGTTATGCAATACTTTTCTTGCTATCTCTCAGGATTCCTAAGTCGGGTGCTTGCCACTACTATTAGCATCTAAGAACACTGATGCCTGTACAAGGTATTCAAGTAAACAACAACTAAACACAAGAAAGCACAAACAGAAAGCAAATCAAAAGGAAAGCAGTGAAGCAGCTTTGAAACAGCAGACAAATGAGAAAATATTAAGAAAAAAATACCTGGGAGATTTGTTGGATGAGGAGGAAGCTGCAGAGTTCGATTTCATTTTGCTACAGGCGTCTTTATATACCCTGATACATTTTCCAGCCCGACAAATCCTTGCCATGCCATGCCATGCCATGCCATGCCAATATGTCAATGCTTTAACTCCATTCAAAATAAAAGATGAGTGTGACGTTCAAACACGTATATCGCTCCGGGGCGTACATTGTACTTTGCCCGCCACGCAGCGTACACGCCACCCCGATTGGCGGTAATGCGTAGCGGATAGCCAGGTAAGTAGCCCTAGGGGGCAACTTACTAGGAGTGTTCATATATTATTAATGTGCACATGTGCACATTAATGAGGGCACACCTTTCCATGTTGGCATATTTTGCCACCTAGCCACTAAAGGCAAGTGGGGCCTTTCCAATTATCCCACATGCCAAATTGGGTAATTGGAAACCCTAGCCTAAACCCCCATGTCTATTTAGGGTAGGAAAACCCTAGCTTGCTAGTTTTAGCGTCCTTAGGGTTTTAGAGCTCGGTTTTGGCTGCCCGGGGAGCCAAAAACCGCCTCGAGCACATTTGCCAAAGCGAATTGCGCCATCGGTTTCCACTGAATTGATCATTTCGGCGGGGATGGTTGAACTTCGGTCGGGGGGAGGAGCCACTCAAGGATCAGGTATTTGGTCAATTTAATAGCTTAAACCGTCTTCTAGTCATAGAATCAGTAGGTTTAGACTATTAAATTGCCCATAGTAGCTATCTAGATCTTAGATCTCGGACACTAACTAAAGAACCTAACTCTATGATTAGATCTAGTTCTTTAGCTCTTCTGTGATATATTTGGATGATGTATTTCTGTGAACTCCTTGTATTGGGAAGGGGGGTAGAGGCCCTAAAGCTTGTAGTTGATGCTCCTAGAGTAGCCTCCCTAGCACACTGTAGATTCGGCCTGTGTACAAGAGCCACACCTGGTTGTGGGTGAAGGGGCAGACTGGCTAAGAAGGAGATTCATGTCACGATTCTTGAGCGATCCCCCGGTGTGTAAAGCCTACCGGGGATCATTGTGACTAGGTCGATGGCTTACCACTGAGTGCGGGTAAGGCATGGGCTCGACACCCGTGAAGTGGTGTACACTTTCCGGTGGGTTCGGTCGAATCACGAGGCGGTGGCCCTCTAGTCACCTTGAGTTAGCATGTAGATCTCACGGAGGGAGTGATCCCTACCGCCCCATCGGGCCCCGGGAGGATGAGACCGGGGAATAGCCCCTTCGGCTATGCATCCGTGGACTCTGATCGAGGTCCCCGACACTTTTCAACCTACACGCAAAGTGTGCACAGGAGGGGCGGATGGAGTGGACAACCCTATGCCATGTTCTTATGCCAGCCAAATCCATTGCCATGAATTCTGTCCCTTAGCGAACTCACGGAGACCCAAGCCGTCGGTCATCCTTTGAGTCCGAGCCTTGGGTAGAATCCCCTATGTGATGTGCTTTGATCTTTGTCTATGCAGATATGAGGAGGACCATCCTTCGAGATGGTCACGGGATGTTGATGTATGTGCTACCGACATGTATGTTTTACGCTCCGCAGACTAGGTAGGCCCCGAGGGAGGCGGGGGTAGAATGACACCTTCACTCTTCCCACTGAGACTCGTTACGGGTGCAGTGATATGTGGAGGGCCTTGTATCAGCATGGAGCTGGTGTGGGGGAAGAACTCCTGTTTGTATACGGTGAGTGCACCGTATACGAGTAGGGGACGTCACAGTGGTATCAGAGCAATGTTCTTGGAGACCAAGAGCAAAGCAGCGACCATGTTCCCGATAGTACTAACTTGATAGGATCCTCAAGCCTCGAAAAGTGGGAAAAATTTTTTTTCTCACCTTTGTAGTTATGCTAAGCTAGTAACAATTAAGTGAATTGGAATTTAACAAGATTAAAAAGAATGAGCCAAAATTTTCCAAGTGAGGTGGTCTCACATTTCGGCGCTGGTCATAAAACTAACTTTTTGTTTTGAAGCGGTATAAGTTTGTGAGACATCGAATCAAGAACACCAAAACATGATGAATTTGAGATAAATAATGTGGTAAGGCTAATTCTAAGATAGGAATTAGTTAGAATAGCATGTTTTAATTACCTAAAACCCTAGAAATGTATGAGATCTCACATTTCGGCCAGGTCATAAAACTAAACATTAGTATTGGAGCGGTATGGTTCGTGAGACCAATAGGTAGAAAAAGTCTGAAATAAGTATAAGTTTTAGATAAATTGGTGCCTTAGCATGTTAAGCGAGCAACTTGAGTTTTGACCTAAAATTCCCCAAGCTATAAATAGATGTAGAACCCACTCATTTTTTTAGGTCCAAGCCCTAGAAATCCGCTCTTCCCAACTTAGGCGATCTTTCGGCTTTCATCCGATTGACGATCCGTAAAACATGGCCCGAACCAAACAGGACCGCAAGGAAGCGCCGCCTGGCGAAACCACCAGCGCCACCGGGGCGAGAGATCATTCGGAAGATGCCGTGAGAGGCTCGCAAAGGGGATCGTTCGCCCGGACGAAGAGCAAGACACCTACGATTTGATCGATGTCTTCAACCGGCGAGGTGGAGGGCGAGGCCACATCACCAAACTCCATGGGCGGCCGAGGCGAGGGAGGTGTATGAAGAAATAGAGCGGGAGATCCGGCAAGCAGGAACAAGCGGATGAGCAAGTGGCGGGTTTGGAGAGTAGGAGGTATGAGACCTTAGAAGATTCATCAGAAGTACGTCTGGCCCGTAAGAGAAGGGAGGACAAAAAGAGGAAAAGGAAGGAGGAGGAACAAAAGACAGCAGAAGAAAAGAAGGAAGCAAAAGGGAAGTTCGTGGCTGGCATAAGGAGAACAAAGGACTGCCCGCCAAGGAAGAGGCCGAACCCCAACATTATCATCAAGGAGCGGCAACCTGACGAACCCCCAAACCCTTCCGACGACTCTTCTGATGGGGACTTCAACCCTAACGCTGCAGGTGGAAGCTCTTCCAAGAATCCAGGTGACGAGCAAGAAGTACCTGAGCAGCCGGCACCTGAGCAACCCCAGCAAGACCAAGTGCAGAAGCCCCCTGAGTACCCGGCATGGGATAGAAAGAAGCAACCACGACCCGCCCGGGAAGCCTACGTCACCGACAGGGTGAAGATTTATGAGAGAAAGATGAGGGAGCACGAGGCCTACATGAAGAAATGGGAGGCCTATAACAAATATTATGAAGAAAACAGAGTTAAGTTCATCGAGGGAGGGCGACCAACGAAGCAGCAAACCTTAAGGCCGCCACCACCGAAGCCCAAGGTTCCCAAGCCGCCACCCAGGAAGAAAGCGGATAGGAAGGAGGTAGAGAGAAGAGCGTTAAGGGAGATTAGACACTTCCACAAGCAGCTTCGGGTCTCCTAATCCCCGTGCCCCCCTTCGCCGGTTGGTGCGTGAAGTTATGCGTGCCTATAGAACGGACTTTAGAGTCACGGGAGGAGGCCGCTAGCAATGCAAGAGGCGGTTGAGGCAAAAGATAGTACAACATTTTGAAGATTCAACAGCCTGCACTATCCACGCCGGCTGGTAACCTTGATCGCGACAAGACATGAGTCTTGCGACCCGCATTAAGGGAGAAGCCTTAGAAACTTTTGTTGTAAATAATTAAAAATTTTGTAATATAGAGCAATTTTGTCTACTTTGATGACATAAACTTGACTAATTAGAGCAAATTAATAAGTTTTAGCTTTTATTTCAGTAAAATAGGACATTTGGGAGCCGAGAGACATGATGTCTCTCAGCTACTCGTCGCAAAACAAAAAGTTAGGATTGAAGCGAGCGCAAGCCGTGAGACCTCGCCCAAACTTGACCAAAAAGACTCCAAATCGACCAAATAAAGGGGTCGATTCGCCCCTAATTTGATGAGCCCATCACCCTTACACCATTAGTTTACCCAAATTGGACACCTTTAATCGAAATGGGACTGATGTCTCACATTTCGGCGCCGCCGTCCGAAAACAAAAAGTTAGGATTGAAGCGAGGCGCAAGCCGTGAGACCTCTTACCAATTCTTCACGGGACTTGTTAAAGTCACCTTCAACCCTCTTGCATAGCATCTTTTAGGTAACCTAGCCTTGTTCAAGCATCTCCTATAGTCCTCAAACTCCTATTTTGACCTCAGATAGGCTAGAATTACCCAACCCTAGGAAATTTTCAAGTCATCCAAAAATTAGGGTTTTCCCCTTTTCTATAAATAGACCCCTCACTTCTCAGAAAGCACCCTACAAATCTGCTCCTGCCCTTCTAGCCGATTTCCCAACTCCCCGAGGCTCTTGCAACCGTTTGTTACCCTCTTACGCAATTAATCAATGGCAACTTCTGATTTCGAGGAGATGGTACGGCGCCCGGGCGCTCATCTTTGAGGCCGGCGTCGACCAAATCTTCGGATCTTCGGGGAAGGAGGTAGGCGCCCAAGCAACCTTGCACGCGACCCGGCTTATAGTAGAGTCCCGGACCGAGTTTCAAGCTAGGGTAGAACCAGCGCTAGTGCAACTCCCCCTTGTGTAGGATATTTTGTTCCTAGGCAGGTCTCCTCGGTAAAGCATTAGACGATGTCCCGAGCATCGCCAAATACCTCACAAAACAAAGCGCACCGCGACACTGAGCCAATGGTCCTAACTGTCCAGCGGGACCAAGTACTTCTCTTTCAACACTGCCGGGCAATCTTTCTCACCCACCGCGCGAGAACATCGTGGGGAAACCTCCATTCCCCATGGGCGTAGATCCATTAGCCGTAGCGGCGGAGAACAAGCGGCTCCTCACACGCAGTCTGAAACAGAGGGGAAGGGAAGGAAGAAGACTCGGATGAACAGAACTGGAGGAGGAGGAAGAAGATGTTGAGCTCGACCTAGCGAGGAGGAGCAGCGACAAGCGGGCGAGAGTGGCAAGACTCGAAAGAAGCCGGCGGACTCTCGAGTCAGCGCCACCCCCGGGTTAGGCATCACAAGCCTAGCTCCCATTATAATCGAAGGTGAGGAGTTCTCGCCTCCTAAGCGACATTCAAAACCTCCCGGAGTGCAGGGAAAGGGAATACCGACCTGAAGAGTTGCTGCACCAACTCCGAAGAACAGACTTGGACGACTTCATCGTCCGAGGAGAGTCTGACTTCCCCCTCCAAGTAAGGGAAGCCGACACTTACACGGGAGAGTTTACCTCCGACATCCAAGCCTACAGCAACATCAGGCAGATCATGGAGGCAGACAAGGCTGAGAACAAGCTACCGACGGAGGAAGAGTTCCTTGCTCTCGAGGGAGAACGATGGGGATCCGTTATGCGACCTCAAACATCCTAACGGCAAGCTCGTCCGCAGCACCTCCCCGGGATAGGACAGGCGAATTCGACCTCAGGAGGGCTTCAGCAACAGTCAATGACTACAGGGAGCTCACCACGGTGGAGGTTGATGATTTCGGAAGCAGACACCGAGCTGGATACCGAGTAGCCGAGGACCCATCTCGCGAAGCGGCCAGTCATTACGCTATTACACGCCATTGGCGATGGATGGAAGAATAGCGGTTATCCACCGCAAATTCACCCCCGTGAGGCGAGGAAGGAGTATCGCCGCTGATTGCACTCTCGGGATTGGCGGGCATGCGGTTACCCCTTAACACCGAGTATGCAATCACGGTGAAAAGAGCGGTAGCACTCGGCGTCTTCGACTTTCGCCATACCTTACAAAGCGGCGAGGCAAGACCTGTGCGGTGGATACAGCCTTATACCTCCCACCGCAGAATAGAAGATTTAGCAAGAGCATTACGAGGGTGGATCTCCAGCCAATGTCTTAGGAACTTGGGCCATTCGATTGGGAACAGCCCAAGTGAAAAAGTTCCTGGAGGATAATCCATCTTACCGGCATCAACAGAAATGATTAGCAGTAGTTGCAAGTTCTTGTATTAGTGTAATATAAAATATAAATATAACATTCTCTTGCACTATAAATGTTTTTGTGATATATTTTGTGTCCCCTCAACCATGCCAACAAACATAAATAAAGCAAGAAAGCAAGGAAAACTAACCATGTAGATATGAACCACTTGTGTATGCTAGAGGCCTCGCCTTGCCAGAAGAACGACAAAACCGAGGGGAACTTACGTGGGGAACAGAGCCCGCCTGTGCCACGCCCGCAAGAAACCTGCTTGAAGAATTTGGACAAATGACCCCAGAAGAAGAAATATCGCAAATGAGGACGGACCTCGAGCAGATAAAGGCTTTGCTAGCCGCACAAGCAGGAGCAGGTTCGGTGGGTAACGCTCAACTGCCGCAAGCATCACGGAGAACGTGTAGAGACAAGAAGAGGAGCAAGAGAGGAAGGTCCCCAGCTCCGGACTCCTCCGACTCAAGCTCAGATTCGACTCCGATTCGAGGAAGAAGAAGAGCAGAACCAAGTCCGAAAGGCATTTAAAGGCGAGGAACCACCGGGAGGGACACAAAGGGACACAAGAACCTCGACTACCGTAAGAAAGTAGACTCGTGATTGGGAAATGTTTGGAAGGCCAGGAAGCTCGAGCAATTCTCAGCGAGAACAGGTCGAGGCATGGAAGCAGAGGCTTGGCTTGACGAGATGAGCGAATACGGCAATGCCTATGGTATGAAGGATAAGGATAAAGGGGGGGTGGCAAGCGAACTGAAGGGAGCAAAGACGCATTTGGTGGAAGGGCTATGCCAAGGCTCATGGCTTAAGCAGGGATGCTTGCAGGTTCAAGAAGTTTGCTAAAGCCTTCAAGCGCCATTATGTCCCAAGAGAGCACAAGTCCAGTATGATGCAGCAGTTCTACGAGGGTTGCAAAGCAAGGCAACAAGTCAGTACAGAAATACACAGAGGAATTTATGAGGCTAAGGCTGTATGTGCCAAAGTTAGGAGAGAAGCACGCAGTGGAAAGCTACATTGAAGGTCTGAATGAGGAGATCCGCAAGCTTGTAAGGGCAATAAACCCAAGAACAGTATCAGAAGCGGAGTCCAAGGCAATAAGTTTGCAAAGGAACGGGACCCTCGAATAGTGGGCGAGAGGCAGCAGCATTACCAAGATAAAGGCAAGGCGTGAGGCGTTTCAGCCCGAAACGGCCGACCAGGACCGGCTAGAGCCCCATATAGTGGCAATCAAGGGAAGCAAAGCAGGAGAAGAAGCGGGTATCTTTCAAAGACAAGCGGGGAAGGGTCAAACTACTCCAAAGCAGTGCGATCCTTTCTGCAGGCCATGCCCAAGGAGAAGAGACAGGAGTGCATAGAAAAGCAGCTTTGCTTCAGGTGTTTCCAGCCAGGCCATAGAACAGCGAACTGCCCATATGTCATGAGTGCGGCCTTAGCTTGAGAGTTGGGAGATTGGGACACTTTGACCGACGACGACGGGCGAGGAGGCCCGCAGCGACTACATTGTGGTGAGTGTCATATCTTTGCCGCAATAGATACTGAGCAAAGCGAGAGAGATTATAAAGTAATTTCCACAGTGGGAAAGGCCAAGGCCAAGTCATTTATAGTCCTAATAGATTCAGGAAGTAGCCATAACTTTGCATCTCCCAGAATGGTTCAAATGTTGAAGTTGAAACCATTAAAGTCAAAGCCAAGGCCCGTTGTCTTAGCAAGTGGAGCAGTAAGGCAGACGGCAGGTAAAAGAATCAACTTTGACATCGACTTGCCGGGGATTAAGATCCAGATGGGGGCGGAGGTAATGGGCATCGGCAAGTACGACTTGATAATAGGTATGGAGTACCTTGGACCAGCAGGGGCCATTATTGATTGTGGAAAGCGGAAGGTGACCTTCCCAACACCCGACGGCAAGATCATTGAGATAACAGGTAAAGAAGTTGTTCCCATCATGCAGTGTATGTCTTCTAAAACCGTTCAAGTGCATCAAGAGTGAGCAGGTAGCATACATCTTCAAGCTTGAGATTAGCGAGCCGGAATTGGAAGGAAGCAAAGAAGACAAGATGCTCAGCAAGTTGCCGAGGCAAATAGCTAAGTTGATCACGGAGTTCCACGATCTCTTTCCAGATGAGATCAAGCAGCTCCCTCCTTATAGGGGAGTCGAAAGTCGCGAGATAGCTTTTCGAACCAGGAACAAAGCCCACAAGCAAGGCTCCATATAGAATGACAACCAGGAATTGTCGGAGCTAAAGAAGCAGATTAGCGAGGAGGCTGCTTTCGACCTAGGTTTCATTAGACCTAGTGTGTCGCCGATTCGGGCGCCCATTCTTTTGTCAAGAAGAAGGATGGATCTTTGAGGATGTGCATAGACTATAGGCAGTTGAATAAGCACACCATTAAGAACAAGTATGCGCTTCCAAGATCGGATGACTTGATGGATCAGCTTCAAGGAGCAAAGATCTTCTCAAAATTGACTTAAGGTCGGGGTTATCATCAGATAAGGATAAAGGAGGAGGATATCCACAAGACCGCCTTGCCGGGCTTGGTATGGGCATTACGAAGTTCCGCGGTGATGCCTTTTCGGGCTTATCAAATGCCCCATAACGTTCATGAGGCTCATGAGCGATATCTTCGAGGAGTTCCGGACACCTTTGTGATTGTTTTCTTTGATGACATTTTGGTGTATAGCAGATCCCTTGAAGGGCACGCGTGCAACACTTGAGAAGGGTGCTAGAGAAGTTGAGAAGACACCGGTTATGCGCCAAGTTGTCGGGTGCCCGCCGCAACGTGAGAAGGTGGAATACCTTGGTCATGTGATCTCGGCGAGAAGGCATCTCGGCGGACCCGCCAAGATTGAAGCGGTGATTGGGTGGCGGCGCCAAGAATGTGCACGAGGTCGAAGTTTTCTGGTCTAGCAGGTGGTACTACAGAAGTTCAGTAAAGAACTTTGCTAAGATAGCAGCCGGATTAACGGCACCTAACGAGGGGCGAGAGAAGGTGAAAGATTGGGTAGAGCATTGGCACAAGAAAGCCCAAAAGGGGTTTGAATTGTTGAAGGAAGCTTTAACAACAGCCCGATCTTAACCCCTGGGCCGGACGGGAGAAGGATAAGCTTGTAGCAACAGATGCGAGTAAGATAGCTACAGGTGCAGTGCTTATGCAAGAAGAACGTGTGGTAGCGTATGATTCCGGGAAGATGAACGACGCCGAGACGCCGCGCTACCCAACGCCACGATCGGGGAGTTGCTTGCAGTTGTCAGGGCATTAAGAATATGGAGGCACTATCTCTTGGGAAGGAAGTTCCAATTGGATACCGACCATCAGAGCCTCCAATATGTATTCACGCAACCACACCTCAATCTGAGGCAGCGGAGATGGATGGAGTTCCTCGAAGAATATGACTTTGATATAGTCTACAAGCCGGGGAAGCTCAATGTGGTAGCAGATGCGCTTTCAAGGCACCCCCGACAACTAGAGTGCATTGCAACGTTAATTTCAACGCTCTCCAGCGACTTTGGTAAGAAGATTGAAGAGTCCTTGCCAATGGATGTGGATTTCGGGGAAGTATGGGTAAGCCTCTCTAAGGAGGCTAGAACAGATAAAGAACGGGAGGCCTTCAAGCATTATAAGAAGGAAGGCAACCTGTTATACCATAAGAACAAGTTGTGCGTACCCGAATCATCAGGTGTAAGGAAGTTGATCCTCCATGACACGCACAACAGCCCAATAGCTGGCCATGCGGGATTCATGAAAACATATTTCAAAGTCTTGCAGCAGCTACTATTATTGGCCGGGAATGAAGAAGCAAATAGCTCGCTACATCAAGGAATGTCAGCTATGCCAGCAGACGAAGGCAGAGCAGCTTCGAATTCCAGGGGCATTAGAGCCATTAGCGGTGCCAAACGCTAAGTGGGAGGTAATCAGCATGGATTTCATCACAGGACTCCCAAGAACAGCGAGAGGCAAGGATGCCTTGATGGTAGTGGTCGACAAGTTGTCGAAGATGGCACATTTTGTGCCTTGCGGGACCACGAATCTGACTATGGATCTGACAAAGCTCTTCACCAAAGAGATCTTGAGGGCTTCATGGCATGCCAAGGGAGATTATCTCCGACAGAGATCCGAAGTTCATGAGTGCCTTTTGGCAAGACCTCTTTGCGACGATTCAGACCAAGCTATCCATGAGCACGGCGTATCATCCTCAGACGGATGGCCAAACGGAGCGGACCAACAGGATCTTAGAAGACATGCTACGAAACTATGTCTGGAATAAGCAAAGTATGTGGGAAGAATTCATTCACTTGGTGGAGTTTGCATACAATAGCACCAAGCGGGGAATCGCCCGGATGTCGCCATTTATGATCAATTATGGCTATCGATTGCCTAACTCCGGACACTTGGCACAACCCCGTGTCAAAAGTAGAAGTTTCGCAGCCAGATGTTGGCCGATATCACGGCAAAGAGCTTCGTGGAAGAAGTTCGAGGTTATCTGCTAGCAGCAAGAAGTCGTCAGAAGAGCATCGCCGACAAGCATCGAACAGTCAGAGAGTTCAAAGTTGGAGATGATGTTTGGCTCAAGATCAAGGTAAAGCGGCGGCTTCGATTGGGAATTGCAAGAAGCTTGCTCCAAGGTGGGCTGGACCCTTGAGAATAATCAAGAGAGTAGGTAATCAATCCTACAAGTTGGAATTGCCAAAGACACCTAAAGATTCATAAGGTCTTCCACGTGAGTTTGTTGAAGAAGCATACCCAAACCCGCACGAAGTCTTGGACACTCAACGTTGTTGGAAATGACGGAGGAGCAGCTGGAAATAGTTCCAGAAATGATTCTTGATAGAGCTTTTAAGAAGACAAGGAGGTCCGAATTCCTCCAGTATTTGGTCAAGTGGAAACACTTACCAGTGGAAGACGCCACGTGGGTACTTAAGAAAGATTTAGTAAAGCAGTACCCACAATTTATGGAGCAATGGGACGGCAAGGTCATCTCCGAAGAAATCGGCTCAGGCATGTCGATTTGTGTAGGTTAATTCTTGTATAGATTAATCTACGCATGCAACCCATGCTTGGTATGGATCGCATGCGTTGTTACCGATGATGAGACCACTACGGTGATCTCTAGGGCGTGGTGTAATGTCAATGTAGGCATGACCGCGTTTCCGTTTGGGCGAGTGGAAGGTAGATTAGAAAGTCTACTTCTGTCCCACGGAAGTAGACGACCTCGAGAGAAAAGAGGTCATTAAGGAATGCATTGATAGGGAAAGCACCTTTAGCCCCATATATGTTTTGATAGGAGGAATCCATCCTTCACGCCCCCCACGCGAGAAGGATATCCTCCATATTTGGGCAACTAGAGGTGTAGGCATGAGTGGCATATAGGCATATAGGCGCTATCTCCACGGCCATTATGGAAGATTCATCCTCTTCCTACGCCGGGAGATTAGCCATGCATTCATGTAGATAGGTGGGTTGGTCACCATATAACCAAAATTTATTAAAAAATTAAAACGGTACTAACGTAGTGTCGACCTGCAGGCCAGTAGAGCGCTCCGGAGGGCAAGGAGGTCGAGCTACGAAGACTTGCAACACAAGTTTTGTTGGAATGTGTTGCAAGGAATGAAGAGTACCTCGGACAATAATTATAGATATGAAATGTTGAAATTTTGTCTAACTTAAGATAGTGAATAACTTGTTAATGGTGTTATGAATTGATAAGTATTTCATAATATAATGACGTAATAATGTTCTAAAAATAATTACCTTAGAGTAATCGTGATAAATGTATAAAGATTATATTGTAGGCATCACGTTGATTGCAAAGGTTGCAGGTTAGGAAGATCCCAAGGTGGGGAGACCACGATCTTTGCCGGACGAGCATCATTTCAAGGTGGGGAGAATGTGACGTTCCAGCACAGTATACGCTCCCAGGACGTACATTGTACTGCCACGTCACGCGTACACGCCACCCGATTGGCGGTAACGCCAAGCGGATAGCCGGTAAGTAGCCCCTAGGGGCAACTTACTAGGAGTGTTCATATATTATTAATGTGCACATGTGCACATTAATGAGGGCACACCTTCCATGTTGGCATATTTTGCCACCTAGCCACTAAAGGCAAGTGGGGCCTTTCCAATTATCCCACATGCCAAATTGGGTAATTGGAAACCCTAGCCTAAACCCCCATGTCTATTTAGGGTAGGAAAACCCTAGCTTGCTAGTTTTCGTCCTTAGGGTTTTAGAGCTCAGTTTTGGCTGCCCCAGGAGCCAAAACCGCCTCCCAGACGCTGCCCAAGCGAATTGCGCCATCAGTTTCCCTGAATTCGATCAGCTCAGCAGGATGGTTGAACTCAGGTCAGGAGGAGCCACTCAAGGATCAGGTATTTGGTCAATTTAATAGCTTAAACCGTCTTCTAGTCATAGAATCAGTAGGTTTAGACTATTAAATTGCCCATAGTAGCTATCTAGATCTTAGATCTCGGACACTAACTAAAGAACCTAACTCTATGATTAGATCTAGTTCTTTAGCTCTTCTGTGATATATTTGGATGATGTATTTCCGTGAACTCCTTGTATTGGGAAGGGGGGTAGAGGCCCTAAAGCTTGTAGTTGATGCTCCTAGAGTAGCCTCCCTAGCACACTGTAGATTCGGCCTGTGTACAAGAGCCACACCTGGTTGTGGGTGAAGGGGCCAGACTGGCTAAGAAGGAGATTCATGTCCTGATTCTTGAACGATCCCCCTGGTGTGTAAAGCCTCACAGGGGATCATTGTGACTAGGTCGATGGCTTACCACCGAAGTGCGGGTAAGGCATGGGCTCGACACCCGTGAAGTGGTGTACACTTTCCAGTGGGTTCGGTCCGAATACGAGGCGGTGGCCCTCTAGTCACCTTGAGTTAGCATGTAGATCTCGGAGGGAGTGATCCCTACCCGCCCCATCGGGCGGGAGGATGAGACCGGGGAATAGCCCCTTTGGCTATGCATCCGTGGGCTCTGATCAGTCCCGACACTTTTCAACCTACTCGCAAAGTGTGCAATGGGGGGGCGGATGGAGTGGACAACCCTATGCCATGTTCTTATGCCAGCCAAATCCATTGCCATGAATTTGTCATAGCGAACTCACGGAGACCCAAGCCGTCGGTCATCCTTTGAGTCCGAGCCTTGGGTAGAATCCCTATGTGATGTGCTGATCTTTGTCTATGCAGATATGAGGGAGGACCATCCTTCGAGATGGTCACAGGATGTTGATGTATGTGCTACTGACATGTATGTTTACGCTTCCGCAGCTAGGTAGGCCCTGAGGGAGACGGGGTAGAATGACACCTTCACTCTTCCCACTGAGACTCGTTACGGGTGCAGTGATATGTGGAGGGCCTTGTATCAGCATGGAGCTGGTGTGGGGGAAGAACTCCTGTTTGTATACGGTGAGTGCACCGTATACGAGTAGGGGACGTCACAATGAGCATCTCGAATATTGTGGGATGCCATTATCGTCATAAGCTGCAGATGTGTTGCACATCTTGAACTGCACGATCTGCTTCCGGCTGATCGATTTGACCACCAGGATAGTGCGTAATCGCCTTGCCATGGGAAAGAGGTGGTGTTCTGTTAAAGACAAAAGGCCAGAAGGCTAAACGCGAATGCCTCTCCATGATGGATGGTGAGCCCTAACCTCGATGGTACTCGAGCGATGCCCGAACCCTTCCTCTCTCTTCTTCAGTCCCATCTTACTTTCTTCTTTTGCATTAAATCCCTTAACCATTAAGATAAAGGGGTCTTTAATAAAAAGAAATGATATGGGAGGTTTCTTAAATACGTGCTAAGGGGACTCACACCATCACCTTGACATTCCCTTTGGCTAAGGGGTCGCCACGACATTCATTTGGTTCTAAACCTATGGGGTTAGAGCGCCCTAATAACATCTAACCTTCGGTAATGCCATTCAACACAAACAAAACTCATAGCTTGATGTTAGCTTTTCTTTATTTGTAAGTTAGTCAATGTGCTAAATATGAGCCTCTTCTTCGTAGCATGCTAATTATTTGGAGTCATATACACTTCTTCGGCATTCAATTTCGTATGAAATTGTTTAAGTTGGTTTGCTGGATGCGTGGCTCTTATACAAGAAAGTGGAATTATATAAGTGTAGATTTATACCTCCGGGCACCTAATAATTAAAAGAAAAAGAAAATCATTTTGGAAACGTAACCCCAGAACGTGGCCAGGCTGCAACGGTTCTTGAATCCAATTGTGCTGTTTAATCGTGTGGACAATTTCTCTTATCAAAAATTTTGTGGCATCGGCCAATGCGCTCCTTACTATGGCGCTCCTTACTGGCGCCCTATCTTCTTGCATCGGCCAATGCAGCTGTGGCATATCGGCCAATGCAGCTAAGTTATGGCGCTCCTTACTGGCGCCCTATCTTATTGCATGCTGATGTCTTTTTCCGCTCTTGCATGCTGGCCTGGTCTGTGGCCATTGGATACCAGAGAAGCATATTTCTGAAGCTAAGAGCTGTTCCTTCGTCTTGGCAGTCGGATCGGCCGGTACAATAGCTTTTCTTCCTTAACATGTGTGTACTCGGTTCATATTCATAGATATTGATTGCAATCGGCAGGAATGGATCTTAAGTAAGTCCTCTACCACACCGGAGCAGATTGCAAAGGCATTGCTAGCTCTAGAAGAGGGTATGCAAAGGCATTGCTAGCTCTAGAAGAGGGTATGCATCTATTCCATGATAAGCGGCCCAATACGATCAAGCTGCTGGAGAAAATCATTCAACGAGATCCACTCTTTTGAAGTGGTATAGTTAAACTTATCGTCTTTTTTCATAGGATTCGCTAAATGCTTACACAAAATTATTCAACAGTTAGCGAAGCACGTCAGGTAAGTTAAGTTTTTTTCTGCAAATCCGGTACTTAAAGCTTCTAATGAATCGGGTGATGCTTCTTTTTTTACGCTATAGAATTTGTATTCCTCAGATCCGTGAAGCTTATGCTCTTGAAATGGCATTTTTGGCTGCCAAGGATCTAGGTTCCAGCTATGGAATAGGCTGGCGATGGCAGATAATCTCCAATTGAGCTCTATTTATATTTGATAAATACTCCTAGTGTTATCCTCAGACTAAACATTTTCGTGTGCATGTTTCTCAGTTGATCATTGACTAGCTGCAAATTCGGAGTATGAGATCTTGGTGAATATATTCCTTGCTGTGCAGCCATGTTTTTTTTTTTCTTTATAGGAAGCCATTCCACCGATCTAAACCATTCAAGCGATCTAAGTCCTGCACTCTATGTTCAATGGCGATGGCGCTGGCACTCCTTGATACGACCAGGGATGTAATGATTTGATCCTTCAGATTTGCTTGGATTTTTTTACTCATATTAGGTAGTGCTAGTACTAGTACGCTTACTTCTTTATCCATCGGATGATTATCAGAATGATGCTTTCACTGGATTATGGTGGGCTCTAAACCCCCTTTTTTTCCTCTCTCTCTCTGGACAATCATTTTCAGCGAGGCTGGAACGGGATAAAATCCTCTATTATTTGAGCTATAATGAACTGGTATAGATTGCTGGCCATTGAGCATAAGGTTCATGATGCTCAGAATATCAAACTAGTGACGGTAAGGGCTATATCTATCTACTATTTCCTAATCTGAAACCCCTTTGTTATGCAGGAGATCTTGGTAAGCATCTGGAGCTAGACAACAATCCCATGGTAGCTTGTAACCAGGGTACAATTTACAAATTCCTTTGCTGAAAAATGGTTGTTGAACTTTACAACAGCCAATCTGGTAAACTCGGCTCTCTATCTTGATGTTATAAATTCTTGTTCTGTTCTCCTATTGCTATTGCTGGAAGGGTTCAGAAGGTAAACGTTATTTTTTGAGCTTTGTTGCATCACCTAATTCGTGATGCACCTAAGCTAGAGGAATTCAGTTTAAGTTGTATTAATGTGTATGATATATATGTAAATATATGCAAAGGTCAATACTTGCTTTTCAAACTGCATGTTGCTATTTGATCTAAGTTTGTTTTGTACCTCTCGAAATAAATTTATCATTGTTTATGAGCTTTGGAAATGGTTGGGGTTCAAATCCCCTTGCTCCCTAATTATTGTTATTGTGGCTATTAAATAAAGAATGCGGATATATTGACACATCACTATTCACATCAATAGATTGTTTACTAAACTTATACAAAAGGCCCTATTGGTTATCACTATTGGTTTATAAATAATATCTATGAAGATGCGTAACAAAACCATGCACATTTGGAACAAATAGATACATCTACGATTGATAATAATAATGGTAATTTGCATGTAACATATTGCAAAACATGTGCATTTACTATGCCATTAAGCTGCGAGTTTACCACAATAGCCAACCCCATTAAACCATGTGAATTTGCCATGATACTTAGCCATGCTAATTTACCACAATAACCAAACCATGTGCATTTACCATGACACTTAGCCATGCTAGTTACCACAATAACCAACCACACTATAAAATCACATGAATAAAGCACTATATTAAACCACATCCATAACCATCATATCATGCCACATAACAAACTATACCCTTAAAACACTATAATATACCACTTCCGTTTACCAACATATAATACCACTTTGACAATCTCTACGAAAAAGTCGTTGACAATTACCATGCTATAACACCACCCTAACAAACCCTATAAGAGAACAAATTAATTTAGCCACATATGGTTTTTAATGAAATTAACCCCCAAACACGCATTGCTTTTGTAGTAGTTTTTTAGTCATAACCATGGGGAAAACCATGTAGTGTTTTAATTTTGGGTGCCTTGTGCACGCAAGTTCAAACCCTGGAAGAAAAAGTTCAACAGAAGCATGAGGCTCTTTTACGGGCCCGTGAGGATCTCAAGAATGCCAACGATCAGACCAGCCTGCTTGCTGATCAATAGGCTCAGTTACAATCCACCATTCAGGAATTGCTGGAGCAGGTCAAGGCCAAGGATAACCTCCTGGGCGACAAGGATAAAGACCTTGCCAAACTTAACACCCTGTATACAGAGCTCTCTCAAAGTTACACCAATCAAGTCCACGGCCTTACTGAGCGCGATGTTCGAATCACCTCCTTAGAAGCTCAGCTTTCCACGCTGACCAGTCAGCTCACGCCTCTCCAGGATCAACTTACGAAGGCTCAGAAGCAGAAGATCATTGATGACGCAGAGATTGCCACGCTTCGACTCCATACTCCTGGGCAATCCTTTTCACATGGCACTCTCTCATAAAAGGTTCCGTGATCACTCCCGTCTCCTGCTTGAAAAGGAAAATCAGATCCGTAACCTCGACCATCAACTCCAGGAAGCTGTTCAATCTGCTGAAGACGCACAACATAAACAGGAGGGTTACATTAATATAGCTCTCCACATTCCTGTGGATTTCGCTCCTCCTTCCAGTTACCTGGATTATGTGGTTTCCCGACGCCACCTCTTTCTTCTGAAGTGGTACGCGGCAGACGGCCAGGTTAATGCACAACTACGCAGTGAGGATTTTCTCAGGATTTGGCCGGACCTTTCAGTCGAAGACAAAGGCTTACTCTGTGCCCTCTTAGTCTTCGACCTAATCAACTGTGAAGATCCTGATTTGATCATCTTCCGAGTTGTTCAACCAATGGTGTATATCTTTCATGACTTCTATCTGGCTCATACACAGCACAAATTCAGAGGCGAGCCACATCGAAATTTTTCTGGCAACCCTGACGCTCACTGGTTGTTAATGGATAACAACCCTTATTTAAAGGATCATGATCGCTCTCACACTCTTGGCCAGGAGTACATGCCTGAGCTTGCTCATCACTTACCCTTGTGGCAAGCAGAAACACTTGAACAAGTGCGGACGTGTTTAGCGCATCCTGAGGATCTTCAGTTTGCACAAGTTTATATGCAGCACTTGGCAGGCTACAATCAACTGCGTGCCCTTCTGGACAGTAAGACGATACCCACGGGTTGGGATAATCCTCCAGTCTCTACTCCGCTCTCTGCTTCAGATTGGGACCAGTGGTGCCGTGCTCTTGATCAAGACCTTGTTCGAGAATTCAAGGAGCAGGCTCAGCAGCCCACGCCCACGGGCCTGACTCCCTCTCCATATGCTTCATTAGGTGTCCCTCCACGCCCCAGGTTTCTCACCTCTGACTGGCGTCTTCCCTTTTGGACCAACATCCTGGAAGGCCATGCTGGGTGGACTCCTCCTCAGATTTCCACGGACCTCTGCTGGGATCCACGTTTTGTCAGACGCTCCAATTGGGAGGATGGTGCCACTTTGGACCACACCGCAAATTGGATATATATTGCCAATGAGCGTGGTTGGCAAACGCCCGCTCATGCTGTCCATGGCCTTGATGCCTTCTTGAAGAATGCCGCCACTTCACCGGATCCTTCAGTCCACCGTCAAGCAGGTTTCTGTGCTGCTGTTGCACTCAGAAGTGTGTACCTCGGTACAACACCTAGACTATCGAACGGTTTCTTGAATGAATTCTTCTCTCCTTGAGTATTTAAGTTGAAGTGAATGCAAAGTGGTATCCCAACACAAACGAGTTAGCCCTCCCTCGTAACAATTCTAACCATCAACAACCAACAACAAGCTTATAGAATTTTTTCTTCAATTTGCATCTCACATTCATTTTTTTCAAACAAATTTATTACACAACTAAAACCTTCACATCATTCGATCTCCACAAATTCTTTATTGCTCATAAGGATTGCCCAAACAAAATATCTATTGATGTTCAGAATAGACAAATGTTTTCACTTCCTAATCGTCTCAACATTCCAAGTTTTCACAAAATCTTAATGGTTGGTTAACCTTCATATTCTTGAATAATTTCGAGTTCACCAAATCGCCTCTTCTAGCTGCCGGGAACTGGAGATATTCTGCCGCCTCTGCTCCTTATCTTTCCCAATCTGTTTCCATTCGGTCCGGCACTTCTTCAGCATTCGGCCATGTCCCTTGGAGGTTTCTAATTCAAGTTCATTTCGCGCGCGAGTTTTCAGACCCAAACATTTACTGTAGCAATGAAATATTGCATATTAGGCTCCTTAATTTCGCTTTCATATATTACCTTCATATAATGGTCGTTCACCCATAGTAGCCATAAGATCTTTAAGCAATGACTTCTTTTTCAATTTCGAGTCTTTCTTGAACTTCAGACCATGCATAGGTCCAAATTGTAAATGACTCAGTGTATCTGTAAGGCAACAATAAAAACTGAGCATCATGTTCACAACTGCATTTTTCTTCCTTGTAGATATAACAAACCCAATGTGTCATGATTTTCAGACTTGGCAAAATGAAATTTGCCCATTTTGATCAACTGCTCATATACTCATCAGCACTCTTAAATTTTTTTTAACTGATAACACAGATCCCACTTAAAAGGCTAACGTGAACTCTTCTTCTACTGATGTAAGCAAACAACATGATTTCTCAAATCAAAAACCTGTTTTCTCAAATCCAAACAATTTAACAATACACCTAGCTACAGTAATTCTACCACTTGCCTGCACCTTGCTGAGTACATATATGTCAACCTTCTCATATCTTGCCATCTTTCCTTTTTTTTTTTCTTTTTATTGCAACATAACAGTTATTGCTTGGCTGCTATATAGATTCTGCACCATGATAACTCCTTCATGGCCAAGGTGTGTTCATAAACACGCCAAGAGGTGTTCCAACACATCAGGACTTCTTGCAAACTCGTGGCTCCTCCTAACTAGTTCTAGAAAATGACTTAACCTGCAAAACACACAAAATGTTAGATTAAAGTTAACTTCTGCACAAATGTTGCACAAAGTGCAACATTTCTTGCCCAAACAAAAGAATGGGCTGGTCCCTTCAGCCCATTAAGGCCAATATTTTTTGGGATGAAGCACATTGATTGGATTTGGCAGCTCCCTTAAGTTGCCATCTGTCAGCACATATGAATTTATTCCAGCTTTTCCCTTCACAAAATAAGGTCCTTCCCACAACGCAGCAAATTTTGGCGCCTTATCTTCATGAGCTTTGTCCCACTTTAGCACCAAATCACCTGGTTCAAAACCTTTTGCCTGACCATACTTTTTTTTGAAGTTATCCTGCATCTTTTTTTTACTTATCAGCATATGATTCAATGCCTCAGCTCTTGTCTCGTCTAATTTAAGAAGCATTTCCAGCCTGTGTTGGTATGCTTCTTTATCTGTTTCTATGACCTCGCACATGACTTGCATCACTGGAATCTCCAAGTGTATAGGCATACGGCGTGAAGCCTGAGCTATGTTTAGTGGTCAGTCTGTATGCCCAAAGTGCATGTGGGAGTTTCTCATGCCAATCTCGTTTATGCAGACTTATAGTCTTCTTTAATACTAGTAACGGGTGCCCGGCGTTGCCGGGCATAGTTATGGGCTTGTTGTAGGCAATGATGAAGTTAGGGGAAGCAAAAAAATGGGAGAACTGAAGTGGGGTTAAGTATAGGTTTATTATAGGAAAGCATATCTATTGTTTAAATGTAGATTAAGTTGGTAAGTGTAAATGGGGGCAAAAATACTATTCTTTTATAGGAATTGAAGTTATTGCATTTGAAGGTTTTGCCCAACATTGTCAAGTTTTGGCAACAAAGTCTTACATTGGAGTTGGGATATTGAGAAGGGGATGGAGCGACATCAGTTTAAAATCGTGTTGAATGGTCTTTAGAGTCTCCAACCATAACTCACAATGCACAATGGACCAAAAGATCATGTAATTGATGAATCCAAATGATAATGAATTTGCATTATGCCTATTATAAGTCATTTGCACCTCTTTGATAATAGAATTTGCGCTAACATATAACATATGCATTTATAATAAACGTTTATTGCATCCAAGTACACCTATGATATTTTCTGACCCAAATCAATGGTCTAATCCTATATTATCAAGAGATGGCATGAATTTTTTGTGTGCAATTCTTCATATTATATATATTTAAACATGTACGAAGTTATAGTTAAACATGTATTTACTAATGGAGACTATTCTATTTGCTTCAGATATATATTTGAACATGTACATGACTAATGGAGACTCATATACTCTATTTGCTTCATGATAGAACATATGAATGGACTATAATATGGCTACTACAGCGGATGGATTTGAATATGCCATTTATATTTTTAGAAATTCAAGCTAAGGTGCAGTGCATTTACTTTGGTCAACCCTATGAACTCTTAAACATCTCAAAGTATGCTATAGTGAAATCTAGTGCGATAATTAACTTAGCCTTGTCCACATCTTGTGCACATTGCATCTTGAAAATTGCCCATTGCACATTCTTGGTTCTATGGCAAGTTTGAATTGCATTGTTGGTTTTATAGCAAGTTAGGGACTATTTCATCCATTCAATTCCAATGCTGGTTCTATAGGAAGTTAAGGGGCTATTTTATCCGTGTCTCAGCCATTGCAAATCAGGCCCTTGCTCCTGCACCATTGCAAATTAGGCCCTTGCTCCTCCATGAGTCCTTGCCAAAGGTGAGAAGTCACCCTTTTCGAGAAATGCTGCCTTGGAAAGGCATTAAGTGCAAAGGTGAAAAATGTAAAGAAAATGTAACAAAATGTTATTTTTTTGGTTAATTGTGAAGTGTATGCATTGTCTTCAAAATCTAAAGAGCACGTTAAAGGTGAGTAGATGAATTAAAATTTTAACAAAAGTCGGTGTTACATTTTAAAAGAACCATTAAAAATATTACATGGCTATCAAAGTGACCAATTTGATAGAACCATTAAAAATATTACATGGCTATCAAAGAGACCAATTTGATAGAACGAATCAATCTGTATACATAAAAAATTTCCTGGGAATACATCCCCTTTTAAGGGGTTCTTGTTATATGGACAAAAAACTTGTAAGGCCTGTTGCTTCAATAAACGCCATTTCAGCTAAAGCTATGTCAGCATAAATCAGCATGATTTGCCAAAAGTTTAAAAGGCACCTATTCATTCTCATCTTAAGCATCACCAATGTAGTTCTACAATGACAACTAAAACAGATCAAGCATTCAGTGCCATACCATAGGACTCCGTTTTTCATGAAATAAAACTCAAGGTCATAAAAACTCAAAGTCATTGAGACTTTATACATTGATCTGGAGGATCCTGGTTTTTCTGCGCAGGTTTGAGTTGGATCAGGAGCTCAGTGCAGTTGAGAAAGGAAGACTGCTTAGACTGAAGGATAAAAGACCAAGCATTCCAAGCTGTAAACACGACAAAATATTAGACGCACATCATGATCACTGAAATAGATTTTCAAAATTCTAGATTCTGAGGGCACCTACCCGGGGGGTTCACTTATAGTAAGGGGGGTATGCCATGTGCGTGCATAGGGTGATCAAAAACACCCCCGTATACGATTTCTTGAAAGGCAAATTCGACCCCTTCCGTACAAAGTTTACCCCAAGTAGTGGCAAAAAACCCCCCTACCTCTTACGTATACGTATGGAAATGGGTCGAAAAAACCCCCCTACAAGTCACTCAGGCACATTGTATGGCACTTACAGTGAATCCCCCTTGGGGGTAAAAGAAAGCTAGGGTGTCTTACATTTGGCCAAATGTAGAGTAAGAGATGTATCACATTTCAAATACATAACCGTTTTTTCAGTATGTACATAATAGCTATATTATGGAATCTTTTTTTTCGGAACTACTTGCCACGTCAATTAAAACGCAATCATGAAGCGATTTCAATTCCCCATTTGTAACCACTCCAAGAAACGCTGAGCGTTAGGAGAATTTCCCACTTTACGGCTAAAACTTCGCCAGACTCGGGATTTCCCTCCTTCTTGCCGAATTCCTCCAGCTAATCCTAAACCACGCAAGAACCATGATGAACAACGAAGGAACAGAAATGGCGCAAGAAGATTGCAATATCGGGAATGTGACAAAGAAAATGAAGCGTAAGATTGATGAAATTTGTAAATTTATATATGATCAGGTTCAAGATTTACGTCCTGTGCAAAGGAGAGCTTTAGCAGTGAAAACTGTTCGGGATGAAAGGCTGCACTTCTTTTTGAACCTGCCATTGGAAATCCAAAAGCAAGCAATTCGAAGGATACTATGCTAAAAATATCCGTGAAGGTCTGCGGGAAGTGAAAAGAGCAAATAGCAATGATAAATTAGCGACTAAGCATTCCCACGTTATCAATGATTGTTGGTGAGAATGGAAAACTCGGGCAAAAGGAGTAGCCTCGAGAATTCTTCAAGTGCAAGCAAGAAACCTCACAAAAGCTCGCAATTAGAAGAAAGCGGATGTCATTATCAGGTGCTAATATGTGGGCATCGGCGGGGAAGGCAACCAGGCGGACATGCTTAGGAATCAACCAAACAGTTGGTAAATGAGTTTTGGTTAACCCACACAAAAACTTCTCCAAAGTACAGGGATGTCAGGAAGAAAAGGACACTTCCAATCCAGTTTTTGGACATGCCCCAGGTCAGTTTTAAGTCTTTTAATCCTCTTTCTTGCAAGCTTGATAGAAGCTAGCTTCTGTGCATCCTGGATAAGTTTAGTAATCCTATTTGCATTCCATGTAAGGGATGTATCGATATACATTGTAGTACATCCAACTACAATAATTATATTTTTACACTTGGAGGTCTTGAATGGGCTATGTTTAACAGGGGAAAAGTACTTGGATGTACTTCGGTTACATCCAATGTGGCATAAGGCGAGAAAATGTGTTGAAAGTCGGTACGTGTTATTATAGTCTTGCTTTTTGTAGTTCCCAAGTACATTATAGTACATTTTAAGCCTTTCTGATCTCAGGATAGTCTTTAAAGATAGGGTGATACATAAAAGTATTTAAATGTACTTCCTTCCATAAGAAAAGTATGAAATACATACATCTGTAATCTCTGATGATTGCGTCGTGACCTGGTTACATATTGAGTTTTTATGTACATCGGAACTCTTTGGAGTACATTATTTATACATTTGTACATATCATGTACGAGGGGTATGTATGATGGTGTGGTATAGTAGTTGAATGTATATCAAATCATGATCGAAAGTGCCATAGAACTAATGCAATGTCCGCAACATCTTTGAATTAAGTAAGTAGTTCTAATTTATATCTTACTTATACATGCCATTTTTTTTCCTTGCGAGTGAATTGTATGAGATGTTCAAAGATGAACATCCTGAAGTGAAGATTAGCATCAGAAAGTTCGAGCTGCTTAAGCCTACGTGTGTGAGAAGGTTGAAAGAGAGGAACACATGCTGCTGCGTGAAGCATGAACAAGCTGATCTATACAGGAAAGCTTTTTAGCGTCCTGAGGAGCAAATTTCATGCCAACCGTACATGTTCTTGTGGTGTTTGTGCGCCAGATGAGAACAATGGCGCCCGCCAAGCTCCTTCTAAAACATTTCAAAATGTTGGTGCTATGTGGAGAGCTACGACCGCGTGATAAGGAAGGCTAAGAGTGGCATAGTTTGGATGTGTGTGAAGGGAGAGTGCCGAAACGTGGGCGAAAATATTCAAATCTGTCCTAAGGAGAAAGAGTATGAGAATGAGAACATTGAATGGCAAGTTTACAAGTGCGCGTGAACGAACCTTCCAAAGCCGGCACTTCAAGGAGGTTGAAGCTTGTTACTGAAAGCGGGACTCCAGGTACATTGCTTGACAAGATGTTTCAGCACCTTACAAAGTTCACTATTCACAACTTTTCAGCAAGTTGGCAGAGCAAACAATTCAGGAAATCAGTGCAAAATTTGAGGGATGATTCTGTTTTGTCAATAATGGACTTTGCAGAGAACTACACTTTGCGACCATTCAGGGGAAGTTGGTCCGAGCATTGGAACAATGACCGATAACTATTCGGTGCATATAACCATGATGAAAGTCAATGGCGAGCTGAAAAAAACTGTTCATTTGTATGTTTCCGATGTTATGAAGCATGATGCTTTCTTTGTTGGGCTGCACTCAAGAAGCACCATATTTGGATGATGCAAAAGGTTTTGGCCACATCAAATACCATGTCATGTGGTCCGATGGGTGTCTTTGCTTTCGGTTTAAGTGTTCTCGAGCCTTTTATTTGAATGTGGCCCAATATTATAACAGGTATAAAATTAGGATGCGAGTGGAATTATTTTGGCTCGAGGGCCATGAAAAAAGGAGAACATGATGGGCAGGCTGCTTTGGAGAAAAGGTTCCTAGCAGACGAGCAAAGGAAAGAGAATGGTGTTCCGATTTTGGGTGCCAACTCTGCTTGCACTTTGCTGAGACAAAAGAAGTGCAAAATGGACAGAGTCATATGGGAGGTGATGGCAGAAGACATTAACAGGGACCCTCGTTCAGATTGTGAGACATTGCCTGGTACTCTAGCTATACATTGTGTGTCTGCTATTAATCCAGCTGACCCAACACTTGTCATGTATAGATCCCTGTCATGTTTTTGCAATGGTTGCTTGAATTTCAGATGGGGAGAATGTGAGAATCTCGAGCATTGTGGTGCATGGAAGCTGCACAAACTGGAGCCTAGTTCGGCCCAGGTCGACGAACAAGAAGAGCTAGTTGGTTTTTATGCAGCTGATGAGCAAGAACTATCCGATGTACTCCAAATTGGAGACATATTTGCATCTTTTGCTGCCCCAGGGAATCATGAAAATGTTCCATACTTCGTCCTCCTATGCGTGAAGGAGATGCATATTCTTCAGGAAGATGTGATTGACGACTATGGAAATAGAATGCTGGCTGGTGACAGGGTTATAGCTGGTCATTACTATCAACTGCTACAAGGCACAAAGCACAAGTACAAGTTGCTGGATGACAAAATAGTATTGGTACCAGCTGAATCTGTAATTGGAGCAAAGTTCACGATGCAGCAGGTCAAGCATAAGTTGAAGGGGGCACGTACAGCATATATGATCACACGAGAGGTGCATGACATGCTTATATCAAGCCTACCTGAGATTGTTGAGTGCACATGACTAAGTTCTGTACAAAGGAACTTTCATATTTGCCATCATCTTCGTTATGTTGAGAAAACTAGTCGATTCTTTGTAAGTTTTTTGTTATTTACTTATTTTTAATCACGAAGTGCATTTTGATACTTCAATTTTGATTATCACGAATATCTTACGTGACCAAGCAAAATGTATATCGAGAAAAGTACAAAATGTTTATCAATTGTTGCATGAAGAAGTTAAACTAGTCGTGTTATGTTGAGAAAACTAGTCGATTCTTTGTAAGTTTTTTGTTATTTACTTATTTTTTAATCGAAGTGCATTTTGATACTTAAATTTGGTATCACGAGAATATCTTTCGTGACCAAGCAAAATGTATATCGAAAAGTACAAAATGTTTATCAATTGTTGCATGAAGAAGTTAAACTAGTCTCGTGTTATGTTGAGAAAACTAGTCGATTCTTCGCAAAGTTTTTCTTATTTACTTATTTTTAATCTGAAGTGCATTTTGATACTTAAATTTCAGTATCACACAATATCTTCGTTTCCAAGCACAATGTATATCGAGAAAGTACAAAATGTTCATCAATTGTTGCATGAAGAAGTTAAACTAGATGCGTGAACTTGTTACGTTAGAATGGATATCAATAGCTTTTCTTTTGATTCATGAAACAAAGAAGAAAGTGGAACATGTATGGAGACAAAACTCTTGTATTACATATCACAAGATATACAACTTTGGTCATATCGGATATGATGCCAATATATACAAGTATGTTGTTCATGTTTTATATTAACATTAATTTACATTCAAAATCTGGTCACAAACCGATGTGAAGCCGATTACATACTACTATTCTCATTGTTTCAATATGTTACTTTCTTGCGGCTTGTCCATAGCTTTGGACATGCCATCGTATCCTTGTAGCCCCCTCGAAAAGCATTTGCCTCCAAACGGTTTGTTGTTAGTACATCGGATGGATTGCGTAAAGGATTACGCTTCACATATCGCATTGCGGTGTCCGGTGCTATCAACAAACCCTCTAGCCATGGTTTTGAAGTGTCAAGAGACCTGTGTCTTCAACATCACTTTCCCCGCCATGAAGGTGGGCATATGCAATTTTCGTTGGGATTGAAGAGCATCTTGTACTTTCGGAGTCGTCTACTATTAGTGTGTTCTTTGTTATTCCCGCCCGGATACTTCTCGTATATAAACTCAATTGGCTTCGGATACAAAGGTTTATCTTCACTTGTCGCAATCCGAAAAGGCAGCTCCAAACGATGGCTTCCATCAAAGGTGAACCTTAAGTCCCTTATCAAGCGTCATTGTCAAGATTTTATCCACTACTCTTGATAGGTTCCATGGAGCTATTGATGACCATATTCCTACTTCAAAGTGTTCAAATACAAATTCCGTGAATTGCCTAGGTGGGGCCTTAAAAACAACACTTTCTTGCCTATTATGTCATAATTTCCAACTAGCTGATCATCTGATACCAAAGTCCTATGTATTTGTTTTGCCAAAACATTATTGATATCAAACACTATCAACCTTTTCTGTACACCTGATATGAAAGAACATGCAATTTATCAATAAAGTATGGTGGAGTTGAATAAAAAGAGATTGTATTCAAATTCAATGAAAAAATGTGTATTTTATAATCAAATAGTGTTTAGCATTGACAATAGGGAGAGGCTGTTTCTTAGCAACATTTATTAGTACCAGGTGGTCTAATAGGTTCGGGTGCGATTTGAATGTGGTCTAACTCCTGAAGTAGTGCTCGGGTGAGAACATCACGACGATCAGATGCATACTTTGTCAAGAACCAGTTTCGGGTTTCTGCAAATGTGACAACAATACTTACATAATAAGTATTAAAAACCATTTGTTTGCAAGACAAAAGAAGTGAGACACTCACATTGGTAGTTTTACCACACACACATTTGTGTCTACAAACTTACGCATATAAGCCGCAACATAGAGGCCACATGAATCCCCATCTTTTCTTTGTGGACACTTATGAATCTTCACAACCGGGTGAAGGATTTTGTCCATGCTTCAAAAAGTGGGACACTTTCGACACAACCGCGTGCCATAGTGAGGATATGGAGCCCTGCAAAAAGACCGGATCTATTTTGTAGCAAATGAATGAAAGAAGCTGCTAACATGGTATCCAATCTACTCAATATTAATAAAAGGAGATGTGAAATACAAAATACCTCTTAAGTGCAAGCATGTCAACGTCAATGTCCTCGGCAGAATTGAAGATCTGAATGTTGATGGTGTTCTTACTCTTAGTAAGTGCCATGTTGAAGATGGCCAAAGTGTGATGTTCAAGAACTCTACATAGCATTGGAATCATGATCCATCTGCACTTCAGCCAATTTATCCCCCGTAAGAGCTACCTTTACAATATCTCTTCCATTTCGGAGGTGCCATAGATTTATCTTTTTCGCTTGCCTTGGCCCATGCCGCAAATTCCATGAAGTCGTCGATTGGGAAGAACCGGACGTCGGCCTTCTTATCATCACGGAACACAGAGCTGCGGTACCTATAACAAGTTGAAAAGGATACAATTACTAACTTGACTTACACATACAAATGAACAAGTTCAAAGTCCGAGACACGGCATACATATCCACATGCGGTTGGAAAATTTCCCCACATCCATGTCCAAAGACATCTTGTTCAAATAAATAACACTCCATTTCGGGCAAAGATCACGGGAAAATCCTTGCCTTCTTGAGCTTCATCATTCGGTTAAGCAAGGCATCGTTATGGCTGTATTGATTGAAGCTGCGATGCGGGTTCAATGACCACTACATTTACACAAATCATCTACATTCGTCTACTACTATCCATATTATTTTAAAGTTTTTAACTTGGATACTAGATGTAGAAAAAAATGTAAGAAATGTAGATCAAGTTACCGTAGAGATCATTCTTACGCTCTGCGTCATCGTTTTTTGAGTCAAGATCCATTTCCTTCCCTACTTTTTGGTTTCCTCACTTTCGATTCTTATTAGGTCCGGAATCCTCGCCGCAACCTCTTCGATTTCTCATTGTCGTGGGAATTTCAGCGTCCTTTGCTATGTCGGAAGCAAGTTTTGACACAAACTTAAAAGTATAGGGCTCTACATCTTGATGCTTTCGGAATATTCCTCTTCATTAGGGACTGTAAACATAGGATGTCATGGATTTCTCAATTGCTGTACACTAAAATAAAATGCTTTCTTACTTTTTTCTTTGCTTCAATTATCTTCTTTCGTGGCTTTTTAGGCGTGGAGTTCTTCTTTGGAGTCACATCTTCGCTGCTTTGCCTTTACTTTTGAAGATGTGGCCTTAGCCTGCTCCCTCAATCTCGAGTTCACGCTCATAATGCGGAATGTCACCATGCCGGACTGAAGTGCCGGCCTCCTCAACTGTATCACCAGGGAATAGTGATTTTGCTTTTTCCTTCAATCACCGCTTTCTTTCCCTCGGCTACATCTTGCACCTCAATTTTCTTTGGAACCTCCAAAACTGCGGAAAACCAACCAAGAATAAGAAATTGCTTCCCTCGACACAATGCAAATCGAATTTGAAAACAAAGCGCTTCTGATCGTGGTGTAATTTCGCTCGGTATGGTTTTTGGCACTTTGAAGCTCGAAAATAAATCACATAACAAATCGGATATCGGGTCTCAAACTAATCGGGTCTCTAAGCATTACGTACATATCAATAGTGTACATATTACTAGAACTCGATCTACATTGAAGTACTTTGAGTACATACATATGTAAACAAACTATTTATCCAGATGGAATGTACATGTAATGTACATGAATGTGCTCCAATGTATGCACATGTACACATCACACAGTACATAAAATACCTCTAAATGTTCTGCCACAAAACTCAGTACACAACTCCTAATTTTATGTATTTAAGTTCTACATTTAGGACCCTACTTTGTGAATGTACAACATGTATGTAAGAAACACATATATGTATGACATGCAAGCCAAGGAACTATAAGTATAAAATAACCAATTACACTCCTACATCTTTGTAGCAAAACCTTAAGTGCAAAACAATCTACATGTAAATGGATTCTACATGTAAATGGATTCTACATTGCAGTAATCCTGGGTGCAGCAAATTGAACATAAATCATGAAATACTGCTTACCTCCAGTGTACACACCCAAGGTCTTTGAAATGTTATCGTCCCATTTGCATGCTCTTGGGCGGGATAGTCCAATGAGAAATAGAATATGAGAAGCGAGAAGATATGAAATGAATGCTCGCATGGAGCAACTAGGATAGGTTCATTATTAGCAAAGCCATTCTTGCAAAACACACATCCATGCACGGATATGAATTTTTCTTCATTTGGAGAGATCACTAAGCTTGTTTTGGGCTGAAGGAGAATCATTGCGAGAATGCATCATGTACTTATGCATATCATCAAGCCCGTCTGCGGCACTCAAACCGAACTTTGTGGGCCTCCTCAAGTTACGCAATCCTCTTTTCACATAACTCCTTCTCCCGAATGGCTTTCTCCAATGGCTCCGAATTCTCTTGAGCATTTCTTCCTTCTGTTTCTATCTCTCATCAAAAGGTCTACCTCCTGCCGTACAGTCTTGATGTCTCTCTTATTACGCTGAAGCGCCGCCGAGAACACTATTGATGTCTTCTTGTATCTGTGCTAGGTCCTCTTCATGTGCATCCTTTCTTCCCCGAAATCTTATTTATATTGTCACGTAATTAAATCTCGCTGGATTTTCGGTTCTTCAACCTTGGATGTCTTTGCTAATTAACTCTCCATGACACTGCCGCAGAAGAGTTTCGCAAATTCAAGCTCTTCCTTAGGGTAAAATCCTTGCTGAAATTTAGGAACCTTGGATGTGGATTTAGAGGTCGCAATTTCTTACGTAATAGCGATTCTTTTGCTCCTCCCTTTGCCAAATCTTTGGCCAAAACTTTAAAAGTATCCCAATCTACTTTTTTACTGTCAATTGAAGGGCAAATGCACGAGCAAAGTACTTCGGGGTACATGGCGATTTGTGACCTCCGCTTACCAAAAACAATTTCATAATGTTTGTAGAAGTTCTCGGCCCACTCGGCTTCACGCTAGATTCTTTGAACCCAGATGTCTTTGGGCCCCCCCTTGCTTTCGTCCATTATCTGTTGTAACTGGAAAAATTTCATCCGCATTTACACATCTTACATGCTTTGCTTCCACAACAGCGGGTTCTTCACAAATAAGTCTTCTTTTTGGCCCTGGTTCCTCAGAAGTTTGAACCTTCCTCTTGTTTTTTTCGGCTTTCTTGCTAGAATCGGCTATTTTCAAATTTTTGTTTAATCTGGGTGACTTCCGGGAGGCAAAGGCGTCCATTGCTTGGATTTTTGGCAAGGATTTCGAGGAAGAAGAATAGTTACAGTCGAATTACTTCGTTGATCACTCAGAAACACAGAAAATTGGAACGGCGGCAAATTTTTTTCCTAAACAGGAAACACTTCGCAATCTCCCTCCGAAAAATTGCAATGAAGGTCCGTTCTGGTTGCCACTGCCACTCATAATTTTGAATTGCTGACGTGGCTACTCCTAATCATTACATATCCCAACTAACTAAAATTCAAAAAAATAACAAAAACGGGTGCCTACATGCCCTACATTATACATAATGTAAGGGCATTTTTTTTAGACACCCTAGCTTTCTTTTACCCTTGGGCACCTACAGGATAGGAAACAAAATAACCTACATTAACCTGCATTTGATGAACTTGGCATAAATCTTATCATGTACCTTTGCATATCTGCATATTCCTAATGAATTGATGAGGAGCTTCACCCACTGGTATAGGCTCACAATTCAGGCCCAAAATGATCCATAAACATATTTTAAACAATAACGCAGATCTTCTGCTTCCTCAGCCTGATTAACTCTGAAGCTTTCTCATATTTTAACAAAGTTGGAGAAAAATACATAATAGGTATTGCCGTACATGTGGAAAGGACGAAGAAAAGGGACAAATAACTCAAGTCATACCTCAATAAATAGCTCCAGACTGCTGATGGCTCGACATTCGCACAAATTAAGAGTAAAATTTTTGAACTATAGCACCAAAATAATCAAAACCAGTTTGATGCCATCCCTCAACTCCATGTTTTGTAGTTGTCATATTGGAGCCCTGTTTTCTAAAGAAATTGAAAATTACAAAACAAAAACTTCAAATGAAAAGAGCAAATCCATGAGCACATACTTGCACAATGTAAAAGCAATCGGCACTTATGCTCTCCCCTATACCAGAGACAAAATTTATTTGTAGCGGTTTTGAGGTTTGAACTATACATGACAGAAATTACCTTGTAGCAAGGGTAATGCCTAATTAGTCTAACATGCGACATCCAGTGATGAGAGGAATCAAGAAGTACAATTGAGGTAGCAGAATAAAATACTATTGCAGCAACTCCAGAATATCCAAACACTAAGAGCTATACCTATTGTGCATCATTGTTATGATCAACAGCAAGCCTTGAATATCCTGAAACCGTGGCCTGAAACAAATGAGAAACAAAATTGTAAGGTTTAAGAGATAAAACATATTGTCTTTTCAAAAAGCATTCATCGTGGAGAATGCATATAAACGTCCTGCACGTATAAAGGCTTTTGGTTGAGTCTGTCCACACCTTTCTAAGCATTTGTGGAAGAAATGAAGAACAAAACTAATAAACCTAGAATATGGAAAGAGACATTACATTTGTATTCCTTTGTAACGTGTGCTGCTGTAAAATGTCTTTAGTTGAATCCACCTCCAATCCTGGAATATATGGCTGCCGTGCTTTAGACCAGTTTATAGTAATTTTCCCCTGTTAGGTTTAGATGTATAGAGAAATTAGATACAGAAATAGTATATGTATATCCAAATGAAATCATGTTAAGAAGGTTGAAACAAACAAAGAAAGTGAAGTTAAGCGACTTACCCATAAAGCTTCGATGGTAAATATGCAGAAATGAAATGATCTTTGATGTCCAACCACTGGAAATTGTGGTCCAGAAAGACATGTGCATTTGTAAAAGAAAGAAAATATGTCAGACAAAGAACTGGCCAAACAAATAAATACTTACAGAACAATGAATGAATGAAAGCACTTGAAATACTATATGATATTAGTTTTGCCATTCCATAACTTGCAGCAGTGTCTACTGGCAACAAAAGGACGGAGACTATAAAGAATTTGCTTAGCGAGTTGATTTCATTAGAAACAGAGAAATCACAAACCCTAACCTGCAATTGAAGTTGCATGCCTGATCACCACCTGTAACCTGCAGGATGTTAACAAAAGTAATCTAGAATCGGATTAAGCCATGCCCACAGAGAAAACGTCTAAAAAGACAACCTGATTTTTGAGCACCGTAA
Organism: Isoetes taiwanensis; assembly: GCA_021234155.1. Classification (NCBI taxonomy): domain Eukaryota; kingdom Viridiplantae; phylum Streptophyta; class Lycopodiopsida; order Isoetales; family Isoetaceae; genus Isoetes; species Isoetes taiwanensis. Next base: position 7,093,355 of record JAJEKV010000020.1, on the reverse strand, counting down.
ACTTTTACCAGCAGCAAAATCCTGTTTGCAAGATCTGGTTGCAAGACGGCCAAAGGTTTTTAGTCTCTCTAACCTGCCCTGCATGCTCCATAGCATAAGCCTCGCCTGCAAGTAGAAATTATTATATCACAAAAGCTTCTAACCTTTAAAACAAAGGACAGAGGTCTTACCTGAAGATTATGGAGCAAATACTCTTTAGGCCCCAAGGCAAAGAAGATCCTATATAAAGAGCTCTGTAGCAGTCTTATATTCAGATGTGCTGAAGAAATCATATTACACATAAGGCTATGGGATATACCACCAATAAGGCCATAAGCAATGGAGTATATCAAACGCATAAGGATCATGGTTGAAAAGGCAGGAATGCACAGAGATTGATAAAGTAGTTAAAATACATTTGCAACTTTTGATCTTCCTGATGCAGCAGAGAGATGGAGCTTTGCCAGAAGGATCAGTGATTAAGGCTTTACTGAATGTCCAAAGTAGAAACACTTTTTTGCCAAAGATATGTTTGAATGGGGTATCTATTGTACAACAGCAAGAAAACTTGCAAAAAATCGTTAGCCACATATACCTCCTTGGATAAGCGTCTGCCATGAATCTCTAGAGGCAGTAGCAAAGAACGCAATGATGCCAACCAACTTGCAACCTAACCCTGCTCCACCATAGTTGCTCCACCAAGTACCTGATGTTAAAGACACCATAAGAATGAGCATGGTCGTTTTGAACTTCAAAAAAAAAAAAGAGCAAAAATACTTGCCATCTTGAAAAGCCAGTTGTTAAGACTGGAGCCAGAACTGCTACTCATTTGCAATGGCCGGAATCGCAACCTCAAGGCAGATCCGTCGACTCTAAAATGCAAAATATCATCTGAATGAATTGCTGCATAGAACCCTGGCTATGCAGAGCCAAGACTGGAGCCGAACCTGTTCAAACACACCTTTAGAAACCCCGGAGCTACAGAAGCCAAGATTGGCCGAAATTGCAACCTAAAGGCCGATTCATCCACTCCAAATTGCAAAATGCCATCTATTGCACATAAATTTACAAAGCACCTGATGAATAAAGCATGCCAATCCAATTGGCGAACATGCATGGGGGCGACATCTGCAAGAAGGGATATGGGCATCTGCTAAAGTCTCGGAATCGATAAGGCAACCCCAAAACCTAGAATTTGGTAATCAAACGCAAAACTACAAACTCGATTTTTGGGATACCTGGAAAGTAGAAATTATTATATCACAAAAGCTTCTAACCTTTAAAACAAAGGACAGAGGTCTTACCTGAAGATTATGGAGCAAATACTCTTTAGGCCTCAAGGCAAAGAAGATCCTATATAAAGAGCTCTGTAGCAGTCTTATATTCAGATGTGCTGAAGAAATCATATTACACATAAGGCTATGGGATATACCACCAATAAGGCCATAAGCAATGGAGTATATCAAATGCATAAGGATCATGGTTGAAAAGGCAGGAATGCACAGAGATTGATAAAGTAGTTAAAATACATTTGCAACTTTTGATCTTCCTGATGCAGCAGAGAGATGGAGCTTTGCCAGAAGGATCAGTGATTAAGGCTTTACTGAATGTCCAAAGTAGAAACACTTTTTTGCCAAAGATATGTTTGAATGGGGTATCTATTGTACAACAGCAAGAAAACTTGCAAAAAATCGTTAGCCACATATACCTCCTTGGATAAGCGTCTGCCATGAATCTCTAGAGGCAGTAGCAAAGAACGCAATGATGCCAACCAACTTGCAACCTAACCCTGCTCCACCATAGTTGCTCCACCAAGTACCTGATGTTAAAGACACCATAAGAATGAGCATGGTCGTTTTGAACTTCAAAAAAAAAAGAGCAAAAATACTTGTTATTTGCCACAACGACCATCTTGAAAAGCCAGTTGTTAAGACTGGAGCCAGAACTGCTACTCATTTGCAATGGCCGGAATCGCAACCTCAAGGCAGATCCGTCGACTCTAAAATGCAAAATATCATCTGAATGAATTGCTGCATAGAACCCTGGCTATGCAGAGCCAAGACTGGAGCCGAACCTGTTCAAACACACCTTTAGAAACCCCGGAGCTACCTGTAAGCCAAGATTGGCCGAAATTGCAACCTAAAGGCCGATTCATCCACTCCAAATTGCAAAATGCCATCTATTGCACATAAATTTACAAAGCACCTGATGAATAAAGCATGCCAATCCAATTGGCGAACATGCATGGGGGCGACATCTGCAAGAAGGGATATGGGCATCTGCTAAAGTCTCGGAATCGATAAGGCAACCCCAAAACCTAGAATTTGGTAATCAAACGCAAAACCACAAACTCGATTTTTGGGATACCTGGAAAGTTTTCCGGCAGCTAAAAGCTTCTAGACCTTAGAAAACTAACCTGGAAAAAAAATCTAAAAAGTTTTCGGCATGTCGGAAAAACCAAATTTAAACAATAGATATTCTTCAACACCTTGTTACTAGATTCAGCCTGCCGTTGCCTTGTGGGTAGTAAGAACTGCTCTTTGTATGTCTGATTTTCATAGCCTTACACAAAGCCTGCACCACATCATTTATGAAATGACTGCCCCTGTCCGTCAACAATTTGTATGGTACTCCAAACCTGCTACATATGTTTTCCAAAAGGAATTTTGCTGTTGTTTGAGCTGTGGCTTCTCTGAGGGCTGCTGCTTCTACCCACTTGGTGAAAAGATCGGTGGCCACCAGGATATAATGATGTTGCCCAGAAGACGGTGGATCTATTCTGCCTACATAATCCAGTGCCCAAGTTTGAAATGGTCCTGGAGTCACTATTGGGTTAAGTGGCCCAGGAATCAAAACTTTAGCTCCATGCACCTGACACTGATGGCATCTAAGTACTTTGTTATAACAGTCTTTGTGCATTGTTGGCCAATAATTGAAGTTGCATGCCTGATCACCACCTGTAACCTGCAGGATGTTAACAAAAGTAATCTAGAATCGGATTAAGCCATGCCCACAGAGAAAACGTCTAAAAAGACAACCTGATTTTTGAGCACCGTAAACTTTTACCAGCAGCAAAATCCTGTTTGCAAGATCTGGTTGCAAGACGACCAAAGGTTTTTAGTCTCTCTAACCTGCCCTGCATGCTCCATAGCATAAGCCTCGCCTGCAAGTAGAAATTATTATATCACAAAAGCTTCTAACCTTTAAAACAAAGGACAGAGGTCTTACCTGAAGATTATGGAGCAAATACTCTTTAGGCCTCAAGGCAAAGAAGATCCTATATAAAGAGCTCTGTAGCAGTCTTATATTCAGATGTGCTGAAGAAATCATATTACACATAAGGCTATGGGATATACCACCAATAAGGCCATAAGCAATGGAGTATATCAAACGCATAAGGATCATGGTTGAAAAGGCAGGAATGCACAGAGATTGATAAAGTAGTTAAAATACATTTGCAACTTTTGATCTTCCTGATGCAGCAGAGAGATGGAGCTTTGCCAGAAGGATCAGTGATTAAGGCTTTACTGAATGTCCAAAGTAGAAACACTTTTTTGCCAAAGATATGTTTGAATGGGGTATCTATTGTACAATAGCAAGAAAACTTGCAAAAAATCGTTAGCCACATATACCTCCTTGGATAAGCGTCTGCCATGAATCTCTAGAGGCAGTAGCAAAGAACGCAATGATGCCAACCAACTTGCAACCTAACCCTGCTCCACCATAGTTGCTCCACCAAGTACCTGATGTTAAAGACACCATAAGAATGAGCATGGTCGTTTTGAACTTCAAAAAAAAAAAAAAGAGCAAAAATACTTGTTATTTGCCACAACGACCATCTTGAAAAGCCAGTTGTTAAGACTGGAGCCAGAACTGCTACTCATTTGCAATGGCCGGAATCGCAACCTCAAGGCAGATCCGTCGACTCTAAAATGCAAAATATCATCTGAATGAATTGCTGCATAGAACCCTGGCTATGCAGAGCCAAGACTGGAGCCGAACCTGTTCAAACACACCTTTAGAAACCCCGGAGCTACCTGTAAGCCAAGATTGGCCGAAATTGCAACCTAAAGGCCGATTCATCCACTCCAAATTGCAAAATGCCATCTATTGCACATAAATTTACAAAGCACCTGATGAATAAAGCATGCCAATCCAATTGGCGAACATGCATGGGGGCGACATCTGCAAGAAGGGATATGGGCATCTGCTAAAGTCTCGGAATCGATAAGGCAACCCCAAAACATAGAATTTGGTAATCAAACGCAAAACTACAAACTCGATTTTTGGGATACCTGGAAAGTAGAAATTATTATATCACAAAAGCTTCTAACCTTTAAAACAAAGGACAGAGGTCTTACCTGAAGATTATGGAGCAAATACTCTTTAGGCCTCAAGGCAAAGAAGATCCTATATAAAGAGCTCATGCTTGATCTTATATTGGATGTCTTTGAAGAAATCATATTACACATAAGGCTATGGGATATACCACCAATAAGGCCATAAGCAATGGAGTATATCAAACGCATAAGGATCATGGTTGAAAAGGCAGGAATGCACAAAGATTGATAAAGTAGTTAAAATACATTTGCAACTTTTGATCTTCCTGATGCAGCAGAGAGGTGGAGCTTTGCCAGAAGGATCAGTGATTAAGGCTTTACTGAATGTCCAAAGTAGAAACACTTTTTTGCCAAAGATATGTTTGAATGGGGTATCTATTGTACAACAGCAAGAAAACTTGCAAAAAATCGTTAGCCACATATACCTCCTTGGATAAGCGTCTGCCATGAATCTCTAGAGGCAGTAGCAAAGAACGCAATGATGCCAACCAACTTGCAACCTAACCCTGCTCCACCATAGTTGCTCCACCAAGTACCTGATGTTAAAGACACCATAAGAATGAGCATGGTCGTTTTGAACTTCAAAAAAAAAAGAGCAAAAATACTTGTTATTTGCCACAACGACCATCTTGAAAAGCCAGTTGTTAAGACTGGAGCCGGAATCGCTACTCATTTGCAATGGCGGAATCGCAACCTCAAGGCAGATCCGTCGACTCTAAAATGCAAAATATCATCCGAATGAATTGCTGCATAGAACCCCGGCTATCTGCGAGCCAAGGCTGGAGCGAACCTGTTCAAACACACCTTTAGAAACCGGAGCTACTCAGAAGCCAAGATTGGCCGAAATTGCAACCTAAAGGCCGATTCATCCACTCCAAATTGCAAAATGCCATCTATTGCACATAAATTTACAAAGCACGATGAATAAAGCATGCCAATCCAATTGGCGAACATGCATGGGGCTTACATCCGCAAGAAGGGATATGGGCATCGCTAAAGTCTCGAATCGATAAGGCAACCCCAAAACCTAGAATTTGGTAATCAAACGCAAAACCACAAACTCGATTTTTGGGATACCTGGAAAGTTTTCCGGCAGCTAAAAGCTTCTAGACCTTAGAAAACTAACACGAAAAAAAATCTAAAAAGTTTTTTGGCATGTCGGAAAAACCAAATTTAAACAATAGATATTCTTCAACACCTTGTTACTAGATTCAGCCTGCCGTTGCCTTGTGGGTAGTAAGAAGTGCTCTTTGTATGTCTGATTTTCATAGCCTTACACAAAGCCTGCACCACATCATTTATGAAATGGCCCGCCCGTCGAGTCAACAATTTGTATGGTACTCCAAACCTGCTACATATGTTTTCCAAAAGGAATTTTGCTGTTGTTTGAGCTGTGGCTTCTCTGAGGGCTGCTGCTTCTACCCACTTGGTGAAAAGATCGGTGGCCACCAGGATATAATGATGTTGCCCATAAGGCGGTGGATCTATTCCCGCCTACATAATCCAAAGGCCCAAGTTTGAAATGGTCCTGGAGTCACTATTGGGTTAAGTGGCCCAGGAATCAAAACTTTAGCTCCATGCACCTGACACTGATGGCATCTAAGTACTTTGTTATAACAGTCTTTGTGCATTGTTGGCCAATAATATCCTCCCCTTAGTATCTTCCTCACTGTCGCTTTACTTGAGTAGTGACCTCCACATGTTCCAGCATGACATTCTTCTATGACCATTCCTTGTTCAACTTCATCCAAACATCTAAGGTATAGGCCTGACCTGTCCTTATAGCACAGCACATCACCAACAATCACATATTTAAGGCAATTTTCCTTAAATCTTCGTGCACTCTCCTTAGTGAGATCCTTTGGCACCAACTGATATACTAAATAGTCTACAATTGGTTTCATCCATGATTCTTCAAACTTAATGAACAAGGTCTCCCACGACTGACCTGCATATTCTTTCTCGTTCACATTTTCATCGTCCCCTTCAAGGCACAAATCATGGTTATAAAACGCATATGGAAGATAGGCACTAGGGTTCCTTTGCTTATTATATGCTTCAATTTTCAAATCAAACATTGACAACTTAGCAGCCCACCTGTACAATTTATCTACTACCTTTGCCCATAAGAAATCTCATGGGGTTGTGCTTCATATACATAGAAACCTGCTGATGGAGGAAGAGATATCCTTGTTTATCCACGAGATAAATAAGAGCCGCCGCATACTTCTCACTTGTAGGATATCTTGCTTCTGCAACGCTCCATTGCTTCCCAGCAAACTTAATCAGTTTCTTATCTTGCATCAAGACCAACCCTACAACTCTTGCCGTTACAGTTATGTATGCTTCAAAGGGTCTCATGTAGTCTGGCCTCTCCAGAAAGGTTGCAACACTCAAATTGGTCATTATAGTCTCGAATGCTTTCTGACATGCATCATCCCATGAAACCTTCATGTATTTACTCTTAGCTTTTGACACAGCACCCACCCGAGTGAGTTTTGTAATAGGTGACACTATGTAAGAAAAATTTGGCACATGAATTCTTAAGAAGCTCATCATACCCACCAATTTCTTTACCTCCTTGAGATTCCTCGGAGCTGGCAATGCTTTGATTAAGTCCACCTTGTTTTGATCAGCCTGCACTCCCTTAATTGACACCTTGTGACCAAGGAGCACCCCTGCATCTACATTGAACACACATTTCCTCGGGTTTAGGCATACATTCCCTGCTTGACAAAGCTCCAAAACAGTATGCACAAATTTAACGTGCTGCTCCCTTGATGTCCCTAGGCACAAATCATCCAAAAACACCCTGAACTTTTCTCTAGGCATGGTTTCGAATACTTTATCCATTGTTTTCTGAAAAACAGATGGTGCATTCATTAATCCAAACGGCATCTTAACCATTGCAAAAGTACCCCTGGCTGATCTTCTTGCCTTACCGCTATCTGATTAAAACCTGAGAAACCGTCCAGAAATGAATACTTTTCACTTCCTGCTAGTACCTCCTCCAAAAATGGTAACGGATAAAACTCTTTTTTGGTTGCTTTATTCAACTCTTGATAGTCTACGCAAATTCTTAGCCTTTTATTCTTCTTCCTCACTGGAACTATGCATGACACCCATTCTGGATTATCAATATGCCTGATCAGTCCTGCCTCCAACATTTTGTCAATCTCAACCTTAATCAGCGGCTCCAATACTGGGTTAATTCTCCTAAGCCTTTGGACGATAGGCTTACTCCCATGTTTTAGCTCAATATGGAATTCGCCAATCTCTGGAGGTATTCCTTTCAATTCAGGATAATCCCAAGCAAAAACATCTGCATGCTGCTGAAAAATTGTGAGGGACTCTTCTTCTTCGGCAGTAGTATTCATCCCAATGCTCAAAGTCCTTACTTCTTGCTTCTTAGTTATTTGGACCGTTTTTAAATCTACTTCTTCCTCGGTGTCAATTATCAAAATAGGGTGCATTTGTTCTAATTCCCGTTCATCCATGTCATCCTCTTCTGCAGCACCTTCGCTCAAATGATTCAACAATGCTTGTTTGCAAAGACGGTCAGCATCCATGTTCTGCCCTCTAGGTACATGGCTTATATTCCAATCTACAAAAGTTTGCAGAAGCACCTGGGCTCTTTGATGATACGCTAACATATCAGGATGTCTCACTCGGTACTCACCTTCCACTTGCTTGCATACTAACATTGAATCCCCATATATTGACAAATGCGTGATGCCAAGCTCCTTGGCTGCTATCAGCCCCATAACTAGGGCCTCATACTCGACTGCGTTTGAGGTGATTCCTTGTACCGTTTTGCTTCCAATTTGCAGCACATTCCTTTCGCCATCCTTAAGCACCATCCCTGCTGCAGCCACTCCAGCGAGTTTAGATACTCCGCCATCAAACCAGAGGAGACCCTTAACCGGTTTAATTTCTGTAGCCATTGTGTTTTCAACACCTATTGTTGCTGGATATTGTGATTGCAGACCATTCTTTTGTAGGAATTCATGACTGCACTTTTATTTTCCATAAGCCTCAGACATTAGTGATAGATGATAGACCCCTTGACCATATGATTCCAGTAATTCTTCCATACCCACAAAGTTAGTGTGTCCCTGTATTTCTGCTGCATGTCCTTCTGCCAATTTCTCAACCCTTTTTGTTCCATCGGAAATTGAGCAAGTTCCCATTTTCCAAATGGGTCTAGCATCGACTGTTTTCATCCATTTCCTTCCCAACAACAGATCGTACAAGTCTTCCTCGCCTCCCTCAAATGCCACCACTATAAAATCTACATGTGCTGCAATTCCTTCAACCCTCACTTCACAGTTTGAAATGATTCCCAGGGGCTTAATTCTACCATTTGCAAACGTCTTAAGCACGCATTTTGACGATGTGTCAATGGTCAGGCCTAGTCTTTTCATCACATGATAAGGCATTATGCTTAACCCTGACCCTCCATCCACAACTACATGGGTTAGATGCGTATTTGCAACCTCCGCTGAACATTTCAACACTCCTGGATCATCATCAGCCCTTGGCAATACCAAATGCGCACTCGCAAGATCTCCGAGCTGCTCCTTTTCTCCTAGAGATGCTCGCAGCAACTGGTCTCTATAGGATGGTGCTACCCTTAATAAAGTTGCCAGATCCACTGTCACCTTTGAATTTTTTAGCAATAGCTCCAACTCATTGTGATGAGTCACAATTGGTTCACGGTTCTTAGGTGGTGGAGGAACGTGGATTGGTTCGACACTCCTGTGAATAACTTTGCCATGTTCACCTGCCACTGTTTGCTGCTTATGTCTAGTCTGCACTGCTAAAATTCCCTCCTCTGCTTCAGAGATTGCATCTATAAAATATGAACCACCGCTCTCAGGCTGCTTTCCTTTGATGTTTTGTGCCTCTTGTTTTGTTATGTATTCCCTGATCCGACATCTATCTTCCTTGTGTCCAACTTTCTTGCAAAAGTCACAAACGGGGCATTCTTTTCCAAAATGCCCTCTTTTACTACATTTGGGACAAACTCTCCACCAGCAGCACATGCTCTCTGGGTGCCCTGTTCTCTCACAAAAGGAGCATGGTTTCAGACTTACCTCAGCTGGCTGCGAGGGAGGTGGTTGTGTCAACATTCTTTCAGCCAATTGTTTGGACACTTCCATGAGACTCATCATGCTTGCCTCTAATTTGCTTGTCACCTTGGCCACCTCATTCTTAACTTCATCTTCTATCTTAGTTCTCTTTCCAACTGCATAACAATGTTCTACTTCCTTGTCTGCACTAAGTTCATCTACATCTTCTTCTATGGCATATATCACGCGTGCCACTTCTATTACCTTTGTGAAGGCTGCATGTATTGAATTTATTCCCCCTAGTGCTTGTATTTTACTCATTTTCCTGTGTAACTTAGGCTGTGGCTTCAACCCATTTACAAAAGCATGTATCATATGGAAATTTGGTGTTTCTACATCATGCTGCTTGCACTTGAGAAGGTAGAGGTTAAACCTCTCAACATAAGAATGTATGTTCTCTCCTCTCCTAATTTGCATAGTGTGCAACTCCTGCAGCAATCCACCTTGTGTAACACCTCCACCAAACCTGTCAAAGAAAGCCTGCTGCAATTCTTCCCAATCTGCTATTCCTAGGCTTTCTTGATAAAGCAACCAAGCCTTTGCTTCTCTTTTCAATGCCAGCTTTAGAACTTGTTGTCTAGTACCTTTTTTCTTCCCATACTCTTCATAATAATCCTCAAGCTGTTGCCAGAACTCCTGAGGGTTTCCTGCTCCATCGAAGGTGGGAGTTGGTACTGGCATAGTGACTTCTATCTGGTAAGGAGGAGGAAGAGAAGCATTAATTTGAGTGATGGTCGTCTCCTCTGTGATGCCAGCAGCCCCTGCCTCTTGTTTATCATCAATCTGAACTTTTTTGGGTGGCATGTTGTATGCCAGAATACTAGATCCCAATGGATCTCGGTAGGACCTCCAAAGATGTTGCACTCAGAAGTGTGTACCTCGGTACAACACCTAGACTATCGAACGGTTTCTTGAATGAATTCTTCTCTCCTTGAGTATTTAAGCTGAAGTGAATGCAAAGTGGTATCCCAACACAAACGAGTTAGCCCTCCCTCGTAACAATTCTAACCATCAACAACCAACAACAAGCTTATAGAATTTTTTCTTCAATTTGCATCTCACATTCATTTTTTTCAAACAAATTTATTACACAACTAAAACCTTCACAGCATTCGATCTCCACAAATTCTTTATTGCTCATAAGGATTGCCCAAACAAAATATCTATTGATGTTTAGAATAGACAAATGTTTTCACTTCCTAATCGTCTCAACATTCCAAGTTTTCACAAAATCTTAATGGTTGGTTAACCTTCATATTCTTGAATAATTTCGAGTTCACCAAATCGCCTCTTCTAGCTGCCGGGAACTGGAGATATTCTGCCGCCTCTGCTCCTTATCTTTCCCAATCTATTTCCATTTGGTCCGGCACTTCTTCAGCATTCGGCCATGTCCCTTGGAGGTTTCTAATTCAAGTTCATTTCGCGCGCGAGTTTTCAGACCCAAACATTTACTGTAGCAATGAAATATTGCATATTAGGCTCCTTAATTTCGCTTTCATATATTACCTTCATATAATGGTCGTTCACCCATAGTAGCCATAAGATCTTTAAGTAATGACTTCTTTTTCAATTTCGAGTCTTTCTTGAACTTCAGACCATGCATAGGTCCAAATTGTAAATGACTCAGTGTATCTGTAAGGCAACAATAAAAACTGAGCATCATGTTCACAACTGCATTTTTCTTCCTTGTAGATATAACAAACCCAATAAGTCATGATTTTCAGACTTGGCAAAATGAAATTTGCCCATTTTGATCAACTGCTCATATACTCATCAGCACTCTTAAATTTTTTTTAACTGATAACACAAATCCCACTTAAAAGGCTAACGTGAACTCTTCTTCTACTGATGTAAGCAAACAATATGATTTCTCAAATCGAAAACCTGTTTTCTCACATCCAAACAATTTAACAATACGCCTAGCTACAGTAATTCTGCCACTTGCCTGCACCTTGCTGAGTACATACATGTCAACCTTCTCATATCTTGCCATCTTTCCTTTTTTTTTTCTTTTTATTGCAACATAACAGTTACTGCTTGGCTGCTATATAGATTCTGCACCATGATAACTCCTTCATGGCCAAGGTGTGTTCATAAACACGCCAAGAGGTGTTCCAACACACCAGGGCTTCTTGCAAACTCGTGGCTCCTCCTAACTAGTTCTAGAAAATGACTTAACCTGCAAAACACACAAAATGTTAGATTAAAAACCATCATCCAATTAAATTGGGATTATGTCAACTCCAAAATCACGCCAACCTGCTATTGTCTTCTAGAAGCACAATTTCATTATAATGGGAAAATTTTTAGTAAACTGGAATTTTTTTATTTTGGGGGTTGTATAGACCTTATGCAGGGGTTGAGTACCCTGTATCATAGACCTTATGCAGGGGTTGTATACACCACCATGAAATATTTAGAAAACATATTTACTCGGTATCATACACCTTCTGCATGTGTTAGGTACACAGGTATGACACCCATGTATCATACATATATTTTTAAGATACATGAATAGATTTATAGACCTTCTGCAGGTGTATGATACACGTGAGTAGTACACATGTATCATACATATGTTTATAGCATACAAGCCTCAACCAGTCTTACATCCTTCTTTTGGCAAAATTTGAATAAATGCACCTACTGCTTCACCAATGTTATCTGCACCCCAGCATATGATTGGAAGTTCAATAGGCACCACAGATTTCGTGATCTCTGTTGCTACATTCAATGGATCAACATCCTTGCCATGAAGGGTGGCTCTCTTTACCCCAAATGGCATGTATAATTGCCCTCGTTGGCGCTCCCCAAATGGCTCCATGGGGGGTGCCCCCGGGGGTATACCTGGCCCCCTCCCCCTCCTCCCCCCCCTCCCCCTTTCCCCAACCCCCCATTTGGGGGGTATATATACTCCCCCTAGCAACTAACCGAAATGGGGGTATCCCTTCCCCCCACCCCCCCCCACCACCACCCCCCAAATGGCGCCATTTGGGGGTATAATTTTTTTAAAAAAAAAAAAAAAAAAAAAAAAAAAAAAAAAAAAAAAAAAAAAAAAAAAAAAAAAATTGGCGGATGCAAATGGCGCCATGGCGCCATTTTGGCGCCATTTATGGCGCCATTTGCATCCTCAAGGTGCCATGTGGGGGTATATCTGCCCCCCATGGCACCCCCAAATGGCACCATTTGAGGGGTATACCTGCCCCCTCTGGCACCCCCCAAATGGCGCCATGGAGCCATTTGAGGGCTCCAAATGGCACCCCAAATTGCTCCATAGCGCCATTTGGGGGGTATACCTACCCCCTCTGGCACCCTCCAAATGGCGCCATTTGGGTGGTATACCTGCCCCTGGCACCCCCCAAATGGCGCCATGAAGCCATTTGAGGGCTCCAAATGGCGCCCCAAATGGCTCCATTTGGATGTATACATGTGATGAATGGCTCTAACAAAAAGACGATGCATATTGAAAAACTTACCTGGATATGGTGGTCACCATTTTGGTGAAAAAACTATCGGCGACTGGAGTATATGGATCTTGTAAGAATATTGCGGCGCTCAAAAAAAAGCCCAAAACCCCGTGCAAAACGACTAATGTTACCTGAAAATAAATGACTGCAAGAAGCCGCCTAGAAGTGCCGATCGGTATGGAACCATCGAAGACCCTGCATCCGCCTATAGAAGGATCTATACAAGCGCCTAAAGAAATGATATGTCGAGCAGCAACAACAAATTTGGGATTTCAAATTTTGAATTTCAAATTTGGGCGGGCGGAGGGCTTTCAAATTTGGGCGGGCGGAGGGGTTTCAAATTTGGGCGGGCATTTTTAAATTTTTTCGCCTTCCACGAGCCGCCATACCCACCGCCCGGCCGCCACCTACATTCAGCCGCTTCCCGCGCTGCGACTACCGGCGCCGACCGCTTTGCCGGTGGCGGCTTTTGCTACTAGATGGCCTATTGGACCTAGCGCCAGCGCCTGCTGCTAGATGGCCGCCGCCTACATCCCGTTTGCAAGCGCCGCCTACATCCCCCGCTTCCGCCGCTGCGAAAGCCATACCGGCGCCCGCCTTCCATTTGCCAGCGGCGCCTGCTGCTAGATGGCCCATTGGAGCTAGCGCCAACGCCAGCGCCTGCAGCTAGATGGCCTAGCGCCTAGTGCCAGTGCCAGCGCCAACGCTTAGCGCCTTTGTTTTCATCACTCTAGACACTAAAGATATCAAGAATCATGAAGGCAAGTCTCCAAGGCAAAGGTAGGTCTTCTTTTACTTGATTTTTTAGTTTTCCTAGTCAAATAGCACCAGTTTCTTGAATATATGTTTGCTTGATGCATATTGAGGATGCAAATGGCATGCATCCTTAGCATGATCTGCTTTATTAAATGCATGTTGAGGAATGCAAAGGGCGCCATGGCGCCATTTGCATTCATCACCATGCATTTGGTCCAGATGTTATATCAAATGCATGCTGTGGATGCCTCATCATGTTTGGAAATGGCACCTTGAGGATGCAAATGGCGCCATGGCGCCATTTGCACCCGCAACACCAAAAAAAATTTCAAAAAAAAAAAAAAAAAAAATTTTTTTTTTTTTTTTTTTTGAATTTTTTTTTTTGCAAATGCGCCATGGCGCCATTTGCACCCCAACACCCCTTTTTTTTGGGGGGAAATTTTTTTGGGTGCTGGGGGTGTAAATGGCACCATGTTGCATCCTCAAGGTGCCATTTCCAAGCATGCTGAGGATGCAAATGGCGCCATGGCGCCATTTGCATTCACTAGCATGCAAAAAAAATATGTTGAGGATGCATTCACCAGCATGCATTTGGTCTGCTATAGCAAATGCACGTTCAGGTATGCCAGGAGATTTGTTGTGGAGTCACCTTCGTCCAGCTTGGTACCACTGAAGATTTTAGTCACGATGAGTTCAAAATGCGGCTTACAACTTTGACGAAGAGGCATTTAGTGGGGCAGGATTTGACATTCTTATGAATGTTGGCAAAGAAAAGCATGATCCTACTAATGGCAGTGATTCAATTCAGCAACAAATTTCGTATTTTAGCTTCATAAACAAATTTTCTTGATGTGTAAATTTGTCAATTTCAGAAGTTAATGATGCCCTTCTTCCTGTAAAATAGGTAAAACTTGCTAACTTAAGTTGCAGTATTTTTTTTTTTGTTGTTTTTCCCCCCCTCTCTAATATTAATGGCGCCAATAAATGGCACTTTAGATGCATTTTTTTTGCTAAATTGCGCCATAATTGCTCAAAAAATCGTCATAAAATGGATTAAAAAGGATTTTCATCCCTAATTGGAATCACGAAATTTCTCATTTTAATGAAATTGTGCTTCTAGGGGGTTTTTGTTTTTTTTAATCTTTTTTTTTGGACTTCAAAAATAACATAAGGTTGCGATTCACGTGTGACTTTTCATATGCGAATTGAAATATGCAGAAATGAAGAGCAAGTTGCTAACATAGATGAGACAAATATTGCTTGCTCAATAGATGATAATATTAGGTTTGATAATAACAAATTGCATTATTTGCGAGGCAATTCCAGACTCGAAATTATCGATACATGGCACAAATATCATACAAAAATATCATATATTCCAATAAAACATTAAGGGATCAATCCATGTTTTTCCACGTATTTAACAAGGTGTGGTTCCATGTCAGCCGTTCTATCCAGTTCTGGGTACGAATCTAACACTTCACCCACCGTCATCCCCATAGCCAAATTATGCATAATAGACACAAACTTCACCAGAAAATCATCTGTCCCAAAGTTTTTTGGATCGTAAGATGGTGGATTCAGGGCCTGTGTTTGATTGTAGAAGCATTTGAGAGCATCATCATCCACTATGATTATATCATCCTTATTCTCGATACCAAGTTCGTCCATCATGTTACTCAAGTGTTTGATGAAGATAGGCTTGCCTGTTGGATCCTTGGGATTAGTGAACTTCACACATTTGTTCGATCCCAAAGGGTCAACCAATTTCACGCATTTCCCCCAGTGCCTCCAAAGTATCCTTGATGTTCCTTAGTTCCATGGATGACCAAATACCAACTCGAAATAACCTGAATGCCTCGTCTAGCATCTCCTTCAAGTGCGGCCGCGGATAGATCCACTTGGTGTTTGATTCTACTGGTGTCTGATGAAACTGTTCTCTAGCCACTTTATTTTTTGGAAAAGTCTTGCAAAGGACTCCGTTTAGGTCGAACACCACAACCTTCTTAGAAACGCAATGGAAGCTGAAACATCAAACATGTATCCGGTCGACCCAAGATACGATAACACAAACAATACAAACGCGCCAAGCGTGATTTGAAATAGTCATAACCAAATCGCGCTCGGCGTGATTTAGTTTGACAACGAAAAATAATCAAAGCACGCTTGGCGCGATTTAATTCAAAGGTAATACAAATTAAATCACGCAGCGTGGCTATTTCGTGGGTAAGGCCATACCTATCATCTTCGGTTTATTGCCGTCATCGGCGTCATTCTCCCCTCGCCACCCTTAATCTTCCGTCTTCTTCGATTTGTTAGAATTGTTATTTTCTATTAGTTCCGCTGCGTCCTTCACAACTGACATTATTTTACTATTGATTTGGCAAACCTGTGAATCACTAGAGCCGCCTTCGTTGCCTTCATTTTCGGTTTCCCTGTCAATTATTTCATTGTTAACCTGTGAATCTACTCTATTGTTGCTTGCATCACCCGTAATGTGGGCAAGGATATTCCCTAAGTTAAGCGCCATCCGCGATTACTTTGAGCAACCGGTTTAGCAGCTATTTGTTCATTCTTTGCTTTCCTTATCAGTGCAGATTACTAGTTCCCTCTCCGGGGAGCAACGTCCACTTTCGAATTGGACAAGTCTCTGAGACTTTTGATTCTTGATGATTTCAGGTTGCCATAAGGGCCTTTAGGAGACTTGGCAAGCACATGCATGAGGAATGGTTCAAGAAAGTCTTTGGCCTGCTCATCACTCACAAAGCGTTGACATCTTCTTGCACCCATAAGAGCCTCTCGGGCAATATAACCTCCAACATGAAGCTCCAAGCAGGTTGTATCAATTGGAGCAAATGCCTCGACGAGGTAAGCAGCCATAGGCGGGGAAATCCATTTTTATTTAAGGGGCCCTTCTCCTTAGTTTGTAGCTCGTGCTTGATTTCCCCACTTAGGAGGGGGTCCCGATCCTCATCCTCTTCGACTCATCACATTCGACCGTGATCCCGATCCGTATGAAAGAATATAGTTCTTAAGTCGGATCATCTAGAAGAAAACATTCCCATGCACCGCTATTGTCACCCTTGGCCTTAGCAATATCATATTCCTCGTCGGCAAAGATGGATATCATAATAAAGATCACATGTGCCATCTTCCATTCTCGTTTGTGACTCATTATCCTTAACATCATATATTAGGCATCCCTCCCTAATAACTTTGAGGCACTCCGGATCATGAGCAGCCAGATAGTGCATGCAGATGTGACTCACCAAGGACAAACGATGACAATAGTGAAGGACCTCTCGGTTGTCAATCCTATACACGGTGGTAAAGAAGCTCTTGTAGTCCTTTCCGGTTCATGCCCATATCTCCTCTCCCACCCCTGGCTGTCCAACACAAAGAGTGATATATTTTTAAGGCCGAAGTTGAATCGGCAAGAGACCTTTGTACCCAATGGAGACTGAATCTTTGGATGGTGTCGTCTTCTCGATAATCTTCTTCACAAGGGCCACTTTTCTTCTCAACTCGGCCCGATTACCTTAGGGGGTAGAGTCTCCTTATGTTTTGTATTTTTAGCCTTCCAATTCTTTAGGAAGTCCTTTGACCAGAATACAAACTTCTTGATGTCATCATTCTTGACCTTGTATTTGTCCAAAGCAATCCAATTTCGGATAATGCCACATCCCCCGATAGCCTTTGTAACTCGGCTCCCTCACAGGTGACTTCATTTGTACGTACATCCTTTACATGATGCAGCACTCAACGAAGGACATCCTATCCTTGGTGAAAGCACCCTTCTTGTATAAGACTTCCTTCTTTTAAGCCTTGGTCACCCAAATGGTCTCGGCGTCGTCTAGCCCCCCGAGTCTTTCTCATCTCTGTCACATTCAAGTCAAAGATGCTTACATCACGGGAGGCACCCTACCCATAGTATCTGGCGGCTTCCCTTGTGCATAAGCGCCCCGAATTCATTCCACTTGAGCCATCTTGCCTCCTTACAAAACACAATCTTATACGAAGCTGTTGGTCCCGACTGCTTTGGATGAGCTTCGGAAGGATCCGCAATGTCATCACCACCTTTTTCTTTGATTTTCTTGCGTCTTCTTCTTCTCTGTATAATTATGCATGCCGAGTCCGCTCCAGCAGCTTGAATAGCCTCGGACTTTGACTTCGCCTGCAATGCGGTGGGCAATGGGCAGCCATATTCCACCCATTGCTGACGGGCGTGGCGCGGTTGTTCAACGTATGGACCGCAATAGTACGGACATTGAATCATTATCATAGAATAGAAACACGCGGTAGCGATTTGAATAGAATTGATGAAGAGAAAAATCACGCTGGCGTGAAATGAATAAAGTTACTAATGCAATTCACGCCAGCGTGCTTTCAAATCAAACCAATTCCGCCCGGCGTGTTTTTCAAATCAATCGAATTCCGCCCGCGTGTTTTCAAATCAATTGGTTGACTTGAAAACACGCCTGGCGTGAATCGATTGATTTCAAAACACGCTGGGCGGAATTGGTTTGATTTGAAAGCTGCGCTGGCGTGAATACAATTTATGAAACCAGGTTGATTACCTTTTGTATAGAAATGTCTTCCCATTTCATTCAAAGTTGCACTAATCTCAGCCAAATCTGCGGTGAAGTATTGGTATCCAAGATACGACACCTCCTATACATATAGTGATTGTAGAACACTTTTTGGCCTGTTTGTTCTGCCTGACTGATGATGGCCTTTTGTGCCTCAACGGAATGCTTTGCCCGTCGATGATGACATATTTAATATCATCACTTGATAATAGCTCCTGGATGTTTGTCCACACAGCAGGCTTGTTCGAGATCATATCCCAAGGTAGCACATCCGCTGGCATAGGCATTTGACCTGGATTACTAATCATGCTCGAACAATCTCCATGGCATGTCTTTGGATCATATCTCCCGCTAACATAAATGGAGCTTGGTGAACGGATGAGGGACTTCACATGGATCGCAAAAGTTTCCTTAAGACCCAATGGATAATGGTCAGCATACTTATTCAGCTTGTTCATGGCCTCTAGCTGCGCCACCCTGTCCTGTTCATTCTCAAAAACGAAGCCTCCATGCCTTCGACAAACCGCAGTTGAACATTCTTCCCTAGATCTAGGACCCTTTTAGAAGCTTTCAAGTCAGCTAATTCCCTAGCTTGCTGCAAATAGTGACTTGGTGTTGGTTTAGTGAACATGCCTCTACGCACAGCTGTAACCCCTTGGCAAATAGATATTGGCGTAACTGCTACATTGGTTGGCCAACCATACTTAAAACATGTCTCACCGTTCACATCTGTCTTCATGAACGTATCCTTGTATGCAGTAGCTCTACAGTGAGTAAGTCTGAGCAGATCTTTCTTCTGCTTCTGTGTAATCTCCAAGAGCAATTTGCAGTTGGTGTCATCCTCTTCCTCACAAGAGATTAGGATCCCTTGTTTGGCCATCTTGTCTGCTTCCTTTTTCCTCGAGAAGAGAGTTAAGTCGAGCTTGCCATTTGTCTTGGCAAGGTCAACGTACCACTCGGCACCCTCGTCCATTTCCTTTAGGCAGGGTCAGTGGTTGCTATAAGAATCGGCCCTTCATCATCTAAGGTGAGATCATATGGTACTGCATCTGGGTCGTCTGCCCTTGCTTTCTTGGCAGGATTAGAACCCGAATTAGTAGGGGTTTTCTTCCTCTTGAGCACTGCAAATGAAGATGAGCACTTTTTAGAGTACTTTTCAGAACAAGAGATCACGCTTGGCGTGCATTTAAACCTAAATTAGTACAAATCACGCTTGGCGTGTTGGTATCTCCTATTATTGACCATGCTATGCGTTAATTTGAAACTAAATTATTTTGCATCCACATTTTAAGCTACATACCCTTCATGAATCCATATTTCACACTATTTAACCTCATTGAACATTGCTATCTCCAACTGTCTAACACCGCTATATTCTATATATAAAACAGAGCAAAATTATGTTCTCTAAGCGGACAATCGAGCATTAATCGATGTTAATACTTAAAATTCATGCAAAGCATAATAACTCAAACTCATGCAAAGCATATTAAGTGAAAGGAAATATCTCAAATTCATGCAAGCATAATACTCTCCACACAAAGGTGTATTACGTGGCAAATTAAATACCTTGAATAGGGTTACGTGGTATACGTGGTATTACGATCAACGTCCTCTCAAAACTTGAGAAGAGCCGGGTTTAGAGATTCCTCTTCCACCGCTTCCCTCGCCCCGTCGCCTCGACCTCGATTCGCTTTAGAAGACATCTCTCGAGTAAGCCTAGTAACAGAGTCGGAAGGTCATTTCGGATCTGGCCGAGCTGCTTTCGAAGAAATAGCTTTTCACATGCGAGAAATAGAGAAATTTGAATTTCAAGAAAACACAAAATGCAGTTTCGAAATATTCTTGACACATACAAATAATAATGACGAAGACCCGTCCGCCGACTTCTTTCATTAAGTTTTTAAAATCCCGCCAAATTTATCCCGCCTAAACGTAGTTAACCTAATCTTTCTTCTAATTGAATTTTTCCGACCGCCAGGAGTTTCCATAGCGCCTTCAAACTTCTCAAATCACCAGAGACTCAAATCAGCTTCTCAAGAATGGCTCTGCATTCGGTACTCATCTCATTCCAATAGCTTGAACATTAATTTCCAATAGTAGGTGTTCGAATAGCAATTTTCTGCGATTGTCGAAGATGAATGTTTCATGTTAACTACAAATCGAGAAAAGGAAAGTAGGATTATGCAAGATCGACTCCATCGATCCGATCAGTAAACTTGTCATGGAATTCGCCGGGGATAAGTATGTCCGAAGTTACTGTTGATTAATCTTCTTTGCGCTATGGATGAAGCTTTACCTCATGAGACACCGGTGGGGATACGGTTGGAGAAAGTGTTGGAACATTTGTTGCATGGCCAAGAAACCGCTTAAAAAAGGTATGTAACATGTATTACATTGTAGAAATATAGAAGTAGACAAAATTTGTTGTATTCATTGGAAAAAGATTACAATTGTATATAATGCGGATAAAATTTGGATAAACCGGACAAAATCGGACCTCTTTGTTTCAAGCCCGTCCTCCCAGTAGGAGTAGCCGGGCTATCGACATCTCCCATTTCCATTGCGGGGCATAGTGAATTCTTCCGGTAAAACCCGGCAAAAACACCGGGCTCTAGCTCCACCACCCCCTTTGCTCCACCTCCACCTCTGCTCCTCCTCCTGCTCCACCTCCACGCTCCATTGGTTGAACCTCCAATGCATCATTATAGCGCTTCTTGATAGTGGTTCCATTGGTTGAGCCATCTCCATTGCATCATTATCCGCTTTGTGGTAGTGGTTCGTGTTGGGGCATCCGGGCATAGAGGCTAACCACTAAGAAACGCTAGCTCCTCATTTTGAATCTCGGTGACGGATGCGAGATTCACTCTCGATCAATGCATGTCTTTGCATTCTCGGTGATTAGATAAGAGGCGAGCCTCCCGATGCGATTGCAAGGGCCCCGAGCCCCAGATCTATCATTGCCCTCCGCTCTGCTTGCCATCATCATTACTTGATCCAAGTACTCCGGGGTTGCAAGATCGGTGCTCCGGCCGGGCGGTGCTCGGTTGCGGTTCAACCGGACCGAGATTGGAGCGAAAACCGAGCCGGGGCGGTGGATTGCTGGCCCAAATGTAATTCCAATCCATCTTCGCCACCAACCGGGTGATTAATGTAACCGGCATCTATCAATAGGAAGTGGCCCGAGTATCAGTATTCACGCCTGGCGTGTTATATTTCTTTATTTATAAACTTAGAAACTAAGAGACACGCCCGGCGTGTTTAGCGTAAAAGTTGAAAGTAGGGATACAATTGTTTGCACGCTCAGCGTGTAAACTGCTATATAGGAAAAACTATACACGCTCGGCGTGCATTCAGTAGCCAGCGTGTAAATAATTGCCTGGCCTTTATCTATTTACTTATCTATCTATGCATGTACAGTTTTTTTTTTTCTCCCTCCCTGCTGAATGCACGCCGAGCGTGTATTCATGTTGAAGGCTAAGGTTACCCTAAAACACGCTTAGCGTGTTTCAAATATTATCTTTCAGATTTTTCTAATGCTTTCTACTACACTTATTCATAATAGAAACTTGCATGCAATAGCATGATTAATTCAGGATGAGAAACTCAAGAATTTTTCGAACAAAAGAAGCGGATGAAGTTTATAAAAAACTATTCGGTTTTCATAAACATCATCTGCTTCCTCTGCCTCGAGCAAATGCAAAGCTTGTCTTCTTGGATTAAACCTGCCATTGAGATGCAACTTAAAACTAAATGAAAACTAACCTTGAGTTCTGAGGCTAGAAGGATTCGAAGAACGGAGGACTATGCTTGTGGTTTTAATTAGAGGCTTTTCGATTCATGAGACCTTAGTCCCTGCTTTTTGGTTTTAATTTCGAGTCTCCGATTTCCTCTCGCTTTGAGATGCTTTCTGAGAACAAAAAGGCGAGTCTTTTAGTAAGTTAGGAATTGCCGAAACCAAACATCTAACATTGATGAATATAAATCGCCACCAAGATTCCGGGGACGTAGGATCCAAACACGCCAGTTTAAGAACCGGCAAATCGTATGAAGGAAGGAAGAAAATGTAGGAACTTTGAGAGCGTAAAATGGATTTATATAGGCACAATTAGAAAAAAGTTAGCGTGAATAATTGATTGCTTGAATTAACACGCTTTGGCGTCACGGTCTTCCTTGGACATGACATGTATATGGTATATATGGAGAATATTGCATTTCATGCAATAAATTCTCACGGCATTTTATTCCATTTATTGCATTCGAAAAAATAGAATTTAGAAATTTTATATAGGCTACATTAAAAATGATTTTAAAGGCAAAATTATGAAGGCTAAAAAATGACTTGTAAGGTTGGGGAATTGTTTTAGGTCGTATAGGAAAATTTCCTATGGTTACTGTGACGAATCAGAGATTTCTCATGTGGTTGATTTATAGTGTTCCCGAGACTTTGTTGAGACAAAATTTGCAGATACAAAATTCTAGAGAGACAAAATTTTAGAGAAAACAGCTTGGAGCCAAAATAATTGGAGAATACAGTTTGATTTTATCCAAAAAAATTTATGTACAGAAAAACTGTTTGAAGAAAACTGTTTGAAGACAAAGTTTATGAAGAAAACTGTTTGATTTCATTAAAAACAGTTGTATGTACAGATGCCCGAAGGCTTGGAAGCAGTTGCCCGAAGGCTTTTCACACAATTTACAGAAAAAAAATGCCCGGAGGCGTGTCCAAAACTTCTGTAAGAATGGAAACAAAAAATGGGCCGCCCGGGATCTGCATCACTCTTCTTCCACGCCTGCAACAAAGAAGAAAGAAAGGTGTTAGAAAAGAAAGAAAGGTGCAAAAACAAAAAACAAAAAGAAATCACATGCAAACCTGGTTCATCTCTTAACCACTCCAAAAACTGGTCGAATTGTCGACCTTCTTCCGAATCCTCCTCCTCCTCCTCCTCCTCCTCCGAGATTTCATTCTCTGTTTCAGGGTCAAGCCAACCCTGAAGCAGAGCGGTTTCATGCTCTTGGGAGGACATCTCCTCCTCTTCCTCCAACTCCTCCTCTTCCTCCTCTTCCTCCTCTTCAGAATCAGAGGAATCAGAGGAGCTCAACTCCTCCTCTTCCATAACGAAATCAGAATCATCCTCTGAATCTAATCGAGGAGAATTGGGAAAGAAAATCAATGAGGGGGGGGAATTGAGCGGGTTCTTCAACCCGACGTCTCTTTGAGGAGACCTCGGGTTCTTCATGAAGGTCAAGCACTAAGGCTGAACGCTTCATGGCGGGCAGAAAAAAAAATTGGGACAGAATGGAGGTCTTGAGAGCGTGAACCGGATTTATATAGGGTTAATTAGCTCTTAGCGTGAATAATTTATTGCCTCAAATAACACGCCAAAGCGTCTGAAATTCCCATGCCACTATATTATCTAGTCTAGGGTATATTATTATGGATAATAAATTCTCACGCCTATTAGTTATATGTCTTTTTCAGTAATCATATATCCAAATTTTTCGATAATTAAAATTTGGATATATTTATATAAATGTCATTTCCTTGTTGTTGCCATGAAAATTCTTGTTTTAAATGATTTCGTTTACGCCCATTGTTATTATTATATTAAACCTATTTCCAAGGAATTTCTTGCTTTAAAAAAATTTGATTTACCTCTACATATTCCATAAATGTAATGCATTTTTTTTTATCTTATGGTGTAATAATTTTTCTTACTCATTGACTAAAAAGGGTGCAATTTTGCCTAGGTCAATGGTGCCCCTCCAACTCAAGATGGTGAAAAGAGCAATATCAATGAAAACCAACTCCTAGCAAGAATGTTGAAGAAAACAATTAGTCCTCTATAGTAGGGTGCAATGGAGGAACAAGAAGGTGAGAATCATGCACAAGTGCAACAAGGAAATAGTAGGCCAAGGAGTCATTGTGCTAGCAGATCCTGGTCAAGCTGTTAATGATGAAAGGCTAGGGGAAGACAATATTGGTATTGCAATTTAGATGTTGGAAGACAACCGGAAAGGTAAAGGTTTGGGTGACAAGGAATGTTTTGGTTGTGTCAAGCAATTGGAGGTTCCTTGCATCATGGCATGGCCTATAAGTAGTGTTCAATTTGTGGAGGATTATATTTTTCCAGAGCCTGAGGTTGTTGTGGACAATGATTGTCTTGATATTGATCCATTGGCGGTTGGAACTCTAAACCTAGGCAAAAGGGGGAGAAGTATCGGGCCAATGAGACATTATCCTAGCAAAAGAGCCAAGTTGATTAGTGACACCAAACGTGAGACAATGGTGAAGGTTAGGGGCCGGGATTGTTGTTGGAGTGATTGTATGCAATTCTTCACAATAGAACAATTGGTGGAAGCAAGAGCCACTTTTCAAGAGTACAATCGTTGATGAGAGGAGGACCTACATGTACACAATCTTCGAGCATGCACTTCAAGATGAAAGAAACCCAAACAGAAAAAAGATACCCTTTGCTAGGCAAATGGATATGTGCAAAAGCATGGCAGAGTATCCATGCAATTCCAACTTCTTCATGGCATAATTGGCAAAAAAACAAAAAGAGGGGAACAGGATTGCTTTTACATGGAAATAATGGTTTGTTGAGACCAAATGACTAGGACCCCGGCTCGCCAGGAGATATTTGAAAAATATATTGATTTCAATGCCGAAGTCTATGCCACACAAAAGCGAAGGGATGAAAAGGGAAGAGCAGTTGTTGAGAAAAGGTTGCCATCACATTGTACTCAAAAGAGTATTTTGGAAGAAGTGAATTCCCTACTTCGAGAATTGGGAATTCTTCCAATATCCCAACCTAGCTTTAGTAGGTTATGGAAGAAGCATTTCAATCATGTCACCATAGCAACTTCAAACAACTTTGCAAAGTGCAATTTATGTGCTAAGTTGAAGGAGACTCTTGATAAGACTGTGCAACCTAGTCAAAGGGCTAGGATAAGGGAGCATATGAAGGACCATATGGTGACCAACTATCATGTAGATCATGTTATTGGATGTGGAGGACTTTATCCGCATTGGAACCCAATAACTATTTATGTATTATACATGACAAGATGGACCAGCAAAAGACTTGTCTTCCACAATTCAAGTACATACCAAAGTCATGTGGAAGATCATACCCTTTACGATCTCAATGATCGGGGCAATCTTGCATGGGCAGAATCAAACCTACTATGGCCATTTTAGTTTGGAGTTGTGGAGTGATGGTCCAGATTTTCATATTGGGAGTATCATGAGGTGTTTGAGAAACTATGAAAATGGATACAATGGTCACCTCCAGGACCTTACAGCTAGCCAGGCACTACATAGAGCATTGTTAGATGGAAACCCTAACAATATTGAAAAGTTCAGCAAGGCAAGGTTTAGGAAGCATGGGTCTAATGAACATGTTGGAGCTTCAACTTCACGTGCTAAACCTCAAGATCTACCCAAAAGGTTTCTCTTGCAACTTGATAATTGTGCTGGCCAAAATAAGAACAGGTGGATGTTTTCTTTCCTATCCTACTTAACAGCTGTGGGGATATTTGAAAGAGTTAATTTAGGGTTTCTTATGCCCGGGCATACCCATGAGGATGTGGATGCATTATTTGGCAAATATAGTTGTATCTTGAAGCAGCAAACAAAGGACCAACTTTCCTAGGCTAATGGAAATCTTGCATGAATGCACTACTCCAAACCCTATAGCTTCTCTCATAGAAGAAGTGCCCGATTGGAAGAGCTTTGTGGATGGTTATACATTGGATCTTGAAGGTCATTCCAGGCCTCTGCAGTTCACTTTTTGGGTGAGAGATGGGATTCCAATCTTCCAATGGAAGATGAGACCTTTCAGAGGATGAGTGGAGAGGATGGGAGGAAATATGGCGTAGAGATGAGAATGGCAAGCCTATGATACCTCTAGGTCAACCAAAAGCTTTAAAACCCTACTGAAGAAGTGAAGCAATTGGGATTGACTAAGGAAGGAATCCAAGACTATATAAAGCATTGACAAACCAATCCAGATGACACCAACCGTGCCTTGGTGGCTTTTTGGAAGAAGGTGATTAACCCTGTTGGGGAGATAGACACATCCTCGAGATGAATTGAAAGAAGGGTGGTTGCCTAAGACTAGGTGGAAGACCTTAGCAGTCTTTGAGGATTTTGATGACACTTGTAAGTAGCATTCGCAAGCAATATGCTCCTCCTCCTTCCGACAAACACTATGTTGGTCCTAAGAACAATAGGCCAAAGTTTCTAGGCATGGATGCTTATGAACCTTCCACTGACTTGGAATGCCACCAATTTGTGGTAGTAAAGCCATCAGATTTAGATACATATCCAGTGTGGTTGGGGTTCACTATCTCTGATATTTGCAAAGAAGAAGGTAATATTAACTTCAACCATGTGCGGGTGGAATGGTGGTGTCCAAAGGCATCGGTTGACCAACGATCGGATAAAGAAAGGTTTCGATTGTTGGACAAAGAGATGGAGGAGAATCGAAAGTGATCCCTGATCTTTGGCTAGACTATGAAAGTGTTTTGTACTCATGGACTCCAAACACTATTCCAGCAAGAAATGCGAGAATTACAATACCTCAGGATGTCAGGAAGAAGGCTATGATATCATTGGGGGTGCTTGAAGAAAGTTGAATAACTATGTAAATTTTTGTTATCACGTTTTTATGATATGGTGCTATATTGTGAAATATTGACTATTTTGTAAATAACATGATATTACGTTTTCATAATTTTGAGGTGAAATGTGTGAATTTGAATATGCTACTAAAAACATGCAATATGAAATTTGTCCCAAAATTAAGACATAAACCCAATTTAATTGAATGATGGTTTAAAGTTAACTTCTGCACAAATGTTGCACAAAGTGCAACAGCTGCTCTCAAGTGCCTCCTATTAAGCTCGCTAAATCGGCAGCGTCCTATCTTTTATTGCAACCCGAATCCAGTCTCAGTGCCTTTGGCCTCCAGACCTGCCTTCTCATGGAATGCCAGTTTGTTCCTTCACGCTCCAGATTTCTCATTGATGCAGATCCTGCACTTGGGCTCAACACTCCAGACGCTCTTCAAACACGCCAGGATCTCATAGGCAATTACCACAATGGTGCCCGTCCTCATTCCCGTGAGGATCACTTTCAAACTGCCGGGTTCCCGCCATCCGAAACACTTCCTCCTTTTCTTCACTCTGAGTGTCGTTTAGTGGGGGGGAGTGTTAGTCCTGCACGTCCAGGTACAGGACTATTCATGCATACGACGGACCAAGTCAAGGCCAAGGACCCAGTTGCTCAGTCGTCAAAGGCCCCGCAGAAGACCAAGCCGCCTTGAACCCACTTGATCAAAGCGTGCGGGGACCAAGAGGAGGCGCCGGACAAGTGACGGGCCACCGCCCGCCGGCGTCGGGCGTGACTTTAGGCACCTAAAGAGGCACCGCCAGCATTCCTGCAAATCAGGCCTCCTTCCAGGAGTCGGCACCGAAATCAGTCAGAGTGTCTATATTGGACCAAAGGCCATTGTACTATATATATGAGTAGAGTTAGCACTCGATTTTAGATGAGTTTTGAGTCTTGTCTCACTTCTGTTTTTCTCTCGATTGCGAGAGCTCATGTACCTTCATTGACATCAAGGAGTTGTTCTCATTATTGTAATCTTATTGTTCTCTTTTGTTCTCTCTTTTTCTCTTTTTTTTCTAGTTTCTTTGCAAATCCCGCGTGACATAGCTACCGGATTCTCCTGCTTGATCCAAGGGTCCTCACAGAGGGCTGTCTTGCAGGAGTTCCCAAACCCAGACCCCAAACAGAAGACTCGGATGGTTATCCAGATGAAAAGGAGGTGCTGCAGGTTTTGAAAAACATGGAGAAAGGGAAAAGCCCAGGGCCTGATGGCTTTCCCCCCGAATTCTTTCTGACTTTTTGGATAGTTATGAAAGAGGACTTTATGGAGTTCATTAAAGGAGCCTGGGATGCAGCCTCACTCTACCCTGCATTTAACTCCAGCCTTATTACCTTAATCCCCAAAACTAAAAATCCCAGCAGAATAAATGATTGGAGGCCAATATCTCTGACCAATACTACTTACAAAATCCTAGCAAAGATTCTGGCCTTCCGTATTCTCATGCACCTCCACAAATCAGTCAGTAGCTGTCAATTAGGTTTTCTATCTGGTAGGTTCATTCTTGACAATTATATTGCTGCCAGTGAAGCAATTCATTGGAACAGGCTATCTAAACAAAACTGTATGCTGCTCAAATTAGACTTTAAAAGAGCTTATGATTCTATAACCTGGCCCTTTTTAAAGAAAGCAATGATATATATAGGTACCATAAGCCACATGTTCGATGCCTAGCTAAGGACAAAAGGCCACAACTTAGGCAATTGGGTCAATATCATGGACCTCCTTAAGGGTTCAAACAGATTTTTAAACACTATCAGACAGACTGCCCTCTGGATCATTTGGAAACACAGGAATAGGGTTAATTATTCAAATCAAAGGGTGGATGTAGCCTGGATGAAAGTAGCCTTTCAAATTGAGATATCCAAGATTGCCATGGCACATAAAAATAGCAAACAAGATAAATATGATAGTGCTTGCTTATCAATAGGGAATTATGTTGGGTTGCACAATATTTTTGTTTGTAATGATATGCTTATCTCTAATGATCATTTTATGGTGTTCAGAGCTGCTGATTGCCCTTACAACGAGGATGAACTGTAAGCCAAACCTCCCTGGCCTGTCAAATTTTGCAGCTGCCACAGAGATTTTTAATAACCAGCAACTCTGGTCTCTTTCTCCCACAATTGACCAAGATTTGGAAAAACTAAAACCTTTCATGCTAAATGGTTACCAGGTACATATTCTTGACAGATTCCTCTTTTGTTATGAGAGACTGCTAACTGATGACCAGTTCTCCCACTTTAGAGATATGTTTTATCACCACAAAGCCTTGCAGGATGCTCATGGAGAGGCCATTATCCTTTTTTCTGAAACAACCCCTCTTTGGTTCTTTGCCTTCCCACCCGAATGGAATGACATTGGCTGGCAGTTGGATCCAGTGGCTTCGGATTTGGTGATCATTGACGAAGAGGAGTCCGACTCAGACTTAGATTTTCTGGTTCAAGATCTTCCACTCTGATATTGATCGTGTTTCACCTGTTACAGTTTGTTTTTGTATAGAGGACTCTGGTCCCAATTTTGTCTGCTATGTATTTGTGTGCTAGAGGCACAATTTTTGTGAACCTTCATGGTTCCTGTAAATTTCTGATGTAACTTTCTGATGAGTAATATAAATCTTCCTTTTCTCCCAAAAAAAAAAAAAGGGTGTAGTGTGAAACCCTATCAAATCCGTCCAAAAATTAGCTATTTTTGCCCAAAAGCTTAAGCAA
Source organism: Isoetes taiwanensis (assembly GCA_021234155.1). Lineage (NCBI taxonomy): Eukaryota > Viridiplantae > Streptophyta > Lycopodiopsida > Isoetales > Isoetaceae > Isoetes > Isoetes taiwanensis. The sequence goes on along the minus strand of JAJEKV010000020.1, from coordinate 7,063,706 downwards.
ATATGAAAATATCATACATCATTAAAAAGACCCTGGAGAGAGCTTTTCAATGCAATTACTCAAAACGGAATCTGAATTCAAAAGTAATGATAAAAACTATATTACCATCAAAATCTGCATGCATACACTTTGCAAAAAAAATATTCGGATTGAAAAGTACAAAAAACAGGTACCTATCTTGATAGATCTAGGTCAAATCATATGCCGATGAAAAGCTCTCTACATAAGCTTTCTAAAGGGCCTAAGATCATATGAATCTGACCTTTATAGCTCAAGTTATGAGCGTAAAAACAATTAACATTCTCTCTCTAATGCTTCTCTTCTTTATACTTGGGTCCCATAGGCCATTTGGTCTCCGTGGACGATAAAATCATATTCTATTCTATTCTATTCTTTATCTATTTTTAGTGACTTAGATACTATATACAATGGTTTTGGTAAAAAAGAACCTCTCATAAAAATCTTACTTTTGATTAATACACTATAAACCATCAAATATAGCATAAATTCCATAACACATCAAAACAAAAAGTTTCAATCTTCTTTTCCCGACACAAAATGCGGCTATGATAACATCATGTCTTCAATATCTTCATAAAAGCTTACTGCACTACAATGATGCAGGACAAAGAACACGATTAGTTGGCTGCTGTGCAAATCATGTTTTAATGAACTAGTGGGGGTATGAAACCCTATCAAATCCGCTCGAAAATTTGTTGTTTTGATGCAAAAATTAAACAAACATAAGCATATATGTCATTAGAAAGATCATAGAGAGAGCTTTCCAAAGCAATAAAAAGCACTCAAAACGGAGTTCGGATTCAAAAGTTATGAAAAAAAACATATTACCATCAAATCTGCATAACTTTGCAAAAAAATATCCAGATTGAAAAGCGCAAAAGCAGGTACCTATCTTGATAGATTTGGGTCAAATGTGCCAATGGAAAGCTCTTTGCATAAGCTTTTGAATGAGCCTAAGATCATCTGAATCTGACCTCTGTAGCTCAAGTTACGTCACAAAAACAATTGACATTCTCTCTCTAGTGCTTCTCTTCTTTATATATTTTTAGTGACTTAGATATTACATATAATGGTTTGGTAAGAAAAATCTCTCATTAAAACAAGGTGCTGCGCACGGAGGGTTGCCCTCTGTGGCCGGAGGTTGAGGTGGCTTAAATCATACTTGAAAGTTATGTTTTTATAATCAATCAAAATTGCTATTTTAGAACATTGACATTTTGTGAAGATGATGGTATAACACTCTTGCTTTGGCCTCGCAAGGGCCTCTGTCTTTTAGGGCCCGGTATGCTTTTATACATGATAACCATTGACATTAATCTTAAATGCATATCTATATAAGGCATCCAGCGGTAGGTGGTGGACTTCAAATATGTATGCACAAAGGAGGAATCTTAATACAACCACTGTAGGAAAGAAAAGGAAAAAAAGAAAAGAAAAAACATATCGACCCTTTATGTACTTCCAAAGGTCTTACACTCCAACGCTCCTGGTTGCTCTAAATTTCCATTCAATGATTTGAGCCAAAATAGAGCAATATCTTCTGGAGTACAATGGTACACTATAGCATTTATCTTTCCTAGCACAAAATTCTTGAACAAGCACATAGATGTGCAGTGATACCTTCATCCCTCAACAGGAACTCCAATTCAATTTTCCTCATTTCAATCACTTTTCTGTTGTTTGATGCACACACCATGTTTTATCCACATCGACCCACAAAAGCAGCACCAAGTGACTTTGGAATTTTGAGTGCTTGCAACAATGATGAAGTTCTTGATTCGGTTATAATTTTTAAGGGCTACTAAAATAAAGTAGACTGCGAAAAAGTCTCGGTAAGATCTATGCATATATAGCCTTTTTTTTTTTTTTTTTTTTTTTTTTGGAACTTGAACTAATTTCCAGCATTCAATTGACAAGGTTGTATCTTTTAATAAGTTCAAGACATCCACGTAAAGGCAAACAAAGATTTGGATCGCAAAACAACAATGATGAAGTTGTTGATCTAGTTATAATTCTTAGGGGCTTACTAAAATAAAGTAGACTGCGGGTGAGTCACAAGAAGATCCATGCATGTCTAGGCCATGTTCTTTTGAGCTTAAAGTCCAGCATTCAATTGACAAGGTTGTATCTTTTAAAAAGTTCAAGACATCCAAATATTGGCACGTAAGTTACTAAATGTTGGGATTTATGGCCCCCTTGCTTTACTCCAAAAAGTCGGCCCAACCGAAACCCAAATGTCATTGATAGTGGAAAATCAAGAGAAACGTAATTATATCAACATTGACATTCAAAAAGGTCCTATCTCAAAGTATGGTCCCCATTCTGAATGCTTAGGGGATATATTGACAAAAAGGGTTCCTTTAGAACCATGTTCTTGCTTGAACTATTATGTCGCCAATCAGAACTATTAAAATAACAACAAAAAATTTATAGCCAGGCCATCAGCCCTGATTTTGCTCTAGCACGAGTATACTCAAGACCAAAAAAATGCCAGCTTTGCTTCTATATTTTTGTGTCGCCAGAAAATTTCTGAAGTTTATAATCATCCAAGGGGATCCTTGAACAACTTAGCTTTCTAACTCCAAGTCTCTGAACGTTCTATTATAGCATCAAATGCGAAAACCCCTGTGCTTACAATGCCATTCTTCATCTCATATCATGAAATAATGTGCTTGAAAAATTATGCCTGCATATATACAACTCTGCTATTTACAATGCCTCACGTTACACTTGCAGCAAACCTCAAAAATGGAATGTTAACCTCTTGATCAAACGGCCAATGGTGTAAGAAAAAACTCCGAAAGAAATCTACTCATAAGGATGCCACAGAATGGACATCTTGGTTCTACCTCAGAACATGTCTGGGGTGTCAATATGGCATGCTCAATATCTGACCTCAATGTGAGAGAGAAAAAGCAAGGTGGGGCAAGCTGTGAAACTTTCCGCTGGCAGCAGCTACAAACCCAGAGAGGCTGATTCCCACAAACTTGCATTGAGACACCACACCTCTGTAACTTAAACGGTTCTTTTCCACAGCAATATGCCATTTCAATAGATGTGAATGGTATAGGGCACCGACAGTAGCCTACATCAATGTTGACTTCACCATCTAGCAACTGCAAACAATCTGGGTGCTCCAGTGGCCAGAGTGACTTCCCATCAAAGCCCCATCCTTGCAATTTATCATCCTGGAACAATGAGAGTAAGCTCTGGTTCATGCAGAAAGCAAAATGAATAACGGAGGTTATACAAACCTGTGCACAACTATACAAATATTTCCCATCGAAGGTCCATGCAAGCCCAGTAACCTATTTCCAAAAGTAGATCATGACCAAGTCAATACAGCAGATTTCATGGGATTTCATAAGCTAACTTACCACTTGCTTATGTGCCCGTGGCTGGCAAGCCATTTGACCAGAGATGCCAAGACCATTACCTTCCCATACTACTACACATTCTGAAACCTTGCCAATAGCAAGAATGGCATGCGTATTTCCAAATGGCACATTCAGAGCTAGAGAACTTACAGCTATATAATCTGGATCGGCCACCTGTCAGTAATAGTTGATAACCATCTGAGCTGGACACAAAAAAGCAAACAACAAGAAACAACTGATACTCGCCTTCATAAGCAATGTCCAGGGTAAAGACATTCTGGTTTCAGAAACTTCCATCAAGGACTGCACTTGTCCTGACCATAACTTCACACTGTCACAGCTATAAACTTTAGATAAAGAGCAACCTGGACCTCCCCAAAAATGTCAATATAACTAAAGCAAGGAACAAAAAAACAAAAGCTGAAGGTGGGTGCCCCAATAAACTAGTTGGATATCTGTGTCTAGAATGCCAAACATTCGGGAAAGGCACTATCCAAATTATTTGCATTCAAAAAACATCACCAGAAACTCAACATGACTCTCCGATTTTAATGTAAATACAAGATCTGGACAAGAACGAAAGACATCGAAGGAATGAGTTAGGAAAATAGATAACAAGCATGCACTTCCAGATCTAGCCTTTTATAGCAATATTTTCAACTGCCTCAACTAGCAAGATTTTCAACTTAACATCGATAAATCAGTCACCATGGCTCACCTCCCACTGGAGTCTCCTGTTGCAAGTAAAAGCACCTTTCCAGATGATCTACACATACTTTTAGAATGATCAGGCTTTTTTATATCTGACCAGCTAATTGCAGACACCCAAGATTCATGGGCATTCAAAAAACCAAGAAACTTTGCAGCAACAGGTGGCAAAGGCCCTCCAACGCAATTTGACTGAGACCTTAAGACATACCAGAATGCAATTCGGCCTGCCTTTGTGCCAGCAGCAAGGAAAGCGCATCTGATGAGTTCACCAGTTTGAGAGATCATCGTGCATTCTGATGACCATTCGAGAACCATAGATGCTAGCATGTAGCTTCTTGATACAAAACGGGAGGCACTAATAAGTTGCTGTGCGTTTGTTACTTGAGTACTCATCTTTGAATTTTTCTTCAAACGTTTGCCAACAGGACGCTTAAAATCCTTGGAAGCATTTGAATGGTCATGGAATGCCTGCAAATTTGACACAATTAGATTTAAAAAATACAACTCCAAACCTGACCTTATAGATTCAGCACTAAATCATATCTTGAGATAGTCCTCCAGCACTTGATCTGTTAGAGGCTCCCTGCTTAGCTTCTTCAACTTAAAGACATTCCATGCAGACTTTAAAATACATTTCTTGCTAGGAGTGGATCGGTTCTTCAATCTTCATACCGTTCCTGCTGCATTGTTTAAGCCACGCCCAACCCTTGTCTGCCAACAACAATAGGAGAACTATGATAACATCGAAAAGTCATATAGACAACCAGATGGGCACTTAATACTACATTTCACTGTCATCGCTGCAATACTCAGGACAATTATGAATAAAAGCACCCAGCAACGTTTTCCTGAGGTTTGGACTTGCTGATTAATTAAGTCTTATTTCCCAGCATCTATATACCTCCATAAGGCTGAAAACTGAATGGTGTTATCAGACACGTGAGGGACTGCGATTTCAGCAATGCAGTCTTATTTATGCTAACCTATCAACTCGGGTTTATTATTGAAATGTGACAATCAGAAAAGTCAACAAGATCTCAAACCTAGGTCAACCTACTAAGCAGGTACGAATGGATGGACATATAAGCTGATAGAGTCATGTGTCCTTGCAGGAGCTCAAAGAATAAATCTGCAGCTCTTACCAGCTAATCTACAACTTCACTAGAGACAGATCTTCATTTAAGCAAGTCATCATTGCAGAAAACAAAGTATAATATGTTCTCAATTTCTACAATGCATATAGAAAAATGCACGTGCTTGAAACATGCTCTTTTCTTTACTTAAACAAGACTTGGAACCAAGAAAAGGAACAGGACGCAGAAACTGCACATTAGGTGCAGAGTTTCCTAACAAAGAGTATAATATGTCAACATGATTCCACTAGGCCCATAATTTGGTTTTTACAAATGAATGTGCTTTAAAAATGTCTTTTCTGTGTTTGAGACCATAAGAGAATGTACGCTATTACTGTCCAGGTAATGGAGGCGTTTTACTTGACCAACAGTAGAATTTCAATCATTAAACAAAAAATGAATAGTTTGTTTAACCGCTTTTATAATGCCACCCAAAAATTTAAATTATAATACCTTGGCACTGGCTGAACCTCAGAACAGCAACAAGAAACATGTGGGATTTGTTGGACTCGGCTAAGGGAACGTACTTGGTGTCCCTCAAATGGTTCCAATTGCCGGAAGGATCGCAGACGGGTATCCATGCCTTGAAAATCATACATCTTTACCATGTAGTCATAGCTACCGGTTAAAACCCTAGACCCTGTTGGATCAATGGCTAAAGGCGTAAAACCACGCAAAAGATAAATTCAAAATGTCTATTAACAACCTCCATGATCATAAATTATGAATGTGTCGTATAGTACCTTTGTATGTCCTCTCAGAACAATCTCATTGCTAAGAGGAACTTGATACTCATCTATATTTACAAACGGGTCATAATCATCAAACTTCAACATCCTCGTCATCATCTTCTTCACCGTAATTAAGGTCTTTAGGCGGCAATGGTGGACCTATCATATTGTCATCATGATCTGGTGAAGTTGAACCAGGACTTGCTAGACTTCCAACCAAATCATCTCCACCTTGACTTTGCTTTGGATGTGTTAATGATAACTCAGACTTTTTAGTTCCTGACCCTGACTTCGTAGATGTAGTAGCCATCGTTTCCAAATGTTTTGTTTTGAAATGGATGTCCTGAAGTGTACGCTTCTCTTCTTTTTTACCAAACGATAACGGAAACTGAGCCCTCAGTTCTTCATGAATGTGTGCCTGATCAGTTAAGGGGTATCCAGGTGCCTGAAGTTACATTACTTATTAATGTCGTAGAAGAAAACTTTCCAGTGAACCTGCAGTAAATAATATAGTCACCTGTTTGGATGAGCTGAGCGGTAAAGAAAGAAGGGCAACAATCTCCCAAATCGTCAAGAGTTGCATAGCTGAGATTAAGGGAGATGAGATTATGCCCTAGAGGGTATAAGGAAGGGATAAACATGTGCTCAACTCGCCAGAACCCTGACGGAAGGCGCGGAAGGGAGGGCAGAATCCGAGGTGCAGAAGCCATAGCCAAGTCCGGCGGATAGCGTTTGTGTAGCAGGCTGATAATGGGGCTGGATGATCGACCATTTACAGGCAGCAGCCAGTTTTTAGCAGTCATCAGCATATGCTAGGTATATGCCAGCATATACTTGAATATGCCCACATACCCACATAAACGAGGGTTTGCCCCCCTAGGGGCAACCCAAAAATATTTTTGATTAAAACCTTTTTTTTTCCCAACCAAAAATTTATAAAAAGCTTTTGCAAACATAATGTGTTTGTTATAACCTAATCATACATTACATGATAAACACTTTCAATGATTATAAATCCTCTTTGGAACAAATATGCACATGTACTGTGTATACTATATAGCAGTGAGCATGTCATACAACTAGTGTAAACAAGCCAATATACATAGCGTGAGTCTGTACTTGCAATTAAAAATCATATTCTAAAAGTAGCGCAATAATTAGATATTGTAGTTGGAAATACTACAATATCTTTCAAACTAACTAAAAATACTCGGGAGCATTGAAATCGTGATAACAAAACATATATCGCAATGATAAGTAGTATATAAAGCAAATCATAATATTGATAATGTATAATAGACACCACCTCTAGACTGATTATAGTTTCTAGAAACTATCGTAAAGACATAAAATTAGTATAAGAACTATGATCAAACTAGCAATGATTTTGCAGCTCCATGAAAGGCATATGATTTTTGATGACAGTAGGAATTGCATGTATGAAAAACGGGACTTATACTAGTTTCCATTGTGATTATATAAGCTGCGGTACAATCTAAATTGCCGATGTAAACAAGACTACTAGCTAGAAACATTATGCTGGCCCAAGTTTTTCAAAGGACACACTCGTAACAGCCTAGGAAAACACCATAGTAAAGGATCTAGCAATCATTTTCATTTCACTTTACCTCTCTTGTTGCAGTTTTCGTATTGCCGCCTTTCTAGCCAAGTCCATCGCTGTAGCTATACTCCTTTCTTCCCTCTGTTCTAACGCAATTGGTGCTTGTAAATCTCAGAGTGGATTTGGATTCTTCAGCACTCAAGCTTTCATTTTTATATAGTATTTGATTCTAGAGCTCTGCAAAGAGTAGACTGATTCTAGCTGCGACAACAGTAAAATACAAACTGGGTAATTCATTTTTTGTTTACGTACCCATTGCAATCCAATCTCAATCTCTATATAAAAACTAGAATTCCTTTCAGCCCTTATGCTTGGAGTGGAGCTTTACGTTTGTTTATTTGCATTGTATTTTTGTTTCTAACTTTTTATAGCCATGCAACGTGAATTAAATAGCATTTCACATTCTCGAGAATCTGCCCAAATTTCAATGGCATCATCTAGAACTGCATCTGATATTTGATGCGAGCATGAAGAATAGGTCGACGGAGGGGCATTTTCATAATTTAAAAAATTACAATGTTATTTGCATAATTTTAATAAAATAGAAGGGCATCTTATTTTATTTTATGTAAGTTTTGTAGTTGGTGCTTTTTCGAAATGTAATCCTAACCAAACCCTATTTCCTGAAATGGCTTTTCCCTCCAAATAGCGACGGCAGTGGAGCTGCGGCCTATTCCTGCTCTCGCCTGGATATTATGTGCAGGACTACTAAAATTTTGTATCTGCTTTTCTACGTTTCTTCTCCTATTCTTTTGAGCTCCCTTACATCCGATATGTTACATCTTGTAGTCTTTCCTAGTTTATCATTAGTCCTAATCTATATCTCGATGTTTGTCCAATAAGCATAAAAATGATTGAAGGTTCCAAGTGGAAAAATGAATACGGGGGGTAGACAATGGTCCTATGCCATTGATGTACAAGAAAAGTAGGATCACAAAAATAGGGTAGAAAAATATCTCCCTTCTCAATCAAGATAAAAATCATTTTTTCTTTCTTTCTTTCTCAAGCATGTCAAGGTATTAAGGGTTTTGGTTAGAGGACTCTTCAAAAAGGTTTAGTTCTTCTTTTATAGGTGTTCGAGTCTCTGTATTGACAGAATTAGCAACCATTGCAAATCATAGGGTATTTAATTACAAATACAATGAGACCAATCATTTCTAGGCGTATTCGCACCGGGCACACACTGGACATATGGGAGTTGTAGGACGGTCGCATGGGGTGTTGGGTGCGACGAGTGCGAAGAAAGGCCGGCTGAAAAAGGTATGATCTCTGCATTTGAGCAAGGAAAGTTCTTTTCTTAATCTGATGCAGCTCTTTCCGTTGTTGTTCTTTGTTTCTTTTGTCAGGAAGCAGCACCTCCTATTTTTCTGTCAATGCAGCTGGCATCTCTTTTCCTCTTCTTTTTCTTTCTCATCTCAACTCAAGATTGTAGATTTTATCTAGAACATATTCTTAACTTTGTAGGTGCACCTTTTCGTTTTTGTTCATTTCGATGAACAAACAGATTTTTAGTAAATCGGACCTTCAAAATGGATATGTTATGTAAAGTGGATTGTAACATTATTATATCTTTCAGTTTGTTAAACTAGGATGAATTTTTCTTGTAATGTCGATAACTAGTTTATACCATAAGGAATGAAGCTATTGTTTATACCACTACAAGAGAAGAGGTCAATTAGTGTCAGCAAAACGTCACAACAACATTGCCAAATACACACTATGACATTATTGGTGACATTTATACAAAGATGACACTATAGGTCATGCAATTTGTGTCGGTAATAAAGTCATTATTTACGTCACCAATAGTGTCAGTAGTTTTGTTATGACACTATAGATGTTGCTATTAGCATCACTTGTAGCGTCACTAGTTGTTACACATATTACATCAGTATTAATGTCATTAACACTAGTGACATTATAAGTGATGTTATTAGCAGCAATTATAGCGTTGCTTGTTGCTACACATGTAGTGTCAGTATTAGTGTCAATGCCAACTACTGACATTATAGGTGGTATTATTAGCATCAAATATAATAGCACCTTTAGTGTCACAAATTTCGTCAATGTTTTTGTGGCCATAGTATATGCCGTAATAGTTGTTGCTACTAGTATCACCAATAATGTCACATATTGTCCCATCATTATTGTCAAGCTTTTTGTCAGTCCATAGTCACATGTAAGGTCATAAGATTGTTCAAAGATATACTTAGCATCACAACCACATAACTGAAACAATATTTACTATTACCTACATATGAAATTGGCTATCGTTCATATAGTTAAAGGTATTGTTGCACATAACTTGCAAATGCAAATAGATAAATGAAATTATATATAACTATAAAACAATTACAGTGCCAAACTTGCAAGTGATGCCTCGTCTCTTACATCTCTTTCAATATCCTCCAACTCATCATCACCAACTCGTAGATGCAATAGATGTTGAGGCACATTTTCAACCTCGGCATTCTCATCAACATCATAATCCATAACAACATGATTTGATATTTGCATTGGCGAAAGTAAAGCATCAATATTTACGTCACTGCGCACTAACAACATTAAAGGTGTTGTCATTAGCATCAAATACAATAACACCTTCAGTGTCCCAAATTTTGTCAATGTTTTGTGGCCATAATATTCGTCACGATAGTTGTTGCTACTAATATCACCAATATTGTCAAATATTGTACCATCATTATTGCCAAGCTTTATGTGGACAGACGCATTTATGGCGGATGTGCTCTGGTTATGGTGGATTCAGATTTGTATGGATCTTCCTTTTTCAACCACGACTCACATTGCCGTGGTCTTCATGCCACCAACAGTTGCTAGGACGCTGGAGTTCTACTAGACTTATTAACCAAAGGAGCTTCATGCATTTTGTGCACATCATCTTTTTCGCTGGCCTACTTTGCGAGCTTGGGCACCAAGAAAGGCTATGGCAATAGTGGTGGTGAAGATTGTACCAACATACATGAAGAGGAAAGATAAGAAATGGTGTAGTTTAAAAAGCAGAGAATAAAGCAAAATGGTTTTTTGGAAGGTTAGAATGATACATTCTTTGTAGCTCCGGCGAAATTTGTATATCCTACTTCTTGAGTTTCCAAGAATAAGCGTAACAGAGAATGCACTCTGGGTTCTTACGACTATAGTGGTCATCTTCGAATTCTACATTGAAAAGAATGAATATCCCTCCTTTCCAATTTAACACTATATTATTTCTAGTTTTTCTTCCACTTCTTAGTTCTAGAAACATTGGTTTCCTTACTTAGTAACGCCTTGCTTTCTATGCTTTTCTAGAGAAATAAAAAAGTTCTACATATGAATCAACTTTGAGCTAGTGGAAGGTTAAAAAAAAAAAATTGGGCCCAAGATACTATAACAAAAGGCAAAAAGCATTTGAGCAAGGAACAAGAAGCAAAACGCAAAAGGTTTTTGAAAAGTGTTAGGGCATTCTGTCGAAGCACCCTAATCCGTCGGGCGTCTTCGATCCCTTTCTGGCATAAATCTGGAGGCTGTAAATCCAACAAAGCATGGGATCAGGCGATGGTCTTCATGTGCCCATTTGCGGAATAGAAATGGTGAGATAGATTATGAAGCATCTCAATCTACTACTCCTCCTGTTTTAGAATCGCAGCAACAAGAAGTGTTGGATCCATTGTTGGTGGCTTTCGAGCTCTTCAGCATCATTACTGCTCTCTCTTCCAGCTCTGCACCACTGTGAATGTTATCTCTGTTGTTCAATCTCTCAAAGCTAGCACTTCAGTAAGGTTCTTTTCTAGAGGTTTTATTTCATAATTCTGGAGTTTGAATTCTCAGTTGTTTTTTTATAATGTCATTCTTTCCTCCCTCTGTTCATATACTTATTTGATTTTCCAGGTCTTTGAAGGAATTGCATTGTTTGTGGCTATGCTCTAGGATTTGCATTGTTCCTGGATGTTGCCGAGACGAATGGGAGCGAATTTTCAAGTCACGGAGGATATGTATAGGTCAATAGATTTGAGTTATCTTTTATGTACATGATTTTTGTAATTTTTCCATGTAAGTTCTTTAATACTGGGCGGGACAAGGCACGCTCCAACTATTGTATCTTTGTTGGCCATTCTTGTCTCTCCTTATCCAGTTTAGAAGTAAGATTCCTCTTTTTCTTTGCTGAGCCTTGCTTCTATTAAATGGCAATTATACTTATTCTAGAAGCATCATCTTGTATACTTGAGCAGGATAAATTCCTGTCAAAATGAAATGCTGATACAAATAATTTTCTAACTTCAGAAATTGGTGCTGAAATTTCAAGTGGAATGCTTCTTGGATGTGGAGCAACTTATGTTCTTGCAGTATGATTATACTGTTGTTAGAGTTTGGCTTTGCATATGGGGCTTATTAGGAATCTATTTTCTTACTCTGAACTATCAATCAAATTGTTTTAATGCAGGGACTGTTATGCCTTGCATCTGTAAAGCATTCCCATATGCGAAGGGCTCAATCTAGAGAGCAAGCTATTAAGGATCTCAAGGTCTTTCTTGCTTTCTATTTAGTTTGTATGTCATTCTATACTATTTATCCTGATCTTATTTTGTGTTTACAAGTTTCTTCACTTTTTAATAGGAACTTGAACGGCGTGGGAATGAACTTCATAATATTCTGGCTCGAAAAGAACAGTTTCGTTAAAGATCCAGTTTTGGAAATTTTGATGTCGGTTTGTTTTGCTTCTATATTCTGCATGTCAAATATTGCCAGCAAGAGCAAATTTATTTTATATCAAGATGAATCAAAGGAGCATGAATGATTTTCTTGCTTAGCTTCCTTTTTTATCTTTTTTCTCAAGATACATCTGCAAGCTATGGCGACCGAGCTCTAACCATGCACCAGCCATGCAGAGCATCTGCATAAAGCGCGAACAGCTGCCAAAGGGTGACTCTGCCCCCTCCGGCATACACTTTTCAACTGCCAATTTTGGCAGTTGAAACCAGAATGGCATGACTGCTAGAGGCATTATAGAGGGTGTGAACAATGGATATTTGCTTTGGAGTCTGCATGTATACATAGCAAGTGGACTCCCTTCTGTAAACTATAAAATGTTCAATTTGAAGAGACATGTTTCAAATTATTTTGTAATCCCACTCTTGGTTAAAAATATTAGTGTAGGAGTTAAACTTCTTTCTTGAAAAAATTGAATGGCTATTTTAGGTATTCAATGAAATATAGTTGACTTTGTAGATGGCATTATATATAAACTTACAAGTGACATTGCAATATATATGAGCTAGTAAGTGACATAAGTATTGCCACTGCATCTCTAAGAACAATGAATAGAAAAGTGACATTGACATTGACAAAAGAGATGACATTCATATTGAGAAAATAGACCATAGGTTGTTATTGGAGATGACAATATATATGGTTTAATTAATGACAAGCCTTTTGACATTATGAGTGGTATTACCAGTGACCTTATCCATGACAATACTTTTAGCATTATGAGTGGTGTTATCGATGACCTTACACATGACATTTTAGATGCAGCTATAGATATTTCTATATGTGATTCTATAAGTGACTCTACATCTGCTGTTAATGGTGACATTATTAGGTGCTGCTATAGTTGACAATATAACTGATACTATCTATGACGTCACAATTGGCGCTAGCACTGACACTATAGGTGACAAAGCTGCTGACAATATATGTCACGTTCTCATTGCTACATTAGTGTCATCAGTATGTGTCAGCCATAGCGTCAGATATTAAAAAATTCTGAGTTGCAATTTTAGGCCACAAATTGACACAAAAGGTGACACTAATTAGCCCCTTCTCTTATAGTGTACTGAGAAGGGCGAAGTTGTTATAACAAAAAGAGGGGGGGGGGGAGGGGGTTCACTCTAGAGGTATAATTTTTTTATTCTAACCTGTCTTTTCTATGGTCATTGTTGTTGTTATCATGTTATCAATTAGATATCGCACTAGGTATTGCTTCTTGCTTTCCATTTTGGCAGTGCATTATATGCTTCTTTCTAAGGCGATGTGGGTTCTGAATTTCTCGTTCCTTTGCTTTGCATAGGTGCCTGGCTCTCTAGAAACATATCATGTGACTTTGACTGATTTGATATGGGTAAGAGCATGTTAGGGTCTACATGTTTTGGAAACTACCTGGAAAATACTCTGGGTAGTCAAAGATGATGATATATTTGAGTTCTTAACATCTTCTTGACATCCAAACTACCTTACAACATGTATATACTACTACTCTTGAACATAACACAATTTCGTTTAGTCAATCTTGTAGTCTAGGTACTTTAAAATACAATTATGTACTTGCACAGAAGTACACAGAAAAGTACCTTTTTGGTAATTTTTTATGTAGGCCCTAACATGCTTTCACCCATATTGTAAAACAAATGGTAAAAATGTTCATATTCCGATTTCAGTCATAAAATCCCCTACTACAGCATCACTAAAATTGACACATGAAGCAATATAAATACTTGAAATTGGGTTGTTAAATTTTAGAATGGGGCTTGCATGAAAACGACAAAAACCTCCCGATATAGATAGGCTTCTCATTCATCTCCGCAGATTTTCTACAATGGTGGATAGTGGGTGGGTAGTCGCACACATACAAACTACCCGACGAAGAAAAATAAAGGGAATGTCCAATTATACAACTTGGACCCCAGAAAATACAATGCTAATAGATGTTTGGTTTGTGTACCTGCCGAAAGCTTATCACCGGGATTAAAAAATCCCGCCCTTTCGGGTTTTCGAGGAAAAACCCTAGTGATAAACCTTCGGCAAGGGGCTTGGAGAAACGTAAGGCTGAAAATTCGCTCCCAAAAAACTCACGAATGGAGAAGTCGAAGCTGCTGCCGCATGCCAACCTATACCTGCACATCCCCAACACTAGAACAAATGTGAAAAAATAAACCTCCCAAAGTGGAGGGGCTGATCACGCGTGCCATGCGACAACAAGAGAAAAACCTCTTCAAATAGAGGGGCTGGTCACGTGTGCCAGGCGACAAATACATTAAACAATTATGGGGGGGAGGGTGGGTTTAAAAGAATAGAGAATAAGGTACTGTTGAGAGAGAAAGAGGAAGCGCCGATGAGACGTTGATGAAGAACCTCGCATAATATAGTGATCTTCCAACCAGAGAAGGCATGCAATGCATGCATGCGAGACATGTATACTCGTCCCCTCTAAAATCTCGATCCGAGGGCTCGGATCGATGGGATTGTATTGGTTAACTATATGCAAAAACAAGTCATACTAAACCAATTATGTTTATCACGATGTGGTGTTACGATTAATCACTACCAATCATCATGATATAGCACTTAAATCAGAAACCATCAATCATCATGAGATACCACTTAAATGTACCATGTCCACATACCAAGGAAGATAGGTGTGATCAAATTTTATTCTACTAAACTTCGCATATTAAGCGTATATTTTAAGTTGTAATAAAAATCAACTACAACTATCATATTCTAATACCATGTCAAAAAATAATGTTCGTTTTTATCAAGTCATAAAGTTGTATTGATGAACCATATTGTAGAACTAGATAAGGTAATGTGTATTGATTTTAAGTTTTGGTTTTTACTAATAAATCATTATAAAAAAATCATATTGATTCAATTTTGGGGGCCTTGTGCTATTTCACATTTGCAAGTGTCTATTTTAAACCATGGTTATGGTGTGGGAAGGGCATGTGCTTCTTGTTTATAAGTGCCCTTTTTGCGCTATGTCAACGGTCCTATTGGGGTGCCATACAGAAGAGAGTTCATGCTGAGTACAAACATCATTTCTGTTTTACTCAAACCAGTTCTAGCTTCTCCCTATAGAAACAACAGGTGGTAGCCATAGGCACAGAAAGCGAGCCGCTAGGTAGGCGCCAGACCCTTGGCATAGATACTTTTAGATAGACATCGACATTATTGATGAACAGAATATTATGGGCTTAATACCATCGTCACCTTCTGAATGCTTCTATCCATGAGATTTACAGACATGAATGGCCCGTAAGAGTGTCTCTTATTAGCCGTTAAAAAGTTGTGGAAGAAGGCACATTTAGAGAGTGTTTGTCTGCCACAACCAGACTATTGGAGCAGACTGTATCATGGTAGTTGTCAATCATGCCATAGATGGCTAGTGCAGGTTGCCCTTTCCTTCTATTAGGGTAGATACCATAAAAGACATCATTGTATCTTTTGTAATTTGGCCATCCTAATGGCTACAATGACTGCAACTGAACACAGATCATTTACTTATATCTGCAACAAACTAGAATACTGCAATGCAAGATTGATAAGTTGCTTGCTATTAAGGGTATAGAACATCACTGCATTATCCAGGGTTCAACAGATACAGAGCATGAAAATGTTGCAGATGATGGTGCCCAGTAGGGAGTGGAAAGAATGGTAATGGAAAAAGGGAAAATAATGGCAGAGATGGGGAGAATATCCAAGATGATCACATTGATTGGGATTAGAATGATCAAAATCATCAAGAATAGAATGATCAAAACAATCGAAATTTGAACCACCATCAAATTTCGCCATTATTTGACAGCTTTTTAAAAAGCGAAAAACTCTGTTGAAGTTCTATCCATTTTTTGGGCGGTGCCGCCTCCATTCTGTTTCCGCGACCTCCATACTCTGTTTCTGCCCAACGCCCATCTGCGTTGAATTTGGGATTGAATATGGCAGCCATGCTCCATGTCCAAAACCCTTAAGTGAAAAAGCAACGGATCTATCCAGAATCAAGCCTGGAAGGGCCGATTTGGCTCTGAAAGATAGAGATTAGGATCGTGATAAACAAATGAACAGGAGCCGAATGAGAATCGGGAAACTAAACCAATTCCATAAGATGCTGTCAGGGAAAGAGTCCTAGCTGACACTGTTGCTACTTATAGAACAGCAAATCCTGGCAAAAGAAAACTTTCGGCTACACTATGGCAAATAGGGAGACCACACTGTCGTTGTTTGATACTGTATCAATCAAAACCTGTCAGCTTTGTGTCAGTCTTTGGTCTCTAATGCCCCTTACATATTTGATGCAAGATGGCTTTTTGTTAAAAGGTTTGTTGGGTTCCCCATTTGAAAAGGATTCATTGCCCGTATAATCGATTAAAGGCACTTCAGCATAAAGGTCCCACTTGTTTCCACTTTCATGAAGGTCCCATAACAATATATTTTATAGTTATTTGACTTGGCTCAATATATCGCTAGTTTCTCGTAAACAATGTCTTTCTTTCTTGTTCTCTTGCTCCCCATAGCCATTCCCCGAGCACCACCATATGAAGTCCTCTTCTCGGGATTGATCGTCCTCGATCAAAGAATTATATGGCAAATTTAATACAACCAAGTACACGGTTGCAACCCTGATTGAGTCCACAGTCAGAAATAAACAAGTTCAGCTCTTTAGGCTAAAAATCTTTAAGCCCAGCCCTTAAAGGCTAAAAGTTTACCAAGATCAACTATTATGCTGCAGTCATAATACCTGTCTCAAGATATACATTAAAACAAGCTTTATAAAATATACAGGTCAGAATCAAATAAATACATCACAATTCCTTAAGAATCGAAGTCATTAGAGGTAATTTGAGATCTCATTTTGTCCCATTAAGGGATGCTTAAAAAGCCACATCAGCTTTTTAAACTGTCCAATAAGAGAAGAGCTCCAGTGTATTTTATTCCAGTATTATGTGGCAGCAGTAATTAATGCAGTTCTAACTAACTTTTGCAGTGTCATTTTTCTACTATAACTTTTGATCAAAAACTCCGATTCGAACACTATTTGTGGCAATGGATTCGTCTCCTCAAGATCTTTCTAATGACAACCCATTGTTATATCTTTTGGGAATATATAAGAAAAGAGCACAAAACCATATTTTTTAAGGTTAACACATATGGCTTGTATTGAAATACATCATAACCATATATCACTTGAAAGATATTTTCATTCTGCATCTAATGCAACAAACGCCGCAGCATTTTCATGAGTAGATCAAAAGTTATAGGGAAAAAACGACAGCAATGAAGTTGTTAATGCTGCATTAATTGCAGTTTGATGTAGAGTACTCATTCTATTGGAGGATTCTTATGGGGACAAAAGGAGATCTCAAATTACCTCTAATGTTTTCGGGTAGGCATGGAAAAAGATTTGGGAAGCACACCTTAGAATCCCAGGGCAATTTGGTTCGCAAAAATCAAAGTTTCAATCTTGGCTATGATCTAGAGGAAGGAAAGATTAAAAAAGAGAAAGGATAATCTGCAACTACAATTAACCAAATGTAGTTTAAATCTTGTTAGGAATCAAACTCAAATCAATAATTACCTAGGGTTAGCCAAAGATATGGCTTTTAACTTTCAGAAAGTTTCCTATAGAATTTACCTTTCAATTGGATCCTTATATGTCATAAATCCATCCATAACAATCATCTAATTAATATCTCATCGAACTCGTCTGAAGTTGAACCAACTTCTCAAAGAAGAATATTTCAAGACGGTTATCAAAAAATATGTCATCATCCCAAATAGTATTGGGATTGGAGTTTTCCTTGTCACAAATAATAGGATAGAAGGGCGAGTATTCCCAAAATTTGGACTTAGAGTAATCTTGAATATTCAAATTATTAGAATCCAATTTAACAATACAAGTGGGGTTTGAATCTTGCCTGGTTTCCAGCAACTCTAAAAGCTGATCTCCCTTGAACACAGTTACCTCATTATTTCCTTCGCTGATTGGAGTATCTGGAAAAACCTCAGTATTTGTATCACAAAGTTGGGTTTCATTATGCACTATTTGAGTAACTGTTACTGCATCTGACCCTGTTGTTACTTGCAAATTGATTTGATTAGCTACTTTCTGAACCTTGCTATCATCTGACTCATGTCTATAAGTGTCACTCTGATCTTCCTGTCCTATTAAACTATTTAATTTTCGGTTGATATCCTCTTGCAGTTCTGTCATCTGAAGAGCAATGTCTGGGGAAATGTAGTCAACCTTGTTTGTGATTGAGTGGTTAGGGGAGGAATCAGGGGATAGATCAATAAGGCACGGATATAAGGCAATGTTTTGGGTAAAGGGGGCTTTAGGAGGGGATGATAAAATATTTGGCTCAATTGAGTCTGCACAAAATTCATCCATTAGATCACTTAAAATATTAAAACTATTTGACCATATAACCTTATCTGATGTGTCAGTAACATTAATGCTGTTATCATCATAATCAGTAAGACCACCCTTTTCTTGAATATCTTGAGAAGTATTTGTATTAGTTGAAGAAGCCAGCATCTCAGAGTTCAAACTCTGCTGATTAACCAATGATGTCATATTGTGAGTATTTTGACCTTTCTGATCTTTAATTAATGGAATCTCATTTTCTTTTCCAGTAGTGATATCAGCCACTTTGTTTTGTTGAGTAGATTTGGCTGTATCCTTAGCAGGTGTCTGTATTCCTGAATGAATAACAATTCCCTTATTTGCTTTCCTGTTCCCAATGACTTGTTGATGCTGAAAATTTTCCAAACTGTCTTTCATAATAGTATTCAAGATTTTGTGCAATCTAGAGGTATCACCAACCATTAAAGATTTCCCTTTCAATAACCTTTTATTATTCTCAGTGTTCTCTGGTACACTATCCAAGTTTTTATTTTGCTTTTTTACTGGAAAGGGAATCTTTTCCTTTTCCTTAATGCACGAGCTAGTGTTGCCCATGCTTAAGGATCCTCTATTTAAGACAGAGATTTTGATGGCGGGTTGTTCCAGAGAAGAGTAGCTAGAGAATTGACTCCTCGAGTTAATGGGAGCAATTAGATCAGTGTAGGGAATAGAAGTTGGAACAGGTTTTGAAAGATCAAGTTGGATATAACACTTTGGTGGCCTGTAGGGAGAAAGTTTTCAAGGGTATTTTCAATAGCTTACAATTAAATACTTCCTTTGGCTCATACAATCTGTGATAAGGAAAAATATCTAACTCTAAAGTTCAGATATATTACCTTTGGTCTCTAAAAACCTATTTCTCGAATGCATCGAATCCAGATAGCAGGGAATAAATTACTAATCACATATTTCTTATTAGCCATAATGGCTTTAGCTAAACTTGCCAGCGATTAATCCCAAACTTTCTGTGATTTAGCTAAACTCTACACATTTTCCCTCTCATACTTTCTAGCGTTTAGCTAAACTAATCCAAAATTCATTCTAAATTTTTCTGTGCTGTGGTCACCGAAAAACGTACACTAGAGTTGTCCTTTGATGAACCCAAATGGGTTCATTCGTACACTTTTTTTGAAATTCTATTATAGCTCCGAGATAAAGAATTTGTCTACATACTCACAATATGTTGTCCTCCATGAGTGTACATATAAGGAAAACTTTATGAAAAATATAGAAAGCTTCTATTACCAGCCATAATGTGGAGCCGAATGCAAAGGGGTCAAGCTTATTCTCAAGGTATTTAACATTTCTCACATTATTTTGTAAATATGATTTTTCCTAGGAATTCTAATTCTTCCATCTTGTAATTCATGATATAAGAAATCTATCACAAGAAGAATTAGAAAATTCTATGGTAGAATTTTTGAGAAATAATTCTTTAAAGTTTGAAGTTCAGAAGTTCTTTATGGACCCAATTAGGTCCCCCGAGGATCAAAATTTTGAAAATTCATAGTACTACTCCACTTTTTGAAAAAATGAAATCCGTTTAGCAAGACGTGTATTACTTAGTATTTACTTCCATCGAAAAATAATAGTACCTTCACATCCTTATTCTATTTCAAATATCATGGATATAAAATGGTTCATAGATGTCTGTTTTTCAGAAATTCCTTAAGGACCCGACTTGGTCT
Source organism: Isoetes taiwanensis (assembly GCA_021234155.1). Classification (NCBI taxonomy): domain Eukaryota; kingdom Viridiplantae; phylum Streptophyta; class Lycopodiopsida; order Isoetales; family Isoetaceae; genus Isoetes; species Isoetes taiwanensis. The sequence continues at coordinate 7,043,251 of JAJEKV010000020.1, read as the reverse complement.
CTCAAAGATTGAAATTATGATTTGCTCATTGATATATCAAATTTTTATGAAGTCACATGAAATTTGAAAAATGAGTAGCATTTGTAGACTACGTTCATAGAAAAATAATGTTATCTTGAAATTTGTATTCCACGTTGAGTGTCATGAGATTATATCATATCATCGAAACTATTGAATTGAGTGTATTTCAAGGTGCGATTTGTGCCAAACTTGTGAAGAATTTTATTTTGCCATTGAATATGGTGGTACAACTTCGAGTTAATCTTACAATTCAGGTGTTCATATTTAAAATCTCATAAGTATCATGAAGAACTAGTCCCTAATATGGAGAAGGGATTGAGGAACTAGTCTCTGAGACAACTCTAGTGTTGATCTAAACATTATTATGCTTTTTTTTCCAATTGTTTCTATTTACTTTAGTTATTTTCTTTGTGGAAGTATTCTAAAACAATGCCAGCTAGCTAGGTCTAGGCCTCAGAGTATTCTATAAATGCTAGAAGATAAACTAATAATCATTTATTCTTATAAACTAGGATGTTATTAGTTAAACTAGCCTGAAATTCATTCCAAAAGTTTCTATGGTTTAGCTAAGCAGTACAAGATTTCACTCTCTTACTTTCTAGCATTTGCTAAAGAGATCGTAGGTTGGTGCGAGCGTGAAAAAAGTTAAGCTAAAATTATTATTTTTTCCCAATCTTTTCTATTCACTTTAGCCATTTTTTTTAAATATGCTAAAAAATCGCCAAATAGCTAAGTTTAGCCCTTAAATTATTCCATGCCAGATAGTGATCGAAGCTAGAAATTTTAAGATAAGATAAGATAAGGTTCATTTGGGATCGCTATTTCTTGTAGCTTCTTCATCGACTTCTCATCGGCGTTTTCTCCTCGCTCAGCAGTTCCCTTGACTCCCACCCACCCTCCCTTAATGTGTATATTATTGTAAATATCATTTTTGTTGCGTGGCACGCATGACCAGCCCCCCCCTCGCTTTTCGAGGTTGTTTTTTGTCGCGTGGCACGCGTTACAAGCCCCTCGCTTTTCGAGGTTGTTGTTTTCTTATCTTTGTGTTCTAGTTTGTGGATGTGCAGGTACGGCAGGATGCGCAACTCCGTCTTCTTCAGGCTTTGGGGGTTTCTTTGTGGGAGCGTTTGTTTTTGCAGCCTTACGTTGTGTCCAAACCCCTTGCAGAGGGCTTATCACTAGGGTTTTTCCTCGAAAACTCGAAAGGGCGAGGGTTTTTAATCCCGGTGATAAGCTCTCTGCAGGTACACTTAACCGACATCTGTAGAATTTTTTTGGGGTCCAGATGATTATTCCCCGTGTTTTTTCATTGTGGGTAGCTTGCAAATGTGCAGCTACCCACTCTCAACCATTGTAGAATTCTGCTGAGATGAATGAAAAGCCTAGCTAGAGCTTTTGTCTGTTTTCATGCGAGCCCTTCGAGAATCAAACATTCTCAAAGGCACCACGCAAAGAATGAGACAAAGTATAGTTTGATGACGAATGCCAAATGGCTCGGGACAAACTTAAGTATCTAGATGTTGAATATAGAAAGACACAATTGAAATCTATTGTAGATTGCTCAAAAAAAAAGGGAAAATTGAATTTATTTAAACCAGACAAAAGGATCTTATAGAGAAAGTGCTGACGAATGGAATTTTGGAAGCTTATGAAATCAAATAAACCAAGTATTAGTGAGGTAAATGCTTATGAGCTATATACATATGTCAAACATTATAAGGAATGCGAGAAGAACATGGTGATACCAGATACCTCAGGAAATAAGAAACTTATTTAATGTAGCCATACAGACTTGATCTCCAGCAGAATGACAAATTAATAGATTGGTGCCAATCCACAGAAGTGGTGATAAAAATAAAGCAAGCAATTATCGCACCATGATGGTGAGCAACACTATGGCAAAACAGTTTGGCACTCCACTTGAGATTAGATTATTTGTGTGGGATGAAAGGCAAAATGTTAGAACTAAGGAACAAGCTGGCTTCAGACCTAAGCACTCCACTATTGATCATTTGGTCACGTTATAAGTATTGGCAGAAGGGTCGAAGAACACGAAACGAGCCTTATATGGGTGTTTTGTGGACCTTCGCAAAGTGTTTGATATATTGTTTCAAGAGCTAAATTGCAAAAGAGACTTGCGGAACTATGTGTTCTAGTAGTAGAATTACACGCAGCAGTTTCACGGCTATATGAGAAGACTCTTGTTGGACTTACTTTTCCTTCTAATGAAAGCTTTAATGGCACAATTGTTAGCAATATTGGGATCAGGCAGGGATGCCTGGCATCTCCTATGCTCTTTGGCATTTTTATTGATGCCTTGGAAGACTGGATTAAACAGAACAACTTAGATGGAGCTGTACTGTGAAGAATATTAATACAATTGTTATTTTATGCAGATGATATTGTTTTAATATCTAGATTTGCAGAGGGGTTGCACAAACATTTGAATAATCTGACGAGATTTTGTGATCATGCAAAAATGGTAGTAAACTTGGATAAAACAACGGTTATGATTATTGGATCGCATAGTGAACGCACTTTCGAATTCCAAGGGAAGGTAGTGGAGCAAGTCCATAATCACAAGTACTTGGAATAAAAATAACAGACAGTTAGTTACAAGTGGAATAAGGCAGTGGACAAATGTATAAAAGGAGGAAAGAAAGCATTATTTGCAATGCAAGCAAAAAGCAGCAAAATACACTTACGTAACTGGACATTGCAAGGCACTAGTACAACCAATTCTATTGCATGGATGTGAAATATGGAGACCAGTGTTGTCAAGGAAAAAGTGGAAAGACATTGAGGTCGTGCAAAAATATTTCTTGACTAGTGGTCTAGGTGTAAAAATACAAACCCTATATTCCATGCTGCTGGCAGAAACAAGAATGCTCCTATTGGAAAGGGAAGCACTTTACCAATTTTGTAATTATGTTACTAAAGTACAAGCAATGTCTCGGGGTAGGTTTCTTTAGCTAGCATTGCAAGAATCGCATGAACAGGGATGGTACCAAGACGGTATGGAAGGGGCAGGTAGATGGAACATCTCACAGGAAACATTGCCTTCAGAACCGGTAGTCATTTGGGATTTGGTTCAGAATAAAGTAGTAGAAAAACTATGGACCAACACACAAGGAATAGAATAGAATAGAATAGTTTTTTTAACGTCCACGGAGACCAATAGGTCATGGGACCCATACAATGGGCTAGTACAATCATTACTACTAGGATAAAAAAACCCCTGCCTCGAGAGGTTCAATGGACTTCTACAGGAAGGAAATCATCCAATGATTTTATATATTCCACAACAGTATCTTAGGGATGGTTTGGCTATATCAGCTAGACATCAAACATGACTAATGAGGGCACATATTGAATGTGGAAGATGGCATAAAGTTGAAAGGACTAATAGATGTGAGATATGTAGAACAGATGAAATAGAAGACGAACACCACTTTATGATAGATTGTCCTGCATATGAAAATGTTCGAAGATCCTACAATCTCAAGCAAGAAGATCTTACTAACGTATATTCTATTTTGTAGTTACCATCTCTTAAACTAGCCAAATTACTTGAAGAATTCGAGAAGCACATTTTTTGCCCATCACGACATGGCCTAATCACGTGTGTTTTACTTATGTATTTGTCGTCTCCTAGACCACAATGTCTTTATGAGATAGTGAATAAATATTCTATTTAGCATGCTCTTACACAAAATTAAGCTTGTTCAACTGGTCTTCAATGCCCATTATTAGACAACCCTAAAATATCAGCTCTAATGCTTACTTTATATCTAAGAAAATGCATTGAACTACAACATGTTTGTTCAAAAAAAAAAAAAAATTGAATCGAATTGAATCAATAACAAGTGGCCATATAGACAGAAATCAAGCTTACTTGATAATCAAAGGACATGGAGCAAAACCATGTAGAATCTGGTGAAGAATTAGGTCTTCGATGACACAGAACAAGACTATCTCGAATTTCTTGAAGAGTTGGTAGCTCGGGAAGAGTTGAGTTTGGGTCTAGGTTGGCAATCGACGCGCCGATGGAAAGTGAAGGAAGAATCAAGGGGGAAATAAGCACCAGGCCCAGGAATGTTGAGGTCACTATGAGAAGGGAGCTTCTGGGAAATGGTATAAGCAGGGCCATGATTAGCAATACCAGGAAAATAATGTCCAGGACCAGGACCATTGAGTTTGTCAATTTGCTTGAACCGGTTCCTACCAGCCATGGTATAGGAAGGACTTGTGGCTCGAGAGGTCGGAAAATAAGATCCGGGGCCGGGGGAAGAATCCGGCCGACCGGAAAACTTTTTGGTTGGAAGGGAAAAAGCAGGGCCACGGTCTGGCGATGGAAGGAAATAGCTTCCGGGACCAGGAGTTACTTGAGAGGCCGGAACGCGCTTGGGTTTGATCGGAGAAGGGCGATCCGGGGAGCCGGAATCCGGGGGGAACTCGTACTGGGAGACCTTCTGCTGGTCGGAAAACGGAAATCTGCTGCCGATTGTGTACGCCGGGCCGTGGAAGGCCTGGCGAGGAAAATACGATCCTGGACCTGGGCGAGAAAAAATTGCTGAAGAATCCCTGTATCTGGAGCCGATTGTGTAGGCCGGCGAGGCCGGTAGCGTTGGATTGCTGTTAATATGGTAGGCTCCTGGCCCCGGCCCTGCCGTCTCCTTCAATACCATTTCCTCCATCGCCCAATAACGGTTTTTTCCGCGCCCTTTTCCTTTGGATTACGCTTCGCTACGTGGCTCCCGCATCACCGTTAGATCCTATCAATCCCAGCTATCTATTTCTATGCCCATTTGTGGTCAAATTTTTCAATGGCTCAAAATTTGAACGACCTTGCTCATTCTTGATGCCATACCAAAGCTACACGCTAGGGGAACGCCAGGCAAACTGGCAGGAATGGGGTAATAAAAAGGTGCACTGACTAGTACTCGACATGAGCGGTTTCTATGTCAAATGCGAGCAAAGTTGTATGGTCTATTGTTGACTTGAATCCTAGCTACCAAGCCAACCTCATGAAAATGCCTACCATAGGGGTGGTCAGGACCTCCAGATCACTTAGAGTGATCAATCCTCAAAGCAAAAGATGGATTAGAATGGAGCAAATTGCAAAAAGTTTAACTCTCCCTGAAATTTTCGCAGTTTTGGAAGTGTCAAGTTTGCATACTATATCTTGGGATCCGTGCAGTGAAACTTATTCAGACTTGGAATGGAGAGAAAATAATAGGAGAAGATGCTTAGTATTTAATTTCAAAATTTTTGGATGCTTTCTTTGCTTACTATAGATTTTTGAACAAGCAGACTTGAAACAGACAATTTTCAATGAGTGTATCAGAAATATTGGCCCTTCCATATATCCCACAGGCCGAAATAGCTTTGAAAGTTGAGGTATAAGGAATAAAGCTTTGAAATTTATAATATTTATATGCTATTTCCATGTGGTTGGCACCTCACATGCCCGAGGTGCCATGTGGCAAAAGGTGATTGGGGAAATGGGTGTAGGCCAGGGGGAGTAGATTGATTTTTTTTTTACTTTTTTCAAAAATTCTTTTTTTTCAGATGGAATCTTTTTTGATGCTCTACAAGAAAGGAGAATCTTTTTGCAAAAAAAACATCTTGATTTTTGCCTCAAAATGAGGCTAATTTTGGAGGGCGCAAGGTTATGGAATGATGTGGCAAATGGGTGATGACATGGCAAGCAAGGTAGCAAAATAATATTTTCTAGTCAAAACTTTTTGTGATGTGGTGATGAGGTGGATGACATGTGTATGGTGATGCGGATGTACTTCTTGAGTGATGATGTGGATGACATTTGGCATTTTGAAGATGATGTGGATGATTTGGCATAATATTTGGCACTTGTGCACATACACATTAGGATTTTGTGCAATATCTTGGAAAATTTGCCTTTTTCAAAATTGTTTGGAAAAAATGTGCACTTTCTTCCTTTAGATTTGACTTTAGAGAGAGAAAATGGTCTTAGACCTTAGGAATAGCCAAATTTGGTGGACCTTTTTGCATTTTCTCAAGAAAGTAGATGAATAATGGGTATGTGATGTGCTTTGACTAGAAAAAAAGAAACTTTGCCAACCTTTGGATAGGGGAAATGGTAATGGAGTATGGAGATAGGAAGTATGAAGCATGAGGGGTGTTTCATGAATGGGATCAAGATGGTAAGAACATGAAAGAAGCCTTAGAAAATGGAATTCATGCCAAAAAGATCTAGCCACAAACCAATGAATCTTGAGGGGTCTTCCAAACTCTAACAAAGGGTCTTAAATTTAGGCTGAAATCTTCTTGCTTATGACGTTCCACATATTTATACGCCTTTTGGGTATAAATACATGACACGTCACTATGAATAATTAATGGTGCATTAATTATTCATAAGCTAAGGGTAGCTATGTTAATCATTAATTATTAAGGTGGAAACCTAACCCTAAACCCTAATTCAAATTTAGGGCTTAACCTAATATTAAAAGGAGTTAAATTATTAACTTAGTTAATCATAACCAATCTAGAGTTGCCACCTGGCTCAAAACGATTGGGCAAGGCAGGCTTGCTAATTTGGGACACGCAAATTGGGGCCTCCACCCCAATTTGCCCCAAATCGATTTGGAGAAAATTGGTGGAGGAGGAGCTGTTGTTCAATCTTGGTTCCAGCCAAAAGGATGGAGAACCAGAGAGATAGCTATGATACGGTTAGTTTTAGTATAGCTTGTATTCTTCTGACCCTTGTTCGAGTAGATGGATGATTAGATTCTATTCTATGATCTACTTATGATGATGATGGATGTTTGTATCTGATTGTTGTTTTCTCTTTTTGTTCCTCATGTGTTGTATTGGATTAAGGGGGGTATAGACCTAAAGGCTATCTAGATCTAGGGATGCTCCTAGTTAGAACCCCTTAAATCCCATTAAATGTGGCCTGTGCACAAGAGACCACCGGGCTATGGATGCCATGATGTGGTTCATCACCAAATAACGAACACAACTGGTGAAGTGGGGGCGGAGCCTTGCTGAGCGTGGCTACTGGGGCTCCTACAGTGTGCTAGACTTATAGTCGGTCACTACATGTGGGTCGGGTATGCGTCTGACACCCCCTAGATTGGAGAATATGTACCTATATGGACGTCCTAGACTTTGCGTAGATTTAGAGGGGTAAGGCGGGTACTGATGCGTGCGCACCTAGTAGCATGTATCCTCTAGTACACCCATGGAACCATTGTGATTGGGGGATTCATCCTTTTCACCTTGCCTCTCGACCGGGGAGATGTAACTTGGAGTATGATATGGTCTGTGAGGTATGGGATAAATCCTGGAAAGGTTGGGGCCCATTGGATAACGATTTCCTTGAAGGATCCGCCCTTTTGGTGTGGTGGTTATCACTAGAGGTGTTAGTGCGTAACATTTGGTATCAGAGCTAAGATTCGATTCCTCGTGGCAACATTGGTGTGTTCCACATGCTTGAGGGCAAGCATCTCGAGGAAGGGGAGGAATTGATATGGTCTGTGGGGTATGGGATAAATCCTGGAAAGGTTGGGGCCCATTCGATAACGATTTCCTTGAAGGATCCGCCCTTCTGGTGTGTTGGTTATCACTAGAGGTGCTCGTCCGTAACATAGTAGTCTCATAGGGTGAATCCATGAGATTGTCCAGGAGGATACAACCACACCATCGCATGATTTAGCCTATCTGCAAAGTGTGCACAGGAGGGGCGGATGGAGTGGACGACCCTAGCCATTGTTCTATGCCAGCCAATGCCATGTTATACTTCTGTCTGCTGTTATCTGGAGGCCTTGACTGTCAGTGGACCCCCATGAGTCTGAGCCCGGGGTAGAGCCCTTATTTATGGTGCATTTCCTTTGTTATGTCGGTATACTGTTGGTAGTTGTATTGATGATGATGGGCCACCCTTTGTGGTGGTATATTATTTATTAGTATTGTTGTCAGATGCTAGCATGTATGTACGCTTTCGCTATGATTCCCATGGGACGAGTGACATCTCCGTGTCCTTCACCCGAACACTTTGCCATCATAAGTGGTCCGAGTCCGACAGAGGGCCTTTCCATGACTCAGATTGAGCTGATTTTTGTTCTATTGCATCGGAGGGCAACTCTTGGAAGGACCGTCAGCATCATCAATTTGGCTACAAATCAAAATTGGTCCCGACGACATAACGAGGCTTTTAAATCAAATTTGGGACGTACGAAACGTCCTCAGCGCCAAAATACACGTTGTATTAAAAAAAAAAAAATTCCGACGTATTAAAAAAAAAGGGAGTAAAAGTTTCGCCTCCTTCTAAACCTGTGACCTCCTATTTCCAAACCTAGATCCTTACCACCATGCCAACCTTTCTTAAATAATATATTTTATATATTTGTTATACATATCTAGTGCTTATATCTCTAAACAACAACTCTTTTGAAGAAAAGAAGAATATTGTGGGATTGATTCCCTAACCTCCTGCGCCCGAGCCATCCCCCTTTATCAATGGGCTAAGCTCTCTTTTTTTTTAAGAAATATAGAATAGAATATAAGAGAATTATTGTCCCTTGTGCCCTAAGGCCCCTGGACTGATGTAGCATGGGCGAGCTCCCATAAGGGCGCTATTAGCACATCACGCTCGTATATTGTAGCCTTTTCTGAAGGCTTTTCTTAGTTTCTATTAGTACCGGCACCCCGCTTATGATCGGCTTCTTGGCCGTGCGAGAGTGCTTTATTATCAATCAGCTTTTAGCTGAGCATTTGTGGGCTTTAATGTCTCACCTTTCGGGTGATTCATATTATAAGCCCTCTTTCTTTGTGTGCTTCTCGATGCTTGGTTATCATTTCCTGGATTGCATCTGCCAGATCTTTCATGGTGTCTGCCCTTGTCATTAGGGTATGTACTGACTGTCCCCATCTTATCCCTCTGTACTTGTTCCTGACATCTCCGTACATTGGACATTCGTTTAGCAGGTGGTTCTCATCTTCTACTTTTCCTGTGTCACAGATTCTGCATATCCGATTCTCCCTTTCTATTTTCCTCCATCTGTCCTTTTCAATTCTTAGATCGTGGCTCCCCATCCTAAATCTCGCCAGGACGTCCCTCCTGGCCTTCCCTAGCAGATTGTCTCGGTACATCTGTTGTCCTATCTGCTGTTCTGGATTGAAAACTGTCGTGAGCCAGAGTGTCTTGGGTCCGGTGTTTTTGCAGCCATGCTCGTGTAGCCTTGTCGACCCAGTCTTCATTCCGTTTCCCTTTGTTTACTAGATCACTCAGGTTCATCCCCATTTCTCTAGTCCATATCACTACATCCTTGAATCATCCACTGCTTACGATGATGTGTGATTTTGCTGACTCGTTGATTGCAATGCTTGACAGCTTCCATGGATGACTCCGTGCATTATCTTTTATTAAATACCCGATAGTCCTTTCCCACGGTCTCACTTCCATTGGTTTCTGGCATGTCTCGTATATCATGACTGACAGGGACGTGTTTGCCCGCATCTTAAATTCATGTTTATGCCATTGTCTAAGGATCCCTTCTTGTTTGTCCCATTTCTTATCTTGGTAGACCTGGTCCCCATGCCTCAGCCCCATACAGTTGCGTCGATACGACCACTGCACTGAACAAATAGCACTTGATCTCCCAGTCGCTTATTCTGCATTTATTGCAGAAATTTTTCATACTATACAATACAACCAACATGCGTGGCATGCATGCATATCTTCACTTTGGTAGGTGGATTGACCAAAGTGACCACCAAGCTAGAATCTATCATCATTTTCTTTGTTTGCACATCCAATCTATATCAATGACAAAAAAAGAAATGAATAAAGAATGACTTACTAGGCATGAGTCCTTAAAATTGTCCACACATGTAACTATCGTATCACATATTGCTAGGCACCTATTTTCAACGGCTAATTATGGTCATAGATGGAATCTATGGCCTAGCTACTAGCTACACTAATTGTCTACATGATATTAAATGCAACTAAGTAGTCGTTACTTTCTTCAATGGCTAATTATGGTCTTAGATGGAATCTGTGGCCTACCTACTAGCTACACTATAAAGAACGTGTGCCATGAAAATTGACACTTTTAGTGGCTAGTAGTACCACCTTTTAAGAAAGACTTATGTTTCATCCATTCCATTGGAATTGTTAATAAAATAGCACAGCAAGTGAACCGGGTGAAAATATCGTTACCCTGGTTTTGGTGATTCCATCGCGGTGAATACTTTCCCGTGGAATCACAAACCCTCCGGGAACGGGATCCGTTCCGGAGGCCCCGTTATTCGTACCTGACAATGTCAGGTGTACCTTCTGATTGATCCCAGCCATCCATCTAAAGGGTGCATCTTGACCGTCCATTTTATACCTTCCGGCAGAATCACCTCCGCAAAATACCACGGGACGGAATCACCGCACTTTTATTCCATGCGACAGAATCACCACCTGGAATATCTCACTAAAAATTCAAATTTTTGACGTCCTGTACTTGTGGAGGTTTTTTTTGGCTATGGCGGCTTGCTCCGGCTGGGGTTTCCTTCTTTTCTTGTTCTTGTTTTATTTTTGCTTGTATAGATCAGTCAGTATGGCTATGGCAAAAAACAGGGGCGTTCTTCCTTCTTTTGGAGCGGACCTTGCATGAAACGAGGCCTCTGTGTTTTTGGGCCTCGTAGCTCAAAGCGGTAAAAAGGGCGTTCTTCCTTCTCTGTGTTTTTGGGCCTCGTAGCTCAAAATAGGGGCGAAAACAGGGGCATTCGCTCTGTTTAATCCGGCAATTTCTTCATTTCTGACTAAAGATCCTTCCTCGATTCTGATTCTGGGGATCAAAACCGGTGCATTGGGAGCTACGTTTTGGTGGGCAAAACATGGGGCGGCGGAACAAGACGTATGCTTGTAATCTTCCTTGTGCTTTTGGGATTTGTATCTCCTGGCCGAGCGCCCGGGATTACGCAAGCTAGTAAATGCCATTTTTACGCTTGCGTTTTCGATTCATCACAGTTGAGCTTAAGCATGTGTTTTTGGTTTGGTTGCGAGAACACCGCGGTTGTCGGACTGAGCATAACGCGCGGCGGCATGTGGAGCGCATGGCCACTCCTTTTACGTGGTCGAAATTAGCAACAAGCTGTCGCGGGCGGTTTGCCATATACGATATCCACATAGCTTGTATCTTCTAGCACAATCTGCTTCCAATTCTGCTGGATTTGTGAATATTTGTGGCGCAAAACAGGTTTTCATTCGAATCATCAAGGTTTTGCTTACGTTTTTTTTTTTTTTTTTTCCTCACTTGAGCGAGGTTCTTTCTTGGATCAAGAAGCAGGTTGTTTGGATTTATGAGACAGCACAATAAGATGAACAAGCCACAGGCGAATTTGTTTGAGAAGGATTTAAGGGATGATCCATCCTGGAGAATACAACAGTCTACGCAAAATAAGGTATCGCCTTTGGGTGAGAAGCAAGCTTGGAAGCCTCGTTTGGAAGCCATTAACGAGGCCGAAGAGGTGCTGAGCCAGAAAGGTTTGGAAAATTTTGGAAAATTTGGGAAAAGGAATGAATAACTTATCCCGTTCTGTTTTCTCAAAGGGCAGGCCATGCATGAAAAGGGCATTGCCGATGTTGGCAAGGGGTTCAAATCCCCAACCAGAAAAGTTATGGGCAGTTTAGAGCATAACAATGGACATGCTCAGACAAAATGGAGTAAGCCCCAGCTTGTTTTTTTCCATCATTGGTTTATCATTCATGATCTTCAAGTAATATAGACTTCGCTTAAACCATCCTCAACCATTTTTTATGGAATCCGGCATAAACTTCTGTCTGAATTTGAATCATCTGCCAATTTTTCCTCCCTGTTACATGTTACAGATTCAAAGGTCTCCAGGTGATTCCTTCCCGAAGAATAGTACGCGGTGATTCTACGGGGGAGAATATTATCGCGGTGATTCCACGGGGGAGAATATTTATGCGGTGATTCTACGGGGGAGAATATTATCGACTGTGATGATTCCACGGGGAGAATATTTACAGCGGTGATTCTTCTGAGGGGAGAATATTATCGTGACGGTGATTCTGAGGGGAGAATATTACGATATGCAGTGATTCCACCCCGCAGGATCAATTCCTTGTGATTCCGTCGCGTAGAATAAAAGGTTGGTGATTCCATCCGGCGGTATTTCGCAGACGTGATTCCGCCGGAAGGTATAAAATGGAGCCTGTCAAGTACGGATAACGGGGCAGGTACAGATAACGGGGCAGGAGGGTACGGATAACGGGGCAGGAGGGTTAGTGATTCCGCGGGAGAGTATCACCGCGATGGAATCACCAAAACCAGGGTAAGGATATTTTCACCCCTCATTTACGATGAAAAATGAACCAATATTATTGTGGTCAATATAACATTTGAATGGAACAAGTGTTTTGTAGAATTTCTAGAGTCAACACCATGCACATGCAAACTAAAAACCCCGTGGCACCTTATAAAATTTTGATAGTGTAGGCCCACTTTTCAAGAGTGGTCACATCTATATTGTTTGGTGGAATACATGTAATGTATCTTTTGGTATTAGCCTTATTTGACGATTTTCTCCTTCATCTAATTTTTCTTTTTCTTTTTCTTTTCTTTTCTTTTCTTTTTTTTTTCCTTTTCTTTCTTTTTTTGTCAGCTGTAATATAAGGGTGCTTTGCTGCGACCAGCAGCAGCCATAGCTTTGTTTCGTCAACCATGAAAGGTCGTTGTGGACCGAAGAGAGACGGGGTAAGTTTAGATACTCATCTAGAGATGCATGAACTGCTTTCTCCATTGTGTCACGTTGCACATGTCCTCAGTTTGTACCATTGCATCAACTCGATATGCACTATTAAATGTAGTATGAAATGGTTGTTCATTCAGTGGTAACAGTGAAGCATTACTAGGATCATTCATAGTAGTAAGAAAAATATATTCAAAAAGTCGCACCAGTGTCTGATATCCAATTTGATAAATGTGCCCTTGAGATCGACAACCTATATTATGCTTGAAGGTAATAGCTGATCTAATAGTGGCAGTTCAAATGGCTCTAAGCGCATAACCAAATCAGAAATGTCCTTGTAAGGATCAGTTGGCCGCATATCTTGGTTTATAATTATTTGATCTCCACCTTAATCTAGAACTATGAAGCAAATTTGCTACCTATATTGCCAATATCCTCATAATTGAGGTTGAAGAATAGATCTCATATTACTCCTTGGAACCTCAAGTACACGGCCAGTGTTGAAATGAATTAAATGGATTTTTATAATCTATGGAGACCAATAGGCCTATGGGATCCAGTAAAGAGTATATTGAACGTTTTATAGTCAGACTTAAAAAACCCCTGCCCCAAAGGATTTTTGAGGAAAAACCCTTGGCATTATTAGGCATTCTGAAAGATTGTACAATGACACATTATGATACATTTCAATTTCAATGCATTGTCTGAAGACATAGCTGAGCATGCTCATCCATGATCTCTTGGAGATAAGATCCTAGCAAACCCACTGAAGTCGTGTCCAATAGCACATGGAACGACCAGTTAGGTAGGATCAACTCAACATAGCGGGCTTGGATGTGGGTAAATGCCAGACAATTTTGAAGAACTGAGATCCCAGTGCCCGTTGGCAACACTGACTGATTCTATCCTCACATGCCTCTCGAGCCCATTTGCCTGTCTCAATTTAGAGGCGATGTGCGCCTGCTCGAATGGAAGCTATCAATCTGCACTTCTTCATGGGCAAATGTGTATGAAAGTAGCACTGTGGACCCCGTATAAGCATGGGATTGATCTGGTGCTAGTAATGTGATGTCTTAACCTGTTCCAGTGAAGGAGGAAAGCTTTGATTGATGCGAAGATGAGACGAATAGTACCTTAGTCTTGGTCAAATTGACCCGTATTATAATGGCTCGCCAAAAAGTATCAAGAGCATGTAAGTGGTATTGCATGTTGTCTGGGGTGTAGGCTAAAAGGTCCACATCATCGATGTATATGTGCTGGCTAACTATCTGGTGCACAAGCTTAGATCCCCCTCTCCCCCTTCCCATGTTCAGTAATTTCCATTCCAATTGATAATATAGAGGCCAAACAGTCTTGGAGAGAGCAGGCATTTCTGGTGGACCCCGATTCTACTATTGACAGGTTTTTCTGGCGGTGTCAATCGGCCTAAGCATGCCCCATATAATTTGTATATTACATTTTGCCAGTCTACTGGGGCCCCCAAAAATCTCCATCTTTCCCACAACTTTTCCCAAACACAGTGTCAAAGGCCTTTGCAAAGTCGAAGAAGCAACAATGAGGTCCTGCTAGTGGTTCATCATACACTCAACCAAGGACAGTAGTGTAAAAATATAGTCAATGGTGGAGTGTTGAGGCCTAAATCCTGCCTGTGTGAGGGCTCGTACCTCTACCTCCACTGCCCACATTATCAATTGTTGCTCAAGAATGCCGAGTATCTTTTTTGCAAAGAGCAAATTGGCCGTGATTGTTATGTAATTGACTGGGCTGCGTGTGTTGTCGGCTTTATAGATGGAAACTACCCTACTAGTGGTTGACTATTGGAAAAATCCTTCATGTATTTCCATATTGAAGCAATTAGGATGGGCATTATCAATGGCCCTACCCATTTGAGCAGCTCTGCCTGCATACCATCCAATTCTGTCACTTTGCCATTGGCGAGATGCTGCAAGTCTTAAGAAACATCTGCCTCTGTGATTTCTACCGTGGAGCCCATCTGGGGGTGCATTTCTGCTCGGACTCTAAAAGGATCATAATGTTGTTACAAGTATTGCATCCATTGTTTGGAGTTGATGTTTCATGTAGGCTGCAGAGGTTTGTTTAGTACTTTTCTTCAGAATGTCCTGGGATAGAGGTAGAACGTTTCCCTCTAGTGCTCCGCAATGTATCTGGCTTTCTTTGCCTTTACAAAAATACGGTACTGCCTGATTGCAAGCAGATGCAAAGCGGTTTTCGTGACCTGTTGAAGGCAGTGTTTTAGCTCCCTGCGTTCATCATCAAACCATTGGTTACGAGGATAGATTGTAGCCCCTGAGGACCTTCGTGGATGGCTTCTTCCAAAGCATCTCTCTACAATAGTCATAAGCACATTGACCAACTTGTCAATATATTGCAATTGTTATATATTTAACTCTTGTGATTCAAGAATTTACCTTCATGTGCCTTGTTATCAAAAACATGTTTTGAATCAATCAATCATGACACCATGGTTGCTAAAATAGAAGCATAATTGATTTTTTTTCCCCTGCATTCATCATCAAACAATTGGTTACAAGGAAAGATTGTAGTCCTTCGGGACCTTCGTGGGTGGCTTTTTCTAAAGCATCTCTTACAATAGTCATAAGCACATTGACCAACTGGTCAATATATTGCAATTGTTATATATATTTAACTCTTGTGATTCAATGCTCTACCTTCATGTGCCTTGTTATCAAAAATATGTTTTGAATCAATCAATCATGACATCATAGTTGCTAAAATAGAAGCATCTCAAATGTCATCCACTTCATGTTTGAACAAGTGTGAAATCCGAAAAACTCCGTGTGTTTTTGGTTTGCTTTGGCTTTAACATGACAAGAGAGAAAGCACCATGTATTTTATTTGGTTCAAACATAACCGTGGATGATATTTAAGACGCTCGTCACCCAGCCTCAGCTAATTGTGCGGACTTTATAAGCGCCAGCCATAATTAAGAATAGAATAGAATATGTAAACACAAACATACGAGCTTCCTATATTTTGGGCGGACTTTTCCTTAGACAGTGCTTCAGCATTTTGCATCAAAAAAGGAGATGCGGCTCCGAAATCCGGCAGTAAAGCTTGGACCATGGCTTGCGGTACCGGCTCTGCTCATTACGTTCTTCACTTTCTTGCAGTTTCGGGTTAGCATTTCACGGTTCCTTGACTTTGCAGCTAAATTTCTTGGAGCTTTATGATTTCTTGATTATGCTTCCGTTTCGGACGATTTTGAGCTCCAACTTAGCATAAAATGCAACCACAGAAAAGGATTACTAAATGCCTATGAGTTCTTGAATTCTTTTTATGATTTCTTCAATTCTTTCCCTGATTACGATTAGGTTTGCATCTGCATTTCCGGCAGTTAATGAGCTCTAACTAGGATGGAATGGCTATGGCAGGTAAAGATTACCGGACATGAAATTACATCTCAAGAGACATCTAATTCTAAGCATGTTTCCTGTTCAATTCCGTCGGTATTTGAGGTCGCTTCTTTGCCCTGTTCATTTTCCTCTGTACATGATTATCAGAGCCGGAGTACTGATATTGAGATTAAAAATCTCTGTTTATAAATACTTGATTGGATTTGCATTTTCGGCAGTTCTTGATGAGCTCTAACTAGGAAGGAATGGCTATGGCAGGAAAAGATTTCCGGACATGAGTTTACATCTCAGGAGACATCTAATTCTAAGAACATTACCGGACATGAGTTTATATCTCAGAAGACATCCAATTCTAAGCCTATTTCCTGTTCAATTCCGTCGGTATTTGAGGCCGCTTCTTTACCCTGTTCATTTGCCTCTGTATATGATTATTGGGGCCGGAGTACTGATATTGAGATTAAGAATCTCTCTGCTGCAAGGAAGGCTCCGTCTTGTCCGGATTATTTTCGATGGATCCATGAAGATCTCTTGCCATGGCAGAACACAGGAATTTCTCGCAAGGACATATCTGCATATAGCGGTTATACTCATTTCCATATTTCCATAATAAACGGCATCCTGTACTCCAAAATGGATGAAGCATGTTATCAAACCAGATTCATGTTTACTCTTTGGGGATTAGCTCTTCTAGTGGACAGATATCCGGGATTAATACCTGATATTGAAGCAATTTTTAACTGTGGTGATATTCCACAAATTTCTAGGTCAATTGAGAAGAATTATATAACATGCCAAGGACTCCTCTGTTTAGTTATTGTACAAGAAGAGATGCCCTTGATATTCCCTTTCCAGATTGGAGCTTTTGGGGCTGGTAGGAGATGGAAACTCTGTTGCCGTTGTTTTTTTTCCCCCCTTTCTCTCTAAATGATCTCAATACTTAGTATTTCTTTTTGGTACGTTTTTCATTTTGTGACAGGGGATTTGGTTTCCTTGAATCAGGCCTGAAGTGAACATGGATAATTGGGATAGGTTGAGCTCTGCTATTTATAACGCTTCAAAAAGGATAGATTGGTCTAAAACAGAACCAATTGCACACTTTAGAGGCAATCTTAATATGGGACCAAGAATTCGGCCACAACTGAGGAAATGCAACCGTAGTTATGCAAAAGTTGAGGTCCAGGTAAATATCTATTCTAATTGACCAATTGAACTTTGTGATAAATCAAGGTTTCTTAATTTTGTTTGGCATTCAAGGATTGGGAAGCCGAGACACAAAATGGTTTCCAAAATACAAACCCTTCCAACCAATGCGGATATAGGTGAGTACTAAGACACACTTATTTCCATCTCCCACTTTTAGTTACAAGGCTATTGTTGTTGCAGATATAAAATCTATGCTGAAGGCATAGCATGGTCCTTGGGCCTTAAAAACTTATTAGCCTGTGGATGGCCTTTATTATTCATAGAGTCTGAATTTTATGCCTTCTTTCAGCGAGGGTTATTGCCTCTAGTTCATTACTTACCAATCAAATCCCACAACGTTTGCTCTTCTTTAAAAGCAGCAGTCAAATGGGGAAATAGCCATCCGCGTAAAGTAAGTGGCCTCTATTTCATGATCTTAAACTCTAGCTTTATAATTGATAAAATCTGGCTCATGGTGCAGGCCCTAATAGTAGGAAAAAGAGGATTGAAATTTTTAAAGGAGGACTTGAGTATCAACAATGTTTACGAGTACATGTTGCATCTATTAAGGGGGTATGCAACGTTGCAAAGATTTCAACCTGTTGTGCCTCCTGGGTCTCAGTTGGTGAAGCCTGCAACCATACTTTGTCTTGTCACTCCAAGGGAGCGAGAATTCTTGAAACAATCATTACAAGACAATTTAAACGTGCCTGAACCATGTTTCATGCCTCAACAAGACCCTCAACTCTTAGTTGACACCATGTCTAGAGAAGAAATGATCAAGACAAAGAGCACTCGAGATTGGAGTCGCACCATACATCATTAGGTGCTGTAAGAAATCCATGTTATTTACTAAGTAATTCACATTCGAGATGGTTAGAGAGATTTCAAAATGGAATGGCAAGACAAATATCGAAAGCCCTGCGTAAATTTACTAAGTAATTCACATTCGAGATGGTTAGAGAGATTTCAAAATGGAATGGCAAGACAAATATCGAAAGCCCTGCGTAAATTATTTTAGCTGCTTTATGTGAATGCATTTATTTGGGGGAGGGCAAGACAAAAAAAAAAAAAAAAAAAAAAAAAAAAGAGAGCTGGGGGAATTGAGCACATGGCTTTAGCATCTTGCACTACATTAACCATCCCGGTAAATGACATGGGCATGTTATAGCCAGCCTTAAATGGCAAAAAATCCGCTAAGTCCACAAAAACGCCATGTAATTTTTTTTTGGGCGTGGCTATAACATGTTAAAGACATGGATATACCACGGATATGCCCGTGGCTATAACATGGCAAAAAGGGGGTTAAGCACATGGCTTTAGCATTTTGCACTACATTAACCATCCCGGTAAATGTCGGACGTGGGCATGTTATAGCCAGCCTTAAATGGCAAAAAATCCGCTAAGTCCACAAACACGCCATGTACTTTTTTTTGGGCGTGGCTATAACATGTTAAAGACATGGATATACCACGGATATGTCCATGGCTATAACATGACAGCGTCCGATATATATGGCGCTCCTACATTAACTGGCCAACATGATAAAATATCGTGAATAATGGATTGTTTGATAACATATACATCCTGAGCCCTATATATATTACTTTTACTGCCTTTTGTAAATGCATTTGTTTAAGGCAAAGTTGTCCCCCCTCCCCAAAAAAAAAAAAAAAAAAAAAAACCCTTCATGTGTTTCCAGCTTCATGGTCCTCTCCTAAGAAGCAGGCTTTCCATCTGTGTAAGGCGTGGTTGGTTTGGTTGATTTGGAAACGGCATCGTTTATGGATTTTTCAAGGGATTCAGCAACCTGCAGCCTCTCTAGTTCCAAGACTCAGACATAAGCTATTCCAGAGTTTTCTTGTGTTTACTGGCCTAGAGGAGACAAAGTTTTGCATCTGGCGAGATATTTTGCACATTGTAAATGCGAATGGGGAGTTTGTACAGTGATTACTAGAGGCGATTGGAAGTTTACGCTCTAGTTTTTTAGTATGGAGTGCTGAGGTGTCTTTGTCCCTTCGGGGCATTCTTTTTCCTCACTACTCCTCTTGTATCATTGCCATTCTTTTAATATAAGTGTCTCAGTTCTTCAAAAAAAAAAAAAAAAAACACCCCATTTATTTTGTAGGGGTGTGTGCTAGTTGGGTAACTAAAGGATTGAGCACATGGGCTTCAACGTCTTGCCAAAATTCTCTAAAAGAAAATAAGACAAGTAGATAAGAAATAGTAGTTTTTATGCCGCAATATCCCCTATGGATATATGATGATTCCTAGAATGTCCAAAGATGAGATGAGATGAGATGAGATGAGATGAGATGAGATGAGATGAGATGAAATCAGATAAGATTAATTTTTTACATCCATGGGGACTCCACAGGGCCATGGGATGGGTACAGAGCAAGAGGACCTAAACTCAAATGAGACCTAGGGACTAAGCCCCGTTACAAAACATAGCAGAAAACTTAAAGAGAAAACAAAACCAAAACGGTGGGAAGCAACTAAAAGTAACCCAACCAGGGGTTTTGAGGCCACTAGTCTAAAATTTGTTTTGTGCCTCCCCGATACATTGCCCATTTTCTTTGGATCTTTGCCTCTTGAATCTTGTATTGCTCGTCACGTCGCTGAATTAACTGAACAGAGGTCCTTTTGTATCGACTGTAGCATATGCAGCATATCTCGCAATGCCGAAGAATGCACCAGAAGACGGCATGGCCTGTCGAGCCAGTAAGCATCCACTCCACGCTGTAAAAGTTCCTGGGTATAGAAACCGTCAAAAGATGATGCCTTGATATTTGAACAAGAGCCTGTTTTTTAGAACCCCATGAGATGTAGGCAGGGTTCGAAAAACTTTCTAAGCCTTACCAGACAATTTGCCGCCCATAGATAATACGTATTGGATTTAATATAGAACAAGACTTGGATATGCCGGATTTTACACTAAACTATATTATTTTATACTGGAATTTTGCGGCATCCAAAAATCTAAACTGAAAATTTTCAATTCCAACCGGAATTTTAAGGGCCTAACCCCCACTTTTTCAAACCCTGCATCGGTCCTACTCGAGCTGGTCCAAACTTGGACTCTGTGGATTATCTGAAGCTCTTCTTTTGATGTACTATCTATAGCTCCTATTGCGGAGCCCTGTGTATGCTCCTGAGCTTCCTCTTGCATTTGGACTTCCGAATCTACATATGGATGTGTCTCTGCTACTGCCTCAACCTGTACCATGGCATCGGCTCGGAATCTGTATGCAGAGATGTTTGGGGGCGGAAGGGCACTAGTAGGACGTACGAATTCCTTCATCAAGAGTTCCAAGATCTAAAACCTGTGGGTATGGCAAAAATCAAGGTTGTGGTCAAATCAGAGTAGGGCAAAATTGAGAGCTGGCAAATCCAAGATCCGAGAGAAACTCGTGACTGAAGGAATTTGCAAAACAAATACGTGGAGGATGTTGAAGACCATCGCTGAATGGAAAAAAAGATGGCGTTGCTGAAGGTTTGCATGGGTGTGGTTAGAGGATCCAAATTGGAGCTGATAGACTATGCAGACTCAGTACCATAATTGTGGCTACATAATCGTGGTCAGCTGCAAAATTGCTTTGCAGAATCAAGACATGTGCTCTGTGTGGCTGAGCTTTTGCTTGAGGCTAGCTGATGAACGAATCACATGAAATTGAGCCAGTCTAGATGTTAAGCACTTAGCACAAGACCTCCTATTGCTAATTCAAAGAATTGATAACCTTCTATTATATCATGCTTTGAACTATTATGCAGATGTTCTCCACATATGTGAATGCAGATTAGTTTCAATTCCAAGAAAGAACATCCGCCAGAAGGCATGAGTATTACAGATTTAAAACATCTGAGAACTTTTAAAAACAATAAGACAACATATTTAAAACATCTAGGGGATGTAAAAACAAAGGGAAAAGGTACAATAAAATAAAAAAGATGTAATACGTTACCTGCTGTGATCAAAGAATCACTTTTAGAAACTGCTAGAGATGATAATGTGACAACTAAGACAACCTTGTCCCGATAACAGTCTTGTCCTATATAATTTCAATATCTGTATCATTTTTTTAATTAATTTCCATTACACATAACAGATTTTCACTGCAATTCAGAGGTTCAATAAATAGAAAAATACAATGTAGATGAGAGGAGCATACTTGGTCCTAGTATATAAGCATCCATGAAATGTTTGAGAGTATTTGAAGATGGTCATGTAGCTTGTGCACTTTTTGAAGCACACCATCATTTAATAAATGCATCAAGTAGCTTACTTTGCAAAATGCAATGCAAACTAAGGCAATGCTTTTAGTAAATGATGATGTCTAAGATTCAGCCTCCTCCTCCTTCCAAGGCAAGGAGGCTCCAATGTCTCTAGTATGGACTGGTTGCAGGCAGGGTTCAAGTTTGACAAGCACCCCCTAATTTTCCAATGACATGCACTTTTTTTTTGCCTTTCACATGACAGAAGGTTGATCAATTCGAACCTTTCAACTGACATACAAAAATTTTAATTGACGAAAGACCATTTTTGAGTTATAAACTTAGAACAAAACGGTAAATTACATAGTAGTAAATACTAATATGAACATAGAGTTAAAAAACTAATATAAACATATAGTTAAAAAGTTAAGAGTCGCATCAACAAAACAACATAATTCAAGAGTCATCACAAGACATTGTTGCTGCTCTTCTACGTTTGTCTTCATTCCAAGCATCAAAGCATGCTTTCCAATCCACTTGCTCAAATGGTTTACTCCGCATGGAAACCATCATAGTAGCATCCAACGTTTCTAGGTTCATGCGGGCCCTCATACCACACTTGACGTTATTTTGGAGAGAGAAACCCCTCTCACAACATGATGTGCTTCCTGGAATAACCATGCAACACTGCCATAGACTCATAAGTGATGTTCCATCCTCCTCTCTACAAATAGTCCAAGCCACCAACGGGCCTCTCTCTGCTCTGATTTCAATAGCTACAGGAAATGTGGTCCACCAGCAGTCCAGCACCAGTCCGTCTTATTGGCGAATCCGTCGGTCCGACCTCCACACAGACGCAGACGCAGCAGACCTCTGTTTTCTGTAAAAGGGGGGAAAAGAAAGAACCAAAAAAATTTTCAGAGCAGAGGTTCAGGTTACCCAGCCGGCTTGGCCTTGGCGTTGGCCTGGCTTACCGGAAAAGTCATGCGTGGCAGCAGGCAGCTGGCTGGAGCCTGGATTTTGGCCTCTGGCTTACCGGATACAGAGCTGAATATCCCAAAATAATAATAGGAGGGAATCGGGATTTGGGATTTTTAATATTGTTAGTTGTTTATCCAATTCATTTTTTATAGGGATATTAAGAGATTGTACATTAACTCTAATATTATACCTATAAAAATAACCCTAGTGCACACAAAAATGAAAGGCAATTTTATATTTTGGACCTTTCAAATGACATACACTTTTTTTTTTTTTGCCTTTCTCTATGACAGGCAAATTGATATTTGTTACCCTTCATATGCAGGGCATTTTTTTTTTTCAGCCTGTTTTGACGGGCAAAAAAGCCAAAAACAGGCATGAAAGCCGTCAAACTTGAACCCTGATTGCAGGCTCCAGCGGCTCCTTCAAATCTACGCTAGGAGAGGAGCAGAGCAGGCGAGATGAGCCGTCATGATGCAATCTTCCTCTGTTTCATAAAACCTGCATACCAAGATGCCGCTTCTCTCCTTTGTTTCGATTGGTTAACCAGAAGCTAAAGATCTAAACCTAAAAGTAAGGTTATCGATCTAGCCGAGGTAAGGGCATACAACCAAGGCCCCCTATTTTTTGTTATCAGCCAAGGCAAAAACTGATAACCACCTTATCGAGTTTATATGGGTGGAATAATACTGATAATGAGCACTAATAACTAGTTATCGGCCTGCACTAATAGTGATAACCAAAAAACTACAAGTTATCAGCTTGCACGAATAGTGTTAACCAAAAATCAAGGCCGCTCACTTATACACACAACAGTCCAATAAGGCAACATATCAAGCATGCTAAGCATGCTGCTATTAGTTATCAGCATTTATCAGGTTGAAATTGCACTCCCAAGTTCCAATTCGAGAACATTCATACCATCCATCCATTTGTCTTAAACTCTAGAAACGTGGACAATGTAAATCTGGTTCGTGGTGTCCTGGTCAAGTGCCAAAATTTACCAAAATCTCCCAACTATAAAAAATTTATTTACACGAAATTGGGAGACATAATACATTCGGTAGTCAATAAATATGTGCATGCAAAGGTTGCACAAGCCTCAGTAGATCACAATGGGGTGATCTAAAAGATCACAATGGAGTGATCTAAACAATTTACATTTTGACTTCATCTCTTTATCTTTACACACTCAAGTTACAAAGGATGTTTTTGCCTTGACTTCAATGTATTGAACATCCCCAAGTTCCAAGTTGCCAAAGAATCATGTGAAACCGCCACACGTCAACCAGGAAGGAAAATCCACAACTTGGAAAATTGTAGTCACTTGTTAGTTGAAGCCGTTCGAAAATGCATGACTCTAAATCATCCAATTGTCTTAAAGCCAATCAATCTATAGATGCCCCTGTCCTGGCCTGCGAGACAGCCACAAGTGAGAGTGTTAATTCGATCAATTGGAGGGATCCCAAAACAGCATAAAGACACCATACCTGCGAAATCCGGTTTGCATAAATTGTCACTAACCGAAGCTGTGTGCTGCTAAGGCTACCTAAGTAAGGAACAAAGGCTTTTCCTAGGACAATATATATGTCTACTAGACAGAACACCACTGTCTGCACAAAATGGAACTCCAAAAATTAGCAAAAACACATAATAGCTCCCAACGGATTTACCTTCTTACACATACCTTCCGAACATCTGCATTTTGGTTGCCAAATGCATCAAAAAGGGCAGGTAAAAATAAGGGTAGTTGAGCCATCAGGTCCTCTTGTGGTAACCGAGGCACAAGCTGAAAATAGACACCCATAGTTAGCGTGGAAAGGTAATGCTGCAATTGAAACGCACTTCAACTCACAAACCTTGGTCAAACTGTTAATGCATGTAACTAGTAACTTCTCATTTTCATTGACAAGGAGTGGCACCACAACCTATCCAGAAAGCCAGTTAAATTGGCGTCAAAAACGGAAAAGCATTTGAAAGTTCTAGAAACTTACTTCAAGGCAACGATATGGATCACAATTTGACAATACAGATGTAAGACTGTGATCAGCAGCACTCACGACCTGTAAGATTAGAAAATTTAATCATGGCCATGTGTTCCTTTAAAAAGACAGCTCATAGTCAGCAAAAGGATATTGTTGAAATTCCAGTACTTGGCCATAATTTCAACAAAAGGCCATTTTAAGTTCTATTAACAGCCCAGAAGGGCTTCTTAGATAATGCATACATATAATACATTACAGAGGTAAAGGGTAGAAGGTCACCTTAAAGGATGGGTCAGTGGCAGCATGGAGGAGCTTCTCCAACACAACTTCCAATCTACCCTCCAGAAACGTTTTCTACATTATAAACAAAGTCACATCAGCTAACTTTGACTTCTTAGATATGGAAAAAATCTATAATGACATAAAAAAGTAAGAAATTTGTTTCAAGTGGACTGGGACATTCACTGCTTTCGTGTCTGTAATGGTGGCTCCATGGAGGTAATTTCCTTCTTCATTATTAAACGTAAAACTATACAACAAGCTGCAAAGCCTTAGGGGAAGTAAGTCAGTCCAGGTTTATTTTCTTTGATCCCATATGCCCAGGCCATAGCGGCAGCAAATGCCTGGGATGACAAGGAAGCAATGAGCATACAGGTTTCCAGGGCCTGGAGCTGTTTCTGTGATAGTGATTTTAATTCCTGCCTCTAAAATCCATTGAAGTTGACAAGATAACTATATTAAAGCAATTGTTATTCAAGAGACAATTAAAATGTGAAACTAAACTGTAAAAGCAAGAAGAAGGAGGCCATTTAAAAAACAACATTATGGCTTCAAGTTAGGAAATACTTGACGGCTTAGCATCTCAGCGATCACTTTGCATGCAGACTCCCGTATTGCTGGATCAGGTTCATCAAAGGCATCTAACACCACCGTCAATATTTGTTTGTGATACTGTCACAGCACCAATAAGTTTTAAGATTTTGAACAAAGTTCCAAAAGCAAACAAAAAAAAAACATGACTACACATCAAACTTTTGATGCTTGGAACTCTGTATGGACTGTTTTTAAATGGCACCGTTTTAAAAAGGACAAGAAGAGCCTTCTGTGAATTGGAAAAGAAAAGTGATCTGGACAAATTCACAGCTGCATAACATCTTCCGAGGCAGTGCATTATAAACAATAGAATCAAGGAGCCGTATGTACTAGATTTGACTTTTTGCTGATTTGGCTGTCCAAGTTGGAAAAAAGGCAGCAAATGATGACTTTATTGGCCTACAACAAAAAAAGGTTTCTTAAAACACATTCCGATTGAGAGGCCCAAATTACGTCTTGTTTGATGTTGCAATCTCTTTTGTTGCTACATTGCGGTGCAACCATGCTCTAGGTGTTGTATATTCTGCACTTTTCACTTTCTTGCAACCTGTTCTCTATCACTGCTATCTAGCTGCAGTCTGTATCATTATCCGGATAATAACAGCATGCACAGATATGCAAACATTGTTATTTTGAAGTAGTTTGATTAGGATTTTTATGCTCATGAGGATGCTCATTTAAATCATTGGCTCTGTTTTTAACATTAGACAATTCATTTTTTAATAACATATAGTGAGAAAAATAGCATACAGAAGGATTCCAACCTGACACCAAATTGAAGAATCATTTTCTTGAGATGATTGAAGCAGCTCAGTCAATGCATCATACATTCCATCTCCCATCTTCCCGTCATTTCTATTTGACATCTGTAACCGCCACCGAAATAGAGATCAAAACTTCCAAACACTGCACCGCCTTATAGATTTTATTCATTGTTTTTCATACCTTGTGAAGAAGCACCATGATGCTTGATGCTGATTCTAGTGGGGTTAATTTTGCATCCGCTTCCCTCCGTGAAGACTTTTCTTCATACCTTGACTCACAGCCATACTGCACATGGTCTGCCGCGTTTACAGGTTTATCTTCCTCTTGTTTCATCTGGCTATGCGTATCATCAAATTGTGCCAACCGCTGCCTAGACCTATTTAGATCTCCATCTATTCCATACCCAATCGGATCTCCTGAGCTGCTAAAGTAATTCTTACTTGAATCAATGCTAGACAGATTACAATTAAGTCTATTCGCATATCCCTCCATCTCCTGGTGGGAAGAACCCCACTTTCTATTGGTTTCAAAATTTACTGATCCAGAACTATAACCGCCTCCAATTCCAAAAGGTAACTCGTTCTCTTGGTGGTTTCCATAACTTTCTTCTGAAGGAACTGCATTCTCACCATGCTCGCCTGCTGTTTTTGACCTTGACCTATTGCCCTTGTTTTGTACATAAGTCATTAGATCCACTTCAATTCGTGGTGTATACTGCTTCAGAGCTCGACGAAGGATGCTTTGCTCCTCAATTGATAAACCCAGAATGAAATTTAACACTGTTGTTGCATCAAAATGAGAGTACACAGATATAATGCCAGTAATAGCTGTTTCCTTCAGTTTCGTGTTCTTATCATTGGCAAGAGGGGCAAGTTTGGCTAACCAAAGCTTAAGCAGCCCACTACCAGCTTCTCCACTGAGCGCCAATTTTGCAAATGCAGCAATTGCAAATTCTATAACAGCCATCTTAGCTTTTGGTGAACGCTGCTCGTCCAGAGACCGCAGCAATGCAGGTAACAGAGAATCAATGGCATAAGTATTACCTATTACCTCCAGTGTGGATGTGCTGAGCTGTCGAATAACTTCTTTAGAATCAACTAAACGTGCAAACACCCTAGGAAGGATTCTTTCCAAATATGACTCAAAGCTTTTTTTACAAATCTGCACAAGTTTGGCAAGAGTTGAAAGTGCAGCTTGTGCTACCTTATGGTGCGGATCATCCAAATGCTGGTAAAAGAGTTTCATAACTCTTTCAAAGTTTTGATTCACTTCCTGCACCCCTTTCTGACCCTGTTGCAACACTTTTCCTAGGAAGGTAAAGGCTCCAACTCTAGCAGACCAATCAGCATTTGGACTCAAACCCTCTATTAAGGCATCATTTAGTGACATTAAACCATCCATGAAAGCAAATGCTTCCCCATATGGTGGTTGTGTTTCTTCACTTGCACTTTTGCTACTTGATGCAGACCTTGCTGCTCTCAAAGGTGGCCTCGGAAACCCGAAATTGAACAAGTTCTCTGATTGTTGAACCCTCTCTATGTGCTCTGTTTTGAGGACTCTTTTAGCTCCTTTGACTTCATTCCCATCCATATGCGGAGCTTGATTTAGTTTTTCAACCACCATTGGGACACGCTTTGCGAAATTTGATGTGAATGCTGTACCGCCAATATCACGATTGAATCCGTTATGTATCCTTCCAGCATCCATGTGGGTACTGGCATGCAATGCTGCACCATTAACAGAATTCTCATTTTCAATGCTTCCCGATACCCTTCCGGGCAGAGAATGCAATGAGAAGGTGGATCCCGACATCATCTGTGCATGAGAATTAGCAGGATCTGGAGCTGGTGCTGATGCAGGGTAAGGTGGGTCTCGAGCTGAAGGAGGATCTATCCCTACACGGGTCCCAACAGCAGGGGCATGTATCTTGCGATAACTCCCACCTGTTAGAATAATAAGAAAATGCATTCGGTTAATCTTAGTACTCTACGTTTCAGTTTTAATCTTAATCTTCTACAACCTGGATCTTTCCCAATAATGCGCGTGGCTGTTGAGGCAACTCCTTTGTCATTGACTTCCATGCCCTTTAACAACTTCTCGATAGCGGTCACTTGTTGTTGACCTGCATTCAGAGCGCTCTCCATAGTTCGTCCAGCAGTCCTATCATTACACTTCCTCTGGCCTCCACCAACATTAACACTTCCTTGTAAGCGATCAAGGGTCAAATGAAAATTCCCTCCAGCCCCAGATAACTGTGGTCCGGTGCTTGATACCACATTTGTGGAAGACCGTGATTGCCCATTTCTTTCTCGTACTGCTGGAGATGCATAACGTTTATGAAGTCCCCCATCTTCTTCATTGATTAACTGCTTGGATTCACAATGGTAAGCTGCAACAGACCACACAAACAAAGCAAAGCAGAAGATCTTACTCTCTGAATCACAGGATCAAAACCTGAGAACACCCGACGTGCACGGTCTGGCCAAATCTTAGCAAACACCCTGTAGCAGGACCTTGCCATAGAACGAACCTGTAGATATCATTGTTAGCATCAACCTGATAAAACCCTTTTGCCCAATAAAAACTACTAAATATCTACCTCACTCATAGCATCTCCTACACAGCACTTAATAAGGTCTTCATAAAGCTCAGCTGAACGTTGAATTTCAGGTGACTCGGACCACTGTTCGAGCACCAAAAGCGCGTATTCACAGCATCTACGCATGAAATATGTTTAGTCTGTCTGCTGAAACAATATATCCTCATACTTTCCTGTATTAAAACTAATACCTTGCACGTAAAACGGCACTGCGATCATTTTTTGCACAGTCAACTATCCGGGGAAGGACTCGAGCAACACGACAATGCCGCAGTAGCTACACATATTTTTATTCAAATTAGCTGCATACTTTGTTCTCCCTTCTATTTAGATACTAAGAACAATCCCAAGCCACATGCAGCCTTCAGACTGTTCATTGACCATTTTCCAAACTTCCAAACACATTTCACAATTCGTTAAAATCTCCATCTATACTTAATTTACATTGTCTTCTAAGATTACATAAGCAAAAAAATGCTTATTATAGCCAGAACTAAATGGGCCATAATCCATGTATACCTCAACACCACAATAAACAAATAGCCCATGTAACTATCTTAAGAGGCATTTACGATTTTAGCATCTTAAATACATTATATAATAAAGGTAAAATTCAACTCACAGTTTTAATGCAGTTGTCTGCCGATTCTGCAATAACTAGTACAGTTATCACCACGGATTTAAAGAGGGCCTAAATAGGAATCCGTTAGGTAACCTCCGTTGACAATAAAAACTCTGAACTTGAGAGAGCAAAGACTTACAGGTATTAGTGCCTCAGCACAAGATTCAAAGTCCCCTAGAAGCTCCTTTGACAATAGATTTAGGAGATGGCAAGCCTGCACCAATGTAAAAAATTATTAGCAAAAGCATGTGACATTAGCCATTATAAAGAGTTTTGTTTGAAATAAGATAGAGTTGATAACCTAAACCACTAACGTCTTCTAAGAAAAGATTTTATATAAAAACTCTACTGAAATCCAACCTGTTTAACTATACTCGAGCGTCTGTCAGAAAGCTGCACACTGAGAGGGCCAACAAGCTGTTTTAGCAGTGACGGGAAAGAAGCATAGTCTGCAGCTCCTGCTTACAAATATATGTGCCGATTCAGATACAGCCTATCCATCAACTATTTTTTTAAGAAATGCAAAACCATAACCAACCTCCAAAAACTAGACCCTCTAATCTTTGCATTGCAGCCATCCTTACAGACCAGTCCTCCTCTGGGGTGAGCATGGTAGAAACTTTTTCAATCTCCTTTCCCAACTCTTTCTCAGATGACACCTGGATGACATCAACAGGCTTCTCCATACCTTCACTTTCACCTAAAGAAATTGATAACTCTGTTGGAAATATCTTATATACCACATCAAACACATGAGGCAGAAAGGACAGAAATATATACCAGAAGATGCATCCATCGGGGGTGACTTTGCTTTAGGACTAGTCTTCCGTGTCACCCCCGTGGTGTGCTGCTTTGTATCCGAAGCTAAAATCCGATTGGAAAGATTCTCAAAGGTACGCAGCTTTGGCTCAATCTTCTCAAATCTAGCTGTTATTTCTTTTAACTGCATCAACAAACACTATGCAATTATATTAGCAAACTATTGTCGAATTCATATTAACCAAAAAAAATTAAAAGAAAAATCTCATAGCTAAGTTAAATAGCATGCATTGCTGTTTCGACCTGTGCTGGACGTAAGGAGTGACGATGAAGCTCCTCCTTCACCTGTGACCCACTTCTTCGGTACATTTCCTGTTGCAAACAAGCTCTGAGAGACATGACAAGGTATAACTCTCTGGAAATCGATAAAAAGGTACTTATAAAAGGAAAATATTTTCACTTTTTTTAATTTCTATCCTATAATTTGTTCGGATTTATTTCACACCTCCAATGTTAGCATTGCAGCTTCACGGACGTTGTTGTTGGAATCTTCAAGAAGATGCAACACCTATAGAAATATGACTTCAGACACATTCTGGTGATACATGTGAACATTATAAATCCTAAGAAGATATGTCATACCGAAGGAAGGAGAAGGCATTGAAATGACAGCTCTGTTGTCGAGAAAAGGTTTATAGCTGACGTCACCATGCGAGCAAACTCTTCCCGTACTCTCCAGTTCTTGTGTGACCAAGCATAATTTCCTGCCCTGTCAACAATGGTTGCTGGTGAAGTTACCTGGCAAAATAAAAGAAAAACCCAACTAAGTGGGAATTGTGTGCA
The DNA here is from genome assembly GCA_021234155.1 of Isoetes taiwanensis. Taxonomy (NCBI): domain Eukaryota; kingdom Viridiplantae; phylum Streptophyta; class Lycopodiopsida; order Isoetales; family Isoetaceae; genus Isoetes; species Isoetes taiwanensis. The sequence goes on along the minus strand of JAJEKV010000020.1, from coordinate 7,012,255 downwards.
CAATTATTGCAGGAGGGATTAGAGGCAAGGAGAATTAACCTAACAAAAACATTAATAACCAAGCTTGAGATTACTTAAAGCTTTTGTCTATGGCATGAGCAATGAGCATCCTTTCTAAATTTTAATGCAAATTACAAGTAAGATGTCTACAAAATATAAATGGTTGGATATTATACCAAAACGATGAGATAAGAAGATGACTGCTGTTCCGTCATGATCAAATACTGGTATCATGATGAAATAAGCCTTCCAGGAAGAACAAGCCCTTTTAAAGACTAAAACTTACAGGTGTAATAGCCTGTATTCAGTAAGATTCTCCATAGCAGAAGGCATACTATTCCTTGCTGAAGAATTAACCCAGTCACCAGAACAGAGCCAGGGAAAGCAAGTTCGAGCACAAAAGAATGCCATATATAGCATATTAGACAGACCCAGCAGCACAAAGACGTTTTAGTGGGCAGAAGAATATATCTCTAATACATGCTTCTGTATGAGAATGAACAAAAATTGCTATTCTGAATTAAAATGATGAAAATACATTGGCTTTAGTTAAAAGCAGCTAAACTTTACCTCCATCAATGTCAGCAGTAGCCTGCGAGCGGCATCTCGAACTGGGGGCTTACCATCTCCCAACCTCTCCACGACAGCAGGCAAAAGCGCATTCAAATGCACTTTCAAATTATCACCCGCTACAGGTACAACGATTGTCAAAACCTGAAGGGCACCTTGGCATACCCTAAAATTATTGTCCTTCAACAATCCAATAGTAACATCCACGAGATGGCCCACTTCACTTGCAGGCACACTCTTCCGATTTTGCTCCAACAATGCGTGGACCTTCTCAATAGCTATCAATTTTTCCTTTGTATCCTTTGCTTGGAGCTGTTCTATAGCCCCGTCCATTGTCTCAAATATCAAAACACTTCCGGCTTAACCCTCAACCAAACTAAAAGTATAAGCATAATGAAGAGGAGCTTTGAGCCAAGTACTTGCATCTTGGCTGTTTGTATGCATGTTACAGGGCAGATATTTTTGAAAATATGGAGGAAAGCAAAGGCTGAAACTCGGCAGCAGATTGCAAGGCAACATAAACAAAGCCTTGCAACGTAAAAACCTGCTTCATGCCGGATTCGAGGTTGATCACGACGCCATTAACATATTCGCAAACACATCCGCGCCTTCTGTGATCCTCGCCAGCCTTCCAACGTGGGCGTCCCAAAATCCACGCTGGCCTAACAGTTAGGGCCAAATACCTTTTATTGCTCCTGTGTTACTTCCTTATGATGCGAAGAAAATACCTCTCTTAAATCTCTTATTGCTTTTATCGGCTCCCGACTTGGGTATTTGACTTGTGAAATAATTTAGACCCGTGGTCAGCTTTAGGGTTATTTGAATACCCGCACTTTCAAGTCTGATATCAGTGTGTGCCGAATTCCTAGGAACACTAGCATCCTACTGGTTGAAATCGAGAATTTTCGACAGGGGGAAAAAATTCAGGATGTTTTCTGGTCAAAATCTATGGGTTCATATTCTTCCGGATGAAACCTAGATTTTTCTGGACCCCTTCCGCCTAGCTTAAATTATCCAGGAAATATAATTGTTAGGTTTTTAGAGTTTGTCCCATACTGGTCGATATTATACCTACCAAACTGAAGAAACTCCTTTGTCAGAACGGCTTTCTCGAAAAATTGGAGTATTAGACTCTTCTAAATCAGTGTCGTATTTCATAAGTTGAATGCCAAAGAGGTATTAGACTCCTTTAGACTTCTTACGGATTTGTATCTATCCTGCCCCATAATAATGCAAGAGACAACCATAGTTACCCGAAAAGGGAACGCGGGCCTGGAATCCGGAACGGGAACAGGAACAGCCAACATTCAAATTTTTAAAATTTGAAAAAGGTTTTGGCGTTCCCTTCGCCAAATTATCATTGTGGATAGAATTCAAAAAAATATTTATGGAGACTGTTGTGTAGATGGAAATTTGAACTACTCTGTACATGCTTAATTTTTTTATAAAATGTTATTATTATATATTAGACTTAGAACATACCATACATCTGTAATTCAATACGAATATCAATCTTGTTAATTTGGAATTTTCCGGTTTGGTGGAAAACATTTTTGAAATCAATATTATTAATTTGAGATTTTTAGGTTTGGCCAAAAACTTTTTGGAATTTTTTTTAGCATAATTTCCTAAAATTTTAGGGTGTTTGGTGATGCTGGAAAAAATTTCGATAATCCAAAATGGCAAAAAATTAGTTCGTTATGATTTTGGGGCTTTGGGATTTCATGGCTTGGGTATCCGTCCGCAAGATTTCTTATCCTAGTTTATCGGCAAGGTTGCCACGGTTATTTTGCATATGGAGTTACAAATCAAAATTTTATTCTTTTTTTCAAAGCATTCTGGCCCAGTAATGGCATCGAGACGCACTGTGCAGAGATAGCTCATCCAAAATCCTTGATGGCATGCAGATGCAAGCTTTGAGCCTTTGAGATTTTAGATGATCGGACTTGAATAAAGTTTTTTTTTTTTTTGTTTGAAGGGATGTAACTCTGTATGTTTATTTGTCTGCAGATGATATCTCCCAGATATTATGTGGTTGAAATTGTAAGCTTTTCTCGTATCTGAGCCATGTTTTGAAGCTTGATTTGCATTTTAAGCCATTGGATTTCTTGCAGTTTGTTTCATTTGTTTCATTTGCATGGCATGATATGGCCATGAACATGGAGCTACATCTATATATTTTAGCCGCAGGTTCTCTTCCTCAATAGAAAAGACTCATTCACAGAGGCTACTGTTAGATGGAAAGATTCTTTGGCCACTTTGGTTACTTTCTGGAGCTAATTTTGTGGGTGCATTATCGTTTTGGGTGTCTCAAAATTATTTAAGGCCATTGGATGCTGGCATATGCCACAGCATATGCCATGGGGCGAATTTGTCAGCCCTCAAACGCAAGTCAAGATGGGGTCAAAACCCCCATCTTTGACTTACCTCTAACATTTTATTAAACCATTGAAGAAATATGATGCTCCACAATTAGCAGCCAAACAAAAATAATAAGCAGTGAAAATAGAAAATGTTGAGCATGGGGAGTCGAACCCCAGTAGAAGATCCCACGCTCATCCAGGCATACTAGGCATCTCAAAGGAGAGATCCCTAGTATACCTAGGGGCCGAAGCCCACTAAGAAACAGAAGAAGTTAGTATCAGCATATTATTTCAATAATTAAAGAGCCATTCCCAAACTCGGATTATACAGCAGCCTCATGCAAAAGACTCAACACGTGTCAAGATCATACCTGCCAATGAAGACCAGGCTGCAACAAATTGAACAACACATTTAGAAAATAAACAAGTTTCTCATTTATAAAAGCATAAGCAGTTCTGTCAGGCCACACAAAAACAGAAACAAGGAGATGTAAACATATCAGTTCATAGGCGCGCCACTCTGAGCATGCCTAATAAGTTCATCCAGCTGGCGAATCTCTTGCACGAGCAAGACTCTAGCTAAGCTCATATGAGAGCGCAGCACATGTAACTCAGACACAGGTACCCCCAATTGATCCCACTCCATAGCAAAAATAGCATTCAGGATTGAAGCATAAAACCCTCTAAGCTGCCGCCTAAGCAAGCGCAAGGATGCCGCAATCCTATGCGCTTCAGTTCCAACCTGGATAATGCTATTAACAAATTCTTGAGCACAGAAAACTGCCTCAGGCTCAGCCGAGAACACAACCGGATCTGGATGTGAAGCTTCAACACCAGAAGAAATATAGGAATCAGGCAAAGATACAGCAGCAGGCTGTTCCACCCCAGCAACAGGCTCTCCATCAGTGTCCATCACTACCTGCAACTAAAAAGCAAACGAAGCCATGAATAAAAAACCAAACTGTACACTCCAAAGCCAACAAACATGATCACCCAACAGCCATGGTGCAATCACCCTTGTGCACGGGGATGAAATCCACACCAGGCTCCAAAACAACTACATCATCACTGTCATGACTATAAGACTCATCACAAACATCCTCGAAATTAATGTCTTGCTCATCCTCAGGGATGGTATCATCCCAATACCTTCTCCTCCCAGGCCCATTTCGCTCTACAGGTACGAACCCAGCAGGCAGCCCAAACAAAATAGTTCTCATGTCGGAGGGCATGCACTGAGAAGGATTTAGCAGCACCCTCCATGCAGCCCGGACACGGTGCTCATTAATGTGGGCAGTATTGGAAGGGATAATCCAAGAACTGGATAGTGTAAACTTACCAGAACGGATCATTCTGGCCAATGTAAACAGGAGGCTAGCAGTCATCTTACGGTTGCCATGATAGTTAACATAATGGGCAGCACGATTCAGCAAATTCTTATTATCAAGAACAACTAAGTTTTTGGTATCACCAGCTCCCCATCTTAAGTATAAATCCTTACCTTTCTCGATGGCATCCTCACTGATATTATGAAGGTGGCAGACATAGTGAACCTTTCCAAAATCTTTCATACAATAACCAATCATACCTTCAAAACAGTGAAGGCGGGTATTCTTTAAGGCTTTACAGACCAAGATCACACCAGGAGGCTTACAAGCCCAGTTAAATTCCTTCTTTATGGCATCATTCATGGCCCTAGGGGTTTTAAAGCGGCTTCTAAAGACAGCCTGACAGTGCAAATGCTCTACAGTAGCACCCCTTTCCATGGCTACAGCTCCGGCAACACATCTCCTATCACAAAATCCCACAAGGCCATCATAGAAACTCACAGGGACATCCTGCCCAGACAAACCTAGCGTGACACTCACATCTATCAGGTTCCAATCCTGATCAGCAAAGAAATCATGGCCTCTCTCTCCGGAATTGGAATTCAACACATGGCTCACAGAAGCAGGGCTAGAGGAACGACCACTCTGAGCCTTTCTGGCTGCCCTCTTCAACGACATAGCAGATAAAAACAATGCCACAGAAACAAAAATCTTACCTCTGTCTTCTTCAACACTGCACCTCCGCTCCCCGCCAATGCCCGCGACCCCAGCTTATCCACCCAAACAAATAAGGAAACAAACTACAAAGCCGACACATCACCCGGAGCTCCGCCATCCCTGCAGAAGCCCAAGGAGAACCCACCACTTGCGCCCAACCAGCAATCCGGAACTCCAATATGCCCGCCCAAGATTCTAGGGTTGGGAATCCCAGTTGCCACCGTCAGCAACATACGGTTTTACATACGAATACAACCCTTAACCATTTGGAAATCTTATGTTATAACTATACCATTCCTAATTTCGGACACATTATAAGAGAAGGTAGATTATTTTGTTCTTTTTAAGAACACATGTTATATGAATTTTCTGGAGCTTGATTCGCATGGATTTGTTATAGTTTGTTTCATTTGTATGGCATGATATGTCCATGAACATGGAGCTACCCCTATATATTTTAGTCGCGGGTTCCCTTCCTCAGCAGAAACAATACGCAGGTTCTACTTTTTACAGCAACGACCCATTTTTTCACAGAGAGGCTATTGGTAGATGGAAAGATTCTTTGGTCACTTTGGTTACTTTCGTGAGCTAACTTGAAGCCATTATCACCATAACCTGAATATAAGAGAAGGTAGAATGTATTATGCTTTTATTAAAAAATACATGTTATCAGAGGTCCAGAGCTTTTGTACTTTTTCAAAAGACCAGTTTGTCTGCTAAATTGTTAGTGTAGGACATGAATATTTCAAGATTATGTTTCAAATAATGGTGCATTCTTCTGTTTTCTTTCTGCATGGTGTATATTTTCTCTGCCTATGTAGTTGGCATTTGATCTATACCAAGTACAAGATGGATGTACAACATGGTCTGAGCTACTATTAAAAAACAATTGGTATGATGTTTGTAAAAAGTAATTTATTTTTATGTCAATTACTGCTTCCTCTTATCTAGATTGAGGTTATATGTAAAATGGATGCAACCTAGGTCTATTTCCGCCCTCGATTGAATCATTCAACTGCATTGGAAGTTCAAGCAATCCTCCTTTATTACTATCTATATTAAGCACAATTTGTTGGAATAGTCATGTTATAGATCATTCTCAAAAGGAAGATACAACTGCATAGTTTGGTCTTATGAGCATGTTGAAGAGCATATGCTGAAGACAGTAAGTGCTTTATGTGACAAGTGCTTTATCTGATATTAAATGTTGGAGGCAAACTGCATTCGAAAATGCATGTCGGCCATTCGGTTCGGGCTATTCAGAGATCAGCCCGCCTAGGCGGCCGGATCTCCGAAAATAAAACTAAGAAGGAGATAAGATTCTTTTGGGCTGAGTGTAGACGAGAGAATCATGCATTTGTAATCATATGCTTGTGTTGTCGGGGATAATCTATGTATAAGAGCTACAGTTTTTAACTTGAATCCAAATGAACAGTGCTTTATATGATTATTTCAATGGTTAAAAGTTTTCTAATGTGGTTGCACTAGATGTTCTAAACTTGAAAGGCTTTGGTTGCAAAGGTTGTCTATTGAATTGCATGAATACTTGTCTATTGAGTTGTGTGAACAATTGATCTATACATTTCTTCATTGGTATCAGAGCCAGGTTAGTCAAGATGGCTACTAGATTTGGTGCTAACTTGTTAAACTCTATTGAAATGTTTAAAGGTGATGGTGGCTTTCAAGTTTGGAAGCAGAGTATCAGAGAAGTTTTGGAGTTTGAAAAATTGTGGTATTTGATTGAGTCAACAACCACTGGACATCTTGATGTCACTTGAATGCAGGGATAAGTAGTCAAGGGGGAACAAGTTCCAGTTCGAGTGGTGAAGGCTCCACTGTTGGAGGTTCTGAAGGCACCACTGCAGGGGGTTCTGGAAGTACTCCAGTAAGCTCAGCTCGCATAACAGTAGGTAGTGAAGAAGAAAAAGTAAGAGTGATGGAGGCTCAAGCAATTATTTGCTGCAAGGTAGGCCCTATTATAAAATTAAAACTCAGGGGTAAATCTCCAAAGGAAATGTGGACGTACATGATTAGAGAGTATGAAGCAAAGACATCTTCTCAAATTGATGTCTTAGAAAAACAATTGAGGAGATTGAAACTGCATGATAAGGATAATATAACTGAATTCTTTGAGAAGTTTGATTCAATCATTGCAGACTTGAAAGGTGCTGGAGTAATTTTGAATGAATAATATCAACTGCTGGCTATATCAAGAGTGGTGTCTCACAATGCACATCTTGCCACTTTGATAAGAAACATTGTCAAATCAAAGGAGCATGCTATAAAAATGGTAAGAACAAAGTTTGAGCAGGGTAAACTTCAAGACGAAGATGAGGAAAGCTCTGAAGTATTATATGCTGGAAAGTACAACAAGAATAAAGAAAAGAAAAAAATAGGGCCCTGTTATAACTGTGACAGCTATGGTCACCTTAAGGCAGATTGTCCTAAGGGTGGAAGAGATATTGTATGCTATAACTGTGATGGAAAAGGCCACATATCTGCAAGCTGCCCAAGCCCTAGGGGTCATAAAGGAAAAGGGAAAGATAAAAGCACAATAATTAGGAGGGGATATGAAAACAGAAAAGGGGTTGCAAAAAGGAATCCTACAGTGAATTTGACTGAAGACAAGCATGTTGAAGAAGATGAAAATGATGAAGATGCAGAGATAAATATTTCTGAAATGCATTATCTAACTAGAAATAAAGTTGACCATGATGTTATGATATTAGATTCTGGAGCTGAAAAGACAGTAGCTGCCAATCCAAATATTCTAAAAGGCTGCAAAGGAAGGGAGGGAGGACATGTCCAGTTAGGGAATGGGGAGCTGCAAGAAATAGAAGATGTAGGTCTCTTGGAGTTGTTTGATTTGGAAGGGAAAAAAATACAATTAGAAAATGTTTTATGTGTGCCAGGCCTAGTGAGGAACTTGATATCAGTTTCTCAATTGGTTGACCTAGGCTATAAGGTCTTATTTGAGAAACTACAATGTAAAGTTTTTCTTGATAATAAAGTTATGTTTCTGGGAAAGAGAGTTGGGAATTTGTTTGGTTTATGCAATGATCACATTATAAACAGTATTAATTATGTTGGTCATCCAACATTAAGAAAATGGCATCACAGAATGTGCCATGTAAACTCAAAAACTATTGAATTGCTGATGAAGAAAGGGATGATAAACTTCAGTAAGGATGCTGAAGAACTTAAATATGCAGGGTGCATATTAGGAAAGCACAGTAGGCTGCCTTTTAGAAAAACTCTCAAAAGAGCTAAGGGGTTGTTGGATCTGATCCATACAGACTTGTGTGGACCACTTAATGTGACCAGTTTGTCAAGGAAGAGGTATTTTATGACCTTAATTGATGACGTTAGTAGAAAGACATTTGTCTATTGCATAAAGACAAAGGATGCAGCATTTGAAATTTTCAAACAATTTGTTAATGAGGTAGAAACAGAAACAGGGAGGAAAGTTAAGTGCTTAAGGTCGGATAGAGGAGAGGAATTCATTTCTGATGAATTTAAAGTCTATTGCAAGAATAAAGGAATCAAAAGGCAGCTCACTTGTAGGTATTCACCTCAACATAATGGAATTGCAGAAAGGAAGAACAGGACAATTTTGAATGCAGTTAGAAGCATGTTGAAATTTTCAGGCTTACCCAATTTTCTTTGGGATGAAGCAGTTAAGACTGCTGTGCATGTTCAGAATATGTTGCCCTCATTAGCTACAAAAGGGATTATCCCAGAAATGCTATGGTCTGGAAGAATTCCACATTATGAAGACCTAAAGGCATATGGTTGTCTGGCTTTTGTGCATGTTCCAGACGAGCTTAGGAAAAAACTTGATGACAAATCTTTGATAACATACATGGTAGGATATGATGCTCAATCCAAGGCCTACAGGCTATTTGATCCTCAAAAGAGAAGAATTGTGATCAGTCGAGATGTAATCTTTGATGAAGACCAGTTTTACAAATTAATACCAAAGGTGAATGTGAATGATAATAATGCAGAATGCAAAGGAGAAAAAGATACAACAGAAGATGGAATCACAGAAATTGAAAAACCTCAGGAAAGCAGGCTATCCAAAGTTATAGATGTTGATTCAGAAGATGAAGACATAGTAACTAACAAGGCAGAATTTGTTAATAACGATACTAATTTGGGTATGGATGCAGATAAGGAGGATGACTTGGCAATGCAAGGATTTAATAATGGAAGAGTAGCAGCAGAACATGATATTGGCACAACACATGTCAAACAAACTAGGAAAAGGAGATAAACTGAAGCACAAAAGTTACAAGGAGAACACAACCTAGACATAAGTCAACATGGGAGAGATGAGCTTGGAAGGAGCAAGAGACTTCTCGAAAAAGAAGGTGAGATTCATGATTTGTTTGAAATTCTAATGCACTTAGATACTAATGTACCTAAGTCATACAATGAAGCATTGAGCATGGCTGACAAATCAGAATGGTTAAAAGCTATGAATGATGAATTGGCATCATTCAGACGGACAAAAACCTTTGAATTAGTGGACACACCTGCAGGGAAAAACATAGTTGGAAATAAGTGGTTATTTAAGTTAAAAACTGGGCCAGATGGGAAGACACCAAAATATAAGGCCAGATTAGTTGCTCAGGGTTTTTCACAAAGGAAAGAACTTGATTATGAAGAAACTTTCTCCCCATTAGTCAAAACGAATAGTATAAGGATGTTATTATCCATTGCCAATGCTTGTGACCTTGAAGTACATCACATGGATGTCAATACTGCATTTTTAAATGCTAAGCTTGAAGAGGACGTATACATGAGATAGCCACCTGGTTTTGAAGAAGGAGAAAATAAAGTGTGGAAGTTAAAGAGGGCTGTATATGGCCTCAAGCAATCACCCAGGGAGTGGTATAAGTGTATGGACTCCTATTTGCTTGACCAGGGATTTAACAAGTTCAGAAATGATGGAAACATTCTGAGAATGAATGGTGCATTATTGCACTTTATGTAGATGACAATATCATGATAGCCAAAGGAAAAAATTGCCTACAACATTGCAAAGATGTGTTAAACAAAAGATTCAAGATGACAGAACTTGGGGAGTTGCAGAAATTTTTAGGAATTGAAGTTCAAAGGGGTCGAGTCAACAAGACCTTAATTCTAACTCAGAAAAACCAGATTGAGACTATGCTTAAGAAATTTAAGATGGAAGGTTGCAACACTTGCAAAACTCCTGCAGTTCTAGGTAGCAAGATTTCTGAGCAAATGTGTCCAACTGATGACAAAGAAAGAGCAGAAATGAATAATACTCCATATAGATCTTTGATAGGATGTTTATCCTATGTGGCCAATTGTACAAGACCAGACATATCTTACATTGTAAACATGTTGAGCAGATATAATAATGACCCTGGACAAGGTCACTGGATGGCAGCTAAAAGGGTACTTAGATATCTCAAGGGAACAATGGATATAGGAGTAACATTTTGCACAGATGATCTAATTTTAAAGTCATACTTTGATGCAGATTGGGGGGGTGATATAGATACAAGAAAATCAACTTCAGGCTATCTAATGTTATTAGTTGGTGGACCAATAGCTTGGAAATGTAAGAAACAAAGCTCAATAGCTTTGTCAAGTGCTGAGGCAGAATATGCAGCTGCTACGTTTGGGAAAGAAGGTTACTCATAGAACTTGGTTTTTCACAACCACAAGCCACTGAACTGTACTGTGACAGCACAAGCTGCATTGCAATGTCAAAAGACCCTGTACTGCATGAAAGGTCAAAGCACATCGAGCTAGAATTACATTTTATTAGAGAAGTAGTAAGCAAGGGCATAGCAAAGTTGACATATGTAAATACTTCAATTCAGCTTGCAGACATATTGACAAAGGTTTTAGCAGAAAGAAGATTTATGGAACTCGGGAAGCTCATGCAGCATACAGATATAACATGAAGGGGGAATTGTTGGAATAGTCATGTTATAGATCATTCTCAAAAGGAAGATACAATTGCATAGTTTGGTCTTATGAGCATGTTGAAGAGCATATGCTGAAGACAGTAAGTGCTTTATGTGACAAGTGCTTTATGTGATATTAAATGTTGGAGGCAAACTGCATTCGAAAATGCATGTCGGCCATTCGGTTCGGGCTATTCAGAGATTGGCCCGCTTAGGCGGCCGGATCTCCGAAAATAAAACTAAGAAGGAGATAAGATTCTTTTGGGCTGAGTGTAGACGGGAAAATCATGCATTTGTAATCATATGCTTGTGTTGTCGGGGATAATCTATGCATAAGAGCTACAGTGTTTTACTTGAATCCAAATGAACAGTGCTTTATATGATTATTTCAATGGTTAAAAGTTTTCTAATGTGGTTGCACTAGATGTTCTAAACTTGAAAGGCTTTGGTTGCAAAGGTTGTCTATTGAATTGCATGAATACTTGTCTATTGAGTTGTGTGAACATTATATATGGACTTTCTCTAAGTCCATATGCCTCCGAAATGATGGCGAATTTTTAGAATATTGCTTTTTTTTATTAGAACAATGCAAAATTTCGGGAATCTTGCAGGTAGGTGAGATGGCAGGCGTTGTGACAATTAAGAGACAGAAGAGTCATCCAAGGCGGTATTCTGGAAAAGCGCCTTCATTATAGGAGGTATTGCTAGTCAAGCCGGGTGTTGCAAACCTGCATCTCCTAGATTCATATGAAGACACTCAGAATGGTCGGAACGAGGCGCAGATATAGATTCACAATGACCGAAATGCAGTCCCATATCAGTGAGCCAATCTTAGCCCATGCGAATCAGTTGCAGGTGGAGGTGCAAAATGAGGTAAACCAGCATGGAACGGAAGAGATCAGTGCCCAAGTCGCGAAGCTCCTCCATGGGGAAGGGTTGGCACGGGTAAACAATGATGAAGAATAGCTCAATAGGGTGGAGTTGGAGGCATGCCTCATATCATTGAAACGCCATATATTTACAGGGCAGAGGCACTGAAGAGGCTGCTGAAAATGGAGGACGTTTGGATGCACAACACTTTCAGACCATTATTCAAAAAGCTTTATAAGAAGCAAAAAAGGCAGCGTATAGCTTTGGCAACCAAGCTCATTGTCAACACTACTCACTCTGTCCAAGACTTGATGACTGGCTGGATCTGTATAGCCGAAGTTACATTGATGAGTTTGATCTGGTGGATCTTATTCAGGTTGAACTGGGCATTGACTGAAACTTCGCTCTCTAATGTTATCTATTATCTATTATGTATGTGTTGAATTAGCTATGTCCAGGCATATTGCAGGTTCTACGTACTTATTTTCTATATGAATAGAACGGTTTATGTCTATTTCCATAAAGGAGCATAACCTACAATTTCAGGAAATCATGGTCGCCTCCGAGGACACCCAAATTGTGCGCCCGCCCAGTTTGCCCTGGGAAGGGCCTCATCCAAGTTTTCTGGAGGCCTCCCGAGGAAATTGGGTGCACGCCCAATTTCCTCGGAGTTCAAGGCCTGTGTTAACTGAGACTGTACTTTTTACTAATTTAATTTATTCAACTTAAAACATTAGATCATGTACAATACTATAACTAAGATCGCATATGAATGCTTACATCTTTAATAGATGCATAATATAGTCATATCATATATACTCTTATGACATACATGATTCATAGATTATAGGCATTACATATATTATCAATCTCAAAAGCGTCGCGCTCTGAAACCCAAACAATATTGATAACAACCCGATACTCGCCGCGGGAATCTCTCTCTCGACCCTCTACTATTCCAGTAAGCTAAGGATCAAGGATGGTACCTCTTTGCTTACATCCATATAGATCTTTGAAGGTCATAGAACAAGTAAGGGAGTCCAAATTTTCAGCAGGAGGAGGATAATCCGACCTCTGATGGATGACGTCAAGACATAGCAAATGAATGCATCATGCCATCGAATGCATCTACACTTATACCCATGAAATTATTGACCTTCACTGCAGCAGAATTATTGGGTATCATACGTAGTATATACATGCAATAATTTTGATGTATATACCATCAATAATTTTGGTGGGTATATTTATGCATCAAATTATGGAGTCCATCAACTTTGCCCTCCGTCTAGCCATGGCACATTCTGGTCCTGAACGTGATTCCATTGCTTGCGTGATGAACCATGAGCACCTCTTGCAGTGCCGCGAGCGAGATATAGCGCTTGAAGATTGGCTGACTACTGTTGCTATCAATCATGTCCGCCATTATCCTGATCCCTTCGAAGTTATCATCCATCTTATATGGAATAAAGAGCATCAGCAGTTCATGATCGAAAGGATCTCTGGAGCGCTTGGAGACGATGATTCAGAAGAGTAATAGTAGTTGTAATCTTGTTGTAATCTGGTTGTGTTAGTATCCAACAAGTACACACATGGTTTTGTAATACATAATTCTCCGAGATATACTATTATTCCAACTTGTCTTTTATATTCCAAATTGAATGACGCTCTAGTTCAAATTGGGCGCCCGCCCAGTTTCCCTTTCAAAACCAAATCAAACAAATATCATATCTCTTCCCTGGGGCTAAAATTAGCTGCCCCCAGTTTGCCTTGCAGAGAAGGTCTTAACCACATTTCGTATAGCGTAACTTTGAATCATAGTGGGTGCCCGCCCAATTTGCCTCGGTTGTGAAGGGATGCCTTTAATAGAGCAGTTGGCACTTACAACAACCAAATTGGGCGCCCGCCTAGTTTGCCTTGCAAAGGAAAGTCAGCCGGACTTCAAAGCACCTATCTGAGGCTCAAATTGGGCGCCCGCCCAATTACCTCGGGAGGACAAGGGATGTGTTAGTTAAACTGCTGGCACTTATAGCAACCAAATTGGGCACCTGCCCAGTTTGCCTTAGAAAGAGAAGCCTACATATCAGAGCGCTTAGCTGGGGCTTAAATTGGGCGTCCGCCCAATTAGCTCAAGAGGTCAAGGAATGCATTGAGGTAAGCTGCTAGCACTTACAGCAACCAAATTGGGCGCCCAATTTGCCTTGCAAAAAAAAGCCTTAATTATATTTCAGATGAATAAATTGGGCGCCCGCCCAGTTTGCGTTTGGAAGAGAAGGTGGAGAGCATCAGAAAAAAAAAATCTTGGCAATTTTAAAACAAGAAAATATGGATAATGTATCTCATTGGTCAATAAAAATTAATTACACTTCTTTCACATCTGTTCAGGAATGTTAGCACAGGTTTCTCATGCATCTGGAGGCACCTCTCCTGAATGCTCTTCTCCATGTTCTTCACATAATAGAAGAGCTTGTTGTATTGTCTCCTTTATTCTTTCCATCTTTTCCGCTAAATCTTCAGATCCCAGTTCATCATTAACCGCATCCTCAGGCTCATGGTCTAATGTCTTAAGAACCTCTTCCTCTCCATCCTTCAACTACTGTTCTTCAAACTCCCCTTCCTGAGTCTCCATCACCACCACAAACTCTGGATCCCTGGCGACCTGTTCTTCGAATCTTGAGGTCTCCTGAATTATATCCTGAGTATTCACCAACGCGGGTGCGTTGATGGTATATTTTCTTCTCCTAAATACTTGCAGATCTGGAGACCCAAGGGCCACTGCTTTTTTGAGCTCTTCCTGAATCGAGCTCTTGGCCATTCTGAGAACGGATTGCACTTCGTGTATCGTTGTAGAGGAGAATCGACAAGGTGCCTCAGGAGGAGGAAGCTGAGGCGGAGGCACATTTTTGGATCTAGATGCCTTCTTCTTGCCTTCTTTTAACTTTTATAATGCTTGAGCTCTTGATTTTTTCTCGTCTAACATAACATCGAGTTGCTCGAATATCTGAACAAGCTTCATTTGCAGCTTCTCGCCTGTCTCAAATGACAATGCTTTATAGCCCTAGCACAATGCAGCCCGACTAAATGCACCACCAGAAAAGAAATCTAGGACAGTGCAACCTTCCATCATCAACTTCTGTATTAGATAGATGCACGTCCTAGACTCTAATTGATTCTGCACGAGAACTTCTCCCCCACCTGCTGCACCCTTATTGCACGGGGGACGATATAGCCAATAAGTTGCAGGCAAAACAAATGTTAAAAACAATCATAATATACGTCATAAAATCCGGCGGGCGCCGAATTTGAAATCTATACCTGCTGCACACTCAATATCGGGTAAATTCTTCTCAATGTCCTCTTTTTCTCGCAAATGCTTGGGAAATTTAGCATATTGCTTAGGATGATCCGAACTGGTGAAACAAATATTTAGTTCATCAAGGGTTGGCAGAGCCGGTAGGTCTCTTGCAACATACATGAGCAACAAAAGACTTTGCAGCTCCCGCACTCGAGAGGTAGAAGCACTTCTGGCCGGGGGGGTCCTGGTAGGCGCCAACCCAAGCACGGCTACCACCGTCTATTGTCTTCATGGCGGATAGACACTCATTAAGACAGTCCGGCGTAATGAATATGACGATCTAGTAAAGCTGTTGGTCAGTCATTGTGCTAATCTGGTCAAGGAATTTTTGATAGTATTCCATTGCAAATTTCTTTGTATATCTAAAGTCACAGCCGATGAAGCAGGCTGACGTGTTGACTACGTCTAGGCACAAGCGTAATGGACTCATATGGAAACGGTTTGCCTCCCTCCTCAATAGGCCCAAGAAGATATTCGTCTACTTTGCCGAAGAGGGACTCCGGAAAGCTTTCTTTCTCTATCTCTTTGCGTCCTTCAGCCCATCCACTGATATTGCTGGCGAAGATAAGCGTTAGGTTCTCCGTGAATATGGGATGAGCTTGCCTCAAGGCGCCATGTCTTGAAATGGTAGTTTTTTCACTTCCTTTAGGTGTCTAAAAAGGGACTGCCCCATTGTTCCAATTTTTTTGAGCTCTAGGGCCCTCACCTTCATGGTACGTCTACCTGTATAATCTTTGCTACCTTTGAAGAAAGTGGCGCCATCCTTAATATCTCCTTCATCAGCCTTTGCAAGTCTAGAGGATGCATGGACTTCAATGGGTCAATTTTTTCTCCATTTTCTTCCTTCAAACGATCTTCATAAAACAACTGCACGACCTCAGTGCACATGGACCATGTTTCATCCTCCAGGTATACAAAGTAGTCGTAGTCGCGCATAGTTGCTTTCTTCAGTGTTTGGAGCAGCACGACCACCCAATCCTAAAAGACAAACAGAGCATTAGATAAGGCCCATCCAGAAGTGTCAAATTGGGCGCCCGCCCAATTTCCTTCAAAAGGGCATGCTTGAGCATCAAGAACAAAGGTTGAAGTATACTTACAGAATAAGCTCCACCAAGGGACTGTCCGCGTTTGCCCTTCTTCGGCTTCCCGTAAAATGCCCACTAGTTTCGAGGCTGCTGAATTTCTTCAAAAAAAAACTTCTTCATGTATAGTCTTCTTTGTAATATCATTATTCTCCTGGCTCACCCGAACGTACTCAGTGGCTGTGAGATTTCCTGCTAGCACCTAGCATTTCCTTTTGGCATAAAAAAAGAATATGAGTTTTGCCAAGTGCTTTCTTTCAGGAGGCCACGCTAAAGCTTGGGTAACAAGTAGTTGAGCAACTGTCGTGGTATGGTTGCCATTCACAATCCAGAATTCTGCATTTTCCAAGTCTGTGGCCTTCTTCCACTTTATTGCCTGTCCCATCTCTGGATCGAATGGCACAACATCAGCACAGGGAGGATGCATCTGATGGCTGATAAATGATTTATATAGAGTGTCCAAGTGCTCTGGACTGATGACCATACACGTCATATTCGCCGGAGCTTTGTGCATCTTGAACACATCGATATCAATCTCAAAGCCCACCCCTAGATGGTAAATTCTCTCTCTGCGTTTGATGTTGACAAGGGCACTCTGAGACAACTCATGTATGCTCTCTTGTGTGACGTCGCCCGCAGATGGCGTGACTTTTACAATCTGCCCGGCTGCTTCTTCAGATTCAGATGCAGACATTGTCTCCCTCTCCGAACCATGTGGGGCTCTCAGGTGTATTCGCCCATTTGTGTCTCTTGGAGGACGAACCAGCTACAGGTTGTCCTTTACGCTTATCAGCTTCCTCTTCAGACAACTCTCCCTCTTCTGCACTGGGTTCGGGCGTCTTTGGTATCCTCGACGTTCCACCCAAGAGAAGCTTAGGGGTAACTTGAGTGGGATTAGTCTTGACAGGTGTCCTCGCCTTCTTTGAAACCATTGGCGTCTCCAAGAGAGTTTTTTCTGTGTCACCCTTCTTTGTAACCCCATATCTGGACCTTAGCCACTTAGTATCATAAACTTTGGGTTGGGTTTTACCATGATACTCCGTATACAAGGCCTTAGATCTGTTCTGCTCGTGCTCAAATATCCACTAACGCACTGCGTAAAAGACGTCCAAGATATCAGAACAACTCTTGATGCCAGACCGCTCTGAACTCTCATATGATTCAAGCACCCATCCTTTCTGAGCGCAAGAGTGTGGGCTTTCAGTTATACTAGCGTGCATCAGCTGGGGTCGTAACTACTGAGTGGAAGCTTATAACGCACGAAAGCCCTGTTCACGGTGTCTTCAACATCCAACTGGAACTCGTCATTGTTATCTGGCGACACCTCCATGTCAATCATAATTCCCGCTGACTGCATTCTCCATGACCCTTTCTCGCCAAAATAAAGTAAGAGATCCTTTAGGTGGTTCGTCTGGGAGCCGGGGTGGAAATTCCCTATCTCGATGCACTATCTCCATTCGTCAGCTACATTCAAGACCTTGTACGGCACTACAATGGTGCCAGCAAATAATTCTTTGTCTTCAACCATTCTTGCTTCGGCTACGACTTCTGCAAATCTCGGTGCAGGCCCACACACCCGAGCAGTCTGTTTTGTTCGCACCATAATTCCTACACACCAGTAAGAAGTGTTAGAACAAGGGCACAGCAAAAATTTCTAGAACTTGGCCAGTAAGGCAAATTGGGCGGCTGCCCAATTTGCCGAGGGGGGAGCTATTTAATGTTAAGGCTGTGGTTGCATGGTGGCGCCCCCTTTGACAATCAGAGTCCCCTTGTCGACAAATAGGGCGTTCGCCCAATTTGTTCAAGGGACTATGCATATAGCAAGAGAGCAGCCAAGGCCCCACCGAGACCAAATTGGGCGTCCGCATTGGAAGACCAGTGACGCCAAATTGGGGCCCAATTTGCTATGAGAGTCATGTATTAAGATGAACATAATCAGGGTCCCCTTCTGGAGAAATAGGGCGCCCGCCCAATTTCTTGAAGGGACTATGCATATAGGAAGAGAGCAATGAAGCCCTCGCCATTGAGCAAATTGGGCGCTCTCCCAATTTGCTCAATGGGCCATGCTTTGGACTAAAGAAAGTCAGGCTCCCCTTTGGAAAAATTGGGCGCCCGCCCAATTTCATCAAGGAGGTATGCATTGGGAGATGCCAGTGAGGCCAAATTGGGCGTCTGCCCAGTTTGCTATGAGGGGCATGCATTCAGATGAATACAATCAGGGTCCCCTTCTGGACAAATAGGGTGGCCGCCCAATTTGCTGTCACAGATTTTAAAAACAATTGGTTCGTTCCGGTTCTTTTCCATTCCCAGCTTCGCGCAAACTAGGAACTTTTATAATAGCATAATGGACTTTCAACAACGAATCTTGATGTAATACATTTTTGTAATGAGAACAGGATCTTGGAGTGAATGGCGTGAACATTGCAGCTTGTTTTTTTCTTGTTCTTGTGGCTGCCGCTACTAACAGAGCGGGCCATGCATTGGGCTACCCCCTTGAAAAAACTGGGCACCCGCCCAATTTCTTCAAGGAGGTATGCATTAAGAGAGACCAGTGAGGCCAAATTGAGCGCCAGTCCAATTTGCACGAGGGTCATGCAAGTAAGGATCCCCAAGTGTTATGCTTAGGATGTGACAGTATCAATCAAGCAGGCATTGAGAGATACTGCCAAATTAATATTAAACAAAGTGTCATGCTTACCTTTACCTCCCGTCGTGGGGCGAGATGCCATCAACTAGTACGAGTCGCCAAGTGTACAGGGACTTGAAAGAGATAGGGCAATCAATAGAAGAAGCGCCAAGAGGAAGGCGACAAGAGAATGAGCAGCAGGTGCCAAGTTACAGGGATCCCAAGCTCCATAGCTCTTTCAGGTTCAGGAGGAGAGGGCGCCGACAGGAAGGCGACAAGAAGATGATTGGCGAACTGAGGATCCAAAGTCGACAGCGTGATGAGCAGCAAAAGGCACCAAGGCAACAGGGATAATGCAGAAAATTCCAAAACTGTAGTCAAAGAGCAGAACGGGCTTTTAAAGGGGCCATGTATGGACCCTTCATGCATGCATGACAAGTGTTGTGCCTAAAATAAATGGATATTTTCAAAAAAAAAAAGGACCGTTTCCATAATTGACCGTGAGAATTGAATATGGACCTCCTTATTAAATGCACATGAAATTTGAATTTCAAACAACCCATTTAGGCGGGAGAATTTGTTTTAAAATTAAGCGGGAAATTACATTCAAATTTTGGGGTGAAAAATATGTTTAAATGTAAATGCTTATCCATCCTTTCGGTTTTCACGCATTACTCTTCTTGGCTAGTCAAGCATCTAGAAGGCGCCAACCATCTTCAGCGCTTAATTCTCATGGCGACTAAATCTCCAAATGCTTGTACTGTTCAAGAGTTTCTATTCGTCAAAGCTCGATGTCTATTTGCCATAAAAGTAATCTCAAGGGCTATGTTTGTCCTTATTCAAATTAACGCCTCTTCATTCACGCCTTTTCGTTAACGCCTGTTCATCCACAACTCTTCATTCACACCTCTTCATATGTATTGGTAAAGATGTTGTCGTGGTCGACTAGGGTCAAGGTCTTGCTGGAGTGTAATTCAGTCATAGTTTTGGAGATTGGCCTTTCACAGTTAATGTCTGCTTGTTAGTGCATTGCTTGCATGTCTTGGCGATGGTATGCAGAGCATGTGTGCATGCTATTTTTTAATGCATGTGTGTTTGTCCCCAAGTACATCCATGGTTGCGCGGGCGCCCAAGTTGTCTTACAATGCTAAGTTGGGTGGGCGCCTGAATTTCTACGCAGAGTTTTCCCACGATCATATTCAAGACCTCCCCAAATTGGGCGGACACCCAAGTTGACCTTGGAGTCTCTCCCTGTTCATGTTCTAGTAGGACTACCTTGGCGGGCATCCATGGTAATATCCCAAAGGTTGGCCTCTCCTCCACCAAGGGCCAATTTGGGAGGACGCCCAATCTGTCATGCAGTGTTCACCATGTATGTGATCAAGGCATGCCCAGAAGGCCAAATTGAGCGGGCGCCCAATTTGACTTTGTATGCATTTATACTAATGTGGAAACAAGCCTCCTCATGTGGGCAAATTGGGCGGCTGCCCAATTTGCAATAAGGAGAATCTATCATCCTCACAAGTGAAAATCGGCACCTGCCCAATTTGATTGTCCGTGGAACTCTTGAATTACCATGCCCCTATGTCTTTTGCATTGGTTGCTCGTTCTCATTATTCGGCTTTAACAAAACTGAAATCCTTGTGCAGGTTGTGTATCTCTTCATTAATGATCGACTGGTAGCGAAAGGAATTGTGGGGCAAATGACACAATGCCACTTCAAGGAAATACCGAATGGAGTCATGAGCGTTGGGGTTGAGGAAGTGATCAAAGGCCACCAAACACTTCCTTGGCCGACTCCAGATGCAAACATAATTGCAGACCCCACGGGCTCCTTCATTCTCTGGAGAGGTGAAGACACTCGTGAGTCATCTGCTAATGACATCCTGGAAAAAAGATAGCGGACGGAGGTCGGAAAGGAGACACAACTGCTGACAAGATATACGCTTCATGAAATAGATTGTGAGATATGGCACTCTTGCGACACCATTATCGCCAGAAAAGGTTTCATATCATTCACTGGCCCTGATGATGCAGTGTGTGCAATTTTTAGGTATGAAGTTCGTGGGAGTTTCTATTATAGAAGGTTCCTCCCCCTTCTGAAGTGAATATCCGCTACAAGGGATGTTTGCAGCTCCTGAAGCCCGGGATGCTTGTGAGGTGGAACAATGCCTTTTCGTGTTGGCAAAGTGAAGGTCTCAGAGATATTGGCCGCAGCACCACAATAGGAAGTAGATACAGTGTCCAGCCCGGGTAGCTCAGAGCACTAGAAGCACCCAAACTATGAGAAATGACATTACACTTTTCATACCCGACAGCCCAGAAAGATTTTGAGGCCACCGAACATTGTTCGTCTCACCACTCAGAATGTTATCCTCAATTACAGGAGGACCTTGTGCTGCAAAAATAGGTGTTGCGTCAAGTTCTCTACAAATCAAGTTGTTAACATGCGAAAGGAATTCCTTGCCATGAAATCTAGTGATAGGGTTACTTTTGTTTACGACATGCGCGGCAACAACATGAAAGGTCGAAGAGTCAGATGGCTAGTATTGCAAGGGAATCTCATTTGTGAGAGAGCCTGATACCTTGTTCTCGGGATCTCAAAGTCGGCCTATCTGAAGTGGAAGGCCCAATTCCTTGAGAGTGCAAGCAACACCGAGCACGTCAACTGCGGCATGATGAAGCCTCGTTCGTCGACATTGGCAGCTGAGGCCGTGTTTTCCATGTTTGTCAAGGAAAACTGTGAATCTTTCCCCCACCGCAGCAGGAGGAATGAAGACGGGATAAGAGAGAACATCAGGAAGTTGCCTGCAATGTTTACGAAGTCCAGCATTCTGGAAGAGGTTAATGCATAAGTTATAGCATTGACTGGCAAGAAGGTATCCCCGATGGAGGCAGAGCTTCAGGGATGTCAGTATCGCAAAGAAAATTGCATTTTCCAAATGTGATACGTGCGAGGTCATTCTTACAAAGTTACTAAAGACCAAGGATGAAGCAGAGAGGGATACTGCATGATCAAAGAAGGGCACATAGACTAGAGCAGGCCTCATGTCGCACCCAGTACTGGTCGTGGAGATTATACTCCCACAGGTATTCATGACAAAATGGATCAAGCGAAAACAATGATTCCAAAATTGCAACAATCTGTGAAGTCTCTTTGGAGACTTGACAAGCTGAAAACATCATTGACTGGTCTGAGGCAAATTGGAATGCTATTCGAGTGATCTTCTTCGATGGAAAAACATATCCAGAGAATGAAAGGTCTTGTGTTTCTCATTTCGATCAGTGCTTGCTCAGGCAAACCAAGAAGCACCTCGAGCCTGAGAACAAACAATAGTTCTTGGAACAGTGCGAAACTTGGGGGCTATGTCCTAGCCTTGAAGAAGTAGAAAACCAATTTCATTTCATTCTTGAGTGGCTTCCAGGAAAGGCATCAAGTTCAGATACCATTGCATTATCTTCATGGTTGGCATCAAAGGGTCGGCAGATGGGGGAATTTTATGAAAGCCAACCGCAATATAGCAACTGCAATGCATATTCATGATACAAATCTCTCTGAATCTAGACATGGTAGTTGGATGGGTGCAACTGGCTATAGGAAGAGCTTCTCTTTATATGATGCAAGTTTATTTGATTTGATAGAGGCAACTCTTCAGAGTGCAAAATACAAATCATATCTGGAATACAATTTTGTAGGAACAGGTTCTGGCATCTCAACCTTATTTTCAAGGCTACAAGGTAGGCTTAATAGTGGTATCAATAATTAGAAGGTTGTGAGTTCAAACTTTATTTTGTGCAACTACCCTTTTGCATCCGTGTGACAACCATCTTTTGTACATACGAGTATAATATTCGTATGATACGAATATCCGTATAGTCGTCATACTTTCATTCTGAACAACATGCAACTGGTTTGGAAACTTTGAGCCATGGAAGAATTCGTAACAACATTTTCTTTTCAGATATAATATGCTACTTACCTCATCTTGCTACTGCCTATTTCTCTTCTTTGCATCATCAACACACTTCCTCAGCCTACCATATAGATAACAAAAGAATTTAGCTAGTCTATTGTAATGCAAAATTGGAAGCCTTAAAGACTCATCTTAAGCGCTATAGAAGAACATCAACTTGTTCTGAAGATATTTTATCCATATTTTCAATGTCTACGTCCATCAATAGGTTACGTATGTCTTCCATGGCCAAATTTTTGCAGATCTCTAGACCCCGTGTGAGCAAATGAAGTTGGAGTGTTGTCAACTGCAATCATCTTTACTGAGAAAGTAAACATAACAAGGATTCTGACATTGTAAGTGGCCACCACAATATGCAAGCCTTACTGTTCCATTCAATGAAGGAGTATTTATGTGGCTATAAGTTGCCCACTTAGATTTCTGCATACCCTTCATGCTACCTCATGCCTCTTGTTGGCTGGGTAATTCAAACACGATTTTGCCATCATAGTAAGGAGGCAAGCATATAATTTGTTTAGACTCCTTCACCTCCATGAGTATTTTTTTTAGCTTGATGTTAGCCTTTTGGAGCAACTTTTTTGTAAAGGTTGTGTTGTAACCTTGCATAGAACCAGAAGATGATGAATCTGAGTCCACCTTTATCACTCTGGGGGGTTTGTCAGATAACAAGCTACCATACACCATGGCAGTGTGTCCAAAACTTTCTTCATCTTGTAACAATGGTTGCCTTCATCGTTTCTAGATTCCTCCAATACATTAGTAAGAAATTCAGGACCCTAGCCATTTTGAACAACACATAGAGTGTCTAAAGGAAATTCAAAGAAAGAGGCCAGAGCTTTACTCTCAAGCTTGCACATCCCTACCACAAAATATGCAGGCACAAATAAATGTACTTGCAAGGACGCAAGTGTAGTGGATTTTGTTATTGCTAAACCACAATTTGCTGATCAAATTGCCTTCGATAGATTATACTCGTTCTGAATCAGATCATGTTCCTTTACAGCTTGAAGTATATGCATCACCTTCTCTTTTACCCAGTAATATTCCAATAAATGGTAAGAGATGTTATTTTTTGAATAAAATGAAGAGCGAATTGTTTAGCAAAGTATGTGAAGAGAAAGCCATCCATATTAAGTGGCCTCCGCATGTAGAAGGCATGAGTGAAACTTTGACCACATTGGTGATGAGTGCAGCTGAGCAGTGTTTTACTTTGAAAAGAAAATTGAAGGGGCTATCATGCAATGGTTGGTTTGATGCATAATGCAAGGCAAAAAGAGCTCAGCTTAAGGTTGCAGCACAGTGTGATAAGTAATGCATCAAGAAGGAGTATGGCAGTATGATTAAAGCAAGAAAGCACGCATTTCTTGTTACAAAGCATGAAGTGATGGTTAAGGAATTGCTCTCAAATCCAATAGCATTTTGGAAAAGACTGAAAATGGTTAAGTCTCAAACATGTAATTTGGATGTAAATGCTCTCACTCAGCAGGTGCGTAATCTCTATTTTGTGTCGAGTATGACTAGCAATGATGAAGGGTCTAATACCCATGCAAATAGTGGTGGGATTGATATGTATGCAAATGATAGAAGGTGTAATACCTTATCTATCACACTCGATGATGTTCATAATGGACTGCAAAAACTTGCAAATGGGAAAGCTTGTGATGCAATCGACTTAATGGCAGAAATGTTTAAATGGGTTGAACATAGTGTGGTAGAAGTCTAGTGTGGGATGTTAATGCTGCATTACGAGAAGGGTTCCCCTTGTTCTAGAGCATAAATAGGATTATTCCTTTGCACAAATCAGGAGATGAGGCAGATGCAGGAAATTATCGAATGATAAGGGTTAGTAGTTTGTACTCTAAGCTTTTTGCCATTATATTAAATTCTAAAATCAGTAAGGCATTGTCATTTGTTAATCCCTTTCCTACCCCTTCACAGTTACGAGGCTCTCCATATTTGAAAGCTCCAACTTTAAGTTAAAATATAAGGTGCACTAGGGTGATTAAAATAGCATAAGCCCCTTAAAAGAAAAAAGGTAATTATTTAAAATGTCTAATGTTAAAGTTGAAAAGTCATTATTGGTCGTTAAAAAATGCTCAATGTTAAAATTTCAAGAATATAATAGAATAGAGTAGAGTTTTTATCATCCACGGAGACCAATTGGCCTATGGGACCCAACAGGAGGCGCAGCAGGCGTATTACTGTCCGGGTTAAAAAAAACCCCCTCCCCGCCCTAAAGGGTTGTTTGGGGGAAAAACCGTGATAGGAATAGGCTTGTTGTCAAACGGTACAGATACAAAAACAAATACAATATAGAAAGAAATATGTACATGTATCAGGTAAGTGCCCGTGGGCTGAGCTGATCTCGGCGATCCATGATCTCTTGAATGTATGAGCCCAACCTCTGTACCGAGCTCGTGCTCAGCATCTCATGGAGGGGCTGGCCAGGATGGACCAGCTCAGCATAGCGTATCCAAATGTCATCATACTCCAGCTCCAGCCTGGCAGCGTTGACAAAGCCTGTCCTGACGTAGCTCCCCAACCCATCTCCCTGTCTCAATCCGAAGATGGTGTGCACCTGTGCGGATAGAGACAATGGATATGCGCTTTTTTCATGGGTAGATGAGTGCGCAGGTAGCATTACATGACCCGCTCGGATTTATGTGGCGTTGATAATGTGCCGTCTTGACCTGTTCAAGGGTGGTCTGAGACTGCGGCCATCTACCTCCGTTTGCACTTGGACACACCTGTGCTCCTGCACATTCCATCTGGCTAGCCACTGAGCTCTCTTTTCCCGCCATTAGGCTTTTAGGCATTGAGGCCCCATTGCTATAGTGTAAGGAGGTGAGGGAGACGAGTATCGTCCATGTTGACCATCTTCTGGAAGTAGATGATGTGTTTGTGAAGGGCTCCTCTTTGAAGAGGCAAGAAACATGTTTCCTGCAACAATATCCGGTATAGAACTGTGGACTTCACCCCCAGGGCTCATGCCAAGAAAGCTTTCTGCACTTGCTCCAAGTCATTCCAAGTGGCGAGGGAAATCACTGGGCCCCAGACCTCGACCACGTACAAAAGCACAGGTTCTACTAGCACCTTGAATAGGTGTGATTGATGGGCCCAATCATACTGCTCCGCATTGTGGCTATTGTTCTCCATTGCATAGAGTGCCTTCCAACCTACTGCGGCTCGCAGCCGGATGGAATTGTCCCAGTTCATGTCCGACGGGAACTCCACCCCCGACTATTTGTAAGTGGACACCAATTCAACATTTTGGCCACGATAATTGAGGATTGGAGGCGTTGGCTGGTGTGCAGACGATACCAGAACCACCTTGGTTTTGGCTAAGTTGACGCGCATTTCAGTCACCTAACAAAACGCGTCAAGGGCATCGAGATGGCATTGCATGTCTGCTCGAATGTGTGCTAGGAAGTCCACATCATCAGCATAGATCAACTGCCTGATGATCTGGTGTAGAAGATGAGCCCCAGTCCCGGGGGGTTCACCTAGATTATGGGGTATGAAACATGTGAGTGCACCAAATGGGTTTTTTTATTGCCTCTCTGGTACCGTATACGTAAGAGAAATGTAAGGTTTTTATAGTTTGAATGCCGTACGGATACCAAAGAGAGTGTGGTGGTGCCAGTGTTCGATTCGTATTCATACTGTAAGGGTCCGTCATTTTTGGTGAGCTTCTACTGTTGGGGATTCTGTGATAATATGACATGACTATGATAATATATATTATGTATATATAAAATAATAGAGATATCGTATATGTATGGAAGGGGTTGTCAAGTAAAAGTATTTTGGGCAAGTAATTATATGATATGGGTTGCATTCTTTTACAAATAATGTAGTCGTATACAAAGGGTTTTTCATATCGAACTGCCGTATACAATGGGTTTTTTGGCAACCTAAGGAACGCACATGGCATATATACCTATAATAGAGGTGAATCCCCTGGGGCCCCAGTGCCTCCATTATCAGCGAGTCATCTCTCTAGCTGATCAATATACAGGCTAAATAGTGTGGGAGAGAGAGGGCATCCCTGACGTACCCCGATACTGCTCTCGAATGGTCAGCTGCTGCAATCTTGCCCATAGCTTTTCCTGAGGCACAGTGTCAAAAGCCTTAGAGAAGTCTACGAAGCAGCAATACAGATCTTGTCGACGGTTCCTGCTGTCCTCAACCAGAGTCTGCAGCGTGAAGATATGATCTATGGTTGAGTGCTTCGGCTTGAATCCTGCCTATGTGAGTGCCCACACTTCTGCTGCTTCTGCCCATCCTGTCAATTACCGCTCGAGGATCCCGGCGAGGAGCTTTGCAAATACTGAGCTGATCATGATGGTGCAGTAATTGGCCGGGCAATGCGGGTCTCTTGCCTTGTAGATTGGGACAACCCTACTAGTGGTCCATTGCGGGGGAAAACCTTCCCGCAATGCCTTGTTGACACATGTCGGTCAGTACCGGCATTATGGATAGTCCTGTTCACTTGAGTAACTCTGCCTGCATGCCATCAAGGTCTGGTGTTTTCCTATTGGCTAGACGTTGGAGCCCCTGCGTACTTTCGCCTTCGTGATTTCTAGTACTAGGCCCTGCTGAGGGGGTAATCTAATCCTGCCCGTGCAGCCTCAGGATTGTAGAGCTGCTGTAGGTATTCCCCCCACTGGTCTGGACCGATGTTTCCAGTGGGCGGTACTGGCCTCCTGAGCACTCTCTGCTAGGTGGTCCTCGGATGATGTTCCAGGAGGAAGAACATTTTCTGTTGATGGGCCGCAATGTACCTGGCCTTTCTAGCCTTGAGGAAAGTGCGGTATTGTTTGACTGCGTCCAAGCATAGAGCAGGGTCTGTGACTTGGCGGAGTCATTGTTTGCATTCTTTGCACTCAATATCGAACCACCAGTTACGAGGAAAGCCGTAGCTCTTGAGGTTTGCCGGGGGCGACTTCTCCCAAAACACCTCTCTGCAGCAGCCCCGAGGACGTCAATGAGCATGCCTGCCTGCTGCTCCAGCGTTGAGCATCGTGAGATGCTTGCCAGATCCTCCATAAGCATCTGGGAGTAAGTAGGAGCGCGCTCATAGTCCAGTCTAAGCTGGGGCATACGAGGAGGTGGTGGATAGGCATCTGAGGCAACCTGCCAAGCCAGCTGCAAGTAGAGCGGCAGTTGGTCTGAGTCTACCTCCTCATCCCTATCAGATGTTCCCACTTGAAAATATTTGACGAGGTGCATGTCCTGCTCGGTCACCAAAACATAGTCTACCACGCTGGACCCATCTCCCTGTTTCTCCTGTGTGCAAGTGTGCTGGCTGGAGGATGGCCACTGTACTAGCCCATTGCAAATTACTAGGCCAAAGATACTGCAGAGCAACAATAGCTATCTCCCATAGCGCGAGACCTGAATGTCAGCTGATGCCCGTGGCCAAGCTCCTTCTGAAGGGCTCAGCTGCAACACATCATCTATCAGAGGATCAAATCTCATCGGCTGTTCCGTGCCAGTGCGAGCATTGAAGTCTCCAACGAGCATGGCCCTACCCTCCTGCTTGTGCTGTTGTATGTCATCGTATAGATCGACATAAGTAGCAGGCTGCCACAAGGAGAGGGCTACCACTGCAATTTTGCAAGCGCACCCACAGGTATCTGTTATGTTTGTCTATCTTACACAGGAAAACTAATTGTGCCAGGGTCGTCCGGTAGTAGCAGGCGACCCCTCCATGTCCCCGCTTTCCTGTGCATTCATTGAAGATAGAGTAGCGATGGTATTCTGGCAAGTCGAGTAGTCTATGTCCAGCATGCTCCCATGTTTCCATGAGGAAGATGAGGTCTATATCGGCGGCAAATGAGTTGAGACTGACTCCCTTCTGCCATGGGAAGCCCCGACAATTCCAAGAGACCATGCGCAGGCACAATCCCTATTTGCTGGCAGGAGCTGCAGCAGTAGGTTTGGCAGTGGCAGCACAAGGGGTGGTGGTGGAGGTGGAGGCAGCATTTGGCATGTTGGCAGTGATAGGTGAGGCCATTGTAGTAGGATGTGCAGATGGGGTCATGGCAAAAGGGCCTCGAGCATTTGAGGCGCCGGCATCAGCATTAGGTGGCCTGAAGATCTGCATCCTTCCCCGGACCAGCCCTGCTATGCCTCCCCGTTTGCGGACATTCTTGACTTTCTCCAACTCATGTCTGCGGTCCTCCTGCTGTACCGGAGTCAGATCCCGGTCTACGTACAGGGCAGTCCCCTTCAACTGCCTCCCTTGGCGCAAGATGGCTGCTCCCTCTTATGCATCCCTGACTGTGAAGATGACTACCCGGGGACATTCAGGACGCTGAGCCCCATGGCGTGTCGCCTAGCAATGTGTACGGGCGTGTGGAATGTCATCCAGGCCAGGATCTATATCTAGAGTCGGTTGATGAGGTGTTCTCCTTGTTGATGTTATTGTCATGTTATAAGGTATGTTGAAGACTGTGGCAGCATCTAGATGTGCAGATCAACAAGGGAAGATTATGCTTAGAGTTGCAAGTGTTTTTTTTCATAAGGTGAAATTATATGTGTAAAATTGAGTTTCAATGGTGCATGGTCAGAAAAATGTCAAATGGGCATGTGGGATATTGTTTGAAGAGCCCGAAAATGAAAACGTGCATGTGGGATATTTAGTCGGCAGTGAAGAAGAAAATAGTAAGACCGTTGTTCACGCCTTGCCGAGCTGCTGGCACACACCTGCACCGTCAGAACCATGATAAAAGGAGGCTGCAGAGACGAATTCATTTGAGCTGGATGCCGGATCGAAGTTGAAGACGAGGTTTTCATTGTATAAGGAGCTTGGGCTCTTGGAGACAATGTACAATGCTTAAGTTATTTGTTCAATGGTTTTAATATACACTAATGAGAAGCATTGATTGAAGAAGATTTTGTTCTAGTGCTTTACAATTGAACTTGTCTTGAAGTTTATGATCATATTGTTGATTCATCTCCATTAAAATTAAAGTACTCACCTCTATAGATTCCTTTCATTGGTATCAGAGCCTGGTTGGAGTATAATGGCTACCAGATTTGGTGCAAACCTGCTGAATTCTATAGAGGTATTCAAAGGAGATGGTGGCTTTCAAATTTGGAAGCAAAGTATTAGGGAAGTATTGGAATTTGAAAAATTGTGGTATTTAGTTGATCCAAATGCTTCTGGAAGCCCTCCTGTAACTGTGAGTGCAGGGACAGCTAGTCAAGGGGGAACTAGTGCCAGCTCAAGTGCTGAAGGTTCTACTCTAAGGGCAACTGCTGAAAGTGCACCTGCTGGTCCCTCCATTGTAACAGCAAGTGGAGAGGATGAAAAGCTGAAAATCATGGAAGCACAAGCAATCATCAGTTGCAAGGTAGGATATGTGATTAAGTTGAAGTTGAGGGGAATGACCCCAAGGGAAATGTGGATGTATTTAATTAAAGAATATGAAGCTAAAACATCCTCTCAGATAGATGTTTTGGAGAAACAGTTGAGAAGGTTAAAACTGCATGAAAAAGATAATATAACTGAGTTTTTTGAGAAGTTTGATTCCATTATAGCAGACTTAGAAGATGTTGGAGTTATTCTCAATAAAGTATATCAATTACTGGCCATATCGCGAGCAGTATTACACAACACTCATCTTGCTACCTTGTTAAGGAATGTTGCAAAATCGAAGGAACATGCCATTAGGATGGTAAGGACTGAATTTGAGCAGAGTAAATTGCATGAAGATGATGATGAGAATACAGAGGTATTGTACACTGGAAAATATAAAAAGAATAAGGAAAAAAAGAAGATAGGGCCATGCTATAATTGTGATAGTTATGGCCATCTTAAGGCTGACTGCCCAAGGACTGGAAGAGAGATAATACGTTACAATTGTGAAGGCAAGGGTCATATGGCTTCAAGCTGCCCAAGTCCGAAAAATGCAAAAGGCAAAGGCAAGGATAAAAGTTCTGGTTCCAAAAAGGGATATGACAGCAGGAGAGCAGCACCAAGGAAGAATCCCACGATTAATCTTACTGAAGACAAACAAAGTGAAGAAAATGAGCTTGATGAAGATGCTGAGGTAAGTCTCCCTGAAATGCATTCTATTATTAGAAATAACATTGATAATGATGTTATGATAATAGATTCTGGAGCTGAAAAAACAGTAGCTGCAAGTCCCAATAACATTGTAAAGTTTTGCTCAATAATAAAGTAATGTTCTTGGGAAAACGTGTTGGCAATTTATTTGGTTTATGCAATGATCACATCCTGCCCAGTATTAATTTTATTGGACATCCAACCTTTAAAAAATGGCATCATAGAATGTGTCATGTGAATTCCAGAGCCATTGAATTGTTGGCAAAAAAGGGAATGATAAATGTTAGCAAAGAGGCTGAAGAACTAAAATGTGCAGGGTGCATATTGGGAAAGCATTGCAGATTACCTTTTAAAAAATCTCTCAAAAGAGCCAAAGGGTTGTTATATCTGATCCACACAGATCTATGTGGGCCACTAAATGTGACAAGCTTATCAGGTAAAAGATATTTCATGACTCTTATTGATGATTTCAGTAGGAAGACATTTGTCTATTGTATTAAGACAAAAGATGCAGCTCTGGAAATATTTAAACAGTTTGTTAATGAAGTTGAAACTGAAACATGGAGAAAAATCAAGTGTTTGAGGTCAGATAGAGGGGGAGAGTTCATATCTGATGAATTCAAACTCTATTGTAGGAAGAGAGGAATCAAAAGACAGCTCACATGCAGGTACTCTCCTCAACAGAATGGAACTGCAGAAAGAAAGAATAGAACAATTTTAAATGCAGTCAGAAGCATGCTAAAATTTTCAGGATTACCCGATTTTCTTTGGGATGAAGCTGTTAGAGCTGCTGTTCATGTTCAAAATATGTTGCCATCATTAGCCACACAAGGTACAATTCCAGAAATGATGTGGTCTGGAAAATTACCTCATTATGAAGATTTGAAGGCATATGGATGCTTAGCTTTTGTGCACATACCTGATGAACTCAGGAAAAAACTTGATGACAAGTCACTAATAACTTACATGGTTGGTTATGATAATCAATCAAAGGCTTATAGGCTATATGATCCACATAAAAGGAAAATAGTAATAAGCCGAGATGTTATATTTGACGAAGATCAATTCTATAGGTAATACCAAAGGTGAATGTACAAGATGCAGATCTGGAATGCAAATCATCTGAGATTACAGAAGAAAATGCAAGGGATAAAGTCAAGATTATTCAAGAGAAGGAGCAGCCTAAATACTTTGATTCTGACACAAAATCTGAAGCAGAAGAAGATATGTCAATTAAAAACATTGCTAACCTGGATGATGATGCAAGTAAGGATAATGCTGTGCCAGTTCAAGATGAGGAGGTTACAAGTGCCAAACATACAAGGAAAAAGAGACAAACTGAAGTTCAAAGGTTGCAGGGAGGCTTGCAGATAGATACAACTCATCATGGACGAGATGAACTTGGGAGGAGTAAAAGACTTCACGAGAATGAAGGTGATATTCATGATTTATTTGAAATCTTGATGCATTTGGATACTAATGTACCCAAGACCTATAATGAGGCTCTGACTAAAGCTAACAAGGCTGAATGGATAAAGGCAATGAATGATGAGTTAGCATCATAACAGGGACTTTTGAATTAGTAGATATACCAGAAGGGCAAAACATAGTGGGAAACAAGTGGCTATTTAAACTGAAAACTGGCCCTGATGGAAAAACTCCAAAATATAAGGCCAGATTGGTTGCTCAAGGGTTTTCACAAAAAAAGGGCCAGGATTATGAGGAGACTTTCTCACCACTTGTCAAAATGAATAGCATTAGAATGTTGCTGTCCATAGCCAATGCTTGTGACCTTGAAATACATCACATGGATGTTAATACTGCTTTTTTGAATGCTAAACTTGAAGAAGAAATATATATGAGACAACCTCCTGGTTTTGAAGAAGGAGAAGATAAAGTTTGGAAATTAAAAAGAGCAGTTTATGGGCTCAAGCAATCACCTCGAGAGTGGTATAAATGCATGGACTCTTATCTGATTGAGCAAGGGTTCAGTAAATTTAAAAATGATGGAAACATCTATAAATTTGTAGCAGGAAGTGAATGGTGCATTATTGCACTTTATGTTGATGACAACATTATGATAGCAAAAGGAAAAAAGTGTTTGGATCAGTGCAAGAACATTCTGAATAGAAGGTTTAAAATGACAGATCTTGGAGAATTACAGAAATTCTTAGGTGTTGAAGTAAGAAGGAATCGAGCAAATAAAACTATAGTTCTCACTCAAAGGGGTCAAATTGAGAGCATGTTGAAAAAATTTAAGATGGAGCAATGTAACAGTTGTAAAACACCTGTTGTACCAGGGTATAAAATCTCAGAGCAAATGTGTCCTAAGGACGACATTGAAAGAGAAGAAATGATTGGCACACCTTACAGATCATTGGTAGGATGTCTGTCTTATGTTGCCAACTGTACAAGGCCAGACATATCACACATTGTTAACATTTTAAGCAGGTACAATAATGATCCAGGACGAGGTCATTGGAGTGCAGCAAAAAGAGTGCTCAGATACCTTAAGGGCACCATGGATGTAGGGATAACTTACTGCACAAATAACATGATCCTAAGCTCATACTGTGATGCAGATTGGGGAGGCTGCATTGACACTAGGAAGTCCACATCTGGTTATCTGATGCTTCTAGGTGGTGGACCAATAGCATGGAAGTGTAAAAAGCAAAGTTCAATTGCTCTATCAAGTGCTGAGGCAGAATATGCTGCTGCTAGTTTGTGTGTAAGAGAATTAATTTGGGAGAGAAGATTGTTAATAGAATTTGGATTTCCACAATCTGAGGCTACTGTATTATATGTGACAGTACAAGCTGTATAGCAATGTCTAAGGATCCAGTTTTGCACGAGAGATCCAAGCACATTGAGTTAGAACTGCATTTTATAAGAGAAGCAGTCAGTAAAGGGCTAGCAAAATTGGCCTATGTGAACACTACAATACAACTTGCAGACATTCTAACAAAAGTGCTAGCTGAAGGAAGATTTGCAGAACTCAGAAGATTAATTCAACATACAGATATAACATGAAGGGGGAATGTTGATGTTATTGTCATGTTATAAGGTATGTTGAAGACTGTGGCAGCATCTAGATGTGCAGACCAACAAGGGAAGATTATGCTTAGAGTTGCAAGTGTTTTTTTTCATAAGGTGAAATTGTATGTGTAAAATTGAGATTCAATGGTGCATGGTCAGAAAAATGTCAATGGGCATGTGGGATATTGTTTGAAGAGCCCGAAAATGAAAACGTGCATGTGGGATATTTAGTCGACAGTGAAGAAGAAAATAGTAAGACCATTGTTCACGCCTTGCCGAGCTGCTGGCAGACACCTGCACCGTCGGAACCATGATAAAAGGAGGTTGCAGAGACGAATTCATTTGAGCTGGATGCCAGATCGAAGTTGAAGACGAGGTTTTCATTGTATAAGGAGCTTGGGCTCTCGGAGACAATGTACAATGCTTAAGTTATTTGTTCAATGGTTTTAATATACACTAATGAGAAGCATTGACTGAAGAAGATTTTGTTCTAGTGCTTTACAATTGAACTTGTCTTGAAGTTTATGATCATATTGTTGATTCATCTCCATTAAAATTAAAGTACTCACCTCTATAGATTCCTTTCACTCCTGCCTCCCCGGTCAAGCCGCGTACCATCACATTGTGACTCCTGCGTCTTCGCTTCTGGAACTCTGAGGTGGTCGGGCTCGTGGTGGCTACTGTGGCATTCGCTGTTTGCGATATGCGGGGCATGGGTTGTGGCCTATGGTGAGGTGGTGGTGGCACGTGGCAGCTTGGTGATGCAGCGGTGGGCTGGCCTGGTTGGCATCTTGCAGGCTGTCGGATATGTGGATCTGTCGTAACCTCTGCTCTTTGTAGTCGAGAGCTCAGCTCCTACTGGAATTGCTAATGCCTTGCCAATTAATGTGTGCATCGCCGTAATTGATCATGGGCTTTCGCATGAAGGCCCTTGCCTTGCTGGACGACGGTTGCCCGAAGTTCTTGCAACTCCCGGTCTCGTGCGACGGCCTTCCTCTGAAGCGCTCTCAACTCTGACTGACTCGCTTCAAAGGCAGTCTGCACGCCTCGCATGGTGGTGGCGGCCTCCGCGACTTCTGATTGGAGGTGGGAGATGGTTGCCCTTGTCTCTTGATCGGCACACTGCCTATCTTGTGCCATGGTCTCTATGATGGTGGAGAGGGAGTTCACACGAGCCCACAGGTCAACAAGATCTTGCTTCTGTTGTTGTCTTTCGAAGTGTGCCAAATGGATGCCGTCTTCCAGTTGCTGTGGCCGGGTCTCCATCTCTGCAATTCGCTGTCTCTTTGCTGCCAATTGTCTTCTGAGAACGTGGGGCGTCGAGGACTGGATCTCTTCTGCAAGGTCTGCAATTCGGGTTTTGTTGCATGCGATTCCTGCCTCCAGTTTTTTCAAGGCTGTCGTCTGTGCCTGGTCCGCCATTGGGTCTGAACAACAATCAACCTCCTCTCGGGTCGATCTTGCTGATTGGGCCTTTGCCCGTGCCTCTCTCCTCATGGAAGTGGCCTCTCTCTTGTTCTGGCTGTCTGGTCGGAGTCGCTTATGTGGGGGACCATCCGCTTGATCCTCCTGGGCGGGCTTGTCCTGTCTGGGATCGGTAGCTTGGGGGCATGCGTGGGCATTAGTCGTGGGCTAGGCCTGGGCCTCGGTGTGGGCTGTGGCTTGAGGGGTGTCTCCCTTCTGGTGGGGGTTTGGGTTAGAATTAAAGTTAGTTAACATTGTATTTCAAAAACAGTTAGCTAACTTAGAAAGCAAGCTAACTTAAAAACACTTTCATGTTTGGACTAATGGATATTTATAGCAACCCTTTCATGTTTAGATGGTAGCACAAGGATGGTCGCAATATTAAAACATGGTTATTAAGAACATGGTTTAACATGGATATTACATGAGAGAAAAAAAAGGCATGGGCGTGGTCGTGGTCGAACAAAACTGTGAACCGTGGTAGCAACGAGTGGTCGTGGTCGAACATAAATGTGAACTGTGGTAGCAACAAGTGGTCGGCACTGACTGGCCTGAAATCTGCCTGCCTGGTGCCTGGTGAGTTAAAACATGCAGTTTAAAATAGATGGATCTGGATTGGTTGACATCAACTTGCCTTTGACACATCTACATCTACATCTTGCAATAGAAAAATTTAAAATAGAATAGAATATGCATTTAAGTTGGTGGGCGCCAACTGGTCTATGGCGCTTGCATTTTAGTATAGATTTTCTCCTTCTTGCATTTTTAGTATAGATTTTAGTAAATCCTTCTTGAAATTCAACAACTTAGAATCATAGTTGGGAGTTAGCAGTTAGTAGTTAGCTAATGGCTAACACGAAAATAACATATAACGAGTTAGTTGATAACTTGTTATTTTTTTGCCAAAAAAAAAAAATCAATTTTTGACAAGTTAAGACTTGTTCTTTACTAATTCGAACACAATGAATCCAAATATACAGCAACAAAGGGAAACCGTGTTTAACATAATTGCACATGAAATCAAAAGTTTTTTTTTATGCTAAGTTCTTGAAATAAAGAAAGGAAAGTTTTTGATGCTTAATACAACAAAAGAAAAACTCTGTATTCCGGGGCCTGTGTGATGCTAAGATGAACTTCAATCTTCTTTTAGATTAGAGATGTGCCTAATTAGTTTGGGTTTTATTGGCCGCCTCCTAATCCAGGATAGCAAGAGTTGCTACAACGACATAAAAAATTTCAACAAAGCAAATTTTCCAGAGGGTTTTCTTTTCGGCACAACTTCTTCTGCCATGCATTGCTTATGCATAATAAATCGAATCTTTGGCGAGCAGCATATACTTAGGTCTTCGAAATAGTATATAGAAATGCAATGCAATAGAACCTCACTCAATAGAACCTGGGACAGGGCGACCAGAAATCGGTCGGATTTGGAGCTGAAGCAAGAGTCGTGGATATTTTTTTAGGGGGAAAACTCACCTGTGTGTGTTTTTTTTTAAGCAAAACTAACCTACGTGATTTCTCGTTAGTTTTTTTTATAAGGGATCACGCATGACAGAATTGGGGCTAACGCGTGATCTGCCAACCATGCTTAGAATGCCTCTGCCTTTTGATATTTTGCCGTATGATATTTTATTGTAATAATATGCTGTTGATATTTTACTGTTGATATTATATGATGGTTGGTGCCGACTGGCTTACAATGCCCCTGGCTATCCATCAGCTTAGGATGCTTAGAACCTCTGCTTAGAATCCATCAGCTGGCTATCAGATTGCCTCTGCCTAGAATTCATTGGCTGGCTCTGCTTGGCATCTGCAATGTCTCGAACCTTAGCTTTAGTTGCAGGCATGATGACATTGATGAGAGGAAATGTCATTCATTGTTCTAATGGATAGATCTTTGTGGCACAATACTTGTGAAATGCATGAAGAATAGTCATCCGAGGAATAAAATGTTTAAAATAGATGGATCTGGACTGATCGGCGCCGACTTGCCTTTGACGCATCTGCATCTCCATCTTGCAATAGAAAAATTTAAAATAGAATAGAATATGCATCTGAGCTGATCGGCGCCAACTGGCATGTGTTGCATTGGACTTTCCAACAACTTAGAAATCCAACAAATGCTGTAGAATATGAATTTGAAAAGTTGTTTCTGTATATTAAAAGAAGAAGAAATTTTTTTTTTACTGGCATTCCCAAATTTAGAGGAGCTCAACTTGTCCAAGATAGGCTTTGCTGAATTGACACTTGAAACAACCATTTAGTGGATAGGCACTGATTGGCTCAGTTTGCTTACATTTGTGGTCTCATTTTTTATGTTTTACTCTGTTTCAGGTCTATTGTTTTGTCTTCAATACTGCTTTGGGAACACTAAGACGTTAGAATGCAAAGGCATATTTTTCAATCATATTAGATATGCATAACTAGTGAATACTTTGTGGCAAATTGGTGGCAGGATAGAGACTATAAAAAGTGCAACACACATTATCTATAAGTTCTTGGAGAAGGAACCCAGGAAGCATTTAAAAAAATATGAGAGATTCAGGATCAGATGACAGTGGTGACGATCAAGGCATTGCTGAAACTCAAGAGGTGCAGACACCTCATGAAACTGATGAAGCAGGCCATGAGATTGGTGAGATTGACAATAAAGGACAACCAATGAAGGGCGACTATAACCAAGGGGATGATATTATGGGCGTGGAGCCAATACGCAAGGAGATTTATAGTGGCACAATTCATAGGATATTCCCTCTCTACACATCATGTTCGCCTATCTGAAGTCTTTTTGGGTCAAACTGGCCCTTGTTGATCCAATTTTAAAGGGGGCACTTGAAGACCATACACCATGGGTTAAGATAGTATTCTAGCATCTGTACAGTATAGCGCCATACTAATACAACCCAATACTGCACAACTCAAACATAGCAACATGATGCCGACATGACACGAGCCTGGGGAATCGAACCTTAGTTCCAATCCAATGCTTGGGGCTTACCTGGAACAACATGAAGAAGACGTCTTCAACTATCTTATCTAAAAATAATGCCAGGCCTCCTCATAGTTACAGTAATTCCATGCAAAGGGACGATCAAACACGTGCCGGACTACCACTTCAAGTTGCAACTGTCAGTGGCATGCATTTGATGATCCATATACATAGTGCTTGCCATGACGAAAAGCAATACCTGTGAGACCACAAAGGGAGGCTGTCAGTGAGCCTGGGGAATTGAACTCCAGTGCAATGCGTATGCTTACCCATGCATAAGGGAGATCCCAGGAGAGGGGACCGCCTTTATGCCTGGGGGCTGAAGCCCACTGGAAGTCTACAAGTGTTAGTAACCATGGCCACAAATATGCAACAAGAAAACTACTCACGAGGCAAGGTATCAATAAGCACCACATATTTACGAAGTCACTAAATGCACATGTGGCAGAAATGCCACCGACATGCAACTGCACAATAGAAAGATTTTATGCAACAATAAGAAGACAAAGCTCTAGTTCACAGATTCTCTGGATGCAACCCGCCTGATGACTGCATCAAGCTGGTGGATCTCTTGGGTCAACAGACCCCTAACAAGGCTCATGTGTGATCTTAGTGCATACAACTCAGATATTGGAGCCCCAAGTTTCTCCCAAGCAACATAGAAATCGCCGAATCAATAATCACATAAAAACCTATGAACTGCCTCCTCAAGATCCTAAGGAAAGCAGCAATTCTGTGAGTCTCGGTGCCAACCTGCACAATGCTTGTTATGAACTCCTCTGCAGTGAAGATCTGTTCACCATCTGGATGATACGCCTGAGGATCGGGACGGGATGCATCAATTCTGGAGCTTAATCAAGGAGGGGTCGAAGCTTAAGACGGGATGGTTTGTCTCCCCCACGGAATTTCCATTGCTTTTCATACCAACCCTGCAAGAAGGTGTCACCACCACAAACTATGCTCAAAGAAAATAAACAACACACAATTGAAGTTGTACAACAAACAAACTACATATGGAGTCACCCAACAACCGTGGTGTGATCACCAATTTGAATAGGAATGTAATCCACATCATGATTTGACATTTTAAGCTCAGAGCTGAAGAAGGGATCATGAAGATCTTCAAAGTTACAATCCATCTCATTAGATGGCACAGAATCATCCCAGTACTGCCAACACCCAGGGCCATTCCGTTCCACAGGCACATATCTTGCAGGCAAATCAAGCAGGATAGTCCTGATATCAGATGGCATGCATTGGGCGGGGTTTAAGAGAACCCTCCAGGCAGCACATACTCTGTGCTCATTCACATGCAAACCTTTTGTGTCCCAGTACCCATTCTTAGATAGATATCCTTCCCCTTCTCAATTATCGATTCAGATATGTTATGGAGATGGCAAGAATAGTGCACCTTACCTATGTCCTTCATACAATACTCCAGCATGCTTTCAAAGCAGTGCAACCTGTTATTCTTCAGGATTTTGCACACTAAAACAACACTGGTTGGTTTGGAGGGCCAATTAAAATCCCACTTAATAGCCTCATTCAAGGCCCTTGGTATCTTATAGCGAGCTCTTAGCTTAGCTTGGACATGAAGGTAGTATGCAGAAGACCCCCTCTCCAGAGCACAACATCAGCCACACATCTTCTCACAAAATGAAGCGGCACATATTGCCCTAACAGTCCTAGTGTCATAGAGACATCAATTGCCTCCCAGTTCATTGCAAGATTAGGTGTGGCAGAGGAATTATCACTGAGCAGAGCCTGAACCTACGGGCATGGAACCAAGGCCAGAGATAGGCTCATGGGCAGTGGGGGTCTTGGCCTTTCTCGCTGCTCTCCGCATAGACATGATCAAAAAGATAACCAACAAAGCAAAGACAGAACAGGAAGGCACTCACCTGTATGCGGGCCCTGCAGAAGTAACAGAGAAAACCAAATTGCCAGATCCCCATCTGATCCAAATCACGACCCTGACACACCTGCCAAATACCTAGTTTTGGATGGCGCTGCCTGATCCCCATATGCCAGACTATACGCGCTCTCCCATCCGCCTCTTCACCTTCAAAAAAATACAAATACTACTTCTTACGAAAACCCAAATGCCACCGTCATCTTTCTACATATGCCGATATGAATACAAAAAAAAAAAAAAAAAAAAAAAAAAAACCTTCACAAATCTTAGGTTATAAAAATACGGGTTTTGATTCGGCACATATTATGAGATGAGAAGGGCTGCACAACGTGTTTGTTTCAGGTATGATTTTGGCATAAGTAATTTATTGATCATCATTCTCATACATTTATATGTGCAGATACTTGCACTTTTGCGTGGATAAAAAAGATATTACATCCATTGCCTCTTCTGGCGATGACATGGA
This sequence comes from Isoetes taiwanensis, assembly GCA_021234155.1. Classification (NCBI taxonomy): domain Eukaryota; kingdom Viridiplantae; phylum Streptophyta; class Lycopodiopsida; order Isoetales; family Isoetaceae; genus Isoetes; species Isoetes taiwanensis. The sequence continues at coordinate 6,971,475 of JAJEKV010000020.1, read as the reverse complement.
CAACAACAGAAGGCCTTGAGTCCACGTATTCTGAGAAAGGGAACCTAGATCGGATAGGTAGATTATCAAGTTGGGAGATCAACAATTGTCCCTGGTGGATTGACTTTCCACAGGGTAAAATTCCAGAAGAGGGATTGGAGATGCATAAGGAAATGGTCACTTCTTTGAAAGAAAAGGAGGCTGCTGAAAAACCTGCTGAACAATTGAAAAACCTATTATTGGGAAGGAAGAGACGAAGAAAAATTGATGACCAAATTCTGAAAGTAGATGATGTTGATAATGAAGAGGAGAATGATTTAATTGTCGAGCCCACCTCAAATCTGATGGAAAGGTTAAGGTATGCTAATGTTTCACTAGTTTAAAGGATGCAAATGTTTCTGATATTGCAAGGAGCATCAATACAAAAGGTGATAATAGCTTCAAAATAATAAGAGAGTTTGAGAGGCAACTAGCTATGCAAGGACACAATTACAAAAGAGGAGGAGTGAGCAGAAATTGGGGGGTAGATCTCATTATGCTAGATTCTCCCACACATGAGCTTCCAAGTGTTTGGCACTCCACTTTACCAAACTGAAACGTTTGTACTACACAATTGGTTGGAGATGCATTTACATTGGCCACTTTATGTATAGATGATGAAGGGAGGGTTGCATGTCTATGCTTAACTGATCAATTGGATATGATATAGAGGCACCGTTTATATTGCACGACAAGCAAAGAACCTCTTGGTGTTATAAAGGATGATATGGGAAACTTTCACTTCATTGGTCCTGCCTTGCACTTTATGGAAAAATTGGCATTGATGATTTGGGTTACTGTAATGGAGAGATCTTTCAATGAAGGATTTAAATCAGAACAATAACTTGCTTCATTATATGCTTGCTTCACATGAGAAGTTGCCACTATGGAATACTAGACACTCTAGATTTGGGCTGGAGAGATACGTCAGGTTTATGGAATCCCTTTTACATTGTTTCTGTCCTAAAGGTGGCTTCGTGTTAGATCTTTTTGCCGGCACGGGTTCCATGATGGAAGCATGTACAATTCGAGGGGCTCAATGGAGTCATCGTCGACAATAAGCTTGTTGACTTGGTATTGTCATTATGTGGATGCACAAATGGAGATGCAGGGACAAATCAGAACATCGATGATCAGGATTCTGAAGAAATAGAGGTTGAAGAAGTGGACGAACCTTCAGATTAGTAAGTCCTTTGGCATCTTGTTTAGCATCTACTTCCATCATAATGACATTATGTCTTTCGTCTTATAGTGACCTGCCTATTTATGCAGAGTATATGGCTCAAAAAATGTCAAAGGTTCCATCTTTAAGGATGACAGAAGGAAGAGGAAAGAGATGTTATTATATAGATGATGAAGCATTATCTACGTGATGTCACATGCGGTATTAAAAAGCAAGATTTTACAACTTTCTCTATAATAGCACGACAAGAGAAAACGAATTCTCTAAAGTCAACAGTCTCTTTTAGAAGCTCAATCACTGATACGAGAGTGTAAGAGTCTTCGATTCGAACTAAAGAAGAGAGACAAGAAGCATTGTATTTTTAAAGACACACGAAAAATCTGTTGAACATCTGGTCAATTTGATTATGAGTGTGACCTACAAGTAAAAATTCAAGCTTTAATTTATGAAGATCTCCAGCTCCACTAGCATGGCACAATAAGCAAAGATCGTTTGGTTTTTGTTATCTCTGGTAGTATTGTCAAGTTGCAGTTAGTCAACTTTTCATGGGTGATACTTCGAAATTGGTAGCAGGTGTGAGGAATGCTGAGTACAGTAGGTGTGAGTCAGCTTTTCATGGGTGATACTCTTGAATTGGTAGCAGATATGGTAAAGGCACTCGTGGGTGTAGATGCGGTATGGGGTAGAAGCATGAAAGGGTGGGCAAAAAAAGTGCCAGTATTTTACATTTACAAATTCAAAATATAAGGAAATCCCTCCCCCCCCAGAAATTATTATTCTTGGAATAAATTATTAATATGGCAAATAATTTTGAACTCTCCTCCCGCTCTCTGTTCAACCTCCCTCCCGCTCGAACCTCCATAGCCGAAAGCTTGACATCCATATTCGAACCTCCATAGCCAAGATCAATGTGCCATGAAGTGCTTTTCTGGAATTCCTTTACAGGGTGTATTAATAGGGTGTATTGCATATGACTGTACTTTGCATTTACATGTGATCAGAAATGCATATGAATTTAGTATTTGACTTTCCTTTACATTCAATGCTGAATGATGTATTTGATAGGGTGTATTGATAAAATATTTTGTTCTTTACATTTTACATATGTTCTGAAATGCATTTGAATTTAGTATTTGGTTTTCCTTTACATTCTGATAACTATGCACACTAATGTACTTCTATTTTGTCGTTACATTACCAGCAGAAAGTTTGCCTGTAGTAAAAACCTACTTGCATGTAATTAACATTTGTTCTGTTTTGATTTGCATCTGATTGTTTTTTCTTCAGATTTTGCTTCTGATTCTGAATCAAGTGTTTACATTTCTTATTTGCTTATGATCCCAATTGTGTCAATGTAGATATGGGTAGTATCAAGAAAGCAAGAAGTAAAACTGCAGGTAAACTAAACAATTCATGTTTCGTGCACTATGCTTAAGTTCTGAATATAGCAAAATCTTATGTTGTAGGTGAAAAGAAGGATGTTGTTGAGAAGGGGTTGCATTTACCATTCTCAGACATCCCAATTGCTGAACCTGGCACAAAAGATGCTGCTGCTATCGATGTTGGAAGTCCATCCACATCTACATCACCTTTGAGAATTGCAATAACTCATAAGCAATCAGTGCAGGATTTGGAGACCGAGGGGTACTTGGATAAAACTTCAGAAATTGTGGAAGGTAGGGTGATTACATTCTGATTACATTAAGATTGCATCTGTTGTAGTTAGAGTCCACTAATGTTCAATATCTTGCAGCAGAGGTTGTTTTCCAAAAAGAGATCCCAGATGTTGAAGCCGAGCTGCTATTATTGCAGCAACAAGCTGAAAGCCCAGAAAGTAATTCTCTCTCCTTTTCAGGGTTTCTTTTTTTTTTTTGTATTTTGAAACTTACGTTGACGTGTTTACAGATAAAATTACTGAAGATGTTGGTGACGACATTGAAAACAGTCCTGAAGCTGCTGATGAAGTTCAAGTTGAGGAAAGGTCTTGTTCTTTGGCAGGTACGGGTTTCTTTTTTTGTCTTGCTTTCAAAACATTAGAATGAAGCACTTTCTTTACTTCAGAGACTTGCGACGATTTAATGGAGCTAGATGATGTTGAAGAAGCCTTGGAGATTGGAGCCAAGGCAACTACTAAATTTATGGTCAAAGCTGATGCCAAAACAACTGGAAAAAAGAGAGTGCAAACCAGAGCAGGGACATCCGCTGCAAAACGGTAATTGCTAGCTTACATTTACTTAGTTACACTTCAGTAGCTTATTAGATTTTACTCATTTTGCAGGTCTAAACCACTGGCAACAGAGATTGGAAGGTATCAATTTATGCTTTGTCATAGATCAATTGTTAATATGACACTAACATCTTGGATCTGACAACAGAAATGATGACAAGGATAAACTTATGAAATTCACGCCATTCACGCCATTCAAGAACTGTCCGCCGGCTGAAATGAAAGTGGTTGCATCTGATATAGCAATTTTATGTGCAACTAACTCTAAAATGAGTAGCCGCTTAGTGGATCTTTATGGCAGGTAATAACCTGGTTGTAACCGAGCTGTATTTGTTGCTATTCCTTGTCTCTAATGTTAACCTTAATCTAATCCAGGTGCTTGTATGAGACATTGCCTTCCGAGTGGAAGAGCAAAATCTTTTTTTATCCTGCTTACAACTATATAAGGTTTAGAGAAGCTACCAGCAGCAAAAGAAAGGGTGAATCAGCTGAAGGATCACTGAATGTCATTGAAATAATGAAATCAGGGATGAAGGGGATTGTGGTAGCTAAATGCCATCATATCCTTGCACCTATCGTTGAGAATGACCATTTTGTGCTAGCTGTTTTTACGCTCGCACCATCTGATTCCAAGATCCTACCTGCACCAGCAATTCACGTCTTGAATCCTCTTACAGGTTATGCGACGAACGAGAAAGCAATCAAAGGGTATGTAATACTTTAAGTCTGCTATTTCTTCGCTATTTCAGTCTGCTAAATTTTGTGATATGTAGGCTGCACACACAAATGTTAACCCTATCGATCGGTCAAGTATCTAGAGGCGTCGATTTCATGAAGAGAAATAATGTTAATCGGATTCAGCAAGTAGAGGTGCCACAGCAGCCCGATTTAACATCATGTGGGTTGTATGTGATGGGATTTATGCACAAATATGTTGAAGCTCTTGTCTCTGGTAGAGATATGGAAGTAAGTTGTATGCCTTCCCTTGTATGTACTGCATCTCATGTTCCTTTAAATATTTCTAACCTTATTTATGGATGTCACAGATTACATCTAAATGGTTCTCTCATGAATACGCCCTGTCACGACGACAATTTCTAATAGATGCTTTGGTCACGCATTGTGATGCCAATCCGAAAGAACGTATCAGCCAGCAGTCCTCTGATTTCTGATTTAAAGAAACTTCTGAAATCTGATTTATGATTGGTGCACAGTAGAAGATACAAGAACAGAATTTGAGCTGATCATGAGTCTGAGTATCTGATTTTGCAAGATGAACTATGTAACAGGCTTATGTCTATTTTTTGTTCACATTTCTGTTCACATTTCCTATCATAAGGAATGTGTAAATGACACTATGCTGAATAGTATACTACTGATAGTATACTTTATGACTATGTAAGTTATAATTATGAATATAAAAAACATCTTACCTCCAAAAAAAAAAAAAAAAAAGATTTCTAATTTAAAGAAGCCTTGTACCCTTTTTGGTCAATCAAAACAGTTACTTGATTGTTTCGAGTGATATGTTTTGTGACCTTGTACCACACCACACCCCTCCACCACACTCCACCACCACCACCACACTCCACCACACCACATCACACCACAATCCACAACACCACACCACACCACACCACCACCACCACACCCCCCACCACACTCCACCACACCACACCACACACCACCACCACCACCACCACCACACCCCACCACCACACTCCACTACACCACATCATACCACCACACACCGCTACACACACCACTACCACCACCCTCCACCACCACTCCACACTCCACCATTTGGTGTATGGTGTATGGTGTGTGGTGAATGGTGTGGTGTGTGGTGGGGTGTGGTGGGGTGTGGTGTGGTGTGGTGTGTGGTAATGTAGACAACACTAAGGTGCTCGTTCTGTTGTTCAATTTTTTGCAAAAACTTTTGTTGATTCACCCTGAACTTTCTGCAATGGTCTCTAATTGTCCAAAAAACCCTAAACATTTAGCATCCCTTCACGCATTCGCCAATCTTCCGGCTCCGGAACGATCCTCTATCCTCCAAAATTTGCTGTCCTTTCAAGAAAATCCTGCAGACACCATTTTCTTTGGAAATTTTGATAATCTGCATCCCTCGTCTTTTGATATGGACCCCATTACTCATGAAGTGCCCTTCTGGGATAACCTTTCTGCGGATCCTGACCATAGAGGCATTCATCATCCTCTTAATCTGGCCACTCGGATTCCTTTTCCTTACGGAATTGCAAGAAATCACCCGGAAATTCGATCGGATGTGGAGCTGGATGAGAGACTAAAGAGAACCAGGATACCTCACCTCCAGCAACGAAAAATGGACATCTACAATGGTATTTCCTTGAATCTTCCAGTTGTTCATTCTAAAATTGACGCTCTCTCTCATTCTGCTGTTATCATAAAAGTTCAGAAATGTGGCATAAAGCTTGACAAATTGTGGGTTTAGGGTTTAAATGTAGTAGATTCTAACTTATTCCTTTCTGATGATCCTAGAATATCTTAACTTTCTGCGTGGAGAAGGAAGAAGCAAATTTGACAGCCTCTCTCCTTTCAGTAATCAAGTTCAAGATCAAGTTATGCAAAATGACATTGCGACATCATGGAATCATATCTTATGAGAAGAGGTCATAGAAGATATCAAAAAGAAAGTGAAGATCAATGGGCTGCTATTTTCTGCAGAGAAGTTGTGCAGGTCCATTGCTTATGGTTCTTTTTATCAGTCAACAACTTCATTCTTTCTGAAGCACAGTTGACAAGATATAGATCAATGTATTACGACCACAAGTTGCTTGCTGATCTCTATGGATCCTTGTTGATTCTTTTGGAGGACAAGGACAAATTCCGACTATTTCACACTAACAAATGGTCCCCTGACCATTATATCATTGGATCAACTGATGCCTTCAACACTTACTTTAACTCTGTCTTCTTTTCTGACACATGATCATCGACTGTTCTAGCTTACTTTTTTGGTGGATTATCCTGTTGGCAGGTTAACATTTTTGGCAGATGCTTCAAGATGCATTTAAAGAAAAATACTCTGAACATATTTTCCTATTGGCTGCTGGTTACCATATTTTGTTAGTGTGCAGATCATAAATTCTGCACCTTGAAATTCCTTGTTGGCTTTAATATTTGTTTTGGTATGCTATTTCAGTAAAGGCATACTTTGCTTTGTACTTTGCATTTTATAATCAATGACAAAAATTGTCATTAACTTGAGTTGCAAAAGTTATGTAACATAGGGCACGCTTGGTATTTCCTTTTCTAAATATGAGTTGGATGCCAACTCCGATGGTCTTAAGCCATATATCTAAGAAGGCTTTGTTGGTAGTTTGCCCTTGTAAGAATGCTTGGTGTCTCCCTTGTAAATTAATGTCTTAGATGCCTTATAACGTATGGGTTTGAATTTGGAGAGCATCTCTAGATTGAGGAGCTACCATCGAGTAGTCTACATCAAGGGAATTATGAAGTGGTCGCCTAATGGTTACCCATGCACCTAATTCAAGGATTTAGCCCTTACGGGAGGAAGTGGGAAGAAGGAGCAGAAGGAAATGAACTTTATCAAACAGGCTTTTGCATTCCCTTACCACTTTCCACTCTCAGTTGTTCATTCTTTTACTCCTTCCCTTCTTCCCATTCTGGTGCCTTCAGTTCTGATTTTCGCTAAATACAAAATTTTCCATTTCTATCCTTAGCATTCTACCCTGCATTGTTTTGATCCTTACCCTAATCGCCATTCTGACACCTCCACCGCTTGATCTTCATAAAAAATCAACAATGTTCCAGATGTTCATGGGCAAGCACCTCAGTCTAAAAATAACAAGTTTTTGAGACTTTGCAAACACTCAAAATAGAATATTCTAGAATGTTCTAGATGCTCATGGGCAAGCACGTCAGTTTAAAAATAGCAATTTTTTTTATTGAAACTTTGCAAATGCTCAAAATAGAATGTTTCAGATGCTTCTAGAACCTTCTAGAATGTTCTGGAGTGTTTTAGATGCTTAGTGTAAATATAGAAAGTTTTCTTTCATGTGTAAGCACCTTAATCTAAAAACAGGAAGTTTCTGGAAAACTTTGCAAACACTCAAAGTACTTGTTGGGATCTTATTCAACCTACTATCAATTGCAAAGTATCACCCATTAGGAGCTTACTCACACCTACTGTACTCAACACTCATTTCTTAATTTATGAGGAGTTTAATGCCACTTACTGCCAGTTCCAAAGTATAGTTGATTCACACTTACTACCAATTTAAAAGATCACACTCATACCTTATACAATTTCAACACATCACCTTTGTAGAGCTTATACACGCCTACTACTAAAACCTATCAATCCCAAAGTACCATCCATTGGAAGCTTACTCACATGTATTGGCGATTCCAAAGTCGCACCTATTAGAGGTTGACTCACACCTATTGCCAATTCTAAAGTATCGCCCATGTGAAGTTTACACACACCTCTCATACCCATCCCACCTACTATTGACCAAAGTATAGCCCATGAAAAGCTGAGTCGCACCCATCACACCTACTGAGGTGCTTCTATTTTGAGTTTTTGCTAAGTTTCAAAAAACTTGCTATTTTTAGACTGACATCCTTGCCCATTAGCATCTGAAACATTCTAGAATATTCTATTTTGAGTTTTCGTAAAGTTTCAAAAAACTTGCTATTTTTAGACTTAGGTGCTTGCCACGAACATCTGGAGTATTTTAGAACATTCTATTTTGAGTGTTTGCAAAGTTTTCAAAAACTGGCTATTTATAGACTTAGGTGCTTGCTCATGAATATATGGAATATTCTAGAACATTCTATTTTGAGTGTTTGCAAAGTTCCACAACACTTTCTATTTTTTGTCTGACCTACTATCGACCAAAGTATCACCATGAGAAGTTGAGTCGCACCCATCAGATGCGGGATGAGATGGAGGGCCAAGATCGTGCCACACACACATTCCTCCAGGCAGGCACTGAGCTCTCCTTTCCCTGAGGTGTTGTGGCCCCATTGCCACGGTGTAAGCCAAGTTGGAGAGATGAACATCATCCATATTGACCATCTTCTGAAAGTAGATTATGTGTCGATCAAGAGTTGCCGCAAGAAACCAATGTTCTACAACAAGATTTGATATGGAACTATGGACTTCACTCCCAGTGTCCGTGCGAAAGAGACTTTCTACACCTACTCCAAGTCATTCCAAGTAGCAAGGGATACTACAGGGGCCTAAATTTCGACCCCATATAGAAGGATGGACTCCACCAAGACCTTAAATAAGTGGGACTGATGGGTCCAATTATATAGCTCCACTCTATGGCTGTTGTTTTGTATTAAATTACTATGTGGAATGGTTGTTGTTTTGATAGTATATCTTGCAGTACTATACTTTGCACCTCTAGTTCTGGGAGGGATCTATGAGAATGCTTGACATATCCATTGTGCATGACATATCCATTGTGCACCTAGCAAAAGATGTTCCTTATTTCACTCTTAAAGAGAATGTGCTGCTAGTGATGGGAGACTGGCAAGTAAACAAGCTAATATTTTTTCAGATATCTAGATGGCTTGTGTTTGAAAGAATTATCTGTAGTAAGTGGAAAAGCTTTCACATGATAAATAAAAAAATGCCATGGGAAAGTTTTTGCTACAGTTATCTCAGACATTTGGCATGGCAATTTATACTTTGCAAAGTGGTTTCACCTGCACCACGGTGCAAGGTTCGAGCAAAGTAGACTATCTTGTTGGAAGTCCCGAATCAATAATAATAATACATGATTTCCAGATGGTTGGTGAATCTATATTTGACCATGTATAGCTTAAAACAAGATCTCAGACAATGAGACAAAGGGGGCATCTTAGAATTAATGTTGATAAAGCAGGAATATATGGAATACATTTGGAAAATGCTCTTTAAGGAGTAGCAATGGCCAAGCGATATCTTAGAAAGCAACCACTTATTAATTGATACTTTGATGCTAGTGGCATCCCAAGTTTTGGGCATATCAAAGGGGGACAACCTAGAAAAAACCAGAAATTGTGGCATTTGGAATAACATCAAGCCATCAAGCAGAACGACGACGATGATGACAACAACAATGATGAGGTGTAACGTCCATGAAAGCCACAGCTTAGAGGGCACTTTACAATACACCACACCCACATGGGTCCTGCCCCCACCACTATACATGGCTGATGTAGTTCTTTTCCACCAACTTTACAACGATATATGGTCACTTCCACAACGAGATGTCGAATGCATGACCTCGAATATGGCAGTTTATGAAGGAGAAAAGTTCTATGGTACTACTACAAATGCATTTTTACAGTTTACAAAACAAAAACAAGCAAAATGGGAGATAACATGGCAACATCAATTAAGGAGGAGCTTAAGGCAGTTCTAAAGCAGCTTTGGAGCAAGTTTTGCACATTGCATCCCCTTTAAGAATTTTCACAAGGAAATTCTCATTTGATTATGCCAATTTTGTTCTAATATTTCCTACTTGACTATGCTAATTTGTTGTAATGCTCTAGATGGTGAGACTATGAATGATATTGAGACATAATGGATATCTTTACTACAAAGGATGTAGAATGTTCCTTGTGGAAGATATTTACGAGCAAAGCACGAGATTCTATTATGGTAATGTCATCGATCCGAGCCATCAGATCGATATTCTCGAATGGGCGAGCATGCATCTCTCCCATGCATGCATGCATTGCATGCATTTTCTGGGGCTCTAGTTCGTTTGGGGATCGCTATTTCTTGCAAGTTCTTCATCAACTTCTCATCGGCGTTTTCTCCTCTCTCAGCAGTTCCCTTGACTCTCTTTCTTTGATACCAGGCAGGGGAGGGGCTTCTCCCTGCTTGGTTTGCCAGTTTGACATCTTTTTCCATGTTATGACATATTCTTCCTTGATCTTGTCCCTTTTTTTTTGCCATCCTTCAACCTTCGACCTCAATCCCGTTTTGATAAGAAAGTTCTTTTTTTGTCGGGAGCTTTTGTCTGTTTTCATGCGAGCACTTATTCGAAAATGTCATCGATCCGAGCCATCGGATCAATATTCTCCCATGCGTAAATGCATTGCATGCATTTTCTGGGGCTCTGGTTCGTTTAGGGATCGCTATTTCTTGCAAGTTTTTCTCCTCTTTCAACAGTTCCCTTGACTCCCACCCACCCTCCCTCCCTTAATGTGTATATTATTGTAAATGTTGTTTTTTGTCGCGTGGCACGTGTGATTAGCCCCTTGTTTTTTTGAGGTGTAAATGTTGTTTTTTGTCGCGTGGCACGCGTGATCAGCCCCTCAGTTTTCGAGTTTTTTTCTCTATTTGTTTTTTTATTAGTGATGTGCAGGTCCAAAAGTGATGCACGACTTCAGTATTCTCTGTGGAGCGTGGGTTTTTTTTTTGTGGAAACGTTTAGCAGCCTTACATTGTCCAAGCCCCTTGCCGAGATTTTATCGCTAGGGTTTTTCCTCAAAAACACGAAAGGGCGGGGTTTTTTAATGCCGGTGATAAGCTCTTGGCAAATACACTAGCCAACATCTGTAGCACACAATTTTATTTGGGGTCCAGCCAGGTGTTATAAGTGGATATTCCCTATGTTTTTTATTTTTGGGTAACCTGCGATGTGCAGCTACCCTCTCTATACCATTGTAGAAAAACTGTTGAGATGAATGAAAAGCCTAGCTAGTTATCTATTTTCATGCGAGCACTTATTCGAGAATATTGCAAATAGTGCTGATTTGTCTATTATGGTAAGTGGTATCATCACAAAGCTATTTAGGATAGTGTTACAAAAAAGGACTAGTTTGTGGTGGACATGCATTAAAAAAATGCGCACTCGAAAAAGAAAAAAAAAACTTTTCACACTACGGGTGATAGCAGAAGGCATAAAGGGAATAGAAAATGCTCTTTACTGCTGCTTTGTGGAGTGGATTTCCCCAAGACTTTTGATCGCATCCAAAGCAGTAGTGTAGAGTGCCCATTTGGAGAATACAATAGATTTTTTAACGTCTACAAAGACCCAGAGGCCATGGGATCTATACGATGGGCTAGTACAACCATTACTACTAGGAGCATTGGAAGCCATGGAGCTAATGTACTGCAAGGACATGGTCAAATTCATAGAAAATTCCATTTGGGAAATCGTGGGTTCATGCCTACTCTTGTAGTTCTTAATAACGAGGGCATGCACAGACATGTCGAGAATTTGGAAGAGTTACATGGCGGGAAACCCTTATGAGCAAAATATGGGAAGCAATTTGGATTATCAATATGAATCCATAGAAAATAGCATAAAAAGTAAAATTAAAAGCAATTTAAAAACCCAAGCAACTTTTGCAAAAGCCGATGAAAATGTTCTTGATTATAAAAAGCAACCTGACCCAAAAACAATAATTTGCAGTAGTAGACAATCTAAATGTTAGTGTAATAGTAGGAATATTGCTTCATAAGTTGTTGATGCCTGACGCCCTAAAACTCTGTTTGCCGCTCTTCGACGCCCTAAAACTCGCGAATACGTGGATTTTTTTTTTCTGACATGGTTGCTTGCTGAAAATTGGATAGGAAAAGTCCCCCGTCCAAAAAATAAGAGGGTGCCAAACACTGGCTGTAATTTTTGGCACCCTAGTGTGATACTGGTGTGTGTCATCAATGTGGCATAACCTAATTAACTTTCATGTATATATTTTTTTTACTTTTCACCCATAGTGTGATTTTACCCTTAAGGGCTCAGAGGGTCCAAAATTAGAATTCGTTGTAATTAGTAAAAATACCTCCTTAGATTTAAGTAATAGGGAAAGTTCTGATAGAGGAAATTCCACGAGGGAATTTCCTAAGGCGGCGCCGCCAGACGAGGCGCCACCGTGTCTGGCGGGGCCGCCGAGGGAATATTCACAAGGGAATATTTCGAGATAAAGAACTTTCCCGAACGTAATCCACATTAGGGTGAGATTACGTCCCTGCAAAAATTTTGCCTTTGGTAGGGTTTTGGTTCAAAAATAAGAAGTTTCTTCTATTTTCTTGGCTTGAAGCAGTGTGAGCTTATTCTGGCGACTTGTGGCGAGTTTTGGCGAGCGTGAGCTTGGTTTAGAGCGACTGCTTTGGCTGTAATTTGTTAACTTTTCTTCAAAATTCTTGAAACTTCTTCGACTTTATTGGTTTCGGCCACTATCCGAGATTCTTGAAGATTCTGTCCACTGCTCGACTTCTTGTAAGTAGTTCTTGACAAAAATTACAGGTTATTTACTTTCTGTTTACATTTGGGTTAATATATCATAACATATATATGTTCTTATGTTTGTCCTCCTGAATCCGACCGTTGATCCGAGATCCTACGGCTCAGGTGGCTTTGGGACGTATCCTACGGCCCAGATGGCTTGGGAGTTTGTGTCCGATTATATGTAAGCGATCCTACGGTCCAGATTGATCTGATCCTGATCGTCGATCCGAGATCCTACGGCTCACGTTGCTTTGGGACACATCCTACGGTGCACATGGCTTTGGGAATTATATGTAATCGATCCTACGGTCTAGGTTGATCCGATCTGATCGTCGATCCGAGATCTTACGGCTCACGTGACTTGGCACATATCTTACGATGCACATGACTTTGTGGGAATTATATGTAATAGATCCTATGGCTCATGCTGCTTTAATTATTGTCACGTGGTGAGATCTCGACCCTTGATCGGGTCCAAGATCCTACGGCCCAAGTTGAATGCTCATTCCTTAGGAAAAGGCTTTTAAAAATTTTAGGTTATGTGGGGGATTCGAACCCTGGCCATTGACCCCCTAGCCCCCCATTCTAACCACTAGACCAAGCATTAATTCTATGAATAATTTATGTTTCAAATTTACTTAAGGGTGATGTTTCCATTAAGATAAAATAGACTATAATATTCTAGTTAGTTCAAGAAAGTTCTAGAATGTTCTGGAGGGCTCTAGAAAGTTCTAGAACATAAGAGAATCTAGGGGGATCTAAGAAAATTCTTCCAGAAAGTTCCAAATTGTTCTAATAAGTTTTAGAATGTTCTAGAATGTAGGGGAATCTACGGGAATGTAAGGAAATCTAGGGAAATACTTCCAGAAAGTTCTAGAATATATTGAAAGTCTTAGAATGTTTCAGAAAGTCTTAGAATGTTCTAAAAAGTTCTAGAATGTAAAGGAATCCAGAAGAATCTAATAGAATCTACGAAAATCAAGAGAATCTAGGAAAATATTTACAAGCCTAAGGGAATCTCTTAAAATATGGGGGATCTAAGGGAATCTTCATAAAATCTAAGGGAATCTAAAAAAATGTTGATGAAATCTTAGAGTATCTAGGGGAATCTTTATAGAATCTCTTTGAATCTCATATAATGTAAGGGAACCTAGGGCAATCTCATAAAGTCTAAAGGGATCTAAGGGAATCTAAGGGGATCTAGGGGGATCTTCATAGAATCTTGGAGAATCTACGGAAATCTAATGGAATCTAGAGGGAATCTTATAAAATTTAGAGGAATCTCCATGAAACCTCCAAGAGAACCTTGCTAGAATCTTAGAGAATCTATGAATTTAGAGTATTCTTAAAAGATTCTTTTAGAATGTAGGGCACGACAAGAACTTGCAGCATAGGAACATGCTAAAACTCAAACATGCACCGTAGGATGCATTAAATTTCTTGTATATATATATATTTTTTTTGAAGGACTTGAGCCTTTATTATTCAGAGAAAGTTACAAAGTACAATGGGGACTAAAAACTCAGTGGAAAGAGTGTCCACCAGAGCAAAACCACCCCACTCAAATACAACATCTAAACAATATGAAGAGCAAGCAAAAACTCATAAGTAAGTATGAAACTGAAGATAGTACTCCCAAATACGGCTCTTCACCTCATTAGCAATTGATGAGCACCTGAATGCTTTGACAAGGCATCATGAAGGATCTGTGCATCTGAACATGCAAGACCTTTGAATATGAGAAGATTCTTTCTTTTCCAAATGGACCAAATGATCCATCCAGAAGCCAAATGAAATACCCTTTTGCCAAATTATCCCAACTACTTGGATAGACTGCTAATAACACCTACTGGCTATTCAAATTGCAACGAAAGAGGCCTTGAAGCCACAACCAAGCATGTCTGACATGTCTACACATGAATAAGCAATGCTCAATTGTCTCGTCCATCTGTGCACATAAGGGACAAAGTGCAGATACCTCTGGACGAAATTTGTGCACCAGGATATTAACGTGCAAACAATGATGAATGAGTTGCCACCATAAAACAGATACTTTGGGATGGATTAGTTTATCCCATACCCATTTCCATACTGCTTTCTGTCGATCCCTAGGAATGACCAAAGGCCACTTGGACGAAGGAGGCAAGACGTCCACCACAAGCAAGACCTTGTACATGGAATTCACCAACTTATCTGCTTTGACACGCTCGTGAACTACCCAAGGTTGGGGGTCATCCACTTGTGCTGCTGGAGGAAGAATTAAAGACACCTTCTGCCAAATAGCCCGATCCCACCTTAAAAGGAGGAACTTAGCTCTAAACTCTTCCCATGCCAGCAACTGCCTTTGATTATTATACCAATCAGATATCATATACACACCTGCTGATCTCCATCGACGCTGCGTCAATGGGTGGACTGAAGATACCAGAGGACCACCGTCCAATGGAATCCACCAACAACTTGCAGTAGTGCTAGTGTGCGCAAGATGGTGAAAATGAAACAGAGATTGTACAGTCTCCCATGCAATTAATATTACAGGTTATTTACTTTCTGTTTTGTACTACATGTGTTCGTTGATGGAAACAACAGGTTTGCTGATTCATATTAGCGTTGTTTCAATTAACTGTCAATAATGGAAGTAACAATGATATTACTATTGTTGTTTATGTTAGTCATGGGTGAAGATTCTCAGCCTTCTTTCTGTCTAGTGCCTGGAAATCCCTCTTTGATGCATGTTAGTTTAGAAGAGACTCAAAGCATTCTAGCAGAGTTTGGTGATGAGAGCAGCGACGAAGAGCAAGAGCAATCTGATCCAAAGGATAAGTGGCTTTCACTTGACGAAGATCTGCTATCTGAAGCTTTAAATGGCGGCTCGAAGCGTTCGAAGCCAGTCAATAGTTGGGCAAGAAGACGATTTGATGAGTGGCGTAAAGATTTTGGTCTCGATGTGTCGATTCCGATCTAGACATTGAATTTGGTGGAGCTGAATAAAATGCTGACGCATTTTATGCTACAGGTAATTCATTTTATTTTTTGTAATTTGTTTTATTTTTTGTTATTCACATTAGCCATTATTTCTTAATTAGGCGAAAAAGAAGAATGGGAAGCTATATCCTTCAGGAACGTAAGTATTTTGCTTCTAATAATTCTTTTTTTATTCTTGTCTATTTTTTATATTGACGTAATTTATTGTTATGTTGTAGTTTAAATTCTCTATTGCGAGGAATTGGAAGGATTATACGCAGGGAGCAGAATAAAGTTCATGGGCGGACTGGTGTCCGTCAGCCCCCATTTAATATCATTCTTGATCCGATCTTTACTTAAACGCGTGATGCGTTTGTGTGCATGGTGAAAAAATTGAGAAAGGGATGGCAACTATGAGAAGCCAAAGAAAAAAACACCTATCATTACCTTTGATGTAGAAAAGGATATCTTAGATGACATTGACCATCAAATTATGCATCCTTTAGGTTGTGTCAAAAGGCTGCTCTATTACATGCTGACCCATTTTGAGATTAGGAGAAATAAAGAGCTATATCGTGTAAAGGTGACAAAGTTTGATGACAATCATTTTCATCAACCAGTTTGGACATATGAAGCTGATTTTGTGCTGACGTATAAGCAGTACATACGACACTTGCATGCGCCATTTCTTTTTGCAGCTAATTCCTAGGTACAAGAAAAATGTAAGTCTTTCTTTTTATTTATGTATTTAGTTTCAGTGTTTAATTTATGCTTTGTTTTTCTATTAACATCGTGAAACTGTCATAGGTCTGGTATGTTGTGACGCATGTAGGTTGTAACTCCATTTCAAAGTGGCTGAACATAATGGCGCCTGTTGTCCATCCCGAAACGGAAATCTGTAACAAGTCTGGCAGGTATCTTTGGTGTCTCGTCTCGCAGCAGCTAGTGTTCCTTCTGACGTTGGGATGTGCATAACTGGTCATAAGAGTACTCCATCTTAGGAAAAGTAAGAATTATTGTGGTTATTTAATTTCTAATTTCTATTTGCAGATATGATCAAACACGAGTATCAATGCCGACGGAGCTATGCGGGCATACAAAGACGTCCTATCTGGTATTTTTTCTCATTACATTATCTTTTACTTCTGTTTTCTTTCTGTTATTTATTTATGTTATTTAATATTATTTTAGTACATGTTTTTTTCAATGTTTTTTTCTATTATTTATATTCATGTTGTTTCTATTATTGTGTCTTGCAGATGAAGTGTCCAAGCAAAATATCATCGGCAATAGGAATCCTCTTGAACAGTTGAATGCTAATGCGAGTCCTGTACTGCGTCAGAGCAATTCAGGATCTGCAGTTTTGCAGCAGAAGTCAGGAGTCTCGCAGGAGAATGCAGGAGAATTCAAGATGAAGTACAGGTACCGCAATTGTCGTCTGTAGCGATAGAGGGTAGTTCTTCTGGTGTTGTAGCTGGAGAAATGATAGCTGATAAGACTAAGCAGATTCCTAGCAGCATTGTACCTGTTATTGAAGTAGATGAAGATCTATATGATGCCTCATTTTATGATGAGTTAAGCAAGGCTTATCCTGAGAGCGCAAAAGCAATTGGTAGATATTCTGCGACTGTGACTGAAATAGTGAGTCTGGAAAAACAAATGATTAGACTCAAATAAGTCTGAAATAATAAGAATGGTGGAGACAAAATAACAAAGTGGAGATAGAATAATGGGTTTGAAAAGAGGCCAAAGAAACCAGTAATTTCACCCTAATGTGGAATATGTGCTAGTTAACTGGCCGGATTGAGGGGTAATGCCGCGAGCGGCGGCGCCGCCTGCCGATTTACCGGCCGGAAACCCCGAAATCCGGCCAGCTACCAAACATAAACCGGCACTTGGTGGAAATTCCAGGTTTGCTTTCCGGCATTAATTTGCAACCAAAGAGAGATTCTTGTATGCATGGTTTCTTGCGAGTTTATGCTTGCATTTCATTTCTTGTTTCATGCCCTGTTGCCCAGAAACTAGCAATTTGCAAATGCCTTATCGGCTACATTACCCTAGAAACAGACGAATCTGCCCTAGAAGCACACTGATCTGGTTCTTGATCCGCCACTGTTTCTATCTGATGTTTCTTGAGCCACTGTTTCTTGAACCCACAGATAAATCCCTGCAGAAATAGCCAGTTATTTTACATCTGTGTTTTTTTATGAAGTACCCAGGCTTGCCTCAAAGAAAAATCCATGAGACTTTCCTTTGTCCTCTTGTAACCATTTCCTTGGCGCATTTATTGCAAAACTTTCTCAAAGTCAGCTATTCAAGAGGCTCCGCTTCTTCAAGGCTCCATCCCTGCTTCTTCAAGGCGCTACAAAAGAAGGCCGCTACAAAAGAAGATGATACAAAAGAAGGCCGCTACAAAAGAAGATGATACAAAAGAAGGCGGATATTCCTTCACAGCTGCTACAAAAGAAAGGCGACGAAGCTGTGAGGCAATGAAACTCGGAGGCTAAAAATGAAGCTCTGAAGTGACGAAGCTGCGAGGCGATGAAACTCTGCGGCTGAAGCTCTGCGACGAAACTTTGCGGCTGAAACTCTGTGGACGAAACAATGCAAGAATGGGAAGTTCTGGCGGCGATGTAAGCGGCGCCACCAAGATCCCCTTAAACCAAAAATTACCCATAATAAACATTTGGAGAATATTCGAGGAATTTCCACCAAGTGATGGTACGACTACTGGAAATACATGAATTCAAGTTCTGGAAATTCTTAGAAAAGTTTATGAAACTGGCATGAAAAAAAGGCCGAAAATTTTGTTTTGTTATCAATTTTTTGGGTTGTCCCTAGGGGGGCAAACCCTTGTTTATGTGGGTTTTTAGCATATCCTAAGCATATGCTGGAATGCTCTTAGAATATGCTAGAAACTGCTCCAAACTGGCTCTTCCCTGTAAACTGGCGGTCGCCTCTGTTGGTGCTCCAGTCCAGTCCCTTGTGTTCGAACCGGGCAAACCGGCATCCATTCTACAGGAGTTCCAGGTTAAAATTTCACATGAAAAAGCCAGATGGGATCTGGATTGACCTGATACCTGCATGTTCGCTACTGTTGATCCTGCTAAAATGCCTGAAGGTTATGATCAGACTGGAACTTATGATGGAATTTATTGGGATCCTCCGCCAACAGAGAGGTTAGTCCTTTTGTGCTTGTATGACAGAGACAAATTTATTTTGATCATTTATTCTGATATATTTATTTTGATATGGCTAAACCACCAGGTATACATTTAAATATCCTCTTCCAGAGAGGTCCAAATCTTCGAATTTACGAATGCCATATAGGCATGAGTTCGGTTGAAGCAAAGGTGTCGGCATATGTCGAATTTGCAGATAATGTGCTGCCACGGATCAAAGCTAACAGGTATAATGCAGTGCAGTTTATGGCTATTGCATAATATGCTTACCGGTATGGTACACATGAAGATTTCAAATATCTAGTAGTAAAGCTCATGCACTGGGCATTCAAGTACCGATGGATCTTGTACATGGACATGCAAGCATTAATAAATTGGATGGATTGAATGGTTATGATGTTGGGCAAAGCACGCAAGATTCCTACTTTCATACAGGAGAGTGTGGCTACCACATCCTTTGGGATAGCCGTTTGTTCAATTACGCCAATTGGGAAGTGCAACGTTTCCTGCTATCTAACTTAAGATGGTGGTTAGACGAATTTAAACTTGATGGTTTCAGATTTGATGGCATTACATCCATGCTATATACACAATGGAATCAATATGTCTTTCTCAGGAGATTACCTCGAATATTTTGGTGAAAACACTGATGTTGATGCTGTTATATACATGACACTAGCGAATGAGCTCATACATGGTTTAAACCCTGATGCAATCACTATTGCCGAGGACGTGTCTGGCATGCCCACCCTGTGCAGACCTATTTCAAAAGGTGGCATGGGGTTTGATTATCGTTTGGCAATGGGAATTCCTGATAGATGTATGCATTACCTAAAAGAGAAAAGGCCTGATGACAAATGGTCAATGGGTGAGATTGTTCACACCATGTTGTATCGAAGGCATACTGAAAGATGTGTTGCATATGGAAAATGCCACGGTCAGATCCTTATCCTTCTCTTATTTGTTTTGTTCTTTTGAAAAAAATTTCGGAGCATCGAATCAATAAATATTTGATTGCATTATAAAGTGTCTTGTAGGAGACAACCATTATGCTTGGGACCTTATGGAGGATGAGATGTTCACTGGTATGTCTGTACTACAAGAACAATATCCTTCCTCGAGATGTTTTTCCCCTTTTTGCGATATGGCCAGTTTTGTTAATGTTTATCTGGAAAACACAAGCTCTTATTGTAGGCATGAAAAGCACAAGCTTTCTCAAGTGTTACTAAGATAGGCTGCATAGTAGGTCAGACCTGACTGAATCAGGTAATCAAAGGATGTTTCTCTAGGACCAGCAAAATGCTACAATTCTTCAAATTTGGTTTATTATGAAGTAGCAGCATGCGTATTGAAATATCTAGCTTCATAATGGTTAAGGTTGCTTGGAGCAGTTATTGACAAGGCAGAGATACCCTATTCTAAAGATGCCCTTTTGTTTTCCATTTTCACAGGTTCCATGTGCTGCAAGCAGGTGCATCTTAGCTAGAGGACTTACAGTACTATTATTTCTCTTCAACAAGGCAGTTGTATAGAATCAAATGTCTGCTCTCTTGCAGAGTTTATAGCTACAACAGATGCAATTTATGACAAGGAAGTTTTCATAAGCCTCGATTTTGAAGGTATATATAGCATATGAAATGATCTTGAATGTTTTTCCTCCTATATCTGTGGAAGAGCAACAAGCTTTCTCAAGTGTTACTAAGAAAGGTTGCATAGCATGTCATGATGCTACCATTCTAAGAATTTAATTCAATATGAAGTAACGCATGCATAATGAAGGATCTAGCTTTAGAGGTTAAGATTGCTTGGAATGGTTATTGACAAAGCAGAGACGTTCCGTCGGTGTATGATTTGTATGGTGTTTCCTCTGTTTTAGTCGATGGAATCCACCTGACAGTCCCGGCCCTCTATGGCAACTCCTGACAGCATGCATGCGTTGAAGAAAAGAGCCTGCAATTTGGATACCTCGTCCCCATCAGAGCAGGTATCACAGGCTGAGGCAATCAGGGTTGTACATGAACAGGCCGGTTCCCTCCAGGCTAAGCTGGCAAGCTTGGAGGCATCATGGGACCATCTGCCAGGGGCTGCGCTCAAGAAGCAGCTTCTCCAGCGAGAAGGAGCCGAATTTCCCTTGTGGAAGTTATTTCGGGGATTATGATTGCGGGGAGCCCAAAAGGCTAATGACCGGATAAGAGGGGAGATACAAGCAACAACACACGGCTAGTCACGGAGATGGGGCACCGCTTGGATAAGGTCCACCAGCGGTGGATGGAAGACATGGCGCAAGCACCGGCCGACATGAAGGGGTTCTTTGCAGCAGATTGTACAAGTCACAAGCATGGCTGGTCGGATAGATGCTAAGGAAAAGGATGTGGAAGCGGTCGCGGGGCAGGCTCAATTCCTTGATGAAGCAAAGCGCGCATGGCGAGGAGACGCCGGGAAGATGCTCACATATAGAGAACCATATGGCCCACTTACGTTACCAAGAGATGCGGGACCTCCGAATGGAGGTGCAACGAGTCCGAGTGCACCACGGCCGTCTGCACCCAGCAAAGACCCCCATACCGCAGGGCCGAGGTGGCTCAGGGGAATCAGTAGTACCGTGAGGAGCAAGACATCCGCACGCCGCCTCAACCTTATTGTGCGGGGATTGCGGAGGAGCAAGGCGAGGATTTGCTGTAAGCTTACCACCCCGGGTACTTGCAAAGCTCCAATTACATGATTTGGTTATCAAGAGTCCAATCGGGGCCTCGGGAGGACCGAGCATGAGACCTCGGCTAGTTAAGTTTGCGCCTTGGATTGGGAGGCAAAATCTTTGTTGTTGCACCGCGCTCGGGCCGCTTGAAAGGTGCGCCCATATACGGATCGGATCTCACGCCACCGCAACAACGGGAAAGAAGCCAAGAGTTGGTCAAGATAAGACAGATTCGACAAATTTGGAGGGGCTGCTGGTTTGGTTAATGGCAAGATGAAGGTGTATGTGCCTCCTCGTCAGCGAAGTGAGGCAAACACTTCCACGAACAAATTTGGCCGCAGGGGCGAGCGTCCAGTGGGCATCGAGCCGTGGAGAGGGCGGATTGAGGCCTTCTACAACCGCAAAGACATCTATCGTGGTCCCGTGAGCAGGCCGCCCGAAAGTTATTCCAACCACGCCAGCCGGCGCCCTCGGGGCGCAGATTAGCATAGGGAAAGTGTCTTCGCATTGCTCGGAATTGTAGGGGCTTCCGTGGGCGTATGGGCGCGGGCTTGAATGGGATTGCGACAGACATGGACATCGCCTTCCCCGCAGGAGACATGGGAGTATGAAGGGCATCGATTGCCGGACATTCGAGGATATCGGCATTTTCACTTGCTAATGACCGCCATGGCGTACGGGTACGGTGGAGTGGCTTGCTACTTTAGGGACGCCTTTAGCATGCAAGATCACACTCGGAAGTCCGATGCATTTAACCGCTACATGTGGGTAATGGTATTAGAGCCCTGGTCATGTCCCATTGTTTCTTGCTGTTCGCTACATTCCCATGCAGGCTCTAAGTTCTACCGGTACATGATGCGGAATTACGAGATGTCCAGATGCCGTATAGGGAATCAGTATAATGACATAGACCGCTATAGACGGCGAGGGGATGTGTTTTTGCTAGGAGATTTCAATGCTCAGACTGGCAGCCTTGATTGCGGTCGGTGACCTTCCAAGGGACGCTTAATCGATCCGCTTTGGTTTGAGGCGGCCGCTATTCAAAGATACACGGCACTCCCGGGATATGGTGGCTAGACCATTTGGCGGGCATTTGGTCCGGCTCCGCCGTGGTTTTGACATGGTAATTTGTAATGGTATGCCGATGGCCACACTCGGGGGTGTTACTTGTAGGAGTGATAGGCGGGATGGGGAGCTAGTGTCTTTGGATTACCTTCTCGCTCAAAATAAAAAAGACTTGACATGGTTACACACTTCTCCATTGGCACAAGCTAATGAGGGGGATGAGGAGGCTTTGTCGGATCACTACCCGCTTTATGTCACGCTGAATTGGGAGCACTCAATAGTGGAGACACCGCAAAGGGGGGCGTGGAGGGTTACCATACATCCCACGCTATCAGAAGCAGGGACAGTATGAATCTGTGTTGGTGCGGGAGTTACAGGGGTTTGATAGCTTCTACACACTGCAAGACAGGTGTGCATGGCTGGTGAGGGCGCTGCTTGCATCCTTTGCAGTGAAGGGCCCTCCAAGGAGGGACACCGCGCATTTTCCTGAGAACCCGTGGTTTGATGCTCATTGCAAGGCTCTAAAGAGCCAGCTGCACTTGGTCATAGATCCACATTTGCGGCCACAGGCCCTGCAAGACTATAAGCTATTCCTAAAAGCCAAGAAGGGGAGATACATGGCAGAAACCCAGGTGCGCCTGTTTTACATGCTCATGGCAGAGCCAAAACCTTTTTGGCGTAAGGTGTTATACCAGAAGCGCCAGGTGGCTGGTAATGTAAGTGTGGAGCAATGGATGCACCGCTTGCAGGAGTTATATGACCCCCAGAGCTAATGCCGTGGTCCCTCGGGTAGGAGAGGTCTTTGCGACTCACGGGAGGATGTCAGCAGGTCTCGTGCATCTGGCGAATGGCAAGGCAACGGATTTACAGGGGCTGCAGGCCGAGCTATTGAAATGGGGTGGCCCATCTGTGGTAGTGTTAAAATGCAGTTGTCATGTGATATTACATTGTTGCCATATCTAATGTATGAGAAGTAGTGGCAGTAGATTAGTCATATAAAGTACTGACCTATGAGAAGCAGTGGCAGTAGGTCAACTTCTAAGGTATAACTCAAAGGTGGCGGGCTAGTGCTACCCGGGTGTTGCTACGCTCGCTAGAAATCGTCAGATACCCCCTGCCCGCCACTTAGGGTTTTGGGTTGATTAGTCAAAGTCAAAGTCAACTAGGGCCGAAATTTAAGGTCAGCAAGTCTATCTACTCCGAATATTTAGGCAAGTTGATAAACCTTCTAGATGTGGGTGAACCTAGATTGGAAAGCTGCCAGGATGACTATAAGACAAGGGGATGAGTGACCACATCTTGGCTCCTCTTGCATGTACCAGGATTAGGAGGTTGCGGCTATGCACAGGGGGAACGGTGCGGGAATTGAATGAATAAGCTGAGCTGGTTCGAATTGCTTTTGATGGTTTATTGACTATTTGGGTTTAATGACCATCAAAAGTTATTGTGTTTAATGACCTTGGAATAACTTGAAGTTGAATGGTGACTTTGTATTAGCTGTGACAATCCTCTTAAGTGTTAAAGCTTGTAGTACAATAAAAATCTTCATTGGTATCAGAGCTAACTAGTTCCTGCCCTGTGATAATGACAATCAGATTCGGAGCAAATCTATTGAACTCTATTGAAGTTTTTAAAGGAGATGGAGGATTTCAAATCTGGAAGGAAGGTATTAGAGCTGTGCTAGAATTTGAGAAATTATGGTATTTATTTGAGGGCAGTTCCACACATGCTGTAAGTACAGGGGCATCTAGCTCAGGAGGATCAAGTCCTGCCGCTAGCTCAAGTACTAAAACTGATGGTGACTCTGCAGCTGAAGGTGCAACTGGTGAAGGGGGAAGTCCTCCAAGTGCAGGTGATGATGCAAAGGTTATGGAAGCTCAAGCCATAATCATGTGTAAAGTAGGAACTGCCTTGCAATTGAAACTTCGAGGCATGAAGCCAAAGCAGATGTGGGATTATCTCATAAAGCATTATGAACAAAAAAGCTCTTCACAAATAGACATGTTGGAAAAGGAGCTAAGGAAGATGAAGTTGTTTGAAAAAGATAATCTAACTGACTTCCTAGAAAGATTTGATTTTGTTATTGCAGATCTTGAGGGAGCTGGGAATATATTAAATGAACAATATCAGATATTGGCATTAGCAAGGTCTGTGTCTCATAATCATCAGCTGGCAACTCTGCTCAGGAATGTAGCTACGTCCAAAGAACATGCTATCAGGATGATTCGTACAGAGTTCGAGCAGACTAAAGGGAGCCAGGAGGAAGATGAACATTCAACTGAAGTGTTATATACAAGCAAGTCCAAAAAAGGGAGTTTTGTTAAATTTCAAAAGGAAAAACTAGGACCTTGCTATTATTGTAATCAATATGGTCACTTAAAGAGTGAATGTCCAAATAGTAGTGTGAAAGAATTTAGATGCTTTAATTGTGAGGGCAAAGGTCCTTTTGCCTCAGACTGTCCAAGTCCTAAAAAGGGAAGGGGAAGAGGAAGATCTGGTGGAAACAGAGGTGGCAGAGGTGGTAGAGGAAGGGGAAGCTTCAGAGGTGGTGCAAGCATCAATGTAGTAGAAAAACAAGCCAGTAGTGAAGGTGAATCAGAAGATGATACCGTGGAGGTAAGAAAACATTTGACTTGTAATATCTCGTTGCCTTCAAGAAAGGATAATAACAAGTTTGTTGTAATAGATTCAGGAGCAGAGAAAAGTGTGATGTGTGATCTGCATATGCTTAAAGACTGGCAGAAGAAAGAAGGACATGTCCAACTTGGAGATGGAGGCATTAAGGAAATAGAAGATTCTGGAGTGTTAGAACTGTTTGATTTGAATGGAAAAATTGTCAAATTGAGAGAAGTTTTGTGTGTGCCTAGCCTAGTGAGAAATCTTATATCTGTTTGTCAACTAGTAGATTTGGGATACAAAGTATTGTTTGAGCAACTTCAATGTAAAGTGTTTTTTAATGGTGAATTGAAGTTTATTGGAAAACGTGTTGGGAATCTATTTGGACTTGATATTGAGCATCTTCCTGAGATAAATCTTGTTGAATATCCAGATCTGAAACTATGGCATAACAGACTTTGCCATACAAATTCTACCATTATAGAAACACTTGGAAAGAAGGGGCTAATTTCTGCTAAACCAGAAGAAGGAAAATTTATGTGTGGTGGTTGTCAATTAGGGAAGCAATCAAGACTACCATTCAAAAAGTCAAATAAAAGAGCAAAGGGCATTTTGGACTTAATACACACAGATTTATGTGGTCCAATAAATATTACAAGTTTGAGTGGACACAAATATTTTATGAGCTTCATAGATGATTTTAGCAGAAGAACTAAATGCTATTTATTGAAAACAAAGGATCAAGCATATGATGCCTTAAAATTGTTTGCTGCTGAATCAGAGTTGGAAACAGGAAGGAAGATAAAATGTATAAGGTCTGATAGGGGAGGTGAATATGTGTCAGATGAGTTTAGAGCTTTTTGTGCAAATAGAGGAATTAAGAGACAACTAACGTGTAGGTATTCACCACAACAAAATGGAGTTGCAGAAAGAAAGAACAGGACATTGCTTGATGCTGTAAGATCCATGCTAAAATATTCAGGACTTCCGAATTTTCTCTGGGATGAAGCTATTAAAACAACAGTGTATGTACAAAATCTGCTGCCATCTTCAAGCATAAAAGGAGCCATACCAGATATGCTGTGGACAGGTAAGTTTCCAACCTATGAAAATTTAAAGGCTTATGGGTGTTTGTGTTTTGTCCATGTTCCAGAAGAATTAAGGAAAAAATTGGATGATAGAGCCTACATAGCATATCTTGTAGGGTATGACTCAAATTCTAAGGCGTTCAGATTATATGATCCTGCAAGAAGGAAAATCATAATTAGTAGAGATGTTGTTTTCAATGAGAAAGAATTCTATAGGAAGATTCCTAAGATAAATTCAGAAGATATGTCTGAATGCAAAAAAGAAGAAGAGTTGACGGAAATAAAACAAAACCTAAATGAGAAGGAGGAGAGAATTAAAGATCAAATGGATATGAGTGACTCTGATAATGAGTCTGAAATAGCCCCAGAGCCAGAAATTGAACCTATTTGAATCAGAGCATTGAAATGGAAGAGAAAGAAGTTATTAAGCCAGACAAACCCAAAAGGAAAGCAAAGAGGACAGAAGCTCAAATATTAGCAGATGAAGCTAAACATGATGTGTGGGCGCATGGCGTAAAGCGAGGTGGGAAAAAGCAAAAGATTTAAGCCAATTGAAGGTGAGATTCATACAGTATTTGACATACTAGTGCTTGAATCTGATAAAGTACCTCAAAGTTATAATGAAGCCATAAGTGACATTAATGCAAAACACTGGAGATATGCAATGGAAGAAGAAATGAAGGCTTTTAAAAGAACATGTACATACACTGTAGTAGATATGCCATTGGACAAAAATATAGTTGGAAATAAGTGGATATATCGAATAAAACCTGGAGTAGATGGAAAAACAAAGAAATTTAAAGACAGGCTTGTTGCACAAGAGTTTACAAAGAAAAAGGGTGAAGACTTTGATGAAACTTTTTCACCTTTAGTCAAGATAAACAGTTTAAGGATGCTTCTGGCCATTGCTAATGCATGTAGTTTTGAAATACATCACATGGATGTGAGCACAGCATTTTTAATGCAAGATTGGAAGAAGAAATTTATCTGAAACCTGCAGCTGGCTTTGATGAAGAAAAGGGGAAAGTTTGGAAACTAAATAGAGCAGTGTATGGTCTCAAACAGTCTCCTAGAGAATGGTACAAATGCATGGATGGATATTTGTTAGAACAAGGTTTCAGAAAGCTTAATGGTGATGGGAATCTATATAGATTTAATTTGGGGGATGAATGGTGTATCATTGCATTGTATGTTGACGACAATATTATGGTGGCTAAAAGCAATAGAGTATTAAACCATTATAAAGAAATTCTAAAGAGAAGATTCCAGATGACTGGCCTTGGTGAGTTAAAGAAATTTCTTGGGATTGATGTATACAGAAACAGGGATCAGAAAATACTTGTCTTAAGTCAGCAAGGTCACATCCAAAATATGTTGAAGAGATTTCATATGGAAAATTGCAATGTGGCAGCCACTCCCATGGTACCTGGTCATAAAATATCTAGTGAAATGTGTCCTAGAACTGAAAAGGAAAGTATACAAATGGAAAGGGTACCCTATAGGAGTTTGATTGGATGTCTGTCATATGTAGCCAACTGTACTCGACCTGATCTTGCATTTGCAGTCAATATACTCAGCAGATACAATAACAATCCTGGGAAAGCACATTGGAATGCAGCCAAAAGGATTTTGAAGTATTTGAAAGGTACAGTAGAATTTGGCATATTGTTCAATGATACTAACTTGCAATTGCAAGCCTATTGTGATGCTGACTGGGCAGGAGACCTGGACAAACGGAAATCCACTTCAGGATATGTTGTATTGTTAGGTGGAGCTCCAGTTGCATGGAAATGCAAAAAGCAATCTAGCATTGCACTTTCTAGTGCTGAGGCTGAATATAACTCAGCATCATTGGTGACAAAGGAGTTAGTTTGGGAAAGAAGACTTATGAAAGAGTTAGGTTTTACACAAACAGGACCAACAGTTATATACTGTGACAATATCAGCTGCATTGCCATGACAAAAAACCCAGTTTTACATGAAAGATCAAAACATATTGAATTAGAAGTACATTTTATTAGAGATATGGTGAAGAAAGACCAAGTACATCTAACTTATGTCAGCACAGTAGATCAAATGGCAGATATTCTTACAAAGGCCCTGCCAGTTTCAAGATTTCAGCAAATAAGGGCATTGTTGCAGTGCAGTCAATATCACATGAAGAGGGAATGTTAAAATGCAGTTGTCATGTGATATTACATTGTTGCCATATCTAATGTATGAGAAGTAGTGGCAGTAGATTAGTCATATAAAGTACTGACCTATGAGAAGCAGTGGCAGTAGGTCAACTTCTAAGGTATAACTCAAAGGTGGCGGGCTAGTGCTACCCGAGTGTTGCTATGCTCGCTAGAAATCGTCAGATACCCCCTGCCCGCCACTTAGGTTTTTGGGTTGACTAGTCAAAGTCAAAGTCAACTATGGCCGAAATTTAAGGTCAGCAAGTCTATCTACTCCGAATATTTAGGCAAGTTGATAAACCTTCTAGATAAAGGAGATGCACAGTTTGACAAGTGGGTGAACCTAGATTGGAAAGCTGCCAGGATGACTATAAGACAAGGGGATGAGTGACCACATCTTGGCTCCTCTTGCATGTACCAGGATTAGGAGGTTGCGGCTATGCACAGGGGGAACGGTGCAGGAATTGAATGAATAAGCTGAGCTGGTTCGAATTGCTTTTGATGGTTTATTGACTATTTGGGTTTAATGACCATCAAAAGTTATTGTGTTTAATGACCTTGGAATAACTTGAAGTTGAATGGTGACTTTGTATTAGCTGTGACAATCCTCTTAAGTGTTAAAGCTTGTAGTACAATAAAAATCTTCAGTAGGGCCCCTGACGGTGATCATTAACCAGGCTCTGAGCGAGGGGCTCCCCCAGGAGTGGATGGTTAGTAAGGTTGTTCCTGTGCATAAAGCTGGTAATACGGATGAGCCGGCGAATTACCAGATGATTATGGTAAGCTCGCTGTTTGCAAAGCTCCTGGCAGGGGTGGTGGAGAAGAAACTCACTAAGTGGGCCGAGGAGGCAGGGGTGCGGGCAATTGGCCAGGCAGGCTTTCGCCCAGCTCACTCCACGACCGACCATATCTTCACTTTGAGAGTGTTGATGGAGGCAAGCCGGGAATCTTGCGACAGGACTTGTATTCTTTGCTTTGTAGATTTTAAAGGCGCATATGATACCGTCCCCCAGAGACATTTGTGGGGCAGAGGTTGCAAGAATTTGCAGTTCCATAGGAGTTGCGTAATGGGGTGCACCGGCTTTTATGATGGGATTTATCTTTGCCTTGCTTTATGAAGATCGTGGGTAGCTAGCACTATGGGAGTTAAGTAGGGCTACCGTTGTCTCCAACTTGTACATTGATAGCTTGAGAGGCGTGGATGCGGCACCATGGGGAGCCGGGGTGCAATTATCTGAGGCGACCTCTGTGAGCCAGTTACTATATGCGGATGATGTAGCTTTGCTAGCCCACACGGCCAGCAGTATGCAGCAGCATTTGGATGCCCTCAGTGGGTTCTGTGGGGCAACGGGAATGACAATGAACTTGCACAAAACTAAGCTTCTCGCGATCCTGTCCTCGCAACACCCTATCCGGAAAGTTATATTACGAGGGGGTGGGGGAAGTGGAGATGGTCGCGGAGCTTCAAGTATCCGGGAATCGATTTCACTACTAACATCTTTGTGGGATGAGTGTGGAGAGGAGAGCTAGTGCAGGTAGGAAGGCTTTATATCTGCAAAACAAAGCGTGTTGCCGGATAGATCTCGTGGATTGGTAGGCGAGGAGAGCACTTTGTTTAGGGCTTTGGTCGAGCCGGTGCTGCTATATGGGGTGGAGGTTTGGGGCCCAGCAGTTAGCAAAAACACGTGGGATAGGTTGGAAAGGGTGCAGAAAGCTTTCTTGACATATAGCTTGGGAGTGAAGGACACCGTACCGTATCAGATTTTGTTGTATGAGGCGGGGTTTCGGCCTTTACTGACGATTCGCTATGCGAGGCATCTTACTTGCTTCCATAAGGTGGATGGGATGGATGAGCATCGCTTGCCCCCACAGCGCGGTTGTTAACGCTAGGCCCCCAACCCGAAGAGGGTATGGCACGAGCAACCGTAAGGGATGGTTTAGGAGGTGGTCTATGGATTACCAACGGATGGTGGCACCGGCGCATTCCGATGCACGAGAATGGGCAATTGGATGCGGGCTATCTTTGCCACCACGTGGGATGCCTCTACTCTTGCAAAGCCCAAGACGAGCACTATCACGCCGATTAATCCCGGCCTTGAGCATGGACCCCCATCGGTGAAAGCACACATCTCTGTAAAGAAGCGGAGAGCTATTGCCGCCATAAGGGGCGGGTTCCCATTACCTCGTAATTGAAACAGTATTTGGGGGTGAATGGCGCGCAGGATCCCCAGGAGGAGGAGAGGATATGTCGGTGTTGTGAGATGCACGTGATAGAGGATGAGCACCATGCCCTCGGTGCGGTGCCCGGCAAAGATATGCCTATGTCCGAAAAAAGGTTTGCGATCTTAGATGCTTCGACGCCGCTACATCAGTTACTCGCATCACCTATGGTAGCGCGACTGGGAGCTGCAGATTTCTGCCGTCAGACTTGCTCTTCAGGGGCATGGTATTTGAGAGCCTACTGTTAGGGTTTTTCCTCCCAAGTGGGGGTTTTTTCATCCCAGTAGTAGGGTTCTACTGTACAGTTACATTGTTTGTTTTTGGTGTTGGGGTTTTTGGTTTTTTTGCCTGTTCTCTGCATGTACCATCTCATAGGCCTCTGGCCTCCGTGGACGTTAAAATAAACTTCCTTCCTTCTGTGCCGTTCCAAGTATTTATACGGTATAAGTATAAATATGTTGGCACGTCACCAAGGATACATACGCCACATGGGGTATGGGAACCTAGGGGGTTCACTTAAAAGGGATTAAATTAGCTATGCTAATTTAATTATTGACAATAATAACCTATAATTAAGGAACTAATATTTAAAAACCATAATTAAGCTAATTATGGTTTGGGAAGGCGCCACGTGGCCACCCTCGATTGGTTAGCATGATAATGCTAATTGGGGTCAATAGGGTGGATCACCACCCCCATATCAGCCACAACTCACCTTGAGCAGTGGAGCGCCACCCTTGTGACCAGAGCTGAGCGCCACCCTGAATCTCACACAAGCTAAACACCAAGACCAAGCAGATGGAGATCCCCAATGACAACGGGTCGAGCGAAATACGTGGGTGGCTAGTGTAGTTGTGAATTCTAGGATAGCGGGCACCTGTTTGGGTTGTTGGTCTATTCTCTCTGTGTTTACTCGTAGGAACTAACCCTTGATTATAAAGGTAGGTTCTCTATATATTTCGATTCGGGTTTTGCTTGTAATGGATGGATTGGTGGTTGTTAGCCTAGTGTTTACTCGGAAATGGGGAATTAAGGGGTAGAGACCTCTGAGGCTATTTATTGTAGTATGCTCCTAGATAGAGCCCCAGTATTATCCGATTAAATGCGGCTGTGCACAAGAGCCCACCGGGTCATAGATGCTATGGACCGGCTTAGCACCGGATAAGGAACACAAGCAGTGAAGTGGTTGGCCGAGGGGTCCCGCACGAACATAAAAGGCTCCCTGGGACTCCTATAGTGAGCTAGGGCCGATAGCCGGTCCACGTAGAGGGCCGGGTATGGGTCCGACACTCCCTGGGTGGGAAGGTGTGACCCGTGATGGGGCACCTTGCACTTTGAGTAGATTTAGGGCGTAAGTAAGATGCGCACGGATGTGGGTCGCGGCCGCGTATTCTCTAGCTTCGCCCATGGAACCACTGTGATTCGGAAGGGGCGCTTCCCGACTGCCTCATCGGGACGGGGACTTCATGAACCACGGAGTAGGCTCGGCCGAGGGTGATGCCTCGAGCTGCGTCTCCAGGAAGGCTATAGCGACGCCATAGCGTGAATTGACCCATCCGCAAAGTGTGCGGGGAGGGGCGGATGGAGTGGACAACCCTAGCCAATGTTCTATGCCAGCCAATGCCATGTCAAGATTGGTCTCTGGCGATCTCTTGAGGCCTAGCCGTCGGTCGATCCTCATTGGAGTCCGAAGCAGGGGGTAGAACCATGGGTTTGGGGTGTTTTCTTAGGTTTAGATGCATATTCTTTGCCGTTGGTATTTGGATGGATGTGCCACCCTTCGTGGTGGTTATTTATATGTGATTTATCTTTTGTGTGCTAACCCTTGTATTCACGCTTCCGCGGCGTAGGAGCCCCATTGAAGGCGTGGGCGAATGACCCTTCGTGTCCTTCTTTTGGACATCATATTATAGATGGCCCCAAATAGGCGAGGAGGGCTCCGCTCATGGCGAAGTTGGTCGCCATGGGAGGGGAAAGTCCCGTATGTATATACGTCCGAGGGTCGTATATGTTCGAGGGGGCGTCCACGGTGGTATCGAGCCGTGATTTGGGTTTTTCAAAATCAGCAGCGACAAACCCTAACTTCGCTAGTTCGGTAGTTAGGAGAGAATTAAGCAAGAGTGATTGTTTAAGTCTTTCATGTTTGATTTAGTGCTAGGTTAAGGTAATGGTGTAAATTCTAAGGAAGTCTAGGCCACTGGAGGACCCAAGTTTCGAGGAGCCATAACTTTTGTGGGTAGCTTCGGATGAAGGCTTAAAACGGCTCCAATGGATCGGGCACCTCTCAAATACCCTAAGGGCACGCCGTCTCGAGGCAAAAGCGGACAACAGCCGAAAAAAAAAAGGGGCTTTGAGGTATCGAGGGTGTTTCTTTTGAAAATAAAACGCAGCGATATAAACACGTCGGTAGCCATCTGATGTCGTGGCGTATTTTATCTGGCGCTGTTTGAAATTTTTAAAAAAAAAAAAAAATATTTTTTAAATTTTTAATAAAAAGTCAAAAGTTAAAATTTGAATTTTGAAGTGTCTTTTTTGGGGGTGTGTTTCTTTTGCGCCTTTTTCCGCCATAGCCATGGGACCTAAGCTCCACATCCGCCATAGCCGACCTCGGCGTCTTCCTTGCACCGCCCTACACCCCGGTGCCCTCGATTACCCTTTGCGCCGTCGATCCTTTGCTTGCGCCTCCTTTCTCCTTTTCTCCCTTGTTGTCCCTATAAAGTCACGACATGCCGCGCTTCAAAGGCGGTAGTAGATCCAAGAAACCGAATATATATCGGTTGTTTCTTTGTCTTAGTCGAGCATCTTTTGAGGAAGACCCTATGATAGATACCATTCTTAACCTTTTGTCAAGCACTTTGTCGGGGGCCGACGAGTCCCCTACCCTATCTTCCACTTCAACGGCGCTTCCTCCTCAAGTTGAATGAAGCCGGGCGAGGACTACACTCTTGTGGAGCAGCGGACCGTGCATGGGCCGTGGTTAAGTTTTATCCCTCGCCCGGGGGACGGATGAAGACCACCGTGGAGCTTAGTGGACGAAGCTCGGAGGATCATGCATCTCGGCCCGACTAGAAGACTTGCACCAAATAGCGGTAGCTCCACCGGGACCTAAGGATGGATCGCTTTTACTATTTGGGGAGGGTCGATAATACTTACCTACCGGGGAATACTTTAACCTTCCCACCTTTTCTTGGAATGAAAGCCTCAATAGTTTCATTTTTGAAAATGTTCGCCCGGTTTCAATAAAGTGCCATCTAGAATCCATCCAAGAAGATATGCGGGCACCCGGCAGGGTGATTATCATCTTGAGATTGGCCGGCGTACTCAAGTGTGTTTGGAGAGAGGCTAGGGCTGAAGAACGAGGCGGCTCCTAAAGGAAGGCGAAGACTCCCATGGCCCGACAAAGTGAGCACTGGCGGGGAGGAGCAGCTAGGCCATCGGCCAGGAGGAGAAAGCAGCCAGAATTTTGATGATAGGCAGCCAAAGGGACCTAGGTGCGGCTCAACGCGTCGAATCAGACAAACCCCGTTGATGTAAACCAAGCCGCCAACCCACAAAGAAGCCGACCGGGCGGGTAACCGAGACTGAAAAAGAACCAAATCTAGACCCGGTTAGGGGTGGGGTGAACTACAAGACCCGATTGCAACAAGATGCTACGACGCCAAGAAGACCCGCCGGAGAAGGGAGTTGATCGTGGAGCGCACAAAGCATCCTTCGGCGGGGAGGTAAATCCATTTCGTCGCTCAAATGACCCTTAAGCCCGCGGAAGCCCCATAGGTTCCGACCGAGCTACCGGTAGCTCTTCGGGAGATACGCAAGTATCAGAAGACTACCGAGCCATTGATCCGTCGGCTTCCCTTCCAGCGACTCGTGCGGGAGATCGCTCAGGAATTCAAGACCGACTTGCGGTTTCAAGCCTTTGCGGTCCTTGCATTACAAGAGGCTGCCGAGGCATACCTGATTGAGCTTTTGAGCGACGCCAACTTGTGTGCCATACATGCGAAGCGGGTTACTATTATGCCCAAGGACCTTCACTTGGCACGAAGGATCCGAGGGGATCTTAGATGATTAGGCGCTCGTATTCTAGTTGTATAAATTTTGTAATTTATCGATGTACTAGCCCCATTTTTGGGTTTGTGAATACAAAAAAATATATATTTTGAAAAAAATATATATATGTTATTAAATAAATAATAATTTTAATAATAATTTTGGGGAAACGTGCCAAAAAGTATAAAACCCCTTTTTGGCCATTAGGGTTTCATTTTTTTCTTCTTGTTCCAGCGCCTTCTTTCTCCTCCTTTGCGCCTTCACTCTTCATGGCTCGCCCAACCCTGCAGCAGTGGTATGTGGACGGAGAGCATTGGGACCCTGCGGTTCCCTTTGATCTTCTTCACCCCTACCTGCTTCAGCAGGTAGATCTTATCTCCAACATGCAGGCCCACCCAGATTATTCTGCCTTCCTTCAGTTCTATGGAGAGGAGATTGTGCCTGCATGCATTGGTAATGATGACGATGAGCAGCTTTACCTCGACTTCCACACCTTACACCAGATGTTAGGGGGTGATGATCATGCCCGTAACGTCATCAAGGGCATCAGACGGCGAGGGACTGACCTCCCTATTGCCACAATAGATCGGGAAACCTGTTTTGAGGCCCGATTCGCACTGGCCATTATTATGGACCAGTACATAGAGGATGAGGAGATCCCTGCCGAGCTTTCTTCTACACCTCGCCTCAGGCCGGAAGATGAAGTCGTCAATGAGCAGGATTTTGTGAGATGGAAGGAACTTGCTACAGAAGCTCCTGCCAGCCGACAGAAGGCCCTGAAACCTGAAGGGTTAAACCTTCTCCCTACAGTACTCTTGAATGACCAAGAGTACCTAATCCTTGACGATATCATGTGGGCGTACAATGTTCTTACTGGGGTCCGCCGCAGGAAAGTAGAGGTTCTCTATGATCTTGCGGAATATTGCCAAGATGACTTCATCGACTTCACTACACCGGTGGTGCAACCTACACAGGTAGAGAGCCTATTGGCATATCGGCCCGAGGAACAAGAGCCCGTTGAGACTCTTTTGTCGCTTCGCCAGTACTTGCTAGCTGAAACCCCCCAGCCTCCGGAAGAGCAATTTGCGGCCCCGACACGGTCTCTCCTTCGAGATCCGCCTCTGCAAATCACTATGGGCGAGGGGGATCAAGATGCGGAAGACCTTTGGGACACCAAGGTCAGCCTTAGGGATGAGAGAGAAGAAGAAGAAGAAGAAAAGCTCCCCATCGACTTGGAGAAGGAAGCTGAGACCTCCACCGACCCTCAAGTTAGGGCCATGGGCAACCATGTGGCCCGATTCTTTCTCTCAGCTTTCCGCCAAGGAGAGGTGCTGTTCTTTTCCAAGAATTTAGGGCCATCTTCTGAAGCTTCTTGGTGGGCGCTCCGAGCCATATCTACTTCAGCGGGCCATAAGAAGATTGATTATCATGTCACCACTATTACTCTGGTCCGTAGAGATTTGGCTATAGCAGCATTGGGAGACGTGGCGGGCTGCGCTAACATGCGCCTTTTTTGTGGCGCCTTTGGCTACTTGCTTACCACACGAGGCGGCCAGCTCGAGCCGCCCTTTACGCTAGCCCTAAGCGCCACTTTGATGTGTTATCGTCCACCTCCTCGACCAATGGGCGAAGGCGAGGGATTCAGCTCCTAAATTATTATCTTATGTATTTTGCCTTTGAAATCTTTGTTTTAAAAAAAAAAAAATGGTTATTACTCGTGATGTGATTTCCCTTTATTGTATCAGTCCAATACATAATGCCAATACAATTTTTGAATAAGCCTCTTCCATGACAAGTTATTAAGCCTCCGGAAATGTTAGTATTATATACTCATTCAGCCCTTTTTGCGAAGAAATTTGGTGAATGCGAAGATAGGATAACATTCCGGATAAGGAGAGATGAGCAGGGGACCTCCGAGCAGGGACTATGGGGAATGATCATGTGAGTATCACGAGCGGGAAGTTGACGATGAGATAGCGGAGCTTAGGGTGCCGGAACAACCTTATGATCCTGACAAGGGGATGGAAATAGTTACTCTCATTCGAGAACGTGCTTACGATGATTTGAAATGGACCCTTTCCCGCACTTGGGATTATTGGAATATGACCTCACATGAAGCTTTTGAGGATGCTAATGATCATCTCTGGCAAATCTTCTACGCACTGCGAAGGCTCTTCAACCTTCTGATTATTAACCCCACTTGGGATTATCAACCCGTTATTATCCAGGCTTGGGCACGTTACAAACTCGTCAGAGCTGTGCGTGAGAGTGTGCGCTATGCCGTCATGTATCCCTACGCAAACCCTTAAACCGCATTTTCCAGTTTTGTGTATTCCTATGCTTCACTATGACTAGGAAAATGGCCTGTATCAGGTCCATGTATGTATTATATAACTATAAGTCATAATTACTGTCAGTATCAAGCTCTTGGATGTAACCGTTACTTCACTTGTAATTAAAATTTTTCCGTGGGTTTTTGCGTGTTCACTTTGTTCTCGACACGACTTAAAAATGACCTTGTATGACACTTATTGTCGCTGTAAATGTTCTTATATCATCTTATGTTTAATTTAGACGGGGACACGACCGTAAGCAAAGCGACCACCCTCAAATGCAAGTCGATTAACACCGAACAAGAATTGATCTTTGATGAAAAGACAGGTTAGGGCTTAATTGCGGGCCTACGCCTTGCATGCTAACCCACCACGGCATGTACAACGGGATGCACCGGAGTTACCTCCGTTGCCGCCTAGTCCACACCGCGGCCGGTCGTCCCCACCACGAACCGGTCCTGTGCCGTGCGCGAAGAGGTCCCCTCTAAGCGGAGCTCCTCCGGGGACAGTGCCACCTCCTCAAAAGTCCGCCACCGGTGTCATCCGAATCATCCGCATCATCCGGTGGCCATGCAAAGCGCAAAGAGATAAGGAGTACCGCAAGACGGTTGATCTGACCATAACTAGTATATGGAAGAATAGGAAATTGGCCCGGTTTGATGGGAAATCTAGAAGCGGCTTGAATGCCGAATCGGGCCGGACGAAATGAAGGAGTTCGGCAGTCCTATGGTATGACAGAGAAGGATACAGGAAAGGTTGCCACCACAAAACCTTACTAGAGCTGCCCGTATTTGGTGGAAGGGCTATGCGAGCCAAACATCCGGGCGGGAGTAGATGCAACTTCGAGAAAGTTTGCCAAGGCCTTCAAATCGCATTATGTGCCCCGTGCACATAAATGCCAACAGATCCGACTTTCTGAGGTTGGAGCGAGAAGAGTATGTCCGTCTGAGGCTTACGAGATGAGTTTATGCGCTTTGACTGTATGTACCCGGTATGAATGAGAAAAAGGCGTGGAGGGCTATATTGAGGGTTTGGCACCATCGATCAAGCGGATGGTTAAGGCCATCGACCCAAATCGATTCTGCGAAGCGAGGCTAAAGCATTGAGCCTCGAGGAGGACATACCAAGGAATCGCATTCGCGTCCCGCTCCTTACTCATGACCACGGCCGTCCACACCTTACAAACCCCTCTCCAAGTCCGGGCCCCTCTCGCCAGAACTCTTACGGCCGCCGGGAGAAGAAAGTCGCTTTTAGCACGCCCGATAAGCGAGAACAATCTTTGGTAAGGAAGTTCGAAACCTCTTTACAGTCCATTCCTAAAGAGGCTGGGAGAACAAATTTGCTTGGCAGGGGATAAGGCATGTTACAGTGTATGAGGCCTGGACACTTCATGCGTAATTGCCCATATGTTACCTGGGACGCCCGGTGGCCATGGCCGACCTTGACCGGGACGATATTGAGTCAACATTACTGCCGACGAGGGCGGCTCGAGTACATTCCGCGGTCGTCTCATATCCTTGCGGCTATAGAACCGGCAATCGCTGAAAGTCACCTGCTGTCATTTCCACCATAGGCCAAGTAGACAGTAAGCCTTTTGTAATTCTTATGGATACGGGGAGTACACATAATTTTGCTTCTCCTAGAATGGCCCAGGTCCTACAACTCGAAACCCTAAGGTCACGACCGAGGCCTGTCACTTTAGCTTGATGGGTAAGGTTAGACATACTCATGGTCGTCGCATCAACCTTAAGATCACGGTTGCCAGCGCATCCGTTGCTATGGGTGCCGAGTTAATGGATATTGGCAAATACGACCTCATTGTTGGAATGGAATTCTTGGCATCTGCAAAAGCCAACATAGACTGCGAGAAGAGAGAAGTTACCTTCAACGCAGCTAATGGAGCCCGCGTAACTATAAAAGGTGAACCATTCAACCCTATCATGCAGTCTATGTCCATTTGACAGTTAGATAAAGCTATACGCAAGCAAAAGCTCCTCTGCGTTATTAGACTTGCTTCCATTGAGTCAGATGCTAAGCAAAACCAAGTAATCAACACCTTGCCACGGGGGATTGCCAGTATTCTCCATGAATTTAGCGATCTTTTCCCAGACGAGATCCAGAAGCTTCCTCCTTTCAGAGGGGTAGAATGTGAGATAGCTTTAGAGCCCGGTACTAAACCCACCAGCAAGGCCCCGTACCGTATGAGTCTTCCAGAGCTGGCAGAGCTTAAGAAACAACTTCAAGAGCTGCTAAACCTAGGTTTTATTCGACCTAGCGTTTCGCCCTTTGGCGCCCCTATTCTTTTTGTGAAGAAAAAGGACGGCTCCTTGAGAATGTGTATTGATTATCGACAACTCAACAAGCATACTATCAAAAATCGCTATGCTTTGCCAAGGGCAGATGATCTGATGGATTAGTTGCAAGGGGCCAAGTATTTCTCAAAGATTGATCTTCGCTCAGGATACCATCAGATAAGAATTAAAGAGGAAGACATCCATAAATCTGCTTTTCGCACTAGATATGGGCATTATGAGTTTACCGTTATGCCTTTCGGATTAACTAATGCCCCCGCAACGTTTATGCGGTTGATGAATGATGTTTTCCGACAATACTTGGATGACTTTGTTGTTATTTTCTTTGACGATATTCTCATCTACAGTAAGACCCTACAGGAGCATGAGAAACATCTTAAATTGGCTCTACAAAAGTTAAGACGTCATCAGCTTTTTGCCAAGTTCTCTAAGTGCAAGTTTGCCACTCCAACGGTTGATTACTTGGGTCATATTATTTCAGCAGAGGGAATTGCTACAGATCCTGCAAAGATAGAGGCTGTAAGGGAATGGCCTATTCCAGGAAATGTCTCCGAAGTCCGCAGTTTCTTGGGATTAGCAGGATATTACCGAAAATTTGTAAAGGATTTTGCAAGGATTGCAGCCCCTCTTACAAATCTTACCAAGCATGAGAAGGTGAAGGATTGGATGGAGCACTGGAAGACTAAGGTTCAGGGAAGTTTCCAGCAGCTTAAAGATGCCTTAACCTCGGCACCCATTCTCCGTTGTCCCGATCGATAAGGATAAACTAGTGGCCACAGATGCCAGCAAAATTGCCACTGGTGGGGTTCTAATGCAGGAGGGGAGGGTTATTGCTTATGATTCAAAGAAGATGAATGAGACAAGAAAGCGATATCCTACCCATGACCAGGAATTGCTAGGCTGTTGTTCAAGGCTTTGCGAATATGGAGACACTACCTCCTTGGTAGAAGGTTCCAGTTGGACACAGATCATCAAAGTCTCCGATATTTGACCACCCAACCCAATCTCAACCTCCGTCAGAGGAGATGGATGGAATTTCTTGAAGAATATGATTTTGAGATCATGTATAAGCCTGGAAAGCACAATGTGGTTGCGGATGCATTATCACGCCATCCCTTGGTAACCCGAACCCATTGTAATGCGATTTCGACACTCACAAGTGAGTTTGGTAAGCGAGATAGAACAAACTTTAGCCACCGATCCACGAGTTCTATGAAATTTGGAGTAGTCTAAATAAGGAGGCACTACGGATAAAGAACGTGGCGCTTTCCGGTCATATAAGAAAGAGGGCAATTTGTTGTATCACAAGGACAAGTTGTGTGTACCTCATACTTTCCGGTGCGTAAGTTAATCCTCCATGACACGCACAACAATGACCCTATAATTTGGACATGCCGGTTTTATGAAGACCTACTTTAAAATCCGCTCCGGTTATTTTTGGCCTTCGATGAAGAAGGACATTGCCGTGTACATTAAGCGATTGTCAAGTATGTCGGTGGACCAAGGCGAGAACAATTAAGGACTCGGAGAATTGCAACCTTTGGATGTGCCCAACGCTAAGTGGGAAGTGATAACCATGGATTTTATAGTGGGCCTTCCACGTACTCTCCGTGGATATGATCGTTAATGGTCGTGGTCGACAAATTGTCAAAATGGCTCATTTCTTGCCATGTCGCGTTACCCCGGACACCGCCTTTGATCTTGCTACGCTTTTTGCAAAAGAGATCTTCAGGTTGCCGGAATGCCACGGGTCATTGTATCGGAGAGATCCCAAATTTGTAAGTGCATTTTGGAAAGATTTCTTCACCACCATACAAACCAAGCTTGCTATGAGTATGACTTATCATCCTCGGGACGGATGGTCAAGCAGAAGCGTACCAATCGTATCATAGAGGATATGCTACGAAGTTATGTGTGGAGTAAGCAATCCCAATGGGTGACTATATTTATCTAGTAGAGTTTGCCTATAACAGTATGAAAACGGGGAGTCTTCGAATGTCTCCTTTCATGATAAATTATGGTTATCAATGCCTTACTCTCGACACATGGCACAACCCCGGTGTCGAAAGTGGAGGTTTCTCAACAACTCCTCCCGGAGATGCAAGCTTTGGTCGAGGAAGTGCGTGGTTACTTGCTAGGCTGCACTTGATCGTCAAAAGAGTGTAGCGGATAAGCCGCGGGACCCCACGGAGTCTTCAGTGGGTGAATCGGTTTGGCTTAAGATTAAGATAAAACAAGCCAAGCTTAAGATTGGTAAGCGCAAGAAGTTGGCACCGGATGGGCTGGACCGTTCAAAATCTTTGAGCGTATTGGGGAGTAAGCATATCGCTGGACTTGCCACCCGGCTTAAAGATCCACAAGGTTTTTCATGTGAGTCTTCTAAAGCAAAGCACACCCCCGATCCGAGGAGGTTTTGGAAACCCCAACCCTCCCGAAATGACAGAGGAACAGCTAGAGATAGTGCACAAGCTCTTCTTGATCGAGCTTATAAGCGGACGAGGAAGGACTCAAATGTTACAATACTTGGTCAAGTGGAAACACTTGCCGGTCGAGGATGCTACGTGGGTGATGCAAACGGATCTTGAAAAGCACTATCCGATTTCATGCGCGAATCTCAAGGCGCACCATCAACGATGCTATCAACCCCGCTCCGTGGTAAGCTTGAAGACTTGATTCGGCCGAGAATCGGTAGGGGGTAGATGCATCGTAATTAACAACGATTCACTAGATGATGGGATCACCTTTGTGTTCCTTAGGGCGTGGTGTCTTGTCAATGTGGACATGACCCGCCAACCGCTTGTAAAGCATGTACTTCATAGCCGCATTCATCTTGGCTATAATAGGAACGACCATTCCTTACATACAATGAGCTGCGAACCATAGGCATGATAGGTTTCTTCTAGATAAATTTTCTTTCATTTTTTTTATAGGGGGTGGACCCTTCAACCACAACCTAATTATTTTATCTATATAAACTGATATATTACCATGTGCAGGCCAGTGAGAAAAGACGCGTGACTTTGTCCATGTTAGGGGGTTGCTGATGACCCGATTTCTTCGCTTTATGTTATCTACATG
The DNA here is from genome assembly GCA_021234155.1 of Isoetes taiwanensis. Taxonomy (NCBI): domain Eukaryota; kingdom Viridiplantae; phylum Streptophyta; class Lycopodiopsida; order Isoetales; family Isoetaceae; genus Isoetes; species Isoetes taiwanensis. The sequence goes on along the minus strand of JAJEKV010000020.1, from coordinate 6,929,025 downwards.
TTCTGTTTGTTGTTGATCTTGGACCTTGGTCCTTGCACTTTTTAATTATGATAAGGATGTAAATTGCACTTTTCGTGCTTAAACTGTTGTAAACTTGAAAGCTTTAATATATTACCTTCTGAAATAAGGAATTTCCTTCTTGTCATTTATTATATTTGTATCTAACCTCAATGCTGAGGACATCATTATTTTTAAGGAGGGGAGAATGTGACGTTCCAAGTATTTATACGGTATAAGTATAAATATGTTGGCACGTCACCAAGGATACATACGCCACATGGGGTATGGGAACCTAGGGGGTTCACTTAAAAGGGATTAAATTAGCTATGCTAATTTAATTATTGACAATAATAACCTATAATTAAGGAACTAATATTTAAAAACCATAATTAAGCTAATTATGGTTTGGGAAGGCGCCACGTGGCCACCCTCGATTGGTTAGCATGATAATGCTAATTGGGGTCAATAGGGTGGATCACCACCCCCATATCAGCCACAACTCACCTTGAGCAGTGGAGCGCCACCCTTGTGACGGTGGCGCCACCACGAATCTCACACAAGCTAAACACCAAGATCAAGCTGGATGGAGATCCCCAATGACAACGGGTCGAGCCGAAATACAGGTGGGTGGCTAGTGTAGTTGTGAATTCTAGGATAGCGGGCACCTGTTTGGGTTGTTGGTCTATTCTCTCTGTGTTTACTCGTAGGAACTAACCCTTGATTGTAAAGGTAGGTTCTCTATATATTTCGATTCTGGTTTTGCTTGTAATGGATGGATTGGTGGTTGTTAGCCTAGTGTTACTCTGGAAATGGGGAATTAAGGGGGGTAGAGACCTCTGAGGCTATTTATTGTAGTATGCTCCTAGATAGAGCCCCAGTATTATCCCGATTAAATGCGGCCTGTGCACAAGAGCCCAGGGTCATAGATGCTATGGTGGCTTAGCACCGGATAAGGAACACATGGTGAAGTGGTTGGCGGGTCCTGCCACGAACATAAAAGGCTCCAGGACTCCTATAGTGAGCTAGGCACGATAGCCGGGCCACGAGAGGGTAGGGTATGGGTCCGACACAGGTGGGAAGGTGTGACCCGTATGGGGCACCTTGCACTTTGAGTAGATTTAGGTGAGTAAGTCGGCACGGATGCGGGGGTCGATGATGCGGCACGTATTCTCTAGCTTCGCCCATGGAACCACCGGTGTGATTCCGGAAGGGGACGCTTCCACGACCGCCTCATCGGACCGGGACTTCATGAACCCCGGAGTAGGCTCGGCAGGGGTGATGCCTCGAGCCCTGCGTCTCCCAGGAAGGCTATAAGCGGCGCCATAGCGTGAATTGACCCATCTGCAAAGTGTGCACAGGAGGGGCGGATGGAGTGGACAACCCTAGCCAATGTTCTATGCCAGCCAATGCCATGTCAAGATTCGGTCTGCTGATCTCTTGAGGCCTAGCCGTCAGTCGATCCTCATTGGAGTCTGAACCGGGGTAGAACCATGGGTTTGGGGTGTTTTCTTAGGTTTAGATGCATATTCTTTGCCGTTGGTATTTGGATGGATGTGCCACCCTTCGTGGTGGTTATTTATATGTGATTTATGCTGTGTGCTAACCCTTGTATTCACGCTTCCGCGACGTAGGAGCCCCATTGAAGGCGTGGGCCGAATGACCCCTTCGTGTCCTTCTTTCGGACATCATATTATAGATGGCCCCAAATAGACGGAGGGCCCTGCTCATGGCGAGTTGGTCGCCATGGGAGGGGAAAGTCCCCGTATGTATACGTCCGAGGGTCGTATATGTTCAGGGAGCGTCACACCTTCCTTCCTTCCTTCTATCTAAAGATGCCCTTTTATTTTCTGTCTTGTATTCTCTAAGTCTCTTTCAAATTTCAATTTCCTCTGCCTTGAATTATAGATGAACATTAAATGATTCCTAGTGAGAATGATTATAAGATATGTTATCCTCCAATCTCAGGCTCTACATAGGAGGAATGGCTTCATTATTCTTTTGAAGGAATGATTGCTCATTGTAATTATGTGATAGATTTAGAGGTAGCCACCATTTATACCATTTGATTGGTTTCAACAGAGGACTCTTACAACTATGCTTCATAGTAATTGTTGTATATTGCATGCCACTAAATCTCTCTTTTATGACAAGTAGCACTACCCATTGCAAGGTATTACTGCTTCCAAGGATAAAGAGATGAATAATCTATTTATACCTTCATTTTCCATTTGATTTGATAATAGTTATGGACCTAACATGAAACAGATGCAAATGTTTACACAGAAGTTGCTCAATTTACTCTGATAACCTAGGTACCAATTCTGGATCTTGGTTATATGTCTACAACAGCAATGACACTGCTTAAGATGTAATCTACCGGCATGCCAAGTCCAAATCAAGAGCACTGCAAATGAATTTAAAACAGACTCATTGAAAGAATTGCCACGAGATTGTCTCAAGCCAACAAGATGGACTTCACATTAGGCATGCTAAGTGCAAAATTGATTTTCTTTTATATGTTGCTTTTAGCATAGCCAAAGAGAATGAAACATAGTCCATAGTTTTTGTTCTTGTATATTACATGCCATTGAATATTATTATGGTCCATAGTATTTGTTGTTGTACCTTACATGCCACTGAATATCTCTGTGATGACATGAGAAACTATTGCAATCTCCTACCCATTGCAAGGAGAAAGACCGTAAGTACCGTGGATTCAGGAACTGTAATTGCAGACAAAAATGAGCACTTGAAAAAGACATCACCAAGTTCAATTGATTTTAGCGGCAGAAATGGATATATCTTCAAGTGGTGCACAATGATTCTGTAGTAATTATTTTGTGGTAAACATGTATGAATGGTGTGGCTAAGTTAAAGACGCACGAAAAGTGCCCATTTTCTGAGTCTTTAACTTACCTCCATCACCACCATGCTTGGTTTTCTATATAAAATATATTCTAAAATTCAAATATATTTTGATGAATGGCCATACATAACTTAGCATTTCTTAAATTTACTTGATTAATGGCCTTTTAATACACATATCGTTGGGCATCATGTCATATGGCATGTATAGCCTTTAAGATGTTTATGTGGCTGCATTTTCAATTACGCACTCAAGTGCGCAGCCAATGGCCACCTCCCCCTAAGAGAGATGAGTGTCAAACTCTAGTATGACACTTGCACGACGCAAAATGCAAAAATGGGATGCAACTTTGGATCTTGAAGTGACAGATGTTATATCTGCAATGCATAGTTTTGAAGAGCTTCCAGGTAAATTTCTTTTGCCATTTTGTCCTTCAAATCATGTGAAGTATGAATGGACCAATAACATCAAGAGAACTACACTATTCTAAATGCATTGAACTATCTTTAGCAGACACTTTAGAAACTTGTAGCCTGTCAAAGTAACCATTACTGCTTTACTCAGAACAGAAGTTTTTAAATTTTTGAGGAAATATGCATGGATCAAGTGTTGCTTGCACTGAGTTTGTGGTAGCGCTGATGAAAAAATTAGAGGTGCACTGCCAACATAGAAGGGTTGGAAAACATTTCAAGTTATGCCGTTCAGGAACCAAAGCGTCCTCCATCGAAGGTGGTCGAAATACGAATGCATCATTTGCAATGTGCCAATGGGTTGAGAGTCTTGCACTTGAAGAACATACATAGCGTATCCTCTGTCATAAGTTCAGTTATAGAACATTAACTGCCTTAATGCTGACGAATGCATTTCATGATAACGGATTTTCTAAAAAGGTGTCTTTACTTAATACTTCTTAAGATATTGTTCCACCCTCCTCTATTGCTGCCTTGAATTTAATCTATGAGGAAAATATGCAAAGTTTGATGTTACCTTAAGATTTTTTGTGATTCAATGGTTTCTAAATTCTTGAGCACTCAAATGCAACCCTGAAAAGTAAGGAAATGAAAGTTGTGCACCCAAGGGATGCCCAAAAACACAAGAATTGTCATAGAAGCACCACAACTCACAACATGGAAGCACCATACTTAACCAAAAGAATCTACCTATTTGTTCTAAAAAAGACATCATCTTCTCCTCAAGGACCACCATGTTATTGTTGAAGATCATTTTTCTTGTGGAGCTGAAGTTTGTGAGCCATTGTTTTAAAGTTTCATAATAAATGTTCTTTTTGCTAGAAATACTATGCTACTTGATATTTTGTCTTTAGATACAAATGAGAAAAAATGACCAACTGAATATTTTGTATTCAAATACATGAGAGCCAATGCATACTTAATCACAATGAAGTTATCAGTACTTTCTCTTCTATTTTGTTCTTTAGTTGTATGAACTAACCTCACAAGTTATGAAATTTAAGAACTTTTGAGCTATGAAAACGAATTCCTATGTTTGTAGCATTCAGAAGGCTCGATATTAAACAAAGAAGATCCATTACGAAACAACAAAACGAAGGCTCGATATTAAACAAAGAAGATCCATTGCGAAACAACAAAACAAAAAGCATGCAAACACACCCTCGGATCACAGAAGGGCAACCCTTCGTGTGTAACACCTTGTTTTTAGAATTGCCGGATGTTTTAGGGAGGAACCCCACCAATTTCGAACCCTAGGGCTGCGGTGCCTTTTTTGGCTCCCAAAATTGGACTATCGCGCAAGGCAAATTCGCTTAAGCGAATTTGTGAAATTCGCTTAAGCGAATTTCACAAGGGAATATTCTGTCAAGATCCCAATTTTATGAAATTCGCTTAAGCGAATTTCAGAAGACGTCGTCGGAAAAATTGTCTGACACCTGTCTGATTCTGTCAGCGCCTGCGCAGGTGTTTTTAAAAAAAAACTGAAATTCGCTTAAGCGAATTTCAACCCTGATTCTTACTTGCGCCGACTTTGTTGGCCCTGATTTGAAAGAAGAGCCACGAAATTTTCATCTGAGAATCCTGATGGCAAATTCACTTGTTGCAAGACCCCATTCTGAAGCTTAGAAGCTCCAGCTTCCAATGAAGGCATCCCAATTCTGATTCAATATCAGACCATTCAAATTCTTCCTAATTCTAGATTAAGCATAACAATTGTTCCTCACAATGATGGGTCCGGTTCAAGCTCAACCTGGGATTCAAACGCGTCTCAGATCTTTTCTCCGTAATACAAAACGAAATTTTTGAAGAAATCAAAGTGCCCATATCAAGAGGAAGAGGGAACGGATCATTGCAGGTTGGAGACAAATCAGAAGGAAAAAAAAAAAAAATGGTTTTCAATCTGGAGATAGTCAGCAGAAAAATCTATATGCCGAATAACGTCAATGATCGAGAATGCAGAACAGGGAAAGGGCAGAGAGGAAGCGGTGCCTTGGGCCTCGGGCCTCGCGCCGCATGCCCGCACACCGCCCGTGTCGCCCCACGTGCGCTTGGCAGGTGAAATTCGCTGCCAAATTCGCATAAACGAATTTCCCTGCGGAATACCCCGAATTCGGGAGCCAAAAAAGGCCCCGCTAGGGCTGTGGGCCAAACCAAGACATACAATGTGTCATTGCCTTTGCACAATGATATTTTAAACCTCAAACCCTAACCCCAAAACCCTGCCCTAAAAAATCCCCTTTCTGAAGCGCCGGAATGTTTTCCAACGAGAAAAGAGGATTATGAGGATATTCGGAGTTTGAAGAGGATGAAGAAACGCAAGGCAGAAGTAGCAGATGGGGGGACTATAGCCGATGAAGTTGTACAGTGTCCAACTGATGCAGCACAACCAGCTGGTTTAGAGATTTATTGGAAGTTGTCAGCTGCAGATGCAATTACTCGGGAAACTGCAGCTGTTGCCCTAGTTAAGGAGCTCATTAGGGCACAAGCAGCCTACGATTCAATGGGTGAAGAAAGAGGGGCAGAGGCAGTTTTGTTGGGTGGCAGCAAAGAAGAGGAGGGTTTGCGGGATTGTGCTCCTGCAGTTAGATATTCCTTGCGGCGGCTTGTTCGAGGACTTGCATCATCTCACGGAGTAATTTTCTTAAAATCACCCTTTTTTAATACTTCACCTGATGTGCAGTATGCTGAATTTTTAAAATTTGCTTAGTGTGCCAGACAAGGATTTGCTTTAGCCTTTACTGCAGTAATGGAATCGTTGTCAGGCATAAAAGCTGATGCAATGATGAAGCTTATCAGGGATAACATAGAAGCAAGTTCGTCTATGAAAGGCCAGGTCAGTAGACGACCCCTTTTTCTTTTTATGCTATCAGCAGTTTAACAATATGATTTTCAGACTTCGTTGATATGTGAAACAGGAAATACGAGATGGGCTTCTAGGACGCTTATTTGCGTTTGCATCTATTATAAGGGCAGGAAGATTCATCAGTGACAATTCTACATTTTCGGATCAAGAGCTTATCAAGGAGTTGGCACAGCAAATACTTACATTAGCAAAGAAAAAGAGCTTTCTTAGGGAACCAGCCACAGTTGTCTTACTAGAACTTGCAGACAAGGTATGAGTCACTTGGCAGCATATATTTCTTATATAGGTTGGCCTATTCTTATTATTAAGTCTTATGGCAGCTACCTTCTCAATTACTAGAGGCTACCTTTTTTACTGTCCCGCAATTTAAGGATTGGATCCAGGCGGAAGCTGATGTTGGAGGGGCTGATGTGCTATTGCTCCTTCTAAAGCTTAATGTAAAGCTTCCTGATTTGTTACGTACAAGCTCCTCACTTTTGCCGAAATCGGGAAACATTGTTGAGCTGTTCACACCAGATTTTCTGACTCAGCTGGTTCCTTATTTGAAAGTAAGATGCTCTCTCAATATGATGTTTAGAGTAAATGCTTTTTGCTTGTTTTATTGCATCACATTCACTGCTCAGTCAATGTACATTTACTGTTGAGCACTAATGGTATTTTCATCTTGCTATTTGAAATAATTGGACATCTTCTTTTATGGACATATACTGAGATTTAATTCACATCTGCAGGAAGCCTCATATAGTCATCCAAGGGTTCACCCTGTATGGCAGGTGCTCTTTGACATTTTATTATCCCTAGATGGACAGCAGTCAAGGAAGAAAAGGAAGGGGAAAAAGGATGGTCAGACCCATGCAAAAGGACATTTGAATGTAGTCGAAGAATCATTGAAGGCATTCTGGACGGTTGTGATTGATGATTCTTTGCTGACATCTTCCCACGAGAGGAAGCATTTGGCAATGCAGATTGTTTTGATGCTCCTTCCACAAATTCCAACCTCGTGTATCGAGATAGTTCTGTCTAAAGCGTTTCTTTGCTGCCTTGTGGATATTCTTTCTTCAAAAAACAACCTTCTATATAAGTCTGCACAGCAATTTGTTGTAGATTTATGCAAATGGGCATCCAATGGTGATAAGCAGCTTATCCCTGTAATTGCCTGTTTGCAGAAGTGTAGTCAACTGTCGTTTGATTCAGTTCCAAAAGCGACTACAGTTAAAGTGTTACTTAGAAGGATTCTAAGTCTGTCTAGTTGCTCATTTGATGTGCATACACTGGAATCAATTCTGATTCCACTTATCAGAACTACATCAGAGGAGGATTCTACCATTATTTTAAAGTTGCAATCTGCAGTCTCTAAGATTTCTTCTCTTGTAAGTTTCTTCAAAGTTATCTCAAGAACATAATTAATGAACACATCGAGGTAGTGATTTAACCTTGCAATGGCTGCAGATTGATATGGGAAAGAATGAAGACATCTTGAAAAGATTGCAGGCAATGCGCTCTATGTTAACACAATTGATGTATGAAGCATGGTTGGAACCTGGTACAGTTACAGAAATGTCTATGGAGCTTTTGATATGTTGTCAGAAGGCATTTGGGCAACAAATTGATTTTGCAATTGAGATGGAAGAATCCCCTGATGGAAGTCCGGATATAAATGACGTCGTGCTAGACGTGGTTCTTTCATTATTAGCAAGTTCATCTGCACCTGTCCGGACAGCAGCTGAAGAGGTACGGCACAACATTATTGTTGCAAATTCGTTTTTCTATATTATACTGATACTGACATGGTTACTGGATCTTTGTGCAGCTGTTTAAAGTATATTGCAATGATATAACTCCATCTGGTCTGAATAGAATGTTGCAAGTTGTGAGAAAAGAAGTTGGCAGATCAAGACATAAATCAGACGATGAAAATAATTTAGTTGATGACAACAATGATGATGATTTAGTTGGCTTTGAAGACGAAAGTGCAGATGAAGATGGTGAAATGGATGAGGGTGATGAGGATGGTGAACCCGATGAGGATGTCGATGATGAAACTGTAGAGGACGATTCAGAGGATGAGACAGTGAAAAGTGGCCAAAATGCAACACAGATGCATACTATGAACGGAAATGTGCAAAACAAAACAGCCATGGTTCAAGATGCCGACAACAATGGGGCGGATAGCTCTGATGAGACGGAGCTTTCTGATTTAGATGACGAAGCCATGTTTAAACTTGATTCTCATCTTGCAGAAATTTTTAAAGAAAGAAAGAAGGGTTTAGAAAGTAAAACTGGGATTCATGTTCAACTATCAGTATTTAAGCTCCGGGTTCTTGGGCTTTTAGAAATATTCTTGCAAAAAAACTCTGGTAACACTCTTGTGTTGACTGTTCTTCCATCTCTTCTTCAGGCTTTCATTAATTCATGCTCTACAGACGACAAGAATCCTCTTGCTTCTAAATTAGAAAATGTTATGCGTAGTAAGATATTGAAAGGCAAAGAATATCCTAAAGGCACAGACATTGATAGGGAGAGCCTGGATACTATGCTCCAAAAGACATTAAGAATAGCGTCCAGATACTTGAACAAAAGGATAAGAGATATTTCTCAAGCCTGTTGGTTTTGGTTTTTTAAAGTCGAGCAAGCAAATTTTCCTTCTACAGAAGAGGGAAGTATAGTGCAGACTATGTCAACTGCTATAGAGGAAGTCTTTACCAGTAAAAGGTCCAGACTGCCATGTTCATTCTTTGCAGAGTTGTTTTCACGATACTCCTGGTTGAGCGGCTCACTAGTTGGTAAGTTGATAGAGCAGTGCAAGAGTGCACGAGATGAATATCTCAGGTCAGAGGCTCTTAATTTAATAGCATTAGCACTGAAGCTGAGAAACCCTAGGACACAGAATGGTATGCACGGCTCATTAAAACCTTTTTTATCAGATCTTTCTGAGTTGCTTGTTATGCTGGTTGAACAACCCTTCAAAAAGAAGCAGCGTCGTGCTGCAGCTCTTCATTTCTGTGTAACTTGTCTGGAAACATTGCGCGCTTTATATGCAGATGTTTCTTTAGGTGAGATTATCAATGTCAACCAATTTTCTTCTGCTTTACAAAAGCTTTCAGTGCCAGAGAAGGGTAAAATTAAATCTTCTCTTGTGAGGTTGCAACATCTATTGAGTTCAGAAGGTGGGGAAGGACTTAAAAGGCCGGAATCAAATGGTGATACAGACAAGAAAAAGAAGAAAGGTAATACAGACAAGAAAAAGAAGAAACCGAAGGTAGATAAAGCAGCTTGATATATGCATCATATTCAAACACGAAAAGACCAAGTCTGGTGACCTGAAACTTCTTGCACTAGATGCCATAATGAGCAGGAGATTATAAGATACATCCAATTTTGGCGTCTATGGAGGATCTCTCAAATGGAAGATATGCTACTGACTTTATTTATGTGCCATTTGGAGGCTCCAAGATTTTTGTAATACTAGTTTGCTATACAAGGAAAATGTGCAATAGCAATGAGTAAGTTTGTTGAAATCTGCTTCATTAACGAGATGGCAATTTGATCTAAAGCTTCAACGTAGTTCTCAAAATAGAGTTCAGAAACTTCAGATCCTGCTTGAACAAAACGAAATATGTTGTCAATGAATAGAAGTACGTCTTGCTTATTAGCATCTTAAAATATTTGGCGATGGTTGTAGCGGTTAAACCAACTCTGATACGAGCTCCTGGTGATTCATTGATCTGACCATAGAGGAAAAAGCAGGGAGGGTGGCGATTCTCCTCTTAACACCAATTCCATGCAAAGCTTCCATGACAATCCTCTAACAAGAGGAGGGTCGCAAAGAGAATTTGTTTCTCCTTAAACGTACAGTTTCTTGCAAGTTTTGTTTTGTGTTTCAGTTGTGGATAAAATGGAATGATTTTTTTTTTTTAAAAGTTACCGAGAAGTATTTACGAATAAATGCGACCGTAGTTTTTGGGGCCATGATACATGGGCAGCATCAGTCCGTCGAGAACCTAAATGCGACTGTCGGCGTCGGACCACGGTGCATGGTAAAGCTTATTAAACATCTATACATCCTAAATGGTGATTTTGTTAAGCGCGGAATAAAATGGTTTTATAAAAAAAGAGAAGGAACAGCTTAGAGAGACATCTATATCTCAAATGAGATATAAACACAACTAAACGTCAAATAATTTGATTGACATGGTTAGTAATAAAACTATCTTTCTTAAATCGTTATACTCCATCGTAAAAAAGTGGTCTGGTCTCGAGAAACAGTTGTATGCCAAGTTAGGGCTTCATGGACGATGATAGGCATTAATTACAAGCTCAAAAAAAGCTTACTTATACCTTTATATTTTCTAAAAGTCATATGGATTCAAAGTTTTTTCTAAAGACTATTTGTTTGAGACAAGGCTGTTGTTACCTATACCTTTTTATTTTCTACAAGAAACTTATCGCGGCGGCCAAGGCCACCGCGAACGTTTCTCTTCCCCAACTCGTCTATACATGCTAGAACATGCAGAATTTGAACCTGTATTTTGTTGTCTTGTGTTTAGTGCCTGCACGATAGAAAAATATTGATCATAACAACTTGTTATGAAAGATATTTTGTATTAAATCAAAAGAATCTAAGTTCCGAACACACAAAAATTGAACTGTGTTTGAGCATGGGGAATTTTAACCTCTGTAGTTGCCAATATATCTATGCAAAATGGTTATTCAAAATGCACATGAATAACACATGAACCCATTAACCCAATAGCTTTTCATATGGTAAGAACAAATTTATGATCTGCATCTTCTTCCACATCTTGTTCCAATCCTATCTAAAACTGAACCTTTAACAACTATGGAATGGTGTTCCCTGAAGGTGCATAGGCATTCAACCAAATTACATTTGCAAATGCTTTTTTTACGATTCTTTTTGTTGGAAAATGAAGTTTTAAAATAATATAAGGGATTTTTGTGGGTGCCAAACTATTGTGCATGGTTGTAAATATTTAAAGTGGCTAAAAATAAAAAGGCAGTAATAACTCTAAACCATGTTTCTTGAGCATATCATGAGTAGTCTTCCCTTTCTGGCGCCATAGCCATCGCCTAGTAGCATAGCTCGCTCAAAACCTAACTGTCTAAGAAGGAAAAAAATCCGTAGCATAGGGTTGTTTTCCCCATTCTTGTGCTGATTCCAAGCCGGTTCTTTCTCATGCTGATTAGGAGGCAAGCCAATGTGATTTCTGAGCACTCATTTCTCTATCTCACCTGCAGATAGGATCCTTAAGAGAATGTATTGCTCATGGCTTTGTCCATCTCCCTTTTTGGGATCTTGTGTGTGTTGTCCTTTGCAGCGTGAGAACTTGGATATGACCATACCACACACTCCACCAATTCCCTCCTTTGAGGATCAGCATAATTTGCCCTCCACTTCTTCTCCCAGCAGTCGGTGTATTGCTCCTTCAAGTTGCCCTTCTTGTATCTCCCAATGGGCTCCCAATATTGAATTTGGAATCCAGGACGCAACTCCTCTCCATCAGGCATAGTGGTGGTTACTTCAGAGAGTGCCACCCCTAACCATATTGGACAGTCCTCATCATCAGGCCTTACTAGCACAAAGTATCCTTCCTTGATGTCCTCAAAGGGATCCCACTCGGGGAAGATCAAACCACGGCTTTGAGGCCTTACTTCCCCACAAACCACTTGGAACCCTTGTTGGGACCAAGTGAACATTCTTAGACGTGCTTGCTCCTTGAGAACCCTCCCATCTTGACTCTGGCAAGAACCCGTCTCTTAGCTTCCTCCCACATGGTTGTTCAGTTTCTAAGCATGTCACAACTTTCTCCCAGTACTTGATTAGGGAGTCCATTTGATTTTTCTTAAGAGAGTGGAGGTGTGCTTTCCATTTCGAACATCATCCCAGTGCGTTATGTAATCCTTGATGCCCTTCATTAGTTGGCTAGAGTCTTTGACAGATCTTGAAGGGAGGTAGTGGTTTTGGCTGCCCTTTAGGAATGAGAACTTCACCAAAGAAAGCACCCCTTTGCCACAACTCGATTCCTTGTACGAGGCATCCACAACTTGTCACGGGTCTCCACTTATATTGCATGATTGGTATTCCATCCCTAACCCAAAACTTGAACCGAAGTGGCTTTGTGTGTCCTGTTGGCGGTCCTTACCATCTAGCAAGTATCCCTCTACAAATGATTTCCAATCAGAACCTCATCCATCAAGAAAGCCATTGGGTTGGGGTCAATGCGACTCTCAAACACATCCATTAGTTCGGGGAGACTAGTCACGTTTTTCTCTCTTGAGCTTGGTGGAGAAAGTTCCAAAGAATCCATCTATATCATCATGCGTATGCCCAACCATCATGAATCCCACTTTCACAACTTTGAATACTCCTTTTGTCAAGTATGACATTGCCCCAAACATCCATCTATTCTTGTTTTCTTTCCAACAGTTGTCCAATTGAACACATAGCTCCTCAGGCAGTGGTTTCTCAAGTAAGGGGAAATCATCCCAAGTCCTCCTTGATTCACTAGACACCTTGGATGTGAGCTTTTTTATCTGCCTTTGGTAACAAAGCGGTTGATCATCCATCAAAGCCTCAAAATGGGTCTTTGAAGGGGAATACCTCCTCCCTTCTATCGATCCTTTCTCTAGTGTTCTCAAGCACTTGAAAATAGAGCTCACATGGAAGTTTGGATCATCCCTCCATAGATCAAGCACAAAATGACCATATGTTCCGGTTCCATGACCATGTGTTAAGACACCCCGGACTTACTTTCATCGAAAAGCGTTTTGACAACGCTTGGGTAAAGGATCTAGCTTTGGCAAGAAAGTCTTGTGTTGGTCCATCTTATCATGAATTATACACAAAAATTTGTCCTTTGCATCTCGAAAATGTTCTCCACCGCCAATACAAGTGTCTACATGATATTTGGTCCCTTTGGTGATCGCAAATTGCTCCCTAATTGCCATTCTTTCTTTCTCTATTGCAGTTGATGCAAGTGTATCCTTGAGTTAAATGCAAGTGTTGCACTTTGAGAATGGCATGTGTTGCGTGACACTCACGCCCGAGAAGTGAGTGCTCCATAACTTGCTGAAATGTGATTGAGAAAGAGGCCTACCTCCAAAAGTAGTTTCTAGGATGGAGTTGACCTCTTTAAGGCACTCCTTTTGGATATAGTGTTGTGGCAACACCCTTTGCACCACTCGCACACCGTTCTTTCGCTCACCTTCGACTTGTGGGGCATAGATTGAGACATGTATCTCACAAAGCTCTCAAGACCGCAATGGCCTTGAGAGTATTTGCTCTAGGTTTCAAAGTGAGTGCACTACCATGTTGGAACAAAGCGTGCCCTTTTCTAACCCGCCTCCCAAAGATTCGTAGAATGAAGACTTGCTCACCCCAAGAATCCATCTCAATGCTCTCATACATACCTTCATGCCCCTCAATTGATATAGTAGCCTTCCGTGTTTTCATCATATTTGGAATTCCTACACAAGGAGTAGATGAAATTAATCCTATCTTTTTGAAGTTTGTCCAATGTATTGGGACCTTATCACCGACGAGGTCATCCACCTTTGTCTTGACTTTGTGCAATCCGGGTTGCAACACTCTTGTCCCCTAATTGCCTCTAGGTTTTCTTTGGTTGGGGCCATACTTTCCATCCTTTCTAAATATTTGTCACTTCTAGGCCTCTTGGGCACCCGTGGCTGCCTTTTATGAAAAACATAGCGTCTCTTCCTTGTGATCAAAGGATGCTCATCGACCACCAAATCTTCCACATGGCCTTGGGTGGGCCTTGGGGTATGTAGTTGAGTAGGGCATTCCAGACTATCACCATTCTTGTGTGTAATATATCTAATTGGCCATCTCAACTGACTTTGGGACTCCAGCAACCCAGAGCATACAATGCAATCACTAGAGCTTCCCTGGGACATGATTGTATCAACTTCGATAAGAAGCTTCACAATGCCAACTCCAAGATGATCATCTCCCAGCCTTTCATCATTCACACTATCAAAAGGATCAACTGCAGTTATTATGCCCTCTGCAAATACCGTCTCATTGCAAGGGTGCAACAACAAGCAACCCATCTTCCTCCATTGGAGCCTAGGGCAATGGCCTGTGCTGGGCTTCCTTGGCTCCATTTTGCTCATCTCACATTCTCCCTGAATGAAAGAGCACACATTAAAACCATATACAACCATATATGAATGAGCACTATAGCCATATAACCATTAGAAACCATATAACCATTAAAAACCATTGAAATCTTGGCTAACATTAACCATTAAGAAGCATTAAAACATTATAACCTTATAACCATTAAAAACATTAAAACTTTTAACACTAACATTTAACATTAAAACATTTAACATTAACCATTAAAAGCATTAAAACATTATAACCATTAAAACATTGGCTCCCCCGAATTCATGACTGTGCTGACGTGGCCCTTCGTCAGCGACATCTGACATGGCCACGTCAGCAATCCAGGTCACGGATGGCATGCCACACACGTGACTCTAGGAGTGTCATAAATGCCACTTTTTTCGAGGATCGAGGGTGCAGCCAGAAATAACTGCACCCTCTACCTCTTCTCCCGCGACCCCTATTCCTTCCATTCCTCTTTGTCTTCCCCTGTTCCGACTCCGGCAGCCGCCTGTTCCCCTGTTCCGCCTTGGCGCTCGATCGACTTCTGCATTTCCGAAGCAATCTTATGACTGTAGCGTGGTCGACGGATCGCGACGCATCCAGCGACGAGGTTTTGGCTCAATTTGAGTTAGCCAGCAGAAAGTACTTCCTAAGACTAAATTGGTATGGAAACCAATGCTATGAACCATAATCAATTTTTAATAGATATTTTTGCAATAGAAAACCAACGTGAATAACCACTAGACGTTTATATTGGCAGTGAAAACCACCTTGAAAACTATATTGGTTTTGGATAAACCATACTACACAAGAAAACCAATGTGTTTGACTTTTAATAGATAATTCTGAAATAGAAAACCAACTTAAATAACCACTACGTATTTAAACTCGCAGTGAAAACCACCTTTTAAACTACACTAATTTTAATAAACCATACTACAAAAACAAAACCAATGTGAATAATCATCATCTAGCATTGAAGAACCATACCATAAACCATTACAAACTTAATAACCCATGTTGTATCAATAAACTAACAAGAAAACTATGCTAGAAACCATTACCAATTTTAAAAAACCATGTTGCAACAAAAACCAACATGAAAAACCACATCCAAATCATAAAAACCACAATAATGTGTGGTTTTTATTAAGATTATTATTCTTTGCATAAATAACCACATTTATAGTGGTTCCTTAGTGGTTAATTATGGCAGTTAAATTTTAGGATGCCTTGTGGTGGTGGCAGCTTGAAGATCTCTGTGAACAGCTTCCGATGCCTCCAGGTACGCTTGAACTCCATTCATGAAAGCGTCTTGGGAGTCTTGTAACTTGAGGACAACGGCTTGAACATCTTGTTGATATTGATAGAGGGCCCTATTGGTGCCGTGTCTGTGACGTCTGAGAGACATGATGAGAAATGGACGGCATGGATTCTGTGGAGGAAGAAGAGACAGTAACATGCGTGGTGTTGTGTTGAACATTACCAGGAGAAGTTGGGCGTGAAGTTTCAGCCTGTTGGTTGTGAGGAAGGGAATGAAAGGATTGATGAGTGGATGCACGAGAAGTGGAAGGTGACCCAGGGAGAGGAAGGTAATGACGGATGAGGGCTTGAAGATGGGCACCCACGGAGGCTTCAAAGCTAGAAGAAGGGGCTCCCCTGATGCGATCTACTTCATGAAGAAGTCTGAAGAACATCATTTGTGGCCAATCAATATGGTGAGGAGAGTGGATGGCCATGATGACAACATTATAGAACTGTTTATTGATATGGGTGTTCTTGATGGAATACCCAAGCAATTTTCGCCACAGAAACTTTACAAAAGTGTCGTGGGACTTGGCAATATTTGTGAGGCGATGCATGTTGGCTTGATAAGGAGCGGCGCCATACTTAGTGAACCAAAACGCGTGATGATGTGCGTGTAGAGAACCTTGGCTGTACTGGCAGCAGTGTTGTCTGGAAGTGCACAAGTTTCCGCCCATTTTGTAGCATAATCAGTGATGACCAGAATGTAGCGGGCACGAGTGTGCCGCGCCGGTGGGTCCATGGGCCCTACAAAGTCCATTCCCCACTTGCTGAAGGGAAGTGGCGTGGCGACCGGCGTCAATGGAAGAGCGTCACGGGCTGTGGGCTTTCCCACACGCTGACAGACGTCACACGTGCGAGCATAAGCGTGGGCATCTTTGAAGAGCGTGGGCCAGAAATATCCTGCCAAAAGAATTTTGCGTGCCATGGCGTCACCACTAAAATGACCACCACCAAGCCCGTCGTGGGCTTGTCGAACAATGTCAGGCACCTCATGAGGGAGGACACAACGACGGAGGACCATGTCTTTACCGCGTTTGTATAAGTGGCCTGCAACCATGGTATAGTCACGGACCTCTCTGAGAAACTGACGGCGGCGGGAGCGAAGCTTGTCTGGAGAGAGTGTCGGATCTTCTGGAGGAAGAGCACCAGTGAGAAGATATTGCTGAAAGTTGTGAAACCAATGGGGCGTGGCCGTGACCAGGAACAATTGAGAGTCTGGAAAGGCATCAGAAATACCCGTGGAGGGATCATCGGTGTGGATGCGCGAAAGATAATCAGGCACCACATGAGACTTGCCTGCCTTATGAACAATTTCGAAGGGAGCGAATTCTTGCAGAAGAAGGACCCAACGAGCAATTCTACCCGTGGGCGTGGCTTTGTTGATTAAATAAAGAAGAGCTTGAGGATCAACAAAGAACTTGATCTGGCTGCCCAACAAATAATGACGGAAACGTTGGACACAGAAAACTAAGCCCAAGGCTTCCCGTTCCGTGGCAGAGTAGTTGCGCTCAGCAGGATTGAGTTTCCGGCTGGCATAGCGGATTGGTTTATCCGTGTTCATCATAGGCCTGAGAAAGAACAGCACCAATGGCAAAAGCAGAGACATCAACATGAACGTGGAAGGACTTGTCCCATTGAGGAGGAACAAGTACCGGGGCCTGAGTAAGTAACAGCTTCAACTTCTGAAAAGCAGCTTCCGCTCCAGGAATGAAGGTGGAATAGTAATTAACCTTACCCAGGAAGGAACGTGTCTCTTTGATATTTGATGGTGCTTGAGCCTTTAGTACACAACTGATTTTGGCAGGATCCGTGATGATGCCATCTTGACTGACCACATGACCCAAAAGAACGCCCGAGGTGACGCAGAAAGTGCATTTCTCAGGATTGAGACTAATGCCAGATTCATCACATTTTTGGAAGACAAGCTCCAACTTTTCCAAATAATCATCCATGGAGCTGTAGGCTGAAAAATCATCTTGAAAGATCTGAAGAAAAGGTTTATCCTTCATATAGTCTTGAAAGACTGAGAGCATGATACGCTGAAAAGTTGAAGGAGAGTTTGATAAACCAAAAGGTACCACCTTATAGGCAAAAGTGCCCCACGGGGTGGTGAAGGTAGTTTTGAGTTGATCTTCTTTCTTGATAGAAATTTGATTGTACCCAGATAAACCATCCATGAAAGAGTACATCTCATGACCAGCAACTTCTTCAAGAACCTGGTCAGTGAAGGGAAGCGGAAAGTGATCACGCTCCGTAGCTTGATTGAGTTTTCTGTAGTCCACGCAAACGCGGATCTTACCATTGTGTTTGAGAGCAATGACGATGGGGCTCACCCATTCAGAGTGTTTGACCTCATAAATCAGGCCAGCAGCTAAGAGTTTGTCAATTTCTGCCTTGACGCGGTCACGGTAATTTGGGTTGAGCCTGTACTGTCGTTGCTAGATTGGGTGTGCATCAGGTTTGGTAGGAATGGTGAGTTCCCCCAATTCTTTTTTGATACCTCGAAGGTCTTTGTAGCTCCAAGCAAAAATATGTTTGAACTTTTTGAACAGCGTCACTGTGCGTGCTTTATAAGTGGATGGAAGATTAGCAGCTAAGAGGACTGGTTGATGGTTACCAATGTCCACGATGTCCACTTCTGGAGTTTGAATATGAGGAACAACCTCCGTGTCCTGAACCTGATGAGCAGGAGGTTGAAGCATGACAGGAGGAGCAGCATTTTGAGTGGTGAAGAAAAGAGGCTGCTGAGTGTCATCAAGCAAGGGTTGCTTCATGACGGCATGAACATCGACAGTCTCCAAAGAAGGGGTTGTGTCTGAAAAATGATCAAGACGTTGAATACGATTACAGGAAGCCAGATAAGGGTCCAGGAGAGCGGCCACAGCCTGGTCTGATCCAGCGTCATCTCACCCCAAGGATCAGCATACTCTGGGTAGGATGAGAGAGGCAGACCCGCGGGAGGAGCTTGAACATGATAAATATTTTGTGCTTCTTCAGAGTCAGTGTCGGAGATTGAAGGTTCAGCATTCTCGACAGAGATCAATTTGCCAGTTTCTAAATCCATGGTTGCATTGAGATGTCCATCGGTAATGACAAGTTGATTCGTGGCCCAGTAATGAATACTTTTAGCCTGGCGGAGAAAAGGTCGACCAACCAGCATTTCATAATCGCCAGAATCTTCTCCAGCTTTCTAAACTCCAAATTCCAAGGGGAATTTGAGATCACCAATGCTGATATGGAGAAGAGGAGTGACACCTTGGGGGCGCGTGATATGGCCATTTGCCAACTTGATATCATAGGGAGCACGGTATAATTGTTTGATCCCCAATTGCTTTCGGAGCTTATCAGTAATAAGATTGACGGCACTACCACCATCAATCTGAACATGGTTGATATGCTGATTGCCCACCGTGGCATGCACCGTGGGTGTTGAGGTCGTGACAGCGCCAACCAAAACAGTTGGAAGAGGTAACTGATCTTTGAGAGCTGGACAGAGTTTCAAAATGGTGGCCAGACTCAAGGGAACCTTGATCTTGGCAAGTTCTTCTTGAAGTTCCAAAGGAACATGAGAGAAGGGATCAGCAGGATCCAAAGGAGCAGGAGTCTGCGGTAGAGAAGCTGAAACCTCTTTGAGAAGCTCCACCTCCGCAGCAATATTTGGGTACGTCTGAGAGCGTGTGCTGGTGGAGGATGATGGCGCTTCCTGATGCTGCTGAGCTCTAGTAGTGGCATGAACATTTGCCAGTGTGCGACCTTCCGCAGCCTGCATGAGTTTAAGAATACTTTGTCTCACTTTGGGCATGACGTGAGGCATGAGTTTGTCAAGATCAGGCGCGAAATGAATGTTTTTATCTTCGTCATGGGGGACCGTCTCAGCAGCAAAAGCTGGTTGCGTGTCGTGAGGGATGATCGTCAAGGGGCGTGAAGCCCGTGTCTGACGTGAAACCAGACCAACCCAATTGGACTGCTGGACTGGAGGGTTGAGTGCCTGATAAATCTCCTCTTGAGCTTGTTGATCCATAGGATTGGAGGTGGATGCTGCTTGCTGAGGGCGCTGTTGTTGAGGCGGCCGAGGGGGCTTCCTCAAAACAGGACGGGGGCCTTGTTTGCCATTGGCCACCCATAGTTGATAAGCCGTGAGGCGTACTGAAGCTTGCTGATTAGAACCTGGAAGTTGGACTTGAACTTGGGGAAGTTGAGGACACGCCGTGGTGGTGTGACCCCATTCATGACAATGATAACATTGCGCCTTTGAAGGATCAAAGGAAGGACGGGTGCCTTGGCCCCGTGACTGCTGAGATTGCTACATTTGTTTATACGGCTGAGGTTGTTGATTTTGATATTGCTGAGGTGGATATGTCTGTTGTTGCTGAGGTGTGGTCTGGACTTGAAAAACCATCTTATTCCGGAAAGATGTAGGATGAGAGCGAGTGCAGTCCTCCGTGGCATGATTGCACATATTGCACCTTTTACAGTGAGGAGGTCCATTGGAGGAGTTGCATTCATTTGCCAAATGGCCCTGATATTTACAAATGTAACACCAGATCTGTGAGCGTTGTGGATTTATTTGCTGAGGCTGGACGGCATTCTGAGGAACCATGACTGGGGGTATGAAAGGGAGTTCCGTGAGAGCAACACCCCGAGAAGAAACGTTGACCGAGTGATTGACCAATTCAATCGCCTGCTCCAGAGACTTGGGACGCAGGTACTCCGTCACGAGTCGAATGGCAGGAGGAAGACCCTGCAGAAACCATACAAGAATCTGGCTTTGCGTGGAGTACTCCTGAAGTTTGCTGATAAGTACGTGAAGACGGTCAGCAAAATCACGCGCAGACTCGGTGGGTTGCTGCTGGAGATCATTGAGTTGCTTGAGCAGTAGTTGATCATCATCTGTGGTGCCATAATGAGACAGGAAGGCTGTTTTCATTTCGTGCCAATTTTGCTTCCAGTGACTTTTGTTGGCCATTAACCATTAATGAGGGGCGCCTCTGAGTGTGGTTGAAAAGATATGAAACTTGAGTTGTGGTTGCGCATGACCATTCAGAATGGCCAAGGCTTCGAATTCTTCCATATGGGCTTGAGCACTCTGATCCAGAGGTTTGCCTTTAGTGTTGCCAAAAGTTGGATAAGTCAGTTTCAAATTATGAGTTGGAGATGAAGGCGGAACTGGCGCATAGACAGGTGGAGGATAGGCAGAAGCATAGAGAGGTGGAACAGTCTGGGACTGAGAGCAAGGGGGTGGGACTGAAAAACCCGGTGGTCCAAAGTAAGTAGCATCACGTGGGGAAGGATCATGAGAGCCCTCCTCATTAGGCTTGAGATCAGTGGTTTGGTAAACAGGAAGAGCATGTTGAAAAGATGGAGAAGACTGAAATTCGTGAACATGGGGAGGGCCAAAGGACACTTGATGGTAGCCCATCCCAGCAGGAGGTGAAGAAAGTTGTGACGGCTGAGGGGTGTGGCCAGAAGGTATATGAATGTAGGTGCTGTCAGGAGTCTGAAAATAGTGAGGCGTGGGCTGAACAGGTGTATGGTGTGGGGATTGAGGTTGAGAGCAATGCCTGCACACAGGGGGAGACCCTGGTCGAGAATGAGCACGAGGGGTAGGCGGTGCCGACTGAGCTCTGGAGCGGACACGACCACCCTTAATGTCATAAGCAGTATCATACATATCCCGAACAGCCTGACGTCGTTGATGGCGCTCCAGTCGAGCCGCCGTTTGGCAAAGAAGTTCTTCAGGAGTGAAACCTCGAGCCGACATGATGGAAAGAAAGGAAAAAGAAAGACCAGACCCGGCAGCAGCGACAGTGTTTGGGGTCTGGGTTCGAGAACTCCTGCAAGACAGCCCTCTGTGAGGACCCTTGGATCAAGCAGGAGAATCCGGTAGCTGTGTCACGCGGGATTTGCAAAGAAACCAGAAAAAAAAGAGAAAAAGAGAGAACAAAAGAGAACAATAAGATCACAATAATGAGAACAACTCCTTGATGTCAATGAAGGTACATGAGCTCTCGCAACCGAGAGAAAAACAGAAGTGAGACAAGACTCAAAACTCATCTAAAATCGAGTGCTAACTCTACTCATATATATAGTACAATGGCCTTTGGCCCAATATAGACACTCTGACTGATTTCGATGTCGACTCCTGGACGGAGGCCTGATTTGCAGGAATGCTGGCGGTGCCTCTTTAGGTGCCTAAAGTCACGCTGACGCTGACGCTGCGGTAACGGCCCGTCACTTGTCTGAGCGCCTCCTCTTGGTCCCGGTCACGGGCTTTGACTCCGTGGTCTGCGGCGGCTTGGTCTTCTGCGGGGCCTTTGACGACTGAGCAACTGGGTCCTCGGCCTTGACTTAGTCCGTCGTATGCATGAATAGTCCTGTACCTGGACGTACAGGACTAACATCTTCCTCCATAGGAGTGGTAGCTGGGGTGTTATTGAAAAAATTACTCATATTCTTCTCTTCTTGAGCACTATAGTGAGTGTCCTTACACATATTGCTGTATTGCTCCAGAAATTCTGCCTTAATACTTTGCTCCTCTATTTTCTCTCCATTTTCCTGCTCCAGAATTGTAATAGCATTATTAATTAATTTATTTTTGACAACTCTGAAAAATATTTGGAACTGCCTTGATCCATTTTGTTGTACTGACATATTTTGGCCCTTAAGGCCATACCCTTTGCTTCCTTCTCTTCTATGGCTTTGATGTTATTCTCTAGCAGAACTTCCTGTTTATGTAGATTGGCACATAGAGGAGTGAGCTCCAACTTTTGTCTGATCTCTTTCATTTCCCTGAGGAGGTTGTTCTTCTCTTCTATACATTTTCTCTGTCTAGGCTTTCCCCATTCCTTAATCCAGTTTTTGCAAGTTTTAAGTTTTTTGCTGAATTCTCTCATTGATTGATGACTCCCCACAGCTTGCTGAGTGAGGTAAAAACTCCTGAAGTCCGAGATAAAACTGGAATTTCCTAGAAGAGAGCAATTAAATTTGAAGAGGGAATTAGTAGGTTTGGAGGTTCCCTGAAAGTCTGGAGTTTCCAGGATTTGAGGGAAGTGATCTGAGAGAATGTTCCCTTCATCTCCTGTGACTATGCAATTATCAAGGCTGGGGATATTTGGATTGGTAACATAGAATCTATCTAGAGTGCAGTATGTTCTCCCAGCTCCTTCTCTTTTATTAGACCAAGTGTATTTAGCATTGGCCGATGGAATATACAATAGACCTGTATCTTGCAATAGGTTATCCCACTCCACTCTTTCACTCCTAGATATATTTATCTTATTTCCCAGCTTTAGGTCCCATTGGGGGGTATTATTTAGGTCACCACCAAGGATCCAGTCATTTATAGTAGTCTGATCTGCAATCCAGTTTTTGATTTCTTTCCAGATTGGGGCTCTCTCATTAGGTTCAGTGGGGGCATAAACATTGATTATTCCCAGTAATTGTCCATGCATATCAATAGAAATGCTGTGCCATCTGTTTGAAGGACTACAATAGGAAGAAACAACATTAAGGGTGGTCCAAAACATTGCTAGACCACCTTTGGTGCCATCAGCAACAGTGTAAGCTGAGCCACCACCTTTGTGTATCCACCCCCCTAAATTGGAGGCTTCAAAGTGAGGAAGGTGGTGTTCTTGAATCATGAGGAGGTCTGCTTTATAGTTCCTAGCCAAAGCAATGAATCTCCTCCTCTTTAAGGGGCCCTTAATTCCCCTGACATTCCAAGAAATGATCTTCATTTCAAGTGAGAGGGAAGGCAGCAACAGAAAGGCTATTTAGCAGGACTTGGTCTTCCTTGTATTGGAGGCAGGTCCATTGAAGTTGGGATCTTTCTGATAGACCTTTCTCTATTTCTTAGATTTCTTATTGGGTGTCATGCTTTGACATAAATAGTCACCAAGTTTATCTAGATCCTTAGGAATGATGTCTAGGCCCTCATTTTCTGACATTCCTATCTCATCTTCTAATGTTGCCCAGAATTTGGATAGTATGGGGGTGCAAATCTCCCCTACCTCATTGGAAACACAGGATCCAGGGTCTGAATTACTGAATTCATTAAAGGGTTGGGTACTTACCTGGAAGGAAGCATCTTTATCATCCATTGAGACTCCTTGAGTATGCCCTGACCCCGGTGTCTGCAAGTATTCCTCCAGAGCCTCTGTAACAAAATGTTCAACACAAGCAGCATACCTACCATCATCTTTACATTGAATGAAAGCCTGAAGAAAAGAGATATTATCCTCAGCTTGCTCTTGATTCTGCTGTGGGAAAGGTTTTGGGCTATGGAGTAAGGTGTTTGGGGAATTGGTCTGACATGGTGCAGTGGATATGGTGGTTACAGACCGAGATTCAATTTCAGAAGAGTGTCCTAACTCAGACTGTGATCCTCTTTTCCAGTCTTCCTTGGATTTGGTTTCCTTCCTGTGCTTGTTGGGGGAAGTTGATCTCCCTATTTGGAGTGTTTCTGTGCTATTTTATATCTCTGTGTCTTCTTGAGCCTCCTGTACTAAGCAGACTGTACCTATTGCCTGTATCATAGTCTTCCCAATTGACATCATCTCCTGTTTGTACGATTTTGATCTCTGCCTCTTCCTTATCAGAGACCTCATCCATATCTTGGATCTGAGATCCCGTCTGGTTCATTTCAGTGAGGGTCCCCTCTTGTATGTCATCCACAGGGTGCAGCCATGTTTCCAATGTATCTAACTCTTGAGTTTTTTGAATATATATCCTGCTTGGCGGGCTGTCCTTGTTGAATTTAGCATGCTACTCTTTTTCGGCAAAGGACACTCCTTTGCTACGCATATTGAAGGTCTGATGTGATGGTTTTTTCCCTTTCTTCTTGTCTTCAAAAGCCTGTAAGATCCTTTGTGAGAGGTCCCAGTTGGCTTGTCTGATTCGTTCCCAATCTTGTCTTTTCCTCTGTAATTTTTATAGTTTTCCCTGTGCTCCGTGTGTTTTCCTGTTCTGTCAGAGTCAAAGGCCTTTTTCGCATTTTTGAAACCATAGTTATACCCGAATTCCTGTGACTGTCGCATTCTTTTGTCAAGTTGATATTGTTCAGCCTTTTGTGTAGCTTCTAGGTCCCCATAGTTGCTCATCGGGATGCACCTTCCACTCCCATGAAACTTCTTACCACAGATACCACAATCCGGTGGAAGGCCGCTCCAATTCAGCTGCATCACACGGTTAGTTCCGAACAGATCAACATAAGTCACTTCTCGGGGAATGGGCTTGAGCAGATCAAGTTGGACATAAACAATTGGAGGTCTGTCTGGTCGGAAAGTTACATAAATGAATTGGCCAATGGAGTTGAAAATTGCCTTAAAGCAGTCCTCACTCCAATAGACAGGGTTGAGACCGTGGGGTTGCATGAAGACCGTGATCGGGCGGGATTTAGGGGAGGTGGGATCAAAGTGATAATCCCATTTCTGGAACTTAATTTGATACCCTTTGTGTATGATTCGGCTTTTCCTCAGCATATCAAGAGCAGCTTCCTGGGATGTCAACTCAACCATGAAAAAAGGAAAATGCAGCCAATGCATAGAAGCAATCTGCATATTCTTGTTTAAAGAATATATTTGTTTGGCAATTTCATTGAGATTGAATCCTTCCTTTTCCACCCATCCAATAATTGCATTTTTTTGCAAAGTATGAAGTTTGTTTCGGACGGATTGGAAGTTCAGTTTAATACCTTTGGTGAAATCTTCGTCAGGAGCGTGAAGAAACTTCTGCTGTCGGAGGATATTCAACCATTCAGGGTTCGAGAAAATAGGAGCAGCAGGTCTCGGTAGTTCCGGTTCCTCTCTCGAGTGATGTTATCCCATTCTGGGATCCCTTGGTTGTGACGTTCCAGCACAGTATACGGTCCCAGGACGTATATTGTACTGCCTCGTCACGCGTACACGCCACTCCGATTGACGTGTACGCCGACGTGTAGCCAGGTGGGTAGCCCCTAGGGGGCAACTTGCTAGGTATGTGCATTTATTATTAATGTGCACATTTACCAATGTGCACATTTATTAAGGTGCACACCTTTCCATGTGGGCACATTTTGCCACCTAGCCATTAAAGGCAAGTGGGCCCATTCCCAATTATCCCACATGCCTAAAGGGATAATTGGAAACCCTAGCCCTAACCCTTGTCTATTTAGGAGGAGAGACCCTAACTTGCCCATTTTTCCTCCTAGGGTTTTAGAGCTCTGTTTTGGCTGCTCCAAGAGCCAAAACCGCCTCCCAGACTCTGTCTGAGCGAATTGCACCATTAGTTTCCCTTGATTCGAGCAGTTCAGCAGGATGGTCGAACTCAGGTCAGGAGGAGCAACTCAAGGATCAGGTATTTAGGCAATTTAATAGCTTAAACCCTCTTTCAGTCATAGAATCAGTAGGTTTAGCCTATTAAATTGCCCATAGCAGCCCTCTAGATCTCAAGATACCAGACTCTAACTAAAAAACCTAACTCTATGATATAGATTAGATCTAGTTCTTTAGTTCTTTTGTGATGTATATGGATGATGTATCTCTATGAACTCCTTGTATTGGGAAGGGGGGTAGAGACCTAAAGCTTGGTAGTAGATGCTCCTAGATTAGCCTCTCCTAGCACAACGTAGGTCGGCACGTGTGCAAGAACCACACTGGTTGTGGGTGAAGGGCGGTGGCTAAGGAGGTTAGTGATTGCGATTCTTGAGCGATCCCTACGGTGTGTAAGGCCTACGGGGATCATTGTGACTAGGTCTAATGGCTTACCGAGTGCGGGTAAGGCATGGGCTTCGACACGATGAAGTGGTGTACACTTTCGATTAGGTTGATCGAATAAAAGGCGGTGGCTCTCCTAGTAGCCTTGAGTCGTATGTAGATCTCACGGAGAGGGAGTGATCCCTACCTGCCCCATCGGAACTAGGGAGATGCAACGAGGAATAGCCCTTTGGCTATGCATGCGGTTCTGATGGAGTCCCAGCTTGCTTTTGACCCTACTGCGCAAAATTGTGCGGGGAGAGGCGGATGGAGTGGACAACCCTATGCCATGTTCTTATGCCGATAAATCCATTGCCATGAATTAAATGCGCAATGAACTCACGGAGACCAAGCCATCGATCATTCAGCCAGTGCGAGCCTTGGGTAGGAGCCTATGTATGAAATCGTCATTGTCTATGCAGATGTTGATGCACCACCCTTCGAGGTGGATATGTGATTATATTGTATACTCACATGTATGTTTACGCTTCCGCAACTAGGTAGGCCCTGAGGGAGACAGGGTGAAATGACCCCTTCACTCTTCCTTTGGGACTGGGTTGCGAGGGTCTTGATGATATGTGGAGGGCCCTGTATCAGTATGGAGCTGGTATGGGGGATGAACTCCTGTTTGTATACGGTGAGTGCACCGCATACGATTAGGGGACGTCACAGTGGTATCAGAGCAATGTTCTTGGTGACCAAGAGCAAAGCACTGACCATGCTCCCAGTAGTACTAACTTGATAGGATCCTCGAACCTCGAAAAATGGGAATTGTTTTTCTCATTTTTGTAGTATATGCTAAGCTAGTAACAGTTAAAATGAATGGAAACATAAAAAGACTAAAATTAGTGAGCCAACCTTCAAAAAGTAGGATGGTCTCACACGTCGCGCCAGGACAGATAATGAGAATCTCATTTTCGGGCTGGGCGCAACATGTGAGACATTCAGCTTGAAACACACTAAAAAGTCATAAATTACAGAAAAATAACTTGATAATTCTAATTTTGAGCTAGGAATTAGTAGAATTGGCATATCATATTCCTAGAAACATGCTTAGAAAGTATAAAATTTAGCATCAGAATCTGCCATGTCTCGCACGTCGCGCCAGGACAGAAAATGAACTTTTCATTATCGGTCTGGGTGCAACGTGTGACGCCATGCTTAAATTTAGGGGTTTTAGGCGATCCAAAAAGGTAGTTTGAAATTTGACCCAAAATCGCCCGCCTATAACTCGTCCATTCCTTAGAAAATCGCTCTCCCTCTGCTAAGACGATTTCCGGCGCTGACATCGGATTGACATCGGATATGGCGAGGACCAAACAGACTGCTAGGAAGCCCCGCTCAGGCGAATCCTCCAGCGCCCATGATCCTGCCCTCATACAGAGGATACTGCAAAAACGCCTTTTCAGGCAAGGCGAATCTTCATCGAGTGAGGAGGCAGACTCGGACCAAAGCGACGGGACAGAGGTCCTAGGCGACTAGCGCCCAGACATCATGCACCAAATCCTCGGAGAGGAGGAAAGGAGGAGGAAGGAGGAACGGGAACAGTAGAGACAGCCGACCATCGAGGAGCAACTCGAAGCTTGGGCTCGTATGAAGGAGGCTGAGGAGAGAGAGAGCAGCGGCAGCCGAGGCTTGATCCTGCTGAAAAAGAAGACCTCGCGGCGTTCATCAGGAAGTACGAAGCCAAAGAGCGCCGCCGAGAGAGGAAGAGAAAGAGACAGGAGGAGGAGCCTACCACAGCCGGCGAGCCGAAGAAGAAGACGGGCAAGCGCATAAAGGCGGGCAAAAGAACAGTTGTGAAGGTCAAGCGAGTGAAGGGTCTCGTCATCAACGAACCATCAGGCGACCAGACCCCGCCCTCCACCGACGACCCGGACGAAGATTACGTCCCCAACACTGAGGGGGCAAGCTCTTCAAAACCCCCGGTCGTGGAAAAGGAAGTACCTGAGCAGGTGGCACCTGAGCAGGAGCAGCCCGGGCAGGCGCCGAAGCCCCCACCTTACCCAACGTGGGATAGGAACAAAGCCCAGCGGCCACAACGGGAGGCGTATGTGATAGACCCCGTAAAGGTTATCAAAAGAAGATGAAGGAACACAACGCCTTCATGGCGAAGTGGGAAGCATATAACGCATACTATCAGGAGAACAGGGTACGGACTATCGAGGGCGGACATCCGACAAGGAGCCAGACCCTAAAGCCACCACCACCAAAGCCCAAGCCTCCCAGAGCACCAGGAAAGAGGCGGACCGGGAGGAAGGAGACGGAGAGGAGAGCCCTCAAAGAAATCCGGCACTTCCAGCGAAGCTACGGATTTTTGATCCCCCGTGCACCGTTCCAGCGCCTAGTCTGAGAGGTCATCCAGGAGTACAATACGGATATGAGGGTGACTGGCGAAATGTTGCTGTGCCTACAGGAGGCAGCAGAGCAGAAACTGGTGCAGCACTTTGAAGATTCGACGGCCTGCACAGTTCACGCGAAGAGAGTCACAGTCATGAGGCAAGACATGCATCTTGCTAGGCACATTAAGGGGGAACGCCCTTAAACCTTTGTTAATATAAAGATTTTTTGGGTAAAATATATGTTTAATCTTGCTTAATTAGGTTAAGATATTGAATTCTGGCTCTTGTTTTGGTTAAAAGGGACATTTTGAGCAAAATTGAGACGATGTCTCACACGTCGCGCCAGGACAGAAAATGAACTTTTCATTTTCGGGCTGGGCGCAACGTGTGAGACCATGCCCCAAAAATGCCCAAAACAGCTCCAAACAGACCAAATAAGGGGTCAATTCTGCCTAACTCGACGAGTCCAGTAAGATTAGATCCTTAGATCACCCAAATTGATCAAGTTCAGCCCATTTAGAGCCCATGTCTCACACGTGGCGCCAGGACAGAAAATAAACTTTTCATTATCGGTCTGGGCGCAACGTGTGAGACCTCTCAGCATTTTCCTCACCATATCCAAATGATCTCCAGTTGGTTGCAATAGGTTCATTAGTTGGTCATAGCATGCTTAAACCCTAAAAGTAGTCTTCAAATTCTCAATTGCACCTCCTAATAGGTCAGAATTGCCCAATCCCAATAAATTTCTAGGTCATCGAAAATTAGGGTTTTCCCCTTTTCTATAAATAGGCCCCCCATTTCTCACTTAGCACCCTACAAGTTTGCTCTTGACTGTTTAGGCGATCTTCCAGCTCCCTGAGGCGCTTCTGCATCTGTTTCTCTTCTTCGTTAGATCAATGGCCACTGCTGACTTCAGGCGATGGTACATCGCCAATGCCCATGCTGCCGAGGCTGATGTCAACGACATCTTCCGAGTCTTCAGGAAAGAAATAGATGTCCAAGCCACCCTACATGCAACCCCGGCATATAGGCAAGTTTTAGCAGAGTTCCAAGCTAGGGTAGGACCCTCCCTAGTGCAGCTAACACCTTGCATAGGCCATTTTGTTCCCCGCCCATCCCTTCAAGCAGCCCTGGGCGATGTTCCGAACATCGCCAAATACTTGACCAACAAGGCACAGCGGCTGCCAGATTACATGGTCCTGACAGTTGACAGGACCAAGCATTTCTCCTACACCGTTGCCTTAGCCATTTTCCTTTCCCACCGTGCCGAAAACCCAATGGGGGCAACCTCTATTCCTCCCATGGAGGTGGACCCCATAGCAGCCCAAGCAGAAGAGCAGATGCTTTTACAGTATCAGCAAGAACAAGAAGGAAGAGAAGAAGAAGAGGAGTCGGACGACGAAGAGTACACGGAGCTCGACTCAGAGGAAGAATGGCGGCAAGCAGAAGAGGAGCTGGCCAACTTCGAGTGGAGCCGGCAAAACCTCAGAGTTGCTCCCCCACTTGGGCTAGGCATCACAAGCCTAGCCCCCATCATCATCGACGGTGAGGAGTATCTGCTCCTCAGCGACATCCAAAATCTCCCCGAATGCAGAGAGAGGGAGCTCCGGCTTGATGAGTTGCTACACCAACTACGGCAGCAACCAGATTTGGACGACTTCATCGTCCGGGGAGCCTCAGACTTCCCGCTTCAAGTGCGAGAAGCCGACACCTACACAGGGGAGTCGACTTCCGACATCCGAGCCTACAAAGAACATAAGACAAAGTTATGGAGAATAGGAGAAGCGCCATCTGAAGAAGAGTTCCTCGCCATTCAGGAACGGATGGGGATCGAGGCAAGACCACCCGGCATCTTGATGCCGAGCCCCTCGACACCACCTCGGCAAAGAAGAGGAGCAGAATGAACATGAAGTCGACTTCGACAATGCGCATCACCGAGAACTGACTGAGGTAGAAGTCGACGAGTACGCCGGACGGCATAGAGCTGGAGGCCAAGCAAGTGGGGAATCATCTGCGACACACAACGACAGGTCGCTGAGGTACTACCTACCCCTGCTGCTGGATGGGAGAATAGCGGTGATACACCGCAAATTCAGCCCCGGGCTTAAGAGGGAGTGTTCATGCTTATTGCACTCTCGGGCTTTGGCAGGCATGTTCAATAGCAAAAATGTCGACTATGCTGTCTTAGTCAAGAGAGCGATGGCACTCGACCTCTTCGACTTCGCCGTGCCCTACCGACGGCAGGGAAGATTGGCAGTAACCGCGGCCTACACCTCCGACCGCAGAGTAGAGGAGTTGGTGACAAAGATTATGTGGGGGACGCCAACCAATGTCTTAGGAACTTGGGACGCTCCATAGGAACGGCCCAAGTTAAAAAGTTCCTTGAGGACAACCCATCTTACCGGCGATTTCAAGATTAATAGACTCTTGATCCCGGAGATTTTGTACTAAAATATTATATAATATAAATATAATTTCTTTTGCACTTTAAATGTTTTGTCGATGTATTTTGTTCCCCAACTATACCAACAAACATAAATAATGCAAGAGAACAAGTAAAACTAACCACATAGCCATGAATTACTTGTGTATGCAGCTAGAGGCCTAGGCTCAGGAGAACGACAACGCCGAGACCATATGGAAGAACAGAGTCCGCCCAGGCCACCCCCGGCAAGGAACCTGTACGAAGAATTTGGACCCATGACCCCAGAAGAGGAAATATCACAGATGAGGACAGACCTTGAGCAGATAAAGGCTTTGCTGGCCGCACAAGCAGGAGTGGGTTCGGAGGGCAACGCTCAGTTGCCGTAGGCATCAGCTCGGAAAACAGGAAGGGACAAGAAGAGGAGCAAGAGAAGGAGGTCCTCCAGCACGGAATCCTCCGACTCAAGCTCAGATTCGGACTCCGACTCCGAGGAAGAGGAAGAGCAGGCCCAGGACCGTAGGGATGGAAGGCAGAGGGACACCACAGATGGAAGGCAGAGGGATACCACAGAGGGACGACAAAGGGACACAAGAGCCTCTGACTACCAGAAGAAGGTAGACTCTGCATTGGGAAATGTTTGGAAGGCCAGGAAGCTCGAGCAATTCTCAGGCGAGAACAGGTTAGGCATGGAGGCAGAGGCTTGGCTCGATGAGATGAGCGAATATGGCAACGCTTATGGTATGAAGGACAAGGATAAAGGCAGGGTGGCAACAGCCAACCTGAAAGGAGCAGCACGCATTTGGTGGAAGGGTTATGCCAAGGCCCATGGCTTAAGCAGGGATGCTTGCAGGTTCAGAAAGTTTGCTAAAGCCTTCAAGCGCCACTACGTCCCAAGAGAGCATAAGTCCAGCATGATGCAGCAGTTTTACAGATTGCAGCAAGGCAACAAATCGGTCCAGAAATATACAGAGGAATTCATGAGGCTAAGGCTTTATGTGCCAAAGTTGGGTGAAAAGCATGCAGTGGAGAGCTATATTGAGGGGCTGAATGAGGAGATCCGCAAGCTTGTAAGGGCAATAAACCCTAAGACAGTATCAGAAGCAGAGTCCAAGGCAATAAGCTTGCAAGGGACAGGACCTCAGAATAGCGGGCAGAGGCAGCAGTATTACCAGGATAAAGGCAAGGCAACAGGGAGTTATAGCCCTAGGGCAGCCAGTCCAGACCCAGCTAGAGCCCCATATGGTGGCAACCAGGGGAAGCAGCACGAGAAGAAGCAGGTATCCTTCAAGGACACGCAGGAAGGGTCAAACTACTTTAAAGCAGTGGGTCCTTTTTGCAAGCAATGCCCAAGGAAAAGAGGCAGGAGTGCATAGAAAAGCAGCTTTGCTTCAGGTGCTTCCAGCCAGGCCACAGGACAGCGAACTGCCCCTACGTCATGAGCGCAGCACTAGCGGAGTTGGGA
Source organism: Isoetes taiwanensis (assembly GCA_021234155.1). Lineage (NCBI taxonomy): Eukaryota > Viridiplantae > Streptophyta > Lycopodiopsida > Isoetales > Isoetaceae > Isoetes > Isoetes taiwanensis. Next base: position 6,896,410 of record JAJEKV010000020.1, on the reverse strand, counting down.
GATTGGGACACTCTGTCTGACGATGACGGTGAGGCAGCCCGCGACTACATTCAGGGTGAGTGTCATATCTTTGCCGCAATAGACACAGAGCAAGCAGAGAGCCAGTATAAGGTAATTTCCACAGTAGGGAAGGCCAAGGCCAAGTCCTTCATAGTCCTAATAGACTCAGGAAGTAGCCATAACTTTGCATCCCCCAGAATGGTTGAAATGTTGAAGTTGAAACCACTAAAGTCGAAGCCGAGGCCCGTTGTCTTAGCAAGTGGAGCAGTAAGGCAGACGGCAGGCAAGAGAATTAATTTCGACATCGACTTGCCAGGGATTAATATCCAGATGGGAGCAGAAGTAATGGGCATTGGCAAGTATGACTTGATCATAGGAATGGAGTATCTTGGACCAGCAGGGGCCATCATTGATTGTGGAAAGCGGAAGGTGACCTTCCCAACACCCGACGGCAGGATCATCGAGATCACAGGTAAAGAAGTTGTTCCCATCATGCAGTGTATGTCTTCTAAGTGGCTGTTCAAGTGCATCAAGAGCGAGCAGGTGGCTTACATCTTCAAGATTGAGATTGAAGAGCCGGAGTCAGAAGAAAGCAAAGAAGACAAGGTGCTCAGCAAGTTGCCGAAGCAAATAGCTAAGTTGATCACAGAGTTCCACGATCTCTTTCCAGACGAGATCGAGCACCTCCCTCCTTACAGGGGAGTCGAGTGTGAGATAGCACTCGAACCGGGAACGAAGCCGACAAGCAAGGCTCCATACAGAATGACGACGCAAGAGCTGACAGAGCTAAAGAAGCAATTGCAGGAGTTGCTCGACCTAGGCTTCATTAGACCTAGTGTCTCGCCATTTGGAGCGCCCATTCTTTTTGTCAAGAAGAAGGATGGCAGCTTGAGAATGTGCATAGACTACAGGCAGTTGAATAAGCACACCATCAAGAACAAGTATGCGCTTCCCAGATCGGATGACTTGATGGATCAGCTCCAAGGGGCAAAGGTCTTCTCCAAAATTGACTTAAGGTTAGGCTATCACCAAATCCGGATAAAGGAAGAGGATATCCATAAAACCGCCTTCAGAACGTGGTATGGGCATTATGAGTTCACGGTAATGCCTTCCGGCTTATCGAATGCCCCAGCAACGTTCATGAGGCTCATGAACGACATCTTCAGGGAGTTCTTAGACACCTTTGTGATTGTATTCTTTGACGACATTTTGGTGTATAGCAGATCCCTTGAAGAGCACGTACAACACTTAAGGAGAGTGCTGGAGAAGTTGAAGAGGCACCAGTTGTACGCCAAGTTGTCGAAGTGCCACTTCGCAACGGAGAAGGTGGAATACCTAGGTCATGTGATCTCAGCAGAAGGAATCTCGACGGATCCCGCCAAGATTGAAGCAGTGATTCAGTGGCCGGCACCGAAGAATGTGCATGAGGTCAGAAGTTTTCTCGGCCTAGCAGGGTACTACAGGAAGTTCGTGAAGAACTTTGCTAAGATAGCGGCCCCGCTAACAGACTTGACGAGGGCAGAGAAGGTGAAAGATTGGGCAGAGCATTGGCACAAGAAAGCCCAAGCGGGGTTTGAATTGTTGAAGGAAGCTCTGACGACCGCCCCTGTCTTGACCCTGCCAGACCCAGAGAAAGATAAGCTTGTAGCCACAGATGCGAGTAAGATAGCTACAGGTGCAGTGCTCATGCAAGAAGAGCGTGTGGTAGCATATGATTCCAGGAAGATGAACGATGCCGAAATGCGCTACCCGACGCACGATCAAGAATTGCTTGCCGTTGTCAGGGCATTAAGAATTTGGAGGCACTATCTTTTGGGAAGGAAGTTCCAATTGGATACAGACCATCAGAGCCTCCAGTATGTATTCACGCAACCACACCTCAACTTGAGGCAGAGAAGGTGGATGGAGTTCCTTGAAGAGTATGACTTTGATATAGTCTACAAGCCAGGGAAGCTCAATGTGGTAGCGGATGCGCTTTCAAGGCATCCCCTGACAACTAGGGTGCATTGCAATGCAATTTCGACGCTCTCCAGCGACTTTGGTAAGAAGATTGAAGAGTCCTTGCCAACGGATGTGGATTCCAGGGAAGTATGGGCAAGCCTCTCTAGGGAGGCTAGAACAGATAAGGAGCGGGAAGCCTTCAAACATTATAAGAAGGAAGGCAACCTGTTATACCATAAGAACAAGTTGTGCGTACCCGAATCATCAGGTGTAAGGAAATTGATCCTCCATGACACGCACAACAGTCCAATAGCTGGCCATGCGGGATTCATGAAGACATATTTCAAAGTGCGCAGCAGCTATTATTGGCCAGGAATGAAGAAGCAGGTAGCTCGCTACATCAAGGAATGTCAGCTATGTCAGCAGACGAAGGCAGAGCAACTTCGAATTCCAGGGGCATTAGAGCCATTAGCGGTGCCAAACGCTAAGTGGGAGGTCATCAGCATGGACTTCATCACAGGGCTTCCAAGGACAGTAAGAGGGAAGGATGCCTTGATGGTAGTGGTCGATAAGTTGTCGAAGATGGCACATTTTGTGCCTTGCAGGACCACAGACACCGCTATGGATACAGCAAAGCTCTTTACCAAAGAGATCTTCAGGCTTCATGGCATGCCAAGGGAGATTATCTCCGACAGGGATCCGAAGTTTATGAGTGCCTTTTGGCAAGACCTCTTTGCGACCATTCAGACGAAGCTATCTATGAGCACAGCGTACCATCCTCAGACGGATGGCCAAACGGAGCGGACCAACAGGATTTTGGAGGACATGCTACGAAACTACGTCTGGAACAAGCAAGGTATGTGGGAAGAATTTATTCACTTGGTGGAGTTTGCCAACAATAGCACCAAGCAAGAATCATCCCAAATATCGCCGTTTATGATCAATTACGGCTATCAATGCCTAACTCCAGACACTTGGTACAACCCCGTGTCAAAAGTAGAAGTTTCGCAGTAGATGTTGTCCGACATGCAGCAGCTCGTGGAAGAAGTGCGAGGGTATCTCCTAGCAGCAAGGACTCGTCAAAAGAGCATCGCCGACAAGCATCGCACATCCAGAGAGTTCCAAGTTGGAGATGATGTATGGCTCAAGATCAAGGTGAAGCAGGCAAAGCTCCGCATCGGCAATTGTAAGAAGCTTGCTCCGAGGTGGGCTGAACCTTTCAAAATAGTCAAGAGAATAGGAAATCAATCCTACAGATTGGACCTACCAGCACACCTAAAGATTCATAAGGTCTTCCACGTGAGTTTGTTGAAGAAGCACACTCCAAACCCAGACGAAGTCTTGGATACTCCAACGTTGTTGGAAATGACGGAGGAGCAGCTGGAAGTAATCCCAGAATTGATTCTTGATAAAGCCTTCAAGAAAACAAGGAGATCAGAGTTTCTCCAATACTTGGTCAAGTGGAAACACTTGCCAGTGGAAGACGCGACATGGGTACTTAAGAAGGATCTAGTAAAGCAGTACCCACAGTTCATGGAGCAATGGGACGGCAAGGTCATCTCCGAAGAAATCGGCTCAGGCATGTCGATTTGTGTAGATTAATTCTATGTGTAGTTAAGATTAATCTACGCATGCAACCTATGCTAGGTATGGGCCGCATGCGTTGTTACCGATGATGAGACCACTACGGTGATCTCTAGGGCATGGTGTAATGTCAATGTAGGCATGACCACGTTTCCGCTTGGACGAGTGGAAGGTAGATTAGAAAGTCTACTTCTGTCCCACGGAAGTAGACGACCCCGAGAGAAAGGAGGTCATTGAGGAATGCATTGATAGGAAAGGCACCTTTAGCCCCATATATGCTTTGATAGGAGGAATCTATCCTTCACGCCCCATATACGGGAAGGATATCCTCCACGCTGGGCAACTAGAGGTGTAGGCATGAGCGGCATATAGGCATGATAGGACGCTGTCTCCACGGCCACGATGGAAGAATCATCCACTTCCTATGCCGGGAGATTAGCCATGCATTCATGTAGATAGGTGGGGTGGTCACTATATAACCAAAATTTTATTAATAAATAAATGGTACTAACATAGTGTCGACCTGCAGGCCAATAGAGTGCTCCGGAGGGCAAGGAGGTCGAGCTACGAAGACTTGCAACACAAATTTTTGTTGGAATGTGTTGCAAGGAATGAAGAGTACCTCGAACGTTGATTTAAAATTTTGATAAACTAAATTGTCGTGATAAGTGAAGTACCTAGTAACTTGTTTTAATGATGTTATGAATTGATAAGTTATTTCATAATATAATGGCGTAATAATGTTCAAAAAAAAAAAAATATTACCTTAAGGTAATCTTAATAAATGTGTAAGTATTATAGTAGTATATCGTATGTATCAGGTTGATTGCAGGTTAGGAAGATCCCAAGGTGGGGAGACCCACGATGCTGCGGACATCACCATTTCAAGGTGGGGAGAATGTGACGTTCAAAGACAAAGATACGGCCCCGGGGCGTATCGCATCTTGCCGCCACACGCCGCATTAACGCCATCGATTGGCGTGGCCCGGCGTGTAGCAGTGTGGGTACCCCTAGGGGCAACTTGCTAGGTATGTGCCAGGGTATTTTTTAGTGGCCCCGGCGGGCCAGTTGGCCACACATTCACATATTTCGTAAAATAGTCGGCCACGCCTGAGTAGGATGCATTCTCACCATGACTAAAGGGTGGTGGCCAGTTCAAAGCACCATTTCATTAAATTCACTTCATAAGTGGCCAATTTGATATTTGCCAAATCTTCAAACCCGTATGGCGTGGCCATTCCAAAATGTTATGTGCACTAGCAACTTGTTGTGGTGGCCATTTAAACCATGGAATAATTTTATATTTTAAGGGCTATGGCCAAGCTCTATATTGGCCAAGAATAGGGACATAATTTTGCCACTTGTAGGGGGCTGAAATCTATTTGAGTTTAGCCCTAAAATTCTAAAAGCAATCTAATAATATAGTATTCCGTTTTTCTTCGGCCCTCTCTTTTTTTTTTTTTTTTTTTTTATAATTTGCAATTTGCATCCCAAATTTGTTCTTCGTCATCTAGCCCGAATATGCTCTTCATCGCCCCAACTCAAATCAAGGTTAGTTTCCATTCACCAAGTACCTGCATTAAGTCTTTGGGTGAGACATGTCCTACCAAATCCATCTGCGCTTCTGCCTAAATTCAACATGTTTAGAACATTCAAATGATCTTATAATAATCTTAGTTAGAGAAGTGTAGAATCTTAGTTAAAGAAGTGTAGCATGTATTTGTCTGTAACATAAAACATCATAGAAACTAGATATCATCCTAGTGACGTGGCTATCATCTTTACATTTTTGATGTATGGATGTGGCCAATTCAAATTCTTGGAAAAAAAATAGTTTCATGATTTCGCCATTTAAGTTACAACCTTTTGCTATAATGATTTGGAAAAGGGCCAGACCAAACTACGCTTAGCAAATTATTTAAGGTAAGTAGTGGCCAATATTTTACGCCCCGCCAAATATGTAAAGAGGTTAAAAAATACCCTGGTATGTGCATTTATTATTAATGTGCACATTTACCAATGTGCACATTTATTAGGGTGCACACCTTTCCATGTGGGCACATTTTGCCACCTAGCCATTAAAGGCAAGTGGGCCCATTCCCAATTATCCCACATGCCTAAAGGGATAATTGGAAACCCTAGCCCTAACCCTTGTCTATTTAGGAGGAGAAACCCTAACTTGCCCATTTTTCGTTCCTAGGGTTTTAGAGCTCTGTTTTGGCTGGTCCAAGAGCCAAAACCGCTCCCAGACTCTGTCTGAGCGAATTGCACCATTAGTTTCCCTTGATTCGAGCAGTTCAGCAGGATGGTCGAACTCAGGTCAGGAGGAGCAACTCAAGGATCAGGTATTTAGGCAATTTAATAGCTTAAACCCTCTTCCAGTCATAGAATCAGTAGGTTTAGCCTATTAAATTGCCCATAGCAGCCCTTTAGATCTCAAGATACCAGACTCTAACTAAAGAACCTAACTCTATGATATAGATTAGATCTAGTTCTTTAGTTCTTCTGTGATGTATATGGATGATGTATCTCTATGAACTCCTTGTATTGGGAAGGGGGGTAGAGACCTAAAGCTTGGTAGTAGATGCTCCTAGATTAGCCTCTCTAGCACACTGTAGATTCGGCCTGTGTACAAGAACCACACCTGGTTGTGGATGAAGGGGCCAGACTGGCTAAGAAGGAGGTTCGTGTTCTGACTCTTGAACGATCCCTCTGGTGTGTAAGGCCTACCAAGGATCATTGTGACTAGGTCTAATGGCTTACCACTGAGTGCGGGTAAGGCATGGGCTCGACACCCGTGAAGTGGTGTACACTTTCCAGTGGGTTCAGTCGAATAAGGGCAGTGGCCCTCTAGTCACCTTGAGTCAGCATGTAGATCTCTGGAGGGAGTGATCCCTACCTGCCCCATCGGAACTGGGGAGATGCAACCCAGGAATAGCCCTTTTGGCTATGCATCCGGCGGGCTACAGTCAGGTCCCAACACTTTTCAGCCTACTCTGCAAAGTGTGCACATGAGGGGCGGATGGAGTGCACAACCCTATGCCATGTTCTTATGCCATGAATTCGGTCTGCAATGAACTCTGGAGACCCAAGCCGTCAGTCATTCCTTCGAGTCTGAGCCTTGGGTAGGACCCCTATGTATGATGCTGATCATTGTCTATGCAGATGTTGATGCACCACCCTTCGAGGTGGATATGTGATTATATTGTATACTGACATGTATGTTTACGCTTCCACAGCTAGGTAGGCCCTGAGGGAGACAGGGTGAAATGACCCCTTCACTCTTCCCACTGGGACTCGTTACGGGTGCAGTGATATGTGGAGGGCCCTGTATCAGTATGGAGCTGGTATGGGGGATGAACTCCTGTTTGTATACGGTGAGTGCACCGTATACGATTAGGGGACGTCACATTGGTTCTGTAGCATCCATGCAGTGAATGCCGCCATATCTAAGCTCCCGAATTGTATGAAGTCCTTTGAGGTTGGATCAGGGATGAGCGCTCTTGCAGCAGTCGAAAAAACCTTTAGAGTGAAAGGTATCTCGGGTACGGCCATGATTCAAATTTATGGGGGACTGCGAGAGAGACAGAAGGAAATTTTGGGGAAAAGGGACCGGCGAATGAGGGATGTGACTGTTGAGAAGATCGAGGTTGGATTATGGGAATGATCTAAAGATGGGATGGAAGAGAGAAGTGACTGGCAGTTGATCTGCCAGAACCTTACCTGGGGTTCAAGAAACCCTAGTTAGCGCTTAGTCGAGCGCCCCGCCTACCGCCTCCTCCTTCCACAACCCCAAGCCCACTACACTAATTGATTCTCTGCCCCAGCTGATCATTCTGGTCATGTTCTTTTTCCTGCATCATTATAGTGCAGTAAGCTTTTATGAAGAGATTGAAGAGATGATGTTATTGTGGACGTGTTTAGTATCGGAATTTTTATTTTTATTTTTTTTGTGGAAACTTTTTGTTTTGGTGTGTTATGGAATTTGTGCTATATTTGATGGATTATATATTATTCATGAACTTGACATTGTTTTTTGATTTTTTTTTTTCAAACAAAAAAAACAACATCTCTTATAACACACCAAAACAAAAAGTTACAATTAACACAAACTACCATTAATTGTCATATAACTACCATTAATATTAATTAATACAAACTATTATATCCAACACATTTAAATTAAAATCCCCTGAAACCCCCTTTGGTTTGGGTGCATATTCACACAGGCGTGGACTTCGGGTATCGAAAGCTATCGGATGGGCATATTTGTCTTTTATTCTGTGATCTAGACCGTAGATCCTCATTTGTGGAGTATGCTTCTACAAGTTTTGATATACTGTATAACGAGGTTTGTGAAATACTATAAGGTTTGAGGCAATGTAGTAAATGATTCATTTTGTACATATTATTATGCGATTTTAGGGGCTTTCTTTGCCCTATGCCATCCCCGTTGTGAATATGCATCCAAACCAAAGGGGGTTTCAGGGGGATTTTAATTTAAATGTGTTGGATTTAATAGTTTTGTTAATTAATGTTAATGGTAGTTATGTGTTGATTGTTATATTAAAAAAATTTGGGCCCTTTGGGCCCTAACAAAACCAAATATATGTAAACATAGGTAATCAAAGTAGAGGCAAATTAGCCCAAAAGTGCATACATTGGTCTATATCCAAACAGAAATTCAAAAAATACTGTTAGTCCTGTGCCTCCTGGTACAGGACTATTCATGCATACGACAGACCAGGTCAAGCTCAAGGATCCTCAGTCAGCCACGGGTCAGACATCCAAGGCTCCGCAGAAGACCAAGCACAGACCACGCATCAAAGCCCGTGGTTGCCAACAAGAGGCGCCGGCCAGACAAGTGACGGCCCGCCACCGCCACCAGCGCCGGCGTGATTCTAGGCACTTCAAGAGGCACCGCCAACATTTCAAGAATCAGGCCTCCTTCCAGAGCGCACGAGAGATCGGTCGAGTGTCTATATTGGGCCCAAGGCCATTGTACTATATATATGAGTAGAGTTAGCACATAAGTTTTTTAGATGAGTTTCGAGTCTTGTCTCCTTTCAGTTTTCTCTCTATTCGCGAGAGCTCATGTATTTTCATCATTGATATCAAAGGAAGCTTATCATCTTTCTCTCATTTGTTACGTTTTCTTCTTTTTCTTCTCTTCTTGCAAATCCCGGCGTGACATAGTCCCCGGACTCTCTGTTAGATCCACGGGTCCTCACAGAGGGCTGTCTTCCGAGTTCCGAACCTGGACCCCAAACACATGCCGCCGGTCGAGTGCGATTTTATCCTACTTTCTTCGCCGCCATGCGCCATGTCCGTAATTTCACGCTTTTAAGAACTCCTTTCTCAGGCGGCCTCTCGCTTGGGCGCCATCGGCGTCGAAACCGTTGGCGACATGTATGGATCGCTTATGACATAGAGGGAGGCCATCTTCGGTCTAGGGCTCGATCCCACCCACCCACCCGTGTCGGTCTGCCCCGGGTTCCCGCCCCAAAGCGTGCAAACATTGCTCACAACCTCGGTCTCCTCATCACTATCGGGAGCCTTTATCGCTCAACCTTCTCAACCGTACTTTCACACCCCCAACATGCCTACATCCATCATTCTTCGGGCCATACGCCTCTTCCTTCGCAACCATCATCTCCCCGTGGGGCACGGCTATCCACATGTCTCCCTTTGGCGCCTACCCAGAATATCCTTTCCCACGTTTCCCACCGCTCTTCCGTTTACAACCTTATAGATCTCAAAACTAATGCTCCAGCCTACAGTTTTCTCAACCGCAGCCACCCCTTCATCGTGGTCCGCCGTGCACAATGCCACATCCACCTCAACCTCAATATCCTCACTATCTTGTTCTCGTCTCCACCCAAAGACTTTCACATCTACCTTTCGGACTAAAGGAACCGACTTATCCCACCTTTGGCAACACGAAAAGGCAAACCGTTAGACCAAAGTGCTCAGTGCCCACATGGAAGAATTTGAGGCTCTAGTCGTCCTAAATGGTCACGCCAGAACCTCAACTGGAAATTCCACATCTTTTTCCACCACCACCAAGGTGGTTCTCCCCTCATCAATGGCTCATGTCCAACAAAAGCCATTGGAAACAAGATCGGTCCGAAATGCGATCGCTTTTCGTCTCTCATTACGGGACCACGGGATGATGATCAACTTCATCTCAAGCAACTCAATGAACTTCAACAAGAGCCCACGGAGTCCGCAGGGACTTTGCGGATCGACTTCACATTCTCGCTAAGTAAGCTCAAGGAGTACCCTACACGCAGCAGATTTTGGTCCGTTTCTCCAAGGACTTCCTCCCGCTTATTCGACTCATGATCAATACGGCCCAAAAACTTTGGAGCAAGCTATCGACCTTGTCAATCACTCGTCAATGTTTCCTCCCCAGGCGTGGCTCTTCAAGAGCTCCCGCTCATTCCACCCGCCATGGTTCCACAAACGGCCGTTTCAGCCTCAACACGCTTAATCCACAAAAGCAGTCAAATGGTGCCATATTTGCAAATACCAAGGCCATTTGGCCAATGAGTGCAACTCCACCAATGGCCCGCCTCATTGCAAGCTTATGCAACATGTGCAATCATGCTACGGAAGAGTGCACTCGCGACTCATCCCACACCGTTCCGCAACAAAATGGTTTATCAAGTGCAAACCACACCTCAGAACAATCGCGACTATCGCAGCCCACCTCTTCAAAAGGTGCAGCCCACGCAACTCTATCGCCAAGAATGGGACCAACCACGGGATCCAACCAACGCCCTCCTTTTGATCCTTCTAAAGCTCAGTGTTGTTATCACCGCCAAGAATGGGGTCATACCACCCGCGCGGTCCTCAACTTCCACAAGTTCGTGCAACGCTTCCCCGCACAAATCAGACCACATCGGTCCGCCTCACGGCTTACCAACTCTGGCTCGCTAATGGCAAACAAGGCCCGCGACCAGTTCTTAAGAAGCCACCAAGAGCGCCAAGAATCACGCTTATCAACCAGCCCAAAGAAATCAACCTCACTGGATCAACAAGCCCAAGAGGAAATTTTTCGTGCACTTAATCCTCCGTCCACCACAAATTGGGTTGGTTTAGTTTCACGCCGCATCAAGGCATCACGCCCCTTGACTATTATTGAGAAGGGCACGAACCCGCCTTTGCAGTTGACACCATTCCTCATGAGACGAAAAAAAGGTTCACTTTGCACCCGACTTGAAAAGCTCATGCCACATGTCATGCCCAAAGTTCGCCAAAGCATTTTGAACCTCATGCAAGCTGCTGAAGGCCGCACATTGGCAAATGTTCATGCCACCACTAGAGCTCAACAAAGACAAGATACCCCTTCAACATCTCAACCTCCACGCTCTCAGACATATCCCAATATTGCAGCCGAGGTTGACTTACTCAAAGAAGTTGCTGCTTCCCTGCCACGCACTCCCGCACCAGTGGAACCAGCAGATCCTTTTTCTCATGTACCTCTCGAACTCCAAGAGGAGCTCGCCAAGATCAAAATTCCTTTAAGCTTGGCAACCATTTTAAAAACTCGCCTCGCTCTCAAGGACCAGTTACCACCCCCAACCTGCTTTTTAGTTGGGGCTGTGGCTACCTCTACACCCACGGTCCATGCCACGGTGGGAAATCAGCAAGTCAACCATGTTCAAATCGATGGAGGTAGCGCAGTCAATCTCATCACGGATAAACTCCGCAAACAAATGGGCATCACACAACTCTTTCGTGCCCCATATGACATCAAATTGGCTAATGGCCATATCACGAGACCTCAAGGCCACACCTATTCTTCACATCAACATTGGTGATCTCCGCTTCCCATGGAATTTGAGTTTGGAAAGCCGGGCGAAGATCCGTGTGACTATGAAATGCTGGTAGGCGCACCTTTTCTCCGCCGTGCAAAGAGTATCCATTATCGGGCCACGGACCGCTTAGTCATCACCGATGGTCATCTCAATGCCACCATGGACTTGCAAACAAGGTGTGATCATTTCTGTTGACAATGCGGAACCCTCTCTCGCATAATCGATTCTCAAGAAGCTCGTAATATTTATCGTTCGTGCTCCACCTGGCGAGTATGCCTCTCTCGGGCCATCCTACCCCGAATATGTCGATCCTTGGGGAGAAATGACTTTGATCGTGACCAGGCCGTGGCTGCCTTGCTTGACCCCTACCCGCTCCTTTGCAATCAATCCAACGCTGCTGATCACTTTTCGATGCTGAACACCCCGCAACTCCCCGCTGATGTACACGCCTGCCATGAAGCAACCTCGCTAGATGAAACCGAGCAACCTCTTTTTCACCACTAAAAGTGCCACGATCCGTTATGCTCCAACCTCCCGCACACATTGTCCAGGATAATGAAGTAATACCCCATATTCAGACTCTCAAGTCGAGATTGTGGACGTTGGCAACAATCAACCGGTCCGCATTGCCGCAAATCTTCCGCCTCCTTATCGTAACAGGGCCAAGCCGCTCAAAAAATTCAAACACATTTTCACCGGAGTTACAAAGATCTTCGGGAATCAACAAAAGCTTGGGGAACTCACCATTCCTACCAAATCTGATGCACGACCAGTGTAGCAACGACAAGACATGTGCTCAACCCTAATTACCGCGGATCGCCAAGGCGGAAATTGACAAACTCCTTGCCGCAGGTTTGATCTATGAGGTCAAACATTCTCAATGGGTGAGCCCCATCGCCATTGCCCTTAAGCACAATGGTAAGATCCGCCTGCGGTGGACTATCTGAAACTCAATCAAAGCCACTGAAGCGTGATCATTTTCCACTTCCCTTCACGCATCAAGTTTCGAAGAAGTGGCCGGACATGAGATGTACCCTTTATGGATGGTTTTTCCGGCTACAATCGATCTCCATCAAAGACTCGATCAACTCAAGACCACTTTCACCACCCCCGCGGGGCACTTTTGCCTACAAGGTGGTTCCTTTTGGATTATCCAACTCTCCTTCAACATTTCAACGATCATGCTCTCGCTTTTTTTCATGATTTCATGAAGGAAAATCCCTTCTTGCAAATTTTTCAAGATGACTTCTCCGGGCCACAGTTCCATGGCTGACCATTTGATAAATTGGAACTCGCCTTCCAGAAATGTGATGAGTCCCGCATTAGTCTCAATCCTCGAAATGCACCTTTAAGCGCCACTTCGTGTTCTCGTTAGGCCATGTTGTCGCAAGAAAGCAGAATCACCACCGATCCCGCCAAAATCGCTTGTGTGCTCAAGGCTCAAGCACCAGCCAATATCAAGGAGACACGCTTTTCCCTCGGGAAAGGTCAATTATTACTCCACCTTCATACCGGATCGGCAGCCATTGCGCATCCCATTCATAAACTCACGGTGACTTAATCCACTGGGCTTGAATTCCCGTGCTGAAGTCGCTTCCCCAATTTGAAGCTTTTGCTTACTCAGCACCGGTTCTTGTTCCTCCTCAATGGGACAAGCCCTTTCACGCTCATGTCGATGTCTCGCGTTTGCTATTGAGCCGTTCTTTTCAAGAATATGATGCGCGACACCGACAAACCAAATCGCCACGCCAAATTTAAAACTCACTCTCGGCTGAAAGAACTATTCGCTTACCTGAGCGTGAAGCTTTGGGTCTCATTTTCTCGCGGTCCAACGCCTCACATTACCTTTTGGGCAGTCAAATCAAGTTCTTTGTGGACCACCAAGCACTCCTCTATTTGATCAACAAGTCCACGCTTCACGGCCGCATTGCTCGTTGGGTCCTTCTTCTCCAAGAATTTGTCCTTTTGAAATCGCTCATAAGGTCGGGCAAATCTCATGTTGTTCCGGATTATCTTTCACGCATCCACACGATGATCCCCAAGAAACCGGGTCTCAGACGCCTTTCCCCGATGCTCAACTTTTTAGTCACGGCAACACCACATTGGTTCCATGATTTTCAGCAAGACCTCCTCACGTGTGCTCTTCCACCGTAAGATGAGACGCCTTCTCCCCGCCAAGTTTACAATCCTGCCGCCATCAATTTTCTCCGAGAGGTCCGCGGACTACACCATGGTTGCCGGACATCTCTACAAAAAGGGTAAGGACACCATCCTTCGACGCCGTGGTTCTACCTCATGAAGTTCCGTGACATTGTTCGAGAAGCTCATCAAGGGCCGGTGGTGGTCATTTTCATGGTGACACCACTCAAGACGCGAAAAATCCTTCTAGCCGGGTATTATTGGCCCACGCCTTCAAAGATGCTCACGCCCACGCCAAGACGCGTGACGCTTGGGCCGGTGGGACGCCCCCACGCCCGCGGACGCTTTCCTTGACGCCGGCCGCCACGCCACTTCCCTTCAAAGAAATGGGGAATGGACTTTGTGGGACCTATAGATCCTCCCCGCTGCACACTCGTGTCTCGATACATTCTGGTTCTCACCGACCACGCCACCAAATGGGCGGAAGCTTGTGCACTTCCGCATAACACCGCAGCTAGCACGCTAGAGTCCTCTATCAACAAATTATCACGCTGATTCGGCCGCCTCTACCTGAGCTGGTCAAGGACCGGTGTTCATTTCATCAATCATACTATCAAGGAGCCGACGGATTATCTCCTCGATACATCATCACAAGAGCACACCTTACTATCCTCAAGGCAATGGGTTGGCGTAGCACCAACAAAACTCGGGTCACCATTCTCAAGAAAAATTTGTGACGCTTTCCCGCAGATTGGCGCACAAAACTTCCCATCGTTTTTTGGGCCTACAATACTTGTTTCAAGATTGCTACCTGGTCACACTCCTTTTAAATTGGTTTATGGTCGAAGCTCTCATGCCGCTTGAATACATCCTTCCAACACTCCGCTTTCAACCGGCACGCCATAATCCACCGCCAGACTCAAAGAACGGGTCTATCAATTAGAACAGCTTGGATGAACTTCAAGGATGCTTATATTCGTGTTCTTCATGGACAACAGCTTGCAAAAATCTTTACATGACAAACGCTTGAAGACAAAAACATTCAAAGAAGGAGATTTGGTTCTTCTTTATGATTCCGTGTACAAAAATTTTCCTGTAAACTCAAGTTTCGCTATTTGGCCCTTATCAAATTGTTCAAGTGGTTAGACCAAGCGCTTTTCCAACTAGCCGAAGTTAGATGGCACTCCATTACCTACATTGGTTAATGGTTTTCGCCTCAAAGCATTTCATCACACGTAAAAGTGAACATCAACACACAGACAATTCAAGAAGCAAACACCACGTAAAGTGACTAGAAAGGCGTGATATTATATTATAGTGGAGATTTTTTTACAAAATGTGGGCGCAATTTCAAATTTATTTCCGCTTATGGGCACCGCCTATATACAAAAACGGGCTCAGAGCCCTATCTACTAAGTCCTAAGAGGGAAAACCCCCTACTCCGGTTCTGGAGCAGAGGTGATGCGAGGAGATGGTAGAGGTTCCGCCCCGATCCCGTGAAGGTGCGTAACCACCTCCATCCCGTTGGTCTTCGGCCGGATGTTCAGCCATCCCGCACACCACCGCCCATTCAATGCCACCTGCTGTGGCGCCGAGATCCGCATAATTCATCTTGCAAGTGATCCACTCCCCGACAGCTTAGTGGGCATCGTGCGCTTCGCTCAAGCGCCAGAAGAAGCCATACCGAGCGCCATCGATGCCTTCGCCTTCCTGGTTCGCCTTTATAGCCCACCGAGGAACTCCTTGTCGACGTGGACCAATCACACAAATCGCCAACGCGGTTTGCAATGCAAGGCTGTTTCTAAATGAGAATCTTTTCTCCGCCGCATATCTAGCCATGGTACCTTCCGACACATTCCTTTTAATGATATCCCACTTCGAAGTTGCCAAAGATTGAATGCCATTCCTTCTTTTCACCGCCGAACATTAATGGGTGTCCTTTGCCATCCGTCACATCCCGATCTTTCTTTCACGCCTCATCCTCACCGCTCATTGCTTCTCCTTACGCTTTTGGGACTTAGCCAAATTTTTGCCTCTCAATACCCTTCTTGGCATCTTTTTGACACCTGCACCATCAACGGTTCCAGCTTCGTGACTCTTCATACCTCTTCTTCCAGCCAGCGCCTCTAAAACAAACCTTTCGCTCCTCTCAGGCTTTGTCCTCCTCGGGCTCGACTTTCGCTCTTCCGCTTCTTTGCATCCTCTTCGTTTCGCACATCATTCCCATGGCTGCCCCAAGATTTTCTACACTTCAAGCTACCGCTTCCCAAGGATCCGCCCTTTTTGCATCTCAGATCCTTCTTTGACGCCTTCACTTTCCCGTGAAGCCCTTGTTGGCCCAAATAAAGAAGTCAACGAACGACCACCAAATTTTTACTTAATTTCTCTCAAATGGAACTTCCGCTCCAAATCCCGACTCGCTTGAAGGCCCATCGCCAATATCGCACAACCAAGCAAGGTTACACCATCGCGGGTCGATGGCACCACTATTTCGCTGACTCAACATTTGATTTCTGAGGTATTTCATATATCCCTTGCACACCCCTTTGTGTATCATGGTTCCGCTATACAGATCTCGATGTCACAGAGTTTGGTGCACCCGCTATCATGCCAATGTCCATCGCCCCGACCAATATCGACAAGCCTCAATTAAACCTTTGTTAAATTTCTCAGGGCGGAAATTCCTTGGGGTATTCTATCAAGAACACCCATATCAATAAGCCTTTCTATAACCTGGTCCTCATCGCTACACACTCCAAACACTACATAGATTGGCCCCAAATGATGTTCTATCGTTTTCTCCAAGAAATGGACCGCCTCGGGGGTACCACTTCCATTTCTGAAGTTTTTCGTGGGAGGCCACTTTCAAGCCCTCATCCGGCCATTACTTCCCTCCCACACCACCAAATTCTCATAATTCCACCACCTCGGGCCCCTTCCAATCACTCACCAAGTTGGCACTTCACGCCTGCCTTCCACCGGGTCATGTCCATGGGGCCACACCCATGTCACCGCCTCCTCCTCCGCCACACCATCCACTTCACACCATTTTTCCCAAACATCCCAAACCGTGCAAAAGAAGTTTTCCACCACCACAACACCCTCGCTGGGCTTGTTGTATCAAGATCGCCAGGATGCCTGCCGGGCCGCCTCAAGTTACAAGAATCCCAAGACGCTCTTATGAGCTGGGTTCAACGCACTAGAGGCCTCTCCGAGGCGAGACACCAGACCTTTCAAGCCGCGAATCGCCTAAGTTGCAAACTTTGAGGCCAACCAAGACAAGCATGAAGCTCTCTTTACGTGCTCATGCAGATCTCAAAAGTACACAAGCTCAAGTCGCCCAACTCTCAGACAACAGCTCACCAAATAGAAATTCAGACTTTTTATTGGAGCACAACAAGTCCAAAGCCGCCTCCCGAAAGTACCAAGGACGCAGATATTGCTAAACTCAATGCCTTGTAATTCAACAGGTGAAAATTTCAGCACTCAAGTTCAAAAATCTTTTCAGCCCGACGCTCAAGTCGCCTCCTTCTTTGCTCCAATTTTCTTATTGCACTCTCAAACCACCCTCTTCAAGATCACCTTTACAGAGGTGCGTAAAACGTAAGATACCGGATGACGCCGGAGATTGCCGGCTTCGGCCTCAATACACCGGGAAATCTTCCCTCCCAGTCAACACTTTCGAACGGGTCCCGGACCGGGCCACCGCCGCCGAAAGGGACAACCGGATCCGCGGATCTTGAACAACAACCGCAGCAGTTATTCGGGTCACTGATGAGGCTCAAGCAAAACTTGACGCCATACCGCCATTCTTCATAGAATGCCCGCTGACTTCCCGCCCTCCCCGCTATCACGATTATGTGGTTGCTCGACGCCACCTCTTCCTTTCGGGTGGCATACCGATGGCCCCGCGGGATATTCCCTCGAGCAAAGGCAAGATTTTCTTCGGATTTGGCCGTAACTCTCCATTGAAGACAAAGGGTTGTGCCGCGGCCCTTTGTCGCCTTTTGATCTCATACACCGCGTACGATCCGCACTTTATCACCTTCAGAGTGGTTCAGCCCATGGCTTACATATTTCATGATTTCTATCCGGGTGATACAATGTGAACACTTTGGAAATGGGCCACGCCAAATTTTTCTGTGGTGACCCCTAATCGGCAATGGGTGCTTCGTGATAACAATCCATATCTTCGCGGATCCCGCCGACTCCAAACTCTTCATCGAGTACATGCCCGAGCTTGCCAATCATTTATCTCTCGGGCAAGCGGAAGGCCGCGAACAAATCGAAGTATCTAGGACATCCGAGGATCTTCCCTATGCACAAATTTATATGCAAAGACTGCTCTGTTACAACCGCCACAAGCTCGTGGATAGCAAGACGGCCCCCACGGATGGATAGCCCTCCTGGCCAACTCTCTCCGCTTTCTTTGGGATCGCGGTGTCGCAAAGCTTTGATCCGCATCTTGTCACCAATTCAGTGGAGACCGGCCAAGAACCCACGCCCCACCGCATGGTTCCTTCTCCCTATGCTTCCTCGGGGTGCACTTCCACGCCCTGTGTTCCCGGGACCTGATTGGCGCTTCTTCCTTTTTGGACCAAGGTCATGGATGGTCATGCAGCCGGACACCACCCAGATCTCGACGATCTCCTGCGGGGATCCACGCTTTGTTCGGGCCACATTGGGAAGAAGGTGCCACACCGACAACACCACCAATTGATCTACATTGCTAATGAGCTGGTTATAAACGCCCGCTCGGATGCGCTTCATGGTCTCAACACCTTCTTGCACGCCTCCACCTCACTCGCCGATCCTTCTGGGTCTATCATCTTCGCCGTGATTTTGCGCCGCCCTCAAATGCATTTTGTAAGCTCCTTTAAATCGGCAAATGGCCCCATTTTTCATCGTAATCCAAATGCTGCCGCAGTCGCCTTTGGCCTTCGCACCTGGCTCCTCATGGAATGTCGCATATTTCCTCGTGACGCCCACGCCGCCTCTTTGAAGACATGGTCCGGCCGCTTTTTATTGATGCCGATCCCGCCCTTGGCCAAAAACACCTCGCTCTTCAATCACGCCGTGATCTCATAAGCCAGCCATCATATACCTGGCCTCACCCCCGTGGAGGATCACTTTCGACAGATGGCTTCCCCGCCTCAAACGCCTCCTTTCTTCACTCGGTGTCGCTTATGGGGAGTGTTAGTCCCTGCGCCTCCTCGGCACAGACTATTCATGCATACGCATGCACAAAGTCAAGCTCATTAAGGGATCCTCACCACGCGTCACATCCAAGGCTCCTGCCAGAGCACTGGGCAGCAGACCACGTACCAAAGCCCGCGGGTCGTTGGAATAAGAGGCGCCGTATTAAGTGACTACCGCCACCGCCCGCGGCCGCTGTTTCCAAGGTGATTCTAGGCACTTCAAGAGGCACCGCCAACATTCCTAGCAATACGTAACTTGTGAGTCAGGCATTAGTCTCAATCCACGATACTTTAAAATCGCTTGTGGTGATACGTGTTGAGCCATGTTACCGTGAAGCCGGCGAGGTCTCCGCTGATCTGCCCAAAATCGGTTATTGTGCTCAAGGCTCAAGCACCGGTGACCAATATCAGAGACACGCTCTTTCCTGGGAAGGTCGGTGACCTCCACGCTTCATACTGGACTGGCCATTCGAGATCCATTCTGTAAACTCACGAATTTGGCTGGTCCTGGGCCGGAATTCCAGAGTACACTTTCTTCGAGCACAGTTCTTGTTTCCTCCTCAATGGGACGAGCCCTGCATTCAAAATAGCCGATGTCTACGGCGTTTTTGCTATTGGGCTCTTTCTCAAAAGAATATGATCGCACGCGGCAAACCAAATCGCTTCGCCGGCCGAAAACTCACTTGGCGCAACTATTACTGCCACCCGGGCGTGAAGCTTTGGGTCTCATTTTACGTATCAGCTGGCGAAGTCTCATTACACCCTTTAGGCGGTCGTGCAAGTTCTTTGTGGACCGCAAGCACTCCTCTATTTGATCAACAAGTCCAGCCCACGGGCGCGTACTTTCGTTGCAGGTCCTTCTTCTCCCGAATTTGCTCCTTTTGAAATGCGTTCATAAAGGTGGCAAATCTCATGTTGTTCGGATTATCTTTCGCATCCACACGATGATGATCCATGGCCCGGGGTCTCGAGGCGCTAACTCTCGATGCTTTCGGCTCTTTTTAGTCACGGCAACACCACATTGGTTCCCGCGATTTTCGGCCAGTACCTCCTCGCGGTGCTCTTCCACGGAAAGATGAGGCGGCTCTCTCACGCGGCGGCAATCCACGTCGCCATCAATTTCTCAGGAAGGTCAGGTACTACACCATGGTTTGCGGACATCTCTACAAAAGGGTGAGACACACCATCCTTCGGTATTGTGTGTTCCTACCTCATGGTTCCGGACATTGTTCGGCTCATCAAGAGGCTCGGTGGTGGTCATTTTCATGGTGACACCGCGTATCCAAAATCCTTCTAGCCGCATTATTGGCCCACGCTCTTCAAAGATGCTCACGCCACGCCCATACGTGTAGTGACGCTTTCGGCCCGGTGGGGCCTTCACGCCCGTGGCGGCTCTTCCTTCCTTTGCGCCCGGTAATACGCCACTTCAGCAAATGGGAATGGACTTTTGTGGGACCTATAGATCCTCTGCTTGGCACCAATTCGCGTCTCGATACATTCCCAGTTCTCCGACTCACGCCACCAAATGGGGAAGTTGTGCACTTCAGGAAACACCGCAGCAAGCATGCTAGAGTCCTCTATCAACAAATTATCACGCTGATTCTATTGGCTGGGCACGGGTTGGCAGTGGTGTTCATTTCATCAATCATACTATCAAGGGAGCCGACGGATTATCTCTACGATACATCATCACAAGAGCACACCTTACTATCCTCAAGGCAATGGGTTGGCGCAAAGCACCAACAAAACTCACGGTCACCATTCTCAAGAAAATTTGTGGCGCTTCCCGCGCAGTTATGGAACAAAACTTCCCTCTTGTTCTTTGGGCCTGCAATACTTGTTTCCAAGATTGCTCACGGGTCACCTCCTTTTAAATTGGTTTTATGGTCGGAAGCTCTCATGCCGTTTGAATACATCCTTCCAACACTCCGTTTTTCAAGCAGCTCTGCTCATAATCCACTGCTTTGCGCACTCAAAGAACGGGTCTATCAATTAGAGCAGTTGGATGAACTTGAAGGGATGCTTATATTAGTGTTCTTCATGGACAACATTTGCAAAATCTTTACATGACAAGCGTTTGAAGACAAAAAAACATTCAAAGAAGGAGATTTGGTTCTTCTTTATGATTCAATTACAAAATTTTTCGGGTAAACTCAAGTTTTAGTTGGCTTGGCCCTTATCAAATTGTTCAAGTGGTTTAGACCAAGCGTTTTCCAACTAGCTGAGTTAGATGGCACTCCATTACCTACATTGGTTAATGGTTTTCGCCTCAAAGCATTTCATCACCACGAAAAGTGAACATCAACACACGAGAGACAGTTCAAGAAGCAAACACCACGAAAGTGACTAGAAAGGCTTTATATTATATTATAGTGGAGATTTTTACAAAATGTGGCGCAGCCCTATTTCATTCGCTATGGGCACGCCTATATACAAAAAACGGGCTCAGCGCCCTATTTACTAAGTCCTAAGAGGAAAAACCCTCTACTCCGGGTTCGGAGCAGAGGTGATGCGGAGGAGATGGTAGAGGTTCTGCTCCGGATCCCAGCGAAGGTGCAGAACCACCTCCATCCCGTTGGTCTTGGGCCTCGGGATGTTCAGCCATCCCGCACACCAGCCGTCCATTCAATGTCCACGGTTGTGGCAGCCGCGAAGATCGAACAATTCATCTTGCAAGTGATCCACTCACGGCGGTTAAGTGGGCATCGTGCGTGTCTTCGTTCAAGCCGGCGGCCATCTTGGCGCCATCGGATGCCTTCGTTTCTCTTGGTTCGTCTTATATAGCCAACTGAGGAACTCCTTGTCGACGTGGACCAATCACACAAATCGCCAACGTGTTTGCAATGCAAGGCTGTTTCTAAAATGAGAATCTTTTCTCCGCCGCATATCTAGCCATGGTACCTTCTGACACATTCCTTTTAATGATATCCCACTTCGAAGTTGCCAAGATTGAATGCCATTCCTTCTTTTCACGCCCGTCGAACATTAATGGGTGTCCTTTGCCATCCGTCACATCCGATCTTTCTTTCACGCCTCATCCTCACCGTTCATTGCTTCTCTCTTACGTTTTTGGGACTTAGCCAAATTTTGCCTCTCAATACCCTTCTTGGCATCTTTAGACACTCGCACCATCAACGGTTCCGGTTTAGCGCCTCTTCATACCTCTTCGCCTCGGTTATGCGCCCTAAAACAAACCTTTTCGTTCCTCTGCGCCTTTGTCCTCCGTACTTTCGACTTTTTCGTCTTCCGCCTTTGGCATCCCTCTTAAGTTCCGCTTTATCATTCCCATGGCTGCCCCAAGATTTTCTACACTTCAAACTCTTGCTCCCAAGGATCCGCCCTTTTGCATCTCAGATCCTTCTTGGCGCCCCACTTTCCGTGAAGCCCTTGTTGGCCCAAATAAAGAAGTTCGCTGAACGACACAAGCTTCACGAATTCTCTCAAATGGAACTTCCTACCCAAATCCCGACCCGGTTAGGCGGTTCATCGCCAATATCGTTAACGGTCCGCCAAGGCTACACCAATCGTGGTCGATGGCACCACTATTTCGTTGACTCAACATTTGATTTCTGAGGTATTTCATATTCCCTTGCACACCTCTTGTGTATCATGGTCGCTATCTGGGATCTCCGATGTCACAGAGTTTGGTGCACCTGCTTATCATGCCAATGTCCATCGTCTGACCAATATCGACAAGCCTCACGAAACCTTTGTTAAATTTCTGTGGCGGAAATTCCTTGGGTATTCTATCAAGAACACCCATATCAATAAGCCTTTCTATAACCTGGTCCTCACTGCTACACACTCCAAACACCACATAGATTGGCCCCAAATGATGTTCTATCGTCTTCTCCAAGAAATGGACCGCCTTCGGGGTACCACTTCCATTTCTGAAGTTTCTGTGGGAGGCCACTTTCAAGCCCTCATCCGTCATTACTTCCCTCCCACACCACCAAATTCTCATAATTCCACTCAGCGCTCCCTTCCAATCACTCACCAAGTTGGCACTTCACGCCCGTCTTCCACTGGTCATGTCCACAGTCACACCCATGTCACTGTCTCCTCCTCCGCTACACCATCCACTTCACACCATTTTTCTCAAACATCCCAAACCCAGCAACGAAGCTCCACCACCACAACACCCTCGTCCGGTTGTTGTATCGATGCTCAGCCGGGGATGCTCAAGCTGCTTTGCTCTCAAGTTACAAGAATCCCAAGGCGGCTCTTATGAGCGGGGTTCAATCCGCACTCGAGGCCTCGATCTTGTACACGGGACCTTCAAAGGCGCAAATCTGCCCAAGTTGCAACTTTGGAGGCCAAACTTCAAGACAAGCATGAAGCTCTCTTACGGGCTCATGCGGATCTCAAAAGTACACAAGCTCAAGTCAGCCAACTTCGCCAGATCAACAGGCTCGACTCGGTCGGAAATTCGGACTTTATTGGAGCACAACAAGTCCAAAAAGCTCTCCCCGAAAGTACCAAGGACCACGAGATATTGCTAAACTCAATGCCTTGTACTCCGAACCGCGGTGAAAATTTCAGCACTCAAGTTCAAAATCTTTCAGCCCGGCGCTCAAATTAAGCCTCCTTGATCTCGGCTTTCTACACTGAACCTCTCGGCTCACCTCTCTTCAAGATCAGCTTACGAGGTGCGTAAAACGAAAGATACCGGATGACGCGGAGATTGCCGGTGCCGTCTCAATACACCGGGAAATCTTCCTCCCGTGTCAACACTTCTCGAAACGGGTCCGCGGACCGGGCCACGCCGCTGCTTTCGAAAGGGACAACCGGATCCGTGATCTCGAACAACAAACTGCAGCAAGCTATTCAATCTGGCGATGAGGCTCAAGCAAAACTTGACGCCCATACCGCCATTCTTCACGCAATGCCTGCGCTGACTTCCCGCCCTCCTGCTATCACGATTATGTGGTTGCTCGACGCCACCTCTTCCTTTCGAGTGGCATGCGGCCCGATGGCCCCGTGGATATTCCCCCGAAAGCAAGTGCATTTTCTTCTGGTTGGCGAAACTCTCCATTGAAGACAAAGGGTTGTCTTTGTGCCTTGTCGCCTTTGATCTCATACACCGCGCGGATCCGGACTTTATCACCTTCGAGTGGTTCAGCCCATGGCTTACATATTTCATGATTTCTATCCGGGTGATACAGGGAACACTTTGGAAATGGGCCACGCCCGGCTTTTCCGTGGTGACCCCCATCGCGCAATGGGTGCTTCGGATAACAATCCATATCTTGCGGATCCCTCCGGACCCAAACTCTTCATCGGTACATGCCCGGCTTGCCAATCATTTATCTCTCGGCAAGCGAAGGCCGCAACAAATCAGGAAGTATCTAGGACATCCCGAGGATCTTCCCTATGCACAAATTTATATGCAGCACCTTGCCGGTTACAATCGCCACAAGCTCTGGATAGCAAGACGGTCCCCACGGGATGGGATAGCCCTCTGTCAACTCTCTCGCTCTCTGCTTCTCTTTGGGATCGTTGGTGTCGGGCTCTTGATCCGGATCTTGTCGGGCAATTCGGGAGACCGCCAAGAACCCACCCACGGGCATGGTTCCTTCTCCCTATGCTTCCTCGGGCGTACCTCCCACGCCCCCAGGTTCCCCGACTTCGATTGGCGCTTCCTTTTTGGACCAAGGTCGTGGATGGTCATGCGGCTGGACACCACCTCGGATCTCGACGGATCTCGGGTGGGATCCACGCGTTTTGTTCGCCGCTCACATTGGGAAGAAGGTGCCACTGGACAACACCACCAATTGGATCTACATTGCTAATGGCGTGGTTGGCAACGGCACGCGGATGCGCTTCATGGTCTCGACACCTTCTTGCGAATGCCTCCACCTCACCTGATCCTTGTCCATCTTCAAGCGGGATTTTTCGCGCTGCTCTCAAATGCATTTTGCTAAGCTCCTTAAATCGGCGTCCCCATTTTTCATTTGCAATCCGAATGCGATTAATGTGCCTTTGGCCTTGACTGTCTCCTCATGGAATGTCGGTACATTTCCTCGGGCGCCCACAGCCGCCCCTTGAAGACATGGTGCGCTCTCGCTTTCTTATTGATGCTGATCCTGCCCTTGGCCAAAACACTCCTCAAGCTCTTCAATCACGCCCGGGATCTCATAAGCCCGGTACCATAATGGTGCCCGCCCTCACTCCCCGTGAGGATCACTTTCGAACCGGATGGCTTCCCGCCCTCAAACGCTTCCTCCTTTTTCTTCACTCGAGGTGTCGTTTGGTGGGGGAGTGTTAGTCCCGCGCCTCCTGATGCAGGGACTATTCATGCATCTGACGCACCCGGGTCAAGCTCAAGGATCCTCGGTCGACCGTCGGGTCGGACATCAAGGCTCCAAAGACCAAAAAGCAGACCACGATCAAAAGCCTGTGGCTGTCAACAAGAGGGCCCGCTCGGACAAGTGATGGCCCGTCACACCAGCGTCGGTGTCGGGCGTGATTCTAGGCACTTCAAGAGGCACGCCAACATTCCCAAATCGGGCCTCCTTCCGTGAGCTCGGCACGAGAGATCGGTCGAGTGTCTATATTGGGCCCAAGGCCATTGTACTATATATATGAGTAGAGTTAGCACATAAGTTTTTTAGATGAGTTTCGAGTCTTGTCTCCTTTCAGTTTTCTCTCTATTGCGAGAGCTCATGTATTTTCATCATTGATATCAAGGAAGCTTATCATCTTTCTCTCATTTGTTCTGTTTTCTTCTTTTTCTTCTCTTCTTGCAAATCCCGCGTGACATAGTCCCCCGGACTCTCCTGTTAGATCCACGGGTCCTCACAGAGGGCTGTCTTCCAGGAGTTCCCGAACCCAGACCCCAAACAAATACAATAGCATATCGACATACATGGCTCACATGGTTGATGGTCCAGAAGCAACTCATATTCAACAACTGGACCACTAAAAAAAAAAAAAACGTGATGTGCAATGTCAAATGTCCAACCTAGAACACTTGGATATAACATAGTCACATTCACCTCTAAAGTGCCAAAACAACCATGTTGTAGTAGAGTTTACCCAATAATTTATTGATTGCCCTATGGTCAGCCAAAGGTCTTGCAGTGTCTGGGCGTGTAACAGTGGCCAATGCTGTCCTTGCTGCCTCTCACATTTTCTTCTTGTCTGTGATAGTGGCGCAGAAATTTGTGTACAACCAGATCCAGGTCATAATCAGGAAATTTATCTGGGGAGGTATGGCCAAGGTTGGTTGGTCAGAATTATGTAGAGATAAGAAAGAAGGTGGTCTTGGTTGCAAAGACCCCTTAGGCATTAGCAGCCAGATACGTATGGAGAATACTGCAAGGTGACACTTCCCCTGCCCTAGTATTTGTCAGATATTGGTTTCAACGATGTAAACTCAAAAGCAAGCCTTCCCTCCCAAGGGACGATTTCGGAGCTGCCTTTAGAGACTTCAAGATAGCCCCAGGTACCTCTCCTGCTATGAGAAGAATACTCCAAGCATGGGCGAAGGTGCTACCATTATGCTCTCCTGCTAAGCTACCTCCACATGCTGGTAAGATCAATCCTTTTTGGAATATTAGAGTTTGGGGATCAAGGAATCTTCCTCTTGCACTAGTACACCCTCGGATCTATAGTAAGTGGAAAGTTCACGGGATCTCCAGGTTATCTCACCTTTGGGAGAATGGTAGATGGATCTCCTGGTCCAAACTAAAAAGGTTGGTCCCAAATGCTGGCGAGGGTGATAGGAAGATCCTGAGGGAAATCCAAGCTAATATCTCTGATCTCTCTGGACTGGAGGGTCCTGAAGAAAGTTGGGAGTGTGTGGAATCCCCTTCTTACAAGGTAGCTAAGGTATATCGAGCGCTTCGTGGAGAAGCTCCCCTTAAAGCCGAGCTCATTCTACGGGTCAATAGACCAGCTACTATTCAACTCCTTGCCAACTCCTGGAAGTCCATGTGTTCTCGAAGAATCTAGTTTTTGCAGTGGACAGCCCTTCAAGGTGGTCTCTCCTCCAATGCTAAACTCTTCCTAAGAGGTATCTCAGCAAGTGAACTGTGCCCTCTAGGCTATCAAGCTAGCGAATGCACTGCACACGTGTTCTTTTGCCCTAGGATTTCTGATTTTTGGAGGTGGGTTACTCCTATTCTAGGACTTGACTTACACCAACTCAACTGGCCAGGTATTATAATTTCATCTGGGAGCTGCCAAATTACTACTTCTCTGGTATCAATTGCCCTTTGGGTGGTCTGGAAGCATCGGTGCCAGGTTGCTTACGGGGGGCAAGAAGTTAGCATTGACAAAATTAAAAGCCTCTTCAATATGGAGGTGGCCTTAATGGCACTAGCCCATCATAGAAAGATGGGTAGGACCTATAACAAGGAACTTGACAGAATTGGCAAGCTTGAAGGTTTTTACACGTTCTTCAAGTGTAACTGGGTTGACAAGGATGAAGGCAATCATCAATGAAGGAGGTAAACTCTTGTCTAGATCTAAAAATGAACAACCCCCAAACGGCAAATGTTGGTTGGAAGTGCACAGCCCTACTCGCTCTTGTGGTGAAGAAGGTGCTTTGCCCTATAGTACCTACATTAGTGGGGAAGAAGAACTGGCTGGGCCACTAGTACACCTTCAATTGTCGTGTTTTGGGTCGCTGGATTATATTTCTCTATCTATCCCGATGAGGGGACCCAATGTACTCTTTTTCTAAACTAATAAATTGTACTCTTATCCTCAAAAAAAGAATAAAAATAAAAAATTATTGATTGCTCACCAACACCAACTGAGCTTGCATTCTTGTGCAAACCAAATTTAGTGATGGAACCAAAACATTTAAGCATCAAAGCATTGCCATGCTGCACTATAATTATCAGTCTATGAATTCAGACATGGCTCTATCCTTTGCAGCCTTTCCTACTTGCTTATTGTGCATGCTAAGGCTTCTGCCACCAAAACTATAGAAGCATCCCATACATGAGAAGAACAAGAATTGCTTAATAAGGAGCTATGAAATGTGGTTTTGCTATGCTATAGCCAATGGCAACAAGTTATTCGTTGTATAGAACAATACCTGCAGAGATGGTAACAATGAGTGCATAAAGTTTTCAAACTGATGATAATAATCAGATTATATTTGCAATATGGTCTTCAAAGATCTACAGATCATTCAAATTATATGACTGGGATAAGTTTCATAGACAGATAATGTCAAGAAGTGCCTTCAGCATTAAACCTTAAGTAAATTTCTTGTCCTAGACCGTCTGGATCCGCTCAGAGTTAGTATGCAGTATAATTATTCAGCTGTTCCAGAGCACAAGCCAAGCGTGCAGCCAGATCAGCTCTTTTCAAAGTGAATTCACGGACTTGAGCCCTTAAGAAGCAAAACCCTTAACAATTATTCGACGAACAATAGAAGAACTGAACGGGCTGCCTCATGTTGTGCCAAGAACAATTATTACATTCACAAGCAATGCTAGCTGTCTACAAAAATTCTATAACCTATGTAGTTTGCTCTATCGATTCACACTTAAAATCATGTTGAGCTCAAACAAGCCAAACTTAAGAAATGAGTTCAAAACTTCACAATAAACTCCGAGCAAAGAACCTAGTTAGGATGGATCTGCTCATATGATCACTGTCTACACTACTTACAATCATGCTTTTGGGCAATAGAGTGCAACATTTGAAGTGAGGAATCTACATTCTAGAAATCCATAAGAAAGATGACAAGATAACAACGTAGAAAAAAGGAACCACCAAAACGACCTACCAAGCTGAAATTCCAAGAAGGGGTAACAGTTGGAGATGCCTTGAAAAGAGATAATGTATTGCTACACTTTGGTATCAATCTACCACAAAGAAATAATGATATTAGTGGTTGAATGGGCACATGCAATCCAGCAATAGGTCTTTACAAGTTCCTTGTTCCAAGCACCAGCAATCAGAACCACGCTATTTGCAAATTGCAGCTCCCATGCAGAACCATAAGATCATTTCCAATCTAAATAAACATAGTTGACTCTAGCACCATCCCAAAGCACTGCTCTACATTTTGCTGCTAAAGAATGGAACATTGCAACGACCTTTGTAGCATGCAGAGACCATGAACCACTAAATAATCTATTGGTAAATTAAATATGGAAAATCTTACAGACTTGATTGGCATCCAGCTGCTCACGCGGTATCTACAGTAATTTGCAAGCATTGAGATAGATAGGAGGTTTCTTCTGAGAACAGATAGGAGGCTTTTTCATGGGCGCATCATGGATGATTCATATGGTCTCCAGCTTTCGGATCCCTTGGGCTAAACGCCCTTGCATTATGGTGCATCTTTGTTTGGGTAAGGCCTATTATGACAACATTGTTACTCTCTGGCCGAAATTGTTCCTGGCAAATTATAGACTACCATTTGCTTTGACTAGCAAAATCTAAGATAGATATATAGAAGTAGCAGCCAGACACAATGTTTTGAATTACCCTAGCTCTGCTATCAAGCAGTTCCAGATGCATCTCATAAAGCACATAAAGCCTGAAAAACAATTTAGCTTGTGATAAATGTCATCGGCTATGCACCAAATATGGCACCAAAATGTCTCGTAGCAAGCTCTATAAGCCAAGCCTAGTGGACGACATCAGATGGCCAAGCTATTGCGCGGCCATAACTTAGCTTGAAAACAGGAGGCTTGGAACCAGGAATAGAAGATGTAGAGTTTGCAGTTGAAACCTTAAAACAATATTATCGACATCTCCATGGATACAAAACTTTGCTAGAACACGATCATCACATTGCATTTCTTATAAAAAATCAATGGCTCAGAAATAGTGCATACTAGAAATACTGTTCGCTACTCCTGCATGAATACAACAAAGAAATCATAGAAAAAACATGTGGATAAGTGTATAGAATTACAACGCTAGATATTTCCTTGCATATTTAAGGTGGTGAGAAGTTCTAATTGTGTGGTGTAGAACATTATTGTCAAGAATTTTGGGTTTGATAATAAACACATCATAAGAAACGAAGATGGCAAGAATTACTGTGCACATGATTTTTATTTACAATGAATGAAGTCAATAGAAATACTTATACTAGATGCATTTTCAAAGTTATTTGTAATTTTAAATGCAATTTTGATGATAATATGGAAAATATATGAGAAAAAAATTCAGGTTAGGTATATAGACCATTTGAAAACAACCAAGTGCTTCTACCAACTTATTAATGTTAGAGAAAGCGGTAGAATCATAAGTTGCCTACATTAGATCAGATCTATAAAACAATAGCAACCTTAACACTAGAGTTGTCTCTTGATGGACCATAAATGGTTCATTTGTACAATTCACTTTAAATTTCATATAAGATTAATAACATAAAATTCGGTTAAACGCTTTCTACATATTAATATGTAGCAGTTATGTTGCACATAAAAAATAGTAAAAAATGTATATGCCTCCAAAATTGAAAGTTATACTTAGGTGAATCAAGGTGGGTCAAGTCCAGTTTGCTTCATGTTTATATAATGTAAAAATGTCTCAATAAAAGGACCTTTTTTATTTTCTTATTATAATGGTATTTTTCTATGCGAGATAAGGATGAATACACAAAAAACTTTGTTCCAATCTGAAGTCTAGGAAGGAAGATATAGTCAATCAAACATGATAGGCTCAAAACAGTTTTCTGTCTTCTGCCAAAAGGCTGTTTCAATTAAAATTCTACAACTTTTGCATAAAATGGATTTCTATTTCAAATTTGGTATACAAGTAGTTGACTACTGCTTCATGCATAATAAATATTTGTTGGCCTGTAATTTGAAGGTTCAGCTTTGACTTATAGTGATAACTTTAAGTGACTTTTGATTGATATATATTTTGTCAAATTTGAAGGAAAATTATTGAAATAATATGTCATTAAAAAATCATATATGAATGTTTGTATAGATATGAGACCAATGCAAAAACAAGTAACGAAAAAAAGCAAAAGGCATGACCATGATAAATCAAGAAAGTTCTAAGACCATTACTGATCCACAGGTTCATTTTCAATCAATAACTTCTTTACTTTAATCAATCTCAAGTCAAATTTTAGGATGTTAGTATTTTACGAGCTGCTCTATCAATAAAAAATATCTATTGCTAGGTTTGGGCTAAAACTTTTAGTATTAGTTCCAAGTTATCATCAAATGTTTACCATGTTTGATATCTAAATTTTTGCCTTGAGGATGAACTTCAAACACTATATTTCAAAGCTTCCCAAAGTTAAGAAAGCAATGGAAGATAAACCAAGGAAAAATATGGAACAGATCAAGATAGACTGCTATGTCGATGCTACTTATTGGTCCACATAACCTCTTATTTAAAAGTCAAGAACATCATCATCTTAACTAATTCTTTAGAATATAGTTCACATATACCACATTTTATATGATGACATTAGTTGGTTAGAGGGGATTGTCTATCTAAAGGGTGATATTAAAGCACAAGAACTAACCAGTTAAGGGCGACTTTGAATGTATATGGATGTCCACTTACACCTTTAAAAGGTTATTTCATAGACAATGAGAATTCATAGTATCATTGTAGGGGACAAAATGAATAGAGTCAGCGCAAATAAATAAAGAAATTTTCTCCATCCAGTTGGTCTAATCCTGGATCTATAAATATTTCGTGCTTATCTACTTATTTAAAATGTTTTTTTCTGGTTGCCTCACGCCGGCGCTAACATTTGTCCGGCAAATGTAACGCTTTTTTCGGCGTTAGTTTACACACATTTCATGTTTTTGGGCATGATATTTCTTTTCTGGCGAGGAGCAATGACTCCATAAGCGCTTCTTTAGGCAGAGGACAAAGTCTAAAAGTTTCTTTGGATGGCGCTACCTGGAGATCAATCACTGTTTCCCAGCTTAATCCAAGGTCTGTTTGTGATTTCTTTCTGCCAACATTTTCAGAAGATTAAGTGGTGTTTGGTTTCTTTAGCTGCCGCATTGGAATATTATGAAAAGGCGATGGCAGATCCGGCGTCCAGGCGCTGGCCTTTATCCATCAGTCTTATTTATTAACTTGGCGCTCGTCCTCAGCTCCTTCCAGACTCAGCAGATTGCTCTTTCTTCATTTTCTAAGCTTGCTGAGTCCAACAAATATCAAATGATACCAACAAGACTAAAATGGAGCCATCAGCTGACAATCCAAGGATCCAGGGCCATTTTTTTATGATGTGAGTATCAATGGATATTTAGTCAAAGGAGCCAATATAGATACAGAGAGTGGAGTAAATGTAATACCTTACCATATAATGCTTCAACTTGGATTGAAAATGATAGAACCGACAATTATGATGCTCAAAGCATTCAATCAAATGAACGTGCAGCCTATGGGAGCTATAAGACATGTCTTGAAGCACTGTATATGAGGCGGAAGAAAAAATGGATTTCAGTTTTGAAATTTCCAGAGGGTGTGCATGCTGAAACTTATACTTTATCGCTGAGCCGTACATGTAGATGCCGTACAAGCTGAGACTTCATGGAGGAAGCGTGAAATGAACATCTTTCAAGGGGAACATAACGTTACTATAGATCATCCTCTAAACTTAAGCATGGATGGGACAAACAGAAATAAGGTAAATCTAATCACAACTCATATGGTTGAGCATGTCATAAGAAAGAAAGGGATAGACGCATGAGCAGCCCTAAGTTTGAGACCTTTCATACATGTGAAATATTGTTGGATGATGATGAACCATTATTATGTGAGTTATAAGTGGAAAGCATTAATATTTTAGCATTTGAGCACTCTAAAGATATGTTACATGCTCTTGAATTTAGTGATAGTCATGACAACAATTCTCTTTATGAGATTTTTAGATTTGAGGCATGTCTACCAGTTGATTAATGATTTTTACATGCCTCAAATGGCAAAATTTGCTCTCTTTGATGATTTGGCACTACATTGTGGGCTATAATTGCTAATTTTTGATGATTTCATGATTGAAGTGTGCATGGAATGGTTCAGACATACATTTTTTGTAGCAGTCCAAAAAGTCTGAAAATCAAGATAAGATAAGATGAAAACTAGCTCCTTCCATGTTTGAGCATGGAAGTGTGAAAGAGTTGAGTAAATTTGAGCATGACTATGTGATAAGGATGGGAAATTGGACATGAGCAACACATTATCTCAGTGTGCATCAGCCAAAGATGCTCCTAAGGGTTTGTTTTGCACCATTTGAGCCTAATAAGTTACTGGAATATGTCATTTTAGCAAGCTCTATTACATTACATCAGATTTACCACATTCATATGCTAGTGCAGTCATATTTGGGAAGTTGTTAGACTGATGCTTATTCTTTGGCCACACTTTTTGTTGTTATTACATATTTTCAGCATTGTCCTATTTGAAAAATGCTTATTTAATAGGGTTGGAGTTGGTTGATAACTCTAGAAGGGGAATTCTTGCCTAATCTCAGAAATGGAAAGGATCTCAAGCCTTATTTTGAAAAGGAGGTGCTCTTCTAAGGGATTCAACTTTGGCATAGCTTCAATTACAGGAAATTAATGGAGAATTCTTGGGTTATAACAGGTCATTTTTCTGTAAAACAGAGGGTGACAGCTCAATGATACATGGTCTATTCATCAAAGGTGCCATTTGGGGACATATCCCAAGGACCATACTAGTATATTTTGTTGTGGGTTCTTTGCCATGGAGTGGCACGTTTTCTTACTGCGGTTGCCACTATTGGGGTGGTATGTAGGAGATCAAAATATATGGATTGATATATATACATACATACATGGAGGAGATATGCACATATGCATTATGGTGTGTGCTATCCATCATGGTGCTATCAGGGCAGAGAGAGAGAGAAAGAGAGAGAGAGAGAGAGAGGGAGGGAGGGAGGGAGGGAGGGAGGGAGGGAGGGAGGGGGAGGGAGGGTGTATTGGAGAGGGATTATCTTCTTGATCCATGGAGATGATGTTTTCTAGTATTGTGCATTATGTAGATCTGATAGTTTGTGGCTTGGCCGTTGCACTTTTATCTTTCTTGTAACGTTTGGCGCTAGGCTCTAACACTATGCTTCCAGAAGCGTTATAAATAGCGGAGCTCAACCTATCCCAATTATCCAAGTTCACTTCAGGCGTGATTCAAAGCAAAAAATTGTCTAGCACAAAATAAGAAACGTATCATAAGTAATGAGATCAGTTGGGGGGAAAAAAGACATAGTTTTCATCCTGTAAGATCAATAAATTTCCTTATACAGATGTAAATAAGAATATGTAGCACAATAATAAGGGGTTCCAAGGGGATTTGATACAGATGCATAAATCACTATCCCCAAGACCATAGACCATACCCCTAAAACAATTTATTAGGTTATTAAAAAAAAAAAAAAGACACCCCATAGATTCAATAGGAAAAAGAAGCACGTTTGTTTGCTGGCCGCATTGGTAAGAGCATTCTAATTATGGTATTGAATTATTTTGGTAGAGATTCAAGTCTCCGTATCTCAGATCTAAAACCTTAGGTGAATCCGTATAGAGATGAGTCACGGTCTTTCATACCCCAAAACCTTAGGCGAATCTGTATTCCATATTTCAAAATCATAGGTGCCCCCAGTCATAAATGACAATAATTGTGTAAGAGGCACCCAGAGGCCGCAACATATGATCTAGGTTGTAGGATAGATAGATCCAATGACCGAGGTAGTCTAGGGTGCACCTCGTTTAGATTATGTAGCACATATATTCACATGTTATACTTTTAAAGAAGCTCTTTAACTTTGAATGAAGCTGCCACAAGCACTACCTAGCCAATTCTTTCTTAATATCCGCGCTATCTAAAAGGTCAATATGTTAGAGACTAAACAGCACAAGGAGACCCATAAAGGAAGAGACCCACCATAAATTGGAAACCTCATTCTAAGACCAATTGTCACCAGATTGGCCCAAGAGCATGTACCAGTTTGCCTAAAACAAGATATCAAATTGGTAAAACTAGAAAATCACAGGCCTTAGAACAAAATTAAATGGATGCCAGAAGGAAAGAAGATATAGCAAAGCATTATGCCCCATCTAGGGGGAAGATTAGAGGTTAGAATTGGATAGGTCCTCCTCTTCCTTCTCTTGGCCAGATAGAAAACATTATTCTCACAAGTAACAAATTGGTGATATCCATAGCACCTCCCCCTCTATATGACCAAGTAGATATTAGCAACTACTTTCTCAATATCTTATGTTGCGTAGATGGAACTTTGCGGTTGGCTATTCCTTTTCATGTACTCAGATAATTGCTTTGAAGTAGTTTGATTGAAGATGGAAGAATCGAGCACTATCCTTAGGTGCCATTCAGACTATAACATCATCATGTAGATGCAAAAATATAATAGTACAATATAGGTATGAAAACTTCGTTGAATCTCTCTCTTCCCTTCCTGTGGTTTGTTGGCCAGTCCTTTGGGTTAGCAATTAGGAGATCTTGTGTTCAAGTCTCTCTTACATAAATATTGGCAAGATAGATAGTACTTTTACGTGGCTAAAGGCCATGAGCTCAATCTTATTCTAGTCATAACATGCTTAACTTTAGCCCCCCTCCCCCAATCAAACGTATGGCCAGAGAGACCCGCAAGGCAAGGAACCTTATCACGGTGCCTGTGTCATCTAGTAAGCCCTATGATCCCACGATAGAGCCCTATCTCCAGGCAGCCCCTTCTTTTGGGCCCCAGCGTCCTATTCTGACCCAGCCGGATCCACAACCAGTTCCTGATGCGTCCCTGAATGCCGCACTAGATAGGCTTGATGCTCAGATGAACTGTCTGCATCCAGATATCTTAGCCAAAGATACTCTGGCAAGTATGCTCTCATCCTTTATCCGCGGAATGTGCCGCTCAGTTACCCTTACAAAGCTGGGTGCAGCTTCTAGAGTTGTTGCTACAATCACCGCGGGCCACGACCCGGTAGATCATAATCTTTGCCACGGCCCGTGTCTAGCACAATGCACCCCCGAGCATGTGAATGATATGCACGAGGCTGATAACAGAGTACATGGATCCACACATACTGGGCCTGACCATGTGAATGATATGCCTAAAGATGACGACAGCGTGCAAGGATCCACACATACTTTGCCTGAGGATGCATACTTGAACCTACGTATTGTGGGTATTCAGGAGACGGGTGATTCTCTTGCTACAGATGAGGCCGCACAGTTTTTTATCCAAGTGATGCATATCCAAGCATATGGTATTGTCTCGGCCCAGCGGGTTGGAGCAGTGCGGTCTGACCGTCCTCGTCACCTCTTGGTACGCTTTCAAGATGCTCTTTCCCGATTGCACATCCTGCGACGTGGCAACCATTTGAAAGGAACCACCTTCTCCGTCCAGGAAGACTTGACTCAAAGACAGACTCGTAGGCGGAAAAGAAGAGTTATGTCGTGTCGAGAGGCTTCGCCCTGGCCCGGAAGTGGGTCATTTTATAGGGGAGGTCAAGCTATCATTCGAGATCAGTGGCCATCTGATCCATGGGCACTTACTGTATAGCTATGTATTTTTTTGTTTCGCTCTGGTTTGGTTATTTCTGTGCTGAAATGGGGCTTAGACCCCATGTTCTACTTTTTTGGGCTTCGGCCCTCTGTTCTGTTAGGGCTTATGCTCCCTTTGTTTGTTCTGGTCCCATAACCCGATTGGGTTCCGTGGACGTTAAAAATTTCTTCCTTCCTTCCTTCCCCCATCAAAAAAAAAAAAAAAAAAAAAAAAAAAATGCATTCATATAGGATAGGCAGATGGGTTTTTACATCCATTGGGAACCTCTGGTCATAGGATGAGTACATGCAAAGGGCAAGAGTTAAAATGAAACTTGGGAACTAAGTCCCATCACGAACAAAACACAATATAAATCAATATTTGTTGAGGCAACTAGAGGTAACCAATCTTGCTTCTCGAAGCTTAGACGTGTCCTCATGCCTTCTACACAACTGCAGACGGGAGAGTTCTTTCCGCACAAAGAAATGAGTGGCTCTGAGATAATGCACCAAAATATGTTGGGACTGTTCTAGCTTGGTGAGCACCAACCCGTCTAGCTACAGCAATGCCTACACTCCTTAAATGTATAAAGAAGTGTTCAGCTTCCTCCGCATTTGAGCAATCACTTGTCTCAGGCACCTCCACTGTATATAGATTTTGGCTTGTTCTGACTGATCTGATTTTGGTTCTTGTACATTATCCTCATCTGCCTCCTTTTGTATATCCATGTCCTCCTCCATTTGTACATCCACGTCTACTCTCTGTACCTACTCGTCAGTCTACAACACCGCTTCAAGGCAAACCTGCTCTTTAGTCCAAACGCTAGCATCGATGTGAAGCACCTCACTAGATACTGGAGGTGACTATAGGGCTTAGGATGTATATGTTATCGGACAATCCATTATTCATGATATTTCATCATATGGGCCACTCAGTTTAGAAATCATATATTTCCTATATATGCAACATCAAAATTTGTTGAATTTAAATGCAAAGGTTTATGTTTATTACTTTCTCTAAGGAATCTATCGACAAAATTGTTGATGTTTTGATATTTATCTTGCCATCCATAAATCTCTCTAATCATCTTGGACGTAAAATACATTGTAATAAATAATGTGGATTCTTACAACACCTATTGATGTATAATGTGACCCCAATCTCTAGTACTCTTTTTCTTGATCATTTCTTCTCTAGCCATGGTGTCAACTAAGAGTTGAGGGTCTTGTTTAGGCATGAAACATGGTTCAGGCACATTTAAATTGTCTTGTAATGATTGTTCCAAGAATTCTCGTTCCCTTGGAGTAACAAGGCAAAGTATGGTTGCAGGCTTCACTAGCTGTGACCCAGGAGGCACAACAGGTTGGAATCTTTGCAACATTGCATACCCCCTTAATAGATGCAACATGTACTCGTAAACATTGTTGATACTCAAATCCTTCTTCAAAAATTCCAAGCCTCTTTTTCCTACTATTAGGGCCTGTATCATGAGCCATAGTTTATCAATTATAAAGTTAGAGTTTAAGATCATAAAATAGAGGCCACTTACTTCACGTGGATGACTATTTCCCCAATGGACTGCTTCTTTTAAAGAGGAGCAAACATCGTCGGATTTGATTGGTAAGTAATGAATTAGAGGCAGTAAACCTCGTCGAAAGAAGGCATAAAATTCAGACTCTATGAATAATATGGGCCATCCACAAGCCAATAAGTTTTTAAGGCCCACGGACCATGCAATGCCTTCAGCATAAATTTTATATCTGCACCCATAGCCTTGTAACTAAAAGTGGCAAGTGGGAAATATAAATAAATGGGTATCATATTCACCTATATCCGCATTGATTTGCAGGGTTTGTATTTTGGAAACCATTTTGTGTCTCGGCTTGCCAATCCTTGAATTAAAAAACCTTGATTTATCAAAAGGTTGAATTGGTCAATGTAGAATAGATATTTACCTGCACCTCAACTTTTGCATAACTAGGCTTGCATTTCCTGAGTTGTGGCCGAACTTTTGGTCCCATGTTGAGGTTGCCTCTAAAGTGTGCAACTGGTTCTGTTTTAGACCAATCTATCTGTTGGGAAGCGTTATAAATAGCAGAGCTCAACCTATCCCAATTATCCATGTTCACTTCAGGCCTGATTCAAGGCAAAAAAATCACCCTGTCACAAAATGAGAAACGTACCAAAAAAATATACTAGTTAATGACATCAGATAGGAAAAAACAGAGTTTTCTTCTTCCTACCAGCCCCAAAAGCTCCAATCTGGAAAGGGTATATCAAGGGCGTCTCTTCTTGTACAATAACTAAACAGAGGAGTCCTTGGCATGCTATAATTCTTCTCAATTGACCTAGAAATTGATGGAATATCACCACAGCTAAAAATTGCTTCAAGATCAGGTATTAATCCCGGATATCTGTCCACTAGCAGAGCTAATCCCCAAAGAGTAAACATGAATCTGGTTTGATAACATGCTTCGTCCATTTTGGAGTACAGGATGCCGTTTATTATGGAAATATGGAAACGAGTATTACCGGTATATGCAGATATGTCCTTCCGAGAAATTCCTGTGTTCTGCCATGGTGAAAGATCTTGGTGGATCCATTTAAAATAATCCGGACAAGAAGGAGCCTTTCTTGCAGCAGAGAGATTCTTAATTTCAATACCAGTACTCCGGCCCCAATAGTCATATACAGAGGCAAATGAACAGGGCAAAGAAGCGGCCTCAAATACTGACGGAATTGAACAAGAAATAGGCTTAGAATTAGATGTCTCCTGAGATGTAAATTCATATCCGGTAATTTTTTCCTGCCATAACCACTTCTTCCCAGTTAGAGCTCCAAAAGAACTGCCGGAAAGGCAAATCGAATCAAGAAATCTACAAAGAATTCAAGAACTAATAAACATTTAGTAATCCTTTTCTGCGGTTGTATTTCATGCTAAATTGGAGCTCCAAATCCACCAGAATGGAAGCATAAATTAAGGAATCATAAAGTTTCAAGAAAATTTTCTGCAAAATTCAAAGAACCACGAAATGCTTACTCGAAACTGGAAAAAGGTGAAGAACATAATGAGCAGAGCCGGTGCCGCAAGCCATGCTCCAAGCTTTACGACCGGATTTGGAAGCCTCATCCCCGTTTATGTTTATGTTGAGGAAAAGTCCGCCCAAACAAAAGGAAGTAGTTATACAAATCAAAGTTATACATTATTATGTTTAAGAATAGAATAGATGTTTAAGGCGTTCTTAAATCAATTCCACAATATGGCCAATGGTAATCTTTAATATATTATCCAATTCTAAAGGATGTTTAAACATATGCATAGGCCACATGCGCCTCCGTCAACCATGCTTGTGCTGCAAGAGCTTACGCCACGCTATGGGAAACACAGTACTCCTCTACTCACAAGGCACCTAACTTCGATCTCTCATCCAGTGCTGTGCTTGGGAAACTTTTCATAGCCTACTGAAAAATCTCCTAATGTTTTCCGAAATAGTCAAATACTTCAAGTTACCAATACTTTAAGTTACCAAATGGAAATCCCTGTGGCCCTTATAGGAGCATACATGAAAATCTACCGAATCTTTCCTGTCATGCAATACTTCCACCAAAAAATTTTCAGCTTTAAATCAAAAAATCCTTCTTTACCCCAGAGTTTGCCAGACAGTGTAGTCTCATCTTCTACTCCTCCAATGATTGCATGTGGCTTATACATTAGATATTAGGAACTTTGGAGAGCATTATTTTTTTTTTATGTCATGCCATTTTTTTGAGAGGAGGGGATAGAAAGAATATGTAGCTTTAATAGTCTTGAACATCATGGTTGATCGATTGAAAGCATGTTTTTGATAGCAAGGCACTTGAAGGTAGAGCATTGAATCACAAGAGTAAGCTATAGGACAATTGCAGTGATTGTGTACTTGAGGTCCTAAGAAGCAATATGAGATATATTCGATTCCTACGTGGCATTCATTACATCCATATGAGAGTAAGAGATTGTTGTAGAACACAATAATCCTTCCCATTCCATCATGATTTGATTTGCTAATAAGTTAGAAATTATCTTGATCTAACTATTCCACATACACAAGCAAGGTTGATTGATAGTCTTATTTACATTTTGTGGCAAATGAATATGCAAGTGCGGTTTATGGGGGTAGGTACAAGAAGCAGGCAAGTCGAGGTCGTGCAGTTCCCATGCTGCAGAGACAAGGTTGTTGTTAAAGGCAACTTTGATTTTTCCAGAAATGCATGATCATTTCTAGAAGGTCAGGTCTATGCCTCTATTTTCTCTTTTAGCGGATCATCCAGTGAAGAGCGACCAAGCAACCTACTAAATAGTGGAAGATTGAGCAAGCCGGTTTCTCTGTTAGAGAAAGGTACTCTGGTTTCTCTGTTGCATGAAAACAAGTGTATGTGGACTTCGACCTCAACCTCAC
Organism: Isoetes taiwanensis; assembly: GCA_021234155.1. NCBI lineage: Eukaryota > Viridiplantae > Streptophyta > Lycopodiopsida > Isoetales > Isoetaceae > Isoetes > Isoetes taiwanensis. The sequence continues at coordinate 6,855,807 of JAJEKV010000020.1, read as the reverse complement.
TATTTTGCAATCAAGTCCGGCTTTGGGAATGTGCCCTTAGAAGGCAAATTTCTATATGGCTCGCCTTACCTAGATAATCTATAAATCTAACCTATTCCAACAACTTAAACTCAATTTTGAATGCATTTTTCTTCTGTGGCATGCTTCGAGTTACACATTTATTATAGCAAAGTGTCAAATAAACTACATATGTGGGGACCTATTTAATGATGCCATATATTTGATAAAGGGACCTCTTACTGTCCACAACAATATGAAACTACCTACCTATCAATATCGTAGAGTGCCCACTTTCAAAGAGTTTCAAATGGTCTCTATTTTCTCTCTTGTCGTTTTCCTCCTTGACTTCCATGGTTACCTTCATAGGCCCGCCACCACTTCCATAGTCTTTTTTTTCTTGATTCTCACTAGTGAACATGCTATTGCATTATTGTTGCTAAGACTAATTCCAGTTTGTGTTTTCCATAGTCTTATTTTTCTTGATTCCCCCCTGTGAACACGCTATTGCACTATTGCTTTCCAGTTGTAATTACTTTATATAGTCAAATTAATTACATCCAACATGCCTTTGTTTGCGGCAGTTGAGACACCATAAGATATAAGAAGTCCAAGGAATTTTTTTCTTACATACAATAAATGAAGACTATTGAATCAATATCATGTTTGAATATGTCTTGAGAAACCACTCCGAGTGCCCTTGACAATGGAAGTAAGCCCTCCCAAAACATTCAAAGTACACAAAATAAGCTTTGTCTCTCAAAAGGTTCTATACATGAAAGAACATATATAATTTAACTCTATTATCTACAATACATTTCAAGAGAAGAGGGAAGCTTCATTCCCTCCATTATTGTGTTAGTCACTCATCTCCTGCTTGTAAGCAAACCAAAGAACATGTAGCAACGTCATGCTCATCAAGTTAAGATATCTATCTAGAGGCATGACATTGAGGCCCCACATACGTATAGAAAATCCACCACATCCACTAGAACTCACATCGTGAGTTCACCCTTACCATACCAGAACCTTGCGTAAGACTTCTACCAATGGCAGAGTGGAATATCACAAAGGAGATGTAGACAAGCTGTTAAACTATTAGCAAGCGCCCATCACCATGATGAACATCTATTTCACCATTAACTATAGCTCAATTCAACCACATGCATAAATACTCAGATCTAAAAGTCATGAATGATCATATCAAGAAGAGGCTCAGTTTTCAGTATGTCAACAACATTGGAGGAGGAGGAGGAGTGGTTGGGGGGAAAATAAACAAGGTGCTGCGCACGGAGGGTTGCCCTCCATGGCCGGAGGGTGAAGTGGCTTAAATGATAGTTCAAAGTCTTGGACAATGAATTCAAATTGCTACGTCAAGACAATAGAATACTTGATACCATGACTTTATGAGAATAGGCTTGAAGAAATCTTTGGTGCTCGACATAGAAGAAGTATTGCAGAAAGAAATAATGAACCACCTATGATATAATAGTGGGTGTGGTAAGGAAAAGAAAATAAGGGCAGTACTTAATAATTGGGGTATGTTTTACATTAGTTTATCGATGTGTGGGGCAGCATTGGGGAAGTTCGCCGGGAGATGGTAGGCGTACAGTCTAGCATTAATAATTATCAGTATGGCATGGAAACCTAACGGAACCCATCCCGCACAATTTTTGAGTGATTTTGGATTCTTGCTGCCTTGCAGATCAGGGGATGGCATTTATATGTGTGTTATTTCTTAAGCATCACAACCACAGGCTATGGCCGATCAATTAAATCCTCGTTCGTAGGATGAAAGAAAATAATGTCATGAAAGGAAGAGCACAGTTGAGAATACAAGATAGATTTTGTTTGCTCTTATGTGCAACTCTTGTATGTAGGTCAGAATCGTGTTATCTGTATTATGCCTTAAACAAGAATAAAACCCTTTTTTCTTGTTTCTGCATATTACATGCTTTGTTATATCACAGAAGGGGCTCAATATAAAACTTAATTTTAGTTTATCAAATTCAAAATTTTCCAGTTGAAGGAAGCTTCTGATTAGAATTTGTAAATTTCGAATGCCCTCAAAAGTAGTAGGAATTTTTCCTATTAAGATCAAAAACATTCCCCAACACTGGTGTGGGGCAGAAGGGTAGAAGACAAAAGCTGGCAGGCCAGGCATGCCAGTAATTCCACATCCACCCTTGTAAAAGTGGCTCGTAATAAAATAGAATTATAAATGCCCGTAAAAAGTAACTAGCAAATTGAAATACCAGTACAAAATGAATTTCCCCATTCACACTTTCACACTGGCAGGAACAGTAATGGCATCTCCAGTTATCCCCCTAAGTTCCATCTGTTCATAACATTTTAATGCTTTCCAACAAAGCCCACAGTCGATATATCCCGTAATTAGTGTAAATCCATGACACCAAATTTGGAATACTGCGCTTGTTGAAAACTTCTTGTGCCTCTGCAAGAGGGCCACAATTCACATATTGCTGTAGAGATGTCAGCCTCCAATCCCTCCTGTGCAATTTTTAAATGTATTTCTCGACCCATTTCAAGGGAAAAATCATTGCTACATGCCTTGAGTGAGCTAGAAAATGTTATAGCATTTGGGGCTATCCCATTTAATTGCATATCTCTATAGCATTTCAGAGCTTCTAGTCCCAGCCCATTTTCAGCATAACCTGATATTAGCACATTCCATAAGACCACATCCCTGACCTGACAGGCATATTGTCAAAAACTTCCTATGCTTCTGTGAGTGTCAACTAAAGTGTTTCCAACAAAAGGATCCGTTTCGAGTCCTCTTCGCCCTATTTGCTTATGTAAATCACAACCCCTATCAATATTCACCATGATTCCACAAGCTTTTAAGGTGCAAACAAATATGACGGCACTTGGAGCAATGCCCTCCTGTTTCATTTCTTCAAAACATTTCAGTGCTTCACGACCATATCCATTTTTTGCATTTCCTGCAAGTAATGAGTTGTATAACACAACGAATACAACGTTTCTAATGGGCAGTGTCTGGTGCCTCTATAGAAGATCCACCTTTGTCATACATGTGGACCAATGTGGGTTCTAAGATATCTATGAATCTCAAGCCCGTTATTAAGAATATGCATGTGCAAATGCTTTCCATAATCTAAGCTTCTCTCTTTCCTGCATCTTTGCAAGAGGCAGGTAATATCTGCAACACACAAATGTTACGCAATAGAATCTAAGATATTTCCTCATGTCTTTACAAAACCAAGCAAAACCTATAACGATATATCCAAAAACCAACCCCTTATAGCACAACACCCTTGGACTTGATCGTTTGTTTATAAAGTTGAGCACTTAGATAGCTAACCCTATACATCTAACAAGCCCAGCCCATCAACGATGGGTACCGTAACTAGTTGCATTTAAGCTCAAGAATTGCAAATAGGAACTTGCATATAAGCTCAGCTTTATATCACTTTAGACATCTAACATGTGGATGGAAAATGCCATAAAGCATCCTAAAGATTATGCAAGCAAAGTAGTGCATTGTACCAGGAATTAGAAGTACTCCGCGCTCGTGGCCATACTAGTGGAGTCAGATAAAAGGAGTTATTATCTCAGATCAAGGCTATAGAAACTGTAAAAGTTACTGAAGCCAAAGTGAAGGCAGGGTTGCAGTGGTTCAAGGATGGAGATAGATGTTCCCGGTTCTTTTTTGCGGCTGCAAGAAGGAAACTCGCCACTTCTATACATTCTTTGGTGTTGCCAGATGGCGCTCTTATCTCCGATCCGGTGAATCTTAAGCAGTATCTTCATCATCACTTTTCTTCATTCTTTGCACGACACCCATTGCCCTTTCAGAAGGACATGCAATTCACAACAAGAGAATGGACATTTAGCGACGTGGGCTTGCGACGTCTGTGCGACGTGACGTCGCAAATAACGTGACCATGCGACGTCAATGTGACGTCACGTCGCAGACACGTCGCATGCGACGTGTGGTGCGACGTCTGACACCGTGACGTGGCAGATCTGTCACGCCAGGTGCACCACGTCGCATCGCGTGCGTCACTTTTGTGCGACGTGATGTCGCGTGCGACGTGACGCCGCTACGGGGGCCGTGGCCGTCTACGGACGCGTCTATTTGGCGTCTAGTGTACTTTGTTCTTTTGGAGAACAAGGGTGGTCTTCCGCCCGCGAAAGTTGGTCCCCGGGGTAATGTCGATATTCGAGTCCATTGGAAGAGCCAAATCATGGTTTTGGAGAGGGAAATTGCTCGTCCATCGCCGGGGCCTTCGAAGAGAACTTTTGTGGCGGCATGTGAGCTCACGGAAGACTTCGGAGCTATTTCATCGTGCACCAACACTTTGCATATCCTAGTGAAATGTTTTTCTCATGTCCGCATTCGACGACGTTGCACCGCTTGTCAAAATTCCACCTTTTTTCGATGCAGAATTTTTTAGTTATGCGTTCTTTTGCATTCATGCTTCATAAATTCGTAATTAATGCATGGTATGGAATTAAATTCTGATTTTTTGTCAGTTGGCTTCCTATGTCATCCCCAGCATACAGGCAAATTTTTAGAATTTCCGGATAAAGTTCTGATCAAATAGGTAGCATTGGAACGGTCTAGGCAGCCTGTTGTTGGGCAGTAGCAAGACATTCATAAATTCGTAATTAATGCATAGTAAGGAATTAAATTCTGATTTTTTGTCAGCAGGCTTCTTAAGTCATCGCCAACGTACATGCCAGTTTTCAAAATTTCCAGACAAGGTTTAGATCAAAGTGTTTGCATTAGTACGGTCCGGGCAGCCTGTTGTTGGGCAGCCGAGCTGGCACACTTGCCCAAGTCAAACAAGGCCAGGACCTTGCAAGGCCGCCTCATTAGAGGGGAGAGTCCGAACCCCAAGAGGCGAGCCACAAAAAGTTTCCCGAGGCAGCCTTTCCTGGCAGCGCTCCCCCGGAGGGCCGTACGCTAAAGACCACACTCCCGGATCTCGGTTCCCCTATCCGACCGTTGAATCCTTCGTTCAAGGGCCCTGGCTCGATAAGGTCCAAAAAAATCCAATATCCGTCCGGGAGAACTTATCAAACCGCGAAGCGTCCTGCGGCCGACCGTGTAGAAACCAAAGTGTTTTGTCGTTCGGACATTGCGGAGGCTCCGGAATGGCGATTCGACTTCGCCACATCGTCCGGGAGGCCGAAATTACCCTAGAGACCAAGTTGCACGGTCAGTTTTGCAAAAGAAAGAAACACTTACGCCCTACGTTGCAGTATTCGACAGCCACCTCCTAGGCCAATTGACTACGAGTGTGTTGGACATGAGATAGTTTGACGCTACCTCGAGAAGGGGTGGTCTTTTGGCCATGAAACTTGGTCCCCAGGGCAATGTCGACGTTCCGAGTCCATTGGCAGAGCCGAATCACGATTTCGGAGAGGGGAAGTTGCCCGTCCGTTGCCAGGGCCTTCGGGAGAGGACTTTTGGGGCAAGCTGCTTCCGGATGGTTTTTAGGGTCCGTGCTCTGGCGTCAACACCCCCCCTCTACGTCAAGACACGGCGCAAGGTCCTAGTCGAATCTGACAAGGATAGAGCCTCCGAAACGTAAACCCTATGAGTTGCCAGGTTCTAGCAGGGTTTGCGTTTTGGGTGCCGAGTTTTGGTCCTTTGCACTTGGGACTTGGCTGATAAGATGCAGTTGAGAACGCGAAGCAAGGGGAACTGATGGAATGGAGTTTGGATCTGTACTCCTCCCGTTGTGGCAGTTAGAAGTAAAGGGCAGCTTTTGCAGTAGCAAGACATTCATAAATTCGTAATGAATGCATAGTACGGAATTAAATTCTGATTTTTTGTCAGCAGGCTTCCTAAGTCATCGCCAACATACTGAGCCGGTTTTCAAAATTTTTAGGACAAGGTTTAGATCAAAGTGTTTGCATTAGAACGGTCCGGGCGGCTGTTTGTTGGGCAGCCGAGCTGGCACACTTGCCCAAGTCAAATAAGGCCAGGACCTTGCAAGGCCACCTCATTAGAGGGAGAGTCCTGACCCGGGGAGGCGAGCCCCAAAAAGTTTCCCCGCGACCTTTCTGGCGGCGCTCCCAAAGGGCCGTGCGCTAAAGACCACACTCCGGATCTCGGTTCCCCTATCCGGCCAGCTTGAATCCTTCGTTCAAGGGCCCCTGTCTCGATAAGGTCAAAAAATCCAACATCCGTCCCGGTGAGAACTTATCAAACCGCTGAAGCATCCTGCGCGGTCGGCCCGGTGTAGAAACCAAAGTGTTTTGTCGTTCGGACATTGCGGAGGCTCGGGAATGGCGATTCGACTTAAGCCACATCGTCCAGGAGCGAAATTACCCTAGAGACCAAGTTGCACGGTCGGTTTTGCAAAAGAAAGAAACACTTACGCCCCTCGTTGCGATTCGGCGGCCACCTCCTAGGCCAATTGACTCACGAGTGTGTTGGACATGAGATAGTTTGACGCTACCTCGAGAAGGGGTGGTCTTTTGGCCATGAAACTTGGTCCCCAGGGGCAATGTCGGCGTTCGAGTCCATTGGCGAGCGAATCACGCGATTCCTGAGAGGGAAGTTGCCCGTCCGTCGTCGAGGGCCCTTCGAGAGGACTTTTGGGGCAAGCCGCTTCGGATGGTTTTAGGGTCCGTGCTCAAGGCGTCAACACCCCCCCCGTCAAGATACGGCGCAAGGTCCTAGTCGAATCGACAAGGATAGAGCCTCCAAACGTAAACCCTATGAGTTGCCAAGTTCTAGCAGGGTTTGCGTTTTGGGTGCCGAGTTTTGGTCCTTTGCACTTGGGACTTGGCTGATAAGATGCAGTTGAGAACGCTGAAGCAAGGGGAACCGACGGAATGGAGTTTGGATCTGTACTCCTCCGTTGTGGTAGTTAGAAGTAAAGGGCGACTTTTGCAAAGAGCAAGACATTCATAAATTCGTAATTAATGCATAGTACGGAATTAAATTCTGATTTTTTTGTCGGCCCAGGCTTCCTAAGTCATCGCCAACATACAGGCCGTTTTCAAAATTTCGGACAAGGTTTAGATCAAAGTGTTTGCATTAGAACGGTCCGGCAGCTGTTGTTGGGCAGCCGAGAAGCCAGCACACTTGCCCAAGTCAAACAAGGCCAGGACCTTGCAAGGCCACCTCATTAGAGGGGAGAGTCCGACCCGGAGGCGAGCCCCAAAAAGTTTCCCCGAGAGGCGGCCTTTCTGGCGGCTCCCCCGGGGCCGTACGCTAAAGACCACACTCCAGGATCTCGGTTCCCCTATCCGACCGTTGAATCCTTCGTTCAAGAGCCCCTGTCTCGATAAGGTCCAAAAATCCAACATCCGTCCGGTGAGAACTTATCAAACCGCTGGCGTCCCGCGGTCGGCCAGGTGTAGAAACCAAAGTGTTTTGTCGTTCGGACATTGCGGAGGTTCTCGGGAATGGCGATTCGACTTAAGCCACATCACCGGGAGGCGAAATTACCCTAGAGACCAAGTTGCACGGTCGGTTTGCAAAAGAAAGAAACACTTACGCCCTACGTTGCAGTATTCGACAGCCACCTCCTAGGCCAATTGACTACGAGTGTGTTGGACATGAGATAGTTTGACGCTACCTCGAGAAGGGGTGGTCTTTTGGCCATGAAACTTGGTCCCCAGGGCAATGTCGACGTTAGGAGTCCATTGGCGAGCGAATCACGATTCCGGAGAGGGGAAGTTGCCCGTCCGTCGCCAGGGCCTTCGTGAGAGGACTTTTGGGGCAAAGCTGCTTCGGTGGTTTTAGGGTCCGTGCTCGGCATCAACACCCCCTCTACTTCAAGACACGGCGCAAGGTCCTAGTCGAATCTGACAAGGATAGAGCCTCCGAAACGTAAACCCTATGAGTTGCAGGTTCTAGCAGGGTTTGCGTTTTGGGTGCCGAGTTTTGGTCCTTTGCACTTGGGACTTGGCCGATAAGATGCAGCTTTGAGAAGCGAAGCAAGGGGAACCGCGGAATGGAGTTTGGATCTGTACTCCTCCGTTGTGGCGATTAGAAGTAAAGGGCGGCTTTGCGGTAGCAAGACATTCATAAATTCGTAATTAATGCATAGTAATGAATTAAATTCTGATTTTTTGTCGGCCAGGCTTCCTAAGTCATCGCCAACATACATGCCGGTTTCAAAATTTTTAGGACAAGGGTTAGATCAAAGTGTTTGCATTAGAACGGTCCCGGCAGCTGTGTTGTTGGGCAGCCGAAATGACACACTTGCCCAAGTCAAATAAGGCCAGGACCTTGCAAGGCCACCTCATTAGAGGGGAGAGTCCGGACCCCGGGAGGCGAGCCCCAAAAGTTTCGGCGACCTTTCTGGCGGCTCCCGGGGGGCCGTGCGCTAAAGACCACACTCCCGGATCTCGGTTCCCCTATCCGGCCGTTGAATCCTTCCGTTCAAGGGCCCCGTCTCCGATAAGGTCCAAAAAATCCAACATCCGTCCCCGTGAGAACTTATCAAACCGCAGCGGCGTCTGCGGTCGGCCAGTGTAGAAATCAAAGTGTTTTGTCGTTCGGACATTGCGGAGGCTCCGGAATGGCGATTCGACTTCGCCACATCGTCCGGGAGGCCGAAATTACCCTAGAGACCAAGTTGCACGGTCAGTTTTGCAAAAGAAAGAAACACTTACGCCCTACGTTGCAGTATTCGACAGCCACCTCCTAGGCCAATTGACTACGAGTGTGTTGGACATGAGATAGTTTGACGCTACCTCGAGAAGGGGTGGTCTTTTGGCCATGAAACTTGGTCCCCAGGGCAATGTCGACGTTCGAGTCCATTGGCAGAGCGAATCACGATTCGGAGAGGGAAGTTGCCCGTCCCGTCGCCCGGGGCCTTCCGGGAGAGGACTTTTGGGGCAAGCTGCTTCCGGATGGTTTTTAGGGTCCGTGCTCTGGCGTCAACACCCCCCCTCTACGTCAAGACACGGCGCAAGGTCCTAGTCGAATCTGACAAGGATAGAGCCTCCGAAACGTAAACCCTATGAGTTGCCAGGTTCTAGCAGGGTTTGCGTTTTGGGTGCCGAGGTTTGGTCCTTTGCACTTGGGACTTGGCGATAAGATCACGATTGAGAACGCGAAGCAAGGGGAACCGGCGGAATGGAGTTTGGATCTGTACTCCTCCCGTTGTGGCAGTTAGAAGTAAAGGGGCGACTTTGCGGTAGCAAGACATTCATAAATTCGTAATTAATGCATAGTACGGAATTAAATTCTGATTTTTTGTCAGCAGGCTTCCTAAGTCATCGCCAACATACAGGCCAGTTTTCAAAATTTCCGGACAAGGTTTAGATCAAAGTGTTTGCATTAGAACGGTCCGGGCAGCCTGTTGTTGGGCAGCCGAGCTGGCACACTTGCCCAAGTCAAATAAGGCCAGGACCTTGCAAGGCCACCTCATTAGAGGGAAGAGTCCGGACCCCAGGAGGCGAGCCCCAAAAAGTTTCCCGAGGCAGCCTTTCCTGGCAGCGCTCCCCCGGGGGGCCGTACGCTAAAGACCACACTCCCGGATCTCGGTTCCCCTATCCGACCGTTGAATCCTTCGTTCAAGGGCCCTGTCTCGATAAGGTCCAAAAAAATCCGACATCCGTCCGTGAGAACTTATCAAACCGCGAAGCGTCCTGCGGTCGACCGTGTAGAAACCAAAGTGTTTTGTCGTTCGGACATTGCGGAGGCTCCGGAATGGCGATTCGACTTCGCTACATCGTCCGGGAGGCGAAATTACCCCGTAGACCAAGTTGCACGGTCAGTTTTGCAAAAGAAAGAAACACTTACGCCCTACGTTGCGGTATTCGACAGCCACCTCCTAGGCCAATTGACTATGAGTGTGTTGGACATGAGATAGTTTGACGCTACCTCGAGAAGGGGTGGTCTTTTGGCCATGAAACTTGGTCCCCGGGGCAATGTCGGCGTTCGAGTCCATTGGCGAGCGAATCACGATTCCGGGAGAAGGGGAAGTTGCGGTCGTCGCCGAGGGCCTTCCGGAGAGGACTTTTGGGGCAAAATGCTTCCGGATGGTTTTAGGGTCCGTGCTCTCAAGCGTCAACACCCCCTCTACGTCAAGACACCGCAAAGGTCCTAGTCGAATCGACAAGGATAGAGCCTCCGGCGTAAACCCTATGAGTTGCGGGTTCTAGCGGGGTTTGCGTTTTGGGTGCCGAGATTTTGGTCCTTTGCACTTGGGACTTGGCGATAAGATGCAGATTGAGAACGCTTGAAGCAAGGGGAACCGGCGGAATGGAGTTTGGATCTGTACTCCTCCCGTTGTGGCGGTTAGAAGTAAAGGGCGGCTTTTGCAGTAGCAAGACATTCATAAATTCGTAATTAATGCATAGTACGGAATTAAATTCTGATTTTTTTTTGTCAGCAGGCTTCCTAAGTCATCGCCAACATACTGAGCCAGTTTTCAAAATTTCCGGACAAGGTTTAGATCAAAGTGTTTGCATTAGAACGGTCAGGGCAGCTGTTGTTGGGCAGCCGAAAGCCGGCACACTTGCCCAAGTCAAACAAGGCCAGGACCTTGCAAGGCCACCTCATTAGAGGGGAGAGTCCGGACCCGGGGAGGCGAGCCCCAAAAGTTTCCCCGAGGCGACCTTTCTGGCGGCTCCCCGGGGGCCGTCGCTAAAGACCACACTCCCGGGATCTCGGTTCCCCTATCCGGCCGTTGAATCCTTCGTTCAAGGGGCCTTGTTCGATAAGGGCCAAAAATCCAACATCCGTCCGGAGAACTTATCAAACCGCCACCCCAGGCTCAAACATGCCACCCCGGCTCAAACATTAAGTAAGTAGTAGCAATAGAAGATTGGTTAAATCCGAATGTGATTTTGATTTGCATATATGGCTCGGGAATGTCCAAATTAGCATAAGGACAAACTTTCATGACCATCGGATGAAAAAAAGGCACCAAAAATTAAAAAGTGTTAGGCGTCGCTATAACAAAATCGTCAGCGGACATCGTCGCATCGCGACGTTAAACCGTATATATCTATTTTGAAATCGTATATCACGATTTCAAAAAATATATACGATTTCAAAATCGTATATCACGATTTCAAAATTACGTCGCATCTCGACGTCGCGACGTCGCATCGCGCCGCGGCCGTGTTTTTTCTGATCCAGCGGGCCGTCTTTTAAAGGGACCATTCCTAGGCTTCCTTCTATCGACTATTTTGGGCGATCTTGGCGCTCGACCTTGAACGACTTGCAAGCACTCTTTTTAAGGTTAGTAGATCATGCTTTTGGATTGAATGGTTTTTGGATTGAATGATTTAGTGTAGATTTCAAATTTTTTTTTTTCTATCTCTTTCCTTCTTTTTTTTTCTTCTTGTTTACGCATTCTTCTTCTTTTTTCCTTCTTTCCTCATTTCTTTCTTGATTCTTCCCTTATTTCACTCTTCCATTCTTCCATTCTTCCATTCTTCCATTCTTCTATCTTCTTCCATTTCATTCTCTTATTTCTTCCATTCTTCTCTTTCTTCCCCTAATTTCTTTTTCTCCTCTTTCCCCTTCTCTTCTTTCTCCCACCCTTCTCTTCTTCTTTGATTCATTCATTTTTTTTTCTTTCTTGTTTTACTATTTCTTCATCTTTTTTTTTTTTTTTTTTTTTTTTCTTCTTGATCTTTTTTTCCGTTGTTCTTATTCTTCTAACTCTTTGTTGCTTTCTATTTCGATTTGGACCCTCGGGATCTTGTTACACCGTCCTTCTTTTGGTAAGTTGATCGCTTGCATTTTATTTTTATAATTTTAAGCGGGGTTAAAAAAATTGATGGAGTGGCTTGTTCAAGGGCAACGCAGGTCGGCTCCACCTAGAGTGGGGAGGACCATGTACCCGGTTCAAGTCCACTTCACTACGATCATATATTTTTCCTAGGTTAAGGAGTGGCTTGTTCAAGGGCACGGCCCGGCTCCACCTAGAGTGGAGAGGGCCCGCGTGCGGGTTCAAGTCCACGACCACTTGTTATTTTTAGGTTTAAAATAAAATTGTAGTGGCTTGTTCAAGGGCACGGTAGGCTCCACTAACGAGTGGAGACGACCAGGTGTTCGGGTCCAAGTCGACTTTTCTTGTAATTCTTAGGTAGAGGTGGCCAAATCTAGCTTATAACCCTAAAGCTGCGTATGTTAGCCAACTCTAGCTTTTAATCCGACTAATCCGGTTTGGAAGGGGCTCATTTCGATGATGGGGGAGCTGCTTCGAAAAAGAAGGTACATGACCTAGTCATAGTCTTATTTTTATTCTTTTGTTTTGTGTTAATCTATCGATTTATAGAAAAGGCAAAGAGTGATTGCAAAATTGAAGTCGAATGCCAAAAAATTGGGAGGCGATTGGTCAAAGGTCCCTAAACCACTTAATCTGTCCATAAGGAAGATATCAAGGTATTTGTTATTTGTTGCCATTCGTTCAATTCGAAATAAGACATTTAACTTGTCATGTTGTATTCCTTGCAATCAGATCACTTTCGAACGTGCAAAGGATTCCAAGAAAAACATCTACCTCACGCGGTTTGCCAAGGCAACTTCAAACAAACAATTCCGTCTCACTTGGGTTACGTAGAAATAGATTCGTAAGTGCTATAAACTCTTAGTTCACGTTAACTTTCAATGTCATTGTCTAATATTGGTCGTATTGTTATAGAATTGGCTATACGGGTTTTCCCCTAACAGAGAACACGTAAAGATAGCCACTACTCGCCTCTTGTATATGATATTGTAACTAACTATTAAAATTCTTTCCTTTTTTAATTTTTTTTTAAATTTTTTTTTTAAATTTTTTTTTATTTTTTTTTTCGTCCACCACGTCGCGACGCCGACGTCCGTCTGCGACGTCGTCGACGTCCGAGTCCGCGTCGAGTCCGCGCCTGCGAAGTCACGGCGGCGCTTTTGCCGCCGCGACGCGGCCGCCGTCGCATCGCGGCGATGCCGCATGCGACGTCGTGAGGCGTCACGTGCGGCGTGGAGACGCCCGTCGCGATAGGCGTCGATAGACGTCGCTCGTGACGCCGCTATAGACGTCGCTAAATGACCCTTTTCTTGTTGTGATTGGCCGTGTTGATTAAGGTGCGTCGCATTGTTTCTGAAGAGCAGAGGTTGCTTCTTGAGTCTAATATCATGAAGGAGGACTCAAAAGCAGCTGTGGATCTCTTGAAAAGGGACAAATGCCCGGGTCTTGATGGCTTTCCTATTGAATTCTTTCAGAAGTGCTGGGACTGGTTGGAGGATGCCATATATGATGCCTTTTGTGAGTTTCAGAGATTTAGGAGCCTTGATAAGATTTTGAATACAGGTTGTATCTCTCTCATTCTAAAGAGCAAGGAACCCAATACTATTTCTGACTGGCGACCTATTACATTACTTTCTTCTGTGTACAAGATTTTTGCTAAGACATTGGCAGAAAGAGTACGAGATATCTTGGCTGACGCTATCTCGTCAACACAATCTGGCTTTCTCCCTCGTCGTTGTATTCTCAACAACGTGGCTGCTGCATATGAAGGAATATATTGGGCCCGGTTGCAAGGTCATAGAGCAGTGTATCTTAAGCTTGATTTTGCTAAAGCTTACGATAGTGTTGATTGGGGTTTCTTGGAGAAGTGTCTTCTTGCACTTGGGTTTGGGGAGTCATTCACAAGGAATGTTATGAAGCTCCATACATCAGCCAGATATACTGTCCTATTCCATGGCGAGCCATCAGATATTTTTGTAGTGGGTAGAGGAATTCGGCAAGGTTGTCCCTTAGTACCCTTGCTTTTCACAATTGTGGCAGAAGTATTATCCCAGCTCTTCTCCGTGGCGACCCAAGATGGCATTATTCAAGGCCTCCCAATGGACGATGGTTCTCAAGAGGTATGTAACCAATATGCCGATGATACTTTTTTGTTCCTAATTGCCGAGGCTGAGAATCTTCGTAATGCTAAGCTATTATTAGACACATTCTCCTTAGCATCAGGAGTTCTTGTAGGGTGGCAAAAATGTACAGCTTTGTGGACGTTGGACAGTCCCATCCCTCCCTGTATTTTGGACTATCCATGGAAGATTCTTCTGCATGGCAATACCACAAAGTTGCTTGGTATCCCAGTTGGAATTCACGTCTCTGCTTCAGATGCTTGGGATGAAATCATTAGTGGGTTGCAAAAGCACTTGTTTTGGTGGAATACAGCTAAACTGTCCATGCCCGGTAGAGTCACTGTGGCTAAATGTTGTTCTTAGTAATACTCATGTCTACATGGCGTCGCTCTATTAGCTCCATGATGTAAGATAGAGGAGATTGTGCGTATCGTCGAAAATTTTATTTGGGGTGGAAATGAGTTAGGAGCTGTGGTCAAGGTAGCTTGGGCGAAATGCATTAGACCTAAGGCAGCTGGTGGTCTTGGTATGTTGGATTTTCACCTCCAAAGCAAGGTGATGATATCAAAGTTCATTTGGAGGATTTTCATTGGTAAAGATGATTCTCCTGGCCTGAGGTTGTTGGTGCGATCGATCCGATTGTCTCCCATTTCATAAGGCCACCATTAAGCCCCTCCTTCCTTGGGCTTTGCTTTATCATATGCATCCGGTATCCTAATGCTTCTCCCTTTACTCAAGGGGTTGCTTGTTTGCTTGAGACACCAATCGGGTTTCTCTTTTCCATATTAATCTGAGGCATGTCTTGGTTGTCCGCTCCATCTTTGGTGGATTCCGTTGCGAGGACACTCGGAGAATGTGCCTCTAAGTGTGGTTGTTCATCCAAAGACTCAACGACGATGGGTAGCGGTTGGTATCGGCACTATTGCGGTTTGGTATGAGTCACGGTCATCTCATGTCATGGGAAGCATTTAGAACAAAGTTCTTGTTGTGCAGATGGGACAGAGTAATCGGAATCATATTGCTGCCTTGTTGCCACGGGGATTACGGTCCACGATTGAGGTAGTCATATGAGGTTGTCATCAGGATATCCAGCCAGGGCGGTTTGTGTCTTCTGTGTATAAATTGCTTGTGCATTCTGAAATCCTGCCTCCATCTAATAGGTGGCATCTTCAGGTCCCTCAGCCACAATGGAAAAGTGTTTGGATATGGGTATGGGATAAGCTGCTTCATCCCAAAGTAGTAGTTCTGTGGTGGCAAGTGATCCATAGATGCCTCAGAGTCAACAGGTTAGTCCATAAAATGGATAATCGGATTTCAGAGCTCTGTCCTTTATGCCAGCAAAGGGTTGAGAGTATTGAGCATTGTTTTTTCTTGTGTGAGTGGCTTCGGCAGGCATGGTCTTGGTTGTTGACCCTATTTGGCACGTCTAGATCTAGCCATGAAATTTTGCTTGCTATCTATCCTGATGCTTGGCCCAAACTACGGAAATGAGCTTTTCATCTCGCATGTGGCTGGCTTTTATGGTCAATCTGGAAGAGAAGGAGGTCGTTTATCTTAAAGGGCGTAGATACTGCAGATGAAATTGTTCTTCAGTGGGACAAAATAAAATTGTTATGGCTTACAATTGTTCTTCTCTTGATCAAGAGAAGAAAGTACTGATCTGACATACTTACCTCCAGATTCATTCCTTTGCATAGGCAGGTGGTTGTGCTCAGTTGGATCGGTTTGTCCACTGGGGTTATAATCCTGTCTTTGCATTTTATGTTGCTCTGGTTTTTAGTTGGTGAATAAAGCTTGTCGTTCTTCCAAAAAAAAAAAAAAAAAAAAAAAAAAAGAAGAGAGACATGCAACCAAAGTAGTGCAAAATATTATGAGCAGAATGTCAAGAGATGGAAATAATATGAGATTTATAAATGAATGGGTTAAATTAGTTCAGAATATTGGATTAGAGGCTGCTATTCTGAAAAACTCTAATTATATAGAAAGGAATCAATGGGTGACATACAGGTTTTGGAAAAAGATCTCGAAAATTAGTGACAAGGCAGGGCAATAATAGTATCTCAATCTGATTTCAATGGAGCATGTGTAATAGGTGCATAGCCACTTGCATTCAATATCTGATATAACACATTCAAGTCACTTCAGATGTCTAAAGTTTTGCCATGCAGGTTATTAGCCTGTAACACGATAAAATTAAGCTAACAGAGGATCAATATCTATACATGCTTGCAGCACTTAAAGTACAGAAACCAAGGAATAGGCAAAGCTTAAGATTCTTCAAGATAGGCTTCAGACAAGAAACGACAAGAGAATGGACATAAATCTGCATTCCTCAGAACAAAACATGCTTCAAATAGAACCAGCAACGAAACCACTATACCTGTTTTTGCAAATCCGACTGAAACGACAAACTGTTCTTGCCGGCCCTGTTTTTGTAGCCATTGGCTCTTCCCATGCCATCGCCATGCACCGACATGCCCTTCTATTCAGCCCCGTAGAGACAAAAATGAAAGAGTCGTGGAGGAAGGTGGATCTTAGAACCTATAACAGGTACGACAAGCAATCTGTTGCAGATGTTCTGGCATTTTGGAGTGTTTTGGAGCTGCAAGTTAACCGGTTTCCAGAGGGGCTCCCCTGCAACATAAATGACCGCGAGGTTACGGCCAACAGTGGGTTTTGAGCAGTCATTAGCATATCCCATGTATATACTGGCATATACTTGAAATATGCCATAAACCCACATAAACAAGGGTTTGCCACCTTAGGGGCAACCCAAAAATAAACAAGGTGCTGCGCACGAGGGGTTGCCCTCCAGTGCCGCAAAAGTGTGTTTTCATGGTTTTTGTTTCATCATTTCGTGTCGGTCCTTTTTGTTTGTTCATAGAGTGTCATTTTCTTAAAGCATGAGTTTTGTTTATGAAGCTATGAAGGTCAATTTATAGAACTGAGGGAGAAAAGAATAATACTTCAAACTAATTTACATAATTGATACTGTGCAACGAATAACTCTATGATTTACGGGTACTTGAGATATAGAACGGCACAGTGAACAAAGTGTTGCATTATGATTTAAGATACATAAAAGCAAGTTAAGATAAATTTAGGCGTTGACATTGTTATTAGTTTTTACGCGACATTCTTGCATTTCACCTCACATTCTTGAATTTTACCTCATAATGACAACCTTATTGGCTATTTAGTTGATCTTATTAGCATATGTCGAATTATCTTCCGTAAATGGCACAAAGTGCCCAAGCGAAATTGTGAGACATGCATGAAAAGCACTAACTGCAAACCCTCTACAATTATTAACATAACAAACAAGCAATACTTCCAACACAAATGCTATACATTGCATCATTTATGCAAAGGATAATATTCCCTCAACAGATAAAGTTCTCCCCATTAAGTAGGAGGGACGTGTTAAAGTAGAAGCGGAAATGTAGACAAAGTATTGCATACCATAACATCCAGCTTCAATAGTGTTAGGTTTGAAATATGATCTGGTGCTTGTACATAGAAATACTCAAGAAGTATTATCTACACAGACAAGAGCTACAAATAGTAATGAGTGTCAAATGCAAACGGTAGGCTCTGAAGGAAAATCTGAAAGGCAAAAGCAAGAAGATTGCACATTTGAGAAAAGTGCCAATTTGTGCAATGCAGTGAAAGTGAAAGATTGTCTATCTGAGAATATACCTCATAATATCCTTGGGCCCGCAATCTAGGATCGATTATAGCCTCTATTAGTACCCTTTTGCACCATAATGATTTTGCAGTTGTGATTCCTGTAATTCTAGCCTTACTGATATGTACAAATACTATATAGAACATAGAATAATAAAATCATAAGCCAATGTAGTCAATGTTAATTTGCAATACATTTGGAAAAGTTCAAGAAATCCCATGTTAATCAATTTATATTGAATGGACGTACCCGAGTGCACCATGACAATGAGTTGATCTTCTACCGCAATGCTCAATGCGCGGACCATTAATCTTGAGAGCGATAGTGCCAAAATCCAGCCTAGGCTGTAGAAGCATCTGTAGAGCTCAGTAGGTAAAGCTCGTGTTTTCTTTTATAGGAGGACTTTCAACATATAGTTTTATGTTTTACCTCAAGCATATTTGAGCTAAGGGATCTAAAGCTCCGAATGGGCAAGAAGCCGGAGCGCTTGTCGGGTGCAGAAGAGCTAGAACCCTTAACGGACATGTGCTTATCTTTTCTTTGTACTGATTTTCAACGGGTAGAACATTTATCAAGACCGAAGCTGAAGCTTGAGCTCCAATTCAAGCGTAGGCGAGTCGAGCTGAGTTGAGTGAATTGGGCTCTCGTCAATTCCTTGAAACAGCAGGACAACCAGGGTGGTGCCGGTTAGCCAGTTTGCACACTGGCCGGCCAGCAACACTGGCGACTGCCAGTTTACAGGCAACAATAAGTTTGGAGTAGTTCCCGACATATCCTAGGCATATTCCAGCATATACTTAGGATATGCCAAAAAACCACATGAGCAAGCGTTTGCCCCCTAGGGGCAACCCAAAAAACAACTAAAAAGAAACTAAATATAGAAGTTACACAAGCCCACCCAAAACCACAAACTTCCCTTGCCTCTTGATTCAAACGTTTCCACATTATCTCTAGAGATGAATGCAAAACTACCATCCTTAGGTTTAATTGACTGAAATTAAATGGATATCTTATTTGAGCATGACAACTTTAATAGATAGAGACCTTTGTGCTACACTATATTATATCACACTTATAGTAAGCATTTCCTTTTTGCCATGTCTGACTTTGTCTTATTTTGTCGTATATTTGTAAAGAACAAGATCAGGGTTTTGGCAATGCACCTCCCCTTTACTTGTTGCCCGGTCGATTGTGACACGCATTGGCGTAATGGATGAGGTTGCGTCTCTATTTGGGGGAAATCTATAAAAGCTAATCCATCATCTACAGATATTGGGATATTGGGATAAAGAAGATGGAGGAGAACGGAAGGCAGGAACATGGGAGGTGGCATCGTTCCAGTCCAGATGCCATCAATCGAGCAACAGAGACAAGAATCATCATTAGAAACATCAATAAGTGACAAGGAACATCATCAAGTGTAGCAAGTGATTGAGTGATATTTTGGGGTTGAGATACGCCACCGGGATTGTCCGGATTGGCGAGGATGTAAGGTGTCGTTTGCGATTGGAAGGTGCATGGTAGAATTGCCAACAAAACAAGCGGGAAGAGCGAACAATGAGGTTGTAAGTTGAGGAAGAGGGCAAACCAGGGGAAGATAGATAGATACAATTTTAACGTCTGCGAAAACCACCGAGAGATAGAGATAAGGACCATTATAGGGTGAGATGTGCATATAATTGGATGACAAAACCCACACGAGAAAATGACAATAATACACAATAGGGAAGTCGTGGGAGGCAGATTGGGGGCTCAATGGTGCAAAAAGAAGTAACAAAAACCCCACCATGGATTGTTTTATTCGACCATGGAAATCGTTTTTCTTTTCTATTCGATTTTCGGGTTGGCGTGGAAAAATGATTCCATTAATTGAGCTACTTATAGTATTCGATTAATATTTATTAATATTTCTTACAATTACTATAGTGGTATCCGATATTTCCTCTCTCATACTGGCTATGGCTATGGCCAACTCCTTATCCTCTTTATCTATTCGACTATATAACCTCTCGCCTTATCCCGAGTAGCCAGATCCCCTCTCGCCCGCCATAGCCGAAGCTCCACGCCGAGCTTCTTTTCCGAGCAAAAAAAAAACCCTCCATTTTCAATCCTAGCCCTTTTTTTTTTTTTCTCATTCTTCCTCCCTCCCTCTTCCTCTCCGGCGCCCTTCTTCGAAATTTAATCCTTCACCCTAATCCGGTCAATTTCATGTATGCCGATTCAAGTGTATGATTCAGTTTTTTGTATGCACTTGGGTCGGATTTATTTGGGATTTTGCCCTTTTTTTCTACCCGTGGATAAGTCCAAAGAGGTTTGGCTAGGTTTGATCAATCAGCCGGGCTAAGTTTGAAGCCGATTCATGAGCGAGAAGTACGAAAAATTGATGGCCACCGTTGATTTGAGGAGTTGATTTTTGATTGGGGAGCAACTTGTCTTCAAATTCGATGGAGCAGGAGGGTGCATGACCAGGCTAAAATCTGTACTAGGTAGGAGCGGTTTGTTCTTTGGAAGTACTCAAATCCAACACCTGTGGTGTCATTTCTTTGGAGAGATTCAAAAATTTGCCCAATTCAAAATTGGGCCAAAGGGTCGGGCGATTTTGGGTTTAAAAAGCCGCTGACACAAAGACAATTGGGGAAGAATAGGATGATGCAAAATGGGGAAGTCCAAGGCTTTGGCTCGCCCACAGAATGATATGTTCACAGTGTCCAGCGGCAGCGGCATAACCACAGCAGAAGCCTGGTCAGGGTGCGAATTGGGCATGGATTTTAGGCTGGAATCAGTAATGTACAACGATGGCAGCATCCATTTTCCAGTCGATCCATTTTTTTTCCCTGGAGCTACAACTCTGGACAGCCTGCTCTGCACAGATCCGGCGATTTCGTCCACCTCTGTAAGCGGAAGCATGGGGCCTCCAACTCCGACCTCTGTGCTTATCTTTTCTTTGTACTAATTTTCAACGGGTATAACATTTATCGAGACCGAAGCTGAAGCTTGAGCTCCAATTCAAGTATAGACGAGCCGAGCTGAGTTCATTGAATTCCTTGAAACAGCAGGACAACCATGGTGGTGCCGGTTAGCCAGAAGAAATCTGAAGGCGACTAGATTAGAGAAGAAGGCGTAAAACAGTTACCGAATGAGAGGACATGGTGGGCTGGTGCTGCTGCGCATGCTACTGAGAGTATCCATAGCCAGATGCTCTGTTGTATTGCCTGTTATCCGGTTCGAACATCAGCGGCCCACAATGCAGGTGACCGCCAATTTACAGGGGAGAGTAGGTTTTTAGCAGTCACCAGCATATCCTAGGTATATTCTAGTATATACCTAAGATATGCCATAAACCCACATAAACAAGGGTTTGCCCCCCTAGGGGCAACCCAAAAAACATTGGCAACTTCAGAAATAATATATAAACCATTAAATATACCTTCCCATAACACACCACAACTAAAAAGTTCAATTTATTTTTGCAATTACACAACCACAACTAAGGATTTCAAATTTGCTTGGTCACTAATGGCGAAAAGGACAGGATTCAACGTGCCCACTTTGCTGCCAGAGCTTGCTTTCCGAGAATTTCCCCATCGATCTGCTGGCTTAACGGTTGAATCTAGTAGCAACACCACCAAGAATAGTAGCAATAATATTTCTGCAGATTTTGTCATTGATCTTGCCAACCCAGATGCAAGTTTCTATTGAATATGCCCCCAAATCCAGGTTCTATGGCTATAAGAATGAAACTGACTATCGAATTTGATATAACTTCTGAAACCTTGGGCCTAAAAAAAGCTTAAAACAATATTTAGCTTGAGAAACAAGAGGAGAACAAGAGATATATAAAATATGGGCTTATCAACCACCCAACCAGATCCACCTCCTAATCGGCTATGCCAAATTTACACACTGGCTCGTGCTATTGGATTTTGGAATGATCAATGCTACTTCACTGCAATTTCTGATCATTAGAATAGATATCTGACTATGGAAAAGAAAGGAATTCCGGTAGAGTATCTGCAAAAGTATCACTCATGAATTTCTTGTTTGACCTTTTATTTTTAAAAGTGACTTTTTAGCCACTTCCCCTTTTTGTTGCATGCCTTTTTTCCCTGCTGCCTGAGGCCTGCCCGAGCGGATGCAATGATGGATGGCGTTGGAGCAGCGGCAGTGAAGGATGGCGCCCCTGTGTGTGCCTGAGTGGATGTCCGCCTGCGCGCATACCTGGGGGTGCTGGCGCCTTGGCGCAGGGCTGGTGGATGGGTGAGGAGGCACCTCCGATGGGCGATTTCCCTGAGCGGTTTTTCTGAGCGCCGCCTTCCCTGCGTGTCTGGGCGATTGGCGTTGGGGGCGTCTGTTTTCCAGCACCCAGTTGTGAAGAGGTTACGGTTCGGAGTTGCTTGGTGAAGCTTTGCCTGCTGGAGGTATGAAGGTATGCTTGTTGCTTGTGCAACAGCATGGATTTTTGGATCGGTGAGCAGCCATAGTCATCCTGGCAACGGTTTTTTCCCAGGTGGTTTTTAATCCGGGTCATGATGGTTGTGTTCTAGCTCACGTTGTGCTTTGGTTTAAGGGCTTCGGCCCATGTTCTTGTTTGGACTTCGGTCCAGGACTTCGGTCCCTTATGTACTTGGTCCCATAACCCCATACTCAATACCTTGTGTCCCCTTTTTAATTGCAAAAGGTACTACTTTGTTGCCTTTTTCTCAATGTAGTTGACACTTCTTTTGCCTTATCTTCAACGTCTCAACCTTTTTATCGTTAATAGTAGATGACTATAATGATTGTCCTATAATAATTAGACAATGGTCTCCAAGTCATTTTATTTTTATGACTTACATATTACCAATTGTTTTGTTTTGGCAATTGTACCATTTTTTATTAAGATTTTTTTTTCCACTAGATTTTTTGTAAAACGCATTTGCAAACATAATGGGAAAAAAAAATTAAAAACATAAAACATAATGAGAGACGATGTTATTTTTTGTTTGGAAAAAAATAAAAATTTAAAAACGTTCAAGTGCTCTCCAAACCATGAGAGGTGGTATAGCAAAAATTCCATAACACACCAAAATAAAAATTCTCAAATCTTTTTTTTTTTTTTTTCCTTGATACAAAACGCGACTACCAAAGCGCGACCACCACAACATCATCTCCCAAAGTAAGGAATGAAAGAGGCCCAAAAATATACTGGCCAACCTACTATCTTAGTTTCAATATCTTCATAAAAGCTTACTGCACTACAATGATCATTCACATATAGTTTGCAATGCTGCCTTTTACAGTTCTTCTGGCTTGTTCAGCCATGGGTAAGCTCTGGAAGTAACCAAGCCTCTCCCATCTCCTCTTTCCTGTTCCGCTGGATGAATCCAAAAGCGACCCTAAATTTTGCCATGCATACATCTGAAAAGCTAGATATAATGAATTTATGGTCAATTCAACATAATCTACTGGTGATCTATCAAAATTTATGCTCCAGAATAAGCTCAAGCTCAAGCACAAGGAAGCTCAAGCTTATTACGATCAAGCAAACCCGTAAGTCCAGGAATTACATCATCTCCTATAACAGTCTGCCAGGGTCAGGCATGCGCTCATCTCATCTGGGCATTGTCTAACATGCAAGCGACTGCCCAACAAAAACTCCTAGCTGCCTTTATGTTTGCGAATTTTGAAATAATAAGAGCTTAAAAAGATGAACTAAAAAAGTTCTTAAGAAGTTTGTTGGGTTAAGAAATAAAATAATATAAGCCCTTATGATAATATAAGCTTCTTTATTTACCTTTTCATTTTTAGCTACATCTTTTTCTCTATATTTATATGAACTCTCAATGGTTCAACATGCACAAAAAACCTCTATTTTTTTATAAACATATATGACCAGTGCTTTGGCCAATATAACCAGTGAGCTAACGTGATTATTTTCTATCTTGAATTTATGTCTTTTTTTATAACAACCCATTCAAGTTTTAGGAATATATGGTCTATGGTTTTAAAAATTGTCATTTTTACATCCATATCAAATCCCTCTGGAACCCCCTGCTATTATGCTACATATTCAGCCACTCAGGAATCCTTTGCATCATTCCCTCAAATTCTATACTTTATATTTGATCTAAGTTGCCTTTTTGAGCCAGATGGAACCCTAAATAAAGCAACTTGCATTTCAATGGTCTTCGCATAATTTTGTCTATGCAAAACTTCAAGTGATAATGTACCATGTATATAAAATATAGCATGAATATATTCTTTATTCCCCATTCATGCTATATTCGTCTGTATCAAAGTGACCAATTGCTCTGAACTTATCTCTAAACTTAATGAAATTGCATTTAGTTAATGCTTTAGTCAATGGATATATAGCATGTTCATGTGTAAAAATGTGTTCTATTACAATTATACCCTTGCAAATTGCCTCCATTCGCACAAGGGCACACCATCTTCGAATTGAGATGGGCAGATAGATTGGTGAGCCATCACAGGACAGGCTTTGTCAATGCTGCTAAATGGGAGTCATTAAGGATGAATCTCATACCCTTTAAAGCTGCCCAGTATATGATCAAATCCGGACGCCTATACTGAGTTGGTCAGACCTGGCCAGCCGCTACATCTGACATTGAGCACGGCTTTCGTACGAATGCTGGGATCATACCTTCAGGAGGTCATGGACATGCGAGATCAGCTATGTCCTCGGGCACACACTTGACATGTATATATACATACAAGAAATTTAATGCGTCCTACGGTGCATGTCCGAGTTTTTGCATGTTCCTATGCTGCAAGTTCTTGTCGTGCCCTACATTCTAAAAAAATCTTTTGAGAATACTCTAAATTCATAGATTCTCTAAGATTCTACCAAGGTTCTCTTGGAGGTTTCGTGGAGATTCCTCTAAATTTTATAAGATTCCCTCTAGATTCCATTAGATTTCCGTAGATTCTCTAAGATTCTATGAAGATCTCCCTAGATCCCCTTAGATTCCCTTAGATCCCTTTAGACTTTATGATATTGCCCTAGGTTCCCTTACATTATATGAGATTCAAAGAGATTCTATAAAGATTCCCCTAGATACTCTAAGATTTCATCAACATTTTTTTAGATTCCCTTAGATCCCCCAGATTTTAAGAGATTTTCTTAGGCTTGTAAATATTTTCCTAGATTCTCTTACATTTTATAAGATTTTCTTAGATTCTATTAGATTCTTCTGGATTCCTTTACATTCTAGAACTTTTTAGAACATTCTAAGACTTTCTGGAACATTCTAAGACTTTCAATATATTCTAGAACTTTCTGGAAGTATTTCCCTAGATTTCCTTACATTCTCGTAGATTCCCCTAGACATTCTAGAACATTCTAAAACTTATTAGAACAATTTGGAACTTTCTGGAAGAATTTTCTTAGATCCCCCCTAGATTCTCTTATGTTCTAGAACTTTCTAGAAGATTCTAGAACTTTCTAGAGCCTTCCAGAACATTCTAGAACTTTCTTGAACTAGCTAGAATGTTATAGTCTATTTTATCTTAATGGAATATCACCCTTAAGTATATTTGAAACAGAAATTATTCATGGAATTAATGCTTGGTCTAGTGGTTAGAATGGGGGGCTGGAGGGTCAATGGCTAGGGTTCGAATCCCCCACACAACATGAAAATTTTAAAAGCCTTTTCCTAAGGGATGAGCATTCAACTTGGGCCGGAGGATCTTAGACCCGATCAAGGGTCGAGATCTCACCACGTGACAATAATTAAAGCAACATGAGCCATAGGATCTATTACATATAATTCCCAACGTCATGTGCACCGTAGGATATGTGCCAAGCCACGTGAGCCGTAAGATCTCGGATCGACGTTCAGGATCGGATCAACCTAGACCGTAGGATCGATTACATATAATTCCCAAAGCCATGTGCACCGTAGGATGGTCCCAAAGCAACGTGAGCCGTAGGATCTCGGACCGACGATCAGGATCAGATCAACCTGGACCGTAGGATCGCTTACATATAATCTGAAACAAACTCCCAAGCCATCTGGGCCATAGGATACGTCCCAAAGCCAAGTGAGCCGTAGGATCTCGGATCAACGGCCGGATTTAGGAGGACAAACATAAGAACGTATATATGTTATGATATGATATGATATTTCATGATGATGTATACATGTACAATTTGACAGCATTCTTATTACTGCCACGGTTTTTCCCTCGAGACCCCTTCGGGGCGGGGGTTTTTTAACCCGGACAGTAATGTTTGTTGCACTCCTTCTGGGTCCCATAGGCCGATTGGTCTCAGTGGACGATGGAAATCATTTATTCTTTCTTTCTTTCTATTATCTTGGGCCAGAGAGAGAGGTGCTAGAGAGAGAATGGATCACTTGTTATATTATCTTGGGCTAGAGAGAAAATTTCGATTGTTCCTGCGCTCATAAATTGAGCTTCAAAGGTCAGAATCAGTTGGTCTTGGGCTCCTTGGAATAGCTATGCAGAGAGTCTTGTTTCCACTTGTTCAGTTTAGTGGCTAGTCCATTGAATCCGCAATTAAGAGATCTTGTGTTCAAGTCTATGGGGGTCCATCATATATCCTCTGGCATGGCATAAAAATACTATCAGAGAAGCAGTAGAGAGAGAATGTCAATTATTCTTGAGCTTATAAATTGAGCACAGAGGTTGCGGAGGTTAGAATCTGTTGGTCTTGGGCTCGTTGAAAAAGGTAAGGAGAGAGACTTGTTTTCCCTTTTGCGGTTTAGTGGCTAGTCCATTGGGTTAGCGATTAAAAGATCTTGTAGTCAAGTCTTTGGAGGTCCATCATATGTCCTCATGAATGCTGCCAATGTGGCATGACATAAAAATACTACCTACCTACCTACCAACCTATCTATTTGGCTGTCTATCAATAAGGTTTCTCCTTGTTTGGTTTAGTGGCTAGTCTATAGGGCTAGCAATTAAGAGATCTTGTGTTTAAGTCTCTGAGGGTCTGTCATATGTCCTCATGGATGCTACCAATATGGCATGGCATAAAATACTATTTATCTATTGTCATTCTATTTCACCCAAATCTATCATATATGTACCTGCTTTTTGTACTTTCCAATTCAGGTATCTTTTTGTAAAGTGCATGCCATGCAGATTTGACAGTAATATGGTTTCATCATAACGCTTACACATACAGACTCCATTTTGGGAGTTTTGTATTGTGTTGGAAAGCTCTTTCCAGGATCGTTATGATGACGTATGATATGTCCATGTTTGGTTAAGATTTTCTGGGTCAAAACAAGTAAAATTCCTATTGGATTTGGCACACTCGTCCAAGAGTTGCTTAATACAGGATTTGCACTATTGGATATTGTTTTAAAGGGCTTTACAGATTGATTAGGTTTGCCCCATTTGATTTGATTTGCCTCCATTTGATTTGCTTTAATAAGTGGTGGAATGGTTTGAAGATGTTTTTTGTGGCCAAGTGGGAGGAGCATTTTGATAAAACTTCGGAACTAATGCTGTAGTTCATGGTTCACACTCTCTTTGATCTGAATGAACTTGAAACGGTCTTCCACATTGTGCAGGTTGACCCATTAGAGTTCGTTCTTGGCTATAAATGATCTGCTGGGCTCCTCTGATACTATTTAAATACTTTCAAACTATTTTCTAAATTTTTGGATAAAGCTCATAGTCTTTAGACACAGTTATTCGTCTTTTCTGAAGCTGTGTTCTACACTTCCCTTAGGGGATGAGTAAGAATTTGCAAAGGTTTATTTTTCCCTTTGCAATTGCTGTATATATTCATGTAAGTCTTTTGCATGTGTATAATTTTCAGCCTTAACTTCAAAAAAAAAAAAAAGCTTTAGTGAGTTCACCATAAAAGAGAGGACCACTAATAAGGTGAGATTTGGTGTAAAGTCGCATTTAATTAAAGTGGGTCAAATCTCGAAATTTGGGACTCAGACTGAAAATGGGACTCATACTGACAAAATTTAAGTTTTACATTGAATCGTTGTTAGATTTTCACATCATATAACAAGAACTGGTTCGTAATATTTTCTTACCGGCTGCTTTCATGTTTTTATTTAATCTGGATGACTTTCAGGAGGCAAAGGCATTCATTACTTGGGTTTGGGCAAGGATTTCAAGGAACAAGTAAAAATTGCAATTGGAATTGCTTCTTTGATCACAGGAAAATACCAAAAATTGGAACGGCGGCAAATGTTTTCCGAAAGAGGAAACACTTTGCAATCTCCCTCCGAAAAAGCACAATGAACGTCCTTTTTGGTTGCCACTGCCTCCCATAATTTTGAATTGGTGACATGGCTAATCCTAATAATTACATATCCCAACCAACTATAAAAATAAAACAATAACTGATGCCTACATTGCCCTACATTATACATAATATAAGGGCATTTTTTTAGACACCCTAGCATTCTTTTACCCATGAGCTAGGGCGAGAAGGCTGAGGTAAGATAAATGATAGGGTTATCGTAATAGCATGAAAGAGGTAAGATAAATGATGGAAGGGGGAGGGGGGCATCCATGTGTATTTGCCTATGTTTCGCCATACCCTTTGTACCATGTTTCACTCAAAATAGCCCTCGAATTGTGCATTCCTTGCACCTGCAATTTATCATGCTTCCACAAAAAAATAACAATAATGATGATGATTTAAGAATGGGGTGTATGGTAGATGGACAGGAGGTGAGCGATGATGGATAGCAGCCCGACGCTTTTTGAAGCCCGCTAACTTTGTTTAAGACACCTGATTGGCTTCATTTTTATTAGATTAGGATCAAAAGCTCTAGTTTTTGTTCAGTTTGATCCAAGAAACATAGTATTCAAACCATAAGTGCATGATTTGTGGGCATCCCCAATAATTACGAACGCCATAGAAATCCTTTCAGCGGCTATTAGGGATTCCAATGGCCGAGATCGGGGATCCCAACAATGATGAAAGCAAATTCACATGAGCCAAAATTGTTGCAATGCTTCAGGGCCTCGAGACAGCTGCTGCGCAAGCCAATAGCAGGGGCCACCATTTAGGGGGTGAGCATACGCGGCCTAGTTGCTCGGATGGCAAAGAAGGGGATAAATACCCCTGTGAGCCCCTTACAACAGATAAATGGGTGAGCCCGTTTATCTGCTGTAAGGGACAAGCAGGGGTGTTTATCCCCTTTAACCGGCAGGCCATAAACTTTGCTCCATAGCAAGATTAACATGACCCAAGGCAAGATTATCAGCTGGTTTAGATAGCAAGGTTATCATGACCCAGAGCACGATTATCACGATCCAGAGCAAAATTATCAGGACGAGCGCTACCACCAAAACGGAAAAGCTATCACCAGAACTGAAGGGGAAGCAGATTCTGGCACGCAATGGAGGTTCCGGCATCACGGCTCTGTTGCAACGGACGCTCAGGATTGTGCTGATCACAGATCCAGCTGGTTAAATGGCCGTCGAGCTGCAGTATATTATTTGAACTACCTAGCATCCATATGGTATCCCTTCCCCAAAAGTCACCAAGCAAGTATTTTTCTCAACCGTTCCTCACGATAGATCCAAATCCAGTGGTGCAAGAAGAGGCAAGTCATTTTTTCTGTTTTACTTACGCGAAACACTTTTTATATAAGCGAACGTTGTTTCGCTTACGCGGAAAAAAAATCCGACGTTGGAATTTTTTTTTAGCCATACTTTTCACGTTTAATACTTCAAAATTGTGCCGTATCATTCGAATAATACTTATTATGTATAAAACATATGAGGTATTGAACCTATCCCTGATGTGGGTAGCAGCCAAGGTAGAGCCATAGAGCAGTAGCAATAGCAACCGCAGCAGTAATAGCCAGCAAAACCAGCACGAAGGAAGCGGAGGACAAAGGCTGGTATCAAAGCATTCCACGAGATTAAGAAGTATTAGAAGATCATTGAGTTGGTCATTCCACGTCTCCCATTTGTGAGGTGTTTGAAAGAGATACTGCAAGAATGTGGCACTATACATAATTCCACATGTAGGATTCAAAGCAATGGCCTTGAGTGCTCTTCAAATGGCCACATAAGCAATTGGGATCGGTTTGTTCGAGGACTCACAGCTTACAGCCATACATGCCAAGAGGGTGACTGTCATGCCTAAGGACATGCACCTGGCCTTACGCATAAGGGATCCAGAGTACAATGGTCATAATTTTGAAGCTGCATACAACAAGAAGAAAAAGCTGCCAGATCCTAATACATCTTTGTCGCTAACTTAAAATGCTTTCATGTTCTTTTTTCATATGTTATGTGCATCCTCTGATGTTATGGGCTTTTTTTATAAATATAGTCTGTTTTTTTCCATAAAACATGAAGCAATACCTATTTGAAGATTAATTTTTTAGTCCATTGCTTTGTCAGTCAGCTAGATTCAAATGGTATGACAAATTTTCCTTTTTTTTAGGTTTTTCTACGGGGAATCACACATGTGCAACTAGCATTGTGCTTTCTATACGTGCTAGTTTTACATCATGCAATTCACTTTCTAGCCCTAAACCTAACCCTAAAGTATACGGATCCATGCTCTATTGTATCCCTTCCCAATGCACAATGACTAGTTTTTGTTTTGCACTCAAAGCACCTTGTAGCTCCTGCACATCTTTTTGCATATTGCGTCTACATCTCCATGGATTGTTATGCGAAGTTTTTGGAATGATATACATTTGCCCCACATGCGAACGAGAAAGTTGCGCCGACTGTCATTTATCCCTTCTATTGCAAGGAGATTGACATCATGGGAAATAGTGGCGAGCTCACATGCTATCACGATGTTGCTTTGAGGTTCACTCGCAGCACTTTTGCTCATCGGATATGATTTGTTGGTGTTCCTGGCATTTAGATTCTGAAACCAGCTTTAGAAGAAGAGACTTCCCATTTGCAAGGATCGAAGACATTCTTCAAGAATATGGTGCGGCGGGCTCCGCCGAGTTACGTGCTTGTAATGAAGAAGATAACTTATATCTCTTTGCCATTTTCATTTACTTCTTATTGCATCTTGCTTGGCCAAGACGAGGATACAATGGAAAAAATGAAGTCATTAAGCTAAAGGGGATTGGCTATTTGTGATGACGATGACAATAAAATAGAAATGGAGGTCGATCCATAGGAAAAAGAGGAAGAATCTAAGAAAATTAGCATGGAGGCATTCACCTTCTGTGACAAGGAAGATGATGAACGGGAAGGTGGTTCTGAAAAGGGGGATGAGGCTGAACTAAAGTTGTCCGAAATAACACCAATTTTGGTGGAAGGAAGAGAATTTGCGGGCTTGAATCACCCGAGGTTGGATGCTGGGGTTGATAACATTGGAGTGATTCCTTTGTTAGATTAGTTCGTAGGGAGATTGAAAGAGCAGGAAATGAAAGATGAGACACGAAACCTAGAAACGTTGCAACATATATGTTATTTAAGTTCACTTATAATAAGATAAATGTTTGCTTTGTATTTCTTCACACCACGCAAAATATAGTGGTTGGTGTTCCTGCCCAATGGGACTATTCGCATCATATGATATTTGTGTAAAAAATGTTAGATAGCCATAGAAAATAATATTAAATTTCTTTATTCCTCATCATAGTACATGAAATGCAAGGTTCATTTGCCTGACCAATGGCATTCCTCGCGTAGTGTGACACAAGCTGGTATGAAATTCCTTTCATAAATAAGAATGCTAGTTGCATCATTTCGTCTCTTCTGCCTCTCTTCTGCCTCCGCCTCCACCTCCACCTCCACCTCCACCTCCATTCCCCCCTCCGCTCCTTTTGGACCTTCTTTTGACCATCGCATCTACATATTCTTCAAAAAAACGGCCACGCCAAGAAGGCCCTCCCCCTTGCCAAGAGTTGCCCATGAACATCACCCTTACTATGGTGATGAAGCGCTTCAAAAAAATTCACAACGAAAATAGCCATCTGGTCGTCGAAGAACTTATGTGCCTTAAACAGATTGTCTTTCACTAGGGCGTTGCTGGATGAGCGAGACATCAAGCTCGCAGAAACGTCCGCCTTGTACCAGGAGGCAAGTCATAAGAGGGCCAAGGCAGTTGAAACTGCCCATAATATTCCTTTGGCCTTAGAAGAAATGGAGAAGAAGTTTCGAGCTGCAAAGAATGAGAATGCAGCCTTAAGGCTTCAGCTAAAGGATCATGAAGATCTCTAGCCATCTTTGTAAATTTTTTGTTTCATGAACATAAATATTTTGTTTTCACTTGTTCTCACTTTTTATTTCAAGATCACACCACGCGAAATGCCATGTGTGTAAATAAATTGCACATGGTGTATTTCGCATTGTATGATATCCAAATCTTATCCCTAGCCATCTTTGTACCATTGTATCCTATGAATATGAATTTTTTGTCATATAGTTAATCTCAGTTTCAAAGGGTTATTTTTCTTACCTTTGTAAGATCATACAACGTGAAATGCCTTATGTTCAAAAAGATTGTGCATAGTACGATCTTCATGTCGTATGTAGTTGGTATAAATGATGTCCACATGGTATTTTAGAGTTAACAATTGCGTACTTGACATTTCTATAATGCACATTTTGTGTTGCCCTGCTCCAACATGCAAAACAACTATTGCAAATGGGGATAGATGGCATGTCACAATGACATCATACGTTGTATGGCCTGTGAAGTGATAAGATGGGTCTGAGTATTGTATGGTCAGTGTCTGACCATCCCCATGATGTGAAACTAGGGCATGGCACCGTGGCCTATGTGTATGCTATCATTTTGCTTCGTAGGTTTTTATTACAACTTTATCGGTAATGGCATCCATAGAATTCAACGTATCTGTGGTCTTTATATAAAGCATTGCATGCTTTCCTATCTGACATTTTCCCATTCTTCTGCTTTCCTTTAGCCATCAACCCTCTTTTCTTCAGTCTTCCACTTTCTTTCGCTCTTTTTCAATCGCCTCCAACTCCATCACTATCAAGATTTTGTCACAAGTTCTTGTGAAAGAAATGAGGAACAGTCGTGCACAAGCGAAGGAGCAGATCTGGCTCCTGAAAGAGAAGAATAATGAAGACGTCGCAAAGTTAGTTGCGGCG
This sequence comes from Isoetes taiwanensis, assembly GCA_021234155.1. Lineage (NCBI taxonomy): Eukaryota > Viridiplantae > Streptophyta > Lycopodiopsida > Isoetales > Isoetaceae > Isoetes > Isoetes taiwanensis. The sequence continues at coordinate 6,823,252 of JAJEKV010000020.1, read as the reverse complement.
CAGGACAAGATTGCCTTCTATATGGAGGTGATTCAAATGCGGGACAATTAGCAAGCTACAATAGACTGCAAATTGTGTGAAATAAGGTCTAACCTCCAAGACAAGCTTAGGGCTGCAATTGAAGCGGGCGAGGCGGCCCGTGCCTTCTTTTTGTTCCTTTCCTCATTATAATTGCTTGTTAAAGCAATTATACTCTCTCAGAGTTAGGGATACTCTCTCATACTTTGTTCTGTATGACGACTCTATCTCATCCAGCTTCAAGCAAATTTTGAGTTGCCCATTCAACTCTGCTTCCTGCATGTTATAATAAACAACCATGAAACTTAATTATCCAATCCAAATCATGCATTATTTCTAGCATGCAATCCAAGAATGTCTCTATCAGTACATTTTGTTCTTTTTTGGAATACTTTTTAGTCTTTTTGGTGCCCTTCTCATTGTTCTCAACTGTAACAGGAAAAACACATTCCAGAGAATGCATGCTTCCTAAGATTTCATTAACTGGGATGTTTTTTCTGCTTTTGATTAGCTCTAAGTTGTAAGGTCTAGGGAAGAAAATTTTCTTTGTGCTCAATGACTTTAAAGCATCATAAAAGATCTTGAACTGCAAGTTGTAGTTCTGCCTACTCATCCCAGCAATAGCACAAACCTCTTGAACCTTGGATGCATCAATCTTAGAGTATCCCATCGATCTGAGACATCGGATCGCCATTCTAGAATGGGACGAGCATGCATGTCTTGCATGCATGCGGGCAACGCATGCCTGTTCTGGTTGGGAGTTCGCTATTTTAGGCGCGTTTCTGCATCAACATCTCATCGGCGCTTCCTCTTCTCTCTCAGCAGTACCTCTTTCTCTTTGAATTGTTTCCAGGCAGGGGAGGGGCTTCTTCCTCCTTGGTTTGGCCAATTTGGCGTTTCTTTCATGCTGTCCTTTTCCGGCCTTTAGCCTTCGTCCTGTGACCTTCGTCCTCGATCCTAGTTTGTAAGGAAGTCCTTTGGTATTCGGGCGGTTTGTTATTTTCATGCGAGTCCCATTCTAGAATCCCATCGATCCGAGACATCGGATCGCCATTCTAGAATGGGACGAGCATGCTCTATCTTGCATGCATGCGCGGCGGGCGCATGCCCGCTCGGTTGGGAGTTCGCTATTTTAGGCACGTTTACGCATCAACATCTCATCGGCTTCCTCTTCTCTCTCTCGCCAGTACCTCTTTCTCTTTGAACCCACCCTCCCCCCCTTCTTTGTTTATTATATTTGTCGCGTGGCACGCGCGTAATCAGCCCCTCCACTCTGGGAGGTTTGTTTTGTTTCATTTTTTTGGTGTTAGTGATGTGCAGGTATAGGTTGGCGAGCGGCATCTGTTTCGACTTCTCCATTCGTGGGTTTTTGGGAGCGATTTCTCTGCCTTGCGTTTGTCTAAGCCCCTTGCCGAAGGTTTATCACTAGGGTTTTTCCTCGAAAACCCGAAAGGGCGGGGTTTTTTAATCCCGGTGATAAGCTTTCGGCAGGTACACCAGCCGAACATCTGTTAGCATTGTATTTTTGGGGTCCAAATGATATAATTGGATTTTCCCTTTATTTTTCGTGGGTAGTTCGCATGTGTGCGGCTATCCACTATCCACCATTGTAGAAAATCTGCTGAGATGAATGAGAAGCAAGTCTAAGTGGCGGTTTGTTGGTTTCATGCGAGTCCCATTCTAGAATATCTCACCAACTACAAAATTTTCTATTTCGTGCATGCATATATCTTAATAATCTGTGAATTTTAGCCATCAATTGGCCATTGTATTGCATCATGTCTGTGCAATATCTAAGCAAATCTGATTTACCTTCACAAACAACAGTTATCATTATTTTGAAAAATAGCGCCAGTGTTGCTAACAATATCTTTTTACCTATAAAAAATTATCTATATCTATTGAGTTTCAGTAAAGAAGTGCATATTGAGCATTTTTTGTTTATCTTATTATGATGTGAGTGCTCTTAGAGCTCAATGGTTGGCTAGATGGAATGTGCAGGAGCACAGGTGCATACATGTGCAAACAGAGGCAGATCGCCATAGCTTGAGGCAGTATCATGACGCTTGCTTCCTCAGCAAGCTTTACGATGCCAGTGCCCTTGAACAGGTCAAGACAACACACTACTAGTGCCACATAAATCCCACATTGGAACGAGGCCCGCAATGCTACGTGCGTACCTACTTGCCCATGAAAAGGCGCAGACTCATTGCCTCCATTGGCAGAGGAACACACCATCTTCGAATTGAGACAGGCAGATGGATTGGTGAGCCACGCTAGAACAGGCTCTGTCAATGCTGCCAAATGGGAGTCATTAAGGATGAATCTCATACCCTTTAAAGTTGCCCAGCATATGATCGAATCCGGACGTGCTATGCTGAGTTGTTCAGGCCTGGCCAGCCGCTACATGTGACATTGAGCACGACTTCCGTATGGGTGCTGGGATCATACCTTCAGGAGGTTATGGACATGCGAGATCAGCTATATCCTCGGACACACACTTGACATGTATATATACATTTATTTTATGATGATGTATACTTGTACAGTTTGACAACATTCTTACTGCCACAGTTTTTCCCTCGATCGGGGCGGGGTTTTTTAACCCGAACATTAATAAGTTTGTTGCGCTCCTTCTGGGTCCCATAGGCCGATTGGTCTCAGTGGACGATAAAAATCATTCTTTCTTTCTTTCTTTCTTTCTTTCTTTCTTTCTTTCTTTCTTTCTTATAATTCTCTTGATTCTGGATGAGAGACAGAATTAAATGTGTTAGTTTGTGTGGTGATAAAGGCCTTCGGGCCAAGTTCAAGGTTCTTGATATGGGTGAAATTTTCTATTAACCACTGTCACAGAATTATGTTTTAGTGATTTTTTTCCCCTTCCAATTTCCTTCTAATTTGCCCCCTCCCCCCCTTTTTTTTTGTAGATGGCAGACGCAAGAATAATTGATTTTGTTGCAAGATGGAAACTCTTAGTAGAAAGAATCATTTAAAGAAGATTGCAGGATGCTTTGAATGAATTTGCTCTATCGCACAACTGAACTAAAGTCTGGCAACATTATTGGTTAAACAGTTCTTAAGAGCTTTTTTTGAAAGTTCTGATTGCAAAAAGGTAGCACTTGAAAATCACTAGGAGATTTACAATAGATTTGGTAGTAGTAAGACTTTGACAATCACTGATGGGATAAGAAATTGACATGTGCTAAATTTGTATAGTGGCTATCGAGAGTCCACGTAGCAAAGAAGATAGGAATAGAAAGAAGCTTAGTTACCAAGTATAAAAAAATAGAATAAAAACATGAGTACGTTGCAGTTTATGTCATCACTTGGAAAGGTTTTCACGCAGTGTATACAGCTTACAGACATATCCCTTACGCTTTCAAACTTCTTCACATCCTCAAGTCAACAGAATATGGTATTTACGGTAAGTTTTTTACTTTGTTAGAGTTAGGATTTTATGATGCATGCAATATCACTGCGCAGGAAAGGATGTGATTGTAATTAATTTTGGATTCAAATGTATTCCTATATATACTTAAAAACGGAGAATCTTTTTCTTCGTGGTAAGCTATTCTTGTGTGTTATTCACATTCTTTTGTAGCGCCATTCAGTTGCATATTAAGATATTTGATTGTCATTCAACGAGGATATAAATTAGCCATAGTAATAAACTTATTATTTCTTTACAATAAGAAGCCGAGTCTCTAAATAAAGTTACCAAAAACTCCCATTTTTTTTTGTTTTCATATCAAATGTGCATTATAAGGATATTATTGATAAAATTCATTTGTTCCTTAATAAAACATTTGTTCAACATTCAATAGTGGTTTTTATCACACTGTATTTTTGTTTTCACAATTATTATATATAGTATAGAAGTTATCATTCATACAAATTATAGTTTTGAAATTTATAGCTCTTTGTGGACAATAAAAATCCATTCAGTTCAATTCAATTCACTTTATTTTTTTATACTTTTATATGTCTTTGAAGACTAAACCATTGAGAATATTTGGACCATGGAATTTATACGGTTAAACTCATATGGTTGACACTAATTCTATATGGTTAATACTCATATGGTTGATATGGTTAAAACTCATTCACTCTATATTAATAGGCCTAGATGCACCTTACACCATCTTAATGGACACGTGTATTATGTCGTGCCACTTCTATGTGGTATGAACAGGCTACATGAAGTCAACAAGCTACTTCATAAAACAGAACATAAACACACGCCATATGATATGCCAGTGACATATGATGTAGTCAATATAATCATGATGTAGTATTTTTCTTTTGTCAATTGTATTGAATTTCAATTCATAAGAGTCAAACTTTTGGCATATCATAGATATATATAAACAAGTATCTGTGTTGACTTGTATCCAAAAGTTGATACAGTCAACTGTTAGTTGGCATCATGACACAACATATATTACATCGGATCAAAGTAGATAACTTCATGGGAAAGTAGATTGGAAAGCAGAGTTCCTCTGAGGCAATAGCTATGCATAACAATAGCTTGGGTTCCCCAAACTTTACGAGCAGTGCAACAATGAAGATGATCCCATAGTTTTTTTAGATTTGAACATATCAATGGTCTTAAAATCTTATTGATCTTAAACCCATTGAACTTAAACCATTGATCTCAAAATCTAGAACATTAAGGAAAATATTGAAATTCAATTATGATTGGTGGCTCGGCTACCGAGGCCAAAAATTGTATGCATACAATCTTCCCTTTCCTTTTGGTGTTTTGTCCTTGTCCTTGCCTCTCAAGCATCCATTTCGTCGATCCAATCTATTTGCCAAAGATGGCAAGAACGAGACAGACAGCAGTAGCTCCATAGAGTCTGTAGAATCAAGTGAAGGCGCCCGATTACAGTGCTGGCTAGGTTCACTCCCTTGGTAGTGGGAAAGCTTTGGGATGCTGGAACTGTATGTTCTGCCAAGGTGCTTCAGCAGTTTGATCGAGCTTACCTTGATCAAGAGCATCAAGATGTATGCTATTAGAGATGAACTGCATATCGAGTTGAGGATGCCCCCTGACTGAAGACCTTGCCTTTCATTTTGTACTTAAATGTAATAGATTAGTTTATAGTTCTGTGTTTTTTTGAATCCCGGTTCATGTTTTGACCTGTGACTATGAGGAATCCTTGAAATATGTGACAAAAAATGCATGCAGGCATCATACTTTTTGTAAGACGTTATATGGAAATATATGTATAGATTCATTTTTTCAGTAATGACATACTTGTTCTATTGTCATTTCTTCTTTTTTTTTTACTTCTTAAACTAGGTCTAATTGTTCTTCTTCTTAAACTAGTACAGGAAAAGCAATTTCTGTTTTATGCTAGCATTAGTGAAATGAGTACTTGTATAACAGACATGCAACTTGAATTACACTAAAGCCTTAGTGAAACTATTGTTTGTATATTGATAGCCTTAGTGAAACTGTTGTTTGTATAATAGACATGCAACTTGAATTATGAAATCTGAAACTTGTAGCCTGTTCTAAAATCATAAACTTAGAAATTGTACAACAACTTGTAGCATGTTTTAGAATCATAAACTTAGAACTTATACAACAACTTGTAGCATGTTCTAGAATCATAAAGTTAGAACTTCTAGAATCATGTTCTATAAAACTTAGAACTTAGAACTTATTCTTATCTTCAATTTGTTGGAATCATTACTACAAGAAAATGACTGTTAGGCATCAGAATAAGCATCATATAGCCTTTATAAAACAGGATATGATCGCATAATTAACCTGATCTATATTTTCTAATGCACTGTTGTCAAAATGGTCAAAATAAGCATCAGAGCAATCATCACAGCACACATAAAAAAAATCATCAGTTGAATCGTCAGACTAATTGTTAGATTAAGCATCAGATGGTTAGGAAGATTAATCATCATATTAAGCATCAGGTAAAATGTCAAATTGTAGTCAGATTAATCGTCATATTAAGCATCAAGAAAAACGTCAGATGGGCAGTCAGAGTAATTGTCAAAATAAGCATCAGAAAAATCGTCACATTACTTGTCAGTTTTAGCATCAAATATTCACATTAGATAAATCCTCAGGTGGTAGGTCATGATAGTAGTCACTATGTTAATAGTCAAGGAAGAATTAGATTTGTTGTGCATATGTAGATGTGTGGTGAATAGAATAAAATAAAAGCAACATAATACAAATTAAAAACCAAGATAATATATATTTCAAAACCCAAAAACACTATTATTAAAATGATTGTCATTACATAGAAAAAGAGTACATGTATATCCTTAGATGCCTTTTTGAAGAGATTTATACTATGCAATGTTCCTTGTCACAGTTGCATCCATAAAATCAAGACTCAAGTTCCTAATGCCCTTGCCCTTGCATTTTTTTGCTTTCTTTCCTTGAAGTGGATATTTGTCACTTCTTTGGCTTCCTCCACGACCACTTTTCTAATCCCCTTTCTATACCAACATATCACGAGCCCAATCGGGTGTACCCTCACATGTGCACCCTCCACATCAATTTTATCTTTATCATAATCAATATGTTCAACAAATGCTTGATAAAATAATGAATGAAATTTATAAATAATACCCTTATAATGCATATCTAATATGAAAACAAAAAAGGCAAATGTTAAAATTAACAACATGAATTTTAACAACTTTATTTAGAGACTCAACTTTTTATTATAAAGAAATAAAATTACTATGACTAAAAGGACCCGATAAATCACGATTTGAAATAAAAAATTCATAATGTTGATAAATGTCAAACTATAATTATAAATTTCTAACTTCCATATAAAATAAATAAAGTTGTTAAAAAGTGTTGAAGTCTTGAAAAAAATGAAAGTTAGTCACTAGCTCCACTTATTATATATACATATTTGCACTAGGAACTAGTTACAATACATGTATATAGCCGATATTTAAATATTCCAAGAGTTTATTTTAGAAATCTTTTACAAACATAAAGTTTTATCTTTATAAAAAAGAAAAGGGAAAAAAACACCTTTCAAAATCTGTACAAACAGACTTTTACCTTCCAAACTTTTACAAAGACAACTTCGGGCCAATTAGCAGACTTAAAAGAAAATAGTGGTAAAAGAAGGTACAAGATATATATTGTTTTATTCTTATTCTTATTCTTAGTTTTTTTTACTTCACTTTTTTTCTAGGTTATTTCTATGAAATTTAATTTGCTAAAATGGATGTGCGCAAAAATACATTTGAACTAGATAAAATATTATTTCAATGCATATGACAATTCTTAGGGAATAAGTTTTTATTTAGAAAAATTAGACTTTTTATTTGATAATATTAAATATATATAATCAATTTTGACAACTTTTGTAACTTGAAACAAACTTTTAGTTGTTTAATTTACAAGAGTCATTTAGCACATGTTGGTACAAGTGGTATATCTAGTTGCCTTTGAGATTTAGGCACAATTCCTAAAGGCGAGCAAAAAAAAGCGCTTATGTGGAGCGACAATAGCAGAACCAACAGAAATCAAATCCTTGATATTGAGGTTTCTCCTGTAATAGTCCTCTATGAGATTTGAAACATTGTACTGTGTACTTTTTATTCTATAAAATACAAAACTTTCTTTCCATCCAAAAAAAAAGGAAAAAGAAAGAAAAAAATTGAAGGCACAAAGTCTGATACTCAAAAAGCAAATCTATGATTTGAACCAACTCCAAAAAAATGAGAATATGCAGAAAGCCAAAGAAGGATGTATCCATTTTTATCCAGTCCAAGACCATGGCAATAATGCAAAATGGTTGCTGAATATAAAGCGGCCTCTTAATCGATGCCTAAGAGAATTGCAAGATTTGTTTGTTTGTTTTTTTTTTTTTTTTTTTTTGAAGGGGGGAAGAGGGGGGGGAGGGGGATGTACATCCAAAACAGGACCAAGATAAAATGAGTAAAACATATCCCATTTCTACATAAAGTTTGCCATGCATATTTATAACGATCAAATCTCAAGCATTTATTAGGTAAAGCCGAATTCTGACTAGGAAAGCCAAGTCTAAAAACAGAGTATTGATGGGATTTTAAATAAGCAATTTTAATTGTTAGAGCGCAGTTGTGAGAAAGCATGTGATGTACATCTACTAGACTGGTGGTCTGGTTGTTAACAAATGAAACACAGCACGAGGTTAGAGAAAAACTTGCGCCTAGATATCATTGAATCCCATTCTGTAAGCAATCTTTGAGCAGCACAGAGCCTCCTCTCATCTTCGCTTGGCTGGACCAAATCTTCTAGTTCAAAGCACTTAGCAACCCTAGGCCCTCCCACTCCCTGATTAAAACAATCTACATGGTTGTTTGGCTTGTCTTGTGATGCATTCGACTAGGCTCAAGAATTCTCCATAACATCTATGTCTGGCTGCAGCTCTCAACTCTCCTAAAACCCCATTGGACCAGGTGAAGCCATCATCTTTTGGAACTTTTCAGAAAGCCACGATCTTAAAAAAGAAAGCTTGCCCCATTGTTTCTTCCTGATCCCTTACATTCCAAGAAACAATGTGCATCTCAGGAGTTTAGAATCTAGCACACTTAAGGTATTAATTTATCTATATAGGATCTTGAGACTAGTAGAAGATGAGATCTCCTTGGAAAAGAGTGACAGAAATTTCTTTTTTCTTCTCTTTGAAAGCTTTGGAATGCATTGAGGCATTCCATCACAGACAGCCAACGCCAGCTGCTCAACTGGTTGCATTAGTGTATCACCATTGAGAGATGCATTTAAAGCTAATGTTGAGTCACCCTCACCCTCAGTAGTAGCAGAGAATGGAAAAGCACTGTCAGCCTCATCAGCATATCTAACTTGTTGACTGTATTTATGCTTCCTAGAGGTCACCAAATTCCATCTGTGCAGAGCAGGATAGCTTGGAACATAGGAAGACGCAGAGACAGTGGACGATGCTGATGACATTGACTGATGAGAATGAGGCGATGATGTAGTACATGGAAGAACATACGAATGCAAAGAAGGAGATCAGAAGAGTCCTCAGATTTGTCTCAAGATAAAGGAACATTAGAAGGCAATGCGTAAGCAGTATTGGATGGGTGAAGAGGTGAGCCACAAACTTGAGGCAAAAATGTAGTTGGCAATAAGTGTTTAGGTTAAAACAAGGGTGAGTGTGGCGAGACAAAATTCAAACCAAGACCAATAACACATGGATTTTCACAAAGGAAATGTACCGACTATGAAAAAATGTTTTCTCCTAATAAGCGCACTAGCATTAGAGTTTTTCTAACTTTTGCATATGCTAACAATCTAGAAGTTCCCTTATGGATGTTAGTACTGTCTTTTTATACATGAGACAACTACCAATTTATGAAGTTGAAGATGACTAATAGGTTTGATGGATTGTGGAGTCGTTTGTACTCCCACCTCAACATATTCCCTTTCCAACATTTGCACTCTCTCCTCAATACAATGCTTTTTTTGTTGCTAAAACCCTGACTCTAATATCTGCGCTGAAGCATCACTTGTTCCCATATACTAGCCATCAGACCCTAGAACCAAGGCCTATATTTGGCATGTATTAACTGTAACAATTGTGTCCATCTCACAATAGATACAGTCATAGATGTGGCCATCATCCCTCCATTGGAATGACTAGTCTATACCTGGTCACGAAGTATAGCCGGGGAACATTGAACTTGCAGGTCTAGAGCGCTTTGGAGATCCTCCTCGTCGTGGAAGCTAAATGTACCATACCTACTTGTGTCGATCCTAAGGGACCGCTATGGACCAAAAAGAGAAGATGGCAAAATCGATCAAAGCACAAAATTAGCTTGCCCCTCACCATGGAGTCGTGCGCTAGATCGAGTGCCCAAGGGGATGGGGGACCTCTTGTATGAGCAATGATTCCTTAGAAGGGGGCTTTTTCCTGGCCATCCTTACAAAGTCGCATTTAATTAAAATGGGTCTCATGCCATTCCCATTTTTTTTTGGAACCCTCTTATTTTACACGAAAAGGATGCGTGAAAAATTTTGGGGCTTATTTTTCATTCAAAATAAGAGTTTTTTCGCGTGAAGGTGAATTGCTTTACCAAGACATTTTGGCTCTATTTTCTTAGATAGGTAGACAAGAGATCACAAATTCCAACAAAAATTAAGCAAATTGTTTACTTAATCACCAAAACAAAAAATACTAGTTTTGAGATACCTTATATTTATAAATGGGCTCATTACAATATATATTACAGTGGGTGAAGAGACAGAGCAACTTACAGACGATAGAAATTTGTATGAGAAGTTCCTTCATGGGCCACGTGCTAGTATGTCCAACTGATGTCACCACCCTCTTCTCGGCACCTTTCTTCAATGAACTGGTCTTTTCATTGCTCCCAAGCATCTACTATCTGGTCGAGATAAGGACTGCAAAAGACAAAATCAAGCTAGACAAGTGATGCTACGGGCAAAAAAAATAAAATAAAACATAGTTCTTAGGGCCATTTTTGGAAAATACATGCCTGAGAGCCTTTCTCGACTCGCGAGTCGAGAAAGGCAGATCAAAATTAAAAAGGCAACTCTAAATGCCATTTTTGAAAAACGCAAGTTTGATGGCCTTTCTTAACTCGCGAGTCGAGAAAGGCAACTCAGAGTGATGCAATGCTGAGGGCCTTTCTCGACTTCGCAGTCGAAAAAAGGCGACTCGAAGGGAAAACACAAATCGGAAGGCCTTTTTCGACTCGCGAGTCGAGAAAGGCAGCTCAAAGTGAAAAACGCAGGTTTTAGGGCCTTTCTCGACTCGCGAGTCGAGAAAGGCAGCTCAGAGGGAAAAACAAAGGTCAGAAGGCCTTTCTCGACTCGCAAGTCGAGAAAGGCAGCTCAAAGCGAAAAACGCGGGTTTGAGGGCCTTTCTCGACTCGCGAGTCGAGAAAGGCAGCTCAGAGTAAAAAAAGGCAATTTCAAGGGCCAGATATTATTTTTGCGAAGCATCATTTTATCTATCTATCCATCTAATTTTCCACCATAGTTTATTATTCTATCACACCATAGTTTATTGTTTTTCTCACAGCACATTAGTATCTAGCACACATTAGTATTTAACAATTGTTTTTATACTAGCACACATTAGTATTAGCACACATTAGCATTTTATACTAGCACACCTTAAATAGCACACATTAGTACTTTATACTACCACAATTTCATAATCCACGCATTAGCATACTAGCACACGGTCCATACAAAAGCACACATTAGTATTAGCACACATTAGCATTTTTATACATTAGTACACATTAGTATTAGCACACATTAGCATTTTATACTAGCACACATTAGTATTAGCACACATTAGCATTTTTATACTAGCACACCTTAATTAGCACACATTAGTACTTTATACTACCACAATTTCATAATACACGCATTAGCATACTAGCACACGGTCCACTTTTTATCTTAGACATAAGAATTATATGCCTAGCACCTCTAAGGTCAACATAAGGTGTAAAATATGCTTATACAAGCATACATATAAACACACAACCATGCTATCAATTTGTGACAAAAATTCAAATATTTACACGGGTGACACTAATAAAATGATAGTATTACTGTAACCAGCTTTTTTTTTTCCCGCCTGGCCTAGAAATTTAAAATTTGGTACGTACCCCGCTTTTTTTCCTGCCCGTGTTGGAAATTTAGAATTTGGCACATATGTTTGGGCTCGTCGTTTTGGACATGGCTCTAATTCCCTGCTTCTGGAGTAACACCTGCTTTCGGAATAGATAGGCTGGAGTAATTCCCTGCTTCCGGAGTAACACCTGCTTCTGGAATCGGCTTTCTGGCCATCTTTGAATCGGCAGCCACAGTAAGAAAACTCTGCATGAATTCGACTTTAGAAGCCAGTTTTTGCAAAAGGTTTTGCTGATTATCCAAAAGCATAAGATAAAATGCAAGAAGTTCTTACAAGAAGCGGCTCATCTCCAACTCCATATCCTCGATTCTGGCCATCTCCGACAGGGCTCTTAAGCTCATTTCTGATTGTATGTTGGCTTTGCTGTTTCGCAAATTTGTTCTCAGTTCTTTTACCTTTGTATGTGCATATTGGCATGTAAGAACAAGAACAAGAAAAGAAAAGGATTTCTTACCCTGCGTATTGCAGAACTCTGGCTGTAGAAGCTGCAAGAGAAGGTCTGAACACCTGGAAGATCTGAAGCCCCAGCGGATCATGAGCTCACCAAATCCGTCGAAAGGGAAAGGCCGATTGAATCTGTGAGCGCCATGCAACGAAGGAAAAGGGGCAAAAAGAAGAAATACGACTGGCTTGAAGGTGCCAGACTTGAAGAAGGCACCAGACTTGAAGAACACCTACACTTGAAGCATCTGGATGCGGCTATGGCGCCCGAGTTGGGCTTGAGCGGAAAGGGCTTGAGCGGCCTACGAAATGGGGCGGCTCTGCTCATGCCGCTTGTGGTGCTGGAGTGCTAGAGTGGAGCTGTGCAGATTAATTTCGAGCATCTGCTGGCCGTCACAGCGCTTGCAGGTCACCTCCCTTAGGATTTGAGAGATTCCACAGCGGTTCATAAACTCGAGCGGATGGATTGTGGCTCTCCGGTCCGTCGCCCATGGATATGGCGGTAGTATCTGCTCCTTCTTTGGCCCCGTATTGGGCATCGCCCGCTCCGGGCATGCCTGCCGAATCCGCCGGATTTTCTTCTCCGTTTCTTCCCTAGAGCTTTGCAGCCGCTCGTGGTTCTGAATCTGGAAGTTCGCCATCTGGGTATTTGTTCTGATTATTCTGAGTAAGATTCTGAGACTGCCGCACAGGCACAGACACAGACACAGGCTCCAGATTCTGAAGCCTCCTCCCCAGCAGCGAGAGCGTCAGCCTCAGAGCCTCCTCCTCGTCTTCAAAATCCGGCATTTTGCCTATGTAATATATCTGAATCCCAGTTTCTAGACATCTATCTTCAGCTTCCATAACATGGTCTATAAGATGGCGTTTGTTGCCGTAATGCTTTGATTTGTTGTCTAGATTTTTTTTTTGCCTGAGCTGTTCTTATTGTCCTTCCACTATTCACGACTTCCACTATTGCTTGAGCTTGAGGAAGGAAGGAAGGAAGGAAGGAAGGTTCTTTTATCGTCCGCGGAGGCCAATCGGCCTATGGAACCCAAATTACACGGGTGCAGCAAGCCCGTTGCTATCCGGATTAAAAAACCCCCCCTTAGGAGTGAAAAACCGTCGCAGCAACAAGCCTACTGGCAGCAAATCCACTAGTCTCAACTCACTAGTCGAGAAGAGAACAATTTATATTTTTTTTATTAAATTAATTAAATTATTTTATTTTAATTAAATTAATTATTAATTATATTTTAATATTAATCCTTTTTAATCTCAAGGGGATATATTCCCCTTTAGTTATTCTGGCTTTCCCCTCCCCCCTTCCCCCTTCTCACCTCCCCTTGCCCCCTTACCCACCTCCCCTTGCCCCCTCTTCTCACCCCGTTTTCCGAACTTCCTCCCTTCCCCCTTCTTCTAACTTACCCCTTCTATGACTTCTCTCAACTTCTCTCCCAACTTCTCCCCTTTCCCCCCCCTTTCGGTCTCACCCGCTCTAGGTTTTTGTAAACTTTCTCAACTATTTATTTGGAAATTCTAACAAGAAAGCAGAAAAAATAAGAGGAAAGTTCAAGCATTTGAAGAACCAGGGCCAAAAAGAAGACTTATCTGTGAAGAACCTGCTGTTGTGAAAGCAAAGCATGTAAGATGTGTCAATGCAGATGAAATTTTTCCAGATTTACAACAGATCATGGACGAGCAGGGGGCCTAAAGACATATGGAGGTTCAAAGAATCTAGCGTGAAGCCAGAGTGGTCTGAAAATTTCTACAAGCATTATGAAATAGTTTTTGGTAAGCGGGAGGTCACCAACCACCATGTACCTGAGTACTTTGCTCATGTCTTTGCCCTTCAATTAAAGGTAAAAAAGTAGATTGGGATACATATAAAGTTTTTTGCCAAAGATTTGGCAAAGGAAGGAGCAAAAGAATCTACTATCACAGAAGAAATTGGGATCTCTAAATCCGCAAAGGTCCCTAAATTGCAGCAAGAATTTTACCCTAAGGAAGACCTTCAATTTGCGGAAACTCGGTTGCTGCAGTGCCATGGACAACAAATTAGCAGATTTTCCAAGGTTGAAGAACTAAAAAATCAGCAGGCACAACTACGTGACAATATAAATAAGTTTTCAGGAAGAAAGGATGCACATGAAGAGGACCTAGCACAGATCCAGCAATGTTCTTGACAACGCTAAGCTAAACAAACAGAGGGACATAAAGAATTTGCAGTAGGAGTTGACCTTTTGATGAGGGATAGAGCCGAGAAGGAAGAATTATTGAAAAAAGTTCAAGAACCATTGGAGAAACCCATCCGGGAAAAGGAGTTATGTGAAAAGGGGATTGCAGAACTCGAAAGAGGCTAATAAAGTTCAGTTTGAGTGCTGCAGATGGCTTGATGATATACACAAGTACATGATGCATACTCCAACAATTCTCCTTCAGCCCAAAACAAGTTTAATGATCTCTCCAACACAAGAAAAAATCATATATGTGCATGGATGTATTTTTTGTAGTAATGGCTTTGCCAATAATGAACCTATCCTAGTTGCTCCATGCGAGCATTCAGTTCATGTCTTTTGTTTCTCATATTCTATTTCTACTGGACTATCTTGCCCAAAAGCATGCAAATGGGACAAAAACATTTCAAAGATCTTGGGTGTGTACACTGGAGGTAAGCAGTATTTTATAATCTATGTATGTAAAAGTGTACTGGTTCATTTATACTTATAGCTCCATGGCTTGCATGTCATACATATATGTGTTTCTTATATACATGTTGTATATTCACAGTATAGGGTCCTAGATGTAGAACAATAATACATAAAATTAGGAGTTGTGTACTGAGTTTTGTGGCAGAACATTTAGAGGTCTGTTATGTAATAGAATTGTTTGGTATGTACATATGCATACATTGGAGCACATGTTATATACATTACATGTACATTCCATCTACTTAAATAGTGTTTACATGTATATGTACTCATAGTACTTCAATGTAGATCAATCCTAGAAATATGTACCATATTTTCCAATATAATAGTTAGAGCCTGATATCTCACTGTTATGTGCCGATTTATTTTCAGATCTTCGAAGTGCCAAAAAATAACTGAGCAGAAGCTCCACCACAGATCAAGTGGGCTTGTTTTGAAATTGTTTTGCATTGTGCTGGAAGAAGCGATTTCTGATTCTTGGCTCGGTTTTCAGAGTTTTCGAGGTTCCAAAAAAAAGTGAAGTGCAAGAAGATGTAGACGATGGAAAGAAAGTGGTGATTAAATGAAAAAGCAAACTCACTATTCCTACCGTAGTACAGGTTGAGGAAGCTGACACTTCAAGTGTGCACGGTGACATTCCAGATTATGACGAGGAATTCGAGAGATTGAGAGAGAAGGCAAAGGCCACACCTGGCAAAATAAAGGCAGTATGAAAGCATTTTATTTCAGGGTACAACATTTGAGAAATCTATGACATCCATGTTTACAGGTCCTAATCAAGAAGAACCTTCCGAGCGTGAAGATATAGAGGAGGATACTCTTGACTTTGTAACAACTATTGCTTCTAACATAGTAAAGGAGATTGAATTTAACACTAGAGTTGTTACTGGAACTATCCAGGGTTCATCCACCAGAATTGGTCCAGCATACCCTCTGCCACTTAAACCCAGATATCTAACAAGAGAAATTTCCATTTCATAAGATACCACCACTTTTGAAATCTTCACTTGATTCTTTATGGCTATGTTGAATTTCATGACCAATGGATTTACTGATATGTTGTGGTGATTGCCCAAACCTTATAGAATTCTGCAGTTTTTACGCCAGGCCAGAACTGCATTTTCTAAACTTTCTAGCATAAAGGGGTCCAAACATTTCTAAAATTGAAAGTAATTGATGTTTTATTATAAAACATGTTGATTTGCATGTTTTCATGTTTCGTTGCTATTAGATGACATTATATGAAGTCGTCAAACCATATTTAGCTCAAAAGCTGTTTGAGGTTGTGAATTGTTTCTCCTTTACTATAACAAGTTTTGACGTAAGACTTGTGGCCATAAGTTGTCAACTCTAAGAGCTATAATCCAATAATTTTTTTGAAGTCTCCATAAGTCGCGTTGATCTCAATTTTCATGAAAGAAGTTTTTACACATAATCCAGGACAAAAATAGAACTAAAATGGTGTAACTAAACTCATATATAAGCTTTCTATGGGCAATAAATGATGCATTCCATACATTCCACTTATATCTACATAATAAAGAATTTTATCAACTTAAATATGGTGAATAACTATGTATTCTTTATATTTAGAAGTGGTTGTCAGTACACAAAATTGGAGCTTAGTTAGGGTAATAGTACAAAAAACTCATCTTTTATGATAGGCAATATTTTTTTAATGAATATGACCCTTGCTTGGCAACATAGACATGAATTTTATGTTAAAAGTAACACATTATGTAGAAGATTTGATTTAAAATAGAACTGGACCATTTCTAGTTTGTACTTAGGCTTGCCATATTTTAAAGCAAGATAATATTCTTTTTCAACTCAGTGCAAAATATACAATGAAATCTTCTTATTTTTTACTATCACAAACTTAGGACACGTGTTTGCTACTTAGAAGTTCCTATTTTAGGTATAATAATAGTAACTTTAGCTTGTCTTTTTTTTTTTTTGAAGAACTGTGTCATCAATATATTAAAAGAATGGTAATGTTACAAAGCAAGTGAGGAGGAAGGAGAACTGCCCCAAAGAGACAGCGATACCTCGACACTCCACAGCAAACTCACAGAAAAACTGCAACTCTACTGCTGTACAAACCGACCATCACCATCTACAACACCCAAGAAGTCCCGCCAAATGGCAAACTTCCGCAGTCGAGGAATCAGAGAGGCTGCAGGCTGCTGAATCCCCTGAAAGATCCACAACCGCCGCCGCTTCCAAATCAGCCACACCAACCAAGCCACACACAAATGCAAGGCTTGCTGCCGCAAGAGCGGCCAAGCACCAGGATACACATGAAGCAGCAACTGCTGGCTAGTCAATCTCACCTGAAACAGAGCCCTAACCCAATCCCAGGCAGCCTGCAAGTGAGGGCATAAAACCAGACAATGCTCCACAGTCTCATGATGAAGGCCACAACAAGGGAAGAGAGGGCTCACACCCAGCCTAAACCAACTCACAAGGGCATTCACCCTGATACAGCGGTGCACCACCTGCCACAGAAGCACCCTAACCTTCGGTGGGGGAAGTGAGCTCCATGTCCACGTCCAAACCGAGCGCCATCGAGAACCCGGAAGCTGCAGAGACCACTTGCCTGAAGGGGGCAGTGTGTCATGAATAGCCAGCACCCAGTAAGAAGACCGCACAAAGCAAGAAGACGCAACATCCGGATGAACCTTCCAAACCTGCACCACCACATCATCCTGAGGGACTATAGGTATGTGTAGCGGAATACTCCCCGCCACGTGTTCCCGTGATAGCCCTCCACACCCCTCAGCGAAAAGCGAGCTCGAAAGAACTCCCACGGCTAGCCGACCACCCCAATACCAATCCTCCAAGGTGAGCACACAGCAGCTTCGCCCAACCGGCATGCACGCAGTGGCGACCAAGGGCAAGTCTTGCGCAGGGGGTAGAGGAACCCACAAGAAAGGAGAAGAGTGGTGATAAACTGAGGCATATTCTAGCTGGAAGAACACACGCACATGATCCCAAGCCCGCAACACTCCTGTGAGAAAAGGGGATGCATGTGGGAAAGGCCGGAGACCATACAACAGTGCCCAGGGCAACTCCACATGCACAGACGGCTTCCCAAATGCCACACAATGGCGAAGAGACTGCAACAACAGCGCCGCACCAGGAGAAGATGCTCCATCCTGCAAAATGCTCCAAACAAACTTGGAGACCAACACCTTACTATGCAAATACAAAATCCGAATGGCCAAGCCACCATCCTCCCGGGGACGGAGACACTTCCACCAAGCCACTTTAACAACCGCCCCTTCATCATCCCCTCCTCACACAAAATTTGAACAATCTTATCCAAAGCCCGTATCTTACCCTCGGGGCTAGCTAGCATCGCAGATGTCAGATACACATGAGTGCTACAAAGTATTGACTTGGCAATAGTGATCCTACCCGCCATGGACAACTTGCTACCCTTCCACCAATTGAGGTGTTTTACGCAACCCCCGCGATCTCATTCCACACCCTCCCCATGGAAACATCCCTCCGGAGGGAATACCCAACAGCTTAGTACACACATTACCCGGAAGCACCTTCCAAGGGAATAGAGCCAAAAAGGGGGAGGCGAGTCACCGGGCCCATAATGCGAGCACTTACCCCAATTCAAAGAATGCCCGAGGCCAAGGAGAAAGTATCCAACAAACCCTTCACATTCCGCAAATTCCCTCTTCTTACGCCACCAAGAAGAGGAAAGTGTCATCGACAAAACGGTTAATAATCTGGCTGGCTACCATCCCGCATCCGAAGCCCATCCACCACTCCCTCCTCCACTTTGCAGCCCAAAACAACTTCGCCACAATCGTAAACAAAAACGGCGCCAAAGGGCACCCCTGACGCACACCTCTGCCTAAGGAGAAAAAGGCGGAGGGTTCACCCTGGCACACCACCGTAGCCCGCGTCTTTGACCTATGCGCTTCATGATCGTCTCACGTAAAAGCGTGGACCACAGACCAACGCTAACATCATGGCGGAATAAGAACTCCTAACGGACACTATCGTAAGCTTTGGCAAAGTCAAGCTTAAGATAGGCAATGCCTTGACCTGTTCTTCTGGCCCAATAAAAGCCCTCATAAGCTGCGGCAACATTAGTCAAAATGTTCCTCCCAGGGACAAACCCAGACTGCACCTTCCTAATGGAAGAAGTCAACACCGGCTTCAACTTCTCTGCCAGGGCTTTCGCAATAATCTTATACACAGAGGACAACAAGGAGATAGGCCTCTAATCATTAATAGTAGAAGGCTGCTTAACCTTAGGAATCAAGGAAATGCATGCGGTATTCAAGATCCTATCCATTTGAGAAGACTGCAGCAACTCAAGATACACCTGGTACACTGACTCACCAGCCCACTCCCAATAAGTCTGAAAGAACTCCACAGGGATGCCATTTAGCCCAGGACATTTATCCTTGGCCATGCATATACATGCCGCTGCTAAATCCTCTCTGGAGAGCTCCTGCTCCAAGCTCTCATCCTGGTGAGGCAGAATAGATGGCTTAACAGCCCCCAAAACAAGCTCCTGCATCTCCTGCTCATAGGGAAGAGTGCATTGTGTGAAAAACCCTGAGAAATGGGCATGCACATACCTCTGCAAATCAGCGGGATCCTCCAAAGTCCGGCCATCAGGCAAAGCAAGGGATGCCATAGATGCTGCATATCGCCGTTGCCTAGCTGCTCTGAAGAACACCGACGAACTTGTGTCCCCCTCCTTCAACCAGGTAAGGGCCGCCTTCACACGTGCCTCCCGCACTTTAACCTGCTCCAGAGCAACAATACGCTGCAACACTGCATTCTCCCTAATGCCATCAGAAGGTTGCGCCCGAATCCTCTCCAACTCCTGATAGAGACCATGCAACTCCTGCCGCTCCTGATGCACATGCTGCCTACCAAAGACCTTGGCAAAACGCTTCACCCTGGCCAACGCAGTCACCATACCAGACATACCCTTCAGAGATGAAAAGGTATCAAGCCACAACTCCCGCACCGGGCCGAAATCTGCATCGCCCCAAGCCGGTGTTCAAACGGAACACCGCCCTAGAGGGCCGAGAGGCAACCGCACCACCGACCGACAAAACCCGGGGTAATGATCACAAATGGAGGTAGACAGAATGTTACTCCGGCGCAAGGAGGGCACACCATCCAGTGCGCATGGGGTGCTGCACCAATCTGCCTATTACAATAGGTGAAAGACAAGTCCCCAGGGACCTCAACCAAGGCCAAATCCTGCAACAAACGAGACCACTGGTCCCTCTCAAACCCATGCACAACTTGGGTTCCGTAACCCGGAGCGATCCTCTACTGCCTACCATATTGAAGTCCCCTAACAACAACCAAGCGACCCTGAACCCACCAAGGGCTCGCAAGAACTTATTCCGAATCAGGGCCCATACAAAGACCCCGTGAAAGGCTGATTAGGGGCATAAACGTTAACAATCCCCCCACTCTTGCCCTCCCTCCAACCACTTAATTATTGCCCACCGACCAAATCTGTCTGCTGTAGAGTACGTGACCTGCACATCCATCCTCCAAGCAATAAGAGTACCCCCACTAGTCCGCCCAGAAAGAAGCAATAGAGGCAAACTGCCTACCATGTGATGTGGTAGGGGTTGCGGGTGCTTATGCAGGGGTCCGGGATTCCTCTGTTCCTGAGGCAACAGACAGAGGACTCCGTGGTGCAGTGAGTGGAGTTGGACGAGGTGGTGTGGTTGGGAGAGGTGGTGTGGGACGAGGCCGGGGCAGGCTTGCTGCTGGCCGCCCATTGGATGGCAGGGCTAGGGGACGTGGTGGCTCAGGGAAGGGCTCAAATGATTTGGTTGTGGCTAGGTCTGAGGACAGGGCTGTGGGAGGGGCTGGTGATCCTGGTGGGGATGTCCCGGTAGCGGTATGTGCTGAGCATGAGGTGGCTAGACTATAATTTTTATGGACTTAAGCTTCATTGGCAACATAGATCTCCAATTTGATGTTAAAAATAACATACTACTATATGTAGATATGAATGTAAATAGGCAAGGACCATTATGGTCCACAATTAAATGAATTGGGTATAGAAGTATATCTCTTTAAGTATCATTACAAATTCTATTTATTGTTCATTTGTCACTTATACAATGATATGGTGATTTTCTACCTTCTCTAACATAATTTTTGGAAGAATGAGTGGAGATTCATATAGGTTCAATTCGCTTGTGCTTCAACATTACCATTAAATAAGGCAATTCTAGCAACCAACTAATTTTTTCAAATAGAATACTATATATGGAATCTATGTATTCTTAACGCGAGTTTAAAACCAATTAAGATGATGATGTTCTGGCTTTTTGAATGATCCTAAGCCATGTGGACCAACAGTAGGAAACAGACGTCGCAGTCTACCTTTATTTTTCATAGTTATAGCTTTTTATATTTGTTCTTCATTCTTTTGCATTACTTCCACAACTTGAGAAGTTTGAAAATACAAGTTTTGAGTTTACCATTCTATGCATAGGTTTATGAAATCCATGGAACAATTTGAAGGATGCCAGGAAAGGGGAGTCGCATTTAGGGAAAAAAACAGTTATTATGGAGCTAAAATTTCAAAGGACTTTTGGTACAAATCTCACACCTATCTTCCAATCTCCTGGTGCAGGAATTGAGTCATAGGTTCGGCTTTGATTTCCCACTTCCTTATCATGTTACCCTGGAACAGAACAGAAGAAATTGATATCAGTAAAACCTAAAACCTAAATGTTAGCAAATAGAAAAAATAAAGGGATAAAGATAAGCATTTACCTGCATATTCTGCCAGGGCTTATTCTGCTGGTGCATAAGTGAAACATAATCTGCTATAGCTTCTTTTGTATTAATGAGGTCGTTGAAATAAACAGAATAAAAAGAGACATGCAATAATCCAAAAGCAAAATCAATGATCAGATCATGCAGTGTAGAGGCCACTTACCTGCCTGTTTTGGCTTCATCCCTAGCCAATTTGCTACACAGCTAATAGCAAGCAATCCGGATAAGATCTTCTGTAATAATTTAGGGCCTAGGTAATAAACAATTTGGAATGGTGAAAAAATGTACCGTTGTTGAAGATTATTTATGGCCTTGCCCTGGGATCAAACAGGAATGGAAGTTTGGTATTCAGCATCTTACTGATGACTTTCCATTTTGAAACAGAGTATGCAGCAGATAAGGAACCAGATAACCAACCACAATATAGATTTAAACTCAAACTCGAGTTTAAGAAAGTCTGGCCATTATGAAACCTCTGTATGAGCCTCAAATAAAGCTGTTAAAAAGCTCCAAATAATGTGGGCATGATAATGCCAAAGCCATAGCCAAAACCAAAGGTTCCGGCACCTGGAACAAAAATATTGGATAAACTTCAAGATACATAGATTGTTCAAGGCAGAATTGCACAGAGGCAATCAGAAAAAACCTACTATTTTCTCTTCTCCACGCGTATGCCATGCAAATTACGTCCTGCATCATCCTAATTCGGGGAAACCGTGCCTCCATATCCGGAAAAACCGAATGCGGCCAGGCAAATGAAATCCTAATCTAAAAAAATTCGCGATTTTTGGAGGTCGGATTTTTTTCCAGGTGCGGAAAATTCCCAAAACCTTAGGAAAATGAGCCAAGAAAAAAACTAAAAAAGTTTTTCTCCAGACCGGAAAATCCGAATTTAAACAATAAGATAAGATATGCATGGCATGTCCAATAGAATGTTTGACATTGATGATAGTCTCCAATGATAAAGGAATGGATTAAAAATATTGAGCTATATACTCATAGTGATTTAGAAGATACTTCTATCGAGATAAAAACTGAAAAAAAAAGAAAGAAAAAAAACACAGAGATTTGAATGTGCCAATTTGCATGTTTTGAATGTTTCTGAATGCAACCAACAATGTCTATGAGTACATGTTGAATCTATCGGAGGAATATGCAATATTAGAAAGATTTCGACCTCTTGTACCTCCTGGAGCTATGTTGGTGAAGCCTGATACTATATTATGCCTTGTTACTCCAAGAGAGCAGGAATTCATGAAACAGTCATTACAAAACAATTTGAATGTTCCTGTATCCTGACTCCCAAATATTAGTCAAATGATCAAGGGAAAAATTATCCAGGATTGGAATGACATTGTACGTCAAGAAGGGATATAGAAAACATTCTTTATTCATTGAAAAGAAAAAGAAGCTATTTCTTAGAAAACATTCCATCATTGCTAGTGCAAGATCTCTATGCAATGGAAGATGGAAATAACCACAAAATATGCCTTCAGATCATATGCCATGGACCTTAAAAGTGATTTAATTGCTGGAATCAATTAGCCAAGCCCCAAAAAAGGTAGGCCTAAGATTGAGAATACAAGTCATGCTTTGAGACCAAAAGGGATCAATGAATAAGAAACACACTTTTTATTAAAACTTCTGACTTGGTTGTTGCTCTGTCTTCATGCAAAATTTGAAATTGCAAGAGCTCTTTGATGGCATGTTGACAACCTATTGCTGATTAAAGGCGGCCATCCTTGTAGTGGCCCCATTTCAAGATTCTTTTATTAAAAACATGTAAAGCTATGAAAATGGTACTTTTAGTGGGTGAAGTCTAGAAAACTGAAGCTGGCAATTGTTTTAGAAAATCCTTGGTATATCTAAAGCTCTTATAGTTGTGATGTTGTATCTTTGCATATTCTATTTAGATTCCTAAAAACCTACAAATCAAATTTTGATTCTATGTCTTTTTCAAGTCTAATAGATGGATCTAGCTATGTTGAACATATTGATTTCTCTCTACATTTAAACTAGTTCGCTGCTCGTTACTATCACTATCCTTCACATACTCTCACTAGCGCCCTGTCACATTCTCTCACTAACGTTTTTTCTTTAAGATTTCTCTCTCTAGGGTTTCTATCCAAGGAGGCTCATAGGTATATTTTGGCTCTCAAAATTGAATCCTAGGTCTAGATTTGCCTCTACAACCTGCCCCCCTTCCTCCGGCCCCTTTCTAGAGTTTCTCTCAAGTAGGTATATTTTGGCTGTTCACATTCACGAAAAAAGGACTAAAAATGTCACGAACGGCAGTTACATATGCAGGAACAATTGGCAACTTCATATGCAGGATCAATTGGCAACACATACGCAGGCATATGCAGGATCAATTGTAGTCAAAGACTATTTGCACACAACAATCCCATTATCAAGAATGACAAAGAAGAACACCAAGAAGTGGGATGAAGCATGGACAAAGGAACAATGCATTCAAGGAATTGAAAGTAGCATTCACAAAAACACAAGTATTAGCCCTTCTTGACCCGAAAAGCCTTTCCAGTTAATCATGGATGCTTGCAAGGAAGGAACTGGGGCAGTCTTGATGCAACAGAGCCGAGTTATGAACTCGAAGAAGTTTGATGGGCCACTAGGTACCCCTTGCATGAGAAGGAACTCTTGGCAATAATACCATCCCTTTAAAACATGGAGGCGTCTTCTTTTGAACAATCCACTTTCCATTTACATAAAACTTAAGGGATTATAATACTTTCTTATCCAACCTATCCTAAGCACGAGACAAAGAGATGGTCGAAAATGATGCCCTTTGAGATCATCTACAAACCTAGCAAGTTGAATATCATCCTAATATGCACGACGCGTCCAATGGAATGTTCGGCATTGATGGTAGTCTCCAATGACACATTGAATGTTATAAAAAGGAAGGGTAGCAAATGATAATTTCTTCAAGGGATACAAGATAAAAAGGATCTAGTAGCTGGCACAAGCTAAAGGAAAGACACCTCTAATACAAGTTTTAGTTAAGCATGCTCGATGATAAAGAGATTAAGGATCAAATTCTATATGAAATGCACAATGCTTTAGCAGCAAGATGCCCATGATTTAATTGAACATACCGGACCATAAGAAGAAGCTACTTTTGGACAAGTATGAAGAAATACATTATCAAGTATGTCCAACAATGTGCATTGTGCCAAGTGAAGAACGACAAAGCAGATCGCTAGGACATCTCCAACTGCTTGAAATGCCAATCCACAAGTGGCACGTATGCTCCTTAGATTTCATCATAAATATCCCAATTTCAAGGAAGGGGAATGATAGCATTATTGTAATAGTGACTAACTTTCAAAATTGACGCACTTCATACCGTACAGATCGACAATTACAACATTGAAATTGACAATGCTCTTTTCCAAACACTTTTATGTTTTCCATCGTGCCTCATGATGAACTTGAATTTCCATGTTTATCAATCCCAAAATAAATTCAATCTAGCAACACAGAGCTACTCCAAGTCGAGCCTATTGTTTCGTGGTTGGAACATGGATATATAACCTCAAAGCGCAAGGAAGTTTGCGCTCGGATTTGCAAATGCGTGGGCAAAATTATATGCTTCATAATGAAGATGCATATATACTCCTTGATTTTCAAAATAAGGATGTAATTGTAGGAAGGATCACTGCAATCATTAGGGCGGATTTGGGGTCTCAAAATGGCCCATAACTTGGATGCCAGAATTTCACGCCATGTTTCTCGCGACCAATGATGTTTGCACATTTTTTTTTCCAAAGTCAGTATTAGTTGGCAAGTAGAAAGAGGAGCAGGCTTACGTGGCATCCACATGGCGAAATTTCATAGGACATGTTTGTGCATTCATTGCAACCACATTAATGGCCCGCATTTTTCGAAAATCGTATCGGGGACCAATATAATGGCTACTTTTCCCGCCTACTGTGCACATGCCCACATGCACCAACCAACTTATCAAATTTTGGCACCAAGATTTCCATTGTTCACATTAGCGCCGCTACGTGCATCCTCTCCGCCTTCACTCTTCATTTGGAATCCAAGTCTCCAATAGTGTCTGTGTTTTTGCCCCATTTACAGAACACTCAAGATCAAGAAGTAGGAGGTTATGTCTCCAAAGGTTCATGGGTGAGTATGTTATAGCATCAATGAGGGGCGAGCATAGACTTAAGCAACAACGGTGAGGCGATGTGTGGACAAGCAAACGTACGTTACATGCCATGTTTTTACTACCCAAATTTTCATTTTGAAGTTTTCCTACTTTTCAGCTCTTCCCATTCATCGTATTGCTCCCTGCCATTCATTCTTACAATTCAACGATCGATTTGTATCTCTAATTGCATCCATCATTGCTCCTAGTACTCCTACATTGCTTCTGCAGTTCATCACTTACAAAACAATAAAGGCATGACAGTGGAAGGATATCTATCCATAGGCTCGTGGGTGAGAATGCTATCCTTAACGAAGGGTGACTATGGAGTTACATCGCCGGAGCAACATTCATACGCAATGAATAGGTAGAACTATAGGGTTCAAAATAAATGCTATGGATAGTATATTGCAAAAAAAAAAGGGGGAAGGGAGGGGGGGAAGGGATTTGTAGAGGAGGACATTTGCAAATTTGCACCCTCAATAATACATGGATCACACCATGCGAAAATGCATATGCACTTTGTAAATGTGTAGTGAGATTTCGCGTCATGTGATCCTTGCTTCTTTTTTCTTCCTTCTTGATTTATATTCACCCATTGAATCAAATATTTTTCTTGGGCTATATTTATCAGATGTCGGGGATTTGAGACTAGGGAAAAGCATTACTAGCATCGTTGTTGTCTAACATATGGACATAAGAGATATGCTTTTCCAAGATATACATTCAGGGCAATGGGCATCTAGTTTTACGTTGTAAAGTTGTGGGAGCCGAGCTTGAAAATCGTCCCATGACCTCTTTTAAGCGTATTGTGCAAGCCTCAAAGTTATGAGAATGGTGTCCTTGCAATGAATAAATGTTTGATAAGACGTGCATCCAGGGTTGTTGAAAAAATGAGTTACAAAATATTTGCTCCATTAGAGGTGTTTACTAATGCCACGACACAAAAGCTCCAAAGACATATTGTATAAAATGCCGCTTTTCGGCCCAGAGGATCAGTTAACACAAAGTGTCACATATGGAAACGTTGTTAGGTTTGATAAAATAACATAAAAATCTTATTTAATAAAGCTTTGGTTGTTGGTAAAGTGTTGGCTTATTGATTAAGTGTTTGTATTTTGCTTTGGGACCCTCTTTGAAAAAGTTTAGTTCATAAAACATAACATAACTTGGAATGATACATATTTTATATGCAAATGGGAGACTATTGATGAGGGACTTGGTGTTATTATCTATTGACAACAAACAAGAAAGTGGATCACACCATGCGAATTTAGTATATTCCAACCTTTTAGCTTATACAAAATTCGCTTCGTGTGATCTTTTTGGAAAAAGATGACTTCCTATAGTAAAATTTCTTTGATTATCTTTTAATAAAAGAAATATATATGTGTCTTATTTGAAGTTAAGTGTGGATATGTGACGTGCTCATTTATTGATAAAGTGTTTGCTTTTTGAAAAGGGCTAATAACTTTATGTACTACTAGAGTTGGTAAAGTATTTTAGATGCAAATAGGAAGGGGTACTTGTGTTTAAGTTTAATTTGCCAACAAGCAAGAAAGCGTATCACACCATGCGAAATGATTGTGTTCTATTTTTTTTTGCATTGTATTATTCGCTTGATGTGATCCTTCTTAAAAAAAGACATGCTCTTTGAAAATGACTAATAACTTTATTTACTTGGGGTGGTAAAGCATTAAATGAGAAGGGGTACCTGTGTTTGTTTTTAATTTGACAACAAATAAGAAAGTGGATCACACGATGCGAATTTAGTGTGTTCCATTTTTGTTGCGGTAAAGCATTTTAGATACAAATAGGAATGAGTACTTGTGTTTAATTTTAATTTGACAACAAATAAGAAAGTGGATCACCCTTTTTTTTGCATATGTATTATTCGCTTGGTGTGATCCATCTTGAAAAAAAAAAAATAGCTACACCAGGCGAATTTCTTATATGCAATTACTTCTGCGCATGAATATTTCGCATCATATGATCCTCTTTAAACAAGGATGGCTTTGACCTTCAATGTTCATAAATTTTATGAATGTTTGCATATAAGAATGTCACATATCATATTTTCTTAAAAAAATGGTCATCAAATGGATAACTAGTCAAAGAGTTCTTCTACTACTTAAAGAGTTTACTCATTTTTGCTATAATTTAAATAGCAATAGACTTTTAAAGGAATCTATTGTGAAAAGTAGTCAAAGACTTCTTGTATTAGAGGTATCTAAACACAAACACCATAACCTTTGTACTTCAAGAATGTATAAACCCTTTGCATTGCAAAGTATAATGTCATTTATTAGCATCTTCACGGACAGTTCCCCTTCCTTAAAGGGGTACTTCTTTGATCGATGCTATTCCAGTGATCTCCTCCTCTTCAACACAATAAGTTATTTTGGCATAGCTATTAATCATATCTCCATTCTGTCATATATCTAAGAGGGATGGTGACTATTTTTCCTCCACCACCCCTTTTAGTGCTTCTATGAAAAAAGCTACCTTGGATGCTTACAGGATTTCTCCATGCCTTGTCCACTTCATAATTGTCCCATTTCTAACAAAACCAAGTGCATGCGCCCTAGGAGGTGCATGCACCCATAGTGTATGCATGTACTGAGTGCATCCATATGAGCTTAAATGATTTTGTTAGGGGCTTCCACAAACCTCTTTGCATCTTGTTCTTTGAGCTGTATTCGCTATATATATGGGAACAAGTTTGAGATGTATTCGCTATATATATGGGAACAAGTCCGATAGAGCATCTCAAGCTTGTTTCATTCTCAATGAGGAATGGATATCATCAGCGCCCTCCTTTCAACATCAACCATCACTTTTTTATATTCAAATTCTTTTACCTCGTGAATGTCAATAAGCCATTATTATTAATCATAGTCGCGATGGTTTAATGCCATACATATTTTTTATTTGTTTCCAATATGTGAAAATGGGACAATAAATGCGCAATCTCTCGAAATCCGTGAGAATCTATAATTATGAAGGATAGGTAATCTACATGGCATTGGGGAGAAGAATAAGAAATCTGACGTGGAATGGCTCTTACGAGGCCATTTTGAGACCCCAAATCCGCCCTAATGCAGCCAAAACTTTACCTTAAACTTGCAACCATTTTGATTTAATTCTCTGCTAAGAGCTAAAGTTCATGTACTTATCAAGGATTGTAGTGTGATGGTATATCGTAACAACAACAATATGAGAGTACATACAAAATAATATTTTTCAGGACAAGGTTTTAATATCTACAAAATCAAGAGGGTCAATACATGATTCCCTCTTCACATGCCACACGTCTCGAGAACTCTCTTGTTGACCTCGAACATGGGGCATAAATGTGGATTATACATCCGCCATGTGATGATGCATATTCAACACTGGGGCCATGTCTTTAAATCATAAAATAAGTAGTGCGAGAAAACATTTTTACGCTAATGAAGAAATATTCTTGTGGCATTAGACTTGGCCATCTGCTCCCAGGCAATGGTCTTGTCTAGGAGTTTTTGGTCAGGCGGGGGCATGAAGCAAGGATCAGGGACACGTATGTTGTCTTCTAGGGTATGCGACAATATTTCCCTTTGATTTGGATCCACCATACATAATATTGTATGTGGCTTCACAAGTAGAGCTCCTGGAGGCACTTGAGGTTTAAATCTTAGTAAGCTCGCATATTCTCTCAATAAGTGAAACATATAGGCGTATATACTTTCAAGGCTAAGGTCATGCTTCAAGAAGTTTAGTCCATGTTCTCCTATAGCCTGCACCTGTATCAAGTGGAGTTACAAATGTCAACAAATGGAAATTATACATTGATTGTCAAACAAGGGTTGGTTGAAATGATATTTTACACTACAATTTGCCCTAGTGCTTGGAAAGTCGGTAAGCAAATTATGACGACCGTTATTCTTGCGATATGCAAATCTTTTATGAGTCACAAAAGTAAACATTTTGAATATCAGTGGAAAATGTTGGCTTCATCATTTATGCAGTTGAAGGTACGCTCCTAAGGCCTGACTATACATATGGATGGGAATTCTACATACACTTAACATGATAGATGGCTCTAATTGAGATAAGAAAAGAATTTAGATAAAAGTTAGCATTGCTTACTTCGTTTGGATGATCATTTCCCCACTTTACTGCTCCCTCAATAGACTTGCAAATACTTTGAGGATCAATAGGCAGATAATGGACAAAGGGCAACAGGCCACGCCGAAAGAAAGCATAGTAATCAGAATCTATGAGCAGCACAGGTGATCCGCATGCCATAATGTATTTGAGGCTTACAGACCACCCTCTTCCTTCCGCATAGATCTTGTATCTGAGGTAACATTAAGATGCAAATGTAGTAAGAACCTCAAAAAGAGTTAGGGTTTTTGTAATTTCGTAGATTACCTATAGTCACATTGATCAGAAAGGCTTGAACCCTCAAAATTGTGAGCTCTGGCAGCACCCCAGTCCTTCAGAACATCACAATTGTTAAAATCTTGAGAGGAACTACATTAAAACATCACAATTGTTAAAATCTTGAGAGAACTACATTAGGCTATTCATTCATGTCTTAATATTTAGAAGTGAAGAAAAAGAGATTCTTTTTTAGTGTTTAATTACCCTTTTAAAAGAAAAGTAGATGAAATTAAAAATGAAAATGGAACTTACTTGGCCGTAAATTTTTGCATATTCATGGCCTGCTTCAGATCTGCAGGTTTTGAGCTACTCTCTAGCCCATGTTCCGACGTCTAGATTCCCTTTATATTGTGCAACAAGAGCTCTGTTTTTTCATTTTAATTTGTCTGAGTTCATGTAAATCTCATTTCCTTCTTTATTCCATGAATCAATGTTTACCTCCGGCCTGTAATAACGAAGCCACCCAGTTCAACTTAGACCTGTTATTGAAGGAATTAAATAGCGAAAGTTAAAAACCTGAATTTTCCTATATTTCATAATCTGTTCTTGACGAAATTGATCAGAAAACATAAATGAAGCTCTAAACCTGAAGAATCTAGCTCAAATTCAGGCCTACATGAAAGAAACAGGTTGGAAAAGCTGAAATTCCGACTCGATGGATCAGATTTAATTAGAAAAATGAAGTCTTTAGCTCCGATTTGGATCTGCAGGATTGAAAATATATATTTTTATAGCCATGAGAAGCACCAGCGGCGAAATTTTGGTGTATGGAAGAAATTGGGCGAGAAGGATCTAGCTTAATTTAGACTCCTTGATGGAAGAAATTGGCAAATAGAACAGAGCCCAAGAGAATATTTGATGAATTACCAGCCCCAGAAGCTCCAATCTGGAAACGGAATGTCAATTGTGTCCCTTTTAGTGCAGTAGCTAAACAGGGGCGGTTTGGGCGAATTAGAATTCACATGTTCTGCGCGGCTGATTCGAGGCCGATCATCGCAGCTAAAAATCATGTCTAAATCCGGCATCAAACCTGCAAATCTCTCCACCAAAAGTGACACGCTCCACAGAGTGAACATAAATCTGGTTTGGAAACAGCCCAGACTCATAACAGAGTACAGATTCCCTTGCACGATCGTCAGGCGAAAAAATCCTTCTTGGGCTGCTGCGCTTATGTCCTGCTCTGTGATTCCTGTTTTTCTCCAGGGCTCTAGATCTTGGTAGATCCATTTGAAGTAATCTGGACAAATTGGAGCTGCTCGAGTGTCTGATAGATTTTTTGGCGGTATCGCGTGATTTTTTGCTTCGAAAATTGCCGGAAATGAGCAGGTGAATGTTGGCTTTGGCGATGGCGGATGCTCGGCTTGAATGTTGTTCACTTTCTTTGGATTGAACCATTCCTGTAAAGCCAAAACCTGATCAACAATTGAAGGAGAATCTGGCGAAACAGCAGAAATATTTCCGGAACTAACTTAAGCAAAAATTGATCAATCTGTATGAATTGGAAGAATAATTCGAAGGGTTTTTGTGATCAAAAGCGCCGAAAGTAAGAACCCAAAATTTAAGAAACTGTTTTGAGCGGAAACGAAGAACTGGGTAGAAGATCACTTTATAATTGTCGGAGAAGAGGAGCAGCAAAGAGAAAACAACTGCAACGATGAAGATTCCAGGGATGACGAGCTTCAGGAAAAGGTTTTTCATAAGGTGGGCTCTGAATAAATCTGATTTCGTCGCAATTGAAAGGGAAGAAGGAGCCGCCGGAGTTGGAGGTCCGGTGTCCGCCATAGCCGGGAGCTCAAATGGTGAAAAGTCAAGGAGCTTTGGTGGAGCGAATCTACGGGCGCCACGTGGATAAATATTAATAGACATTTTTTATCACACGTTGTTCCACCATTTTCAACCCTTTAGTGGTGCAGGTTAGCGTTTGCCACATATTGGGCTGACCATATGGATGCTAGGTAGTTCAAATAATATATTGCAGCTCGACGGCTATAGATCCTTAACCAGCCAGATCTATGATCAGCACAATCCTGAGCGTCCGTTGCAGCAGAGCTGTGATGCCGAAACCTCCACTGCCCGCCAGAATCTGCTTCCCCTTCGGCTCTGGTGATAGCTTTTCAGCTCTGGTGGTAGCGCTCATCCTGATAATTTTGCTCTGGATCGTGATAACCGTGCTCTGGGTCATGATAACCTTGCTATCTAAACCAGCTGATAGTCTTGCTCTGGGTCATGTTAATCTTGCTATGGAGCAAAGTTTATGGCCTGCCGGTTAAAGGGGATAAACACCCCTGCTTGCCCCTTACGGCAGATAAACGGGCTCACCCATTTATCTGCTGCAAGGGGCTCGCAGGGGTATTTATCCCCTTCTTTGCCATCCGAGCAACTAGGCCGCGTATGCTCATCCCCTAAATGGTGGCCGCTGCTATTGGCTTGCGCAACAGCTGTCTCGAGGCCCTGAAGCATTGCAACAATTTTGGAGCATGTGAATTCGCTTTCATCATTGTTGGGTTCCCCGATCTCGGCCATTGGAATCCCTAATGGTCGCTGAAAGGATTTCTATGGTGTTCGTAATTATTGGGGATGCCCACAAACCGTGCACTTATGGTTTGAATACTAACTATGTTTCTTGGATCAAACTGAATAAAAACCAGAGCTTTTGATCCTAATCTAATAAAAATGAAGCCAAACAGGTGTCTTAAACAAAGTTAATGGGCTTCAAAAAGCGTCGGGCTGCTATCCATCATCGCTCACCTCCTGTCCATCTACCATACACCCCATTCTTAAATCATCATTTTTGTGTGGAAGCATGATAAATTGCAGGTGCAAGGAATGCACAATTCGAGGGCTATTCTAAGTGAAACATGGTACAAAAGGTATGGCGAAACATAGGCAAACACACATGGATGCCCCCCTCCCCCTTCCATCACTTGTGTTAGATTAACACACATAGATGCACCCCTCCCCCTTCCATCACTTGTGCTACATTAGTAGATTTTTTTTTTTTTGGAAGGACGAAAGCCAAAAAGTTTATTAATCAGAGAAAACGCACAAAATTTACATGTCTCATCTAACTGTATAAGCACAAAAAGATGCCACGGGAGCACCAGCCTGGAGCACAATGTACTTACTCCAGAATAGGAGACTAACGATAAGAATCAATTCGAAGATACTGAATCCAGATGCGTTCCATCAGTTCTGATTCAAGGGAGGAACACTGTAGGCTGTCAATATCTTTTTCTGGGCCACCGTAATAACATCGTGTGCAGATGAATAAATGCCCTGAAAGATATGATGTCTGTCTGCGACGCTCCCATATCGACCATAGGAGCCAACCGGAACCAAGATGAAATGCCCTTTGTTTAGCTGGAGGCCATGCGTTGGGATAGGACGCCAAGAGGATGCAGTCCAATGTACTGTTAAACAAACCTTGTAGCCAGGACCACGCTGGTTGAACCTCAGGACAATCAAAGAGACAATGCTCAAGAGTCTCAACGTCCGAAAGACAGAGCGGGCATACTGCAGATATGCGAGGATCATAGCGATGTCGAAAGGCATTAACCCGCAGACATCTGTGGATAACCTGCCACCAAAGTACAGAGACTTTAGGGTAGAGCAACCTATCCCAAAGCCATCGCCATGTACGACACAAAGTGGGCTGTGGAACCTGTAGGTGCCACCCATCTGGCAACTGGAGGGGTTGCGGTGCTAAAAGAAGGCGATATACTGATCTAACAAAGTGCTTGCCTTTGTGAATATTTTCATGACAAGTCCCATGGCACCCTTTCAGCAACACCAACTTGCACTATAAGAGGCAAATTTTCTGCAACCTTCTCCCATAGAGACACATCCCAACGAGGGAGCAGGAACTTTGCCTGAAATTCAGGCCAAGACAGTAGGCGACCCGCCTCATACCATGCTTGAATAGAGACAACACCTGCAAGAACCCACCGTCTCTGTGTAAGGGGATGAACTGAGGCTGCCAATGGAGGTGCTGAGGGGTCTGGAGGCAGTGGTGTCCATCACCATGCATGGAATCTCCAATAGGGTGTGAATAGAGGGGCATGGCCAAAAAAGATGTCTGACCACTTCCCATGCTGCCAACAAGCCACGCAAAAATGGAGAAGCACTTGGAAAAGGCTGCAAAGTCTGATATAAAGTCCAAGGTAGGACTAGTTTGACAGCCTTCTTGCCTAGAGGGATACAATGACCAAGAGCTTGTCTAAGAAGGCGCGAACTAAGAGAATCATCCTCACCATTCAGGAGTCTCCAAATGAACTTTGAAATAAGCACTTTGCTTTGCAGTAAGAAGTCCATCATACTCAGACCACCTGCCCATTTTGGAAGGATGCACTTCGACCAAGCCACTTTAACCACAGCACCTTCCTCAGTACCCACCCAAATAAAGTTTCGAACTATTGCAATGAGCTCACGCACTTTGATCTGTGGGGCTAGCAGTAAGGATGCCACATAAACATGGGCACTACTAAGGACTGACTTGGCCACTGTAATGCGCCCCGTAAGAGACAACTTAGCAGTACCAGAACAAGTGCTTCTCCAAACCCCTAATGATCTCCTCCCATGCAGCTCCCATAGTAACATGGATGCCAACTGGAATCCCTAACAACTTGATGGTCTGTCCATGCGCAAGTAATTTCCATGGATAATCTTGAACACATGCCGGAGCCGGATTATCCAATGTCCACAAAGCTGTACACTTCTGCCACCCCACAAGAACACCGGAAGCTAGTGAAAAAGTATCTAAAAGCATTTTGGCAGCAGCAAGATTCTCATCATTAGCGACTAGGAAGAGGAACGTGTTGTCTGCATATTTATTGCAAACCTCTTGTGTGTCGTCCTCCATTGCAAGACTATGGAGAAGTCCCTCTGTGGTTGCAATGGTGAATAACTGTGACAAAACCTCTGCAACAATTGTGAAAAGCAATGGTGCTAAAGGATACCACGACCGAGTGAAAAGGCATCTGACGGCTTACCATGGAAGAGAACAGTCGCCCGAGTAGAGATATGCAGCTTCATAATATCTGATGTGAATTGTTCCACAAATCCCATAATAACATACATCGGCGCATGAATTCCCAGTTGACACTGTCATAAGCCTTTGCAAAATCAAGCTTAAGGTATACAACTGGAAGGTTTTGCTTACGTACCCAATAAATTCCCTCGTAAGCAGCAGCAACATTGTTCAAAATGCACCGTTTTCGAATAAAACCTGACTGGATTGTTGAGATGGACTCTGCCAAGATGTCTTTTACCCGCTCTGCAAAAGCCTTGGCGTAGATCTTATATACGGATGACAATAAGGTGATGGGCCACCAATCTGAAATAGTCTGAAGATCCTTGACCTTGGGGATGAGTGGGATGGCGCCTGTGTTTAGAATTCTATCCAAAGCAGTGGGCCGCCGAAAGTCACAGAAAGCATCATACACATCTGGCTCCAGCCATTCCCAATACTCCTGGAAAAACTCAATCGGCAAACCATCCAAACCTGTGCATTTGCCTCTTTTCAGTTCCAAGACTGCCGAACCTAAATCATCAGCTGTCATAGCCGCCTCTATTGACTCGCGCTGCTCACCAGAGATGATGGGAGAAATCCTAGACAAAACATCATCTCGCATTTCTGATTGAAAAGGAAGATGTTTCTCAGCAAAAAACGTCTGGAAGTGGTTATGCAGATGTTGCTTGAGTTCAGTCGGCTCTGTTAGCACCGAACCATTCGGCAAAAGCAATGAGGACATAGTTGATGTCATGCGACGCCTCTTAGCTGCATGAAAAAAGAAGCCCGTACAACGGTCTCCATCACGAAACCACTGCAAACCTGCCTTCATCTTTGCTTGCTGAATTTGCTCCTCCTCCAATGCTTGGATCTGTGCCAAAATATCACGATCATGAATATCTGGAAGACGTCCCTGTCGAGAATGGAGCAGGTCCTGATACAAGGTGTCCAGTAAAGCACGACCTGTTGCTGCAGACTCTTGGCCCCACTCTTTGGCAAAACCCTTGACTACCGCAATTGCATCCACTATGCCAGTCATACCTCGACGTCGGTTGAAGGCAGTTGTCCAAGTATTCTTGCACCCTTCTTGAAAGTCAGCATCCTTTAAGAACTTCACGTTCAAGCGAAAACACGTCCTTCCAGACTGCCGCTGCTGCAGGGGCTCGTCTGAAATGAATTGCAGATGGTGGTCTGAAACTGAGTTATCTCTGAGACAGAACCGAAAGAGACCTGGAAGTGCCGCAACTGTATCTGCATTCCAATAAGCTCTATCCAACCGAGAGCTTGCCCAACCCCCACCAACTTGACCATTGCACCAAGTGAAGGCACCTTCACCATCAATCTTCGAGAGGTTGCAGTCATGGAGTAGATGGAGCCACTGCTGGCGTTCAAAACCAGACACCACTGTATACACTACAAGAGGATAGCCATTTTTCATCACTTTAATATCACCTAAATTTTCAAAAAGTATTAAGTGATGTAAATGATGATATTCAAGGTACAGTGACACTACAAATGACAAGATTCTATCATTTATAGCATCATCAGCATCATCATAAGTTTGGTCAACAATTATATCAATACTAATTAATGACAATATACGTGTTACTAATAGCGTCATGAATAATATCACATATTGCATCAACTTTACCATCATTTATTAATACAATGGTATTAATGACAATATAAGTGTTATAGCTTATGCCAGCTACAGTATCACCCATAGCTTCATCTATAGTATCATATATTGACAATATTATATCAGTGCTAGCATATGACACTATATGTGTCGATAATAGCATCATGGATAAAATCACGACTTACATCACTCTTACTATCAATACTTGTTGTAACTTTGATAATGATAATACAAGTGTTAATGCTTATGACAATTGTAATATCATTTGTAATGGCACTACCTTCTTCAAACTCCCATAAACAAAGTGAGGAAATGATCCCAAACACAAACTACACAAAGTGATACTATTAGAACAAGAAAGAAAAAGATTCTATTAGGGCGAACTTCCAAGTACGATTTCATTGTGAAGTATCTCCCTCGATAACATGCTTTAAACCATTTTATCTTCAATAGATTGACTTTGAAGGAGCGAAAATCGACTTTAGTAATATCTGTAATTTGACCAACATAATTGAGGCCGCTTTCTAATGGTTGATTATCTCTAATAGAAGCTTGACTTTTTTGCTCAAAGCTCGCCGCAATCTAGCATAATAAGAAGAGTTCCTTTTGTATTTTTGTACGCCTTTTTCGTCTGGGTTTACTATGATTTAGTTGTTGTATTGTGCGAGACATACTAATGTGTACATATAGGGGAGGGTGGCCAGTGAAGGCGCCATTGCCAGTCGTGATATGGATAATTGCCATTGGCTATTACAGAAAATGGCCATGTAAAATGTTCATGTCGGGCTACACACAAAATGATGATGGCTCTTAGCAACACCATAGTAGACGGTGTCTGTAAGCGACCATCATAGTCCAGGCTTCATGCAGCCGATCCTTTATAATTATTCAGCACTGATATGCAGAATTTATTGAGTTATAAAAATGAAAGCTGAAGGCCTAACCATTGAACCTAAAGAAAGGATAGCACAATGGTCATATCTAGCCAGAACAATGAGCATATAGAAAGGGGAGAATGTTTGGATTATGCATTCTAGAAACTTCTTTTATGTTATGGCTTTGGGATTAGTCAAACCATTTATCTGAGCAGTAGTAAAAGTCAATATATCTAAGTAATATTTGCAGGTTTACTTATATTATCACTGTAAGTCCATATCTGATGCTAAAAACGTGACAAAAGAAAGCGATCCATTTGACTAAAAAATCGTTCAAATTTACTTGTATTTCATTTTGTTTGACCGGTATGCTACAACTTGTGATTCAGGCACAAGCGAAATTACTTTAAAAAATTTATATGGTGGCCTCTTCTGTAGCTTAGCCATTGTAAAAAAGTTTTCTTCTGTTAAACCATATCTTTTCTTTAGAGATGTATTGGATGAGAACATTCACACAGAAGAATTACATTGATTGTATCCAACTACAGTTTTTTGTTAAGTTTGATGGATGATTGAGCTCTGAGTAACATGGATTTAAGCCTTATTGTCAATAAAGCAATCTTGCATGGCAGCCTTAAGTGGCCACCTTGATAGCATACCCCTACCACTTTGGTGCACCAGAAGTTGAGGTGGCATTGCCATCTTGTCATGCAACACATTTTCTAATATACATGGTCTTGTTGGGCACGCTACCATGTGGCATGCATGGCGTGGAAGATGTTTAGCTCGTTGTTGCAACAATTTTTTCCTTAAGTGCGCAGCCAATGGACACCCTCCCCTAGAGTGCGTATTGTATAGGGGACCATTCCGTCACGTAGAGAGGGGTCTCGCGATCGGCAGCCGGGAGCGGGTCTCTCAGAGTGGCGGGATGGTGGACTAGACACCATTTCCCTACAAAATAGAAACAGAAGAGTGGTTTCGATTTTCTTGCAAAATAGGAAAGAATTGATGAACTTACAGCTGATTCGACAAAGATCCGACAAAGAAAATCACTTGCGAACTCTGTTTTTGAAGATCCGACCCTGTTTTTGGAGATTTCGAGCTGTATTTCTGGAAATTTCTGTCAATTTCAAACTCGTTCGTGTTTCTGGTAACTTTTACCTGCTTCGAACTCGTACGTGGCAGTATATTTGGAGCAGTCTGCTTGGAACTCGTCTGATTGTAACTCATCTGTGTTCTATCTGTGCTAAACCCGTCTGCGGCGGTTGCAACCTAAGGAAAAATCTAAAAAATAACCTAGAGGACGGTCACACGGAATTGGACAACCCTATTTCCATTTCGTAGTGTAAAGGGTGCCATGTGGCGGCACCAAATTGCTCGCCAATGCAAAATCACAACCCTGTTTCTATTTTGTATTGCATATTCTAAACCCATTTTTTCAATTGTTTGCACCCGAAATGTAGCTTCTAACAAATTGACATTTTTATTGAAAAAAAAAACCCGTGTGCATGCAAGCCTTTGATCACAATAGTTTGAGGTTTCCATTTTCCATATCCTCATGTTTTCCATTGCCGAAAAGCTCATTCCTTTGTTTTCCCTCGATTTTTCCACGGAGCTCCACTATGTCTGTTGCAGCTATGGCGTCTGATGTATTGTTGAGCAGCTATGGCCCCTCGATTTTTCCAGCTATTTGAAAATTCACTTCTGGCCAATTTCTTTTGTTATTTTCTTTTCTTATTTTTTCCCCTGCAGCAAATTTTCGTTAGATTTTTTTCTGGCAAGTTGGGCGAGTCGGCTCTTAGGGTATATCGATCCTGGCAAGTTCGGCAATCGGTCAATAATCGGCTCCTAGAGGGCGACCACTCTTTTATCAAGGGTATCATAGCATCGACTTAATCTTCCGGCAAGTGAATCTGCATCCTCTTTCCATGCAAGTTTTTTTTTTTGTATTGTTCGCCATTTTCTTGGTTTCGTTTGTACGTGAGCATATTTCTTGCAGGTCAAGCATTTCACCATATTGGTTGCATTGCTGAGCTGTGGCAATAACCAATATATCATTCAGGGTTATGCATAGCGTCTGATATTTCAACTCTTAGTTTCAGGACAACATGAATTTTTCAAATAGTTGAGTGTTGCATTGATTTGATGTCTCTGAAACGCAGGGAAATAAAAGATCCAGTTGCCCCTTTGCTTATGGAGCCCACCGACAGGTGCATGATTTTGATATATGCGCTTATGCATTTCAATGTCTTGTGTTAATTTTTAACTTCTTTCTTTAATTGTCATGTAAGAGTACTGGCACTCTTCGTGCTTTGCTTTATTTGCTTTGATATATCAATCTTCCAGACTCATTCTTTGGGCACATCCACACTTTTGGAGGGAACTACAATTTGATACCAGCAGTTGTAATTTGGGTCATTTAAATGATGAATTTGCTTCTACACAAAGGCAACTTTAAGGCAATCTCTTCGTTTGTCTTGCCTTACGAGGGCTGAGGTCTTTGTAAAAGAAAACTAAATCATTCAAATTGCTGTGTCAACAAGTGCATTCCAAGGTTTCAAATTGCTGTCAACAAGCTGGATTCCAAGGTATTTCTTACTTTTGAATTATGCTGGATATTCCACTCATAATTTTGTTTCTTATTTGTATTTCAGTAAAGGCATAGGTCATTTCTTCTTCTGTCCTAGCAAATTATTGGGTCGTTTTGCTTCAGTAAGTGGCAATATCGTTGCTACTATAGTTGTCAAGAGGACTAAGGCCATACCAGTTAGTAAGGATGGTGATATTGATGCAGTGGTTGCATACTTGCAACGCAAGCTGAGTATCAAATTTGTTATTCCTCAGTTCAGTTGTTATTGGACGTGATGCAATTTCAGACAGTGACACTTCCATCAATTGGCTGATGCATGATCTAAAAGCTAAAGAAACTGATGGTATATGTCTTCCCACTACTAGATGGTTTGGAACATTAGATGCTTTTCATTAAGTACATTGATATATGTTCTTTCACGATTTTATACATGAGCGTTGTTTGATTGGTTTCTGGTTTGCACAAGAGAAGAAGATAAAGATAAGAAGATGCATCATTTCATTGTTCAACTTGCTTCACTTGCTGTTGTATATGCAAACGGTGCTTTTGGCATTACCAAGTTATTGCATCCTTATGTTGGCCTTTGCTTACAAGGAAGTATTGCGAATGAATCAATTTTCTTATTGGTTAATGGAGCTTTAGAGTGATTTAGTTCTGGTATCGTGAACCCATATACATAAGAGTTTTTTCTTCTGCGCGGCATCGCCGGGCACACGTCTCGTCTCTAATAGACGATATGGAGCTTATATAATGTTATCTCTCTTATGTAATGTAGACTATATGGTGCTTATGTAAAAAATCTTTCTTATGTAATGAATCTTTCTTATGGGATTGGACACACTGTTTCACAGTTGGTATAAATATTACAAATATTTTGTCTCGCATCTGGTATAAATATTATATATTTTGTGATGTTATTATCTTTCCCTTTGCTTGACTTTGGCCCTCATTGTTGACCTCGGTACCATGCCCTAGGGTGATGTTGGAAAGCTAGTTTGACTCCTCCTTTTTGGGGTGATGGCTACGTTATGGCATAAGATAAAATTGGCATTATAGATGAAATTGGCATTATAGATGGTATTGTAGGTGGTGGAAAACGTGAAATTATATTTGATACAATTATGGTCTAACTTATAACAATACGTGACATTATGTTTGACGTTAATAATAGTACAATCATAACCTCCTAGTGGTATTATATGCGGCATTGTCAATGATGCTACATCTGATACTAATCATGTTAGAAAGGATGATAAAATGATGATGCTCATGTTGGCATTATGAGTCATTTAATTATAGCAATATAGTTGATGTTATAGCTGACATTATTATAGCGCTCGTGGTGACATTATGATTGATTTAATTATAGCGAAACATGTGATTCTATAGCTGACACTATTATAGCACCACAAGGACAAAATGCATGATATTATAACTGCAGCTATAGATGATGCTACAAATGACACTATTATACTACTACAATGCTATAAAATATGATACTACAACTGTTGTTATTGGTGATGCTATAAGTGACGATATTGATGACGTGATTTCATCAACAGCTACCGTCACTTATTGTATCAAATTCTAAAAAATTTGAAATGGCGATTTTAAGCAAATAAATGATGAAACTAGTGACTTAAATTGCTTAAGCTTAAACGGATAAATGGTTTCGGCGCTTTTGATCAGACTCCATTTAAGCAAGAGAATAACTAGTGACTTAAATGCTTAAATTGCTTAAGATCACCATATTGGTGATCTTAATATGGTGGAAATGGAGCTTAAACGGAA
Organism: Isoetes taiwanensis; assembly: GCA_021234155.1. Taxonomy (NCBI): domain Eukaryota; kingdom Viridiplantae; phylum Streptophyta; class Lycopodiopsida; order Isoetales; family Isoetaceae; genus Isoetes; species Isoetes taiwanensis. Next base: position 6,781,119 of record JAJEKV010000020.1, on the reverse strand, counting down.
AGAACATGGGCCCGCTTTGTACAACAATTGTTCGAGGCAAATCTTGATGAATGGGCCTTGGCACGTCCTGTAACTCTGGAGGAAAATCTTTGATAGCAAACCAGAAAGGGGCGCATAAGGCATCTAGCTTAGCTGGAAAGGATCCAGGAACATACAACTGATAGAGCAAAAAGTGTTTCCAGAGAGGATCAGCATCTCGTTCTATGAGTTGAGCAGCCGGCTCAGGAGCATCAGAAGAAAGCAACGTTGATCTTTTGCCACAAGCTTATAGATTGATAAGCGGGAAGCCCTAGCTTGTGAAGGTGCCCAGACAGCCAAGATCCCACGTGCTTCAGATCCAAGAAAGGGTCAGTGAAGTGGCAGTCCACGGAATATGCAACCCACTGCTCCACATGTTGTCGATGATCCTCATGGCTAATCTGCACCACTGGAGCCCCAAAATGCTCAAAAGTTGCCCTGCATTTCTGAACCTCATAAAAGATTTCATCTGATGGGAGCTGGACATCCATAGAGTCTTGCTTGACTTGCAATTGCTGGAGATAGGACACAACTTCCTTCCTGTTATTATCCTCCATGGTGGCAATGGCCTCTGAGACACGAGCCGAGGTGGCGGGAGTCGCCAGGCCCTTGTAAAGCCACTCAGAGAACCGCACACCTGTAACTTGAGCAACTGTATCAGATGATCTCCAAGGTGTGGTCGATGCAGCTCGAGGGATGGAAGAGGACGTTGCCCCAGGCTGCCGTGGAGAAAGAGGGGGGAATTCCTCTTGCCCTGAGGAACCTCCAACGTGTGTTGGACGTATACCAGTTTGTGGAGGTCACCACCATCCGAGCACTACCTGTAGAAGTAGTCCGCGCCAAGGAACTTCCAACCTGTATTGGAGGTGTTGCCCGTGCAACACTATTAGGTGCAGCCTGTCCAGAGGAGCACTCTACAGGCACATGAGGTCTGAATTGATATGAGGGACTTCCAACCTGTGTTGGAGGAGCTAGTAGCCCAGCAGCAACTTCGGCAGACAAAGAGGGTCTTGCCTGAACCCCAGAACCTCCAACGAGTGTTAATGGCCAGAGCGCACTACCTGATCCGAGGAACCTCCAACGTGCGTTGGAGGTGTGACACTCTCGGAAGAGTTTTCCAATGGCACGTATTCAACACGGCTTCTAGTCTCACTAGACGTGTGGGCAGTAGCGTGAACTGTAGTTGCTGCAACTACAGTCGGAATGGAAACTGGAGCAAGTAACTGAGACGAGGAAAGAGATAAAGCTCCTGTCTCAATTGAGGCGGCCACACTCATGCCATTAGAAGACATATTGGGCAGCACTAAAGGATTGAGGCTGAAGAGACTAAACTCTCAATAGCCGAAAGAGCACCCTCACGAGCCATCTTGTGTGCATCACATACACTTATTCTGGGAGAACCTGCGGCATATTCTTTGCCAATTCCACCATGAACTATGGTAGAAGCACCAGAAGCACGTTTTGGCGGGCTGCGACTGGATCTTGTCATCTCTACCAGGTTAGTAGAATAACCTTGTTCATTTATCTTACCTCTTTCAGGCTATTATGATAATCATTTATCTTGCCTCAGCCTTCTCGTTTCTCCTCTTGCTTCTGCTCCTATTAATATGCATGTGGAATGACAACGCTTTCCACCAGTTGCTTATGTCCCATCAACACCTCCCTCTAGCTCATGGGTAAAAGAATGTTAGGGTGTCTAAAAAAAATGCCCTTACATTATGTATAATGTAGGGCAATGTAAGCATCCGTTATTTTTTTTGTTTAATTATAGTTGGTTGGGATATGTAATTATTAGGATTAGCCATGTCAACAATTCAAAATTATGGGAGGCAGTGGCAACCAAAAAGGACGTTCATTGTGCTTTTTCGGAGGGAGATTGCAAAGTGTTTCCTCTTTCGGGAAAAAAATTGCCGACGTTCCAATTTTTGGTATTTTTGTGTGATTAAAGAAGCAATTCCGATTGCAATTTTTACTTGTTCCTTGAAATCCTTGCCCAAACCCAAGTAAAGAATGCCTTTGCTTCCTGGAAGTCACCCAGATTAAACAAGAACATGAAAACGGCCGATTCTAACAAGAGGAAGGTTCAAGCATTTGAAGAATCAGCGCCAAAAAGAAGACTTATTTGTGAAGAACCTGCTGTTGTGAAAGCAAAGTATGTAGGATGTGTCAATGCAGATGAAATTTTTCCAGATTTATAACAGATCATGGACGAGTAGTGGGGTCTAAGGACATACGGGGGTTCAAAGAATCTAGCGTGAAGCCAGAGTGGTCTGAAAATTTCTGCAAGCATTATGAAATAGTTTTTAGTAAGCGGGAGGTCACCAATCGCCATTTACCTAAGTACTTTATTCGTGCCTTTGCCCTTCAATTAAAGGTAAAAAGATAGATTGGTATACATATAAAGTTATTTGCCAAAAATTTGGCAAAGGGAGGAGCAAAAGGATCTGCTATCACAGAAGAAATTGGGACCTCTAAATCCACATCAAAGGTCCCTAAATTGCAGCAAGGATTTTACCCTAAGGAAGACTTTCAATTTGCAACAGTGCCATGGACAACAAATTAGCAGCTTTTCCAAGCTTGAAAAACTGAAAAATAAGGCCATCCAAAAAAAGGAGTTATGTGGAAAGGGGATTGCAGAACTTGAGGAGGCTAATAAAGTTCAGTTTGAGTGCTGCAGACGGCTTGATGATATGCACAAGTACATGATGCATATTCCAACGATTCTCCTTCAGCCCAAATAAGCTTAATGATCTCTCCAGCACAAGAAAAATTCATATCTGTGCATGGATGTGTTTTTTGTAGTAATGGCTTTGCCAATAATGAACCTATTCTAGTTACTCCATGCGAGCATTCATTTCATGTCTTTTGTTTCTCGTATTCTATTTCTGCTGGACTATCCTGCCCAAAAGCATGCAAATGGGACGAAAACATTTCAAAGATCGTGGATGTGTACACTGGAGGTAAGCAGCGTTTCATAATCTATGTTTAATTTCTGCACTCATGGTTACTACGATGTAGAATCTGTTTACGTGTACATTGCTGCACTTAAAGTCTTGCTATAGCATGTAGGAGTGTATTGGTTCATGTATACTTATAGTTCCATGGCTTGCATGTCATACATATATATGTTTCTTACATACATGTTGTATATTCACAGTATAGGGTCCTAGATGTAGAACATTAATACATAAAATTAGGAGTTGTGTACTGAGTTTTGTGGTAGAACATTTAGAGGTCTGTTATGTAATAGAATTGTTTGGTATGTACGTGTGCATATATTGGAGCACATGTTATGTACATTACATGTAAATCCCATCTATTTAAATAGTGTTTACATGTATATGTACTCATAGTACTTCAATGTAGATCAATTCTAGAAATATGTACCGATATTTTCCAAGATAATAGTTAGAGACTGATATCTGACTGTTATGTGCCGATTTATTTTCAGAGCTTTAAAGTGTCAAAAAACAACTGAGCAAAAGCTCCACCACAGATAAAGTGAGCTTGTTTTGAAATTGTTTCGCATTGTGTTGGAAGAAGCGATTTCTGATTCTTGGCTCGGTTTTCACAGTTTTCGAGGTTCCAAAAAAACTGAAGTGCAAGAAGATGTAGCCGAGGGAAAGAAAGCAGTGATTAAATGAAAAAGCAAACTCACTATTCCTACCGTGGTACATGTTGAAAAAGCAAACTCACTATTCCTACCGTGGTACAGGTTGAGGAAGCTAGCACTTCAAGTATGCACGGTGACATTCCAGATCATGACGAGGAACTCAAGAGATTGAGAGAGAAGGCAAAGGCCACATCTGGAAAAGTAAATCCCAAAGAAGAAGTCCACGCCTAAAAAGACACAGAAGAAGAAAATAAAACCAGTAGAAATATGTATGAAAGCATTTTATTTCAGGGTACAACATTTGAGAAGTCGGTAAGTTAGATATCAAGGAACCCTAACTGTAAGTTAGATATGTACGATTAGGTTAAGATGTTCTTATGATGATTATCATGATATGATGACCTCTAAATCAAGCATGGGCGTTGTGATGGCCGCCATGTAGGGTCTCGACGCGGTTTTCTTCATAACTTCTGGCTCGGGTGTCGGATTCGGGTGTTTTTTAGTGCGTTGGAAAGCTAAAGATGTGAGCTTTCCATTGGTATATAATTCATACAGTTTTATTGGGTCTATCTGGGCCGGATTTGGAGTTTACAGATTTCGGCTACCATGGAAAACCCTAGTTCGCCAGCTTCGGAAACACGTTCGTCAGCCAAGAAAGTGGTAGGTGGTGCTTCTGCTTCTTCTTTTGCGCATGATATGAATTCTCCTTTGCCACTTCCTAATTTACCCAATAATTCTCGCCTCAATCCTCTTGCTTTTGACCCTTCTCTTCTTGATATGAGTACAAGCTTGCAGCACTTTCCCCCTCTTTCTAAATCTGCATCTTTGTCTACTTCTCAAGTAGAGACCACTGTAAATACTTCTACTATTGCTTCTACTTCTTGTTTGCCTACTGGCTGGAGAGTGTATGCGCTCCTTACGCTCCTTGGGGTTCTTACGATCTTTGTGGCTAGGATGCCTTCTACGATTTAGCGATTGGATCAAGCGTGATTTGACATCCGATTATGCAATGCGCTTTCGTGTATCTGCTGCATTGAATATTATGGGACAGAATAACAAGAAAGAATTGAGCTCGTATCTAAATGAGTTACAAGCACAAGATGATCGTATGGATGTTCAGTTGCCTCCTGAAGGTGTATTCTATGAGACACAGCAGTGTTCAAATGCTTTTACACAGGTTGGCCTACCGGTTGTCGAAATTGATCATAATGCTCATTTGCAGTGTGTTCAAAACCTTGTGTCTCATGCAGTTGTTTGCCATTTCACTGGACAGTTTTTAGATCTCGGGGAGAGTTGGATTACGGATAAAACATCACCTTGAGTGGGTCTTCCTCACTCTGGCGTCTCTAAAAGTTTTGGATAAAGATAATAATTTCTTCCTGGTCATGTTTGACTCTTCACTTGCAGTTGACAGGCTTGTGGAGCATGGTGTTGATCCTCTTTGGGGACATTATCTTCTATATCAGGTGTATTCTCCTGGATTCTTGCCAAGTAAGTCTGGTGCATTGCGCATGCCTTGTTGGCTTGCCTTAGAGGATTTTCCACTAGAACTGCAAGTGTTTGATTTTATGATTGCTATTGCCAATGGATTGGGTATGCATCTTGCCCATTCTATTGTTAATGGTCCTCGAATTTGTGTATCTCTTCCTACTTGTGTCTCTATTCCCGGTCGGTTAGTGGTCAAAAGTGGCCCACTTTTTTTCAAGTACAAACTACGTCTGCTTAATGGACCTGAGCTTGCCAAGATGTTTCCCAATGTTGAGGCTTTCACTACTTACAGGTCTAGGCATACTTTTGTCTCTACCTCCCCAATTGCTCCTATCCCCTGTCACATAGCAGCCACTTCACTCGAGTGTCGTGTTGTATCATCTTCTTCCCCATCTGCCTCTGCACTAGTTAATCCGCCAGTATTACCAGCTTGTGTGCCTTCTTCTCTAGCTATTTTTTCACCATCGCCTTCTTTGAGTGCATCTCCGTCTAAGTCTATATCAGTAGACCCTCTTAATGAGGATCAACACTCTCATCTTATGGACATTGCTCACAAGCAAGAATTATTGGAAGAAGGATGGTCTACTCCACGCTTGAAGAAGCTTGCACGTCGCAAAAATAGCTCGGCTCCTCAATCTGCGTTAGTTCACTCTGTAGCGCCAGTATCTGCTACGATTGTTACAGTGGATGCCCCTGATTTAGTGGCATTGAGACACCAGGGAGCGCTTCTATGGATGTGGAAGTTCGACCTGGTTAAAGTAACTTTTCTATAAATATGACTATATATTATTCCTCTCTTTGTAGGAGAGGAAAATAGTGTGAACTGCATTATACTGTCATGCTTAGATGGGTGGCCCTGCTCAGTTGGATCTGATTGTCCACTGTATTTTTTATTCCTGTCTCTGCATTGTATTATGTATTATGATGGAGTGTTATTAATAAAGTTTGACGTCCTTCAAAAAAAAAAAAAAACATTTGAGAAGTCCATGATATCCATGTTTACAGCTCCTAATCAAGAAGAACCTTCCAAGCGTGAAGATATAGAGGAGGATACTCCTGACTTTGTAGCAATTATTGCTTCGAACATAGAGTTAATGATAGTGAGAAATCTGAAGAGGTTGAAGTTGAGGGTTCAGGACCTGAGAAGAATCTAGAAAGTGAGGAAACAGAAGAAGAAGGGAAGAAAATGGATACTGACTCCAAGAAAATAGTATCATAACAGCATGGGAGAGAGCTCTACAGGTAATTTTATCTATATATCTTATTTTTTTATTTGCATTTAGTATCTAAGTTAAAGAACTATAAAATACTGTGGATAATAGTAGATGAACGTAGATGAATTTGTGTAAATGTACTGGTCATTGAACCCAGACTGCAGTCCTGAATACAAGCCATATGATAATGAAGCTGAAGAAGGCAAGGATCTTTCCTGGAGCTTTGCCTGAAATGGAGTGTTGTCTATTTGAGCAAGATGTATTGGACATGGATGGTGGAAAATTTATCAATGGGCATGCGGATATGTATGCCAGGTACTGAACTTTGAACTTATTCGTTTGTATATGTAAGTCATGTTAGTAATTTCATCCCTTTCAACTTGTTATAGGTATCTGCAGCTCGGTGTCCCTGCAGATAGAAGTTCGACGTCTAGTTCTTTCCACCGGACAACTTCATGGAATTTGCAGCACACAAGGGCCCCAAAAAATAAATGTTATCAGTTTTTTGCAATAGTTTTTACATGAAACTACTATAATAAAGCAATGTTACTTCGTGGGTTAATATGTTGAATAAACACGAATAGTTATGTAGTGTGGTTCTTGCTTGTAATTAACTGTTCTAGTTTGTTATCACAGTTCATCATTGTGATTTTTTTATGGGCTTTAAGGTGGTCGTCTAATGAGTTGTCTACATTTCTCTATTTGAACCAATGTTGTTCCATACAGTAAAATATTCCATGTTTTATACAAGAAAATAGACTAACTGCTAGTGGTTTTCTTATCAAGCTAATAAGACTTACATATATTTCACATATTTAGTATTTAAGACAAACCAATGGTGTTTTGAACAATGCAATTGTTATTGTTTTGAACAAATAAAACATTGCCATTTTTAAGACATACGGTTATGAATTTTCTCCATCAAATTCTTAATGCTTTTATCCGATAAAGGGTATTGGTTTTTACAATTCTTTAATCCAGTTTTCTTTGTAGTTGGCATTAATTTATACAACAAACCAAGAAATGTTCATTGAACCTTGCATTGGTTTATACAGCAAACCAAGAAATGTTCATTGAACTTCCCATTGTCGTTTAAGGCTGATAATGCATATACAACTTTTATATTAAAACACAACAATGTTTACATTAAGACAAATATATGTGGTCACAAGTAACTATGCAACGTGACATTTAACAACACATATATAAGCTCAATAGCCAGCTGGTATCTCCATTTGGCGCTGGTGATGGACCTCTAAACATTAAAAAAAAAAAACAGTCCTTGATGAGAATTGAACTTTATGAACAAGAAATAATAGTGATAGAAGCGATGGGCGAAGAACTAGGAAGCAAAACTGCCCATCAAAAAGGTGTCATTGAGAAGCAACCAAGTTTACTAAATTCATACTACCAGATTGAAACTTCAAAACCTTAAGATTCTAATCAAAGCATTCATTTATTATCTTATAAATCACAACTAGTTTCATGAACCACTATAGCATCAACAACAAACATTAAAGACCATGTCACAAACCACCATCAGTTTTCACAAACCACAATGGCATGTGGTTTTCTTCTATCAAATTAATTCATACATAAAAATCACGTATACCATGGTTTTTAAGTAATTTGATAGCGATTTAATATAAAGGTTCATTCTTGGGCTCCTTGTAGTGATTCTCCTTCAGCCCAAAACAAGCTTAATGATCTCTCCAACACAAGAAAAATTCATATCTGTGCATGGATGTGTTTTTTGTAGTAATGGCTTTGCCAATAATGAACCTATTCTAGTTGCTCCATGCGAGCATTCATTTCATGTCTTTTGTTTCTCGTATTCTATTTCTGCTGGACTATCCTGCCCAAAAGCATGCAAATGGGACGAAAACATTTCAAAGATCTTGGGTGTGTACACTAGAGGTAAGCAGTGGTTCATAATCTATGTTTAATTTCTGCACTCAGGGTTACTGTGATGTAGAATCTGTTTACGTGTACATTGCTGCACTTAAAGTTTTGCTATAGCATGTAGGAGTGTACTGGTTCATGTATACTTATAGTTCCATGGCTTGCATGCCATACATATATGTGTTTCTTACATACATGTTGTACATTCATAGTACAGGGTCCTAGATATAGAACATTAATACATAAAATTAGGAGTTGTGTATTGAGCTTTGCGGCAGAACATTTAGAGGTCTGTTATGTAATAGAATTGTTTGGTATGTACATGTGCATACATTGGAGCACATTATGTACATTACATGTGCATTCCATCTACTTAAATAGTGTTTACATATCATAACATATATATACAAGAAATTTAATGCGTCCTACGGTGCATGTTCGAGTTTTAGCATGTTCCTACGTGCAAGTTCTTGTAAAAGAATCTCTTGATAGATTCTCTAAGGTTCTACCAAGGTTCTCTTAGAGGGTTCGTGAGTATTTCTCTAAATTTTATAAGATTCCCTCTAGATTCTATTAGATTTCCCTAGATTCTCCAAGATTCTATGAAGATCCCCTTAGATTCATTTAGATTTTATGATATTGCCCTAGGTTCCCTTACATTACATGAGATTCAAAGAGATTCTATAAAGATTCCCTTAGATACTCTAAGATTTCATCAACATTTTCTTAGATTCCCTTAAATTTTATGAAGATTACTTTAGATCCCCCAGATTTTAAGAGATTCCCTTAGGCTTGTAAATATTTTCCTAGATTCTCTTACATTTTATAAGATTAAAATTCTTTTGGATTCCTTTATAACTTTTTAGAACATTCTAAGACTTTCTGGAACATTCTAAGACTTTTAATATATTCTAGAACTTTCTGGAAGTATTTCCCTAGATTTCCTTACATTCCTGTAGATTCCCCTACATTCTAGAACATTCTAAAACTTATTAGAACAATTTGGAACTTTCTGGAAGAATTTTCTTAGATCCCCCCTAGATTCTCTCATGTTCTAGAACTTTCTAGAAGATTCTAGAACTTTCTAGAGCCTTCCAGAACATTCTAGAACCTTCTTGAACTAGCTAGAATGTTATAGTCTATTTTATCTTAATGGGAACATTACCCTTAAGTATATTTGAAACATAGTTTGTTCATGGAATTAATGGTTGGTTTAGTGGTTAGAATGGGGGGTTGGGGGGTCAATGGCCAGGGTTCGAATCCCCCACACAGCATAAAAATTTTAAAAGCCTTTTCCTAAGGGATGAGCATTCAACTTGGGCCGTAGGATCTTGGACTCGATCAAGGGTCGAGATCTCATGCAACATGAGCCATAGATCTATTACATATAATTCCCAAAGTCATGTACACCGTAGGATGTGTCCCAAAGCAACACGAGCCGTAGGATCTCGGACCGACGATCAGGATCAAATCAACCTGGACCGTAGGATCGCGTCTATACGAATTATATGTAAACTCCCAGACCATCTGGGCCGTAGGATACGTCCCAAAGCCACGTGAGCCATCGGATCTCGAACGGACGGTCGGATTGAGCGCGACAAACATAAGAACATATAACATTCTAAGACTTTCTGGAACATTCTAAGACTTTCAATATATTCTAGAACTTTCTGGAAGTATTTCCCTAGATTTCCTTACATTCCTGTAGATTCCCCTACATTCTAGAACATTCTAAAACTTATTAGAACAATTTGGAACTTTCTGGAAGAATTTTCTTAGATCCCCCCTAGATTCTCTCATGTTCTAGAACTTTCTAGAAGATTCTAGAACTTTCTAGAGCCTTCCAGAACATTCTAGAACCTTCTTGAACTAGCTAGAATGTTATAGTCTATTTTATCTTAATAGGAACATTACCCTTAAGTATATTTGAAACATAGTTTGTTCATGGAATTAATGGTTGGTTTAGTGGTTAGAATGGGGGGTTGGGGGGTCAATGGCCAGGGTTCGAATCCCCCACACAACATAAAAATTTTAAAAGCCTTTTCCTAAGGGATGAGCATTCAACTTGGGCCGTAGGATCTTGGACTCGATCAAGGGTCGAGATCTCATGCAACATGAGCCATAGATCTATTACATATAATTCCCAAAGTCATGTACACCATAGGATGTGTCCCAAAACAACTGTGGTAGTAGGATCTCGGACCCGACGATCGGGATCAAATCAACACGGACCGTAGGATCGCGTCTATCTGGTTATATGTGTAAACTCCCGGACCATCGGGCGTGGGATCGTCCCAAAGCCACGTGAGCCGTCGGATCTCGAACGGACGGTCGGATTGAGCGCGACAAACATAAGAACATATATAGAGTAGATAACATATATATGTTCTTATGTTTGTCGTGCTCAATCCGACCGTTGATCCGAGATCCGACGGCTCACGTGGCTTTGGGACATATCCTACGACCCAGATGGCCTGGGAGTTTGTATCAGATTATATGTAAGCGATCCTACTGTCCAGGTTGATTTGATTCTGATCGTCGGTTCGAGATCCTACGGCTCATATTGGTTTGGGACACATCCTACGGTGCACATGGCTTTGGGAATTATATGTAATCGATCTAACGGTCTAGGTTGATCTTGATCTTGATCGTCGATCCGAGATCCTACGGCTCAGGTGGTTTGGCACATATCCTACGGTCCACATGGCTTTGGGAATTATATGTAATAGATTCTACGGCTCATATTGCTTTTATATGGTGAGATCTTGATCGTTGATCGAGTCTAAGATCCTAAGGCTCATGTTGAATGCTCGTCCCTTAAGAAAAGGCTTTTAAAATTTTTTATGTTATTAGGGGAATTCGAACCCTAGCCCTCAACCCCCCAAACCCCCCACTCTAACCACTAGGCCAAACATTAATTCCATGAATAATTTTTGTTTCAAATATACTTAACGACAATGTTCTGATTAAGATAAAATAGAATATAACATTCTAGATAGTCAAGAAAGTTCTAGAATGTTCTGGAGGCTCTAGAAAGTTCTAAAATCTTCTAGAATGTTCTAGAAAGTTCCAGAATATCTTAGAATATTTTAGAATATAAGAGAATCTGGGGGGAATCTAAGAGAATCCTTCCAGAAAGTCCCAAATTGTTCTAATAAGTTCTAGAATGCAGGGGAGTCTTCGGAAATGTAAGGGAATAGGGACATAGTTCCAGAAAGTTCTAGGATATTTTGAAAGTTTCAGAATGTCCCAGAAAGTTCTAGAATGTAAGAGAATCCAGGAGAATTAAAGGGAATATAACGAAATCTCACAAGTCTAAGGAATCTCTTAAAATCTAGTTGAATCTAAAGGAATCTTCATAATATCGAAGGGAATCTAAAAAAATCTTGATGAAATCTTAGAGTTTTTTTAAGATTTTGCAAAGAGTCACAATAGAACGTTCTAAAATGTTTCATAAATATTCTAGATGCTCAGGGCAAGCGCCTTAGTCTAAAAATAGGAAGTGTTTTAGAAATGTTGCACAGATCCAAAGTAGATTATTTTGGAAGGTTCTAAATGCTCATGGGTAAGCACCTCAATCAAAATAGAAAATTCTAAAAAAATCTAGGGGAATCTTCATGAATACTGAATATAGTACATAGAATGTTGAAGAATATAGAGGAATCACAAGAGAATCTCAATAGAATCATTGGTTACCTAGAGCACGACAGGGCCTTGCTTCATAAGAACGTGCTAAAACTGGAACAATGTGCCGTGGACGCATTAAATTTCTTGTATATATGTTCTTATGTTTGTCCTCCTAAATCCGACCGTTGATCCGAGATCCTACGGCTCACGTGGCTTTGGGACGTATCCTACGGCCCAGATGGCTTGGGAGTTTGTGTATAGACTATATGTAAGCGATCCTACGGTCCAGGTTGATTTGATCCTGATCGTCGGTCCGAGATCCTACGGCTCACATTGCTTTGGGACACATCCTACGGTGCACATGGCTTTGGGAATTATATGTAATCGATCCTATGGTCCAGGTTGTTCTTGATCTTGATCGTCGATCTAGGATCCTACGGCTCATGTTGCTTTAGATTTTTGCCACATGGCACGATCTCGGCCCTTGATCGGGTCCAAGATCCTACGGCCCACGTTGAATGCTCATCCTTTAAGGAAAGGCTTTTAAAATTTTTATGTTGTGTGGGGGATTTGAACCCTGGTCATTAACCCCCCAGCCCCCCATTCTAACTACTAGACTAAGCATTAATTCTATGAATAATTTATGTTTCAAATATACTTAAGGGTAACAATCCAGTTAAGATAAAATGGAGTATAACATTCTAATTAGTTCAAAAAAGTTCTAGAATGTTCTGGAAGGCTCTAGAAAGTTCTAGAATCTTCTAGAAAGTTCCAAAATATTCTAGAAAATTCTAGAACATAATCTAGGGGGAATCTATGAAAATTCTTCCAGAAAGTTTCAAATTGTTCTAATAGGTTCTAGAATGTTCGAGAATGTAGGAATCCATGGGAAGGTAAGAGAATCTAGGGAAATACTTCCAGAAAGTTCTAGGATATTTTGAAAGTCTCAGAATGTTCCAGAAAGTCTTAGAATGTTCCAGAAGGCCTTAGAATGTTCTAAAAAGTTCTAGAATGTAAAGGAATCCAGGAGAATCTAATGGAATCTAAGAAAATCTCATAAAATGTGAGAGAATCTAGGAATATATTTACAAGCCTAAGGGAATCTCTTAAAATCTAGGGGATCTAAGGGAATCTTCATAAAATCTAAGGCAATCTAGGAAAATGTTGATGAAATCTTAGAGTATCTAAGGGAATCTTTATAGAATCTCTTTGAATCTCATATAATGTAAGGGAACCTAAGGCAATCTCATAAAATCTAAAGGGATCTAAGGGAATCTAAGGGGATCGTCATAGAATCTTGGAGAATCTACAGAAATCTAATGGAATCTAGAGGGAATCTTATAAAATTGAGAGGAATCTCCACGAACCCTCCAAGAGAACCTTGGTAGAATCTTAGAGAATCTACGAATTTAGAGTATTCTCAAGACATTCTTTTAGAATGTAGGGCACGACAAGAACTTGCAGCATAGGAACATGCTAAAACTCGAACATGCACCGTAGGACGCATTAAATTTCTTGTATATATATATGTACTCATAGTACTTCAATGTAGATCAATTCTAGAAATATGTACCGATATTTTCCAAGATAATAGTTAGAGACTGATATCTGACTGTTATGTGCCGATTTATTTTCAGAGCTTCAAAGTGCCAAAAAACAACAGAGCAAAAGCTCCACCACAGATCAAGTGAGCTTGTTTTAAAATTGTTTCGCATTGTGTTGGAAGAAGCGATTTCTGATCCTTGGCTCGGTTTTCACAGTTTTCGAGGTTCCAAAAAAAGTGAAGTGCAAGAAGATGTAGCCGAGGGAAAGAAAGCAGTGACTAAATGAAAAAGCAAACTCACTATTCCTACCGTGGTACAGATTGAGGAAGCTGGCACTTCAAGTGTGCACGGTGACATTCCAGATTATGACGAGGAACTCGAGAGATTGAGAGAGAAGGCAAAGGCCACATCTGGAAAAGTAAAGGCAGAAGCAAAAAATGTGACCCCAAAGAAGAAGTCCACACCTAAAAAGATACAAAAAAAAAAAACCAGTAGAAATAGGTATGAAAGCATTTTATTTCAGGGTACAACATTTGAGAAGTCCATGACATCCATGTTTACAGCTCCTAATCAAGAAGAACCTTCCAAGCGTGAAGATATAGAGGAGGATACTCTTGACTTTGTAGCAATTATTGCTTCTAAAATAGTAAAGGAGATTGAAGTTAATGATAATGAGAAATCTGAAGAGGTTGAAGTTGAAGGTTCGGGACCTGAGAAGAATCTGGAAAGTGAGGAAAAAGAAGAATATGGGAAGAAAATGGATACTGACTCCAAGAAAATAGTATCAGAACAGCATGGGAGAGAGCTCTACAGGTAATTTGATCTATATATCTTACTTTTTTATTTGCATTTAGTATCTAAGTTAAAAAACTATAAAATACTGTGGATAATAGTAGACGAATGTAGATGAATTTGTGTAAATGTACTGGTCATTGAACCCAGATTGCAGTCCTGAATACAGGCCATATGATGTTTTGGTGAACCGGATGATGAAGCTGAAGAAGGCAAGGATCTTTCCGGGATCTTTGCCTGAAATGGAGTGTTGTCTATTTGAGCAAGATATACTGGACATGGATGGTGGAAAATTTATCAATCGGCATGTGGATATGTGTGCCACGTACTGAACTTTGAACTTATTCATTTGTATATGTAAGTCATGTTAGTAATTTCAACCCTTTCAACTTGTTATAGGTACCTGCAGCTCGGTGTCCCTGCAGATGGAAGGCCGACGTCTGGTTCTTTCCACTAGACAACTTCATGGAATTTGTAGCACATTGCAAGGCAAGCAAAAAAGATAAATCTATGGCAGCCTCTGAGCAGGGAAGAGATATTGTAAAGGGAGCTCTTACAGGAATAAATTGGCTCAAGTGCAGATGGATTATGATTCCAATGCTATGTGCTGTCACTGAACATCACTCTTTGGCCATCTTTAACATGACCCTTACTAAGAGTAAGAACACCATAAATATTTAGATCTTCAATTCTATCGATGACATTGATGTTGACATGGTTACACTTAAGAGGTATTTTGTATTTCACATCTCCTTTTATTAAAGTATATTGAGTAGATTGGATACCATGTTAGCAGCTTTCTTCATTCATTTGCTACAGAGTTGATCTGGTCTTTTGCAAGCTCCACATCCTCACTATGGCACGTGGTTGTGTCAATTGCCCCACTTTCTTGAAGCATGGACAAAACCCTTCACCAGTTGTGAAGATTCATAAGTGTCCACCGCAGAAAGATGGGCAGTCATGTGGCCTCTTATGTTATAGCTTACATGCGGAAGTCCATAGACACAATCGTGTGTGGTAAAACTACCAATGTGAGTCCTCATGCCTTTTGTCTTGCAAACAAATGGTTTCCAATATCTAAGTATAGTTGTCATATTTGTAGATTATTCGAAACTAGTTCTTGCCAAAGCATGCGTAGGATCATCATGATGTCCTCTTCCGAGCACTACTTCAGGAGTTAGACTACATTCACATCCCACCCGAAACCATTAGACCAGCGGGTACTATTAAATGTGGTCGAGAAAGCCCAACCCCATTGTCACTGCTAAACACTATCCGATTGTAAATAATACATTTTTTATTGAATTTTAATGAATAAAATCTCCTTTTATTCAACTCCACCATACTTTATTGATAAATTGCATGTTCTTTTATAGCAGGTGTACAGAAAAGATTGATAGTGTTTGATATCAATAATGTTTTGGCAAAATAAATACATAGGACTTTGGTAGCAGATGATCAGCTAGTTAAAAACTATGAGATAATAGGCAAGAAAGTGTTGTTTATAAGGCCCCACCTAGATGAATTCCTCGAATTTGTATTTAATCACTTTGAAGTAGGAATATGGTCATTAATAGCTCCATGGAACCTGTCAAGAGTAGTGGACAAAATCTTCACAATGACGCAAATAAGGGACTTAAGATTCACCTTTGATGGAAGTAATTGTTTGGAGCTGTCTTTCCGGGTCGCACCTTTTGAAGATAAACCTTTGTATCTAAAGCCAATTGAGTTTATATACGAGAAGTATCTAGATATGTTTGAGAATCTATATATAGTAATAAAAGCAGAATGTAGTTTGTGCAGAGCATCTCGGCCGTCAATTTCTTTTCCCATAACTTTCATTTTGGACCGTCAGATCATAACTATTCTTATTATTCTTATTGCCGTTGATTTTCTTGTGTATAAAAATATTCATTTTAAGCCGTTTGATAATTAGTTATTGTTTTGCGTAACTAAATGCATATGCCCGAAAGCTCTGTTTTGCGAAGATAGCGATGCAGATTGCGAGGGCGGATGTGTCCGGCGGCTTATTGTCAAGAATCTAAAATCTGCAGGATATGATGCCGCAGTTTATAAATCGAAATGGCATAGCAAAAGTTCCCGGAGGTAAACCTTCATAGCCATTTTCTTCTTATGTTTTCGTCTGAAGATAGAATCTTTCAAATTTTTGTTTGAAACAAAGAACCCAGTTCAATCCGTCATGTTTTAAACAAAGAAAACGGTTTTATTTTTTTGATTTCATTTAACAATTCAGCCGCAACCTGCTCTAAATAGATCAAATTTCCATGCTGATCAACTGGAGGCACAACTGTCACCTGGAAAACTCTACGAAATACAAGATCCTCGACCTCCTCAGGTGACCTCTCGACCTTTGCCTTCGCCATGTTGAACTGCTTAACAAATGATGAATGAAGAACTGCTTCACAGATGATCGAACTGCTTCAAACGCCTATATTCATAGGCTATTTCATTTGCCTTTTCATCCTTTTGCATAGTCTAGGTAAGAACATGTACGAAGAAGAATATATCGAAGAAATGGCTTCAAAAAACAATTTTGGATTTGCGGGTGCCTAACCATAGATACATCGATGTTTTGCTTAACGAGCAGAGGATTATTATGGACCTGGGATTTAGATCCCATTCAAAATCATTCGTCCAATTCCGCACTACTTATCTGCGCTGAAGTAATTGCCGACTCTGTTTGTTGGAAATGAGACAATATCCCTGGCTTTGTACCTGCATTTAGTAGATAAGACAATAAGACACTGCCAGACCAATAAGCATAACAACAAAAGATGACAAATAGAGGCAGTCAAATATAAAAAACAAAGTGGTAAATGATGGAAGGATTCATAATCCAAGAAATTGCTAATAATGCAATATGATGGGTAGTCCCTGTTATATGGCTCTCGGCTGGGGTGTGAATTTTGATTGAAATTTTAGCAGGCCTAATTTGTTGCATTCAATTTTTAATTAGGGTCAAAAACATGCTACTACTCAAGAAAAACCAACTCAATCTGGTGAGATCATAATCAGACAAATAGGTCCAAAATTTTTATAATGCATTGTGTATTTGTCAGCAGGCATTCCTAGCAGTGGAACTTGGAGGATATCGTCAATATTTGGCAGTGAATCACGTGTCCCTAACGAGAAAGAGTAGATCTCGAACAGAGTGTATCAAGAGCCTATGCAGCAATTAGAGACAATTTTTTCAGGCATAATTTGCTGAAAGAGGTTATTCTATTTAATTTCAATTTTATCTCTTCACGAGATTATAAATTAATTCCTTGCATACATGATTTCAGCCACTGCCGTTACGAGGCCCTCTCAAGTACGCATTGAAACAAGAGTCTATTGAAATACTTGTTACACAGTTACTTCTCAAGTCATACTATGATATAGTGAGGAAAACTATAAAAGATTCTGTTCCAAAAGCAATTATTCATTTTTTGGTATGGTGCTTCAGTTGGTATATATACTTGTGTTTCAACATAAATTATTCTGGAATGTTTTAACTTGCAACAGCATAGCATCGAGTGAATATTACTATTTCTTTGGCCTGCAGGTGAATCATGCTAAGCGTGAATTACATAATGTCTCGCATCGAGTGAAGCTATACAGTGTCCGCTTTCCTCCACTCATTGAGTTTACACTTGCTCGGGGAGAATTTAAAATTTAGGTGGTTGAGGGTGTTTACTTGTTCTTAGTCCATTTATGGAAATTCTATGCCTTGAATCTGCATTGATGGCATTTGGCTTCCAAAGCCATTTTTTTAGGTTTACTTGCTCCATCTCTTGCAAAGATATGTCCGCTTTTTGAAACGAGTCACTTTTGTTCAGGGGAAAACCTGCCCTGAGGACATGCTTCGGGGAAAGGGAGGACATTTCTATAAGAAGGAACGTTGCAAGGAGCTTTTGAAAGTTTTTCAAAAAGTCTGCCTTTGTAAGTGTGAATATCATGTGTATCTAATAGTCACCATAAAATACTTGCAGACTTTGGAAGACTTGCCCCTTGAGTTTGATTTTGCTTCAAAGCCCCGCCTACTCGCTTTAGATGCAACTGGTCTTCCTCCACGGTTTGTGGCAAGTTCACATGGTATTTACAGTAATGGTGAATCTTCTTACATGGGGTCACCCAAAAACATAAAAAGAAGGGCTTTTAATTTCGAACAACCATCAGGGAATACAAGTAATTTGGTTGGAGCTGCAGTTAACTTTGTTGGTAATGCAAGCGGACCTTCATCAGCTGGAATGGGCTATCCAATCATAACTGCTTAATCTTGCTGGACGCATGTAACCTCCAATCAATGAGCTGGAAGTCTGCAAAAACGTTACACTATGGGACTGGCATCGAGCAGATATACTCTAGATTGTTTGATCACTGGAGCGTGGAGGTTGCTTTGATCACTGGAGCATTGAATTAAAGCCCAGATGGAACGGGATCAACTTCAAAGTGATGTAGTTGGTTAATTGTTCGAAGTGATATGATACATGGTTTTGTTGTTGCATGCGCTGGACAATTTATCTTACATCACTGGCGTAATTAAAGCTGTGGTCAATCATGCAGCTTTTGTTCCCAATAAAGCAGGTCTTTTGTAACAATTTGGCTAATATGTCCACTTTGGATCTGTTACAGGAGCATGCTCAATATATCGCTTTAATTCTTTGGCTTATTTGCTCAATCACGCAGCCTTTGTTCCCAATAAAGCAGGTCTTATGTAAATGTTTGGTAATTTATCCACTTTGGATTTGTTACAGGAGCATGCTCAGTATATAGCTTTAATTCTTGGCTTTAGTGCTCAATATGCGGCTTTTGTTCCCAATAAAGCAGGTATTTTGTAACAGTTTGGCTAATATATCCACTTTGGATCTATTACAGGAGCATGCTCAATATCTAGCTTTATTCTTGGCTTACGTTGTTTGTGTATATTAATCTATTTTAACGGCATCACGTGTTCCGACTGAGAAACATTGGCATTGCCGATTGAGGACGTATAAAAGCACAACAGACCGACAGCTTGAGTTTTCTTTCCTATTTATTTATAGTTCTATGGTTGCCTTCTCCCATGCTTAGTGGGTCCATATCCCGTGCAATTGTGGGGGTTATCGCCCTCCCAAGCAAGGTATTTTTGCCATGAGAGTGCAATTGTCCCCTCCCAACGTTTGTGGCCGAATGACAGTTTTGAGGGCCAATTTCAACCCCAAGGGTGTGGTGATCTTTTAATAGATTTCTTGCAAGGAGCTTACATGTAACAACAACTTACATATTGCAACAACTGCTCCAACAATAACACGCCTTAAATATACTAGAAGAACAAGCCTCGGTTACTTTATTCCTTTGGGATGCATCAAGAACATATCCTGTTCTCCATTTCACATCGTCTAGATGCCGGGCAATGGCATCAGTGCAGGCTTTCTTGTACGATGTTGCACAAGAATCTTCCCTTGTTGATCCTTCCCCTTTTGCACAACATGGATCCCCAATAGACCTGAATCATGCAAAAACACAACATGAAATAAATCTTAATATTAGATGAAGATGTCATTTGTAGATCAGAGAGGAACTCAAATAATAGTTGATGCTAAAATGATACCTAGCTAAACAAGTAGGAAACGCAGTAGACATCTTCAATCCTGCAGGCAAAGCTTGAAGCTCCGGGGTTTCCAAAGTTGCCCCCAAAACTTTTAGCATAATTCTTGGAGTTTCATTTCTTGATTAACGCACTTGTATAACTCTTGTGCCAAAGGCACAACTTACAACTTGTAACTATAGTGCATGGAGGATAGATCCCAGCAAGAAAAATAAACGATTATAGAATTTACATCTTCAATGACTCACCATAAATTTTTTCAAAGCAGAGCACTTCTTGGCGGTGGGGAAAGCAGACCACTATGATATGTTTGCATGAGTGCGTTGTAATTTTACATATCAACAGGAAGGCTCATTGCACTTGAATTTGAAACAACTCTAAGTGCATTATTGCTTTCAAACTTTGATATTCTTTTTTTTTTTTTAAATTATGCCCGCGAAAAGCCCAGCAACGCTGGGCACTTTTTCTAGTAGAATATAATAGAATAGATTTTTTATCATCCACAGAGACCAATTGACCTATGGGACCCAAACAAAAAGAGAGGGGCAAGCATATTACTGTCAGGATTAAAAAAGCCCCGCCCGAAGGGTTTTCGAGGGGAAAACCTTAGCAGTAATAAGTGTGCTGGTACGCTGTACAATTGTATAGGACAGTTTAATACTGTCCCGGGAGACACAACTGAGTCCGTGCATCCATAACCTCCTGGAGGTATGACCCCAACAAGCCCACTGACGCCGTATTCAATAACTCATGCAACGGCTGGCCAGGCACTAGTAATCAAACATAACGCTCTCGGATATGGGAAAGTGCTTGGCAGATCTGGAGGGCATGACATTCATCTTCAATGGCGCCCTGGTGGCAACACTGGCAGAGCCTTTCCTCCCGTGCTTCTCGAGCCCAACATCCTGTCTCAATGCGGAGACGATGTGCACCCATGCAAATGGAAGCTATAAGTCTGCGCTTCTTCATGGGCAAGGGGGTGTACAAGTACTGGTGTGGGCCTCTCGTGAGTCTAAAATTGATTTCCTGCTGATACTGCGCCATCTTAACGTGCGTCAGAGCATCTGCATCCCAGAGCTTGCGAAGGAAAGTAGTATCCAAGTACAGCTTAAGTGCATTGTGATCTTTCTTTGTCCGTACCTGTACGCATCTGTTTGCCTGTACACCCCAGTGTGAGAACCACTAACACACTTATAGTAGACGACTCCGAGTACAAGATGCTTTTCAATCCCAACGAAAATTGTATATGCCCACCTTTATGGCATGAAAAAGATGTGGAAGACACAGGTCTCTTGACACTTTTGCAACCATGTCTAGAGGGTCTGTTGACAGCAGTAGAACCCTTTAGCAATCCAATCGACATACTAACAACAACTGTCTAGAGGCAAATGGTTTCAAAATGCTACAGAGACAGAGATGGTCTGTGCAGGTTGTGGAAAAACTGCAAGAAAGTGACATGTTGAAACAACGAAAAAGTATATACTGGCTTCACATCTGTTGTGACCAGATTTTGAATGTAATGTGATGTAAATTCCAAACATGAACAATAGACTTGTATATATTGGCTTCACATCTTCTGTGACCAGGTTGTATATCTTGTTGTGATATCTAATACAAGAGTTTTTGTCTCCATACACTGATCTACATGTTGCACTTTCTGCTTTGTTTCATGATTCAAAAGAAAAGCTATTGATATCCTTTATAACAGAACAAGTTCACAGAATAGTTTAACTTCTTGATGCAACAATTGATGAACATTTTATACTTTCTGATTTACATCGTGCTTGGAAACAAAAGATAATGTGTGATACTAAAATTGAAGTATATAGAATAGAATAGAATAGAATACATTTATGTCCCTTGTGCCATAAGGCCCCTGGACTTGTGTAGCATGGGCGAGCTCCCTAAAAGGGTGCTACTAGCACATCACGCTGTTATAATATAGCCTTTTCTGAAGGCTGACTTTTTTTCTTTTAATACCGGCATCCCGCTTTACCTCGGCTTCTTGGCCGTGCAGTGATGCGTCGTTATCAATCAGCTTTTAGCTGAGCAATTTGTGTGAGGCTATATGACTCGTTTTGTACGGATCATATTACAAGCCCTCTTTCATCGTGGTACTTCTCTCGGTAATCCGGTCGTCATTCTGTGGATCACGCCCCGCGCGGATCTCGTCATCTTCATCAGCCTGTGGACTGGTTCCCCCCACCTTATATTTCTATATCTGTCCCTTCTGATGTCTCCGTATATCGGGCAGCCACTAATCATATGGTTCTCATCCTCTATTCTCCCCCGTCACGCATTCTCGTGATATCCCCGTCCTCCTTGTCTACCCCTCTCCACCTGTCTTTTTCGATTCTTAGATCATGGCTTCCCATCCTAAATCTGGCTAGTGTGTCCCTTCTGTTTTTCCCCAATATGTTATCCCGGTATATCTGATGTCCTATTTGTTGGTCTGGATTAAAAACTTGTATGAGCCACCTCTCTTGGGTCCTCATATGCCTTTGCAGCCATGCTCTTGTCGCTATGTCTGCCCACTCCTCATTCCACTGCCCCTCTTCTATTAGGTCACTCAGGTTTAATCCCATCTGTCTGGTCCATGTTGCCACTTCTTTAAACCATCCAGTGCTTTCGAGGATATGTGATTTTGCTGATTCTGTGATTGCAATGCTGGACAGTTTTCCTTGTATGTCTCCCCGTTTGTCTCCGAAAGGTGTACCTTATGGTTCTCTCCCATGCTCTCACTTCCATTGGTTTCTCCTGCTTTTGAGGACCATGATTGTCGGGCCGCGTTTTGTCCTTACCCCGAATTCCCGCTCATGCCATTGTCTAAGAATTCCTTCCCCGCTTTTCCCGGTTTTTTTCATTAAAAACCCGCCCCCATGCTTCGCTCCCGCATAACCGAGTGGTGGCTATTGCTGCACTGAATAGATAACATTTGATGTCCCAATCAGTTATTCTACTTCTGTTACAAAAGTTTTTCATGTTAAAGTAGCTTCCTATAGCTGATTGGAATCTGGCGTTAGCTCCTTTGGCCCATTTCCACGCCATGCATCATAACCTAGATATCTCAGATTCTGTTGGTTCCTCTATCTCTTCACCTTTATATCTGAAAGGTTTATGCCTGTTCTTGTGTCCAAAGATGACTATCTTAGTTTTTGCTAGATTCACTGTCAGCCCTGTATCCTCACAGAATTGTTCTAGAATTTTGAGCAGTCTGTGCATTCCTTTGTTCTTTGTTGCCATCATACTAAGATCATCCGCATATAGCATTATCGGTACATTTTCGTGTCTCCTAGTGTGGGGGGCATACTGCCTCCATGTTGCTCTACTATGTACCCCCAGAAGTGCGTCTATGTATATTCCAAACGAGTTGGGGATAACGGGCAGCCCCGCTTTTACACGGTGTCACAGACATCGGTGTCCTTCCCTGCTCCATCTTAGCATACACCTTGTGGTATAGTCTTGCTATCGATCCTACCATATTTCTGGGGCTTGCATGTCCATCAATCTTTTTAGCAACTTCTCTCTGGATCAGATCAAATGCTTTTTCTGAAATCTACAAAGCAAAGATTATTTTCCTTCCCTCGCACACTTTGTTCTCGCTCTATTAATATCCGAAGGGTCACGAGGTGATCTGTGGTTGAGTGCTCCGGGTTCGAACCCCCGCTTGCCCCTCGTGCTCTCATATTTCCTTCTTCTCGCCCATTTCTTTAGTTTGTTATCCAATACCTTTCCAAACCATTTTGCGAAAAATCGAGCTTACCATTATCGTCCCGTAGTTCCCTCGGATCTTTTCTCGCTTTCCCGCCTTTATGTAGAGGTATGACTCTATTGTATGTCCATCCGTCTGAAGTCCTCAGATGTATGATGCCATTGAAAATGTCCAGAACTCCGTCTCGATTTCGATTTCTATTTCGCACACTTCAAAGGAGTTCCACTGTTAGTCCGTATAGATCCGGGTGCTTTTATGATTGGCCATCTTGTTTAGGGCTAGCATTACTTCTAACATGTTGAAGCATGGTTTGTCCCGATCATGTCAGACAGGTATTGGTACTGGAGGTGCCCCCGTCTTGTATAATTTGTCCAGGTAACTCTCCCATCCCTCGGTTCCAATGCCATCTTGTTCGTTCTTTGTTTTCATATTGCTACCCCCTCCTTTGTTTTTGAGTCCTCTCCAAAATCTTCGGGGCTGTTTTTTCAGCATTTTCCCCATGTACCATTAGGGCGGATTTGGGGTCCGAAAATGGCCTCCTATCAGCCATTCCACGTCATATTTCCGCTCCCTTTTTCCCATGCCACCTAGGATACCAAACTCTCATAATTACAGATTTGCTTGGAATATTCTTCCGGAATAAGGGGGATTGCACATTCATGGCGCCATATGTATTTAATTCTGTTGGTTGTCAGACGGACTGATGCAACACGTGGCGCTTCTAAAATGCCACTTGCATTATAGCATACCGGCAACTCATGACGGTGTCTCTTGGTAAGCGTGCGCGTCACCGCCTTCTACATTTCAAAATTTGAATGTGTAGGTTGAAGCTTTGTATCGATCGGACTTTCATTTCGAGGGCCATGGGCGTGCGCTTTTAACCGATCTTCACTTCATCCTAATACAGGCTTCCCGCCCCTACAATTCGAAATTTGAATTTGCTTAATGTATAAAAGCATGGATTGTAGAAGAATGGACTTTTCGATTTCCATATGCACGCTGCAAATTTCAAAAACGGTTAGTATTTAAACGCTCGCCTCACGGCCTTAATTGTGTTGGGGCATAAAAAATACCACACCTTGATTTCACACCGTATGCGATCTACACAAGATGGAAGTTGCTTGTTGTCAAATTAAACTTAAACACAAGTGAGGTTGGCACTTACGTGGTTTTCTCGAGGAGGGTTTGAGTGTTTTTTTTAAATCCCAATTATCGACATAGTGTGACGTAGCATCTTGGTATTAAATAGTATGTTAAATTCAATTATATCGGTGTTCATTTTCAGGTTAAACTCAAATCATATAGGTTTAGGAATAAGGTTAAAAAGGAAGATATTGGATATTTAGGAATAAGGTTAAAAAGGAAGATATTGGATATTTAGGTATAAGGTTAAAAAGGAAGATATTAGATATGGCTCAAATTTCTATGCACATAATGGCATGTAATGATGGTTGATAGGACTGAATACGAATCATTCCTACGATTTTCACGCCTAATTCAGCCTATATCTATTCCAGCCTAGATTGGCGCCCATTCTCCCCAATCTCCGCCCAATCTTCGCTAGATCCTCCTACCACCAATTTCTCTAGTCCATCGCCATGAAGAGATCAGCTACTAAGAGCCGAGGTGTCCTTCAAGAGGCTTCTATTACGGCTGGAAGAGGTGTTCCCTCCGCCAGTTCCCTCCGCCCCACGGTTCTTGCTTTCAAATGCCTTTCGATTCCTCCGATTCCTTTGACGAGGAATCGAGAAATGAGGAATCGAGGAAATTTCGAGCAGGAGTTCATCACCGTGTGTTCTTGAAGGTCGGATAGGAGATTCTTCAGAAAATGAGTATTCACCGACCGGAGAAGAAGTCAAGATGATGAAGAAGTTGAAGACGAATCTGTCGACTTCGAGGAGCTCATGGCGTTAGTTCATGTACATGCATGTTTTCTTTCTTTTCTTAAGCATTCAACTAACTGTTATTTTTTTTTTTTTTTTGGGATGGTGAAGCGGATGAATGAAATTTGTTAGGCAGAGAGCACCTCTTATTTTTTTTTTTTCCTTGTTCTTAGTCGAGCTTGCCTCCACTTCTTACCATATGACCGAATAAGCCTCCTGGCATTTAAATTTACAAAATGATGTAAAGCCATACGCCATAAAAAATTTGAATGTAAAAAGTTTTTGCTTCTAATTCCATTTGAATACCTAACTTTTTTTTTTTATCGTATGTGTTACCACTCTTAAGTACATAAGTCATTATCCCTTTTCAAAGAGCATATTATTTTTCAAGGATCACACCAAGCTTAATAGTACATATGCAAAACAAAATGGAACACACTAAATTCGTGATCGTGATCCACTTTCTTATTTGTTGTCAAATTAAAATTAAACACAAGTCCCTCGTCAATAGTCTCCCATTTGCATATAAAATATCTATCATTCCAAGTTATATTATGTTTTATGAACTAAAATGGCCTCCTATCACCATTCCACGCCATATTTCCGCCCTTTTTTCCCGGCCGATTTGCTTGGAATATTCTCCTAATAAGGGGAATCGTGATATCTATGGCGCCATATGTATTTAATTCTCTTGTTGTCGACAGATTGACGAACACGTGGCGCTTCTAAAAAGCCACTTGCATTATAGCATACCGGCAACTCATGACGGTGTCTTTGGTTTGTCGATACCAATCATGCGCATCACCGATTCTTGTCTTGCCCTATTTTCATTTAGAGTCCATTCCCGCCTTCTACATTTCAAAATTTGAATGTGTAGGTTGAAGCTTTGTATTAGACTTTTCGCTTTGAGGCGCCGCGATTAGCCTTTAAAAAGTTCGTGAATCGGATCTTTACTTCATCCCAATACAGTTTTTCCCGCCCCCTACAATTCGAATTTTGAATTTGCTTTTATATAAAAGCATGGATTGTAGGAGAATGGACTTTTCGATTCCATATGCACGCTGCAAATTTCAAAAACGAGGTTAGTACGGACCGAGCCTCAAACGGCTTAATTGTGTTTGGGGCATACAAATTGTACACATTCATTTCGCACCCGTACGATCCACGCTGTATGGAAGCTCCAAATGATGTGTGGATAAGGATCCAACCTGACTTAGGAATATGCTCCAGCCTTCAATCGCAAAAAGGAGGTCTAAAAATAAGAACTTAGACCTCGACATGTTGCGCCTTGCGTGCTCAAAAAGTGTCGACATCCGGGCGGATGGCGCTTTATATCCATTGGATCCGTTGAGTGGCAAGAAACCATCATTTCGGACGTTTCAAGTTTAGTCCGATTTTGTGGTGACGGTAACTCCGGCCTCTTGGGATATTGTGAGAGATTGATAGAGGATGAAGGCATTCGAATCGAATACGCCTCCTTGAGATGAGCCGCCTCCGATTGTCACAAGAGAATTATAACTTAAACCAAAGAAATTTTTTTTCTCTCGCTTCATTACTCCACCGTGATGAAGGAAAGGAATGACGGCTTGGGGAGGGAAACTTTTTGAGATAATGGCGGACAAGTCCAAATTGGTGATAGGGCAGCTGCAAGAAAAAGATCCAAGAGCTCGAAAGAGCAAACTTTGGGCTTCAATGTAGGTTAAAGAATTTGAAGAAAACACCCCTTGGCTTTAAGCGAGAAAGGAAGAAGCATTATCGAATCGATAGAGGAACCGGGTTTGGATCAGGTGCATTCAGACGTTGTGGTCACGCCACAAGGTCCGTTTACAACACTAGCAAAGGCCGCTTAAGATCCGGGGAAACTAGAAGCAATCTTGGTTACGTAGTGAAGAACCTAGCGGCGAAACAGGAGATAGTGGACATGATTTGTCAGCCCTACAACTCTCCTCTCAAGAAGATGGTATTGGAAATGGTACTAGGAGAGATCTACAAGAAGTTAGAAGCGACAGATGTACAGACTGTTTGTGATGATGTAGGCATCAGTAGGCTTGGTTACCGTTCTCTATTCAAGCCATTCCACAAAGCGTTGAAAAGAATGGGCACAAAAAAGTATTCGCCCATCGCCCACAAATTGTCGAGAACACAAGGGTTACTAGGACAAAGATGGTGTATGCCATATTAGGAGAGATGCACCACGTTGAATGTGCTTGGTCCCGCCATAGCCATAAAAGATAAGAATGGCAAGGATTGTTGTGATATAGTTGGAATGAATGAACGCAATAATCTTTGGGTTGACCTGGTTACTCTCTTACAATTCCTTGTCAAATATTATGACTTAACAGTTGCAGAAACTAATGGTGAGATTGAAGTTTGCATAAAATTGGATGAAATGGAACCCACCAAGTTTGAGAAGTATGAGAGGGTATCCGTTGTCATCATGAATAGAGCAATTGAGAATGCAATTGCACATGCTAAATCAAAGAGCAACAAGAATAACAAAAAGATGTAGAGGTGACTGACGAGGAGAAGAAGCGTCATGGAAAATGGTTCTCATGTCAATCAAGATGACACCGGGTGGTTAGGTCTCTTTAAAGTTCGTAAAGAAACCCACGAGGTATTGAAATGGGTGTTCAATCAAACCCGACATCCCGAGTCTAATATCTAGATTCGAGGGAGGGGAAAATTGCAAGTAGATCACTATGGATCTTACAAAGTAATTTTTCACTTGGCGTCTGATTTAAAAACTGAGAAAGCAATGTACAACATAAGTGGAGGAGGACAAGGAACATGCAAAAGTTGTCTGTACTGCAATCATGCAAGGAAGTCAAGTACTGGGAAGACTGTTTCAACCTTGTCCCTTAACCAAGCAAATGCTCCTAATAGAGGAGAAGAAGATCCCAAGTTCCATGGCATTTTCCCCATTCCATTAGAGAGGGTTCATATCTGCACTTTGCACGGCTTTGTGAGAATCATCGACAAGATGATATTTTTGAGCTGCAGATTCGCGTGTGAAACATTTCGCACAAGAAGAGAAGAGAGGAAGGAATTCGTAGAGAGTTGAACATGTTCTATCGTAAGCGTGTTTTCATGGTGGCAATGTAAGATTAGAGCTCGATGAGAAACGGGCAGGAAGAACAAGTGTGCCTCGTAAGGTGTCAATTGAGGGGTGAAAGCTCGACGCCATAAAGAATCATAGAGAGGCTCAACGGAAACCAGATGGGAGAAAAAGTCTATGAATTTGGAAAATTGCTGGTTGATGCGGAGCAGACCGCACCGATGGCGTTAGCTTAGGCATTGAGGAAAAAAAAAAAGGCATGGGATGCATTGTCCGAATTGTTCCCATACATTCAGAGAATGGACCTCACAAGAGAAGATGCGTAAATGTTCGTGTGCAAGCGAATAACAAATTTATTAAAGCTTTCATAGACGCATGGGAGAGAGTGAAGTCACGCGACTACTTGCACATCTTTTGGGCTCATGCACCTTGGTTTTTTAGGAAGTATGGAAGCCTAGCAAAGGTGGAGTGCACAAGGCATGGAGAAGTCGCATAAACAAGCTAAAATAGCCTTTCATCGTAACACTCAAAGAGGAGGTGGAAATGTGGGAACCAACCCTCTAAGACAGATGACAGAGTGGTTTTATAGAAGGGCGATGGCTAAATACGACAAGAAGGTCGCTTTAAGGAGCAACCCAGAAGTCGTAAACACCATTGGCATAATGCTGAAGAGAAAACGGAAAGTTGCTTGGCAAAATTCTAGGGCCCCACTAGCATCGCAACAGTGGAGATCTAAGAGACAAAGAATCGGTAAAGTATACTTGTAATGTGTAGCATGTTCACACGACGCGAAGTACTTGCCTCCAACCTTGTTTGCACAACTGTAGCTTCGTGTCGTGTGATCTTATTTGTATCATACGGCGCGAACAGTGGAGTTCGCTATTGCTTGCATTTATGTGGCTTCGCGTCGTGTGAAGCTTTACAAGATAATAATAAAAAAGGGTTACTTTTGATTAAAGTTGTGAAAGATGTTACATTGAAAAACAAAATACAACGACTCATTGTTGCTCCAGTGCGAGCTCTTCTTCATTATCTTCATCATCATCATCAGCTCCGCCCCTCGCCTTCGTCTTCATCTCTCTTTCCCTCAAGCGAGCAATCACCCTATCCAAACGTTCCTCCAATCTGTCCACCATCTCTTTGTACATGTCCCGCCTCCTCCCCCAATAGCACAACGTGTTCTTCTTCTCTTTGAATTAGCATCCTTGTTGCCGTCATAACCACCTCGGTCAGGTTGTTGGGGCATGTCATCCCGTCCAAATTTTCTATTCAACCGCTTTGATTTGCCTCTCCCGGCTACGGCATGAGAAGGTTGAATTCATTCTCTTCTTCTTTCTCTCGCTGAATTGTAACGGTGTTTTCCTTTAGAAGATCATCTTGCTCCTTCAACCTCTTCATTAGAACACCCAACACTATGTCGAAAGGGAGTTCTATCCTCTTCGCGTTTTCCATTATCGTGGTTGAGGATGTGGAGGCCATAGATGACAAATGGGAGGGACGTTAAGATTATAGAAGTGAGGAGCAAAGACTCTAACCGGCGGAAGGAGCATAATGCAAGGACCTCAATTTATACATATTAGCGCTTTGAACATATTAAACACACTTTCGCCGCCGCCGCGACGTGTCGAGCGGGATTCTCGCTTTTGTCCGCTAGAACACATTAATGGTACCGTCCGGCTGGAACACATTAATAACTATTCTAACTACATCAGATATCACACCACGCCAAAATCGCACACACGAGCTTTAAAACCCTATGAAGGGTTTCGCTTCATGTGATTTGTCTTGTCATTCTCTACCACGGATATTGAAAATTAAAAATAGGAAACGTAATATTCGCACATTTGTCAAAAAACTTTCCCATTGAGAAATAAAACCAATTACAAACATTAAAAAAAAAAAAAACCCCCTCTAGGAGGAGCCCGATGCCTATGATCGCCGCAAGCTCTTCCCGGAGGGCGGTGATAATTTTTTTTCTGCTCCTCCAACATGATTGCATGCCCCGCAACCACGCTTCTCATATTCCGCAACCTTATCTTCCCGCCATCGAAGTTGGGCTCGGGCAGCCTCTCCCGCCTCGATTGCGGCCCTAAGCCTCTCTTGAGGTTATATCTCGTCGCGGGCGCAATTCGGCGGTCTAAGGCAGCCCCACGATTGTCGCGCACTAAAATCACCTCCCTATAGAAGGCGGCCTTTTCCTCTCCAAGAACCAGCTTGGCGACGCCTTCATCATTCTTTTCTTTTAGAAGGCGGATCCGTTCCTCCGCTTCAAAGACGCAATGTTCTCAATTTCCTTGAAAAAAACTTGAGACAAGATCTCAAGTAGGATGGAACCGAGCCGAGGCCATTGAAAGTGATGGGAGAACAGAGAGATGGCTGAGGGCGGATGTGGTAGAACAGAGGTGGCGGATAGGAGAAGACAAAGGCCTCCGACGCTTTATATAGAAACTAGAGATACGTTGGAATCTACGGTTATGAAAAATCGATAAAGTTGTGTAATAATCCTACGAGGCTAAAATTATAGCATGCAATTAGGCAACGGTAGCCTGTGGTTCGCATCATGGGGTCCGTCATATCCTAGCCGCATCGTATGCGTGCCGCATAAAAGACAAGTTGTTATTGTGGCAAATAAGATGCCACGCCCTTGGCATGACGTTGTCATCCACAAGCCACGATGTGAATAGACGTTGTCATCCACATGCAAATTCGATTTACCCGCAAGTTATCACATAATCTAGCTAGATATTTGTGTTACATATACTTTTCCATTAATAAATTATGAATTTATACATACAACGAGGTGTACGTTGTGGAGATCATACGACGCGAAATCCATTGATTGCTACCTAATTGCAAGAATGGCATTTCGCGTCGTGGTGATCTTTTAATAAAACAAAACAAGAGAAACAGATAGAAGCAAGAAACAGAGCAAATTTTTCTTTGAAACAAAAATATATATACAATGGCTACGGATCTTCATGATCCCGTAGTCGGAAGCCGAAGTCATATTCTCATCCTCCGCACCAAGCTTTTCTCCATATCTTCTAGCTTCCAAATAAATATTGTGTACGCTAAAATCGCCTTTCGACTCCTACTCTGGCTATTGGCCTCTCTATCTAGTTAATGTTGCCGCTGAAGCTCAAGGTCTCGCCATGCAAAGAAATTCCGCGGAATTTAACTCGTCCATCGGCCATCTTCTACGCGATAAGATAAATTGTTGCCGTGGAACCTCCTTGAATCTCTTTCATCACCACAAAGAAGGGTGATGTCCGCGGCAGCTCACGCGCTGGCGCTATCGGAGGAGGATGAAGATGCCACCCTGAGGAGAAGGCTAAGGCTAAGGCAAAAGGGGGAGAAGATGAGCGTAAGGCTAAGGCTTTAAGAGGATCGGAGGAGAAGGCGGAAGGCGAAGGCGCGGAAGGCGGAGAAGATGAGCGTAAGGCGGAAGGCTAAGAGGATCTGAGGTCAAGGCAAGATAGAAGGTCTTCTATTTATAACAGGGATTTCAGAGTAGCTTGAGTCACACGACGCCGGATCTGATGCCGTGGGTCGAAAAATCGACCCGTTACTTCTCGCCGTGTGAGGAAAAAAGGACCGTTATTTCTTCTAACGCCTTTTCTTCCGAGAAAGCTCGTGTGATAATTTTTATTGATAATTTCGGTGATACAATCTATACATAAGTAATTTTATTGATACATAACTAAAGATAGAACTTCTCATTGAAGCAAAATAGAACGGCATGGAGATCACACGACGCGAAATCCATTGATTGCTACCTAATTGCAAGCAAGGCATTTCGCGTCGTGTGATATTTTAATAAAACATAACATACATTGGAACAACAGGATAGATAGAAGCAAAAATAGAGAAAACTTTTCTTTGAAACAAAAATAGATAGATACAACGGCTAGGGATCTTCATGATCCTCTAGCTGATTTTCATGTCCTGCAGCTGAAGCCGTAAGGTTGCGTTCTCATCCTCCGCAGCTCGGAGCTTCTTCTCCATATCTTCTAAGGCCTGCAAAATCATGTGAGCAGTTTCAACTGCCTCGGCCCTGCGGCTCGTCGCCTCTTGGTACATGGCGAATGTTTCCACGAGCTCAACGTCTCGCCAGCGGCAGCAGCTCCCTCGTGAAGGCTAATGCCGACCGCCTCATTGTTCTCCTTCGACGACGAGGCGGTTATTTTCATCATGGATCTCCTTGAATCTCTTCATCACCACCGCAAGGGTGATGTCCACGCGGCAGCCTGGGGGCCGGGGAGTGCTATCTTGGCGTGGTCGCTTGCTAGAGGAAGATGATGATGCCATCGAGCAGCGTATGTGGAAGGTGGAAGCCGGGAAGCCAGAAGATGAGCGTAAGGCGGAAGGCGATCGGAGGTCAGCGGGACATCGGTCTTCTATTTATAACATGAGTCACACGAAGTTGCTTCTCGGCGTCGTGTGAGGAATAAATAAATTAATTGTCTTTTTCCAATAATATTTCATTTCTTCGAGATAGATATCACACGACGCAAAAACCTAGATATGACAGAAAATCGACCGACGTATTTCAAGCGTGATGTGAATAAATACAAATAATAATTTTTATTAGAATTTCTAAGGACAATCAGACATAAATAATTTTACCGATACAAGTTGGAAAACATATAACTTCCAATTTCTCAAGCTTCGCCAATTTCATGCTCTTTCAATCCCCCGCCAAGACCGATCCAACAAGGCAATGACTTCCATGTTATCGAATTCCCCATTCCAACCTTGGGTGAGTCAAGCCAGCCAGCCTAAAAAATTTAACATATTGCTCGCCTCAAGAGACCGGCTTGGTCAAGCCAAATATTGTAACACAACATCCCTAATTGCTATCACCCTTTCGTTTTGATGCCAATTGGGAATGGTTCCCGAACATGCATAATGCACGGATGTAATAGACAAACTCGCATCTTTTGGACTGAAAGTTCTCAATAAGACGATTATCTCCCCATTAACGAATCTTGAGATATATCATAACAATGTAGAGTCCTTCAATCTTTCCTGTCCCCCGCGTGCATGTCGGCAAGAAAAATCATCTACTTCCCACAAATAAGAACCCTCAAGATTATCTTCTTCACATTTATCCTCGCTTACTGGGCTTATGCCGCCGCTGATTGATCAAGGGCCCGCCAAACCTCAGATCCTGCTGGCGCCTTTGCACCCGAGACGCTGGAATTTCTTCTTCCGTTGGTAGATTCGCCTCATCTTGAGCAAATCGAGACTCCAAATCTCATAGGCTTCTTTAAGCTTTATAGCATTGCCGGTATAATTAGACACTTCAAACATCTCTTTGTCCAAATCCTCTTCAAAATCTAGGCCTAAGTTTACCCATTCGGCCAAGGTACTGATAACCTCGTCTTCCCTAGCACACATTCGTAACAAAGACGGGTTCCTCAGTATATCACTTAGCAATAAGTATTCTTTGCCTTCCACTAAAATTGGCGTTATGTCAGACAACTTCTTTTCATCCTCATCCCCATCCTCATCACCTTGAATCATCTCCTCCTCCGTTCATCCAAGGCCGGTCGGCCGAAGCTAAAACTCCTACATTCTTGCTCTTCTTCTTGTAGATCTATCTCCATTTCTACGTCATAGTCGATCATCACACATAACTGACCCCCTTGGCTTAAAGATTTCATTGTTTCCGGTGTATCTTCGGTTTGGCCGAAAGAATGCAATAACTAGCGATGCAAACCGGCAAGAGAAATAAGATACCTTCTTAAGCACAAGGACGCGAGGTAGGAGGAGCCCGCTATGCAAAGATTCTTGAAAAACATCTTCCCTCGTTTGCAAATGGGAAGCCGCCTCTAGAGCTGGTTTTGGAATCCACGAGCCGGGGACATCTCGCAAAGGACGTCTTGGCCCGAGACCAAGCGGTCCGGGTGAAAGCTAAGGCAACCTCGCGATAGCATCCAAGCTCGCCATTTGCTTGCCATGATGTCCAACTCCTTGCAATAGAACGGATAAATCGCAATGGCCAAGAACTTCCTCGTTGTCATGAGGGGCGGATGCATACCATTCCGTGAACTTCACATAACAATCCATGGCGGCTAAAACCATCTAAAACAAGAAGATGTTTAGGAGCGGTAAGGCGCTGTCACTTTTGAACTCAAGTAGCCGTTGTCGATTATGGAAGGGGACACAGCCGTTGTGGGGAGATTTGTCCGTACATTTTAGGGTTAGGGTTAGGGTTAGGGTTGGATCACACGACGCGAAGACTACTATGTGCAACAAAAAAGCACAATGCTTGCTGCGCGTCGTGTGAGCTAGGCTTCTAAGAAAGAAATGGACTAAGAGATTCAGGTTATAAAGCCATTACATTAAGAAATATTATACATATGAAAAAACACAAAGGCACTTCACGGCCTTTTTTCTGGGGGGTCTTTCTTCTTGTTGTATTCAGCCATAAAATTTTGACCATAGTACTCGGGATCCCTTATGCGTAAGACGAGGCGCATGTCCTTGGGCATGACAGTCACCCGCTTGGCATGTATTGCTGCAAGCTGCGAGTCCTCGAACAGACCGACACCAACTGCTTCTGAAGCCATTTGAAGAGCATTTAAGGGCGTTGCTTGAATTCTGTAACTGGTATGATGTATCGCACCACACTCTTGCAGAATCTCTCTCCGCGAGCACGGCAAATGGGAGACGCGAATGACCATCTCGGTGCTCTTCCGATATTTCTTAATCTCGCTGAAGCTTTTTAATGCTAGGCTTAGTCTTCCGCTTCCTACCCACTACCCTCACCCACCCGGCATTTGGAGCACATTTGCTCGGCCGACTCTTCCGGCCGCCTCCTCACCCCAAAGATCTGCTTGTTTGTTCCTCGGTAGACTCTTCCCGTCTCCTCCCACATTCCCCGTCGCTTTCCCTTCCCTTTCCTTGGGCCTCCTCCTTTGATTTGAAGGTCCTGGCACCTCCACAGGAGGAACAGGAGGAGCAGGAAGAGCAAGAAGAGGCGGCTGCCCAATAATTAATCCGGCGTCATATTCTGCTCGCCGGTCTCTCACATTTTCATCCTCTGTCTCCGAACCGGAGTGCACCTCCCTACTTACTCCGGAGCTGCTTCTCCCGCCGTCTGTCATGCGGATTTCTTTTCCGGGTCTTCTGTTAGGCATGGTCGGAGGAGGAGAATCTCTATCAGAGACTTCGTGAGTCGATGAAGAAGGCGGACTAATGTAATCACCGGCCTTACACCACCGGATGGATCCTTGCGGTTGCTTAGTTCTTGCCATGGCTTCTCAGCGGATGGCGCTTTATACTACGAACACTGACAAAAATAGACAACTGGCAAGAGATAAATAGTAAAAAACAGAAGTTAAAGTAAAATATGATGGTAACGTTTTTAAATAATTGTACGGAACCCTAAAAAAATATCGGACAAAATACGGAACCCTAAAAAACATCGACATTAAAACACAAATAAAAACCGAGATTCAAAGCGCTTAGCCGATAGACAATTTCTTGTTGATCGCGAACTCACTAAACTTTACATTTCCCTCTTGCCTCAGAACCAACCCTAATGCCATCAATAAAATAATGGAAGTCGCCAAGAATCTCCTCTGTCTCCATTAGCACTCTTAGCTCGATAATGGCCATTCGCTTTCCATGGTGCCCCGTATAAATGACTTCCTCCCCTCTCCATACTCGAATATCCACCGCCGGAGTGTCATTATGGTCCTCAAACGGCTCCCAAAAAGTTGTGCGACTTCTCTTTTTCGTTTCCTTTGTTCTAGTTGACAATTAACGATAAATATTGTTTTGGAAGAAAGTATCCGAACTTAAAGGAGGACTTAACTATGCGGACCTCTGTTAGTTGACTTGGATGATTCGTGGAATCGAACATCCCAGTCGGAACCAAAAATAAGCCATCCACAAAATCGGCGGGGGAGAAAGCACGTATATGTCTTCTGAGCTTTTGAACTTCCCCGCGCCATCCGAATATGTTAGCAAATACCTCAAACGGTGTGAAGATTTTGAAACTCATCCTCACGCCTCCGCTTTGACATTCCCGCTTGCACCTCGTCGACCATGCATTTCTTCATTGCAATTACATTGTTCTCATTAGTCCGTGGCTTACAAAGTTCACTTAAAGGGGGCAATTCAACCGGCCTCAAGCTCGGTTTCCCCGACCTTTACGTTATAATCATGTCCGTGAAAACCAGGATGCCTATACACCGCAAGGTCACGGCATCCATACCTTGAAAAGGACAATTCCGATGTCTATGTGATACACCGACAAAGTACACTACTAATACTTTCGGCGGAATGACATCCACGACGCCCGATAAACATAAACCCGCACAATAAATTTGTTTGTAAACACGTGTCAACGAAAAGAAATGAAAAGATAAGAAGATCACACGACGTGAAACTATCTCTACGCCAGCTTAAGTAGTCGGACGGCCTAGCTTCAAGGCCGCGTGTGATCCGTTTAAGGTGGTTACCATTTGCGGGCAATTTTGGGAAGTCGCTTTTGGTGGAGATTAGCTCTTTGGCCATATCGGAAGGGGTATATGCATGGCGTATTGTTATACTTTCCACTTTTCGGGCCGCTAGAATTCAACTTGAACTCTTTTATCCTACCTATCCAATGTGTCCGCACGCCTGATCGCTTTTGTCGCTTAACTCTATGCTCGCCCTCGTTGATGGCAAAGATACTCACCCACGAACCTATTGAGACAAAACCTCCCACTTCTTGACCTTGGGAGTTCTGTAAATGGGGCAAGAACACAGAAATTACAGGAGACATTGATTGCAGATGAGGAGTGAAGGCGGAGAGGATGCACGTAGAGGCCGAGTGACAATCATGTAAGTTTGGCGCCAAAATTTGACAAGGGAGTTGGTGACGCTGACAGTCGGCGGTCAAAGTCACCATTATTTTGGGCGGCGAAGCGACTCCCGAAAAATACGGGCCATTAAAATGGTTGCAATAAAAGCGCAGGCATCCCCTATGAAAATACGCCATGTGGATGCCAAGTAAGCCTGCTCATCCTTCTACCTGCCAAGTAATACTGACTTTCGTAAAAAAGGCGCAAACCTGATTGGTCCTGGCGAATCTGACGTGGAAATCTTTAGCCCAAGATAAGGGCCATTTTCAGACCCCAAATCCGCCCTAATGCATTGGTGCTGTAACAGGTTATTGTATCTCTTCTTCTTCAGTAATCTTATGTATGCTGCCTTTTCTTCCCGGTATGTCTCCTTTCCCCTGTGTTTTCTTACATTCCTCTTGTATTCTCTACACTCGTCATCGCTGAAGCTCTGAATGCCCTGTTCTTCCTGATTTTGATCTTTTTCCCAAACACCTCTGTTGCTACCCTTACCATGATGTCATTTAGGGTGTTTCCGTTCTCACTTGCATTGTGCTTTCCCCAGTTCCATTCTCCCATTTCCTCCTTGATCATTTGGGTGAAGGTTTCTGCGTATTTCTCCTAGAACTGAATCCTCACCCTGTCTTTATTATCTTCCTTTCTTTCTGTGCTATCTTTTTGTGGCGTCCCCCCTAGCCCGATTGTTAGTTTAATCGGTCTATGGCTTTCCCTTTTCAAATGGCCATTCTTGTAGTATCAGGTCCTTCTATCTTTTCCATTTGCTTGATCGCTCACAATTATATAATCCACTATGCTCTTACCATCTGTGTTTTGGCTCGTGAAACCTCCCCGATCCCTCCATTTTCCCATACCATTAGCTATAATCATCCCCGTTTGTCGTGCGGACTTCCAACAATAATTCACCTCTAGCATTGACCTCTCGCCTTATCTTACGATCCCTCTCGCCATTCCTGTGCCCTCATCGTTATACACTATCGACCATCTTTCTCATCCGTGTGTGTATACTTTGTGCCCGTTCTGTCACGGTTCGCATTTAGATCTCCTACTATAATCATTGGTCCTTGCTCCTTCCATTTCGTTATATTCTCTCCCAGTTCCAACAATTCTAGCTTATCACTGTTTGGCGGGTAATATGTAATTATCAGAACCACATCTTGTTTGTTTTTCAATTGGATACTCAAAACCATATATCTTTTATTGATATCTGAATGTAACATACATGCGTTGTTAATCGCGACCGTTCTTTATATAACAAGCCAAACCTGCACTCCCCCTCCCTATTTTAAAGTCTCTGTCTTTCCAGCATGTGAACAGTTGGTATCCTTCCTCCTCTGGTAGCCTTTTGACATTATGCTCCCATGTCTCCGTCAGGCATACTATGTCACAGCCGTGGGCACCTTCTAATCTTTCTCCATCATCCCATGGGTACCCCGTGCGGTTCGGTACCACAATGTCGGCGTTTTTCCCCGAGGTTGCTCCTTCCGGGGTCTCCATGTTTTCTGTACCATTGCCCGTTCTCCTTGGTCTTCCCCTGGTCTTCATTGTCGGGGTTGGCCCTCCGAACCCTGCTTGTGTTGCTCGCTCCTCGTTTCCCCCGCTTCCGCTTCTTCCTATTACTCTGTTCTAGTTCCCCTCTACCGTGATTGCTCTTAGTGCTTCCCCCTGCAGTCTGTTCTCCAGCCCCTGTTGTATAGACATCAGGGGGCGTATGTTTTCCTTCTCTGCATCCGTTGATTTTGCTATCCCCTGCAACCCCGCCGTCTGTTCCTGCGGTTGAGTCGCTTGTTCTCTCACCCTCTTGTGTATGTAGACCTTGCCATTCTTGACCCCCGCTTGTATCCCTGCTTGCTTCAGCTCCCTGGCTTTGGCCAATTCATTGTGCAGCCCTTGTCTCTGCATCACCGTTAATGACTCCTGTACCTTGATTCCATTCCTCAATCTGGATCCCATTCGTAGGATCCTTTCCTTGGTTGCCATGTCCCTCAACGTCAGGTTTATGTGTCTCGATCTCCCCCTCCATTGGCCTGATCGTAGGGCTTTGATGATGACGCCCCTGTGTTCCTTGAACACCGTTTCTATCACTTCTGCAGTAACTCGATATATATCCTCGTTAGGCCTCTCTGCTATCCCAATTAGCCTAACATCATGCTTAATTTTATTTTGCTCCTCATATTCCATTAAGTGTGGCTTTATCCTATCAAATGACTCCCATGCATCCAGCTCAACATTTGATTTCTCTAATTCAACCAACCTTTGCAGGATCTTTGCTTTCTCTTCTTCGATTTCGTCCATTCTGCGCTGCATTTCCTCATTCGTCTTCTCCACCCCTCCTACTCTCAAGTCCATGCTAGTGATGGTTGTCTTGTTGTTGTTGCACGTTTCAGCTAATGCGTTGAGTGCATCCAGGTTCGGGATCTTTGATTCTAGCCGCTTATCCATCTGTGCCAGGAAGTCCCTAAGGTCCTGTTGGCTCACCGGGGCTCTTGCTACATCCGACCTTCTCTGCTGACTGCTATTGATACTGTCAGCCATAGCTCTCGTTTGCAAGAGAATCCTGTGCAGAAAGACTCTGTGGTGGCTCTAGGCAGTGCGTTTGTGCTCGGCTCTCAACTGTAAGATAGCCGTCGTCTCCCCCTAAGGCTATATATTCCCTGATTCTAAACGGTATTTTTATTCGTAATTACCGTTCTAATTTGAAATTCAAATTTTAAAATGCTAGAGGCCCTCATTAATTCCGTCCGTCTCTTTTTATTGTCTTTTACCTTCTTTCGTCTGTTGCCCAAGGTTGATCCTTTCGGGTTTTTCGAGGCTGATTAGTTGGGTAGATGCCTGTCTGCATTGATTACGTTGGTATTTCGTCCACACTGAATTTCTGAATCCCTGTATCTTTTGTAGTTCTGTATTTCTGTGCATGTGTCCTTTTGGTGGGCTGGAATCATGGAAACAGAGGGGGGTCGTGCCCGCGCTCCCCCTGGTCTGTGGCGTGGGGTAAAACCCTACTGTCCATAATTTCCCCAATCCTTAGTGTCGGCAGTTTCTTCATCTGAGGTATTCTTCATACCTCGCTATAAGTCATATGTTGTTCACAGATGTTACATTATATTGTATCATAAGGTATTCCTAGGATGGGTCCTATGACACAAGTGAAGTGGTGTTCTCATTGAGCTTTGTAAAACATTGAGTACAAATGGATCCCTCACTAGGGATAGATAAATTTTGGAAATATGAACTTTAAATGCTCCGAAACTAGACAATCATCGAGAGCATGATGAAACTGAAGAATACGACATAAAAAAATGGTTTAATCCGCCACTTGGTCGATGCAAAGGTAAAAAGACCCGGTGACTGCTCCTCATCGGGAAGAAGAACCACGCCTTTTTGGGTTTTGGAAGAAAACCAAGCAAATAGTTGAAGCACGACCCCACGCACTATGGCAACCACAAAGCCTTAAACAATCCTGCAGAATCAAGACTGAAAGAAAAATAACCCATCAATGGGTTAGATGCCATAGGCAAGAAGACTCGGAGGCTCCAGGGCCACGCCGAGAAAGAAACAACAGCCGACCAATCGGGAACCGTCCGCGGAATGACCATCGCGGGAAAAAACAACCGATTAGTGCTGCCTCGGAGGCTACAGCGCCACGCCGAGAAAAAACAATAAATATGATCTCGGAGGCAACAGCGCCACGCCGAGAGAAACATGAATAATAAGTATTGACTCAGAGGCTACAAAGCCACACCGAGAGAAAACATGAATGAAAAAATAAAACACTAGAGCCATGCCGAGAAAGAGTAAATCAATAGGTATAGAGAGTGAAAAAAGCATCATGTCCCGGAGGCTAAAGTGCCACGCCGAGAAAGAATGAATTAAAAAGTATGCCTCGGAGGCTCCTGTGCCACACCGAGGAAAATAAAACTATCAGCACATACGTACTCGCAAAAAACATTGAAAAGAATATATGGAAGAAGTGAGAGGCTGCAGGGCGACCCGAAAAGTAAAGATGGCGAACTGACCAACAAGAACTGGAGCAACTTCAACAATGGAACGGAATAATGTGGACTGAAAAAACGGACCTGCCTCTTGCCAGAGAATCAAGGGAGGGAGGGTGAGGGAAACTGGTAGGGCAGAGAAGAAGGAGAAACTAGCTCAAGAGAACGCCGATGAATGAAACTAGGAGAAGAGGCAAAATAAATAGAAGCTGTGAGATGAGGCGTCCCCATCCAAGGAATGTCGGTTCTATTGCTATTGCAATAGAACCGTGGCATTCCTAGGATGGGTCCTATGACACAACCAAGTGGCCGATAGAAGAGGAATCTACCCTAAGAGAATAATGCAAACTAGTCTGACAGGAGGAAAAAAGACGAAAATGAAGTGAAGAAATGGAAAATAGAATGGCTAGAAACAAGATCAGAGTGGTAAATCGTGGAACAGATGATATAACAGAATCAAAGGGGCAAAGAGGCAACAAGATAATAGAGCAACGAGACAGATGGACAGAAAGGAGCAAGTAAGAAGTACTAGAGTATCGAAGGAAATAGCTTGATGAGAGCAAGGAGCAACCAAGGCAACTGGAGTAAATGGAAGGAGAAGAAGAAACCAAGAAAAACAGAGAAAACGGGGATAAAGAGATGATAGAGACGAAGGAGCAATGAAGTAGAATGAGCAAGTAATGCCAGATAATGGGATGAGCAAAAAAGGACACAATAGAATAAACAAGGCAGAAGGGGCAAGCAAGGAATTCCAGAGTACCGAAGAGATAACGACTTGAGAGCGAAAGAGCAATCACGGCAACTCAGTAAATCAGAGGAAAAGGAGACCAAGAAAAATGGAGTAAAAAGGGGATAAATAGAAGTCAGAGACACTGAAGCAACGGTAGAATGAGCAAGTAAAGACGGAATGCGAACAATAGAATGTATAAAATGAAACATATGGAACTGGAAAAGGAGCATAAAAATGAAGGTCACAATAGGACAATGTAGTATGAAAAGGGGTAAGG
Source organism: Isoetes taiwanensis (assembly GCA_021234155.1). NCBI lineage: Eukaryota > Viridiplantae > Streptophyta > Lycopodiopsida > Isoetales > Isoetaceae > Isoetes > Isoetes taiwanensis. The sequence goes on along the minus strand of JAJEKV010000020.1, from coordinate 6,738,827 downwards.
AACTTCTGGGACACCAGCAGACAAAGTCACGAATATGACGACATCAACAAAGTAGAGATATCAAGTGACTATGGCAGCAGTAAAACACTACACTAACAAATACTACAAAACTGAACTAACCTAACTAGCAAAAAGAAAGGTAACAAGAAGTCGAAATCAAAGAAGGAACTGATGCAACTAAATGAGTAATAACGTCAACAAAGTTAAACGAAACAACAAAGAAACTTAATGAAGAATAGTAGAATATAATAGAATAGAAATGTAAACACAACAAATAGAGAAATGATATCAAATGGAGCTACTGAGATAATGAAGAGCATATAGCAACTGGAGCACAACACACCCACAATGGAGCAAGTTGAAATCAAGAGAATACATAGAACAAAGAGGTGAAGTGGAGAAAATGGGCCCATCAATACCACAACTAAAAAATGGCTAATTGATACTGAAGGAACAACTATAGTAGGGTAATAGAAGAAGGAAGATGGAATAAAAGCCAATGAAATGAAATGGAATAGTGAAATTAACAGAGGTTGATAGAGAAAATGGACAAAAATGACAGCACATAGGCAACATGCCGAAATAAAGAAACAAAAACAAGCACCACTGTTACACATGAAAATATGGGATAGAGGAAAAAATAGACTAGATCAGCAAAGGTGCATGTGAGTATCAAACAACCATAACGCTAACCAATATGCCTACCATGAACATATATAACATCATAACATGATGAACGCACGAACGCCCATTTCTAGCACCTTGAGCAATGCCCTAGTTGAGAGAAACAAACTCAATCACTATATGCAGATCGGGAGAACGACGAGAAAAATCGTTGCCTATGGGACACGCCCTCCCTCAAAAAAGTACCAAGCCAACGACAGCATGAAAGACACGCCAACTACATTTACTAAGAACTACATCACCAAAATTGTAAAATATAGAGGAGAACGAGCAAATAAATTATTACGGGACAAGAATGCCCTCACAAGACAAAGGGAGCAAAGCCGAGGAACTAAACAATGACGCGCAAAAAAATAACAAAAGGGGCAGGAGAAAAATGGGGTAGCCAAGACAAATGGAACATAGCAGGCCAATGGAGCAGATAGACAGATAGCATACAAATCAAGCAAATAGGAGCAGACAGAACAAATGGAGGACACAAAACAAATGGAACAAATACAAACTCTGTCGGCCAAAGGGGCAAATAAAACAAATGAGATATGCGAACTAAAGATACAAATGTGCCAATGGAACAGATAGATAGTTAAGAAAAACGGGGAACTAATGGTACAAATCAAACAAAGGCAGATAGACCAATTGGGAAAACAAGACAAATGGAATAAAACACAACGAGGACAAGCAAAGGAGTAAGTAACACATATACAATGGCACAAAATACCTATGATAGAGATAATAGCAAAAAGGAGGTAAACAAATAGATGCAAAAAAAGAATGTGAGAAAGAAAAGAGCAAATGAGGTAAAAGGAGCAGTAAGATGATCACAGAACATGTGAGGCTGAGAAGATAGATGCTCAGATAACCAAAGAGATAGCAGAACCGCAAACGATAGACATTGGGAGCATGTATATAGCATATGAAGAAGCATAATCCCCAAAAACCAATGAACCAAAGAGAGATAAGAGAAACGGAGCAATGGCCACAATAGAATGGAAGGGGCCACTAACCTAACTCAAGGCATACATCGCATTGCAGGTGGAAACAGAGCAATGGTATCCAAGGTGACAATGAAATGGAAGGGCCACAATAGAATGGAAGGGGCCACTAACCTAACTCAAGGCATACATTGCATTGCAGGAGGAAACAGAACAATGGTATCCAAGGTGACAATGAAATGGAAGAAAAAAGATGAATTCTAGAATGGGACTCGCAAGAAACCAACAAAGCGCCCGATAGATAGGCTTCTCATTCATCTCAGCAGATTTTCTACAATGGTGGACAGTGGGTAGCCGCACACATGCGAACTACCCACGAAAAATAAAGGGAAAATCCAATTATATCATTTGGACCCCAAAACAAATACAATGCTAATAGATGAGTGGCTGATGTACCTGCCGAAAGCTTATCACCGGGATTAAAAAACCCCGCCCTTTCGGGTTTTCGAGGAAAAACCCTAGTGATAAGCCTTCGGCAAGGGGCTTAGACAAACGTAAGGCATAGAATCGCTCCCAAAAACCCCCGCATGGAGAAGTCGAAACGGATGCCGCTCGCCAACCTGTACCTGCACATCACCAACACAACAAACGAGAAACATACCAGAGAATAGCATCACCCAGCGGGTGGAGAAAAAGCATCACCCAGCGGGTGGAAAAACATGATAAACAAAACTTGTACAATAAACAAAGAAGGGGGGGAGGGTGGGTTCAAAGAGAATAAGGTACTGCTGAGAGAAGAGGAAGCGCCGATGAGACGTGGATGCAGAAACACGCCTGAAATAGCGAACTCCCAACCCAAAACGGGCATGCGCCGCCCGCATGCATGCATGACATGCATGCTCGTCCCATTCTAGAATGGCGATCCGATGTCTCGGATCGATGCGATTCTAGAATGGGACTCGCAAGAAACCAACAAAGCGCCCGACTACCAGAGAACTTCCTTACAAACTAGGATCAAGGACGAGGTCACAGGACGAGGCCAAAGGCCAGTAAAGGATAGCAAGAAAGATACGCCAAATTGGCTAAACCAGGCAGGAAGAAGCCCCTCCCCTGCCTGGAAACAATTCAAAGAGAATAAGGTACTGCTGAGAGAAGAGGAAGCGCCGATGAGACGTGGATGCAGAAACACGCCTGAAATAGCGAACTCCCAACCCAAAACGGGCATGCGCCGCCCGCATGCATGCATGACATGCATGCTCGTCCCATTCTAGAATGGCGATCCGATGTCTCGGATCGATGCGATTAATGGAAGAAAACTGGGGAACACAATGCATCCATGAACTGAGCAACTCGATGAACCAAAACAACTAGAATGTCCATGCACATAACGGCTATGAAGATAACCGTAAGTCATGAGGAGAATCAAAAGTACCATGTTTCAACGCCGACCACTAGCATCAAATGCCAAAAGCATGGGAATGTGTTAGAAATCCCTAACCAAGGAACGATATTGAAAACTCTTAGAAATAAAGAAAGAGCAAAATGAACGAGATACACTAACATCCAGTCAAAGTGAGCACATGGACAATATCGAAAAACACAACAACGTAGAATAAGGAACACTCCAACCCTGGCAACAAAGATTCCAAGATTGCAAAAACACAAAATTCGATGAAACCAAGGATAAAATCGCATGAATCTATGCAACAACTTTTATGCAGTATCGATGCCCACAGAATGACTCTATCAACGACCTCAAACTATTAATGAAAAAGAAGGGATGAATGAAACCAAAAGGGGATCGAATCCATGCACATTTGATGCCAGAACCACCGAGAAAAGAAAAAATGTGCAACCAGTAGAAAAAAGGCTTAAGATGCACAACATGAATGGAGAACCGAGCACAAAGAGAACCAATAAATGTTAACAAAATACAGAAAAACGTCAACATACCCCCATTAATAAGTGCAATACTAGAAACCAGATGAATTATCTGTCAAAGTGCTTATCGTGAACAAGGGCGGCACCATACTGACCCCGTTGAGTGCAAATGAAGAAACTATGTAAATCATCAACATATGCACCTAAATAAAGAATAAAACCGGGTCTAATAAAGCCATACCAATGAATGGGTGAATGTATCCAAACCCGTAACATCTTGAGTAAAGGAGTCATTATCTGTGTACGGCTTGAAAAAACTCCCCTCTAGATAACATAGGCTCCTGGAAACCGCTCGCCAATTCGAAAAGACCCCATTGACGGTTCCGAACCCTATGATACGAAAGGAAAATCCTATGAAGCTTGCTAAAAATGAGTCAATCCAATGTCGAGCTCTAATGTTGCCAAATTGGAAATAAACCCAGCAATGTCAATGATATCATACTGGCACTAACAAAGATAAGCATCTGGAACAAAGCACACATCTACAAGAAACATACGAAAAGCCAAATGTAGCATGTGGAGCAAAGCAGTAGAACGAAGTTGACATCGAACTCAGGTCCTCCAAGCAAGGCATGGAACTTACCAATAATCACAATAACGACACATCGACTTCGAAATCTACAATATAAATGATTCAAACCCATTAAAACAAATGAGAACAAAAGGGGGCGAGCACCGTATGAAGATCCGCATTGAAGCAGGGTGGTCATAGCTAGGAGCATGAGGTAGTGTGTGAATGAAGGAATGAAAACTATAATGTAGAAAGCTCGGAAGCTCATGGTCAATAAAGAAACACTCCGCAAGGTGAAAGAGCAAAAAGGAAACCAACTCGGGATGACATGGGACCAAACATCGGGAGTATTAATCTCAAGACCGCATCCATAATAACCAAGGTAGAAGACAAAGACATAACTAATTATGTGCATGCAAAATGAACCATGTCAAATATAGGATATCCAGGGGATGGTATCCCCTTGCAACTTGCCAAGCTAACAAAAGGAAAAACCTGGGCAAAGTCGGCGGACACCACGCGGCAAGGGATGTCCAAATCCGGTGCATGCTTCCGCCTAAGTCCGTCGGTGCAGGGCCAAGGTAACACAGGTCGATGCGAAAAGTCCTTCCATCGATCAGAAAAGCAGGGCCAGTCCCGGACTTGGACTGTGCTGGAACTGGCTGGTATTCTCTCTGCAATGGATCCTCCTTTTTGCGGTAAAAAACTTCACTGCAATCTAGAAACATCAGTTCTGAAGCTGTAAGACTAGTTCAAGATTCTGTCAGTATAAGGAGATCTTGCTTGCGAGAGTTTCCTGTGAGACAAATCAAAACGGAAGACCTAGGAGATCCCAAAACCAAGATTAAAGAGAGCTAAGTAATAACAAAGCTTTAAACAGAGCTGACACATAGAACCCTGGCCAAGCCTGTCTGATCTGAACTACTGGAAAATTCAGACGATAGATGAACAATTATCCACAAACGATGTCCTAACAGCGAGGCATCCAACCCGATTCAAATACTGTAAAATGGAAATCGATGCACATCTAAACTTTCAACACGAAAGAAAAGAACCAACAGAAAAAGCGAAAGCGATCCTCATGCATATCAAGCTGGCCATCATGCCATAAGCAACCGTCTACCAAGACCGATCATCAATAGGCACTGACACGGATTCAACAATCTAAGCACCAAGCTGACTCCAAGCAAACCGCAATGAAATGGATGAAATTGATAGGAAAGAAACAAACTTGATCAAACTGGTAGGGCAGAGAAGAAGGAGAAACTAGCTCAAGAGAACGTCGATGAATGAAACTAGGAGAAGAGGCAGAATAAATAGAAGCTGTGAGATGAGGCATCCCCATCCAAGGAATGTCGGTTCCATTGCTATCGCAATAGAACCGTGGCATTATAATGAGTTTTTAGTGGTCTGGGGTACCAGTTGGTGGGTCCAGCCCTCGCTATCCTGGTGTACGGCGGAGGCTTGGCCTCGCTGTCCCGTAACTTGCCCCTGTCCACCTTTTACTCTGTGCTGACAGAAAACAGTAACTGAGGTATTCTTCATACCTCTCTAAATAAGTCATATGCCGTCCCCCAGGTGCTAATGAGTTTTTGGTGGTCCGGGTTACCAGTTGGTGGGTCTAGCCCTCGCTATCCTGGTGTACGGCGGAGGCATAGCCTCTCTGTCCCGTAGCTTGCCCCGTCCGCCTTTTACTCTGAGGTTCCTTTGTTCTCTGCGTGTCCCTCCGCTGATCCCACCTTACTTGTATTTTTACGAGTAGGGGTCTGCATGGCAAATTATTCCTGTTCCTTGCCTATCTGTCCCTTATATGTTGCCCCTCATCTTGTACTCCCCTTTTCGATGTGTTCGTCACCTTTTTCGCTCCGAGTCGATATCTCCCATGATATGATCCATTTTGTCTAATTTCGCATGTTATCTTTTCTGTTCTATTGCCCAACGTAGCCCGGTGTCTCCTGTAATGCTTCCCTATTTTGTATATATATCTGCTGGTGGAACTTATCAGCAATGTACTCCCTCAGTAACCCTTCCAATAATCTCTATTATGTTTTATATTGTTAGAGTCCATCATTTCCATAGCTTCCCATATATTCGTGCCTTGTCTCCGTGGGGTATGATACTATGGATCGGGATCATTTCATCACTAAGGCGATTTTTAAGACTACACAATGGAACTAATTTATCAGTAACATATATTACTTTAGATTTTATTGATTTTATTGATTTTATTGAGGCCGCTTTACCATTGACAACTATTACTTCAATATTACCTTCATTCAAAAATTTCTCCATACGGAGATATTATATATTCAAACACATTACATTGAGACCATGTTCAGGCATTCAACTATGTCTAATTCTTCCTTCTTCATCTAAGCATTCAGCTATCAAACAAGTCTGTCAGTCGTAATTTGTTACATTCGCCCTTCCTGGCTTTTACAACCTTTCTTGTCCAAAAATCGATAATCGATTTTTTGTCATACCAGAAATTAGACCCCTTCTGATCAGGATTATCTGCACTGAGCCTGCTTACAGTCAAAAGCTGGTACATATTATATATTCTTGGCGGCCTTCCGACTGTTAATGTCGTTGCTGGCTCTAAATAATCTGATCATAGGGTTATCTTAAACAGAAAACAAGACAGAACCGAACAGAATAGATTAAAACAAAAAGAAAAAGATAGGACCGAAAAGCCCTGGCATGCATCCCTTTTCTTGGAAAGAAAGACTAATTTTTTGGTTTCTTTTCCGAAGACGGTTCCCCGATCTTCTTAACCTTTTCCAGATTTCTCCCTATGTACGCCCGGCACAGAAAATCAACGGGATTCTTTTCACAGCAGTAGATACAGACTTTCCCGAAATCACATACCAAAAGATTGTGTTGGAAATTAGAGGACCTTTGTATAGCAGCATGGACCTGTAATCTGTTGAAGCATTGCATGGTTCGATCCAGGTCTTGGCGTCTCACAGTGTCGTTCTTGTCGCCCAATACTCCGAGAACTTCCAGCAATCCTAGGGTATAACCACTATCTCGCATGGACTGTGCATGATGAATTCGGTCACAGTATAAGCAATGAACGCGGCCGCAACTGATGCACGATGGCAGACCTACATAAGCATCTACAATCACCAAAGCGGATGCACCAGGGATTAAACTCTTCTAGATCTGGGTTGAATGGCACCGTGAGGTTGCCTGGAGTGCCAGAGCTGGGGCGCTTCTTGCCGACCTTTTCCTCCCCACAAAAATCACCCAGAACTTTCTTACCCTTGTCCATCCTTTGCTTCGTGGCCGGGCGGAGGTCGGCGTGATGGCGCTTCCCTGTTAGGGCCTAATTTCCCGAACCCGTGGGCCGAGGCGCGGAAAGCAGCCGAGAGACGATCTTCACACTCACTCTTTCCTTCGTCACCACTGTTATATAGATTTTAGGGATAATTAGGGTTTACTTAAATCACGCCTTTTCCCCTTTATTAATTCCGGCCGTCTACCTTAAACGCCAGTCTTGTCCTACCCTGTCACAAGAGTTTTCGTCTGCTAATCCCCGCCACATATCCCCAACCCGTACTCTGACATGTGTACCTTCTCATATTTCCTCTGTATTTTCATTATTATGGCTACCGTAATTGTCATGATTATTATTATCCGTCACGTCCAATTATATGCGCTAATTCCCGACGTTTTATATTTTATATATTTTTACATATTTTTACATATTTTTACTATTATCCACATGTTTTATATCCCGTCCCCGCCACGTGTCACATCCTTTGTCGCTACCCTGTCGACTGGTGTTCTCTCCCTATTATTCCACGTTCCGTCCCCTTTTATTTTCCAAATTACACAGGTTTTCAAAATTCTTTTATTTTATTTTATTTTATTTTACTTTATGTTATTTTACTATATTTCATTCATACGGCTATTTCTTCAACGGCTCTGAAATTTTGAATTGCCCAACGCCGGACGCCGGAATCTTGAGCTCCCCCCTTCTCCGTATTCCCATCTGTGAGTCTTCATCTTCCTATTATGCTCCACTTATGCTGGTTCGAGCTATCAGTTTCCACACACTTGATATCCTACCTTTTACTTTTTCTACCACATCCATTTGTCAGGATCTAGCACTCGGATGTCATGGTCCGGCGCAGATATCTGGCTGTTCTTTCTATATTGCCTAAATTATTTCTAAGAAATATGGCATACTCTAATCTAATCTTTTATAGAAAAATCATACTAATGCATTAGGAAACACGGATAAGTCCGAGGTATTGCACTTATCTGGTCATCGCCATACTTTCTCCCTCCCGTCGCCTCCCGTCGCCATATAATATGAAGCAAGAGTCATCGTGAGTACTTCAAACTAAAAAATAAGTAACTCCGAAAAAATTTGCAGCAATCGACTAGTTTTCTGAACTTAACAGAAGATGATGACAAATATGAAAGTTCCTTTGTACAGAAGTTAGTCGTATGCACTCAACAATCTCAGGTAGGCTTGATATATGCATGCCATGCACCTCTCGTGTGATCATGTATGCTGTATATGCCCCCTTAAACTTATGCTTGACCTGCTGCATGGTCTACTTTGCTCTAAGATTCAGTTGGTACCAATACTATTTTGTCATCCAACAACTTATACTTGTAGATTATGCCTTGCAGCAATTGATAGTAATGACCAGCTATAACCTTGTCACTAGTAAGCATTCTATTTCCATAGTCGTCAATCACGTCTTCTCCAAGAATATGCATCTCTTTCACACATAGGAGAACGAAGTATGGAACATTTTCATGATTCCTTGGAGCAGCAAAAGATGCAAATATGTCTCCAATTTGGAGTACTTCAAATAGTTCTTGCTCGTCAGCTGCATAAAAACCAACTAGCTCTTCTTGTTCGTCAACCTAGGCCGAACTAGGCTCCAGTTTGTGCAGCTTCCATGCACCACAATGCTGGAGATTCTCACATTCTTCCCATCTCAAATTCAAGCAACCATTGCAAAATCATGACAGGGATCTATACCTGACAAGTGTTGGATCAGCTGGATTAATAGCAGACACACAATGTATAGTTAGTACCAGGCAATGTCTCACAAGCCGAACGAGGGTCCCTGTTAATGTCTTCTGCCATGACCTCCCATATAGCTGTCTATTTTGCACTTCTTTTGTCTGAGCAAGACTGCAAGCAGATTTGGCACCCAAAATTAGAACACCATTCTCTTTCGTTTGCTCATCTGCAAGAAACCTTTTCTCCAAAGTTTCCCCCCTCCCCCTCCTCCGTTATGTTCTCCTTTCCCATGGCCTGAGCCAAAATAATTCCACTGCATCCCAATTCTATACCTGTTATAATACTGGGCCACATTCAAATAGAAGGCTCAAGAACACTTAAATTGAGCAGCACACCCATCAGACCGCAACATGGTATTTGATGTGGCCGAAACCTTTATGGTGTTTCTTGAGTGCAGCCTGAACAAAGAAAGCATCATGCTTCATAACATCGAAAATATACAAATGAACAGTTTTTTTAAGCTCGCCATTGACTTTCATCATGGTTATGTGCACCAAAATGGTTATCTGGTCATTGTTTCAATGCTCGAACTAAACCTCCCTGAGTGGCTGCAAAGTGTAGTTCTCTGCAAAGTCCATCACTAATAAAACAGAATCATCCCTCAAATTCTGCACTGATTTCTTGAATTGTTTTCTCTGCCAACTTGCTAAAACGTTGTGAATAGTGAACTTTGTAAGGTGTTGAAATATCTTGTCAAGCATTTTTTTTTTTATTTTTTTTTTATTTTTTTTTTGAGGAAACGGCAGAAATTATATTACTCTATAAAAAAGATTGCACGGTGGTACAAAAAACCCAAAAGCAAGCAATTGAAAAATGCTTGGATGGCAGATAGCTAGCCATCACAAGTCCTACATATGTAGGACACAAAATCACACAATAAAAGGACCACTTTAGCAGAAAGGAAATTGTTTAAAGAGTTCAGTCTCTCAGGACATTTTAGATAGATCTACTTATAGATTTTTTGGCACTCCATCCAAGGTAATAATAGCAAAGGCTTCATATGTGTGGACAAACATCATGTCATCCAGCTGGTTAGGCCCAAAACCTGTAGAGTCGAGCAAATACAAAATCCAGGAGTCTCGGGCATCCTCATGAATCTTCAATTTAGCCTAGAAGTAAGGCTTGATCTCCTGATTATATCTCCAAATGTCTTCATCAGCAAGCAATCGGGTGAAGGTAATGCAATTGATCACTTCAGTCTTAAGCCAGAAAAGGGCCTCAATGGCTTCCTGATTGGAAAGACGGCCTGTAGATGGATCCACCTCATGTACATGTCCTCCCACGTGATGCCTCTTCAGCAGAAAGTCTGTCAAGCAAAGGGTCCAAATCATTAAAAAGGATGGAAAAGAATTGAAAGAAACCATCAAAGGTTCCTAAGGAATCCCATTGACAATCATAATTAGGCCCACTCCGCGCCTTGTGAGCCATAGCAGCCTCAGCAAGAAGAACCTAAAAATTTGCTTTGAGTTCATTTAAACTAAGGGCTAACCCAGCAATAGCCACCTCATTCCTGTGCTTCCAAATGGCCCAGCAACTCAGGGTTCTAATTGTCCCCTTAAAAGGAAAAATTTGATTGAGATAGAAAAGAGAGGCATCATCAGAAGGGACCTGCTGCACTAAAGGCCGGATCCACTGCCAAAAAGGGGAAAGCCAAGAGCAGGTAAAAATATGGGAGCTTATCTCTCTCTGCCCACATCCCAAAGGGCATAGAGCTGAGATTTGGTTATCAAATTGAGCTCGAAAACTGGTAGTCTTAAGACTTTGGTTCAACACAACCATCTAGAGAAAGCTATTTTGCTAGCACACAGCAACTTCCACCCCTATTTGATGATTGTTATGGCAGTATTTTGTTGGCAATTCCAAACTTTGCTGACCTTCAGTTGGGGTTTGTCTAGAAGCAGGCTATATATCTTAGATACCTTATATCCTTGCCCACCACAACTCCAGTTAGAGGAACTACAACCTTGCCCCAAAGTATTTCTGATTACTGCATGATAAATACTTCTATTTATATCTGTATCAGAAAGCTGGGAGGTGAGCTCACTCCAATTTTTCCAGCTACTATTACTTCTTAAGGAGCCAATTGTATGAAGCCTAGCTTGATGCCATTCCTTATACTTGAGTGGATGCTTCAAGGTCAAGCATCCTTCCTCTTCTGTAACAGGGTCCTGATGCCAGAAGAAACCAAAATCATCACTTACAGAGTTTAAGGGCCGGGTTTGAAAGTAGGTGGAGGCCATGTTCCAAGCAGAAAGGATTTGTCTATTTTGGAGGTGCCAAGGGCAGCTCTGGCTGGAAAAAGGCCAAATCAGGAAGTTGGTGAGGCAAAGAAGGGGCCCCTATAAGTGTTGTTGCCCTCAACCAGTATCTAACCAGTTTTAAGGCTGGAGAGAGAGTGTCAGGAAGTAGGGATCTCCAAACAATTTTGGCAGCTAATGCTTGTGCTTGGATAAAGAGGTCTTTGCAACCCAGCCCTCCCCTTCCTTGGCAAAGTCAAATTTTCCCTGATGTCAAGCAATGTACCTGGACTATTGGTAACCTTTTTATCTAGGTTGCGCAGACTTGATTGCACAGCATTGCAACCTTTTTATCTAGGTTGCTCACATATCAGTGTGAAATTGTTTGAGAAAGGTTGAGATGAAGACTGGGTTCACATTGCAAGGTGATACAGACATTATGATTATTTCAGTAAACACGGGTCACTTCGTTAACCTATTATATAGATTATTTCGAAATTGAATTGCAATGGTCTACGTGACCATTGGGATAATTATAAGGAAAGACCAGGATATTTTTAGTCAACATTTTTTCAGAATTCGAGGTCCAATAGAATGAAGACAATAATCTAGCAGATGATCGGTCCAATGCAAAAGTGGCAGGAAGGATTTGCTAATAGATCTGAAAGCTTTCGGTTAGGCTAAACAGCCGGAACTGAGAGCATAAAATAAAACAAAAAGAAATAGAACGTGCATCTTGGGTGAAGCGTTTAACCTCGAGGTTTGTCCTTGTATTAATCTGAATATTTTATGATAGTCTTAAGTTACAATAGTATGCTGAAAATACAAGGTTTAATACCATAAAACCTTGCTTGCTTGTTGAATTTGATATATGGAGATGATCAATAAGGAGTATTGTAGAGAAAGTGGTCTTGTGTAATGATCTTGTGATCATTATTATTTACTGATCTTGTCATGTGTTTCTGTCTAACTATTCTAATTGTTGCATTGACTTATTCATTTGCAAAATCCTGACTTGGTATCAAAGCAAGGATATTTCAGAAACATGGCAAGCAGATTCGGTGCAGGTCTATTGAATGCAATAGATGTTTTTAAAGGGGACTCTGGATTCCAGGTGTGGAAGGAGAAAATCAAGCATGTTTTGCAGGTTGAAAATTTATGGGAACTTAATGAACCAAGTGAAGGGGAATCCAGCTTGAGAAGTCCAGAAATAAGAAGTACAGCGGTAGGTAGAGAGGGAAGTTCATCTTCAAATGAAGAGCAGTCTGTAACAGTACAAACAAGAGAAGTTATTGATACTTCGAGAGGAGGAACAAGTGACGAAAGTGCAAAAATTAGATCAAGGCATCATTATGAGTAAAGTGAGTACAAGTATAGTTTTGAAGTTAAGAGGCATGACACCCAAGCAAATGTGGAATTATATGCTGATCACTTATGAAGAAAAAACCTCTTCCCAAATAGATGTGTTGGAGAGTGAATTAAGAAGATTGAAATTCCAAGACAAGGATAATGTGAATGATTTCTTTCCGAATTTTGACAATATTATAGCTGATTTAGAAGGTGCAGGTGTGCATTATACCCAACAACAGCAAGTATTGGCTATCTCTAGGGCAATTGTCAACTTAGGAAGTGTATCAATCTTCATTAGAACCATTGCCAAGACAAGAAAGGAAGCAGAAAGGATGCTCAAGACTGAACTTGAGCAGAATAGAGTCATGGAAGATGAGGAAACGTCTCAAATTTTGTTTACTAAGGGCAACTAGAAAGGTATAAATCGCCAAGGTAGCAAAGTTGGCCCATGTTTTAACTGCAACAAACTTGGTCATATTAAAATAGATTGTCCTGACCTAACAAGGGAAATAAACTGTTACAATTGTGGTGGGAAAGGACACTATGCTTCAAATTGTTTCACACCTAAGGCTGGATCTAGGGGAAGAGGAAGGAGCAGCAGAGGCAATTCTGTTTTTAGAGGAAGGGGAAGAGGTAGAAAGGAACAAACCCTGAGGCAAATGTTGCAGAGGAAGTCTTGCTGGAAGAAGACACTGTTGAAGAAGAGGATGAGGTAAGCAAGATATTTTCTACATGTCATGTGGAGTCAAGGAGGACACATACAAGTTGGGAATGGAGATTTACAATGAGTAGAAGACATTGGAGTTTTAGATTCAAAATGTGCTATGTGTTCCCATCTCAACTAGTTGACATGGGATTTAAAGTTGTTTTCGAACAAATGCATTGTAAGATTTTTGAAGGAAATGAATTGAGGTTTTTGGGAAGAAGAGTTGGAAATCTGTTTGGCTTAAGTTCAAAATGTATTGGAAGCATAAATTTAACTATAATTCCAAACATATCAATATGGCATCAAAGATTGGGACATGTAAATGTAAAGACCGTTGAATCCATGATCAAACATGGCTGGATCAATTCTGCAGACACCAAAACAGAAAATTATGTGTGCTGCCTTCTAGGAAAACACTCGAGACTGCCATTTGAAAAAGCAAAAAGGAAGTCAAATGAAATTCTAGAGCTAATTCACACGGATTTATGTGGTCCTCTAAATGTGACTGGTATAACAGGAAAATATTATTTCATAACTTTTGTTGATGACTTTAGCAGGAAAACCAAGGTTTACTGTTTGAGAACAAAGGATTTGATGGACAACGTGGTCACAGCTATGTTGGGGCTCAATTGGGCTAAAGATTCCAATCAGGATATCGCTCTTATCAAGCTTGATATCACCAAAGATTTCGACACGGTAAGCTGGGACTTTTTATTCAAATGTTGCAAAGCCTTGGGCTTCTCGGATGAGGTAATCCTCCTAATCAGAGCAATTCTCTCAAATTCTAGATCTTCTGTTTTAATTAATGGAGAATGTGGCCCCTTCTTTCCCTTGCAAAGAGGAGTGAAGTAGGGCTGTCCACTGGCTCCATTTCTATTTCTTATTATAATGGAGTCTCTTCATGGTAAATTGGAAGAGGCAAAAAGGACTAATATGATCCAAGGTCTCACCCTCCCAAACAATGGAGAAATGGATCAAATCTTAAATGGTCATTTTGGGGATGATACATTCCTACTAGTGTCGATGGACAACAGATCTATCACCAACACTCAAATTATTCTGGAAGAATTTGGAGAAGCGTCGGGTTGTAAAATCAACCCAATCAAATCTAAAGTGGTGGCCAGAGATCAGGTAAAAGGAGAGCAAATGGCTGCTCTCCTGGGTTGTAAATATATCCTCCCCACCGACTCTTCTAAGGTTTTAGGAATCCCCTTAGCCCTGAAAGGCAGCCCCTCTGATATCTGGTCTGATATCATTGAGAAATTCCAGAAAAAGTTGGATAGTTTAAACTCCAAGTATATTTCTAAGCAGGGGAGAGCCATTATTGCCAATTTTGTTATTTTCTCTTCCCATGTCTATCAGTCCTCTGTCATTCTTGCTCCGAAGAAAGTGACATCCAAGTTACAGAGCATCATTGTGAGATTTATATCACGTGGACAGAATAGGAGATGCTGGATTCCAGTGGCCATGGAAGAATGTTGCAAGAGTAAAAGCCTTGGGGGGCTCGGAGTTATTAACATTGAGAAGCAGGGGATAGCCCTTGCTGCTAAATATTTTTATAAGGCAGTCTATAATAAGATCAATCATCCAGTCTCCATTATTATTAGGCATTATCTGAGCAAATGTCTCTCCTATGGTTGGAGGAAATTAAATTTGGTTCTCCCCCACTCAATTTATTTTCCTTTCACGGTTCCTAATTCTATCCCTGGTCTTATTAAAAAATAGATTAAAGCTTGGAATTCAGTTAAGGGGATATTTACTTGGAAAGAGGGGCTTTCCATGGATCAGTCTATCTTCTGGAACCCGGGACTCCTAACCAATGATTCGTCCTTATGTTTAGCATGTCACTTCCCGGAGTAGGCCAGGTTATGGGGAAGCAAAGATATCCTCTTCATCAGAGACATGTTGATGACCATGGGATCATCCCTTTTCAATACTCAGCTTTGGCAGGAGAAGGGATCAATACCGAGGTCCTCTACAACAATATTTGTCTGATGCTCTCTCAAGGAAGGTGGATAGATGATGACGACCATAACTGGACTCACAATGGAATTGCTGGCTTCAAAGTTAAAACTGCATACAAGTACCTGATCAGAAGCCAAAGGCTCTCCTTACACAGCAAATGGCAAACTGAGGAGGAGAGATGCATAAAGAATTTAAAGTTCATGTGGTCAAGCCCCACCCCCCCTAAAGTGAAGTCTTTCATGTGGCAGCTTTGGCATAGGGCTCTGGCTACTAACCATAAGAGGCACATAATCCATATGACAGATTCGGATGCCTGTCCTAGATGTGTCAGCTTCAGGGAAGATGAGGAGCACTTATTCAAATCGTGCATCTGGTCGGAATGGGTCCTTGAGCTCGCTTCCACTATTTTTGGCTTTGATCTTAACTCGCTTGACCCGCTGGAGTTTTTTCTGCCAAATAACCCCAATGATTGGAGAGTTTATATTCTTCTGTGGCGAATCTGGAAGGGAAGGAATAACTTCATTTTTAATTGTGATATAACTCATCCGGAGGCTGCTGCATAGGTTTAAACATGAGTCTTACTTCTTTCTTTCTGATATTACAGGAATCATTTTTGTACTGGTGCGCAAGCTTAAGTGGAAGAGGATCGATCCAGTGGCTAATCAACAATGGATCAAAGTGTTCGGTCCCCACAATCTCTATGGTCATGACGAACCTTGCCTTTGCAATTGTTGCTGTGACCAGAATCCTGATGCAAGAAGAGGAATGCTTTGTGAAGCAAAAGATAGCAAAGGCTGACTTAATATGGCTAAAGCAGAATTATGCATGTGCGCCTTCTGTGTCCTCTCAGTTATGGTCAGGGACAGGGGCAGGAAATCCAGCAATCTTAACCTCAGATCATATTTCTAGATCACAACAGGTATCATATATGATACAGGGTTTCGTATCTAGTTCAAAACTTCGCTACAACTTTTTATTATTATCCATCTCTATTTTCATATTTACCACTAGGGTTATACTTCCCTTCAAAAAGTACTTTTTGTTAACTTATACTTTATAATTAATATATAAATACGCCTTCAATTAAAAAAAACAAGAGAACAAAGGATTTGGCTTTTGAAGCTTTCAAGGCATTTGCAGCTGAAGTAGAATGTGAAACAGGGAAGAAAATCAAGTGCGTAAGATCTGACCGTGGAGGTGAGTACATGTCCTCAAAATTTAAGAGTTATTGCATTAAAAAGGGGATTAGAAGACAATATACTTGTAGTTATACACCACAACAAAACGGAGTTGCAGAGAGGAAAAACAAAACTATCTTAAATGCTGTCAGGTCAATGCTTAAACATGCAGGCCTTCCAAATTTTCTCTGGGAAGAAGTAGTGAAAACAGCAGTATCAATACAAAATGTTATGCCAACAAATACTTTAAAAAAAGACTCCAGAAATGCTATGGTCAGGAAAAATCCCAAGCTATGAAAAATACAGAGTCTTTGGATGCTTCGGATATACACATATTCCTCAAGAAATGAGACAAAGATTAGATGACAAATCCGTCATAACTTATCTGGTTGGTTATGATGAACAATCGAAGGCATACAGAATGTATAATCCCACGCAGAAGAAAGTTGTGGTGAGCAGAGATGTTACATTTGCAGAACATGAATTATATAGGCCCAACATGAATCAGATTACTCCAATTAAAGGAAATGTGACTGAAGAAAGAAAAAGGGAAGTGAGCTTTGATCAGGGTGATGAAGAAAAGGAGAAATACACAGCTGGAGAAGTTTTAGAAAATCAGATCATAGAAGGACATGACAATGATCATATATCTGAAGCAAATGAAGAAAGTAATGGTGCAGGGTTGGAAAATCAGATTATAGAAGGACAAGACAATGATCATATGTCTGAAGCAAATCAGGAAAGAACTAGTAATGTTACAGGAAATGACTTAAAGAGGACACTAACATAGACACGACTGTCTATGGCAGAAAAGAAAATGGCAAGAGTAGCAGGCTAGATTTGAATAAGGAAGGAAGGAAGGAAGGAAGGAAGGTATTTTTATCGTCCACGGAGACCAATCGGTCTATGGGACCCAATATAAAAGCGCAGCAAGCGGATTACTACCCGGATTAAAAAACCCCCTCCCCGAAGGATTTTCGAGGGAAAAACCGTGGCAGCAATCAACCTGCTGACAAACTATTCCAATATACAAAATGCAAAAACACACAAATATATACACTCATGCACCGCACCCGTAGTGCCTGATCAGCGGGTAGCCAGGCGGGGGCAAAGGTGAGCTCGCAGATTCAGTACCTCCTGAATGTATGACCCCAGAGCGCGTACTGACGGCATGTTCATCAGCAAATGTAGGGGTAAGTCCGGCCGTACTAAGGGAGTGTATCTGGCCCGGATGTGACTGAATGCTGGGCAACTCTGGAAAGTGTGAGACTCATCCTCAATGGCACCCGTTTGACAGCACTGACAGAGCCTGTCCTGGCGGGGCTCCCCAATCCACCTGCCCGTCTCGATGCGAAGATGGTGTGCACCTGTGCGAATGGAGGCAATGAGTCTGCGCCTTTTCAGGGGCAGCTGGGAACGCAGGTAGAGCTGCGGGCCCCGGACTAGCACAGGGTTGATGTGCTCCTTGTAATGGGCCGTTTTGACCTACTCTAGAGCGCTGGGGTCCCAGAGCTTGCCAAGGAAGCAAGCGTCCAGGTACTCCCGCAGGCTGTCACGATCGGCCTCTGTGTCCACCTGCACGCACCTGTGCTCTTGCACGTTCCATCTGGCGAACCACTGATCTCTCTTACCCCTCCAACAGGCCATGAGGCACTGCGGGCCCATTGCCACAGCGTAAACCAGGTGCGGGAGCCGAGCATCACCCATATTAACCACTTTCTGAAAATAGACGATGTGTCTATCAAGAGCTGCCCGCTGAAGCGACATGAATCCAGTTTCCTGCAGCAGAATCTGATAGGGGACTGAAGGTTTCACCCCAAGTGCCCATGCCAAAAATGCCTTCTGCATCTGCTCCAAGTCATTCCAGGTCGCCAAAGAGACGACCGGGCCCCAAACCTCGACCCCGTATGGAAGGACAAGCTCGACCAGTGCCCGAAACAGATGTGACTGATGGCCCCAATCATAGAGCTCTGCCTGGTGACTGTTGTTCTGCATGGCATAAAGTGCTTTCGGCAAATACAGAGGAAACTTTGATGGTACTGGAGGCTGGAATACCAGAAACATATGAAAAAGCAATTAGCAGTTTGGAAGCACAAAATTGGAAAGAAGCAATGTGGGAAGAAATGAAATCTTTTCAGAGACATAGTTAATTTGCCGAAAGGGAAAACTGCAATAGGAAGTAAATGGATATTTAAGTTAAAAAGGAATGCAGATGGATCTACAAAGTACAAAACAAGACTAGTGGCTCAGGGATATTCACAGAAAAGAGGCATTGATTTTGATGAAACATATTCCCCCATGGTTAAACTGGAAAGCATCAGAATAATTATCTCAATAGCAAATGCATTAAGCTTAGAACTGCATCATATGGATGTGTGCACAGCATTTCTTAATGCAGACTTAGATGAAGAAGTTTTTATGAGACAAGCACAAGGTTTTGAGCAAGGTAACAAGGTTTGGAAACTGAAAAAGGCAGTCTATGGACTAAAGCAGTCACCAAGATAGTGGTACATGTGCATCGATCAGTATATAATAGAACAAGGCTTTGTAAAGCTTGCTAATGATGGAAATGTATATATTTTAAGAAAGGGAGACAATTTCTGCATAATGGCAATTTATGTGGATGACTGCGTGCTGGCAGCAAACAATGCAAGCATGTTAGTGGAATGCAAAGAAATGTTAAAGGCCAGATATAAAATATCTGACCTAGGAGAGTTAACTCAGTTCTTGGGCATTGAGGTAAAGAGAGATAAGATAAACAAAAGGATATTCTTATGTCAAAGCAAATATCTTGACTCTGTTCTAGAAAGATTTAACATGCAGCATTGTGATTCCGTAAAAGCTCCAACTGTCCCAGGAATAAAGTTGTCTAAACAGATGTGTCCAAAGACTGAGCAAGAAAAGGAAGAAATGGCGAAAATTCTATACATGCAACTAATAGGCAGTTTATTGCATATTGCAAACGATACCAGGCCAGATATAACATTCATTGTAAATGTTCTGAGTAGATACAATAATAACCCAATTTATGCTCATTGGCAGATAGCAAAAAGGGTATTGAGATTTTTAAAGGGCACCAAAAATACAGGGATAGTGTATGACTCAAAAGATTTGCAACTCAAAGGATACTCTGATGCAGATTGGTGTGGGGAACAGGATGAATGAAAATCCACTTCAGGCTATATAATGATGCTAGGAGGTGGTCCTATATGCTGGAGAAGCAAGAAGCAATCATCCATAGCACTATCAACTGCAGAGTCAGAATACGCAGCCACTACTCTAGCAGCAAAGGAAATAATATGGACAAGAAGACTGTTAGTAAAGCAAAAAAATAGTACAGAACTGTTTTGTGACAATCAAAGTTGTATTGCCATGACCAAGAATCCAATTTTACATGAGAGAACCAAGCACATTGAGATGGAAATGCATTACATTAGAGATATGGTGAGTAAAGGTCAAATTCAGCTCAAATTTATATGTTCAGAAAAACAGTTAGCTGATATATGCACAAAAGCTTTAGGAAGTAAAAGATTCTCAAATCTATTAGAGATGTTAAACTGTAAAGCCATAGGAAGACTGTAAGTTCAAAGGGGAATAGTAACACTCTATACATAATCAGGAGAATAAGCTCAGGACAAAAAGCAGTGAAAGTTTGAAAGCTGACATGCAATATCACATACACAGAGTACTCAAGGGAACAAGCAGGAAAATTATGAATGCTGAAATGCAAAACTTTTAACAGATTATAAGCTGAAAGGGGAATGTTAGAATATTCATCTTATAATCATTGTTGAATGAATAATGCAGAGATAGTTTGGTAACCTTTTTATCTAGGTTGCGCAGACTTGATTGCACAGCATTGCAACCCTTTTATCTAGGTTGCTCACATATCAGTGTGAAATTGTTTGAGAAAGATTGAGATGAAGACTGTGTTCACTTTGCAAGGTGATACAGACATTATGATTATTTCAGTAAACATGGGTCACTACCTATTATATAGATTATTTCGAAATTGAATTGCAATGGTCTATATGGCCATTGGGATAATTATAGGGAAAGACCAGGATATTTTTAGTCAACATTTTTTCAGGATTCGAGGTCCAATAGAATGAAGACAGTAATCTAGTAGATGATCGGTCCAATGCAAAAGTGGCAGGAGTATTGTGGAGAAAGTGGTCTTGTGTAATGATCTTGTGATCATTATTATTTACTGATCTTGTCATGTATTTCTGTCTAGCTATTCTAATTGTTACATTGACTTATTCATTTGCAAAATCCTGACAAAATGTAAAGTAGAGATACTAATGCTAAAATTCCAAATGCATTTAGAAAGGGAATTTTTAAAGATGACAAAGAAACATTCAGAATGGAGCTAAAGACTACCTCAAGATTAGTAACTTACCAGTATGCCTAACATAGAAAGGTAGCCAGAAAAATGTGTATGCTACCAACTTGGAGAAAAAAATGCAAAAGGCAAAGGGAGCAACCCCTAGGATCAGCCAGGCCTCTAGAAAGCCAACATCATGGCTCCTCCGTGGAGTAGCACATAACTGCTCACTTGACTGACCAGATTCTCCATCCAAAACCCTCTTCCCAAGATTAATTATAACCTTCCCACTCTGTGAGCACTCTTCATCTCTTGAACTTGCTTCTGATGAAGACTCTGTTTTAGGACTCCTCCAGGCTTTATAACTCCAGTGGCACCGAAAAAGCAGATCTGAGCATTCGACCTAGTTTCTTAAAATCACTGAAAAAGCTTTGCCCTCAAGGCGGAATTGACAACAACCAGGCATTTGGGGCAAGGATTGAAGGGGGCACTAAAACACCGGAGTACTCACCAGAACCGGATTGAAGGTGGTATTTCCATAGCCGAAAACATGAAGGGGCCGCATCGCCAAAGCGAAGAATAACCGTTTTGAATTTGCATCTCCGTCGATGAAATCAAATGATCAAAATGGCATCCACCTGCACAAAAATCCCACTTGGCTGCAATGTGGATAGCTTCAAATTGCTTAAAGGGAAAAACTACAAAATACCCTTATGTTTTGACAAGTTTTACTACATATCCCTAAGTTTTGATAATTTTCTAAGATGCCGTTAATCAAAATACAAAGTATTGTGTATCTTTTAAAATTATTCAAATGCCCTTAAGATTTACATTAATTTCCCAAATGCCCTTAAGTTTTCTTTGAATTTCCCAAATGCCCTTGAGCACTAGAACATGAGTTTCCTTGCATGTGAATGAACTATGATCTCTGCCTTTGCGTCCTTCACTACTTCTTAACTCCTACAAATCCTTTTTCTTGATTTTTTTTTGCTACAATAAGTTGTTATAGTAAATTAGATCGAGCTTTCGACAAGAGGATCATTGCAAATCGCTAGAGGAAATCGATGGCTGAGAGCAAATCAATGGAGCAGAAATTAATTTGATATCTTGCCTTCCTTTAAGGTACTGAGAACTGAAATAGGCGTCTTTGCTAAAAAGGCACCATGAATATCTGTTACAAAGGGTAATCTATGAAATACGAAAAACTAGGAGGCATTAGGTGAAACTTAAAATTGTACAGAGGGATATAAATTGACTAAGGGCATCTCAGTAATTTATTTAAATTCGGGGGAATGTCGTGAAATTCGTCAAAACATAAGGGTATTTTGTAGTTTTTTCTTGCTTAAAATTGCTTCAATCCCAAACTCGGCTAGTTTAGCCTCCCCCCAGTTTAGCCTCCCCCCCCCCTCCCCCCTCCAAACTGAATTATCTGCCCAGGCCCGACTGAAGCAAACGGCATCCCCTTTTGATGAAGGGGATAAACACCCCTGCTCGCCCATTACCTCAGATAAATGGGCGAGCCCGGACCCTTTAACCGGGAGGTCCGAGGCAATTTTCCCCCTGGTTCATGTCATTAGGAGAACAGTCGAAAATCCAAGAGGCCCTTGTTGGACTGATTCGGAGATCAGAAATCCAAGAGGCAAAGCAGAAAGCCCATCACAAATCCAGCCCATTAGCGCATCATCTGGATGATCAATAGAGCAGCCTGTTTACCAGCACCCTGTTCTTGAATAAGCAGCATGTTTATCATGATAAACGGGCAGCAAGCAGCCTGTTTATCATGATAAACAGGCAGCTTGTTTATCAAAACCGTGATCAGCACATTATGGCTAATAATCGTTCTACATCTAACGGCTGGGATCTAAAATTGTCGAGGACCTGCCGGTTAAGAATCCCCTCCAGCTTAACTAAAGATCACGAATTTGTGGCAAAGCCGCATATAATAATAGAAGGTAAAGACTTTTAACTTGTCATGTAAACTCTTCCGGCTATTTTCCTATAGTGAATTAATTTAATTTCGTAGCATTCACAGAACTTCTTCTAGGCCATATATATTCTTCAAGATAGCTATTATAATGGGGCCGAATTCGTCAAACGGAGAGGGTCGGATTCTTCAGTTGGGCCGGATAATTCAGTTGGGGGGACGTGGTGTGAAACTAACTGCGGAAGAAAACGCTTCTTAAATACACACACGACATTGACTGAAGTTCATGGATATGGCGGACGCCGGAGCTCCTCCACCTCCGGCTGCTCCTTTTTCCAACGCCGGTGCTCATTTTGTAAAGAATCCTTGGCTCAAACTCGTCATATTGGGAGCTTTCATCGCGGCAATTGTTTTTTCTCTCAGACAATCCTTTCCGGAAAATTACAAAGTGATCCTCTTTTATTTTCGTTTATGCTCTGTTTCAGGCTCACAAATTATGCTTCATATCTCGTTTGGTGGGATTAAGCAATCCATTTTCATCCGGATTCAATTTCTTTTGTCTAGTTCCTTCAATTTTTAGCATTTTGTCAGGAAATTTCTTCGCATATTGACCAAATTCTCGCTTTACAGGATTGGATCAACTTGAAGAAGGTAAAAATTGAATCCAATTCTCCTCCATCGCCGGAATCTGCGTGCTCCTTTGAGTCAATTTTTGAAGCCAGAAATCACCCAATAACTCCAAAAAATCTATCAGACACAAGGAAAGCTCCAATATGCCCAGATTATTTCAAATGGATCTACCACGATCTAGATCCATGGAAAAAATCAGGAATCACAGAGCAGGATCTAAGCGCGGCAGCCCAAAATGGGTTTTTTAGAATGACGATTGTGCAAGGAAATCTCTACTCTGTCATGAATTTAGGCTGTTTCCAAACCAGATTTATGTTCACGCTGTGGAGCGTGTCACGATTAATTGAAAGATTTCCAGGATTGATACCGGATCTAGACATGATTTTTAGCTGCTCGGATCGGCCCCGAATCAGCCGTGCAGCCCATATGGGTTCTAATTTGCCAAAACCACCTCTGTTCAGCTACTGCACAAAAAGGGACACAATTGACATTCCGTTTCCAGATTGGAGCTTCTGGGGCTGGTAATCTATCAAATTCTTAACCCCGGCTGTATGTTCTCGCTCGATGTGTCCAATCAAAGGCCGAAATTGCGCTAGATCATTCAAATTCTCACCGGATCTTTTCATGAATTCAAAACCAATACGGCTGAATTCATCAAAATATCACTAATATAGCAGCATATTCTAGCTTCCTAGATTCCTCGAAACTTTTCCGTAGCTAGATTCTTCAGATTTCTTAATTTGGACCTGCGTTTCGATCCGATTTCTCAATAATAGGCTAAATTGGTGTAGATTTTGCAATGGCTCAATTGGGTTCCTGAGATTCTGAGACAATTTGTTATTTACAGGCCCGAGGTGAATATTGATTCATGGGATAGAGAAGGCAATGAAATTTACAAGAAATCAGGTGAATTAAAGTGGAAAAACAGGGATCCTGTTGCACATTACAAAGGCAATCTTGATGTGGGATCTCGGGCGAGAGAGCAGCTCAATCAAAACTTGCAGATTTCAAAAATATGCAAAAATCTATGGACAAGTAATCTATCTTTCCTTAAACCATTAAATATTTATCTCTTTTCTATTTATTTACTTCCCACTATTTATTAGCTATTTATAGTATGCAATCTTCTCTTCTCAGCATATTTGGCATGCCCCTTAATAGACTGCCTCTTCTTTGTTGTTTGGTCCCCTAGACCATCTAGACCATCTGGTCCTCCTGGAACGATGAAAATCAATTCAATTCAATTTAATTCCATTCTTAAAACTTTAACATTTGTGCTATGAAGGACTGGGGTTTTGCTAGAGCTAACAATTTTCAAGGTTCCAGCCTCTCTGATCAATGTGATTACAGGTGATCACCTATAATAGATAAAAACCATATATCGTCATTTATTGTAATACTCAACTCTTTGCATGGTCTCAGATACAAGATTTATGCAGAGGGAAGAGGATGGTCAGTAAGTCTCAAATACATTATGGCATGTGGATCACCTGTTTTACTCATTGATTCCGATTACTATGCTTTCTTTCGGCGCGGCTTGCTTCCTTTTGTTCATTATTTACCTATTGATTCACGAAGTATCTGCAAATCTATTGAAGGGGCTGTAAAGTGGGGCAATGCTCATCCAACTGAAGTAAGCAGTGATAACTTTTTGCCAAATTTCTTTTGTTTAGCACTTTGTTTTTTTGGAGAGCCATTCATGCCACTTAGAATATCTATACAAATACCTAGAACATATTTTCACCCATGATACAATGACACTACCCAAAGAGTTTTTTAGTGTAGCTTATAGACCCATGCATAAGGATCGGCATGGAAGTGACTACTCATTGTTTTAAGCATATAAGTCTGTTTTTTTGATGAATGTGCGTGGAACTTGAGGAGGTCTAATTCAGTGATATTTTCTCATCCTACTTGATGCAGGTGGGGACTATAATTGAACATGGACTAAACTTCCTCAAGAATGACCTTAGCTTTGAAAATATATATGTCTATATGTTTCATCTATTGAGAGAATATGCAAGCTTGCTGAGATTTAAGCCACAAGTGCCTCCAGGGGCTCTACTTGTGAAACCGCATACAATATTGTGTATGGTGGATCCTATTCAAAGAGAACTATTGTCGCATACTTTAAAAGACAATATGCATGTTCCCGAACCTTGCTTCATGCCCCTTCCTGACCCGCAACTCTTAAACAAGACAATTGCTAGTGAAGAAAAGGCCAAGTCTAATGCAATGAGGTTATTTCTTCGCTAGCTTAACTCTGACCCTAAGCCTAATGCCATGAGGTTATTTCTTCACTAGTTTAACCATGATCCCAAGCCTAATGCCATGAGGTTATTTATTCACTAGCTTAATTGTGATATGCCACAAGTCAAGAGATATAGAATGCGTCACCCATCCTTGGTCGGGCCCAACACGAGAGCCCAATAGAGTCACGGCATTTTGTAGATATTTTAAATGTACGTGAGAGGACCACAGAGTCACTGCATTTTGTAGATATTTTAAATGTACGTGAGAGGACCACACATTACTTTGTATTTTTTATTTGTCAAAGCAAGACTTCTTTTGCTATACCTAAAGCATTTCATGCATTCAAATGTTGATATCTATCCTGGTTTCTCCATTATGGTCACAAAACATTTTTTATTTTATTTTAAGATTGATTTCTTAAAGTCTTCTTTTAAGGTTGATTTCTTAAGGTTTTAAGGGTTTTGAATGTCAGATTCTCAAAACCGTGAAGCCCTTTTTGTTTTCATATTTTATTCGTTTGGGAAAGGTTACTATTTATGACATGAATGCCACTCTTTGATATCCTAGTGATATGAATGCGTCCAAAAAGAACAAATGGTTTCTCCAAATGCTCTGGATAGAAGCATATCGCACAAAAATGACTCGGCAGAATATCCAGTGTAGGACAATTCAATCTGCAAACATACGACTTCTCCACATAATCGATTTGTAAAACAAAGCAAGATAATTACTTCTACTAACTTCAGCCACTTTAAAAACTTATGGGAGACCAACAAATAGGCAATCATAAGGTTTCAACCTCAAACCCTGTTTGCTTTTCTTATTATGTTGATATTTCATGGACCTTAAGGCAAGCAATGAACAAGCATCCGACGTAAATCTTTTTCCATTTGTCAGCCAAGGTACGCAGGTTGAAGCCTTTGTCTCAAATCATCTAGAGGGTTCTTTCTAATTTAGAGCTTAAAATATGAGTTAAGTTAGCTCGTGCTTTGAAATGTCTAATGATGTGCTCACTTTTTGCAAAATTGGATTGCATATATATGAACCTTGATAATAGCGAAATAGAATCATATGGTGATCTTTTACCTTTGTTTCAGAGCTTGCAGATTGTCTAGGCTAGTTGTGAGCATTTATCCTTCCTTTATAACAACTAGTTATGGTGCCCGACGTTGTCGGGCTTTATTAAGAACCTTAAGAGCCTATTATTAATCAGCTGGAGTTTTGGGTGTTGAGTCTAATCTGTGTTGAAATTTATGGTGGCACAACGATCAACAGTTTGAATGTTTGATGTGGATTGATATTCAAATGGAGCTTTGGGGGGTGACTGAGAGCTTGGGGTAGGGACTTTATAAGTATATTGTGGAGACTATGATAAACATGAACGCCCATATTGTAAGTCAATGTATTTAGCCTAGAAAATGGTTGTCGAAGATAGCATTAGTCCATCGCAAATTTCCTAACGATATCTTGAATAAATACCACTTATTTCATGAATCATTTGAGAATAGAAGGGGTTCTAATCACATTGTCAAATAAATGTGTCATTCCTGGGCTTTATCAAAAGTACTTTCTATTGGGTAGGCTTTAGACACGATGCCGTGATTGTTTGACTTGTTATACTGATGGTGCCTGCTATTTATTTATTTATTTATTTATTTTTTTACTTTTTTTTTGGGGGGGGAGGGGGGTGTGGAGTTGATGACTTCTTGGATCAATTTAGTTTTCTTGAATCAATGGCAAAGTGAAGATTAGAATGCATAGTCATTATTCTATTCTATCCGCTTTTGAATAATGTTAAAGCTTCGGTTTTTGTCAAACAAAATGATAACGTTATCTAGCTATTGAGAAGGCGAAATTGAGTTGTAGCTTTGGCAACAATGTTTTGCATTAGGGTTAGTAGAGGCTTTTGAAATTTAGATGTGCAACAAATATAGGATATTGAGTAAACAATTATATATGTGTAATGGTGATGTTGCACAAAGGGAAGAACCTTATTACCAATATGTTTATTGATGAAAATTATCCATATCAAAAAATGTTCCATATAGTGTTTAGTCTAGTGGTACTTTTTGCAAGATGGGAATTGTGTAGGTCAGCTTTATATTATTGTGTTGCTCAAATCTACTATAAACGAAGCCTATAGAGGTGAATCCCAGCATTTAAATTCCATAATCTGTGCCTTTACTAAGGTAAATGCTCTATTTATGTATGATCCAAGTACAGAAGAATTGCCTCAAGAAGAAAATAATGTCAATATCTTGTTTCTGAACTCGTCATCACACAAATCCCAACGGCTCCAATGTCTAAGTAGCCATGTCATGGTGAAAATAACCCTGAATGCCTCGAGCATGAGCTACTCATTGCGGCACTTAGATATCATTTTGAAGGGATCTTCAATATCACTTAGAGAAGAATAAACATCGTTAACAAATTTGACAGAGTACAGCATGAGAATGAGAACAGTCTGCTTAGGAAGGTGCCCTTTCTGTTCATCATGTTGTGCAATCTGTATTCATGAATTTCAAATGGTAGACATCAAAGCAGTATAATGTGCAAGACAGTACACATCTAGTCTCTTGAAGATGCTCTTGCTATTGAGAAAACAATGAGCAATAGGAATGAAAAAAGTTTCTAGTGAACGCCCTATAAATACTGTGGTTGCACAGTGCAATACAATTGGCCTGTGGTATTCTCTAAAATAAAGTACCTGTCTTTGCATGATATTTCCAACTATTTCCAAC
Source organism: Isoetes taiwanensis (assembly GCA_021234155.1). Taxonomy (NCBI): domain Eukaryota; kingdom Viridiplantae; phylum Streptophyta; class Lycopodiopsida; order Isoetales; family Isoetaceae; genus Isoetes; species Isoetes taiwanensis. The sequence goes on along the minus strand of JAJEKV010000020.1, from coordinate 6,710,398 downwards.
GGAAACTACATGCAATATAATATTACCTGTGCAAAAGCTACTACAGAATAGCAGGTGTTTTGCTAGGGCCAGCTAGGGCCAGCTGAATGTTGCTGCAAGAAAAGAACAAATTTATCAGACTTGACATCCAGATTTTTCACTTTTTAAGGAATAATTCAACAAATGCCAGTCAAACCGTAGAACTTTTAACTTGCTAATGTGGGGCAAACCATGACGTGAATAATATTTTAGTGCAATGTTTTACGGAATAAGCTAATGAAATTCGTAAAATTTTGGGTATAACAACCAAATATGAGTATCTATTATAGCTCTCCATCAATAACATTCCATACCAAAAGTAACAGGCCTGATGATAAATGTTTTCAACAAAGCCACCTCTATGAGAAAAACCTTCTTCAAATATGTTCCTTGAAGTAGGCAAGTACAATTTTAAACTCAGCGTTCTGCTATTGACAATGATAATTACAACAATGCAGGAAAGAGCAATTATGTTGCGCATTGTATCTGTCAGCAGAAAAATGGGAAAAACTACTCCTATGAAAATGTATGATCAAAGGAGGTTTAATGGGGCTTATTATGTTGCAGACTGCTTAGGTCTATGGGTGCCACTCCTTCGAAATGCCTGTAATAAGCTCCTTGCATTTGGATAAACCCTACTTGCAGCAAACCGATATGAAATGGGAGCCTACGATTTGGATAGAACCTTCCTCAACTCTACAGACTGATCATATATGTCCCATACAAATAAAGCTGAGATTTTACTTTTTAAAAAGGGGTATGCCACATAAACTTGTCCAATAAATGTGCCTCAAAAATAAACCATGTATCCCTGCAATATTTAGCATCAATTGCAATTATGATAAGATAGAAGCATAAAAATAAGAAATTAGAAGACAGATGCCATTTGTATACCTCCTTGCCACTGCTTGCTTGCAAGTTAAAGAAAATGCAGAAAACCATGTGACAGATGAGAGTGATAAAATCATTGGCAAAGAGCTTGAGAAAACATGCAGAAAAAGTATGCAATTATGTTCTTGCACGTACCAGGTTGTGGATATCTATTAGGGGCAAATTATAGCAAATACGAAGTTAAAATTCGTCCTCAACCAATGTCAAACAAAGAGGCTATTGCAACCAGAAGAACACTGAATGTTAAAGAGACACGCATGCAACGAATCCAACTACTTCAAAAATGATTTTCACCTTTTCTATGGAAGCAGAATATTTAGGATCTAACTATATAAGCTCCTGCATTGGGCCTTACAGAGCTAGAGGTTCCTTCAAGATAAAAATAATAGATCTATAAAACACAACTTGGCTTTCTTTAGAGAACGTTTAGCGAAAGATGATTCCAATAAGAAATAAAATGCAAGACTCGTACCATTGCCACAGGGTCCTATCTCATGCATCCTCCAAAGCCACAATGCCCCATCAGTGTTGTAGATCCATGGAAGAATCCATGGAGCCTGAGGCGATGAAGGTGATCTTTGGATATAGCTTCTGAATGGTAGAATAAAAAACCCCTATTGCAGAATTACATGTGGTAATGATAGACACCTTAGAACCTGAGGTTAATCTGCATAAAGCAAAGGATTTACAAAATGAAAATCACTTACATAGATGTGCATGTGGCCGCACTATCCAAAACCGTCTGCATAAAACAAAGGATTCAGAAAACACAACAGAATTAGATCATCTGATATGCTTCCAGTGCAGAATTAACTTACCACATTAACTTCCTCTAGAAATGCCATCAAGTAGCAGCAGTATATCCACATATAACCAACTCTCTAACAGCCATGAAGAAAGAGTCATCATATCATTTACAACAGGGTAAATTAAATACTATAGAGTCCCAAATTTGGAGCGGCTTGTCCCGAAAACTACAATATTTTAAATCATGAGTCTTGACCTAGTGCACCTTTGAGATCTTTTGTCCTGGCAACAATAATCTTATACCTTCAATATCTTCAAGACCTGTGGGAGTAGCAGTCTATTCTACCTTTGGGCACATATTACATTCATGTCGTATTGATAGCAGGAAATATTAAAGAATAAACACTTCCCTTGGGCACATATTACATTCATGTCGTATTGATAGCAGCAAAGATACTTATGGCCATGTTTTACTTTGTAAGTGTTTGCTTTAACTTGCATAGAAGTTTAACATCTGCACAGAACTTATGTGGAATGCCTCATCACATAAATCAAAATAGTTATGGAAAAGCTCATGTTGTCATTCCAAATGTCAGCATCATCTATACGCATGCCAAAATAACCCCATACATTATGATCCTTAAAGCTATAAACCAGTTTTACTTTCATTGCCCTTGTAATCACAAAAGACCCAAGGACTGTACAACCTCTCCATGAATTAGAAACTTTTCAAACTCCATTTAGAATTCATTTCACTACCTACCTTTTATGAGCATTCTGAATGCAATATACTTTATACCTTCCAGACAATTTGGATTGGCAATTCAATGTCCTTACATCAGGTAAGAATCAAGCATGCCACAGAAAACATATTTTTCGGGAGTAATGGAGATCTTTATTTTGTAATTACATACTTTTATCATAAGGGAAAGGGGAAAGGTTTCACTGTATCTTTTGATTAGCCTCAGTAGCTAAAATCCAGACCAGAGAACTTAAATCGCAACATCTGAATTCGCAATCATGGAGCAAGACTGTCGAAAAGAAAAAAAAACGGCACATCTCAAAACTCCAAAACCCCTTTCTCAAAATTTTGCAATCATTTCTTTTAATATATTGCTGACACAGTTCTTCAAAAAAAAATTTTGCAATCATCGAGCAGGCTGGATAGGGAGATGCCGAAACCCCCAAACCTTTTTCTCAAAATCAAATTTACAACCATGCAGCAAGGTCGGATAAGGATGCCCAAGAAAAAGGACACCAGCTGAATACAAAGCAAATCATAAAAACTATAGAGCACAAAATAGTTTTCCTTACCTGGTTGATGAATGCCGGAAGTAATCAGATGCTCCAAGAGGATTTTGATCTGGCCATGGCAGGTGACGGTGCTGCTGCAAGAAAAGGAGGTGCTGCGGCTATGGCCGAGCTCTGTGTCCTGGAGCTCTACGGTAAAAGTCAGAGGTCCAAGTAAAATTATTTCCATGGATGAACCCTAAGGTAGAGCCAAAGCCACGAAATCTCACAAACCCCAATTCGTGCCAAATTAATTTCTGCAATTTTTGGGCAATCGGAGTTTTTTCTCGGCGTCCAAACTTCCAAAAATCATAGGAAATTGAGTTAAAAAAAATCCAAAAACATTTTTGAACAAACCAGAAAATCCCAAATTAACAAGGTAGATATATCTGAAACCCTGCAAAGGTCATATTTGTTGCCGAATCAAAAGGGACAGTTGGGGCTTTGTGTAAGGTTATGTTCATGATTTATTCAAAGTATAATACTCAATTAATTTTCTCGTTTTTTGTATTTTCAACATTTGCTGGCATGACGTAAAGATACTATCTATCTATCTATCCATCCATCCATCCATCCATCCATCCATCCATCTATTGTTATACGGCAAAATTTTTTCCTTAGAAAGAATCTCTGCCCGCGTGTTAACGCCGACTAGCTTCCACCCGCACCTTGGATCCCGGATCCCCCTTGCTAGTCTTTTCGGCTTACTGCTATGTGAACTTGCACACAGGAGCCCGGATTCTTGTAGAGAATCCCCCAGAGGTCAGCATCTATTGGATGCTTCACCCTGACCGATCTTTGACAGTAGCAAACTGCTCTGTGATCTTCTTCACAGCCCTTGGCTGCCAACCGTCCCTATGGGTCTAGTGCTGGTCCGACTCCTGGCAGAATAAGACTGCCCTCAAGCCACACTATCCACTTCGAATTCCAAATCCGAACCCAAAGCCTGCTAGGGAAGGACTTATGTTCCTTCAAGTGGGGACCTTAGGGAGTCAATTCTACGTGAGCACCATGACACTCCACAAGCCGGGCATGGAGGTGAATGGAAGACGTATGCGTTGATTAAGAGGTTCTACTACTGGCCAGAGTTGCAAGATCAAGTCAAGGACTTGGTAAGTCACTGCTTGGTGTGTCAAGCGGTGAAGGCGGATCATGGGAAGACTCCGGGATTTTTACAACCTCTCCCTATACCAAATGAACGCTGGGAAAGCGTGAGTATGGACTTTATAGTCGTATTTACTAGAACTGCTAGGTAACATACTCAGATTTTGGTAATAGTGGATCGGTTAACCAAGTATGCTAAGTTTATAGCATTGAAAGGGAGGCTAAGGGGCATGACGTAGCAGTGCATATTCCCTTGTCCATTGTGAGTGATCGGGACACGAAGTTCACGGGTCACTTCTGGAGAGATCTCATGAAAGGATTGAGGATTCGATTATACATGAGTAGTGGAAATCATCCACGAACGGGTGGGCAAACTGAGCGTATAAACATGATCTTAGAGGACATGTTGTGAAGTTTTGTCCACGAGAAGTAGTTTAGATGGGAGGATTAATTACCTTATCTAGAGTTCGCTTATAATAATAATAGCCATCGTACAGGGATTCAGAGGACTCTCTTTGTGGATATGATGGGCCAAAACCCAAGGGCTTATTCTGGAATGCATAAGTACCTTAGAACCGAAGTTGCAGTACGCATGCTGCATGATATGGATGCAATCCTGCAGCAGTGCAAGCAAGCATTGCGAAAAGCTCAAGATAGGGCACGAGCGTCTGCTAATCAGCATAGACGAGATATTTCTTATGCGGAAGGTGATTACGTTTTCTTACGGGTCGTTTATCCTTCGGCATTAAGAATGAACACATTGCGGCCTTTAACCAAAGGTTGGGTGCCTAAACATGCTGGACCTTTTAGGGTGCTAAAAGGATCGGGGAAACAGCGTACGAGTTGAACTTACCACAGGAAGTAAGGATCCATCCTGTGTTTCATGTAAGTCAGCTGAAGAGGGCTATACTGGATACCGCTAACGTGGTTAATCCACAAAGTATACTGATTGTCTTAAACTCCTCTGTAACGCCAGAACGTCTTTTGGATAAAAGAGTTCGGCAGCTGCGCAAGAGGGATGTGGTAGAACATCGGGTTCAGTGGCAGGACCAGTCTCCTGAGGATGCCACCTGGGAGACAGAGGAATTTGTGCAGCAGTTCCCCTCATCTAAGGGATCAACCTTGAGGGCAAGGTCCAAAAGGAGGGGAAGGAATGTTACAGGTGCTCCCAAGGGCATAGCCGGAATTGAGCCCTTGATGGACGTCCATGAGTATGGGGGTACTATTGGTCGCGATTGCAGGGCAGTTGTGATTTAATGGGCCGTGTTGACTGTAATCAGTCTACGGTGACGGGATGCGGGGTAAATGGTAATGATGTCCAAGCAATGGGTAATGGGTTGCTAGGCGGGGCGCTAATATGACTAAATATTAGCGCGGCAAGAGCTAGCAGGGTTTGTCGAGGCAGTAGACCTATATAGTTGCATGATTAACATTAGAATATTAATGTTAATGTAAGTTGTATAGGTCTAGGGGCTAATGTTATTAATATATAAGATAAAATGTTAGCTATGGTTCTAAATAAACATTAAAGGTACACGTGGCACCAAGTTATTCAATGGGTCTTATAAACCTATTATATATCAGAAAGGAACGAATTGTATTCGGATCTGATTGCCAGATCGATTAGATAGCTGTAGAGCATGGATTGGAGTCATGTAAAGGCCTGATCTGGCCAGTTTTGGGAATGCAAGACTGCCTGAGAACTCCAGAAAGAGTTCTATAAAGTCTAGAGAAAGAAACATGCTGGGGAAGAAAACCGGATCTTGAGAAATAGGCAGCCGATTCTGCTGAGATTGATGGATGCTGGATTCAATACTTAGGCTGGAAATTCGGAATTGGATTCCGAGGCTGCTGTGAGAGTTCCAGGGTAGATTGCTACTGCCCATGAACGATTTGGGATCAGAGGCTTGATAAGCGATTTGGCTACTTGCACTGATCGGTTGATTCATGGATTGACCAAGGGGCGAAATTGCAGCCTAAGGCTGTGCTTGTGGTCCTAAGGCGGATGGATTCTGCCAGAGGGATCGTGGTAGAAATGCAAACCCTCTTGCTCAGTCCACAGCTCCCCGAGCTTGACCATTGCCGGATCTTGCTGATCCTCGGGATATGCATCCTTGATCCTTTGTATAAGATCACTTGCCAAAGTCGTCAAGGTATTTATATGCTTAACCCTTGATAATGCATCGGCAACTGGATTATTTTTGCCCGACGTCGTATGCTCAATGGAAAAATGGAACTCATGGAGGAAGTCTAGCCACCTAGCCTGTTTCGAGCTAATTTCGGCTCGACTTTGCAAGAACCCCAGGTTTATGGTCAGTATTGACGATAAACTTGCACGGCTCTTGGCTCGTCCCACTGCGCAAGTAGTGCCTCCACGTCTTTGACGCATGCACAATGGCCAGCAACTCTTGCTCATAAGTTGATAATTCCTTTCCACAGGACTTAGTTTTCGACTTTCATAAGCCACTACATGACCCTGCTGCATCAATACTGTATCTACTACTTGCCTGCAAGCGTCAGTATAGACTTCAAATGCCTGATTCAAATCCGGCACTTTTAGCACAAGACTGCTTACTGGCAAATCCTTAACGCGCCAAAATACCTCTTGCTGCTATCTCCCCCACATAAAATCATGATCTTTTTCCAAAAGATCAGTGAGAGGAGCAACAACTTTTAGAGAATCTAGGTACAAATTTACGGTAGTATATGGCTAACCCCAGAAAACTGCGTAATTCTGACACGTTTTCCGATGGGAGCCATTGCTGTACCACTTGTACCTTGGTGGAATCTGATGATATCCATTGCGGAGGTCAATCTCGGTAAACCATTTGGCACCCCCAAGATGATCCAGAATATCATCAACCCGCGTAATCTATGCACATCCGCATAGTACCATCCGTTTTCTTAACTAGCAAAACGTGACTCGCAAAAGGTATTGCTTAACAATTCCGTCACTTGATTTTTAACCTCTTCAAGTTGTAGAGGACTAAGACGATATGGAACACGTACCATTGGCTTAACTTCTGGTTCAAGCACAATTTTATGCTCATCCCCTGAGAAGGTGGTGGCCTTTGCGGCAACTGTCTTCTGGGAACACGTCTTTAAATCTTTCCAAAAGATTTCGTAATTCTTAATTTACATCGGAACAACGTAGTTCAATGTTTACATCCCTAGAATTACAAGACCCAACCATATCATTATCCGGCATGGTATCCATTAAGAAAAAACTATATTCTTACATGTAATTCCCAATTGCATTGTTTGCAAGTCCTAAGAATATATAACGCAAGTGCTCTTAAATTGCCCGAGGTACTTGCATGGCTTAAACCATGACTTGGAATTATCCCTTGATCTTGACTAATTTCTAGTCATTGGGAGTATACCCTACATTTACTTCGAAAAGTTGAACATGCAACTTTCCCATTAGATAGCATTATCTAATTCCTCATAATAATTTGGTCCACTAAGTCGACCCCTTCGCTTAGCCAAAATTCCTATGATTCTAATCCTTTTTCATACAACCTTAACTAGGTGCGTACTAGGATCAATTATAAGATGTCAAGATATTCCAATATCTTTCCCATCTTGTAAGTTTTGTATATTACCAAATAAACTTACTCAAATTATAATTGCACTTATTGCATTATAACCTAAAATTGAGATATACAAAATTAAAAAACCTACCTTAGTATAGTTCCTTGAACTATTTCTGATACTTACATCCAACAGTTTTCCAACTGTCATCACTTGTGCCTATAAGTAAATAAAAGAATACAAAATCAAATTTTTCTATTAGTTTTTTTTTCATTCTCGAGAACCTTACTATAGTTCCCAATCAAGCCCCTAAGGTAACTTGATTAAATGTTAGGACAATTCCATACATCATGTCCTCTTTTCCCACAACCCAAACAAGGTTTATCAGTATTAACCCCGTTAATACCATCTTGTTCCTTAGAACCACCCAGAACTCCACATCTTGGTTGAGAACTGGAATTGTGCCCATAACAACTACTCGAACAACCTGGTTGTTCCTCATCTTTTACACTAGACCTTCTGCTTGGTTGACTGCATATGCAAGCATAAAATACTGCTAAATCCAAATCCCTCGGATGCAGCCTTTTAAGCTTCATTTTAAGTGCAGTGTCATTCCTGCATAAAATAAAAAACCTGACTTTCATCATTCAGAAGCTGAACAATTGCAAGCAGCTTCCGAAGCTCCTGCTCATAGGTTCTTAATTCCCCAGTTTGTTGCAAACTATGCAACTGACGATAAGCCAGAAGTTCATTCAAGCAGTCAAAACTTCCCTGTGAAGGGACTTGTGAAGAAATACCCTTGGTATCCTCTTCCAGTACTTCAGCAATTAAACCGCATTGCTTAGTAACTAATTTATTGACTTCTTGTTCAATGGACACCATCTTTCCTTGAAGACATGCAGGCAGGTAATTGTTATTGTATATCTAGAAAAGTTGCAGGCAAGATCAATTTTTTGGTGTAAAGTGTTGAAGATATTATATAGAAATGAAGATTCCTGCCAATTTTATATACTCAGTTATCTCCGTATTAGAGTATGTATTAAGAATATTCCTTACAAAAAAACACGAAAACATAGTTTGAAAAAACTTAAAAAAAATCGCACTCGCTAGGTTTTCAGCCAGCTCCCGGATTGAAATGTTCCCAAGTTCACGCTTCTCCACTTCCTAAGTGGTCTGGAAGATAGAACTTTTCTCGTCCATTTCTGCCATCACTAGATTTTCCAGAAAACTAGATTCACGGCCCTGTGTTTAGATTTTCTAAAATCCTAAATTCACAGCTATCTCTTAAAATTAAGAGATTCCCAACGATCTGGAACCTTAGAACTCTCAGAGTTCTTGCACAATCTCTGGGCTCTGATACCACTATTACACGGCAAAAAATTTTCCTTAGAAAGAATCTCTGCCCGCGTGTTAACGCCGACTAGCTTTCACCCGCATCTTGGATCCCGGATCCCCATCGCTAGTCTTTTCGGCTTACTGCTAGAGGTCAGCACCTATTGGATGCTTCACCCTGACCGATCTTTGACAGTAGCAAACTGCTCTGTGATCTTCTTCACAGCCCTTGGCTGCCAACCGACCCTATGGGTCTAGTGCTGGTCCGGCTCCTGGCAGAATCAGACTGCCCTCAAGCCACACTATCCACTTCGGATTCTAAATCCGAACCCAAAGCCTGGTTCTTGAATCCAACCACGATCCCTCTGGCAGAATCCACCTGCCTTAAGACCACAAGTACAGCCTTAGGCTGCAATTTCAACCCCTTGGTCAATCTGTGAATCAACGGATCAGTGCATTTAGCCAAATCGCTTATCAAGCCTCTGATCCCAAATCGTTCATGGGCAGTAGAAATCTACCTTAGAACTCTCACAGCAGCCTCAGAATCCAATTCCGAATTTCCAGCCTAAGTATTGAATCCAGCATCCATCAATCTCAGCAGAATCGGCTGCCTATTTCTCAAGATCCGGTTTTCTTCCCTAGCTTGTTTCTTCCTCTAGACTTTATAGAACTCTTTCTGGAGTTCTCAGGCAATCTTGCATGCCCAAAACCGGCCAGATCAGGTCTTTACATGACTCCAATCCATGCTCTACAGCTTCCTAATCGATCTGGCAATCAGATCCGGATACAGTTCGTTCCTTTCTGATATATAACAGGTTTATAAGACCCATCGAATAACTTTTTTTTTTTTTTTTGAAGGACGAAAGCCAAAAAGTTTATTAATCAGAGAAAAAGTACAAAATTTACATGTCTCATCTAACTGTGTAAGCACACAGAGATGCCACAGGAGCACGAGCCTGGAGCACAATGTACTTACTCCTAAATAGGAGACTAATGATAAGAGTCAATTCGAAGATACTGAATCCAGATGCATTCCACCAGTTCTGGGTCAAGGGAAGAACACTCGTAGGCTGTCAATATCTTTTTCTGGGCCACTGTAATAACACTGTGTGCAGATGAATAAATGCCCTGAAAGATGTGGTGTCTGTGATGCTCCCATATTGACCATAGGAGCCAACCGGAACCAAGGTGGAATGCCCTTTGTTTAGTTGGAGGCCATGCGTTGGGATAGGACGCCAAAAGGATGCATCGGCAATCCAATGTACTGTTAAACAAACCTTGTAGCCAGGACCACGCTGGTTGAACCTCAGGACAATCAAAGAGACAATGCTCAAGAGTCTCAACGTCCGAGAGGCAGAGTGGGCATACTGCAGATATGCGAGGATCATAGCGATGTCGAAAGGCATTAACCCGCAGGCACCTGTGGATAATCTGCCACCACAGTACAGAGACTTTGGGTGGAGCAACCTATCCCAAAGCCATTGCCATGTACGACACAAAGTGGGCTGTGGAACACGTAGGTGCCACCCATCTGGCAACTGGAGGGGTTGTGGTGCTAAAAGAAGGCGATATACTGATCTGACAAATTGCTTGCCTTTGTGAATATTTTCATGACAGTCCCATGGCACCCTTTCAGCAACACCAACTTGCACTATGAGAGGCAAATTTTCTGCGACCTTCTCCCATAGAGATACATCCCAACGAGAGAGCAGGAACTTTGCCTGAAATTCAGGCCAAGACAGTAGGCGACCCTCCTCATACCATGCTTGAATAGAGACAACACCTGCAAGAACCCATTGTCTCTGTGTAAGGGGATGAACTGAGGCTGCCAATGGAGGTGCTGAGGGGTCTGGAGGCAGTGGTGCCCACCACCATGGAGTCTCCAATAAGGTGTGGATAGAGGGGCATGGCCAGAAAAGATGTCTGACTGCCTCCCATGCTGCCAACAAGCCACGCAAAAATGGAGAAGTGCTTGGAAAAGGCTGCAGAGTCTGAAATAAAGCCCAAGGTAGGACTGGTTTGATAGCCTTCTTGCCTAGAGGGATACAATGACCAAGAGCTTGTCTAAGAAGGCGTGAACCAGGAGAGTCATCCTCACCATTCAGGAGTCTCCAAATGAACTTTGAAATAAGCACTTTGCTCTGCAGTAAGAAGTCCATCATACCCAGACCACCTGCCCATTTTGGAAGGATGCACTTCGACCAAGCCACCTTAACCACAGCACCTTCCTCAGTACCTGCCCAAATAAAGTTCCGAACTATTGCAATGAGCTCACACACTTTGATCTGTGGTGCTAGCAGTAGGGATGCCATATAAACATGGGTACTACTAAGGACTGACTTGGCCACTGTAATGCGACCTGCAAGAGACAACTTAGCAATGGACCACCAGAACAAGTGCTTCTCCAAGCCCCTAATGATCTCCTCCCATGCAGCTCCCATAGTAACATGGATGCCAACTGGAATCCCCAACAACTTGATGGCCTGTCCATGCGCAAGTAATTTCCATGGATAATCGTGAACACATGCCGGAGCCGGACTATCCAATGTCCACGAATAACCATCGAATAACTTGGTGCCATGTGTACCTTTAATGTTTATTTAGAACCATAGCTAACATTTTATCTTAATAACATTAGCCCCTAGACCTATACAACTTACATTAACATTAATATTCTAATGTTAATCATGCAACCATATAGGTCTACTGCCTCGACAAACCCTGCTAGCTCTTGCCGCACTAATATTTAGTCATATTAGCACCCCCGCCTAGCAACCCATTACCCATTGCTTAGATATCATTACCATTTACCCCGCATCCTGTCACCGTAGACTGATTACAGTCAACACGGCCCATTAAATCACAACTGCCCTGCAATCGCGACCAATAGTACCCCTATGCTCATGGACGTCCGTCAAGGGCCCGATTCCGGCTATGCCCTTGGGAGCACCTGTAACATCTATTAGCATGCTAAAAATGGTATGGAATAATTCCATCTCTTAAATGCATTAATATCTCATCCTACAGCCAGAAAAATAGAAAATTCCTGAAGCTTGCCTTCGACTCCTTCGATATTGTGCTTTTTCCTTCAACTATTCTTGTTTTTTGTGAATTTTATCAGTTGATGTTGGGCAATTCTTCGAGTTTTAAACTTTTAAAGCCTGATGTGCAAGAATAGGGGTGTATACAGATGCATAACAATAAGGATCACAAACGCCTGAAACAGTATATGAACACGTGTTTTTTAAATAAGCTTTAGGTTAAATCTTTGGAGCTGCGAAAGGCATCGCACTGATGATGAAGAAGAGGTAGAGGATGCTTCAACCATATCATGTGTATAGGAATGATTTTGGGCTAAATATTCCAGCCTGTTGGTTTCTTTATAAGTTTCTGTGATATCTGGTGACCATCAACTTTGAATACTTCCATCAAACTTCCATCTGACCTATTGCTAAGCAGGCTATATACAATTCTTTATATACTATAAATAAAATACAAATATCATGCCTTCAAAAAAAGGGGGCGGGGGGAGGGGGGGGGTGTGGAAGAGGGGAAAGAAGAAGAAAGAAATAAGACAATATATTGTATTGGGAAACGTCTCTTAGGACTCCTTTCTGGTGTGGACGGTGGGGTCTCGCAACCGACAGTAGCCGGGAGCGGATCACCGGTCCACCAGAAAGGGGGACCAAGTGACGTTCCCCCATACAATATGTTGTCTGGAGTGGGTCACCGGTCCACTGGAAAGGGGGACCAAGTGACGTTCCCTCACAATATAGAAACAGGAAATTTTTTTTCTTCCATCCTTTCTCCTCCGGCTTTGTCAAGGCACCAAAGGCAGCTAGCTGCCTCATCCTCTGGCGAGCTTATCTTCTTGAATGATGGCATTGGCTCCTTAGAACCATTTAAGGCAATTTTGTATTATTTCTTGCAGTTGTGGAGGCTTTTGTAGCATTTAAGACTCTGATTCTTGTTGCCTACCGATTTTGGACTAGAAAAATATACTACGGAATAGGTGCTTGTTGCATTGAGTAGCTATTGGAGATGGAGGGGAAGAAGCAGTGCTACGATGGTAGTTTTAGCGAGCAGATTTGGACTAGAAAGATATGCTACAGAATATGTGCTTGTTGCATTGAGCAGCTATTGGTGATGGAGGAGAAGAAGCAGTGCTATTATGGTAGATTTAACGAGTTTTCATTTGCTGGCGAGTCTAGATTTGCTGCATTTTCTAGTTTTCTAGTTTGCTCATATGCTAGTTCTTTTCATCTCTCTAGTTTACTATACCGACTGTGCAGTAGGTCAGATCTTCAGCATGGGCCAGCTTCAGTTAGATCTAAGTGGAATAATCTGTTTCTCAAACGAAACACCATGTTTTCTCTAAATTGTTATGTTCTTGAATTGAAATATTTCGTAAGCTAAATATGACATATTCAACAAAATTTGGACTTATTCAGATTTAATAAATAACACTTCAAGGACGCCATTATAAGAATATATGCATTGTGTGATTCTTCTTGATTGTTATAATTTTTATAAGTTTATCTTTAAATTAAAACTATAACGGTTATCAAAGAATAAACTTGATTTTTTCAAACTAATTTTTATTTGAATCTATTTAGAATTAGACATTTCAAGAATATAAAAATTTTAAATTTTGTTTATTTAACAGATTCAAGATCTAGCAATCATCATAATTAGACATTTCAAGAATATAAAAATTTTAAATTTTATTGATTTAACAGATTCAAGATCTAGCAATCATAATAATTAAATGAAATCTGATGGTTTGATAAGCGATTGACTTAAAACTATTATTAGAATTTCACAATTTACAAACTTTTACACTTTTAAAAATAATTTAAAGAAGGTTTTAGGTTGAAATTAATTAAATGATATTAAGTTATTGGTTCAATAATAAGTATTGAATAATTTATTTTGATGAAATAAAATATATTTTAATCAAACATAAATGTAATCATTTAATTAATTTCAATGTAAAACTTTTTTAAAATATTTTTTAAAAAATAGCATTTTAATTATACAGGGTTATCTTAGATGAAATTTTAATTCTAAATAGATGGAACCAAGAATTAGTTTAGAAAGCAACTTTAAACTTTAATAAGTATCATATTTTTTACCTAAAGATAAACAGAACAAATTATTAAAATCAATAAAAGCTAAAAATACATATAATATTATCATGGCATCCTTGAAGTACATTTATTAGATTTGAATGAGTCTAAATTTTATTAAATATGTAATGAATTGTTTTAGGCGGAATGCTTTGATTTTTCTCAGTTAAATGCTCTGTTTTTTATTAAAGGTCCCTATTTTTGTGAAGTTGAAGCTCTGCTTTGCATGTTTGAGCAGCGCTAATAAATATAAGTGTGTCAGCATGAGGATCTCCATGCATAATCTATATCCTTGTTGGATCTATCTCAGGGTTATGAATGTAATGAGCTGTAAATTACATGTGTTAAAAAAAAACATGTTGAAAAAATGAACAAGTGACCAATTGAACCTGTGACCTGGAATCAGGGTTTTCGTTCTGGGTTATTGGCAATGCCACGTCATCACATAGATGCGCTATAGACTAAAAAAATGACTCTATTTCGTATTGAATTGGACATGGCATGGTCTCCACTCTTTAAAACAGTGCTATTATGGTAGTTTTAGCGAGTTTCCATTTGCTGGCGAGTCTAGATTTGCTGCATTTTCTAGTTTTCTACTTTGCTCATATGTTAGTTCTTTTCATCTCTCTAGTTTTCTACACCGACTGTGTAGTAGGTCAGATCTTCAGCATGGGCCAGCTTCAGTTAGATCTAAGTGGAATGATCTGTTTCTCAAACGAAACGCCATGTTTTCTCTAAAATGTTATGTTCTTGAATTGAAATATTTCTAAGCTAAATATGATATATATTCAACAAAATTTGGATTATTCAGATTTAATAGATAACACTTCAAGAACGTCATTACAAGAATATATACATTGTGTGATTCTTCTTGATTGTTATAATTTTTATAAGTTTATCTGTAAACTTGATTTTTCCAAACTAATTTTTATTTGAATCTATTTAGAATTAGACATTTCAAGAATATAAAAATTTTATTTTTTATTGATTTAACAGATTCAAGATTTAGCAATCATGATAACTAAATGAAATCAGATGGTTTAATAAGCGATTGACTTAAAACTATTATTAGAATTTCACAATTTACAAACTTTTACACTTTTAAAAATACTTTAAAGAAAGTTTTAGGTTGAAATTAATTAAATGATATTAAGTTATTGGTTCAATAAGTATTGAATAATTTATTTTTGATGAAATAAAATATATTTTAATCAAACATAAACGTAATCATTTAATTAATTTCAATGTAAAACTTTCTTTAAATATTTTAAAAAAAATAGCATTTTAATTATGCAGGGTTATCTTAGATGAAATTTTAATTCTAAATAGATGGAACCAAGAATTAGTTTAGAAAGCAACTTTAAACTTTAGTAAGTATCATGTTTTTTTATCTAAAGATAAACAGAATAAATTATTAAAATCAATAAAAGCTAAAAATACATATAATATTATCATGGCATCCTTGAAGTACATTTCTTAGATTTGAATAAGTCTAAATTTTATTAAATATGTCATAAATGAATTGTTTTAGGCGGAATGCTTCGATTTTTCTCAGGTAAATGCTCTGTTTTTTATTAAAGGTCAAAGGGTAACTATAAATGTCAGAGGCATCTAAACACTCACAATAGCAATATATGAGTTGTTAAATTTGTACCAAAATAGGAAAAACGAAATTTAGATCCAAAATTACATTAAGCCTGGCTGTAATAAAATCACTTGTAAAGTGAAGGGAGAATATAATACATATATACACAGAAGTTAATATGATTAGAATGACTTTCTATTAAACAGTGCGAGATTAATAACTCTGTATTATAATATAACAACAAATGGAAGTTCTTTATATCTATACCTGTCTTTAATATATAATCAGTTACCTGTATCTATAGACAGAATGCTTTCAAAAATAGATAGAGTGTGAGCTCGTCACCACGGATGAAACAAAGGAGACTTCCACAAACTTTGACCGCTCACTTTTGACAGGTCCTAAGCGATGATCATGATGTGTTGCCCCAACAACAACAAGAGTCTTGATGCTTTGAGGACAAAGATCATTTTTAAGATGGGGAGAATGTGACGTTCCGGGCATTTATACCTGTGTATAATGATGCACGCACACACGCCACTAGGACATAAGGGGTAATTGTCTAAGTGGAGTTAAACCACAATGGTTTTATTTAGCTATGTTAATAAATCCATTGTGGATAATTATGAAGTATATAGCCTAATTACTCTAATTAAGCTAAATTAGTTAATTAGCACCAACAAGGGGGTGCCACTTGGCCCAAATCGATTGGGCAAGGCATGGTTTCCATTTTGGACACCCAAATTAGGGCTTTCATGCCCCAATTCGAATTAGGAGCAAACTGGAGATGGAGGAGAGGAGCTGGCTGGGCCTAAGGAGCGGTTGAGCCAAGGACTATTCTTGGCCGAGCCCAAGGATCATTCTTGACCTCACCAAAATCAATCAACAAGCTCTAGCCGTTCTTTGCCACCCTTCAGACAAAGACCATGGAAGCACCCCCCACGATAACGGTTCCAGTAGGAACACCGGTTAGTGGTAGTTTAGTTGTGAATTCTAGGGTAGCGCCTGCTGGGCACTTGTTGTGCTTTACTCGTCGTTTCTCTCTCAGTGTTTCAATGGTAGGAACTAACCCTTGATTGTAAAGGTAAGTTCTCTTCATATTCTGATTCTGGTTTGGTTCTTAAAAGGATGGATTGATAGTTCTTTGTATGGTATCACTCTGAAATGGGGAAATAAGGGCGGGGGGTAGAGACCTCTCAACTCATATCGTTAGTATGTTCCTAGATAAAACCCCTCGTAATTCCCAATAATGCGGCACGTGCACAAGAGCCCACCGGGTCATAGGCGCTATGGACCGGCTTAGCACCGCACAAGGAACACAAGTGGTGAAGTGGGGGTGGGGTCTTGCCACGAACATAAAAGGCTCCCGAGACTCCTACAGATGGGCTAGGCCCGATAGCCGGTCCGCGTGAGGGCCGGGTATGGGTCCGACACTCCACGGGTGTAGTGGTGTGACCCGTATGGGGCACCTTGCACTTTGAGTAGATTTAGGGTGAGTAAGTCTGCACGGATCGATGCGGGGGTCGCTGATGCGCACGTATTCTCTAGCTCACCCATGGAACCACCGTGATTCTCGGAAGGGGACGCCTTCCACGACCTGCCTCATCGGACCGGGCTTCATGAACCCCGGAGTAGGCTCAAAAGGGTGATATCTTGAGTCTCAAGTCTCCCTGGCTATAGCGGAAACCATAGCGTGAATTGACCCATCCGCAAGTGTGCATGAGGGGCGGATGGAGTGGACAACCCTAGCCGATGTTCTATGCCAGCCAACGCCATGCCAAGACTCGGTCTGCTGATCTCTTGAGGCCCAACCGTCAGTCGATCCTCACTGGAGTCTGAGCCGGGGTAGAACCTGAGGTTTGGGTGTTTTCTTAGTTTTAGATGCATATTCTTTGCCGTTGGTATTTGGATGGATGCGCCACCCTTCGTGGTGGTTATTTATATGTGATTTATGCTGTGTGCTAACCCTTGTATTCATGCTTCCGCGACGTAGGAGTCCCATTGAAGGCGTGGGCCGAATGACCCCTTCGTGTCCTTCTTTCGAGCACCATAATATGGGTGGTCGGAATAGACGGAGGGCCCTGCTCATGGCGAGGTGGTTGCCATGGGAGGGGAAAGTCCCCGTATGTATACGTCCGGGTGTCGTATATATTCAGGGAGCGTCACAGAGTTGGAATACGAAATGCATGTACAATCTATGGATAAATATGTATTGTTTAAATTTGGTTTTTCCGGCACCCCAAAACTTTTTAGATTTTTTTTTTAACTTGATTTCCTAAGATTTGAAGGGTTTTGATGGCCGGAAAACAATTCCGATTTGCCAAAAATTGGAAACATTTCCTTTAGGGTTTCAATATCGCCCCTTCCAATCCGGCATGCGTATGCCACGATGAATGAAGAAGCTCAGGGCTCCAAATGTTGCACATCGATCCAAATGTTGTAGTTGGGCTACATGCATACTGCTTTTCATAAGGTTAACGAGCTTCATCTTCGACCGATTGATTAACTAGGTTTAAGACTAAGCTATTTTTACTTTCTGTTGAGCAGGTCGTTACAAGCTGCTCCATTTTCGAAGCTTAAATGGTGCATGCAATGCAAAGCATGAGGACCGGTCAAAGGCCGCTCAGCCTTCCATAATCATCTTTGATAAATTGTCTATAATGGTCTTTTGTTTTTTGGAATTTTCAATATCCGGCCATATTCAGAAGGAGATTTTATCTGTGTTTCTTTCTGGAGCACCAAATGAAACATTCAATCAGTGACGCCTTGCAGTTATCAGAAGTTACTCGGCCATTCAGAACTGGTTAGCATCTTGAGTTTTTCCTCCCTTTTGCTAGGCATTCTTGAATACTAATTATGTCGGTGCACTTTGTTCCTTCTCTAGGTTGCTCCTACCTTGGAGACGTTGACAGATATATCCATTGCCTCCCGATTGATTGGAGACATGACTGGTCCCACTTTGGATGATCATATGTCTGACTGCTATGCAAAATTGAATTGTACTATAACGCCAATAGAAAATGATTTAGATGACTTTAAGATGGTGGAGAAATACTTCAAGACCACATTAGAGCATCTGGAGTATGGAAACATGGTATGCTTTTTGAGGGCAAATGTGAGCTCTATTGAAGGACCTATGTGACATTCCATTTTCCTGCAGAAAGTAACTGCAAGTGTGGAAAGAGTATTCACATGCGAGAGTGCAGCTGGTCCTTCTGAGAAGGACATGGAATCAATGCCAAATAAAGTCCTTATTTTGTGTGGTTAGTACCATCAATTTGTTTCTTTTGCTTACAGATTCTTCATGCGTTGTACAGGCGTCTTAACAGGATTGGGTTTCAGATTTATTTTCTCAATTTGTTTTTATCCAAGTTAAAAAGCAGAGTTGTGCATAGATAAGCACATCTAGACCTCTATAAATATTTTTTGCAGGTTTGCTTCGAGGAAGAATTGACAGCACGTCAAAATTGAAATGCAAAGGCGTGCAATATGCAGTAGCCATTGTTTCTCTGCTGCCCAGTTGAGATGTTCTTAGACCGTTTCTGAGCTATAGCATATAAATCTTGAAGACAGTTCGTTTGAAGACGGGCTCCTACTCCATATATACCTTGCAGGATTATGATGAAGCTAAGCATTGTCTTCACATTTCTCATACCAGTCTCATGCTCAAACTGTCTTTCAAAGTTGCGGGATCATCATGGTAAATTTTGTCTTTCAAGGCTTCAATGCTTATAACAATATAAACCATAAATGGCAGCATGAAATACCGTAAAGGTCTCTAAAAGAGTACAAAAGTATAGCTCAGCATAATCATGAGCAGTCCTTATTACTTCATATTTTGCTCCAAGTATTATCTTGGAGGTCAGAATAATTTTCTTAGGCTTCAAGGCTTTTAGTCCCCGGAAAAAAATTCCAGCACTCCAAAAATTGAGGTTATAGCTTTTCTTATGATTTGCAAATTCGAATTTGGGGTTAATCATCCTCCAATTGGCGGATTCCCCGGCATGTAGGCCACAGATTACATTTGATTTCAGGCAGAAATATGGCGATGATTATAGCAGTTCTGTTAATTGTGATATTTGCAAGGGGTTTCCAGCGTTCCCGTCAGCGCCATGGATTGTACTCACAGGTAAGGGCTTACTATGTGAACAACTTTTTATGTCATCCAACAGGAAAAATAACATTGACTTAATCTCATATATTGACAGGTAGGATGTGATTTTTAAGCTTTGTCCTATCTAATGTAGTCAATTTTATTACACAGGATGTTTTTAAATCGTGTGCCCCACATGCTTGCTGGTGATTATACTCCACATTCTGCATTAAACATCTTTGTGAAGGATCTGGTACTGTTCTTTACGCAGCTTCTTTAAATTATTTATTTGGTCTAAGCTTCAATTGAATGTAAAACTATCATGCAAGATACGAAATCAGAGCATCTTTTTTGTTTGTCAGGGCATAGTTTTGAACGAGGCAAATAGGTTGAAAATTTCTCTCCCATTGGCTTCTGCTGCGCATCAACAGTTATTGCTTGGCCCAGCGTTCCCGTCAGCGCCATGGATTGTACTCACAGGTAAGGGCTTACTATGTGAACAACTTTTTATGTCATCCAACAGGAATAACATTGATTTAATCTCATATATTGACAGGTAGGATGTGATTTTTAAGCTTTGTCCTATCTAATGTAGTCAATTTTATTACACAGGATGTTTTTAAATCGTGTGCCCCACATGCTTGCTGGTGATTATACTCCACATTCTGCATTAAACATCTTTGTGAAGGATCTGGTACTGTTCTTTACGCAGCTTCTTTAAATTATTTAAACTATCATGCAAGATATGAAATCAGAGCATTTTTGTTTGTCAGGGCATAGTTTTGAACGAGGCAAATAGGTTGAAAATTTCTCTCCCATTGGCTTCTGCTGCGCATCAACAGTTCTTGCTTGGTAAGTCAGGCAAATAGGTTGAAAATTTCTCTCCCATTGGCTTCTGCTGCGCATCAACAGTTCTTGCTTGGTAAGTCAATTTATGTAAAAGATTGGCATGTAAAAGAGGCCAGACTTTTCCGAATGGTCAGTGTTAAGAGTGCACGAAAGCAGGGCCAAAAGTTCTGAAATGCACGATATCGGGTTTCATACCATAGAACACTTTGACAGGTGTCTTGCCTTTCACAAAAAAAAGCAATTCAAGGTGTAAGCAGCAGTTTAAACTTCTTTATCCCAAAAAATGTGCAGGCAAATGCTGATAAGTGAGCATTCTTCTTGCTAAATTCGCAAGGACAAGATTCTTGCATTCAATAAGTCCATTGGGGTGTCGAATAAGGAGCCCTTAGCTTTCAATGTCAGAATCTCGAGATAAGTATCAAAAGAATCTCTATTTTGCAAATTACTTTGGTTCAACCTAACTGTTGCGTTTTTGCAGTATGCATGCTCCAGTTTGGTTGTAAGGTCAATGCCAGCCTGCTTGGTAAGAAAGCATTAATGTTCATTGTATCTATTGCATTCTAATTCCTTCCGTGATTGACCAGCCTGCTTGGTAAGAAAGCATTAATGTTCATTGTATCTATTGCATTCTAATTCCTTCCGTGCAGCTTGCCTTTACTATTTAAGTCCATGTGCCCTCAACAAAGGCTTTAAAAATTGGCATTTGGAAAGGTTTGCTTTGATCATTTTCAATATGTAGAGATTTTTCCCATTAGCTAATGACTAAGTGTCATTACAGTGCTGTAACTCTGTGAGCAGTGAGCATATCAGATTTAGCGTTACACACAAGGGGCTCATCTCCTCACTAGCAATATCTGGCTTCATTAGAATCAATGCGTTGAATGCTAATACCATCTTGGAAAAATAATCTCGCTACTATTTAATCCAATATTTTGTGTTGATACATAGCAATGCGTTATGAAATACTGGCACACAGTAGGGGTTCTCTGTTGTTATTGCTGTGTTATTGAGAAAACGACTTTGCAGCCATGCACATGCAGTGTATGCTTAAAACGTAGAATGCATGCTCAGTTAAGGCTCTAGAAGAATGTTGGTTCTTGGAACTGTCAACTTGGTGCATTCGGGCATGCCATAGATGCCTCTTAAGACGGCAATGTTACTTCAGTAATGGAATTCAAAGCAGTCTTAGGACTTCAGTTTTAAATTAAATGCGTTTCATGCAACAATCATGAAATGGGCTTATTACTGAGACACAAATTTATCTAGGCAAGCAGAGCTGTGAGATATGCTGTCATTTTTATCATTTACATGGACCACTTACAAAGGTCGATGCTTTGACATCGATCCCATTGCTGGAGAAGAAAATGAAATATATTGCCTTTGTAGCTTATCCTTTGGATATGTTCGAGGAAGGTTCTATTACTAACAGATTTGCTTCTGTCTATCTATCTATCTGTTGTAGGTAACATATTTGGATTTAAGGCCTTGCGACCTCTATGTTGCTTTTAAACAATAAACACAGCTTTTTACAACCATGGCTGGCCTGCTAACATGAACAACTTAGCTCCAAGTCGCAGTTCATTTTACAAAGCATCGTACTCCAAAATTATAGCATTTGGCGAGTTTATGGTTTGCTCACGAATGCAATCACCTATATTTGCAATTGAGAATTTTTGTCTTCAAAATTATATAAAATATGTGAAGTGGTAGTACACTAGCTGATGTTATTTTGCATGCCTGATTTTCAGAGTAGCATCTCTTCAAGCCCGCAATAATGGGCTCATATACATCGAAGGGTATGTATACATGGAGGTTATCGCCTACAGAGATAAAACATAGGTGCAGAATGACATGTGTTGATTGTGTTCCAAAATATTGGTCTAAATGGGTGAGGAGCAAGATTGTGGTAGATTGAGTGCAAGATCAAATGAGAAACTATAGACGTATTTGATAACTAGCATTTGCAGGGTACAGGAAGACCAATAGACGTCAAGATTGGCAACTTAGGATTTGTTGTTCTCTACATTAGATGGGTGGGGACCCATGCAAGATCAAATGAGAAATTTTAGAGTATTTGATAACTGGCACTTGCAAAATACAGGAAGACCAGCAAACGTCAGAATTGGCAACTTATGATCTATTTGTTCTCTACCTTAGAGAGTAGTGATATGGTATATCTAAATGCTTATTGTTATTGTCACAACCATCTACTAAATTACCAATGAACTTTTTACGTTATCCAAGTCTACTTCATGTCACCTCTTCCAAAGGTGCACATGTGCATCCTATACACATGAATGAGTAGTTATTGAAATGTGGAGATATGGAGGGCAAATTGCAAGGTTGTTTGAGCATTTTGGAGCTCTCGAGTGGATTTGGATGCTATTTGTGGTCTTTGTAATGCTCAAAACACTCGGACATTTTTAGATTCAGAGCTTTTGAACGTGCATTTATGTTCAACTTATTACTCATGCAAGGATGACGTTTGTCTTCGCAATATAGGTAGTACTTAGCTATGGAAACCTAGGGAGACCAACTTTGACCATGTAGGGATAACATTTTGTGATCTTGGGATTTTATTACGAAATGCCAGCATCATTATATAACATTGTCCAACATCGCTCCATATTGAAACAAAAGCTAGAGTGTAATACCCAAGCCCTAACTATGGAGATATAACTAAGTTTCAAGTATATAATTTTATAGATAGCTCAAAGCGTATGTCAAGCACCACGCAATGCACTTGCCCCAAAAAAAAAAAAAAAAAAAAAAAAAAACATCAAGGCGCATTATATGTGATTCCTAAAGCCTAAATGCCAGTAAATTTTACAAATTGATTGTGGTTCTTTAGTCTGAATGTAGAACCCAAATTCCATGACATTTACATATTGAATGTGCAACATTGCCATGTTGTATTGAATACGCATAATGATAACCTCTTCCATATATGTCCAACAAACAAATTAAACGCCCATGTATTTTGGTATTTATACATCTTTGCCTACATTACATGTTCTAGCTAAAGCCCGGCAACGCCGGGCACCATTACTAGTATGAGTTAAGAACAAAATGAGAAGATTTGGAATTATTAATTACCAGGTGCCCTGTCAATGACTTAAAAATTCCGTCCTTGCAGAACTTAGGCAGTTCTAGATGTGCTAGACAGACATCTGTATCTATCTCCAGCAAAATGTTTGCAGGTATCACCCATAATGATTTCACATGAAGCAAATACTGTAGCCTACATCCAGGTCCAACGATTATCTTCCTCCTTGTTTGTTAGATGTCAAATTCTATGCAATACCCAATGTCAAATTCTATGCAATACCCATTAATCCCTATCGATTTCTTTCTTGAAGCATCCTGAGAATGAAATCTTTTTCTTGAAAGCCTGGGCATTCATGTTATTCTCTCTGTTCAATCGTTTGACTGCTTATGACACTGCCACTGGCATTTTGAGCATATGATGCATGCCATTCTTTGACAAGTGTCTTCTTAAAAGGGAAAGGGACAAAACTAAAGAGCTGTTGTGAAATAAGTGCAACATTAACCATAATACGGCAATTGTCTCTTGATTCCAAGGAATTTGGAATGTTATTTGCAGCTGATTTTAATCATTGCCCAAGTTGACTACAGCATTAAGGGAGATGCTGCCATGTCAGTTGGAAAAACCATTATGAATAAGAATACATTATCCATGTTGTGGATGCTCAATTAACATACTGTAGGAACTCTGATGCAGTAGCTATGGCTGCCCCAGTAATGGCATTGCGAATCAACTTCTCTCGATTGTTCTGATTCTCAGCCAGACCAACAAGTGCACCTGTCACTGCCCCTCCAAGTACAGCATTTTTCTGAAATGCATAAAACTACATAAGTTCTTCTGAGATGAACTAATTTTTTGTGTAAGATAAATTACCCAATCTCGTCTTCCTCGAACCCGCTCAATTCCATACTCCATGCCAGAATAGACACCGGCTATAAGTCCTGCATGAGTATCCTTATTAGAGAGTTTATACTTTGAAAATTCTTATATGATCCATACTTATATTTATGTAATGATCCCATTAAAGAACAACACAACCTTATGCACAATTCTAACACATTTTTGACATATGAGATCATCACAACAATTACAAGGTGCTGGCAAACAACAACAGAATAAAGCAAGGCTCTAAATATAACATGCATCAATAGTTCTGGGCATGGTTGCGGATGTGGACTCATGAGACCTACCCCAATGAAGAGAATCCTTCCCCACGCGTTTTACCTGCAAATAATCAAAAGATCAGACGAGAGAAATTATCCTGAAATTGTATTTTATAAAACCATAAAAGTTGACTGAAACAAACGATAATGAATATACCATATGTTCAAGGTCATTTTTAGTGACACTTTCTGCAAGTTAACAACATAATCGAAGGTCAGTAAATGGAAAGAATACATGGTGTACGCATATGCCCTAGTTAAACACCGTTCCACACTGATAGCCTGAAAATGATAGATCAATAAGCCCTACCTTTCCTTAGCATGTTAAATGTTTCCTGAGCGACAGCATGACCAGCACTGACCTGCATAATAAAGGCCAGCTCATAAATTGAACTACTGCAATACAAAGACTACCATAATCCAGATAGTACATAAACACTATACCTTTTTTATTTCATGTTGACTGTTAAGACCTATGGTGTCATCTCATATTTTTGCTATTACTGTATTTTATCTTGCAAAGCCGGATATAACCATGATAAGTTTCGTATATCATGTAACAAGTGTTTACCAAGAACAAGCAGGACTAAATCAAGGAGATACACGGGACTTTATCTTTGATGAAAGATCAACTTTTGTACTACAGATGAAAAATTGGCTGCATCAAGAAGATACTACACAGGGTGCAGGTTAAAAGGAAACAAGATATTACAAAGAGAGAGAATGGTGATCTACTACAAATAATAAGTGTTACACAAGAGAGTATCAAGCAAACAAACAAGTACACAACCAGTCAGACACATAGAGTTACAGTGGGGAGAGAGAACTACAGTTCCAAGCTTCAAAAGACCATCGACTGTCCTGTTCCAAAAGGGATCTCCCATGTCCACAAAAACATCCACTGCTGGAGCTCCCACACTAGCTGAGATTCTGCCTTTGGCCATTTTGTTACAATGTTGGAGTTCTCAGACTTGCATCTGCTTCGAATTGTATCGCACCCATATTCAGTATCAGATCTACTCTGCATGCTTTGAAAAGAAGAGATTTGGCATACATGCATGCATGCTGAAAACAAAATTAGTAAAGGGAAGTGTCAAGAAAGCAGGCTCTAAGGATGAAATTTTCCAAACGTCCATGCATACTTTGTGCACATGCTCTGTTTTTGAAAATGCTAATGTCCTAATCATCAAGATGAATGAGAATATGGGATATGGGAATATCTAGAATTTCCCTTACAAATAAATCATTCGTGTCTGTGCTCATGAACTTAAATGTCAGAAACAATTCAACCGGGCGATCAAATGCATTCTTAATTGAAAATCTCAGAAAAAACATAACGAAACTCTGAACTACTAAATGAGCAAAGACATACTTCACTAAAGAGAACAACTGAGATCCAGAGAAAAGGAAGAAGGCAGAGCGGAAATAATACCGAGCACCGAAAGTAGAGAGCGAGAAGATTCGAAATGGGTTGTTGAGGTTCATGAAGAATTTAGCTGAATTGCCATGCGCCACGTTCACTGCCACTGGTACAGGACTGACCAATGTAGCACATTTTTGTTTTTGTATACTAAGTAAGGAGCACCAGACTTCCTAAATTTGCAATGAAATTTGAGGTGTAGCTTCACCCCTTCTCTAAATCAAACACATGGATTTGGCCTTTTTCTACAGTCTTATCACCTTATCATGCTTTATCAACAAATCCTGGCCCTTCAAGCCAAGACCTCTATGGAATATGCCAAATGAGATCAAATCTCAACCCTCGAGATGGTTGCCCTAAACAAGGAATACCCTTGCATATATATACACCACAAAGCCTAGCATTCAAACATGGAACACATATGTCAGGTAAATGTTGCCTAGACCACTTTCTGATGTTTGAGCCAATCGTAACTTGCCACGTGTCATGTATTCTTTTCGTGAATGTTGCTCTCTTTGCTCACATTGTTATTTTAGGCGACATTCTGTTCAACATTCTATTTTAGGGGACATTCTGCTCAACATTCTGCTCAACATTTTATTTTAGTCGACATTCTATAGTTTGCTTCATCTTTTTTCTTTCCTTTTGTATGTCCCACAACGTTCTGCAAAATGTTAGTAATCTCTGCAAGAACAAAACATGCAGAAGCTTTAAAAACTTTACACAATAAAAGCTATAAGCAAACTATGAAAATGCAATGTACCTTTCTTTGGAGCGTCCTTTTCAAGAAGATACACGTTCTTGATCAGCTTACTTTTCTTTGACAAAGCATTGAAGTTTTCATCAGTATCATTATAACTTTGTATATCGATAACCTGCTCATTGATCAAAGAAATAACTCCATTTGTATTATCCACTTCAGAATCTTCACAAAGATTACTGATATCCTTCAGAACTTCGGATTCATTGCCTTCAAGACTGTCCAGCTCAAAACTAGGAGCCGAATCCATGCCTAAACACTTCAACCTAGCATAACTTAGAATCACACCGAGATTCAAACTAAAAAACACTAAAAACCAAAGCATTCTTCGTCTGTTTTCCATCGCACCTCCCAAGAATCAAGAAAAGGTACCTGATACAGAGAAATAAAGATATTAGGCGACATCCTGCAACATTTTCAAAGAAAAATATGCACCTGCAGCAAGACTTACACAAACTCGGTTGCAAAAATGCCAAAACTCGGTGTAGAACTCGTCCTAAGGTTAGACAATGCCAGAGCTCGTCCTAGCGCCCTAAGCACATAAGAAAATGAGGAAAGGCAGTGCTACACTCAAAAATTTTTGAAAAAAAGCTATGATCTGGCTTAAGCATGATGCAGCGCCTCGGATTTAACCTTCAAATCCGTCAACGCCACCGTAGAACATCACAGCGCCATCGAAGAAGCAGAGAGCACTCGTCGGACTTGCAGAAGGAAGGACAAAATGTCGCGTTGATGGTTTAGTCCACGTCGATGCCACGTCATAAAGTGGTCTAGGCAACATTCACGTTGCACCAATGTCACTTAAGGTGACATTCTGGGGAGTCGGCACTTTTGACTCCCCGGAATGTCACCTTAAGTGACATTCCTTTATACATAAACAATGGCCTTCAAATTTATTGATACAAATATAAATATGCTTCTCAGGAATCAAACCCAAGTACATCGATCCAATGAGCCGTAAGAATTGAAATGATATCGGAATATGAGGCCATCCATTGAAGTCCATTGCTGCAAATTATTGAACCATAGAATACCATACAAAATTAACAAGTGAAAAACATAAAGCATTCTAAATTGATAGTAATCTCTCATGTCTTTAAACAATAGAGCGTAAACAAAAGACACAATACACCATGTCTTAAAATATAACATACCATGTCTGCTAATTTAGGTCAGGTAGCAAAAAAAAAAATCAGGATCTAGCTTATCTTCATCGTCAATCATAATATGTGGGAACCGTGTCAACCTGCCAACCAATGTCTACCCAATCTGAAGGAAAGACAAAATATCAGAGCAGAGGGATGTCGAAAAAGAAGATCATGCTTCTCCTTGCACATCATGCTTGGCTTTTTTATAATAAAACATGTCCCTGAACTGCAGAAATTGCCTCTCTATAAGCAGCGTGTCA
This sequence comes from Isoetes taiwanensis, assembly GCA_021234155.1. Lineage (NCBI taxonomy): Eukaryota > Viridiplantae > Streptophyta > Lycopodiopsida > Isoetales > Isoetaceae > Isoetes > Isoetes taiwanensis. The sequence continues at coordinate 6,682,029 of JAJEKV010000020.1, read as the reverse complement.
TAGCAAAACAAGAACCTATCTAACAAGAAGATATGATATCCATTGAGCAAAAAGGGTTTGATGTTCATCAACTCATTGGCTATCATAAATGCTCATTCAGAATGATCTTCATGGCTGCTGCATACGCTGAGAGATCCTCAAACTGGGGCTTACAATTCATCCGTAGTGTTAAAGCTAGCAGCATTTCTAAACATCACAAAGTGATCATTGATAAGCGACATATCATTGCATGCAAAAACATTAAAGTAAACCTCATGTTTGCGAATGATAGGCCAACTTCTATTCGCTTTTTCTTGGAGCTTATTCTTATAAGCTATAGCAATTTTAGACAGTTTAATTTGAAAGGGAAACTTGACCTAGGTAACATCAACTCTTTTATTAGAATAATTGACTCTATTCTAGTGCTTCCAAATGACCCAGTATATTGTTTGCCTTACTCATGTGTAGAAATCTATTTGAGCCTTTTTAATAGGTCCATAGGATTTGCCCAATTTCCAACATTATACACTTTTTCTCTTAAATAATTGCCAAGCCACCTCCAAAAGTCCCTGATTTTTGGACAAAGACAGTTTTCGAGTTGTGCCATAAAGTTTGCATTGAGGGGGTATAGTATCTAATTGATTTTTTCATCTGTCATACATGAGTTGGTTTATAGGAATAGCTTGACAAAGACATCTCCAAATAAAGGCTTGCATTCTAGGTTGGATATAAGACCTCCAAGCATTACTTAAAATCCCAATAAAATGATGTGGATGAGTAAGAGATTCAGTGGGGGCAATCAAGTTGTATCTTATAGCAACTTTATGTATTAGGATCTTAATCTGCCAGTTAGGGATCCTCGAGCGGTATATTCTCTTTGAATGTGAGCAACCTTAATAATGACTTCATAGATTTGCTTATCTATTCTTTTGCCATCCATTATCTATGAGATTTCCTCCCAATCTTTCCACTTCTTTCTATTCTATAGGTGTTGCAATTGAGTAACCCCTGCAGCTTTTCACTTTTTCTATAATCGTGGATGATTGATGGCCTAGCAAACCTCGTTCTCTTGACACCGATAGGAGACTAGAAGAAGGAGAAAGTAGCACTATCAAAGTTAATTTCCTTGTGGTCAAAACCTTCTGCCTCTTCCATCCATGCAGTAAAGAATCTTCTCAAAAGAGGGGAAGTGTTTGTGACACATTTAATAATATACAGAATCAGGGAGTATATGGGCATACCTATATATGCCCAATGATTTACTAATATTTAGCCAATGTCTGATGAATTGCATTGTTGTGGAGTGCGAGCTGTTAATAGCCTTCAAAATATATTTGGCTTACATGGCCTAACTTTGCTTATAAAGGGATTTAAAACCTGAACCAATTTCTTTCTTTGCTTGAGTGATCTCCTGCCATCTAACAAAATGCATATAGCACCTCAAAGAGAATCTCTCGAAAGGTTATTATAAGTGGTTCTATTAGCAATATAAATAGATAAAAAATAGATTTGGGTACATATATCATCTACATATTGCAGAATAATGAGTTGCTGGTCTACGCCTGGCATCAGAAGACCTTAGATCAAATTCTATCGTTGGAGAAAAAAACCATCCTATTGAGCATTCAGCTACACAAAGGAACAAGCAGGGGACCAGAGTGCACCTTTGTCTTACCTACCCCCTCTCCTAACAGGAGGAACCATTTACTATTTGACTAGAAGAACCCAAATTCTTGAAGACAACGATTTTCCTAATCAAAGAGGGAATAATTGCCAATTTGGGCAAGAGTTCTCTCTAGAAAATCCCATCTAATGGTATCAAAAGCTCTTTTGAAGTCTAACTTAAGAAGTAAACAACCCTGTTTTTATAGTCGATTCCAATAGATAGATTCACTGGCATCAATGTAGTTATCAGAAATATATCTACCAGATAAGAAGGTTGATTGCAAGGATTGATATTTTCCTGAAAATTAATCATGATTCTTAGGGCCAACATCTTAGCTATAATCTTGTAAGTTGTATTGGTAAGAGAGATAGCTTCCCATAACCTATGATTTTGAGTTAAACTTGGGGATAAGAGTTGTAAGGCCGAAATTGAAATGCAGAATATAGAGAGCATGCCATCCAAGCATCTTTAATGAAAATTCATGAAATCCTTCCTTCATAATGCACCAAAAAGTAAGGAAGAATTCAGGAGGGGAGTTGTCTGGACTTGGGGTTTTTCCTTTCTCCATTTTTCAAAGAGCAAACAAAACTTGTCATCCGGGCTCTTTGCAAAAACCTTCATCCATTACTCTAGTGGCAGGAGATGTTGAAATAATATATCCATCTTGTTTTTTAATGCTAACATTTGTACCTACGTATTTGTAACACCTAGGGGGTTGAGGGGTAAGTAAATGATTTTTATTCTTAACCTTAGGTCAGGAATATTTAAAAGAATTGCAATGATTGGGAAACAAATTGAATACGGTGTTTATACTAAGGTGTGGTAGATATCTGAGGAATATAGAGGGAATATCTGAACTAGAATAGCAGAGTTATAATTAGAGGAGATAAACTAGATAAGAGTTTGTAAGAATAGGAAGATATTTCCTATAATTGAAAAGGAGAGGATATTGTTCTAATTTTAGAAAAAGCAAATGGTATAAAAAAGGGCAAACTTTGAAACGTCATAACTCGGCGAGCGATCATCTGAATGGAGCGATCTTGAGCATTCTGGATCTTTGGAGTTTCTGTTGGTTTAGAGTTATCTTTTCTTTTGTTTAGTAATTCATTGAAAAGCGTGCATATTTTATTTTGTTATTGAATCTTTGTGATTGTGCTTGCAAATATAATAAAACATTACAAGAAATTTATTGCGGCCACCGCAAACATTTTTCTTTACTTAAAACCAGTAATTCAAAAGTTGCAAAAATTGAATACACTATTTGGCAAAATGGGTCCCTTGATAAATGGCCTATTGTATACTATGCTTGAATGGTCAACGTCTGATTTATTTACCTGATTAACTGATTTATTTAAATGATTTAACGCTTGAACATTCAAAAGTTGCAAAAATTGAATACACTATTGGCAAATGGGTCCCTTGATAAATGGCCTATTGTATACCATGCTTGAATGGTCAATGTCTGATTTATTTACCTGATTAACTGATTTATTTAAATGATTAACGCTTGAACACCATCTATTAAGATTTGGCATGCAACACTTCTGGCAAAAAGCTTATGCAATTGACATAAGATACAAAAGGGGCTTAAAAATATGTCTGAAAGCAATTGAAGGTTAGAGTGAAGAATGCGACTTTGAAGATTAGAGGAATTATTCCTCTAATCTTCAAAGTCGCATTCTTCACTCTAACCTTCAAAAGATATCTCCATATTATTCTGGAGATATGGATGTGGATAAAACCATAAGTGATCTAACCGGAGCATGTAGCACTGTCATTAGGCCAAAATGTACTTTCTTCTCTTTGAAGAGGGGCTATAATATCATCAGTGTCAATAGAGGCTTGTTGCTTTGACAGCCTTCATTAAAGAGAGTATCTTTTAAATTGACTGAAGCAAAATCATGTTTCCTCTTGGATTGTCAGTCTCTGTCACTATTGAAGAATCATTTGCTATTGCACAAAATATTGACGAATTTTCCTTCGCTCGTGCTCCTGCCCATGCTACCTCGTCTACATTCAATTTTGCCAATTTCTATGGATTGATTCTGACTGCTCGTTTTTGCTGCTTTTTTATTGTCTCATCCTTGAATGTCATCATGGGCACAAGTTCTTTCCCCTGTTCAATATTCAGCAAAGACACTTCTCGGATACTATTCGGCATTATGGCCAACAAAAAGTCATGAAGGCTTTAATATTCATTGTCGATCCACTAATTTGGATGACAACATATTGTATTTTCTTCATCCATTGAGGTATCCATTGAGGTAAATCCATTGAGATAAAGGAAATGGAAATAAAATTCACCTCATAATCAAGAAGCATCCTTGGGGACGTACACCATGGCCTTTTGTGACGCATGCCAGCGAACTTGGACCACTTAAACCTGTAGTTGCAGAACTAACTGGAGATGAGTGTAGACTATGGACCACTTAAACCTGTAGTTGCAAAACTAACTGGAGATGAGTGTAGACTATGGGTGTCTCCTTGGTGTTGTTCTTGTTCCATCATTGCCGCAGTATATTCATAAGTACATAAATATTGATGCCCTGCTTAAAATCAAAGGGTCACTTACAATTTTGAAGAAATATGAGCCAATTCTTATACTCGCCTTGTGAATAAGAATGACATGGAAGAAAAAGAGTTGACCTAAGAATGACATGGAAGAAAAAGAGTTGACCGAGAGGAAGTATTGTCAAACATTGCCAAAAGAGTGCACAATGCCTGCGTAATGCGTCCAATTATCATGGCCTTACCACCACTGCAATAAACGGAATCAAAGAGAAGCTGCTCCCAAGCTTAGACACAATCTCGTTCTTAAATGTGCTTTTATTCAATAGGCACCTTACAATGGCCACGATGCCAACACACCACTGCAGGACAAGATGTTGCCATATTGCACACACAATCAAGAAAAAAAAAAGCTAGACATAGGTATGGCCAAGTATAAAAACTACTGAACCACATATGTAAATTATGATCACCCTTTCTTGCAACAGTGCAACCCTTCAATTTGCTGCTAACAAGCAGTTCACCGAGGTTATAGCTTGCACTCATGGCATTATTCCTGCCAGGTTTTGCTGCTTATTAAAAGTGCTATAAACCTCTTCATCAACCAACAAACGGTATCTGACTCCTTCCAGAAATTAGATTCGTACACAACACGTGCATCATAACTGTTGCCTTTTTAGGACATAGTAAATAATAACAATCTCGGCTCAATCAAAACTACCCTATTTGAAGCTATAACCTTGCTTATCCCATTGTATTTGGAGTTTAATATCAATAGCAAGTGTTGAGGGCAATCTTTGGAAAAATCTTTATCCTTAATTCTATTACTTTTCGGGGCATTCAGAATCATAAATTACATTGCAGTTAGTATTCGAGATCATGTTTTTTCTTAATTGATCCAATAATGCTCTAAGTTCAAGCTTTACATTGAGAGCTTTAACCTGTCCATTGAAGCTTGTTTCCACAATTTGGGCCATGCATCAGGGTCAATAGCGAGCAAAATTTGCGGGCTAGAATGAGAAGTTCCATAGGGTTAATAACCACGACCATGCCTGCAAAAGCCGCTCACATAAGAAAAAATGAAGCTCAATACTCTCAGCCCTTCACTTACATAAAGGATAGAGTTTTGAAATCCGATTATGAATTTTATGGACCAACCTGTTGACCCTGAGACATCTATGGATCACTTGCCATTATAGAACTGCCACTTTGGGATGAAGCAACTTATCCCATACCCATGTCCAAGCACTTTTCCATTGTGGTTGAATGACCTGAAGATGCCACCTATTTGATAGAGGCAAGCTTTCAGAATGCAGAAGCAATTTATAAACAGAAGAAACAAAGCGCCCTAGCTTGACACCTTGATGGCAACCCTATACATGGCAAAGGTATGCTGGTGGCATGCAAAAAACGCGGCCTCAGCACTCTCTTCAGCACCCTGCACCTACTATTCTACCCTATTATTTCACTTGTCATTCATTGAGGATTACCTAATTACCACCTGCTAGCACCATTCGCACTCTAAACAAGCTACCATATGGGGTAGTGGTAACAAAGCGGCAATATGAGTCCAAGTTACTCTATCCCATTTGTACAACAAGAATTTTGTTCTAAATGCTTCCCATGACAGATAACCAGACTCACACCAAGCTGCAATGGTGCTTATGCCAGCTGCTAGCCATCGTCGTTGTGTTTTTAGATGAACACCAATGCCTAGAGGCACATTCTCTGGAGTGTCCTGCAAAGGAATCTACTAGCATGGAGTAGACAACTGAAGACACACCCTAGGATTGATATGGAAAAGAGACTTGACAGTGTCCCAAGCAGCAAGCAAGCCCTTTAGAAAGGGAGAAGCATTAAGATACGGATGTATGTGATAAAGTAAAGCCAAAGGACGGAGGGGCTTAATGGTGGTTGTAAAATGGAAGACAATGTTGATGGTTCCTTGTTTAGTCAAGTTGGATGCTTGTCCATAAGGAAAGCGAATAAATGTAAATGGATATGCGTAAATGCACGGAAAAATCTTCGCGTAGCTAGTTAGCAGGCTGAGGTCTCGTTCGTTATCGGAATTAACCAGACAAATCACTCCACCAACTAAGAACGGCCATGCACCACCACCCATAGAATCAAGAAAGAGCTCTCAATCTGTCAATCCTTACTATGTCTGGACCTGGTAAGTTTCCCCGTGTTGAGTCAAATTAAGCCGCAGGCTCCACTCCTGGTGGTGCCCTTCCGTCAATTCCTTTAAGTTTCAGCCTTGCGACCATACTCCCCCCGGAACCCAAAAACTTTGATTTCTCATGAGGTGCTGGCGGAGTCATCGAAGTAACATCCGCCGATCCCTAGTCGGCATCGTTTATGGTTGAGACTAGGACGGTATCTGATCGTCTTCGAGCCCCCAACTTTCGTTCTTGATTAATGAAAACATCCTTGGCAAATGCTTCCGCAGTAGTTCGTCTTTCATAAATCCAAGAATTTCACCTCTGACAATGAAATACGAATGCCCCCAACTGTCCCTATTAATCATTACTCCGGTCCCGAAGACCAACGGAAAAGGACCGGGGTCCTATCACGTTATTCCATGCTAACATATTCAGAGCATAGGCCTGCTTTGAGCACTCTAATTTTTTCAAAGTAACAGCGCCGGCTCGGCGTCCCAGCCAATTAAGGCCAGGACAACGTCGCCAACGCTTGTCCATAAGGAAAGCAAATGTAAATGGATATGCATAGAGGCACATAAAAATCTAGTGGATGAAACCACAGAATCAATGCATAGTTTTTTTTTTCTTCTTTACAAGAGGTCTTCAATCTTCATGCAAATTGATCTTTGAGACAAGTTGGATATCAATTGGCCACCTTCCGACATTCATTTGATTAGATTGCTAAATCTATGACCAATTTGACCATGAAATGGGCTCATATTGAAGTGAAACCAACTTGATACAATCACATCATGTCTAGTTTACAATGTTCTATTTTCTTTGTCCTATTGTATAAATTGGGACTTGACTTTTAGAATCATGACTATAATAAAATAAGGTAAGATCGGCTTTTATGTCCATGGGCTGCCTTATTCAATTAAGTTTCATATTTTTTCTCATAAAGTTTTGTTGCTAGTCCATAGATCTTTGGTCCCCATGAACGTCCAGTCCATTTAAATAGTAATCTCATTGTATTTAAGTCCCGTTAGGAGATAACCATCGATTTTGATATGATGCCATGAAATTCTATATTCGTCGAGAACATACCCACTTTTCTTTATCAAACCATATATAATGCATTATCAAACCATATATAATGCATACACTTTGATTCTATTCTTCGAGATTCTTTGATGTTCCAGTGCATGCGCGCCAAGTGTCGAAAAATATTTTTGAGGAACATTTTTTGTATTTTCCTAGTTAATATTCATTGACAAGGAACCATAGCCACGTGACTCCCCTTGCTCAATCAATCCATCTAAGCTCAATCAATCCACATTCCTTAAAAATTATTATCAAAGCACGACCATGTGTGCACTTTGCATTTATTGCGGCCATTAATACACTCTAATAACTTGATGAGACATGTGTGCACTTTGCATTTATTGCGGCCATTAATACACTTTGCATTTATTGCGGCCATTAATACACTTTGCATTTATTGCCGCCATTATTGCTTGCCCCTGCATATAAAACTCCAGCGCCATTGCAGTCCACAAGGCATTTCTGTGGACCAATGCGGCCATGCGAGCGATGATGAGACAACCCGGCAGATCCACTTCCATTCCATGCATACTTCAAACAAGGTGCATGCTCTATATCTCTCATCCCATTCCCTTTCTGGCCCATACGATAGATGGCATGCTGTTTGATTACCACGAGGTTCCCCACATCTATTCTTCAACAAATCAAACTAGAAACATTAAACAAATAAATTACATTAAACAAATGAGGCAGAGATAAAAAGATGCTCACCGCGTTGACGGCCAAGAGTTAAGCTAATGGTTATGGGAAACCCCCGTCCAGGCTCAAAGCCCACTGCCCATCATCGGGTGCAGCTAAATAAACAAAAAGGTCCATCGCGTTGTTAGCCTAGTGGTCAGGCCATTGGTTCTGGGCATCATCCATCCAGGCTCAAAACCCACTGACTAGCAATGGATGGTGCGAAAGAGATAATGGCAACCGCGCTGTTAGCCTAGTGGTCAGGCCATTGGTTCTGGGCAGCACCCATCCAGGCTCAAACCCCATTGACTAGCATCGGGTGATAAAAAGGAGAGGATAAAAGAGAGAAAGGGATACCAGCATTGGGAATCTCATGGTCGTCTCGCAGCAACTATCTATCGTATGGGCAAGAGGACACAAGGCAACAATGTGGGTTCAAATCCCGCCTGTTTGGCAATTCATAAATGCTACCACATGTGGTCTCGCACCCTTGTGAATAGAAACCCATTATTAAGCATGCATTGCATTGACAGGTTGAACGTTAATAGTGGGCCAAACCTCAGCGGGTTAGAACTAGAGAAACGTTCGCGGCGGCCTTGGCCGCCACGATAAGTTTCTTGTAGCTATTAAGGATGATAGTGACGATTTTATTTGTCCAATATGTAGAAGAGTGTCTTAAAGATAGAAATAGACCCATATCACGTTAAAATAAATTTCTAGGTTCAAACATCTCCACCTATTTAGAGGTTTATCTTTTACATTAACACTTTTTACAAATTTCATGTGATGAGTAATTAAGAGCTGAGTCACTTTTGACTTAAAAGATATTCAACATAGGAGAACCGTATCTATTATTATACTTAACATTAATCCATCTGCTCATAAACTTTTAAGTTCTCAAATTGGGTGTTTTTTAGGCGTGCTTTCTATATGTAAACTGAGAATGTGGTTGGGTGCAGATAATTCTTCAACACAGGCAGCATGGCGGTTCTTGGTATTAAACCATGGAAGGAGAATGTGCAGAGGTTGCCGAACCTCTGTTTCTAACTTTGCAGGACAAATGCGACCTCCATCCATTTCAGTTCCTCCCCTTTCTCCCCCCTCGTTTGAATGCATCGGTTGTATGCCCTTGAAGAAGTTCCTTTTGCTTGTTGCTTTATACAGAGTTGGTTTCTCAAATGCATTGCCATGAACATTTCCGTTGCAGCAAGCAGAAAGTCTCCTTGAAGAAATCATCAATGGCATGAGCGGCACAAATTTTCTTTTTTTTTAGGGCAGCCGCAAGCTTTTATTTCTAAAGTTTCTTTGTTTCCATTTTTTAGATGCATCGTTATAACAAATCTTATTTGCAATGATTCGGGACCACATATTGCTTATATTCCTCAACCCCAGATTTAGCATATTCTTAGGAATATTCTAGGATCTAATGATATACGAAAACCCAAAGAGTTTGCCATTAATATGTACGATAAGTTTCTTGTAGCTATTAAGGATGATAGTGACGATTTTATTTGTCCAATATGCCTACCAGCCAATATGTAGAAGAGTGTCTTAAAGATAGAAATAGACCCATATCACGTTAAAATAAATTCCTAGGTTCAAACATCTCCACCTATTTAGAGGTTTATCTTTTACATTGACACTTTTTACAAATTTCATGTGATGAGTAATTAAGAGCTGACTCACTTTTGACTTAAAAGATATTCAACATAGAAGAACCGTATCTATTACTATACTAAACATTAATCCATCTGCTCATAAACTTTTAAGTTCTCAAATTGGGTGTTTCTTAGGCATGTGCTTTCTATATGTAAACTGATGTGGTTGGGTGCAGATAATTCTTCAACACAGGCAGCATGGCGGTTCTTGGTATTAAACCATGGAAGGAGAATGCGCAGAAGTTGCCGAACCTCTGTTTCTAACTTTGCGGGACAAATGCGACCTCCATCCATTTCAGTTCTCCCCTTTCTCCCCCCTCGTTTGAATGCATCGGTTGTATGCCCTTGAAGAAGTTCCTTTTGCTTGTTGCTTTATACAGAGTTGGTTTCTCAAATGCATTGCCATGAACATTTCCGTTGCATCAAGCAGAAAGTCTCCTTGAAGAAATCATCAATGGCATGAGCGGCACAATTTTTTTTTTTTAGGGCAGCCGCAAGCTTTTATTTCTAAAGTTTCTTTGTTTCCATTTTTTAGATGCATCGTTATAACAAATCTTATTTGCAATATTGCTTATATTCCTCAACCCCAGATTTAGCATATTCTTAGGAATATTCTAGGATCTAATGATATAAGAAAACCCAAAGAGTTTGCCATTAATATGTAGATATATACAAGAAATTTAATGCGTCCTACGGTGCATGTTCGAGTTTTAGCATGTTCCTATGATGCAAGTTCTTGTCGTGCCTTACATTCTAAAAGAATCTTTTGAGAATACTCTAAATTCATAGATTCTCTAAGATTCTACCAAGGTTCTCTTGGAGGTTTCGTGGAGATTCCTCTAAATTTTATAAGATTTCCTCTAGATTCCATTAGATTTCTGTAGATTCTCCAAGATTCTATGAAGACCCCCCTAGATCCCCTTAAATTCCCTTAGATCCCTTTAGATTTTATGAGATTGCCCTAGCTTCCCCTACATTATATAAGATTCAAAGAGATTCTATAAAGATTCCCCTAGATACTCTAAGATTTCATCAACATTTTTTTAGATTCCCGTAGATTGTATGAAGATTCCTTTAGATCCCCCAGATTTTAAGAGATTCTCTTACATTTTATGAGATTTTCTTAGATTCTATTAGATTCTTCTGGATTCCTTTACATTCTAGAACTTTTTAGAACATTCTAAGACTTTCTGGAACATTCTAAGACTTTCAATATATTCTAGAACTTTCTGGAAATATTTCCCTAGATTTCCTTACATTCCCGTAGATTCCCCTACGTTCTAGAACATTCTAAAACTTATTAGAACAATTTAGAACTTTCTGGAAGAATTTTCTTAGATCCCCCCTAGATTCTCTTGTGTTCTAGAACTTTCTAGAAGATTCTAGAACTTTCTAGAGCCTTCCAGAGCATCCTAGAACTTTCTTGAACTAGCTAGAATGTTATAGTCTATTTTATCTTAATGGGAATATTACCCTTAAGTATTTTTGAAACATAAATTATATATAGAATTAATGCTTGGTCTAGTGGTTAGAATGGGGGGCTAGGGGGTTAATGGCCAGGGTTCGAATCCCCCACACAACATAAAAATTTTAAAAGCCTTTTCCTAAGGGATGCGCCATAGGATCTATTACATATAATTCCCAAAGTCATATGCACCGTAGGATATGTGCCAAGCCACGTAAGCCGTAAGATCTCGGATCGACGATCAGGATCGGATCAACCTAGACCGTAGGATCACTTACATATAATCGGAAACAAACTCCCAAGCCATCTGGGCCGTAGGATACGTCCCAAAGCCACGTGAGCCGTAGGAACTCGGATCAACGGCCGGATTCAAGAGGACAAACATAAGAACATATATCTAGATCCCCTTAGATTCCCTTAGATCCCTTTAGATTTTATGAGATTGCCCTAGGTTCCCTTACATTATATGAGATTCAAAGAGATTCTATAAAGATTCCCCTAGATACTCTAAGATTTCATCAACATTTTTTTAGATTCCCTTAGATTTTATGAAGATTCCTTTAGATCCCCTAGATTTTAAGAGATTCTCTTACATTTTATGAGATTTTCTTAGATTCTATTAGATTCTTCTGGATTCCTTTATATTCTAGAACTTTTTAGAACATTCTAAGACTTTCTGGAACATTCTAAGACTTTCAATATATTCTAGAACTTTCTGGAAGTATTTCCCTAGATTTCCTTACATTCCCGTAGATTCCCCTACGTTCTAGAACATTCTAAAACTTATTAGAACAATTTAGAACTTTCTGGAAGAATTTTCTTAGATCCCCCCTAGATTCTCTTATGTTCTAGAACTTTCTAGAAGATTCTAGAACTTTCTAGAGCCTTCCAGAACATCCTAGAACTTTCTTGAACTAGCTAGAATGTAGTCTGTTTTATCTTAATGGGAATATTACCCTTAAGTATTTTTGAAACATAAATTATGTATGGAATTAATGCTTGGTCTAGTGGTTAGAATGGGGGGGCTGGGGGGTCAATGGCCAGGGTTCGAATCCCCCACACAACATAAAAATTTTAAAAGCCTTTTCCTAAGGGATGAGCTATAAGATCTATTACATATAATTCCCAAAGTCATATGCACCGTAAGATATGTGCCAAGCCACGTGAGCCGTAAGATCTCGGATCGACGATCAGGATCGGATCAACCTAGACCGTAGGATCGATTACATATAATTCCCAAAGCCATGTGCACCGTAGGATGTGTCCCAAAGCAACGTGAGCCGTAGGATCTCGGACCGACGATCAGGATCAGATCAACCTGGACCGTAGGATCGCTTACATATAATCGGAAACAAACTCCCAAGCCATCTGGGCCGTAGGATACGTCCCAAAGCCACGTGAGCCGTAGGATCTCGGATCAACGACCGGATTCAAGAGGACAAACATAAGAACATATATCTAGATCCCCTTAGATTCCCTTAGATCCCTTTAGATTTTATGAGATTTCCCTAGGTTCCCTTACATTATATGAGATTCAAAGAGATTCTATAAAGATTCCCCTAGATACTTTAAGATTTCATCAACATTTTTTTAGATTCCCTTAGATTTTATGAAGATTCCTTTAGATCCCCCAGATTTTAAGAGATTCTCTTACATTTTATGAGATTTTCTTAGATTCTATTAGATTCTTCTGGATTCCTTTACATTCTAGAACTTTTTAGAACATTCTAAGACTTTCTGGAACATTCTAAGACTTTCAATATATTCTAGAACTTTCTGGAAATATTTCCCTAGATTTCCTTACATTCCCGTAGATTCCCCTACGTTCTAGAACATTCTAAAACTTATTAGAACAATTTAGAACTTTCTGGAAGAATTTTCTTAGATCCCCCCTAGATTCTCTTATGTTCTAGAACTTTCTAGAAGAATTCTAGAACTTTCTAGAGCCTTCCAGAACATCCTAGAACTTTCTTGAACTAGCTAGAATGTTATAGTCTATTTTATCTTAATGGGAATATTACCCTTAAGTATTTTTGAAACATAAATTATATATAGAATTAATGCTTGGTCTAGTGGTTAGAATGGGGGGCTGGGGGGTTAATGGCCAGGGTTCGAATCCCCCACACAACATAAAAATTTTAAAAGCCTTTTCCTAAGGGATGAGCCATAGGATCTATTACATATAATTCCCAAAGTCATATGCACCTTAGGATATGTACCAAGCCACGTAAGCCGTAAGATCTCGGATCGACGATCAGGATCGGATCAACCTAGACCGTAGGATCGATTACGTATAATTCCCAAAGCCATGTGCACCGTAGGATGTGTCCCAAAGCAACGTGAGCCGTAGGATCTCGGACCAAACGATCGGGGATCGGATCAACTTTGGACCGTAGGATCACTTACATATAATCGGAAACAAACTCCCAAGCCATCTGGGCCGTAGGATACGTCCCGAAGCCACGTGAGCCGTAGGATCTCGGATCAACGGCCGGATTCAAGAGGACAAACATAAGAACATATATATGTTATGACAAGAAATTTAATGCGTCCTACGGTGCATGTTCGAGTTTTAGCATGTTCCTACGATGCAAGTTCTTGTCGTGGCGTAAATTCTAAAAGAATCTTTTGAGAATACTCTAAATTCATAGATTCTCTAAGATTCTACCAAGGTTCTCTTGGAGGTTTCGTGGAGATTCCTCTAAATTTTATAAGATTCCCTCTAGATTCCATTTCCGTAGATTCTCCAAGATTCTATGAAGACCCCCCTAGATCCCCTTAGATTCCCTTAGATCCCTTTAGATTTTATGAGATTGCCCTAGGTTCCCTTACATTATATGAGATTCAAAGAGATTCTATAAAGATTCTCCTAGATACTCTAAGATTTCATCAACATTTTTTTAGATTCCCTTAGATTTTATGAAGATTCCTTTAGATCCCCCAGATTTTAAGAGATTCTCTTAAATTTTATGAGATTTTCTTAGATTCTATTAGATTCTTCTGGATTCCTTTACATTCTAGAACTTTTTAGAATATTCTAAGACTTTCTGGAACATTCTAAGACTTTCAATATATTCTAGAACTTTCTGGAAGTATTTCCCTAGATTTCCTTACATTCCTGTAGATTCCCCTACGTTCTAGAACATTCTAAAACTTATTAGAACAATTTAGAACTTTCTGGAAGAATTTTCTTAGATCCCCCCTAGATTCTCTTATGTTCTAGAACTTTCTAGAAGATTCTAGAACTTTCTAGAGCCTTCCAGAACATCCTAGAACTTTCTTGAACTAGCTAGAATGTTATAGTCTGTTTTATCTTAATGGGAATATTACCCTTAAGTATTTTTGAAACATAAATTATGTATGGAATTAATGCTTGGTCTAGTGGTTAGAATGGGGGCTGGGGGGTCAATGGCCAGGGTTCGAATCGCCCACACAACATAAAAATTTTAAAAGCCTTTTCCTAAGGGATGGGCCATAGGATCTATTACATATAATTCCCAAAATCATATGGGATCTATTACATATAATTCCCAAAGTCATATGCACTGTAGGATATGTGCCAAGCCACGTGAGCCGTAAGATCTCGGATCGACGATCAGGATCGGATCAACCTAGACCGTAGGATCGATTACATATAATTCCCAAAGCCATGTGCACCGTAGGATGTGTCCCAAAGCAACGTGAGCCTTAGGATCTCGGACCGACGATCAGGATCAGATCAACCTGGACCGTAGGATCGCTTACATATAATCGGAAACAAACTCCCAAGCCATCTGGGCCGTAGGATACGTCCCAAAGCCACGTGAGCCGTAGGATCTCGGATCAACGGCCGGATTCAAGAGGACAAACATAAGAACATATATCTAGATCCCCTTAGATTCCCTTAGATCCCTTTAGATTTTATGAGATTGCCCTAGGTTCCCTTACATTATATGAGATTCAAAGAGATTCTATAAAGATTCCCCTAGATACTTTAAGATTTCATCAACATTTTTTTAGATTCCCTTAGATTTTATGAAGATTCTTTTAGATCCCCCAGATTTTAAGAGATTCTCTTACGTTTTATGAGATTTTTTTAGATTCTATTAGATTCTTCTAGATTCCTTTACATTCTAGAACTTGTTAAAACATTCTAAGACTTTCTGGAACATTCTAAGACTTTCAATATATTCTAGAACTTTCTGGAAATATTTCCCTAGATTTCCTTACATTCCCGTAGATTCCCCTACGTTCTAGAACATTCTAAAACTTATTAGAACAATTTAGAACTTTCTGGAAGAATTTTCTTAGATCCCCCCTAGATTCTCTTATGTTCTAGAACTTTCTAGAAGAATTCTAGAACTTTCTAGAGCCTTCCAAAACATCCTAGAACTTTCTTGAACTAGCTAGAATGTTATAGTCTATTTTATCTTAATGAGAATGTTACCCTTAAGTATTTTTGAAACATAAATTATATATAGAATTAATGCTTGGTCTAGTGGTTAGAATGGGGGGCTAGGGGGTTAATGGCCAGGGTTCGAATCCCCCACACAACATAAAAATTTTAAAAGCCTTTTCCTAATGGATGAGCCATAGGATCTATTACATATAATTCCCAAAGTCATATGCACCGTAGGATATGTGCCAAGCCACGTAAGCCGTAAGATCTCGGATCGACGATCAGGATCGGATCAACCTAGACCGTAGGATCGATTACGTATAATTCCCAAAGCCATGTGCACCGTAGGATGTGTCCCAAAGCAACGTGAGCCGTAGGATCTCGGACCGACGATCAGGATCAGATCAACCTGGACCGTAGGATCACTTACATATAATCGGAAACAAACTCCCAAGCCATCTGGGCCGTAGGATATGTCCCGAAGCCACGTGAGCCGTAGGATCTCGGATCAACGGCCGGATTCAAGAGGACAAACATAACAACATATATATGTTATGACAAGAAATTTAATGCGTCCTACCGTGCATGTTCGAGTTTTAGCATGTTCCTACGATGCAAGTTCTTGTCGTGCCGTACATTCTAAAAGAATCTTTTGAGAATACTCTAAATTCATAGATTCTCTAAGATTCTACCAAGGTTCTCTTGGAGGTTTCGTGGAGATTCCTCTAAATTTTATAAGATTCCCTCTAGATTCCATTTCCGTAGATTCTCCAAGATTCTATGAAGATCCCCCTAGATCCCCTTAGATTCCCTTAAATCCCTTTAGATTTTATGAGATTGCCCTAGGTTCTCTTACATTATATGAGATTCAAAGAGATTCTATAAAGATTCCCCTAGATACTCTAAGATTTCATCAACATTTTTTTAGATTCCCTTAGATTTTATGAAGATTCCTTTAGATCCCCAGATTTTAAGAGATTCTCTTACATTTTATGAGATTTTCTTAGATTCTATTAGATTCTTCTGGATTCCTTTACATTCTAGAACTTTTTAAAACATTCTAAGACTTTCTGGAACATTCTAAGACTTTCAATATATTCTAGAACTTTCTGGAAGTATTTCCCTAGATTTCCTTACATTCCCGTAGATTCCCCTTCGTTCTAGAACATTCTAAAACTTATTAGAACAATTTAGAACTTTCTGGAAGAATTTTCTTAGATCCCCCCTAGATTCTCTTATGTTCTAGAACTTTTTTTTCTAGAACTTTCTAGAGCCTTTCGAGAACATCCTAGAACTTTCTTGAACTAGCTAGAATGTTATAGTCTGTTTTATCTTAATGGGAATATTACCCTTAAGTATTTTTGAAACATAAATTATGTATGGAATTAATGCTTGGTCTAGTGGTTAGAATGGGGGGGCTGGGGGGTCAATGGCCAGGGTTCGAATCCCCCACACAACATAAAAATTTTAAAAGAAGCCTTTTCCTAAGGGATGAGCCATAGGATCTATTACATATAATTCCCAAAGTCATATGCACTGTAGGATATATGCCAAGCCACGTGAGCCGTAAGATCTCGGATCGACGATCAGGATCGGATCAACCTAGACCGTAGGATCGATTACATATAATTCCCAAAGCCATGTGCACCGTAGGATGTGTCCCAAAGCAACGTGAGCCGTAGGATCTCGGACCCGGACGATCGAGGATCGGATCAACTTTGGACCGTGGGATCGCTTACATATAATCGGAAACAAACTCCCAAGCCATCTGGGCCGTAGGATACGTCCCAAAGCCACGTGAGCCGTAGGATCTCGGATCAACGGCCGGATTCAAGAGGACAAACATAAGAACATATATCTAGATCCCCTTAGATCCCTTTAGATTTTATGAGATTGCCCTAGGTTCCCTTACATTATATGAGATTCAAAGAGATTCTATAAAGATTCCCCTAGATACTTTAAGATTTCATCAACAGTTTTTTAGATTCCCTTAGATTTTATGAAGATTCCTTTAGATCCCCCAGATTTTAAGAGATTCTCTTACATTTTATGAGATTTTCTTAGATTCTATTAGATTCTTCTGGATTCCTTTACATTCTAGAACTTTTTTTTTTTTTGAGCATTCTAGAACTTCTTAGAACATTCTAAGACTTTCTGGAACATTCTAAGACTTTCAATATATTCTAGAACTTTCTGGAAGTATTTCCCTAGATTTCCTTACATTCCCGTAGATTCCCCTACGTTCTAGAACATTCTAAAACTTATTAGAACAATTTAGAACTTTCTGGAAGAATTTTCTTAGATCCCCCCTAGATTCTCTTATGTTCTAGAACTTTTTTTTCTAGAACTTTCTAGAGCCTTTCGAGAACATCCTAGAACTTTCTTGAACTAGCTAGAATGTTATAGTCTGTTTTATCTTAATGGGAATATTACCCTTAAGTATTTTTGAAACATAAATTATATATGGAATTAGTGCTTGGTCTAGTGGTTAGAATGGGGGGCTGGGGGGTCAATGGCCAGGGTTCGAATCCCCCACACAACATAAAAATTTTAAAAGCCTTTTCCTAAGGGATGAGCCATTCCCAAAGTCATATGCACCGTAGGATATGTGCCAAGCCACGTGAGCCGTAAGATCTCGGATCGACGATCAGGATCGGATCAACCTAGACCATAGGATCGATTACGTATAATTCCCAAAGCCATGTGCACCGTAGGATGTGTCCCAAAGCAACGTGAGCCGTAGGATCTCGGACCGACGATCAGGATCAGATCAACCTGGACCGTAGGATCCCTTACATATAATCGGAAACAAACTCCCAAACCATCTGGGCCGTAGGATACGTCCCAAAGCCACGTGAGCCGTAGGATCTCGGATCAACGGCCGGATTCAAGAGGACAAATATAAGAACATATATATGTTATGATATATACTAGAAAAAAGTGCCCAGCATTGCTAGTGTTTTTGTTTGGCATTTAAGTTGGAAGATGAAAACATATTAATTAGAAACATAAGCAGATGAAAGCATATTAGGAAATGTACCATTTATATGTAGTCTTATATTTAACGGGTCCCAAAAAAGCCGAACAATATACATAGCTAAGAAAACAACTGACAAATGTGGGGATGGTGTTTAAAATAGATTCAATACCCTCTTGCTACATATTAACATTTGTGGATCTAATATGATACATATTCTTGTGCAATAACATCAATAGTGTGGATCTAGAATGCTACATAATAAAAATTGTGGATCTAATATGCTACATATGTTTGTGCAATAACATCAACAAATAACTGCAAATTCTGAAAGCTTGAGTCGTCATATAACTAATGCAGAATGTGTTTTAGTGGTAACAACAACAACATTTTGTTGTTAGAAACAAATTTTTTTTTTTTTTTGCACTTGCCTAGAACAATTTATAGCAAAGTCAACACTGAAGTGAAAACCTTAAATGAGTATTAATCTCAAGATCTTAACATGCTGGAAGATACAATCAATCTTTCCATCAGAAAAGCCATATTCACCAGTTGCCAACATTGTAAAGTACCAAAGAGAGAGAAAGCAAACCGAATTGGTCCAGCCCAATTTCATACATTAAAATCTCATTCTGTTCAATTTAATAGAAAGAGGGTACACTCAAATTCATGGTAGGTGTCAAGAAAAGTATCACCTGATTACAATTTACATTTTTCAATTTACAAACTTTTATACTTTTTAAAACACCTTTCAGAAAAGTTTTAGACCGAAATCAATTAAATTATAAAGTTAATATTTTAGTAATAACTATTGAATAATTTATTATTAATGAAAGAAAATATATTGAAACTTAATCAATAATAAATTATACAATTTTTTTAAACATAAACATAATCATTTAATTAGTTCTAAATCTAAAACTTTCTTTAAATGTTTTGAAAAAATAACCTTTTAATTATAGAGAGTTTATTTTAGATGAAAATATAATTCTAAATAAATCAAAGTGAAAATAAATTTTGAAAGCAATTTTATACTTTAGCAACCATCATACCGTTAATCTAAAGATAAACAGAATAAATCATTAAAATCAATAAGAGTTAAAAATACTGTTGATCATATCATGGCATCGTTGAAGTATATCTATTAGATTTGAATAAGTCCAAATTTTGTTAAATATACCATAGTACCATAATGGATGAAATATTGCAAGGATGCATTAGAAAAGAATGATTGGAAAACTCTAGCCAATATCGATAATGGTTAGTATAATAGAAAAACGAAGAACTATCAAGGGAACCAAATTCCATTTCTAATTTCATCTTTGTTTGTTTATAGATAGACCTCAAGGTTCTAGGAAAGAAAATATAGATTACTGCTAGCACAAAGTTTACAGACATCTGCACTAGCTGCAAGCACATATCATTTGATGCGGACATTTTCACAAATAGAAACATCAATCTGTGTAGATAAAGCTTATTTCTTATCTACAAACGAGAGGTAATTTCTTATTTAAATTTGAAACAGATGGAATGAATTCGTTTGGGTAGAAATCCATTTTGCAAAATCTTGGTTTTCCTCCTCTGTCTTAACATTTCCATCTAAACTTGACATGAAGTCATACTTCTCGACTCCTTATCCTACCTTCTCTATTTTCATCTCCAGGTTGTAGACTTAAATGCACGATTCTCATCTTCTACCGTTCGATTTTTATGGAGCAAATATCTTACAACTGTTGAGAAGCTTTGTGGCTTTCACTTTGTATGTTATGGGAGCCACAGAAGCTTCAACTGGACCAAGTTTTCTTATGGAATAAGGTAATGAGATAATATCTGATTTTTCGGTTTTAACAACTGACATCCTTGGAAAAATACTATAATATATCCTTATGGCGGAACCAAATCCTTTCAAAGACCCTTCTTTCCCTCTCTTTTCTATATATTTCTTGGGCTTTGCAACTGCAATCTTGAGTTTGTTTAAGCAGACATTCAGATGTATACGTGAGCATCCCTGCTTTTAGCCATTTAGATCATGTTGACAGTCTTATGTGTTAGGTGCATCATATGGACTGTACGCTACTTCACAATTATTCAGGGAGCACAAGAAACTAAAGCACTTCTTATGAAACCTCTGGTGTAAGAAGGTAACTATTTAGTACTCATTTGGATAAATCAAGCAGGATAAAATGATTTCTTTCTGTTAAAAGATGCAAGGAAAAATGCTTCTTCATTGTAAACATATTATCGATTGTCATTTCTTCTCCTCATACACGAATCGTTTGTTTCTGTTAACCCGCATTCCTAATGTAGAGACCTTAAGAAAGAGTTGTGTTCCATAGTGATGCACTGTCGGTTCATTCTCAGAAAATATAGCTTATTAGATGTAGCTCCTATAGTTTGATAGATTTTCCTTCAATGCAAGATGTGTTTCTACATCTTGATTTCATCATCTGGACAATAGCAATGTATTTTTGCTCATATAGCAGAATCCTCTATGTGCAATGGTATAGTTTTTGCACGTTTAGCATCCGTGCTTCTATGAACTGGCTTCTTCTATGTTTGCAGGACTGGTCATAATTGCTATGTATATGCTGGAACAATAGACGAATGCAATTCTGGTAGCATCCAGAATGTCAATAATGCATTACAATAGCGTGCTAACCTATTATGCACTTGTGCTATCTATATCATAACGTATGTAACATCAATTTAACGTGGGTTTTGCATCTTAAAGTTTATGCAGAGAATGACAACAATAAAAATAAAGTTTTCATACTTTATTTCATTGCGTACTCTCCTAGATGAGTGATTTTGTTTTTTCAAGTAACATCAGAGTTTTGTGTTTTGTAATGCTGAAGACAATAAGGTCCTTCAAAAATTTATATGAACCCTTGTGCAAGTAGTGGGCAAGATTATGATTGAATCTGAGAGTTAGGGATCGTGTAAGGCTCGAGAAGATCTTAATTGTTCTCTTGTATTACCTACGCTTACTAATTGCACTTGTATTACTAATTGCACTTGTAGCAGGCCAAGAACTCATTCTTCTATATATGCATGCTTGGCTTTTCTCTGTTGAGAGTCTAAATGATTTAACAATGTTTATCAAGCTGTGATGATATGTGGTGATATGTCAAAGTAAGCCATTCCCAAATTTGGAAAGTGAATGATGCTTTTCTTGACATGGAATGTGAGTGATGCTTTTCTTGACATGGTAACTGTATAGTAACCCGCATATTTCTTTTTGACCTCCCGCAACTATTCCGGGAGGTGTCCCATCTTGAGTTTGCTCTCTTTTTGGTACTTTACAATGTTGGCAACTGGTGAGTATGGCTTTTCTGATGGAAAGATTGATTGTATCTTCCAACATGTTAAGATCTTGAGATTAAGAAAATAAATACCAAAAATGATTTTCAAAGTAGAAGTACATGTTTTAATTATTCACACATGCCAACAATTTCTTGCTCTCACAGAGGATTTGGTATGTGCACTATAACATATATGCCATTTAAGAATATACTCCATTTAAGGTTTTCACTTCAGTGTAGACTTTGCTATAAATATGCAGTGCAAAAGGAAAATTTTATTTCTAACAACAAAATGTTGCTGTTGTTACCACTAAGACACATTCTGCATTAGCTATATAACGATTATAATGCTTAAAGGCTTACTCAAGCTATCAGAATTTGCAGTTATTTGTTGATGTTATTGCACAAGAATATATAGCATATTAGATCCACAAACGTTAATATGTAGCATTCTAGATCCACACATTTGGTGGTGCAAGTATTGGTCTACTTCAAATATCAGAAAGATATCATTTAGACATCTGGAAACTCAAGCCCGCAGTGTCCTCACTACGTTGGAGGTATAATATTTGTTCTACATCTTTTCTTATTTCTTTTATTTTCGTCTAGATCCAAAGGTTTTCTAAGTAGATCTGTTCCACCTATTTCAATTTATTTAAGTCATGGAGCTTGAGCATGCAGAAAACATCATAGTACCATAATGGATGAATTGCAAGGATGCATCAGAAAAGAATAATTGGCAAACTCTAGCCAAGATCCATAATGGTTAGTATAATAGAAAAACGAAGAACTAGCACGGGAACTAGATTCCATTTCTAATTTCATGTTTGCTTGCTTATAGATGGACCTCAAGGTTCTGGGAGAAAAAATATAGATTACTGCTAGCACAATATTTATAGATATCTGCACCAGTTGCAAGCACATATCATTTGATGCGGACATTTTCACAAACAGAAACATCAATCTGCGCAAGTGAAGCTAATTTCTTATCTCCAAAAGAAAGGTAATTCTTTATTTAAATTTGAAACGAATGCAATGAATTCGTCTGGGTAAGAATCAATTTTGCAAAATCTTGGTTTTCCTACTCCTTCTTAACGATTCCATCTAACCTTGACATGAAGTCATACTTCTCGACTGCTTATCCTACCTTCGCTATTTACATCTCCAGGTTATAGACTTAAATGCACGACTCTCATCTTCTGCCATTCGATTTTTATGGAGAAAATATCTTGCAATTGTTGAGAAGCTTTGTGGGTTTCACTTTGTATATTCTGGAAGCCACAGGGGCATCAACCGGATCAAGTTTCCTTATGGGACAAGGTAGTGAGATAATATTCAATTTTTTTATTTTAGGAAGAAAAATATAATCTGTCCTTATGGCAGAGCCAACATCCTTTCAAAGATCCTTCTTTCCCTCTCTTTTCTATATATTTCTTGGGCTTTGCAACTGCAATCTTGAGTTTGTTTAAGCAGACATTTAGATGTATACGTAAGCAACTGGTTCCCTGCTTTTAGCCATTTACGTGATCATGTTGACAAATTTATGTGCAATTGGGTGCATCATATGGGTTGTATGCTACTTCACGATTATTCAGGGAGCACAAGAAACTAAAGCAGTTCTTACAAAATCTCTAGTGCAAGAAGGTAACTATTTAGTACTCATTTGGATAACTCATACAGGATATGATTTCTTTCTGTTAAAAGATGCAAGGAAAATGCTTCTTCATTCTAAACATGCTATCGACTATCATTTTTTCTCCTCATACACGAATCATTTGTTTTTATTAACCTGCGTTCCTAATGTAGAGACCTAGAGTCGTGTTTCATAATGATGCATTGTCGGTTTGTTCCCTGAAAATATAGCTTATTAGATGTAGCTTCTGTAGTTTGATAGATTTTCCTTTAATGCAAGATGTATTTCTACATCTTGATTTCATCATCTGGGCGCGTGCTAACGTATTCTGCACTTGTGCTTTTTGTACCATAACATATGTAACATCAATAGCATCGATCCGAGCCCTCGGATCGCCATTCTGGGCAGGGACGAGCCGTTATATAAGCACTCTCCATATTCGAGGTCGGTTATCAATGTCTTCTCACAGCATCACTTCTCTCATTACCCATTGCTTCCCTCCCTTCCCTCCCTAATTTGCTTGGGCGCTTGTTTATTGTTTTTCGTATGTGTTTCTGTTCTTATTGTTGTCCACCCCCCGGGTGTTGCTATGATTATGGTTTTACACCTGCATAGCGCTGCCTTGTTCTCCACCTAGTGATGTTGTTTATTTCCACCCTGAGGGTGACGCAATATTTTTTTATTTTTTATCATGTTCTTTCTTCCACCCGCTTGGTGATGCTTTTTCTCTCCACCCTCCGGGTGATGCTATCTTCTCTTTTGCCATATATTGTTGATTTTCTCCTCCTTAGTAATCACTCACATCAGCTTTTTGGGTGCTTGTTGTTGTGCAGCTTGCTGTTTCGCCATCATGCATGTTCTTGATCTCCTTAACTGTTAATGGGTGCCTTCTATGTGTTCCATTTCTTTTGCAGATATTATGTCGTCTCGCAGGTTCACTCCCTCTTGCGTACGCCATCCCCCCACTTCCTTCAATTCTCCAGGCAACCATCCAAGGTTGTTGGCGACCATTTCTCATTAGGATTTTCCTCGAAAACCCGAAAGAGCATGGTTTTTCATCCCAATGAGAAGTTGTCGCCACTACCCGTCTATACTGTCTATGCACACTTTCTTCCTAATGGGGTAGCTCGACATTGTTCCTATGGCTAGCTCCCCATCTATATTATTCAAACATTGTATCTTCTGCTATGGTAAATGATAAGCCTATCTATCGGCCGGCTTTTGTGTTGCTTGCGAGTCCCTTACCAGAATTTAACGTGAGTTTTGAATCTTGAAGTTTATGCAGAGAGGAATCTGAATGGCAATAATAAAAATAAAGTTTTCATACTTTATTTCATTGCGTGCTCTCCTAGATGAGTGATTTTGTTTTTCCATGTAACATCAGAGTTTTGTGTTTTGTAATGCTGAAGATAATAAGATCCTTCAAAAATTTATATGAACCCTTGTGCAAGTAGTGGATAAGATTATGATTGAATCTGAGAGTCAGGGATCATATAAGGCTCGAGAAGGTCTCAATTGTTCTTTTGTAATACCTGAGCTTACTAATTGCACTTGTATTACTAATTGCACTTGTAGCAGGCCAACAACTTATTCTTCTATTAATGCATGTTTGGCTTTTCTCTGTCGAGAGTCTAAATGATTTAGCAATGTTTATCAAGCTGCGATGATCTGTGGTGATATGTCAAAGTAGGCCATTCCAAATTTGGGAAGTGAATGATGCTTTTCTTGACATGGAAAGTGAGTGATGTTTTTCTTAACACCTACGCATGAATTTGAACTTATTCAAAATATTTAAGGAAAGTTTTAAAGAAAGTTATTACTAAAATATTAACTTTATAATTTAATTGATTTCGACCTAAAACTTTTCTTAAAGGTGTTTTTAAAAGTATAGAAGTTTGTAAATTGAAAAATTCTCATAATAGTTTTAAGTCAATCACTTATCGAACCATCAGATTTCATTTTACAAATTATCAGGATTTCTAAATTTTAAATTTGTTAAATCACTGAAAATTGAAATTTTATATTCTAGAAATGTCTAATTCTAAATAAATTCGAGTGAAAATTAGTTTGAAAAGCAATTTTATGCTTTGATAACCATTAAGGTCTTAACTTAACGATAAACTTATATAATTAAAACTCATAAAAATTATAACAATCAGGAAGAATTAAATAATATATATATTCTTATAATGGAGTCCTTGAAGTGTTATCTATTAAATCTGAATAAGTCCAAGTTTTGTTGAATATGTCATTACTACGATGTTTTCTGCATGCCCAAGCTCCATGTCTTAAAGAAATTGAAATAGATGGAGCAGATCTACTTAGAAAACCCTTGGATCTAGACGAAAATAAAAGAAATAAGAAAAGATGTAGAACAAATAGCATACCTGCAACGTAGCCAGGACACTGCGGGCTTGAGTTTCCAGATATCTAAATGATATCTTTCTGATATTTGAAGCGGACCAATACTTGCACCACCATCACCATCTGGGCAGTCACATGATTGCTTGATTCTATAGATCTTATAACATCTAAAAGGGGACGAAGCTCTACCTTGACAATATATAAAGAATGATCCTTGTCTTCAGAAGATTCGGCTTGTCTTTTCTTGCTTCTTATAAGGGTTAGAGTCTTCCTTGATGATGGTTTAGATTTCTTCTTGTGTGAAGAAGGGGGTTTCATAGCTACACATCAGGACTGCATTAAATGGCTCATTGTTTTCTCACATAAAAATGGACACTGCATCTCAGCATATCACTTCCGGTTTTTCATTCTATAGCTGTGGGCTTCAAAGTCGAATAGAAACAAATATGCAAACCTAGAAAGAGACATGCCAGGACATAGCATTTCACAAAGCATCCCGCAAAGAGACATCATCAACGAAACATTTTTGAAGAAGAATGACATTAAGGGAAAAGAAACATCAGATGCGTTGCCCTAAATCAAAGGCATGACATATATCGTGATTCCGGTAGAGCAAGCAATGACCCATACTATGCAGCGAAATAATATAGTTGAAATCTCGGATGCCTCTTCATACTATCCAGTGGCCCTTTTAAACTGCTTTTATAATCTAACTGCCTAGAACAAAAGTTGCAAAATCAAGGGCCAAAATGCTGCACATACTAGCCCCTTATTTTGCTTTTAGTATTATATATAGAAAGATATAAATGATAACTTTATGGTAACATATGCTTAAATTTGCAAGTAAGAGATAAAACTGTAATCCATTTTTTGCATTCCAATGCTTGGATGGATGAAGGTAGAATTAATGAATATGAAACATAAGAGATTGATGAAAGGCAACCTATTGGGCATAACAAAGTCAGACATGTAAATACATAGAACTTTCTCTCCTCTAACATGTTGACCTACTTAAATACCTCAAAATTTCGAGGAATAACATGGGCACGCCAATATTACGCTAGGTTCAGCTATGGCCATTACTATGCCATGCTGTTAGTGGCCCTTTGGGGGCCCAAAAGTGGTGAGGTGGGGATTACATGTTTTAAGGGCTTGGTGGCGGGCCTAATGCGTCGGCAAGCCGCGGAGGGCGGCAGGCACCGGGGGGGCCCTTAAAACATGTAATCTTAAAACACGTAATGGGCCTCGGCTAGACAATTGAGATGGGAATAGCAGCCGAGGGCCATTACTACTCCCCAAAGAGATTGACTAGGAGATCCAATAATTTGTCTTACTTGTTGAATACCATTAAAAGGCTCAAATGTTGTTTTGCTATTTAAATAGGTGGCAAATAGGCAACTAGACAATCATACAATGGCCTCAATCTCTACATAAGGAGCACCTTCGGACCATGTAAGGTCTTAGCTATGAGCCGAGTAAGCCACAGCTTTTCTCCTTCTCCGTCGCCAGGATCAACCCCATTGATCTGGCGGGCTTCAGCCGGCTCTCAGCAGCTCCATATTCCTTCCCCAGATATTCCTGCCAAATTGATCTGGAAAAGTATTACCGTCTCTGCCCCTGTTTCTGGTTCTGATTCTTGTGAGATTCTACAGAATGTTAGTGGCTATGCTGATCCTGGTGAAATTACTGCCATCATGGGCCCTTCTGGGTCTGGCAAATCCACCCTTCTTGACACTCTTGCAGGTATTTCATTTGTAATCAAATAATCATGTCAGATCATGTGGTAGCATGTGATATTGTTTGATATGATCCCTTGTAAGTTGAAAAGGAGGGAGTTTTGTGTTGATTCATGCTAAAATTTTGTGTTTATCTTAATTTGGTTTTGGTTTCGTGTTCAGGAAGAGTGGCAAAGAATTTCAAGTTCAAAGGAGAGGTTCTTCTTAATGGCCACAAGCAAGGCAATCCTTATGGCACCACAGTATGTGCTAATGTGATATATCTAGCATATCTGTTCGATTTGTTTTTGTAGTTATTGAGGACCAAGTTGTTCTGCCAGACCTGACATGCAAAGAATGGTTCCTTTATTTGCATTTCCAGGCAGATATTTCAGGTCTGACATGGTTATTCGCATTTGCAGGCATATGTTACCCAAGATGATACACTCACCAGCACCTTGACAGTGAGAGAGACACTTACTTATGCTGCACATTTAAGACTTCCTGACTCAATGCCCAAGTGCCATAAGTTGGCCATTGTTGAAAGCACAATCTTGGACATGGGACTTGGTTCATGTGCTGATACCAAAGTAGGCAACTGGCATATCAGAGGCCTAAGCAAGGGCGAAAAGCGCCGCGTTAGTATTGCTTTAGAGATCTTCACTGGTCCTATGCTGCTGTTCTTGGATGAACCTACTAGTGGATTGGACAGGTAGAGAAAACTAGTTGGTTCTGCTATATAAGAAACTTGAATTGTGATTGAAAGGAACACTTCTAACAAAGGTTTTGTTGTAATATCTCAAAGTTTGACCTGAGATGTTGAGTGAAACTGATTCACCTAGTCACTTACTCAGTGTTTTTCATGCAGTGCCTCAGCATTCTTTGTCGTTTCTATCCTCAGAAAGATGGCTAGCAGTGGCAGAACACTAGTTATCTCCATTCATCAGCCAAGTGATGAGATATTTAACCTCTTTGACAAGCTCTGCTTGCTCTCCAATGGAAAAAGCGTATATTTTGGTGATGCATGCATGACTAGTGAAGTACGCACACTCTCTACTTATTCTTTTTGGCCGAATTGTGTGTTCTAAAAGATAGAGGAATGGTTAGTTCTTTGCCAGTGCAGGATTTCCATGTCCAAGCTACAGAAGTGCCACAGATCATTTTCTGAAAGCCATCACTCCAGGATTTGATACTGTACAAGGATTTTTACAAGAATGCTACAAGGTTGGTAAATGTTCCTTGGAGAAACATGGATGGCTAGAATATGCTCAATCTAAGCTAGAGAAAAGGAACTTATATTCTCAATTTTAGTCATGCAAGCCAAATGGACGAAAACTGAGTAAATTAAAATTGAATTGAATTGAATTGATCTTTATAATCCGATCGTGATAGAACTGACCACTCCCGTATCATTGCAGAGCACGGGATTGCTTTCTAGCGATCCCTTGGATAAGCTTCCAACATCAGAGGTGATCAAGATCCTCATGAACTGTTATAGGATTTCTGAATCTGGACAGATGGTGGAGAGTAAAGTGGAAGAAATGTCACGTATGGTGAGCATACATATTTAATGCAATGAGTTAAAATGAAGGTTGGCCTATTGATTTCTAATGGGTCCACTGATTTCTAAAGTGGAACATTTGATGCAGCGAAAAGGCGAAAAGCTGCCATGTTCTGCAGGTCAGGCGAGTTTCTTGATGCAGAGCATCATTCTAACGAGAAGATCATCTGTGAACATGATGAGGGACATAGGCTACTTTTGGATGCGCCTTTTTGGCTATACTATGCTTGCTATTTGCATTGGCACCCTCTTCTACAACCTTGGCACCAACTATGGTGACATTGTGGTATGTCATATTATTGAATTACTCATTCTTTTAATTCATTTCAATCCCATTCTAGCGGGCTTTGCTCTCTTTTTGTTAGATTATTCGATCTTTTAGAGTTGCACCAACCACTCTAATTCACATGCACATAAAGTTGCATAGACATCCTTTTCACTACCCCTACACACATTACTACTTTTCTCCACGTTATGTGTCCGAGGAAAAATTCGGTATAAGTTCATGTCTTACGACAATATAGAGTAAAGTTGCATAGACGTCTAACTACTTTTCTTCAGTACTTTTTTGTGTTCGAGGGATATATAATGTCTTACCCACGCCTCTAATGTCTTAGGACAATATGAACCCACGCGATAGTTGCGGAAACATTTAGGCCCTACCAGAAAAAATCCCTTAATGTTTTCCTTAATAGTATACTTCAAGTTACCAACCAGAAAAAAAAAAAAAAAAAAAAAAAAATACATGAAATCTTATTGGAAAATTTCCTATCGTAGAAGAATCCAATCGGAAAATTCTTTTTTACCTTGCAGTTTGCCCAAACTGACCCATGCTTTAAAGAAAATATAAAAAGAAAAGCAACAAGTCCAGCCACGATTCCAAGAAGGCATAAAAGAATAGAATGGAATAAGATTTTTAGCATTCACCAATAGATCATGGGACCCATACAATAGGCTAGTACAACCCTTAGTACTAGGATTAAAATAAAAATGCTTTAAGGAAAGGAAATGAACATAATGGTCATTGAAACAATTATGACAAAAATATGGAGAGACCTTTTTATTCTTTTAGCACCCAACCTCCATTGAACCCAGTGACTTTCCCCATCACTTTTTAGATGAAAAGGGGGTGTTTCCATCGCTTTTCATGATAAAGAATTTGATAAAGACACAGAACAACTTGAACATATCTCTATTACAGATGTGGCAGGTGTATCTTCAATGTGACATGTCTCTTTTCCCAACTCCTCTTTAGAGATCCATCAACAATAGCCATGTTAGAAATTGTGTAATTACGTAAGAGATGTCTCCACTCCCAACTCCTCTTTACTTGTCCATCAACAATAGTCATGCTAGAAATTGTATAATTATGTTGCGTAACCTCGAGGTTGTTCATGGGGTTCAGTATTTGTATTGGTATTTGTTGAATTCTTAAGCCAATATCCCATCTGAAATAGTCATGCTAGAAATTGTATAATTATGTTGCGTAACCTCGAGGTTGTTCATGGGGTTCAGTATTTGTATTGGTATTTGTTGAATTCTTAAGCCAATATCCCATCTGAAATGGATATAAAAAATGCTCTTCTTTTTCTTTGTGCCAAAAAAGTGTTATTACAATAAGATATACCGTCACTGTAGGAACAAAATATATAACATATATATCACTCATTCATGCTCTACATTTGTATTTACAGGCAAGAGCTTCATGCTTGTTTTTTTGTGGCGTTTTCTTAACTTTTATGTCCATTGGTTGTTTCCCATCCTTCAGCGAGGATTTAAGGGTATGTAGTTATCTACTGATTTCTCGCATTGTAATACAGCTTGTAACATATTTATATTCGTGTCCAGGTATTTAATCATGAGAGGCTCAATGGGCATTACAGCATAATGCCTTTTATAATTGGGAATATGATATCATCTATTCCTTTCTTATTCATAATAACATTATTGCCAGGAACAATCATCTACAACATGGTCAACCTCCACCCTGGATTTAGTCACTTTATCTATTTCGTATTGAATCTCTTTATGGCGGTTACTTGTGTGGAGAGTTTGATGATGTTACTAGCCAGTGTAGTTCCGAATTTTCTCATGGGCATAATTTTAGGAGCCGGAATACAGGTAGGCCCCCCCCCCCCCAAAAAAAAAAAAAAAAAAAATCCCAACCCCTGCGTTGGTGTGGTGTGTGCACCGTATAAATCGATTGGTTTCAAGTGGATGTAAAAATATGCCTCCTCCTCTAAAATTCTTATTTCTTTATCTATAATTCATGGTGTAGGGAATGTATATATTAGCATGTGGATTTTTTCGACTCACCGCAGATTTACCAAAACCATTTTGGAAATATCCAATGTCATACATTGCTTTCCAGAGATATACATTACAGGTACGTAGATTGAAATAGGAAGTTCTTATCAATTCTTCTATTCCCAAGCTTTTGCATACTAATATCACCATTACAGGGGTTATATACAAATGAACTTTTTGGACTACAGTTTAACAATCAGTACAATGGCGACCCAATTCTAAGTGGGGCTGAGATCTTGACAAACTATTATCATATACGTCTCGATAATTCAAAATGGTGGAATATAGCCATTCAAGGTCTCATGATTGTTTTTTACCGCTTAGTCTTATTCATTACGATAAAATATTTTGATCCAAGACAGTTTTGGTCATATGCGACCGTCTTGTTGAAGCCAAAGACAAAAAAAGACAAAAATGATCATGTATAATTAAAAAAGGTGATTCATGTGAACATGGAAGATATGTACATTTTCGTAAATATTGAATAACACTGATCAAGTTTTTTCCTTCTTATAATTTTTGAAGGACATTAGTCTTTTTCTCCCACGCTTTATGTCCCCTCACTAAGGACAGTGATAGCCTTGCTTACTTGTTGCCCATATATACTACATATGTCTTGTACATGTACTATTAAGGGGTAAAGATTTCTACCATAAGAATAATAATGCTCGACTTTGAATCCCGAGGTCGTAACCTTAAATTTTGCATCAAATGATTGCGTCATACGCTCTTAGCCATCTTATATTAGTTACAAGAATGTCCTATGATTTATTACCTTTTGGTGCAAATGTTTCTTGATGTTAGAGATGAGGACGAGGATCTCTCGTTGGTTGAAGGAAGGGACGAGTAATTTTCTTACACTTCCAAGAGCCATGTTGCTCTATTCTGGATCAGCACCAGTGTGACGGTCCTGGTACCTTGGCCGTATTATGCATTATATATTTTGGGGTATTGTACCAATAATGCATACTTGATATGCAGTAAAATTATAAAAATCTTAAGAGAAAAGCAAAGGGCATAGATTTTTGTAAGGGTTTCTGGATGATTTGTACTTTTTTGGGAAGTTTCTAAATGAGGTTTTTGGATTGGGTCTGATTAGGCCTATCGTCTGTATGTGGAAAATATGGCAGAAAGAGTGGTGACAGGTCCGATTTGATTGCACTATGTATCTTTTTGTATAGTTTGATTCTTGGATCTAGGAGCTGAAAAGAGGGATATTTTTGAAAGAATAACAACTATAAGATGCCAAAGAACCATTCTTGAAGCGGTTCTCAGGTGGATGGTTAAGTCTTACACCAAGGATTTGTTGATGTGATGTTCTTAGTTTATATTAGAAGGCTTTAGAATTAAGTTACTTGATATTGATGGTGATTGATTGAGGAATTAATGATGCATAAGAAAATGGATCTTGTTGGATGTTAGTAAACAGAATAGATGCATCTTGGCACGTCTACTTAATAAAGAAGATAAATTAGAGCCAAGGAAGTCATATGACATAGTCATGTGGGATGCTATTTCTCTATCGAGAGTAGTATCGGGGTCTGCCAGGGATGCCCCCTCTCTCCCACACTATTTGGCCTGTACGTTGATCAACTGGAGAGATGGCTCGCTGATAAATGGAGACATTGGGGCTCAACTCCTACACCAAATCACCAGGCAGTTGATCTATGCTAATGATGTGGACCTCCTAGCACACACTCAGGCAGATATGCAACGCCATCTCGATGCCCTGGACACATTTTGCCAGATGACTGACATGCGCGTCAACTTAGCCAAGTCTAAGGTAGTTCTCATATCGTCCGCACGCTAGCCAAGGACCCCAACTCTAACTTATCGTGGCCAAAATGTTGAAGTGGTGCCCGCTTACAAATATTTGGAGGTGGAGTCCCCGTCGGCCATGAACTGGGACAATTCTATTCGGCTGCGAGCCGCAGCAGGTTGGAAGGCACTCTATGCAAAACAGAACAATAGCCACAAGGCAGAGCTGTATGATTGGGCCCACCAATCGCACCTATTCAAGGTGCTAGTAGAACATGTGCTTCTGTATGGGGTCGAGGTCTGGGGCCCTAATGATTTCCCTCGCCACTTGGAATGACTTGGCGCAGGTGCAGAAAGCTTTCTTGGCACGGGCCCTAGGGGTGAAGTCCACAGTCCCATGCCATACCAGATTCTTGGAAACAGGTTTCTTGCCTCTTCAAAGGGGGGCCCTTGACAGACACATCGTCTACTTCCAGAAGGTGGTCAGCATGGACGATACTCGTCTCCCTAACCTCGCTTACACTGTGGCAATGGGGCCTCAATGCCTAAAAGACTGCTGGCGAGAAAAGAGAGCTCAGTGGCTGGCCAGATGGAATGTGCAGGAGCACAGGTGCATCGAGTGCAAACGGAGGCAGATCACCACACTCTCAGACAGTACCTTGATATATGCTTCCTCAGCAATCTATGGGATACCAACACCCTTGAACAGGTCAAGACGACATATTATCAACGACACATAAATTCCATGTTGGAGCGGGGCCCGCAATGCTACTTGTGTACTCATCCACCCATGAAAAAGTGCAGATCCATTGCCTCTATCCGCACAGGTGCACACCATCTCCGGATTGAGACGGGGAGATGGATTAGGGAGCCGCGTTAGGAGAGGCTTTGCCAACGCTGCCAGGTTGGAGCTGTGGAAGATGAATGCCACACCCTTCAGAGTTGTCTGGCATATGATGACATTTGGATACGCTATGCTGAACTGGTCCGCCCTTGCCAGCCCCTGTATGAGATGCTGAGCACGAGCTTGGTACGAAGGATGGAATCATACCTTCAAGAGACCATGGATCACCGACATTAGCTCGGACCTCGAGCAGTTACCTGATACGTGTACATACATATATATCTCCCCATTGATATATATTTTTGTATTTGTATTTGTACAGTTTGACTGCAAACCTATTCTTGATACGGGTTTTTCCCCAAACAACTCTTCGAGGCAGGGGGGAAGGGTTTAACCTGGATAGTAATACGCTTGTTGTGCCTCTTGTTTGAGCCCCATAGGCCAATTATTCTCTGTAGACGATAAAAACTCTATTCTATTCTATTCTATTCTATTCTATTCTATTCTATTCTATTCTATGGCTAGGAGGGTTTGAGAAGCTTATGGGTTAAGAATGTGGTTATGGCATGAGCCATTGTAGGACTCATAAAATTATAAGGTATAAAAAGGATTGAATAACAAGGCGTAGCTAGTGGACTCAACTGCTACATTAAGACAAGATGTTACATTCTTAATTAGAGGAATGGTCCTATACGGACATTGCAAGTGATGATGGGCATACCTCTATAGAGATATTGGGTGTGAAGATTTGTCATGTAAAGCAATAACTAGCGCATTAGACATAATAGCATTCTAGAATGAGCTTTCCTCGTGGGAAAATGCGGGTATTTCTATAAACTCCTTGTGAAGTATCAAATTAGCCATGTAAATGTATAGATGATACATCCTGATACTTTTAGTGCCTTGTATGTAAGAATCACATAGGTATAGTGACAAGTAGTGGAATATTCATAGTTCTTGTACTTGAATGACTGATGCATGGATAAGTTGATATAGTCTCTTGGACCTTGTACTTGAATGTTTCATGAAAGTTATACCTTTGCATTTGAAATATATAATCATGATGTCACTATCACGTGAGATGAGTATGTGCTTGTAAGATTATTGTATGATGATGTTATGAGCTAGAATTGGTAAGATTTTATGATCATGATATGTATGCATGCTTATGCACATGGATATGCTAGTTCTGGCTATGTCACAGATATGCTATAGTATCATGGAATTGATGATGACTCTGACATGTGGAACCCTAGCGCTGCGGGCATGTACACATGACATGAGGCTTACCCCGCCTGTATTTGCTGCCATCCCGAGTGGCCTGCATAGAACCGAAGTTACACTGCACGCCTATGGTTATCTTATGGTTTTTACAATTATTTTCATGGTTGCCTCATTATTATCTCATGGTTCTCATGATCTGGTTATGACATGTAGAGGTATCATATTTGGATGCATTTATAACACTTTAGTATTATATTCTCATGATGCAATTTTGTCTCTCTACAAAGCATATAATCGATGTGGAATACTAAACATGTGACTTTTGCACTGTGGGACTCTCTTGCTATAAGTTGTTCTATATGAGGATGGTCCTCATGGTTGTATTGTTTGATGCATGATGCTTGTATATGATGTCATGGGCATTTATTAGCACCCTTAAACCCTGACTTAGTCTTTATGACTAACCCCACGTGTTCATGGTGTATGCAGGCAGGCATGAGGCTTAAAGGAGTGTCAAACAGTAAGCTTCAACTGAGTTAGAAGTCTGGGAGATATTTGTGAGCCTTTTAGCAAGGCCTTGTTATTGTTTTATAAAACTTAACGTGTGAATTCTTAGGGCGTAAAATATTGTCAATGTATAAAGCATGATATTACATCTTTGAAAGTTGAGCTCATAGGTGTTATTGGATATGGTTTGGATTAAAGATTCAATTCTTTACCTTGAGTTTGGCTTAAGAATAACTCATGTATACGAACTTGTTATTAGTCAGGCAAGTCTTGATGGGATCTCGGGTTACCTGGAGGGCTAACCCGGTAGGCCCGTCACAGTTGTTATCAGAGCAGGGCTCGAACTCGAGCCTTCATGGGGCCATA
Source organism: Isoetes taiwanensis (assembly GCA_021234155.1). Classification (NCBI taxonomy): domain Eukaryota; kingdom Viridiplantae; phylum Streptophyta; class Lycopodiopsida; order Isoetales; family Isoetaceae; genus Isoetes; species Isoetes taiwanensis. The sequence goes on along the minus strand of JAJEKV010000020.1, from coordinate 6,645,894 downwards.
AATGACATGGATGTCATATGATACATAATTCTGCCATGAAGGGGAAGTATGGTGTGGTTGTGTCTGCAGTGGAAGCATGATGCTTGAGGACGAGCATAGATTTAGGGGGAGAGATTGTAACGGAGCCATGAAGACCGCTCGAGTGGATCTTGGTTGCGTAAACACAATGCTGCTTTTGTGGCTGTAACTCTGACTCTAATGTCTGCACTAAAGCATCACTAGTTCCCACATACTGGCATCAGAGCCTGGAACCAAGGCCTGTATTAACTGTAATAATTGTGTCAATCTCACAATAGATACAGTCAGAGATGTGACCACCATCCCTCCCTCAGAATGAATATTCTGTGCCTAGTCACGAAGTGTAGGCAAGAAACATTGAACTTGCAGGTTCAGAGCACTTTGGAGATCCTCCCGGTCTTGGAAGGTAAATGTACCAGACCTCCTTGTACAAATCATCGGAACGCCGCAATCAGGCAATATTTCGAAAGCAAAAGGTAGAAACCAAAGTGACAAAAAAAAAGACATCGTTTCATTCACAAGTTTAGAATTTGATATTTGAGAGTTATCTTGTCTTGTTTAGTACTCTAATCCTTTCTTGAACTCATACATATAAGCTATGATGATGTTTATCACTCATATCTAATGCAGTATCATTTTCTGTTTGATAACCTATTTGTTTGATGGAATTCGTTTGAAGAGCCCTCCCGCTGACACGTGGTAGGGCATTTCTATGTGTCTACAGGCATTTATGATGCACTTGTGGTGAATTTATAGTGGACCCTTCTGTCGCATTTTGTGCCTCTGTTATGTTCTTCCTCTGCAAGAAAATCCTTACCTCTGATTTCTTCATCTGCAATATGCGAGGCCTGCACCATTGCCATCGATTTCTTCCCTCTAACGTAAGCGATTCTTCAGGGCCAGTTAATCATGCAGGGCAAATGGCCATTGATTTCTTCCCTTTGAAGCAAGCGATATTCTTCAGGGATAGTTAGGATAGAAAGCTTTGTTTCGAAACAACGCTCCCAGGCGATGCTCCAGCCAGCGGCCATATCCACCAGGGATTTCTTCCAGCCTCTATCTGCCGTTAATCTCGCCATCTGTCTTACATGCGGCAGATGATGGATTCTTCTATATGAAGTTGCAATATCTGGCGGTCGGCACACAGGATGAAGAGGCAAGACGATGAATTTCGAAAATGAAACCCTAGTGATGCGAAAATGCCTTAGCCCAGCATTCTTCCGACAAGGTGCTGGTTCTACCTCTGGTTTTCCTGCCCTTTTGGATGTCGATTGATATGGCTCTGACGGTTTCCCTTTCCCTCTGCCTCTTGCTAGAGATCCCAAGAAAGGTATTGTATATATCTTCTCCATCCTTAAGCATATTCTGGGGACTCCGTTTACTTTCTTTCAGGTACTTAGCCACCAAAAGTGATGCAGATCATTATGTTATTATTTAAAGGTAGAAGCAAACAAAAATTTCATATTTGCCTTGAGAGATGAGAAGAGTTGGTGTTAAGGGTGATTGGCGTGGCAACGTATCAACGCCTCTGGGCTGTGCAGATGGATCTAATAGATGAGTAGCATAATAGATTCGTGACACTTTAACCTTCCTATAAATTCCAACTTTTGTAAACTTCATTAATCCAGATGTTTTATGTATAGCTAGATTCTTACATTGCATTGTGATTAGAACATAATAAGCTGAGCTTAAAACGTTATCACTTCCTTTATGAACCACCTGCTCATGATATGCAGGATGTTGGGCGAGATATTATCAGATAAATTTCTTTCTGTTCATAGATTGCTGCATATATTAACTTCTAGAGGTGTCTGTATTTCTTACTAAACAAAAGAATGCTGATAGTTTCTCTTCTCAAATGATTAGGGAAAGTATGAGCTTTTTCCTTTCTGGGATGAGCTTTTCCAGGGTCAGATATTTTAGTTCTTTTGATCATGTTTAATTCTTTTGATGCTAATGTCCAATTAGAAAGATAGGAAGGCTTATCTTAATAAGGTCATGTTGCATTTTGGGGTATCTATGCCCAATTAGAAAGATAGGAAGGCTAAGTAGCTTAATAAGGTCATGTTGCATTTTGGGGTATCTATGCCTATGTTTCTGCCATTACTTCAACTTTGGCAATTTCGGTTTCCAATGAGATGTGTGTCTTAATAATTCTTCATGAAACCTTATTGGTTTTGTGGAAGCCACTGATGTTTGAAGTAGTCTAAATAATTGAGCAGCTAACCATGATGTTGAGTTCATTGTTCATTGCACTCATACTCCTAGACTAACTACCTTTTGATATTGTTGTTTTACTTTAGTTAATGATATTTCCTGGATAGAAATTGGTCCTATGAAGCATGGATGCTAGCCTGTGTATTTAATTGGGGCATTGTATGTAGTATGCTGAAACATTTGACATAATAGTTAACTTGAGGGTTCTGTTGACCCTCAACCTGGCTAGAGAGTCAAACACAAGAAGCCAACTTGAAACTATATTCAAGTTGGGGTTAGAACCTCCAGATCACTTATGGTGATCAGTCTATGCAAGAATTTTTTGAGAAAAAGCTCAAATATCAAATGTTCATACCTTTCCCAATTCAGAAATAAGGGGTCTTTACTCAAATCGATGTAGCTGGCATTGGTGAGTTGATTTCTGAGGTCAAATGATTGTGACTGGTGTAAAAAAGTTATAAGCATGCAATGGAAAAAACCTTGACCAAGTCTGAACTCAAATCTGTGAGATATTCAAGCTCAAAGTTAAGTCAATTTTTGGTCAATACCAGTCAAAACCATAGACAGATCTCAGAATTTTGGAACTTGAGTTGCAGAGGGGATTTTTGGGAAATTCCAAAACCAGGGTGATGTATAAGTCTCAAGGATGTGAGGCAAACAATCAAATCCTATTTTGGATCACTAAAACTATTTTTTTGACACTGTTTTGTGAGTGACAGTCAAAAATCATGTCAGACAAAATGTAAAAAATTGTAACTTGAGTTTGGGAGGGTTTTTTTTCGAACTTTTTGTGCACACATGTGCAAATATAGTTGGGGATGAAGGGCAAGTAGGCCAATAATACTTTGGGACACTCCGGAATTTACTGTAAAATATTTTGAGACAAGAAATTGCTAAGAAAGATATCAGAGATAGTTTTGTCAACTTGGCAGTCAAATTGTATTGATATGAAGGTGAGTAAATCGCAATAACATCAAATAATGATACTTCAAGTCTTCAAACACTGTAAAATAGCCATCATAGATCATAAAATGATTTTTAGAAGATAATGTCAACCAGATTTTTGCAAATCTAGTCAAGGAATGCTCAGGGACTTCAAGAACTCTTCAGATCATGCTCAGCATTGATCAATGTTGAATTTGAGTGTGTCTGGGCTTTCGAAAATATTCTGTTCATGATTCCCCAGTATATAAGTTCAGATTTGATGGTTCCGGCATCTTAGGGCTTAAATTTAGGCTTAATGTGATGCTTAGGAGCGGGAATCCAAAAGTAGATGGTTTTTAAAGCTTAAGGATTCCATTCCGGCGTGATTCGAGCCGATTTCCAAATTTAGGTTTGAACGGCAGTATTTTTTCAAGAATTGCGTGATACGGTGGCCGTATTTTCTAAGGTATAAACCTGGAATATGCTGTATTTTGCAATTTAAAAATCCTTGGCTATGGTTTTAAGATGTCCCCCACAAAATAGTTGAATGATTTGATCATTTGAGCAATGGAATTTGATCATTTGGGCAATGAGTAGGAAACTTGATGCCTTTGGGACATGCTAGGTTCAAGCAACATGGTTGGAATATTCCATGGGAACACACGTGTGATATGGGCACTTATGGCACAATAGTAAGTGAGACATGGGGGTATAGAAGTTTGCAAATGAGAAGTTAGGCTAGAGGTATGGCAAGGGTGTGGCATACAAAAGAGAAAATGAGGCAAAAAGTATGAAAGACAATGGAAAGGGCATCTCATGGGGGAAATAAGGTACATTAGGAAAGAAAAGGATTAAGCAAGGTATGGTATTGGGGGGATAAGGGAAAATGACTAGGAAGGGATAAGAATAAGATATGAATATGGAAATGGATAAAAATGGCTAAGTGTGGAACCAAGTACCATGGGGTCTTCCAAACTTTAACTTCCAATCTTCAAAAAAGCATCTTCCAATCTTCTTAACCCAGAATCTTATAAAGCATATCTTTGACTGACTTTGACCTCAAATGAAGTACCTCTCATGGAAGTTGACCTTGAATATTTGTGTTGACCTTGAAGATAGATATTTTGACCTCCACATCAACGTTGACTACCAAGCTCTTCTTTGACTTAACCTTCCAAAATGGCTTGACCTAACTTCAATGCATAAACCAACAATTAGTATGTTGCCCTTTGGGGGAAACAGGTTCCAAGTGGTCAATTTGTTTGGGATGAAACATTAAGTAGACTGAATAGCATCACAAAACTTCTTCTATCTTTCATTCCACGATCAAAGTGGAATCAAAATTGGCATTATGGTGGATGCAAGAACATTGGTTGCTGAGGATCTTGAAAGAGTTGCAAGAATTCAAAATAAGTGCTATTCTAATGAAGCTTTTGGTTGTACTTATTTGTTGATTCTATAGTTCAACACAATATAGGACTCAGATGTTGAATTGATGCCATGGGAGTGAATTGACGCCATGGGAGTAATTGCTGCAAAGGAAGCATCAGATTGAGGCAGTTAATGGTGGATGGGCAATGCTTGGTCTAACTGTAGTTGTTGTTATTAGAAGGCCAAGGTGGAAAGACTATTGTATCTCAGGTAACACGCATGCAGTTAGAACAAATGCAGTTGAAACTTGGCTACTTCAGTACCATGAAGAATGGGCATGCATAATCTCTAGGGTCATTTTTCTATGCTTTGCTGATCATCGTGGTTTTTTGCATGCTTCTGGCTATATCGGTATTCTACATGCTCCTTACCTGAAAAGTGACTTTTAATTTGTTAAGTTTTAATAGCTTAGTGCACAACAATAGTAGTTAAAATGTCCATTTCCATCTATTGATCAAGTACAATCTGTTCACAATTTGGTTTTTTTGGAGACTACATATATAGAAAACCACATGTAAAATATTTTGTATCCGCATAGTGCGTTGCTTCCATTCTCTTCCAGGACTACAGGAAGTGGGTGGTGGGTACATCTTTATCCTTGTCCCTGGCTATTTCGCATTGATATAAGCAATGACGAGCAACGTTTCACTCATTCCTGACGAAGTGTCAAAGTAAGCCGTTAGATTATAAAAATTTGGGTAAGATTTGAACCTACAACCAATCAGTTAACAACCGACCGCTCTACCGCTGAGCTACCCAAGAACAATGCAGAGAATTCATTCGCCATAAAACAACCTGCAACAATGTGTGTTATTTTCTTATTTGAGTCCAAATATAGTGAATGCTTATTTTTTTGGCCTATGTAGGACCTAAAATTTTAAATAGCTACATCTCCCTCTGTTACATAAATATTTGCAGCAACAAATTTTACATGACCAATAATCTCTTTTACCAAATACATTTATTAAGTCTAGCCTTTTTTCCCACCAGTTTCATAATGACAGGAGTCTTATAATACTTGGGGAACTCGAGTATTAAATTTAACCTTCTTTCACACCATTTTAATAATGTAAGTCTTAAAATACTTGGGGAACTCGAGTATTAAATTTAACCTTCTTTCACACCATTTTAATAATGTAAGTCTTAAAATACTCAGAGAACTCGAGGGAAACTTGGAAAAGTATTTTTACTAGAGCCTTCTTCACACCATTTTTAACTTAACACAATTTTTTACTTAACACAACTTCCTCCATAGTAATTTGGAAAAGAGAAATGTCTGCGGCCTTCGAACTCGAGGGAAACTTGGGAAAGTATTCTTACTAGGGCCTTCTTCATACCATTTTTAACTTGGAAAAGTATTCTTACTAGGGCCTTCTTCACGCCATTTTTAACTTAACACAATTTCTGACTTAACACTACTTCCTCCATATTGATTTGGAAAAGAGAAATGTTTGCGGCAGCCTTCGAACTCGAGGGAAACTTGGGAAAGTATTTTTACTAAGGCCTTCTTCACACCATTTTTAACTTAACATAATTTCTGACTTAACACAACTTCCTCCATAGTGATTTGGAATAGAAATGTTCGCGGCGGTATTGGCCGCGGCAATAAATTTCTTGTAAATATAAACTTCTATGTGTTTTTAAGGAACTACTTTGTTTTCTATAATTGTGTACGTTTATAGACAATACAATGAGTGTTATAGTGTAAAATAACGATAGTTTACATTGTACTATGAAATAAAAAGGGCTAATAAAAATTTTCACCTTCTCAAGAAAAGACACTCAAAATTTGCCCTTAAATGAGTACTAGAGTCTACCCATTTAAGTTGATCCATACAATATGGACCCAATACACTAAGCTAAGCTCGTAATTATGTAGAAGTAAAAATACGCAAGTTGTAAATAGAAACAATAATAAGGAATAAAGAAATTTGTGTATTCCAATGGACATAGAGTTTGTTAGTGTTGTGATAAGCTTATCTTTAGGTACTTTTCTATTGGTTGGAAAAGATTGGTTGGAAAAGATGTGCTCTAGCATTCATGTGATCTTTTTCATTCTTTAAAGGGATGCAATATGATTCTTTTTTCTTTAAGGGTTTATTCTCATATGAAATACGTGCTTCATTATTCCTATATTCTCCAAAAGTACAAGAACTAGGTACAAAGGAGTAAATAAAAGTAACATGTTTTTTGGATTGTATGCAACAACTTATAGTAACTTCAATGATACCTTTTTTAAACGATGCAATAACAACTTCGATACCATATTGTATCTAAAATGTTCCCCTTTCTTTGCTTAAAATCTGTTCTTAGCTCCAAATTGTTTGTCTTTCTGGGATAGAGGATGAGCTGTAGAAAAATGGTCTGATTCCATCGATCCAACCATTCGGCATTTCAACAATCCTGTGAGAAATTCTTTAAATAATCTGTCAAATAAATGTCTAATCTAAAGCAGAGCAATGTTAGACATGGTATTTTTGGAAACCAAAACCGAACTGAATTGAAAGGCAAAGGGGCAGCCAGGGAAGAGGCAGTGCATGAAATCTACAGCAATAGCTCTCCGCTGTTGCTGTATCTAGCATGCAGTGCCTCGCCCCGGATACTCCTTTCCTTTCATTCTCAACAATTTACCTGTGTTTGGTCCTTTTAAAAAAAAGGAATTTCTACCTCTGTTTAAGCCTTGCACGGCCTTAAAACAGAACACGTTTGCAGCTTCTTTTGCTCCAAAACCTACCATTTTAGCAATCTTTGCACGGCTTGAACGGAAATCCTTGCGCAATCTTTGCATGCGCTTGTAAAATTTGCAATCTTTGTAATCTTTGCACAGCTTAAATGGCACAAATCCGCGGCCCTTTTTCTGCCTCTGTTAAAATTTTCCAGCTTAGCATCAAACAAATTAACTCTGTGCACTCTTTATACAGCATAAACGAAAGAAATCAGAAGTTTTGAAGCCTACAATATGTACCGCAAAAGGAGCGCCAAATTCCCGATTTGTTTGCTGATGAGAAGCGGCACAGCTGCAGAAATAAGACAGAACTAAAAGGCGATTGAATAGTCTGATAGAATGCGGCATTTATAGAGCATGTACTGCAAGGAGTACGCAGCAAAACAAGGATCGTGAATACGAGTACCAAATTCACGCTGTTCCAGATTAGGGTTCCTGGGAATATTGTACTGCATATTTTACTCGTATAGTACTGCATTTTATACTACTATATATTGTCTTTTGTACTATTTGACTAATGTAATGTTTAGTGTTTTGAACATATATGCATGGAAATAAATTTTAATGTTAGAGTGCTCCACGTATCTGCATGGAAATGAATTTTAATGTTAGAATTTTACGCATCCACCCCACCCATATAAATGTCTTGCCGCCTTCTGGGATTCCTAACATGATCCGGTTGCTTAACAATCTACCGTCGTTTGGCATTTTTGCCCAATGGAAATTTGCCACATCACAGTTGTTACAGTTTTTAAACAATCATATTTCGGTATCCGCACGATATTCTTGAACCCCACGGTTGGATTAACAACTCGTGGCTCAGATCGGACGACTAAATGTCTTCCACATTGAGAAATCTAGATTGAGTTGGTGTGGCATATCCAAAGGCATATACCTCTCTAACATTCCTATATGGTGGATCCATAAGGGTATACCTCCCAATAGGCCGGGTGTTCTTTGTTTATTTGTTTTGGTCTCATAGGCCATCTAGTTTTTGTGGACGATAAAAATCAATTCAATTTTTAACATTCCTATTAGGCGAATCCATAGGGATCTTCTCTGTGGAGCTAAGCACCTTGAAATATTCTTATGAGCTCCAAGTAACACAATGACTAGTTAAAAATGCATTTTTAATACTACAATGTAAAAAACATGTGGCTTTTCAACTCAAACATAAATAATAATAAAAAGAATCAATAAAAACATGTTGACTTAGAACTTTAGAACTTTAGGAGTCTATAACATGTATGATAGGTCAAAAAGTGTATATTCAACAAGTACTTTTCGCGAGGTGCTGGAAGTTAAGCTCGCACTCTGTTAAAAAACCGTCCAAGGCCCTCAATGGGATTGAAGGAGTTAAGACAACTCTTCTTCTTCATCATCATTTGCGGCTAATTATTTGGACATCTCTTAGGGATCTTCTACAAATGCCTATTGGCTCACACCCTTGCGTTCAAGTGTTAAATTTTATTTTTTTTTGTTGGATGGATGAGAACTATATATTCAAGATGAGGCATGCCGCTAAGCTTACATGGGTCATCAGGTGTATGTATTTACGATCCTAAACATGCTATTTGCATCCTATGGTTCCAGACCCTCAATCTCGCATGTAATGCTGAATGGTGGGTAACCTTTCCTTGCATTCCATGTCAATTCTACCTATAAAGCACTCAGTAAAACCTTACTATGCTTGAAACATTTATACGTTGGCAGTTCTAGGGACATTCGCTATCAAAATTGTTCGTTTCTTACAATTTAGATTTTATGTCCCCTTATGAGTATTCTCTTATAATATGGAGAACACATTCGTTATGAACTTTATCATGCATGTTCTAGATCCTCATACCGGGGATGATGTGGTTGATGGGAGTATTTATCCAGATTTGTGCAGCTGGAGCACTTCTGAACATATTGGGACCTGTATTGGGTGAAGATAAAAGTTGAAAGAAATGGCAGGCCTTTATCCAGGTGGTCAAGTCAATGCTTGTGATTAGCCCATCTCCTTTCTATTGTGCTTTGGCCAGAAATCTTTTGTTATTTAATCGTACATTCCACATCACTAAATGTCAAATTGGGATCTTTTAAATACCTCAAAGGCTGCACTTTTGCATATAGTGTTTAGATTTCGACCATCATCCAGATGAAATCCACTTCCCATGACCCGCTCGTGCAAGCCACACTCCTTATTGCTCACTCTTTGTTGCTCACTCGAGATCACTGGATCCCAAAATAATACTAGAAATATCCTAAATTACAGGATATGCAACTTACACGTCATGCCCGTGTATAAAAAAAATGCTTCCCATATAGTAGAAATACGTATAAGTTACTATGCATTATATGAAATACACATCTTATAATTGAAGGTCACCATTTGTTATCTGCAACACAAAATAGTACAATGCATGAGCCAACAAAGAAGGAAAAGTACATGCTCCAAGAACCTTCTTTTACAAGCAGTCGGGCCCTACAAATCCTTGCTCAAGACCAAATTTGTCATCTTGGGCTTATGTCTGGTCCTCGAAAAGTGGACACTGTACCACGCTACCCTGCTTGCTGAACTCTCAAGTTTAAATGATCTATACAATCTCTTTATCCATTCCTACAATAATAAAAGGCAGGATTTTTTTCGATTTACATCTATAAAATGTCCCCATTGTTATGGTTTCACCACAACTTCTAGCTGCCTACAAACCCCTCCACAAATTTGAGGTCTACGTAATAGCATTTTTTTTTTAGATAAGATAATATGGAACACTAGTGTCCCCTAGTGTCGTGCTCCAATCAACAAAATTCAACTTCTCAATGTTGTGTTACTAGAGATAGGTGTGATATCCAAAGATTCTATAAATGATATTGAATGGTATGAGATAGAAACATAGAGGTAGATGAAACCACATATTAAAAATCGTGTATACTCGTGATGGTCAACTAAATGCCATGTTGGCCAGCAAAAATCATTAATGAATCACGAGTTCTTACACTCCTAGACAAATTTCAACCATGATCCTCAACAATGCGATGCAAAATTTGTATCTTCCTAAATTATATTTATATTGAATCCAAGATCACATTTCGTTTAACGTTTAATGGCCGAGATATTGTTGATCACATTCTGTCTAATTGAAATAGCTAAAAAAAAGCTTACAACATCTTGCACGCATCTACAATATTTTGTTTGGTTGCATATCCAAATATTCTATTGTCCACCAACTCTCCAAGATACAAAAACCTATTCCAAACTTTCCTCTAGGATCAATCGTAACCTTTTTCGACTTTGTTCCAATTTTCCTTGGCTTACAAGCTTTTGACAATGGGCTTGCTGCAAATTTGGGGTTTGCAGTTATCTGGCCCATGGAAAGCAGGGCCCAAAGGCAATCTGCAACAAGATCTTCCATCATGTTGTAACATTGATTCACTTTACATTGAAACATTTAAATATCGCATTAGCATTGGAGTCGAAGGAATTGCATAGAATTTGAATCAAAGGAACCTAATTCAAAAGGAAATGCATCAAAATAGGAATCAAAGAAAATTAATCCAATGCATATCCATAGATTATATCAAACCCCAATTAGAAAATCACAATGGAAAAATGCGTGGTACAATAAAAACAACCAACCCATGGAGTGTGAAACCTGAACAAACCCACTCTCTACAAAGACCATGAAAACACATTCTCAGGCCACTAGAGGGCAACCCCTCGTGCGCAGCACCTTGTTATTTATGAAAACTAACACGCTAACTAGGCTGTAAAATTCTAAAAGGATAGAGTAATCCAGTATTAGAAGAATAGAATAGTGTAGAATAGAAAGGATAGAGAAATCCAGTATTAGAAGAATAGAATAGTGTAGAATACGTTTTTTAACGTCCACGAAGACCAAGTGGTCATGGGACCTATACAATGGGCTAGTACAATGGGACGAAGAATAATGAAATAAGTGAGTACGAACTTGTATTAGACAATGCCAATAAAAATGATCATCTCCAAATAGCAGATCAATATTATGGCCCGAAGGAGTAATGTGTATAGCTTGACCTAGTCTCTTATATTTCTTACAATATCCCTGTAAATTGCCCTTTTTTTTGTTCTCCATATACATGTCTCAATATCACTTTGTATTTTCTCTTATGATCTAGATTCTTATTTTCGGCATGCTCGAGAATCATCTTGTTAGGTTCCCTACAATTCCAACACTCCATGACATTGGTCAACAAATTTATCTTTGTTATCTACTTTTACTTTTAACCTCCTTTTTTAGATCTACAAAGCATCAAAACTTGTTACATTTGTATACCTGTATAAAATGCTCCCAAGATACATCATGAAATATTGTGGTATATGTTAAGACCGTGTTCGAGGACATAACTGAGCCCACATGTCCATGACCTCTTGAAGATATGATCCCAACAACCGCATTGAAGTCCTGCTAATATCACATGCAATGACTGGTTGGATCAGACGAACTCAGCGTGGCTTGTCCGGATGTGCTCATGCGCTGAACAACTTTAAAGAGTGTGACATTCACCCTCAATGGCCCCCACTTGGCAGCATTGATAAAGCCTGTCTTGACGTGCCTCTCCAATCCATTTGCCCGTCTCAATTCAGAGATGATGCACACCTATGAGAATTGAGACGATGAGTCTACACTTTTTCATGGGCAAGTGGATGCACAAGCAGCATTGTAGGCAATGTTCCAGTTTGGATAGGCTTCTAATACATTGCCATGTACCCATGAAGCGTCCTCTCAAAGTTTGTTGACAAAATTTACCATATGTTGTCTTGAACTACTAGTGGATTCACTTTGTTACAGGTGCTCCCAAGGGCATAGCCGGAATCGGGCCCTTGACGGACGTCCATGAGCACGGGGATACTGTTGGTCGCGATTGCCGGGCAGTTGTGATTTAATGGGCTGTATTGACTGTAACCAGTCTACGGTGATGGGATGCGGGTAAATGGTAATAATGGCTAAGCAACCGGTAATGGGTTGCTAGGCGGGGCACTAATATCACTAAGTATTAGTGCGGCAAGAGCTAGCAGGGTTTGCGGAGGCAAGAGATTCATATGGGTGCATGGTTGGCAAAGTTATATTAATATTAATGTTAATATAACTTACTAGGGGCCAATGTTATTAATATGAAAGATAAATATGTTAGCTAAGGTTTTAATGTTTATAAAAGGGGACATGTGGCAGCAATGGGTTCGATGGGTTTCTTGAACCTGATATATATCAGAAGACGAAATCGTGGAAGGGATCCGGCTACCAGATCTCTAAGTTGAACTCCAGAGCAGGAATCAGATCGAATGAAAGCATGAGCTGGCCAGTTTTAGGGATCTAAGACTGATAGTTAACTCAAGATGGAGTATTATAAAGCTTAGAGGAAGAATTCGAGCAGAGGAGGAAACCGGGTCTTGAGAAATTAAGGGTTGATTCTGCTATCAGTTTGGTCAGTCTGATTCAAGGCTTGACCCATAGGGTCGGATTTGCAGCCTGAGGCTGTGGTTAGAGCCCAAGGCAAATTGTTGCTGCCCAGGGATGGATTGGGTTTGGAAGCCGGTGGATACCATTCAGGGAGGATTCCTTGGAAGGAACCGGTCCCTGTTGGCAAGCTCGCATAAGCGACAAAGTTGTTGAGGTCGGTGGGGATCCGGGATCCAAGGTGTGGGCGGTCTTGACGGGGTGGCACACGCTGGGCACCGATTTGTTCATCGTGAAAATTTTTGTGTCTTTATAAAGGTATCGAGCTCAATGGTGAACCTCGCAGGCACGATATGCCACCGGACCTATTGACTGATTGCCTGAAGTGCATCCGCCTGAAGAGGGCATAATACCCGCTCTCGAAGACATTCATTTAGATGATGAATTGCTCGAGTTCGAGCTGGATGGGGGAGCACCCCCGGAAGCTGCTCCTGAAGCAGCTATTCTTGGAGGTGCCGATCATGTTAATGCTACAAGTGCAGTTAATGCAAGGGGGGTTCACTCAATGGTCACGTACGTACCAACTGAGTGAACTTTTAGGGTTTTTTTATTGCCTTGGTCGTAGGTATACGGTCGGGAGCTCATACGGACGGGAAGAAGAGATTCCGTAGATGATCGATTTGGGGAGCTGATCCATTTGACGGAAAAAGGTACAAAGTCGGAAAGGGATTATATAATTTGGCACAAAAGGTATACAAAAGGTACAAAAGTCGGAAAGGGATTATATAATTTGGCACAAAGGGTCTTCACAAAAGGTACAAAGTCGGAAAGGGATTATATAATTTGGCACAATCAATCGTAAATCTACGGATAGGGTCTATATTGTATGTTAGTTCGAAAAACCGTATGGTATGGGTTTTTCTACTCCAAAAAGCCGTATACAGGGGTTTTTCTATGACCCCTCGAACGCAGATGCCATCTGTCCATATATAGAGGTGCACCCCCCGGGAGTTAATGCTGATGATGTGAATGCCGAGAACGCTCCGGGAGCAAGTACTGAGCAGGGTCTGGTAGGCGTGAACTTACCCGACGTAAATGTAGGTGATATCAACCGTCTAACTGGGGAACTGAACGAAATAAGGGCGGAACAAGCCATGTTCCGGAACAACCTGGGGTTGATACAGGAAAACCTGCAGAAGTGGGCTGCTGAAGGGAAGGCCCGAGAACTTCGCTTAAGTAATGTAGTAGAGAAGTTCCTACAGGTGGCTGGGGCAGCTCCCACTGCTCCAGGGGCAAATCGTAGTGTTCCTCATGAGGTTGCACGACCGGGACCTAGTGCACCATCGGGAGTAAACACGGGGTTGGCCGAGGAACCAGCAGCTCAGAATGTCATAGAAGGTATTGCTCAGCCAGATTAGTCCCTGGGGGAACTTTCTGAGGAAGAGATTAAATCTCTAGAGCGCGTAAAAATGCCGGATTTCTATGGCAAGGATGTAACACCTGAGCAAGCTATGCGGTGGTTCAATCAAATGAAGTTATATTTTGCAGCCACGAAGTAGGGCAAGAATGCCCGACTTATGTATGCCACCCTGAAGCTGAAGGGACCGGCGGCTGCATGATGGGACATTCACACCGAGAATGGTCAGAAACTGCGTACTTGGAGGGAATTTTGTCATTTATTCCGACGGAGTATGCACCTCATTATTGCCGGCGTCATGCGCTCATACAGCTGAAAGAGCTCACTCAGACATGACCTCTGTGGAATTATGTGACGGAGCTGAGGGCGCTCTTTTCGCGTTTACCCGAGATTACTGTAGGGATGCGCGTGGATCATTTTATAAATGGTCTACGGGATGCTAGCATTCGCATGCATTTGCTGCAGGCAGAACCTGCTGACTTTGAGTTGGCTGTGGAGATGGCCAGGAAACTGATGGGTAGGGAAGAATCCAAGAAGGCTCAGAACTTTGCTAATTGGAAGGCAAAGAGGGCCGTGGAAAACTCCCAGGGATTTGCTCCCTCTAAGAAGTAGAAGAATGATTCTAAAGATAAGGATAAGGCCGCCGGGGGCAAGGCTAAGGAAGGCGATGCCAAACGTCTTTTGGATAAAAGAGTTCGGCAGCTGCGCAATAGGGATGTGGTAGAACATCTGGTTCAGTGGCAGGACCAGTCTCCTGAGGATGCCACCTGGGAGACAGAGGAATTTGTGCAGCAGTTCCCTCATCTAAGGGATCAACCTTAAGGACAAGGTCCAAAAGGAGGGGGAGGAATGTTACAGGTGCTCCCAAGGGCATAGCCAGAATCGGGCCCTTGACAGACGTCCATGAGCACGGGGGTACTATTGGTCGCGATTGCCGGGCAGTTGTGATTTAATGGGCCGTATTGACTGTAACCAGTCTACGGTGATGGGATGCGGAGTAAATGGCAATAATGGCTAAGCAACGGGTAATGGGTTGCTAGGCGGGGCACTAATATCACTAAGTATTAGTGCGGCAAGAGCTAACAGGGTTTGCAGAGGCAAGAGATTCAATGGGTGAATGGTTGGCAAAGTTATATTAATGTTAATATAACTTACTAAGGGGCCAATGTTATTAATATGAAAGATAAATATGTTAGCTATGGTTTTAATGTTGATAAAAGGGGACATGTGGCAGCAATGGGTTCGATGGGTTTCTTAAACCTGATATATATCAGAAGACGAAATCGTAGAACGGATCCGGCTGCTAGATCTCTAAGTTAACTCCAGAGCATGGAATCAAATCGAATGAAAGCATGAGGGCCGGTTTTAGGCATCTAAGACAGATAGTTAACTCAAGATGGAGTATTATAAAGCTTAGAGGAAAAATTCGAGCAGAGGAGGAAACCGAGTCTTGAGAAATTAAGGGCTGATTCTGCTATCAGTTTGGTCTGTGCGATTCAAGGCTTGATCCATAGGGTCGGATTTGCAGCCTGAGGCTGTGGTTAGAGCCCAAGGCAGATTGTTGCTGCCCAGGGACAGATTGGACTTGGAAGCCGATGGATACCATTCAGGGAGGATTCCTTGGAAGGAACCGGTCTGCTGTGCAAGCTCTGCATAAGCAGCAAGCCGTTGAGGTCAGGTGGGGGATCTGGGATTCAAGGTGTGGGCGGTACTGATCGGCGTGGCACACGCGGGCATCGATTGTTCACTGTGAAAATTTTTGTGATGTAACACACTTGCCAAGATTTTTTCTGATTCTGGAACTTCGGAATCATCAATTAATTTAGGAAGGAAAAATTTCACTTTCGACGAAATTTGAAGGAAATTTCGGTGCTGACGGCGGCCAGCGGTGGAGCCGCGAGTGGCGCCGCCAGTCTGCTCGAAATTTCCTTCAAAATTTCAATGCCGAAAGTGAAATTCTCCGACGAAAATTTTACTCGACTTAAAATTTAGGGCCGTTCTTGAACCGGATCTGGTAGGAACTCGTGTTTCTTGAACTTGTGAGGAACGTTCTTGAATTTTGATGCAACCGAAACCTTATTTAGGTCATTTTGGAACTCTGTCTGTGACAGCCAGAAGAAGCCTTTGAGAAGAAAAATGGTTGCTCATGCCATCAAGGCCAGAAGCTAGGGATGCAAACGCCATAGCCAAGGATAGAAGCCATAGCCGGAACAGAAACTAGGGATGCAAACGCCATAGCCCAGGAACATCAAGGCCGGTTAGGGATGCAAATGCCATAGCCGGACAGAAAAACGGTCCCGAAGAAGCGGCGTAAACAGGGGTAGAAGCGGCGGCGTAAATTTCGCGTGCAAAAAAAAGGGGTGGAAGGCGGCGCCCGTAAAAACGCCCACAGAGTTCAACTCTGTTTTTCGTTATGTAAAAACGTGTCAAAAAAGGCCGAAATTTTAAGGTGAGTAAAATTTCGGCTTACTAAATCTTCCAAGTTGAGATAATCTTTACCTTGATAAGCTTTTAGGAATGGAACATTCACTACATCATCATGCATTTTTCAACCTTGAGGCAATCTCAATTGAATTCTCATTGATCACTTTAAGAATTTGAAATACTCCATGGAAACGGGCTACCACCTTAAGATCTTTCTTGCACACATATTTCATAAAGGTCACACATATTTCTTAAAGTGACCTTTATGTATCCTCATCTATTCTCAATCTCCATCCTTAAAGACCATGGTTGTTGCAACTTAGATGATTTTTTGACAAAAGAAGCTTGAACATCTCCAATACGAACCTGAAGCAAGTAGATGAGATCCTTATGCTCAATAAATAAATCATCAGCAATCAGAACTTCATCATATACTCCAAAGAGTAGCTCCCAAACAGTCTAACCATAGGCTGCCTGAAAAGGTGCAGCTATTCTTAGGGAGATCCACGATGCGCATGCTGCTGGTCATCATGGTGTGTTGGCAGCTTTGTCAAAGCTTTTTTTTTTTTTTTAATTGAAGGCTATTAGTATATTAAGTATATAATTTTAGTGTACAAATTTACTTTTTACAGGGAAGTATAACCCATGTCTAGCATAAAAAGGTAGATAGATAAGCTCGGTTCTGATATGTCGAAACAGATTTAACCTAAAGCATCAGCTTTAGTCCTTAAAAGTGGGACTTGAGATTGAAATTCTTCTGTTTCCTGCCTCTGCCCCTTACCATGACTGAAAGGACGCAGAAAGTACACATACAAGCCTCTGCTTTAGCCATGTTGAATCTTCCTTTGTTATCCTTGGCCTCACAAAGCTGGCCTCTTCTCGCATCAGGATTTTGGTCGCAACAGCATCCACAAAAGCACGGGTAATTGTGCCCTTCTACTTCTGGAGGTCCGAACACCCTTGAACCATGCTTTCCTTGCTCGAGATTGCATAAATATATCTTGGTTCATATTTTTCATTGTGTAACTTGCTAACAGTTAAAGAAAGCGAACAAGAAACCCATGGTATTCCTTTATCCTTACCTATTCCAGAAGCGAAGTGGTAGCAAATCACTATGAATTTTATTGTTGGTCTTCTCACCACTCTTCTCAAGAATACCATCATTTGGATAATTCAACAGATTTCATTCCTTGCTAGAATAAGTCAACAGCTTATGTTGTTGATCAAAAGAAAAATTTGGGCTACATGGGTTGCCAAAGATTATTGTACCATCCATGATACAAAGTCTTACTAGTAAATTCTGGAAGACATTGCTTATGAAATTTGGAACTAAATTCAGTTTCTCCACTACTTTTCACCCAGAAACTGATGGACAATCCAAGGTGGCGAACATTAGTTCTTCCATCTTATGAGGGTTTGTTAATGAACAATGAGACCATTGAGAATCGTATTTACATATTGTTAAATTTGTTTCCAACAACACTATTCAATCAACCAAATGTCCTTATAGTCATGGTCGGATTGGGCTAGAGAGAGAGAGAGAGAGAGAGAGGGGGAGAGAGGGGAGAGAGAGAGAGAGAGAGAGAGAGAGAGAGAGAGAGAGAGAGAGAGAGAGAGAGAGAGAGAGAGAGAGAGAGAGAGAGAGAGAGAGAGAGAGAGAGAGAGAGAGAGAGAACAAACGTATAACCTTGACTTAAAGCATAGGCTACGATATTCTCTTTACCTGGATGATAATTCACAAAGAAATCGTATTGTTGCATAAAAAGAACTCACTTCAGTTGCCTTTCCAATAAAATTTTCTGAGAAACATTGTGCTTAATGCTTTGGTTGGTCAGTCAAAATATGAATCGTCGATCTTAATAGATAGTGTCATCAAACTTTTTGAAGTATGAATCGCAGCCAGACAACTTTATCGTAAACACTATATCGTCCTTTTGAGTTAGAAAATTTCCAAGTCTTATAAGCAATAGGATTATCATCTTGCACTACTATTATCGATAGTTCCGTAGCAGATAACTCATGAGCAAAAGTCACATTTTTACTTTTGTCGTCGCAAGAAGCCACTTTTTTACTTTTGCCATCTCCATGAACAAAAGCCATAGTTTTACTTTTGTCATCTCTCTTAGTCCCAGACTTAAAAATAGACTTTGATGCTTTTTCTCCTTTTTCTTTTCTAAATACGTGGGACATGCATAAAAGTTATGGTCAGTCAAATAGCAAACGAAACATTGATTCTCGTGCACGAGCATTTTTTTTTGTGCTTGATAAGACTCCTTTGACCCCTTATTTCCAACATATACACTACCTGTATGATCTAAATGTGGGCGTTTAAATGCCCAAGACACCCCAGAACCACTCACCTTTTTCATGGAAAACTTAATGCCATGTTGAGTAGTTTCTAGCTTCTTTCTCCTCTACTTTCTCTGCCATTTTACAGAGTTCTCAAAAGAAAGATTAGCAACTTGAAGATCTAGCTTCCCCCACATTCAATAATGGAGGGGATTTCACTATTACCATGTTCTAAGATACTTGTATCCGACAGCGGGTGGTAGCAGGTTGGAAGGCTTTATATGCAATGCAAAACAATTGCCATATAGTAGAGCTTTACAAATGGTCCCACCAATCCCACCTGTTCAGGGTCTTAATAGAGCCAGTTCTTCTATATAAAGTGGAAGTATAGAGGTTGATTATATCATTTGCAAAATGGGATGACTTGAAGCTAGTTCAGAAAGCTTTTCTGACTCGAGCATTTGGAGTCAGTCCACGGTCTCATATCTTACCTCTTCAGAGGGCTGTGCTTGAATGCCACATCATATAATGGCAATATGCCTTTCAAACCTCGAGTATACGATGGCCATAGGTCTATAACATCTTAAAGCATGATGGAAGGAGAAAAGAGCCATGAGGTTCTCTAGATGGATTGTGCAGGAATTGAGGTACATACAGGTAAATAAAAATGAGGACTGCAATTACTTGAAGCAGTATCTGGATGTGTGCTTCCTAGGTAAGCTTTGGGATACTAAAGTTTTAGAACTGGTAAAAAGAGCGCGCTACAAAATCCAGATTAATTCCATGCTTAGCAAGGTTCCACAGTGGTATCTGTTAGCGCATTTGCCTATGAAGAAGTGCAAAATGATTGCATACATTCACACAAGAGTGCATCGCCTCAGCATTAAGACAGGCAGATGGGCCCGGGAAGAACATGCAGATAGGCTCTGCCAATGTTATCAATTGGGAGTTATTGAAGTCAAATGCCACACTGGGCCTATTAGAGCACATTATGTCGGGTTTGGTTATACCTAACGAACTGTTGCGCGTGATGTTGGAGAGGAGTTGGGGTACTAGTATCATTGGACATGAAAATTCGGTTGTGTCTACATTAAATTTACAATTTATCAATAAGCCTATTACTGCTAAGGTTTTTTCCCTCGAAGACCCTTCAAGATGTGGGTTTTTAAGTAATAGATAGATCTTTGTGTTCTTTGTTTGGGTCTCAAAGGCCTTTTTGGTCTTCGTGGACAGAAAGACCAATTCATTTCAATGCTTCAAAGTTTAACATTACTAGAAGAATCGACTATTGAAACTTGTTGCTCTGATACCATTAAAACAAACATGTGCCGTAGCGAGCTAACTCACCTCCCAACCACAAGCTCCCAGAAAACAGATGGCCGCTGAGCTCTCTCTTGAACAACTATATAGCTTGCATACCCTTTGTCCCAAAAGGACATGCCTATCTTTAACCAAAGCCCTAAAAGGCTCCTCCTTATGTGGATGTGTCCTTTATCCAATAAAGGCCCATGTCATTTGCATATAGCAGGCATATTTTTCCATGTAGAACCACACATCCAGAGGGGTGCCTTTAGCTACGTTTCTCATGCCCTAAATTGAAGCTTGGGCCCAGTGATGTTGGCATTTGTGAGGCCGCTGACAGGACTGTATGGGTCTAGTAACTAGTCGTCTGGGGCATGGAGCCCAAAGGCCCCTAATGGCCCATGTAAAAGGGCCACCCCTCGTGATGCATTAAGGTGCTAGTTTTTCACTTTTCGTTATGCCTGCATGGTTTCTCCTTCCTTGATAAGGATTCACATTATTCTGGCTCCATCTCAAGAGCATCATCTTGCCCCTCCAAAACCTTGCATATCGGCCTTCTATTACCCCTCGTCATCCTCCCTCCCCCACCCCCAAAAAAAAAAAAAAAAAAAAAAAAACTTTATTGCAAAGCTTGCTTCCTGAAGCCGCAACAATGGGCCTCTGCTTTTTTTTCTTCATGATTAACGCTATTGCAAGACCGATTATTGCATTCACATCACCTCTGTGTTTTGGCAAAACAAACCCTTGTAGTAGATGAGGTGAAGATAAGATCCCTAAATCTCATCTTTATCATCATCCCATAGGGAAGACACCAAGTACTGATCATATAATCTCTCTTTAATCTCCGTAAATACTTGATCTGGAATAGAGAGAATATTTCTGAACACTACGTGGAATCGACTTTTTTAAATGACCCAGCTGGCCAACACTTGTGTAATATAGAACGTTAGTTTCTTAAGTCTCAGCCACCGTGGACGGAGTGAACCAAGAAGAATTTATTGATTGTTGAGACCCACCTGAAACCGGAATGCATGTCCATCTCGTATAAACATTGTCACACAAGAGAAAGCAATGTTCAATAGTCTCAGTCAACAACTTGCATACTGAGCAGAGAGGGCTTACTCGTGGCTTAAATGAGTGGACCTTCACATTTACTCTGAAGATGGAGACAAGGAGAGAGTAGACGTCAGGAATCTGTAGCAATGTTGAACCAAATCCTTACCCAGTAAAATGTCGCCATTAGTTTTTCAAATCTGGTCCTCTCTTAGTTATGTGCAAGAGAGATGTTGTCTGCAATGATTTCCCATAGATGGAAGTCCTGTGTAGTCAGACAATATTTTTCACGAAATGCTTGCCAAGTGAGAAGCTGTCCATTGTAGTACCACGCCCTGCCACCTTTTCTGTGTTCTAGGATACACAGAGGCCACAAGGGAGCTGCTCAAGTGGAAGGCACAAGAAGAGGAAAGGTTTACACGCAATGCAACAGGTCAAGGGCGACCAAGGACTGCACAGTTTGCGAGGCATTTAACAAAACTCTTAGAAGGGGAGATGCGTGCGGAAACAGTTTGAGGGCATAGAAAAGAGCCCATGTAATTGAGGTTTGACTGCAGGTTTTCCAAAAGCAACACAGTGCTCCAATGACTAAATAAGCAGACGCATTCCACGTGATTATCCCTTTGCTAGCCTCGACCAAAAGAAACGTATCATCGACAAACTAATTGCAAATTATTTGGGAGCCATCAACCACACACAAACTAGCAATAAGACCATCGTCCATCGGAGCAACTGAAGAGTCCCTCAACTACAATAGTCAAACAAATTGGTGCAAGTAGTCAACATTGCCATATGTAGCAAAATAACAGGGGGTTCCAAGGGGATTTGATATGGATGTAAAAATAACAAATTCTGAAACCATAGACCATATATCCATAAAATAATTGAATGGGTTGTTATAAAAAAAAACAAAGATTCAAGATAAAAAATAATCACATTAGCTCACTGAGTACATTGGCTAAAGTAGTCTTATTAGGACATTTGAGTTTTTTTGGTAGAGGTTGAAGCCCCCGTATTTCATATTCTAAAATCTTAGGCAAAACCGTATAGAGGTTCAATATTCCCTCAAAACCTTAGGCGAAATCGTATTTCATATTTCAAAATCATAGGCGCCTCCAATCATAAATGACTATAAGCGAAATGAGAGGTGCTCAAAGGCCCCAACATACGATCTGGGTCATAGGATCGATGAATCCGACGATTGTGGTAGTTCAGGGTGCACCTCGTTTAGAATATGTAGCAAAATAATAGGGGGTTCCAGGGGGATTTGATTGGATGTAAATATAACATTTCCTGAAACCATAGACCATATATCCCTAAAACAATTGAATAGGGTTGTTAAAAAAAACATAGATTCAAGATAAAAAATAATCACATTAGCTCACTAGGTACATCAATTAAAGTAGTCTTATTAGGACATTGAGTTATTTTGGTAGAGGTTGAAGCCCTCGTATTTCATATTCTAAAATCTTAGGCAAAACCGTATAGAGGTTCGATATTCCCTCAAAACCTTAGGCGAAATCGTATGTCATATTTCAAAATCATAGGCGCCTCCAATCATAAATGACTATAAGTGAAACGAGAAGTGCCCAGAGGCCCCAACATACGATCTGGGTCATAGGATCGACGAATCCGACGACTGTGGTAGTTCAGGGTGCACCTCATTTAGAATATGTAGCAAAATAACGGGGTTCCAAGGGGATTTTATATGGATGTAAAAATAACATTTCCTGAAACTATAGACCATATATCCCTAAAACAATTGAATGGGTTGCTATAAAAAAAACATAGATTCAAGATAAAAAATAATCATATAAGCTCATTGGGTACATTGGTTAAAGTAGTTTTTTAGGACATTGAGTTATTTTGGTAGAGGTTCAAGCCCCCGTATTTCATATTCTAAAATCTTAGGCAAAGCCGTATAGAGGTTCGATATTTCCTCAAAACCTTAGACGAAATCGTATTTCATATTTCAAAATCATAGGCGCCTCCAATTATAAATGACTATAAGTGAAACGAGAGGTCCCTAGAGGCCTCAACATACGATCTGGGTTGTAGGATCGACGAATCCGATGACTGTGGTAGTTCAGGGTGCATTAATGCCCCTTTCCACTGTGAAAAATTATGACAGATGCCCATGGAAATGTACCATTGCTTTGACAGACCTCAAAAGTTTCTAAATAATGGAGGAGGAACCAAAGTCCAATTTGTCGAGGATACAATAGAGGAAAACCCATGAGAAGCTATCATAAGCTTTCATCAGTTTTCCTTGCCCAGTACATGCTGTCATACATCACAGATACATTATACAAAATATGTCTGTCAGGCAAAAAGCCAATTTGCTCCTCACTAATTGAAACCTTCAAAATCTTCTTCAACTTTTCTACATAGGCCTCGCTATGATCTTATACACTACTGGCAACATGGTTATCAGTCTCCAAGGAGAAATTACAGTAGGCTCTTTATAATCTTAACGATCAAGGCAATGGGACATGTGTTATCTTCTCCAACTGATGAGACTGCAACAGATCCTGATATACTTGCCACACAAGGTCAGACGTCCACTCCAACAAAACTGAAAGAATTCAATGGATATACCATCCATGTCTGTGCACTTGTTCATAGCCTTCAAAAATACTGCTGACTCTAGATCCATTTCTGTGAGAGGAGACTCTAGTTCCTGCCGTTGCAGAGAGATGATGGGCCTAACTTTTGAAAGTACAATGTCCATCGCCTCAGGGAAGTGTTCTTTTCTGAAAGAAAGGCGTGAAATTAGAGACGAAAAACTGCTTTACTTGCTCAGGGGCAGAAACATGGGCCCCATTCTCCATCCGAATGGAGGTGAGGGCCGAACTTTGGCATGCAGCCAAGTGGCTGAGACAAAAACTTCATGCACCTATATACCTATCCCCCCAAAAAAAAAAAAAAAAAAAAAAAAACCCAGCCATAAGATGCATGTTTTTATTATCTACTTTGATATTTTTGGACACAAGTTCTTAGTTGTCTCTAATCAACTCCGTTTCGCTATTATGGGGACCTCCTTGAAGTCTAATCTGCTCCATCTCACTATACTTTTTGTTCAGAAGGCACTTTTCCTTTTGCACAAAATTTCTACCCCACTGCTTAGAGAAGGCTTTCACATTTTTCAGTGCATTTAAAGTCTCCTCCTTAGGCTCGGATCGAGGGGTATAGACTCCCAGACCCCACGACACCTAGCAACGAAGCCCTCGTTCTTCAAGTATTGAACATTCAGTTTGAACACAGTCTTATAGAAAGCACGAGACAGGAGGTCTACTGAAGCAATGATCTGAGGATGATGGTCAGTTTGGGGAACATAGTTCTTACGATGCAGTCCAGGTAGCATTTGTCGGGCATGCATATTGGCATGGCACCTGATGCGCCATAGCACATGTCTTCCCTTAAGCACCATTGTTGAAAATTATGTTTTGACATTTTATTGAAATTGGTACTTTTAGACAATAGAGTACTTGAAACCATGAGTTTATTAATAGGATGATATACATTGGAGTACTTGATAGTTGATAACATACGAAACAATTTATGAAGAATCGAAATAGAGGAACAAGAGATCAATTTTTTTTGTCAGATCCTTCTCCGTGAGCTGTAATACAAGTACTCTTTTTGTGGTACGACTTTTGATGTACGTGAGACAAAGTATACTCAATGCCTCATTAATGCCTAAGTAGGACTACAACTTGTTGTAATATACATTTTCCAATACAATGTTTTTGTTGTTTGGTGGGACTTAAGTTGTTGTGGTAGGTGTTTATTCCAAGAGACAAGTAACAGTGGGCAAGAGCACAAATTGAATGGCAGGAGCAATGTTTGTTTGTGCCATAATTTGCAGATCCTATAATAATATACTGTAAAAATGTAGAGACAGTATGCCTAGACAAGGTATTGACGTATGACTACTATATGCATATCTTCTTAGCATGCGGTTATTGAAGTTGTTTCTCTTGGTAAGTAGATAATGCATTCCTGAAACAAATGCTTTATAGCTCAATCAAAGTTATCCATACAACATGGCAAATCACTGATTTATCTTTTTAATCCGTGGTCTGTTGAAGATGGAAGTTGGAAAGCAAATTCATCTCCATCTTCAAATGCAAGATTGGCTCTTGTCCAAGGGAAGGAGATACAACATGCACAACATCTAAGACGCAAGAATATTGACTGCTTGCTTGTTAAGAAAAGGAACACATTCTGCATATATTTTTATACCTTCCAAGAGCACTACAAAACTTTTATACCCTTGAAGAAGCACAGGCACATCAAGTATTCTCCTTTTAAAGATCAACTCTGGTTCCGTAGCCTAGTAGACAATTGAATTAGATTTCATTAGGTAATTCAACCAAATAAATTAGTGGGGAATAAGAACCCTGAATTATTTGATTTGAAAGTCCCTAGTTCTTGAAGGCATTTAGCAAGCTCTGCTTGGCCTCTTGAGATTCCTTAGCAGTAGTTCCACCATGTCCATCTCTGATGCTGAGGCATCAGTATTTCATGAACTCCATTAACCAAGAACATGGTAGATGAGGAAACGACACCCAAGAAGGAGATCGACTTAAAAAACCAAAGTAAAACGCTTATAGACACAGAGGCTGTCAGAAACCGAACGTAGAACAGAGGTTTGCAGGTTCGCAAGTTGTTATCCCAAAACTCCTCTCCAATCGATCACCCCAACAACTCATGCAATTTGAGACTTTCCACACATATTCGGGCGAGCTCGATGTGGAAATAAACTGCTAGTACAACATCTTTTTTCTTTTCTACTATCTCTAGCCCTCCACTTGGGATATTGTCTTCCTATTCCTTTCTACACCCTAATCTATGCCATTCGTCACACATATTACAAGCATATTCCAAATTCACCTAGGGTTTGCCCTTTGGGCAACCCAAAAACCAACACTTATATTAGGATATTGAATTGAATAGTACCCACCATAGCTCCACTACTTGCACCAACACCCTCTCACGCCCCTTAACGCACAGTACACGTGTCCTACAAAGCATGTACCTTCGCGCATGCTCGAGCCCATGCCATCCTAGCCATCCTTCTAGAACATTCCATCACATATAATCCACGGGATGAATCTACGCCTTCAAAAAGCCACTTCCCCCTTCAAAACAAGGGATGCCCCCTACGAGCAACCCAAAAAAATAAAAAAGAGCAATATGCAAATAATACTCATATTGACATACCCATGACATATGGTTTGAAGTGACAAAACATGAATTATGTAATATGTCAAAATATGTCAAATTATAATACTATGGACCAACTATAATATTATCCAAGGTACTTGCCATGCTTAGACTCTTGAGGTGTGTAGCAAGACCGTTGGACAATCTTGAGATCTATATAATGCAGCCAGTGGCTTTTCACACAGCCTTCACGTTGCTTACCTTAATTAAAAGTGAGATTATCCTTATTTAGAAAGGGGACATTCTTCATGATGGTTAGGATCTAGAGTTCAGACAATCCATAAATTTGGTTGAGTGATATAGGCACTTGCCATGCTTACTCTTGAGGTGTGTAGCAAGACCTTTGAACAATTTTGAGATCTATGTAATGCAGCCAGTGGCTTTCCACACAGCCTTCACGTTGCTTACCTTAATTACACATGAGATTGTCCTTATTTAGGAAGGGGGGATTCTTCATGATGGTTAGGATTTACGGTCAGACAGTCCATAAACTTGGTTGAGTTATATAGGCAATTCACGCCTTCAGTTGAATGGATGGACAGACAGATAGGCCGATTTATAATTAGATGCATTATTCCTATGGCTTGATCCAAAAATTGAGTCAAGTGAACTGTCTGCCATATTGTCAAGCTGTTAGGAGTCATGGTATTTGCCATGCTAATTCCCATGCCTGCTTATATCCATGGAGTTGGTTTTTGCCCCAAAAATTTTGAAGGTAGGAAACCATGTGAAGTTTTGGATGGCAGATATATCAGATTAAGCAACATGGTTGGCTGCATTTTGTTATTTTTGTGAAGCTCTGCTGGTCAAAAAGAAATTAGTACAACTTCGATTGTTGAATCACCAGATGGTAAAGCTTCACTATCCACATCTTCCAGCAGTGACTGCTTTTGATGCCAAGGTGTGCTGCAGATCGGCCCCCCACATGTTCTACCTAGCACAATAGTAAGAATATACTTTGCTCAATAAATATATTCAGTAAGAGCAAACACCTTAAGAAGATAGTATTACCCCGTCTGATTGTTCTCCAGTAACAATCTCCTCAGCTTGCTTTGCCTGTTAGTCAAAAGCATATTATCCCTAACCACTTGAAACCCATTTTAAATCCCTTACATACATCATTGTGGTAGGCAGCTCCTGAAAATTGAAACACATGAAAAGTTATGTGCTGAGCAGAAACCTGATATGCACCCAACAGAAACAAGCAGCCTTATTTTTGCAGCAGAATATTGTCTAAATGAGAATGCTCACAACAAATAGCAAAGTTAAAAATGCAATTGTAACTTCAAATGATTCATCCAGCACAAAGTTTGAAACTTTTTGTAAGTGAATCATATCCGATTGCTGTTAGCACAAAGGACATGAAAGCCAATCCATTTGCCTTAAAATGGTTCTTAGTATTTTGTTCATTTGAAAGCAGTACCAATTCCCGCCAAATTTTTGTCATGGCACAGAGAGGGAACCCTTGCTGTTTTATCCTGTTACCGTTGGCAAGATACTTAATCAAAGGTGCAATAATATGATATGGTCCTGATGTGTTCACTAAATGCCAAAGTTATTCAATGTCAAGAACGTCAGCTTGCCCTTTATAACTTCGACAACTTGCCATAATTCCGTTAACAGAAACGACTCAAGTATTGTTCATCTATTTCAAAAGCCGAATGTTACAAATGCTGCATGCCATAGAATCAATTTCACCTATATAACAAAACGTTCTTTTTTGAGCTTCTGATGAAACATTACTGCCACAAAATGAACTACACCTAGCTATATCATCAACTTCCAAACGTTCAAACAAAATAATAATACCCTGGGCTGTCCAAATCCGTGTTGGTTCCTTGCAGTCCTCAATAAGTAACTTGGCTGGCAATTGCCAAATCTTGGCACAGAGATAAAAGAATAAATCTGTATAACAGCATGTACCATAATGCCTGTGCATGTATGTATTCAATGCCAGTGCATGCATTATAACAGTTTAATAGCTGACTATGAAGCAT
The DNA here is from genome assembly GCA_021234155.1 of Isoetes taiwanensis. NCBI lineage: Eukaryota > Viridiplantae > Streptophyta > Lycopodiopsida > Isoetales > Isoetaceae > Isoetes > Isoetes taiwanensis. The sequence goes on along the minus strand of JAJEKV010000020.1, from coordinate 6,617,448 downwards.
TTCGAATTACATTGTCTGAATCAAAGAATACAGTGCTTATAGTGTGATTGACCTTATTTTGATGCATCAGTATAGTTGTCCTTCCACAGTTAATTGAATAAGTTTCCAGCGAAGTGACATGCAACCTTAAGACTAGGAAGACAAAAATACAAAGCAATGAAATAAGGAGTAAGAAGCGGGCAAATATACAAACCTGCGAAGAAACTCGTTTGCTGAGCAGAAGCAGTGACTTCCATGACTCCGTATGTAGAAAAATAGGGAAGACTTGAAGCGAAGTAACTTAATCCATGGTCTAACATTGTAAGATAAGTAAATCTTCACCGCAAATATTATTGTTGCAATATGTCTACCACAAAAAACAGCAGAAGTAATAAATAGGTTTATGGCAGGAAACTTGAGAAGTTGGAATTTGTTAAATTCAGAATACAGACAAACATAATACATAGATCGAGCCTACTAGATATGCCCAAGGCATATCTATTCGTTCTAAACATTAGAACCGTGTTCTCACGTAAACAGTCCACGTTCTGATGTAATAGGCTCTGGGCCAAGTCAACAATCAAATTTATCTGCAAGGAGACTTGCCTCTGATATAACAAATCCCTGGCCTAGTTTTAAAATATTCAAAATCTTCGCCGAAAACGAAAACGTACTCTACAAGGTTCAACTCACAAGAAAACGTACTCTATGCCAATGGCCAAAATCACACAAGAGTCAATAGAACTCAAAAAATTAAGCATGTGCCATGTTTCAGCCTCCAAATATGTTTAAATTTTTGGTCCAGCCAGAGAAAAGCAATTATAAGTTACTGATAATGTAACTAAATTGAATCCACCAAGCTTGTCATAAACCTTTCATGTCTTCGGCAATATCCTGGATTACAGTAGACGACCTAGAAAGGAGCGATTCTCCGCAAAATCGATTGCAACAGAGCATATGAGCAGGATGACAACCCAGATGGTGGCCAGATGTCTTTAAGGCCATTTTTATCAGGCAGTTGCGAAATCTTCATCCCTTTTCTTCTTAGAGACGCGGCTCCTCGTTCATTGACATGTCTTCTTACCAAAATTCTGATCTATAAATAAATGACTCTAGAACAAATGCAAGGTAACAGCGTACCTTTAGTGGCAGCATACAAAGTTCCACTATTTATGGCCACAACCCCTGCTATTGATGAATTGAAGACAATGGATCCGTTACCAGATGCCTTCAACAATGGATATGCTAGCTGGACCAAGTGATAAGCAGACTCAAAGTTGGTTGACAGGATAAAGGACAGCTCATCCGGCTTGTATTCCACCGTTGGCTTCCTAATATTTGTACCCACATTGTTCACCTACGTTAGACAACAGCGATTAACATTTTTTATGCCATTATAGATCTGCAGCCCGATTATGCTAAAAAGGATGAATCTATCCAAAGTAAATATGAACCCTTCACAAATTAAAAATTCTAGTGCTAGGAAATAAAACTCGAGAGACAATTGGGAACTTTCTCTGTACAAAAAGCAAGGATGTATTGGGTGCATTTACAATGGAAAGGAATAAAGAAGAATTACCAGGATATTTAGCTTCCCATTACAGAAAGGAGCCTACCGTATCAATGAGCTTCTCTCTTTCACTTGGAACAGAAACATCACAAACACAGCCTTGCACATCCAACCCAGCAGCTTTCCATTCATCTAAGTTTTGATTCAATGTCTCCGCAGACCTCCCACAAGTGTATACCGATGCTCCTAAACCAGCCAACTCTTCCACGATAGCCCGGCTGCATAACCAACAAAAGAATTGCAACAGGCATGTCTCAAGATTTGCAGGGTTGCATGGTGGGGATGATTACCCAATTCCCCTAGTGCCGCCTGTAACAAGAGCTGTTTTCCCAGTTAGGCTCCATCGCTCGGCCAAGGTTGCCATGGAAAAAAGCTCTTAAAATTCCGATTCTGGTCTGCCCTCTTCCCGGCCCCTTTCTGCTCCATCTGCGCTCCCTTTTCCCTCATTTTTCCTTCAATCATTCTCAAATCCAGCCCCAAACCTGATTAATCTTCACAACCCACTTGATTAATCGAATCCCGGACGTGAAAGCGGAACAACACGAAAGCCGGTTAGCCGGTTTGCACAGCATCCACCCGACAACGCTGGCGACCTAGCACTTACAGGCACCAGCCAGTTTTTAGCAGTCACCAGTATATGCTAGGCATATGCCGGCATATACCTGGATATGCCCACATACCCACATAAACGAGGGTTTGCCCCCCTAGGGGCAACCCAAAAATAAAAATAAAAATAAAAATTGGGATGTCTTGAACACCGTTTCAACGGACACAATCCAAATTGAGTTTGAAACCGTGACTATTTTATAGTCAAAATACCAATTTACATTGATTTAACTCTCACCTACTACAATACAATTCATCAATGAACATCCTTCCAATCAACGAAGAACATTCATAATTGTCGAGTTTGTACTTAGAAACTATCAATTCATTATGTTCATCATTCCATTTTACTTTAGAAAAATCTCTTATAAATAAACATGTGCACTCCTGCTCACAAGAATGTGACACAGACCTGCTTCTTCAACAGCCATTTCCATGTTAGCCTTTTCTTGAGCACTCGCTTTTATTATGAAAAAGAGGCTCTTATAGCTTCATTTCTGTTTGACCCACCCACTTCAATATTCAACACCCACCACAAAATGTGTCACTTCCTTCATCAAAAGAATTATTTCCATAAGGTTACAGTAAGGGTACACACGATACTAAATATACTGAACAATAAGCCATACAAGTGCTATGTACAACTCCAATTTCAGAACACACTACAAAAATTATCAGTTCACCCTAACCAGTAAAGCATTTCGATGGCCACATAAATCCCCGAATAATATTTATTTTGACTAACCTTCTGACCCAGACTCCTTGGCCATCTAGCACATCTTTGTCCCTTGTTTCTGTTCTCCAGTGACCTTAGACATGTGATATGCTCAACAAGATAAAAGCCATACATCTTGAAACTTTGCTCCTAGTAGTGTAAAAGAGAATGCTTCAATTTCAAAGATATCTTCCCCTTTTCCACATCCAATTTAGCACCAGTAACTATCCAATGGCCCGGTATATCTTGCGCTCCTTTCGTCCTCTCTGATATGTCCACATATTTCAAGAGCTTTGGGCTTGGAACAGGCACTGGTGGTCCTCCTGGATACACAGCAGAATTAAGCACAAACGGTGTAGGTTTTGCTTTTGGAGTGCCGGTAAATGTTGTTGACAATCCCAGCTGGGAGAATAGGCCAGACTTTTGAGATTGCATAGGCGCATGATCCCACACTGTCCTCTTGATTGAGCATCCAGGAACTTTGGAGAAGAGGAGTCTCAAACACAACACATTCTTCATACCAAAATCCCAAACCCTTAATTGCGCACCTGTTACAATGTAGGTTGACCCTGATGTTTCGCCCATATATGATTCCTCCACATATTCTACTGGTGCTGTACTCACATGCGAAAAGCTTTTCCATTGTACAGCCTCAAACCATTTACTATCTTGCTCTTCAGGCTCTTTCCAAACAGGAGGCCCAATAGACACATGTGAATCCCAATGCGGTTGCAATATCTTTGGAAGGCTAGAGAGATGTTGAAGGTGAATGGCAAGTCTGTTGCACTTTTTCCCCTCTAAAAACAAGCGCAGCCCGGTAACTGGTCTCCTGCCAACCGTGACCTGCAAGAGTGTTTAGTATTCATAGGATTAGGATTGGCTCTAAATAGGGAAGGAAAATGCAGATAAAGAAGGCATCCCAACCTGAGAAGTACTGACATAAAGCTTGGGACCCATTAAACTGAATTGCATAGAAGGGCAAACAGGCTCTTTTCTTTGAGGCCCAAGTGGGAGATCAAATCCAGGGGACCATTGCCTCGGTATCTGAAATTCTAAGAAATACTGTAGCTCTTCAATCGGAGGCTTATCTGCATCGTTCAACATCAATATCAGCCTGCTGTTACTAATTGAATAATGGTTACTATATATTCATATTATTGGAAAAATAATTCAAGTCATAATTATCATACTTGCACTTTGCTGCCTTTCAAACAAGATCTTGGCAGCCTAAAGCTCCACATGCAAATAGTTTAGTCACATTGTTATTAGATAATTGGTGACCATAGATGCTACTTGGGAGCCAAAAGTAGGCATCTCTATCTAATGAGTATAATGAAATCTATCATTTTTAGAAGTCAAATTTTTGAACTAAAAACTTATAAGTGAAGAATCAGGGGTAGACCAAGAATGTGGATTTGCTCAGATGTAGTTTCATGTTAAACATTATAAGCTCCAATTTCCCACCAGGCATTATGTAAAGCATATAGTCTTGCGCATCAACTCCTGCTGGGGGACAAACACCAGACAGTAAAGTTACTGGCCTGACAACCACCGCAGTTTAGCGATAGGACTTGAGCTTAGAAGACTGGAGTGTAGGACATGTGAGTCAAGCTCCTTGTATTTGGGGTGACAGATGACAACAGTTTCCTAAATGCATTTGAACTTTTAACAAGAACAAGAGTTTGACCATGTTGCAGAAAGTCATATTTGCTAAAACCAGTGCAACAGAATAGGAATGAAGAATACAATACAAACAAAACTTACGCCGAAGATAAAGATTAACAGCATGGCTTAAAAAACCGCTTCCTGCAACTCCATTTAGGAGGGAAGTTATTGGAATAAAGGACATTGATATAACATCAGGGGCATCCGAAACTGTCTCTAGCCAATGATTATGATCCTTTACAAGATTGTCCCCACCCCTTCGTCTGAATATAATCTCAACCTCCTGGAAGCATATCAAACATTTATTATGTTGAAATGTTTTTGCTTTCAAGCATCCATAAGTTATAACATGTAAAGTAAATGCCACACCTCTTTGGCAATGAAGGATGAAGATGTATATGCACTAGCCAACTGCAATCTATGCGCATGATTTCCAGGCATAATAGGATCTGGCGCCTGAAATACATGGGTGTAAGTTTTATAATTTACTAAAATATCAAATTTTAAATCTTCAATGTGCCATTCAACTCGCCTTATCCTTTGCATCTGAACTTCCTCCCTCAAATCGTTGCTCAGCAATCTTTTTCAAGTACTTCTGGATTTCAGTTGGTGACAATGGGGATGATTGATGCTGCCGAATGTAAACAACATCTTTGCCTCCTATCTTGATGCTAGAAATTATATGAGTCCCATACTTCTCAATGAATCTGAAAGACAGTGCTACAATTTTAGAAGATGCCAAGCATTTGAGCCAAGATCAACAAATGTGGAAAGATGAGTAAACTAAAACCTGGCCAAAGCTTCAGGCTCCCATGCAGAAGGAACTGCCTTCTTAACTTCTTCATGTAAAATCAAAGGTGTTCGGGTCAATTGCAGATTATACAATGTTATAAACCAACCATCAAGAGCAAGGCTCTTGGTTGCTGCTGCATCAGACTGCCAAGTTCCTTGAAAGCTAAACATGTTGTTGAAAAGCCCAAGAGGCATTTTACCAGTAATTGAAAGCCCTTGATTAAACCTCTCTGACATCTGCAAGAAACAAAACAGCTACTGTGTCAACACTGGATGGGATGTATCTGATAAGTGAGCAGAACCATCTTTTAGGGTAATCACCTAGCATTAATGCACCACATTATTATTTAGCATTCACTAGAACATATACATGTTTGTTTAAGAGGCTATTCTTTGACATAGAGTCAGTCCTAAATAAGCATGCCTTGGCCTAGAGATACTTAGGCCTTAGGCCTTTTATTCTAGTTCATTGCTGATGCTGTTTGCAATTATGAAGAAAGGCTATGCAGACGTTTCATGTCATGAAGCAGCTCCAGAGCTGGACAGTGACTTTACATGAGAAACTAGTAAGCCAATAGTCTAATATTAAGAACAATTAAAAACAAGTACAGTAAGCATGTCAGTATTCAGTACAATAATGGTGATAGACTTCATCAGACTCATTTGCCATCTTATCTGTTTATTTATGGCTATAGGCTAAATAAAGTCACATGATCAAATTCAAGGCTGAAATGCATTGACGGAGCACTGCACAAGCATTTCTCAGTCTTACCAGCTTATCATTACAGAATGAATGTTCATCTCAGAAACTAATATCTGATTAGTTTCTAGGTGGACGGAGCAAAAGAATGTCCAAATACATGGAGTGTTGAGTTCATAACAAATGGTTGATTCAATATTCATGTTTCAAAAATAAACACTTAGATACATTACAAATTCCAATCTACAACGTTAATGGTTAATGGCATATGAAATATCATGTTAGGTCATACTACATACGCTCCTAAATCTAATTAGAAAGTCAATATAGGCATGTATACTCTATGTTGGCTATCATAAAATGGCATCACATAAGTTGAAAATCCATTCTGTCCTCAACGTATAAGACATCACAAGATGCCCACGAATTTTCAGGCTACTCTCAAGGGCCCCATTCTGTACTTCCTTTTCTTGACCCGGTTATGAAACTGAACAATGGAAGTCCTGATTATTGATCCTTAATGCTGTTTAAAATAGCACTATCACACAGTACCCTAGTCATTCTGCTGACATGTTTTTAGTAAATCTACGATTTATTTTAAGTTTGAGATGATACCCAAGCAGAGCACCATATAACATGTCCAAGCCATGTGCATGATTAAATTATTTGGCTTATCAAGTCTTGTGGCCCTCCAATCCCCATGATAAATAATGTTACAAATAGAAGAGAAGTAGGAAGACAACGTTCTAACATCAAAAATATAGAAGCTAAAATACCTGGTGGAATTGAAGAACGTCGGACCTAAAATGAGTCCTCTCTCCTTTGTCACACTTGATATCTTTTGTGATACCAGAGAGGGTAACACCTCCAGGAATCGCAAGATCTTGCAAGTGCTCTTCATCCAGCTGCACGAGACGAGAGCCACTTTGCCCCTTACAATAAGCTAAGCGGAGATCTAGTGTAACATCAAAACCCCTGCCTAAAGCTTGAGCTGCTTCCAAGGCTGTCGTCTGAGCTGCAGTTTTGTCAGTCTTGCCCTGAGCCATGTATCCACCTGTATAGACCATTCCCCTTTTCAACTGCTTCGGTTCAAAAACACTTTTATCATCTAATCTGAATTTCAGCAACCAAGATAAGTTTCTCAGCTGCCAAGGAAACAAAGTCGTAAATCCAACAGCTTGCGTTTGATGTTTCCTTTCACAAACTGGGTACTTTTGCTTCCTTCACTCTGATTGATTACAATTGAGCACTGGTTCAAGTCATATAGTCAAACAACAAGGCGAAGATTGACTGTTTCAATCTCCAGGAACAGTGGCTAAATGCAGAATGGGGAGTCAAAAACATGAGCTTGAGTTACAATAACCTAAGTGTCTTCAGCAACAAACGGATATAACCCACAATACGCAAGACCTGAAGCTTGTCGATATTACACCTCTAAGCAATCAGAGATCAAGCTTCTGTCCACAGGAACGAACTGAATCAAGACCACTCAAGTCAAAATGACTACTCACGAACTACAAATCACAAAACCAGTTAACAGAGTCCATACCAAGAGAGAATAACCTAAGCAAAAAGAACCGGAGAAGCCCAACATAGAAAAACAGCAGGGGCTGCGGCTGAATCGGGCGCCAAATGATCTAAAAGTTCTGAATAAGTCGGAATGCCCATGGTTCAAGGATTCAAAGGTGTTTTACATGAGGAAAATGGAAATTTGAGCAGAATGGGGGATTGGGCACGGGGGGTACAAGGGCGGCTAGCTACTGAGGACCTGGAAATTTTTGGGTCACAACAAACGAAACACACAGGAAAATGGCTTCCTTCTGCCGTGTAAACGTGCTAATCGTAATTAACACCTTAATCCCTGCATTTAATTCAGCCAGTCTTCTTCAACCTCCACGTCGGACTTGAGTCCAAATTTAAACGCGCTTTCCTTGCCACATCAGCCCCGTTGACTTATCGATTTTGACCTGGCCATATTAACTTGCTAAATATCATCAATGGGCGGTTTAGATCGATCTGGAGAGCTGTGATCGAAGATCGGAGCCATCCATGCGTGGGAGTTTAAGAGTTGTGTAGAATGGACTAGAATTTGCTTGTGACTGAACACTGTTTTGTGGTTTGTTTGTACCTCATTCTTGACATATGTTGATATTGCAAGGAGACCTTGTATTCCATGAAAAACTTGTGTGCAACTTTATCTTCCTTTTTGTAGCATCAATACATTGGTATTGTTGGGTCATCTTGAAGGGGTTGGCAAACAGGTGGCCCTGCGCGACTTGCCGAAGTGGCCATGTGTTGTGTTTATATGCTTAATCTTTTGTTTTAAAAATTATGCCATCAGATTCTCATGACATATATGTATCGTCTCCATTGGAATAATATTACATACTGAAACAATTAAACAAATAACAGCACTCAATATCAATGCATATTAATGTACCTTATCGGACTCTCATGTGTTAAGTGGGAGCCTTTGTTTTTTTTGTTATCAATATTGGTGCAATGATGTTAACTAGTTATCAGTATTGGTGTTCCTAGCTTCTAACACTTTTGGTTATTAGACTCGGCTGGTCTAATAACCTTACCTTGACTGACCAATCTAAGATCCAAATAAACATGCGTCAATCTACTCTAGATATTAAACCCTCATGGTGGAATTTCCTAATAATCCTTATAGCAAATAAAATCTTTGCAAAAAATGTCCTTTCATACTTGTCCCTACACCATATCTAAATGTAAACCACCGGAAAGCAAAATTCCTCAAATTTTCGGCTTTATACCATTTAACAGTGTGTAGACAAATCTATTTACAATACTACACTGAAACATTACATTGCTTTTTTAAATATTACATTGAAACATTACACTGCTTTTCCACACTGAATACACACAGATTATGCTGGTTTTTAGAGAAATTCATTTCATCATTGATCATCAAAAAATTACAGATTTCTATGATCAATGATAGGATCAAAGGGCATTTCATAGTTCCAAAATCACGGTTTCATAGTTCCACTTTATAGTTCCAAATCACAGTTTCTAAGATCACAATTTTAATACCAGTACCAGATAAACAAAAGTTTCATACCCTTTTTATATTGCAGCTCCACTAGAATCAGGTGCTTGCACAAATGTGCAGTTGTTGAAAGTAGCTCCCATAAAAGAATGTCCAGCTGGAAAACAAATAAACAAAGATTAAACACTAAAATTAACAAAGATCTAAAACTAAAATTTCAAATTAAATACTCGCCGACATTTCTCACGTCGATATTTTGAGTGAAAGACTTATGAATCTGAGGATTTTCCTTCAAAAAATCCTCAAATGCCTAATACTCCACTAAATCCTTATCTTCACTAGGATTTTCTGGAATACTGGTTGAAATGATAGGATTTGTAATGACAAAGGATTTGTAATGACAAACTTATTATTCTACTCTGCTTGCATCATGACGCGACTTGAAGAATCAACAACGGGATTAACTTTGGCATCCTCAATACCAACTGGAACACCTATTAGAATCAGTGTTAGAAATATTAAATAAGTACTAAATATATACCTGTCATAGACATACACATCATAGAAGAAAAATGTCTGCTTTTGTTGCAAATACCAACGTTGATAAGCCCGCCCACGCTTTGAGTCCATTTTGAAATGTTATTCTGCCAAACCATGCCGGCAAAATAAGAACATGTTAGAACTGAAAAAGAACATCAAATCAACAATTACAGATTTACTTACCTCAGGTTTATAATTCACAATTGCTTGCAAGAACAGCAGCCGTGGTGCAGGATTCCTTGACAGGAAGATGAGGAACACATTCTTTGTAGTTTAAGACAAAATCATCTTCGTAACTCCAATTCGCAGGCCTGAAGTGACTCGGGTCATATTTTATAACAGTTGTTTCCCAAGTCTTGCTATTCCTCTCATTGTAGACCAAGTACTCAGATTTACCATTAGTTTCAAGTGATTAATTTATGTTTTTAACCTTATACAACTCACGGGCAGCCATCGCAAACCTAGAGCAGAGATACAAGCATAATCTTTTTTGAACACCCTTAGGTGTACTGATATAGTAATCTAGATCAGCAAGCAAATCCTTTCAGAATTATATGGAATTGCTTGTGCCTTCTTTTGTTGAACACCAATATCAGCTAGCCTTGCCTTATCATTAGAAGCAATGAAAGCTGCCCTAGCTCTAATAAAGAGTGGATCCGATCCCTCATAATATTGAGAGATTCAACTCTAACGCCACTTAAAACCATCTTTGACTCCTGATCCTTACGGACAACTCTACCAGTGGCCTTCAACACATATTGGTGCATTGATGTTAACTAGTTATCAGTATTGGTGTTCCTAGCTTCTGGTAGAGTTCCAGCAGTCTCAGACATGTGAAAATATGCAACATAGTCTCATCATGGTTACTACAGAGAGAACAGACAGAGCTCTAGATAGATTTATTTAAAGTTCCTTTTAATCATGTTGGTATTACTGAAAAGGGCATTATGGAGGACAAGCCAAGAGAAAACTTTGATTTTAGAGCAGGAGTAGGATTCCCAGTTGGAGCAAAAGGTGCTTTTGAATCTTAAGGATAAGACCATGAGTAACAACATGCTTATTACTTTTGACAGGGAGACAAGCATGATATATTTTTCAAACCTTATAACGACCCTTAATTTTAAAGAACGAATTCAAGGGGCTAAAGCACTCTCAGTCTCCATCATGTGATTGTAAGTCCACATTATATCTATATTTCCAGACAATTCATAAGGCTATTTGGAGTACATTAGATAACAACAAAATCCTGAGTTTGAAAAAACTGAGCAGTTAGTAATGTCAGGAATATTCAGTTTAGGGTCAATCTGGGATAACTAACATCAGAAATTTTGTAGTCTCAGACATGTGAAAATATGCAGCATAGTCTCATTATGGTTACTACAAAGAGAACAGATAGAGCTCTGGATAGATTTAAAGTTCCTCTTAATCATGTTGGTTTTACTGAAAAGGGCATTATGGAGGACAAGCTAAGAGAAAACCTTGATCTTAGAGCATGAGTAGGATTTCCAATTGGAGCAAAGGAATAGAATAGAATAGACCATGAGTAATTGCATTCTTATTAACTTTGACAGGGAGACAAGCATGATATATTTTTTAGACCTTATAACTACACTTAATTTTAAAGAACCAATTCAAGGGGTTAAAGCTCTCTTAGTCCCATCTTTGCTGAGGTATGAAGAGTAGGTTTTAATGGCACGATTGTAAGTGAATATGCCTCTCCCCCCAAAAAAATGCCTTAGGCCTAGTTCCCGTGTCAAAGATCGCCTTCAAATCAATCCATCCACTGTCTTATCAATCCAAAAAATTGAACTTGCATTCAAAATACTCGTGTTGTTCCTTTAGTCTATTATCCCTTAGGCATAGGTTTCTAAAGAAAAAATTAAATAGACCATGATAGACCATGGTGATAGTAAGCATAATTTTCCTTGTATAGCTATGCATAAAATGCGAAAGGACATTGATACTTAAGTCTGCATGCCCACTATGCACTGGATAATACGAACATTAAGACTGAAAAAAATTAGAATGAAGACATGCGCATTTCAAAAAGCATGCAATAATAGGCATGCAAGAATCATAGTAAAATGCCCTCTATTTAACTCTGTTTCGTTTGAGCTAGCAAAACCTGAAACAAAGCCCGTTTTTATTTTATGATTACCTAGTAAACATTGTTGAGCAAATAATGCAATGTATCTGACAGATCAATGCAAGATTCATACCTTATATCATATCTTTGAGCATAAGAAATAGTAGCATAGCCAATTCAGAACTTCAGAGCCTCCTTCAACATGGCATCATGGAGTAACAGAACATAGTCTTGCTTTAATCATGCAAATAACTGACATAATGTTTGTACTAGAAGCATAAAGAGGCAAAGGCTTTTAACAAAATTGATGCATATCCAATTATAACTCAAGCTCGCGTTACAGGCCGGTTTGGATTGATTTAAATTGGGAGATAGATGCTCTCACTTCTTCTTTAGGGCGGCAAGGAGAAGACGTGTGTCAAGCTCTATATTTTCGCTACTTCTACCTGATGGCTCTGAAATTTCGGATGCTGCACAGTTAAACCAGTTCCTTTTTTTATCATTTTTCTTCTTTTTTTGCTGATAAGTATCTGCCCTTCCAAGAGGACATGCATGAGGCAGTTTTATCTAAGATCCATCCTATTATTTCCCCACAGCAGCGTGTCCAGTTGGAATCAACTATTACTGTCGATGATTTGCATTCTGCTGTAAACTCTTTAAAGAAGAATAAGTGCCCAGGCTTGGATGGTTTTCCTGCAGAGTTTTTCCAAGCTTATTGGATTTGGCTTTGTGATGACATCTTCAATGCTTTCTCTGAGTTTCGCCAGTTCAGGAACTTGGATAAGATCATCAACACTGGTTGCATTTCCCTTATTCCCAAGTGCAAAGAGCCTAAAACTATCTCGGATTGGCGCCCTATAACTTTGTTATCTACGGTGTACAAGATCTTTGCTAAGGCCTTGGCAGAGAAAGTGAGAGACATCTTGGCAGAGTCTATCTCCTTCACGCAATCAAGTTTTTTACCTAAGCGTTGTATTCTTGATAATGTGGCTGCCGCTTATGAGGGGATGTATTGGGCGCGTCTTAAGCGTCAGCACATCTCAAATTGGATTTTGCTAAAGCCTATGACAGTATAAATTGGAATTTCCTACAAAAATGCCTTCTGACATTGGGATTTGGAGAGTTGTTTACTAGAGATATTATGAAGCTCCATCTTTCGGCTCGGTCTACTGTGTTTTTTCAGGGAGAACCGTCGGCTGTGTTTCCTCTTGGTAGAGGAGTTCGACAAGGATGTCCCCTTGCCCCGTTATTGTTCACTATTGTGGCAGAGGTATTGTCCCAGCTATTCTCTTCGGCTACTCAAGATGGCGTAATTCAGAGATTGACTATGGAGGATGGTTCTCAAGAAGTGTGTAATCAGTACGCCGATGATACATTTCTCTTTCTAGTGGCTGAGGATGATAATCTTCAATATGCTAAGCTTTTGCTGGACTCTTTCTCCCTGGCATCAGGGGTTCTTGTTGGATGGCTAAAGTGCTCTGCTTTATGGACTTTGGATGTGGATGTTCCTCCCTGTGTTTACGAGTATCCGTGGAAAGTGCTTCCTCAAGGGAAAGCCACTAAACTCTTGGGCATTCCTGTAGGTATACATATCTCTACTTCAGATGCATGGGATGTTATAGTGGAAGGCCTGCGTAAGCATCTTTTTTGGTTGAATACAGCTAAGCTTTCTCTGGCAGGGCGGATAGTAGTTGCTAAACAGGTTCTCAGCAACACTCATGTGAATATGGCATCTGTTGTGCTTGTCTCACAAACAAAGTTTCAAGAGGTTGTCACAATTGTCCGTAACTTCATTTGAGCAGGTACTGAGACAGGTGTAGTTGTGAAAGTCACTTGGTCCACATGTATCAAACCAAAATTTGTTGGAGGTCTAGGTATGATTGATTTTCATTTACAGAGTAAAATTATGATATCTAAGTTCATTTGCCGGTACTTGGTGGGTATGGTACATTCACCTGGAATGAGATTGGTTGCGCAAGCACTTGGGCAGTGTATTCCTTTTGGGAAACCGACACTTAGGGCAGATCTTCCCTGGTGGCTCTTTTATCAGCTTCTCCATATCCGAATGCTTCCCCCTTCTTGAAGGGACTGCTTGATTCTTGGGAGACAGTTCGTGTGCTATTTAAGATTACTCCAGGTGTGTGTCTACAGGTAGGGTCTCTGTGTTGGTGGATTCCTCTGGATAATCACATGCCTCTGTGTGCTACTGTACATCCATTGACTCAGCGGCGTTGGAGGTGTGATAATCACATGCCTCTGTGTGCTACTGTACATCCATTGACTCAGCGGCGTTGGAGGTGTGATGGTATTCTCACAGTTGGTGCTTGGTATGAGGCAGGACACTTGTTGACTTGGGATGCTTTTCAGACTAAGTTTATGCCATCTCGATGGGACAGAGCTCTGTGGCAAAAGCTGGCTGACATTCTGCCAGACGCTCCTTCACAATCAGTTGATGTGCCTATTTGGATTGGTCCCCAAATTGTCAATGCACAACGTCTTGTGCATTCGTTATATCAAAAGCTGGTTGATGTTGACATTGTTTCCCCTCGGGCTGGTTGGCAGCTCCATATTCCCCATCCTCAGTGGAAGCGTATGTGGTCCTGGGTCTGGAATAAATTGCTGCATCCCAAAGTTTCTATCTTATGGTGGCAACTCCTTCACAGATGTCTGCGGGTTAATGTGTTGGTTCATAAGTTTTATCCCCGCATTTTAGAACTCTGCCCACTGTGTAAGCGGCAAGTTGAGAGTATTGAGCACTGCTTCTTTCTATGTGACCAAGTTCAGCTAGTTTGGTCATGGTTACTATCTCTCTTCCATGTGGCCTTGACTAGCCAGCAGGTGCTTCTTGCCATTTATCCTTCCACTTGGAACAGCTTGCAGTTTCAGGTTTTCCACTTAGCTTCGGGCTAGTTGTTGTGGTCTATCTGGAAAAGAAGGCGAATGTGTATCTTCAAAGGCTTATCAATTAGTGTCGACCAACTTCTTCACGAGGCGCAAGACAGATTGGTAAAAGCATACCTATGCTCTCAGCTTGGTCCTGAGAAAAAACGTTTGATTTTTGAGGAATATTTGGGTATCTTATCTTATGCATAGACAGGTGGGTGCACTCGGTGGATTATCTTTGTCTGCTGAGATTTTATTCATGTCTTTGCATTTATGTGTGTACTTCTTCTGGAATATTGAATAAGAGTTTGTCGTCCTTCAAAAAAAAAAAAACTTTTATGCATATTTTAAGCATTTCGAAATACATTTGAGTTCAAATCTTGTTATAATTTTTGAAATAAGACAATATGCATTTTTGCTGACATTTGAATACTATTTTTGTTCAAAGATAAATTATTCACTACCATGTATATCAGACGCGTGTTTTGTTTCATGCTTGGTGTACAGCCAGAGATAGAAGCCAAATTAAAAAGACAGTGGTAATAACCTGTTATTTTGTGAAAGCAATAAACTGAAAGAACCATTTGACCGTGTCTTTAAGCACTGAGTATTCTGATCATGTCATAACAGCAGCTTTGGGCTTTTGCCAAAGATAAATGCCCCCATTCCATCTTGATAAACACCCATTTCAAACATACAGAAGCAAATAAACGACAAGGGTGGGAGAGGTTCGGTACCTGCAGCCAAACAATCACGACACTAGCAATATACTTGGTCATGCATGAAGGGTCAAAAGGTACAATGAAGCCTCTCGGTTTATCACCATTCAGCCCTTGTAGCCTTTTGCCATGCATGTCAAAAACAGGGGGTAAATAGAGAGGAGAGAACTAATAAAGATCGATTGTAGTAAATTTTGCAACACAACAATGATATTTAAACAAGGAAAAAACCTGGAGACATAACTCGTAGTTTATGATTATGGGTCTCAACAAAAAAATTTCCATTGCACAACAATGCTTTAAGTAGTCTGCAGCAATCTATTATCTGAAACTTGATCAAATGTAATATAGTTCAAGTGAAATACCGTATCGTCTTCATGTTCAGAGTATTTCTCCTCTTGTAGTTGTGTTTCATAGAAAGGGATACCAGTGGCAGCTTCTTTAGAACTAGCCTACAGCACAAGAGCTCTTCTTGCAAAACATTTTACTTAAAGCGGCTTCATCATAGTTGGAACTAGGAGGAGATTGTCTGAATCCATTGCCAGAGGTCAAGAACACATCTTGCAGAGGCTTTTTTATCAGGTATACTTCATCAAGATGGGAGCTTAAGAGAAGAGCTACACGAGACACTTCTGAATCACTTGCTCTATGAGCATTTAAACATGAAATGTAACCCTAATGGCATGGACGGAACCTTTGATTAGGTCTCACGAAGTAATACTGACTGTATCTATTCAAAAATAAATAAATAAATGAATAAATATTATTAATCATGCCCCTTTTGGACCTTGGAGGTCATGGAGCAGCAGATTACATCACTGTTTCAGTGTTAACAAAAACGATCTATGTGATTCTACCTTTTTCATATACACACCTAAAACATTTGGTGACGTTTCTAATAATGAATGAAAGCTTCTGAAATCAATATCAAATGTATCCCTTAAATGTTGATAAGCCGAGCAATGAAGAAAGACATGTGTCTCGTCTTCCACTTCATGTGACTCACACAACAAACATTTACGGTCCTCTCTTGGAATCTTTGCCCAACGTCCTGTCTCTACTCCAAGTCGGTGTGAGCTAGTTCTATATCTAGCAATAGTCTAGTTTAATGTATCTCGGTATCTTCGCTTCCAAGTAAGCTTGGTTTTTGTATACAACCATCGGATTTACCTCTCCCCTATAATAATCCATCCGAGACCCTTGTTTAACCCACAGTTTGTTCACAGCCATCGTCTGCACTAAATCTCTTGTCCCCATAGCCGTATCTGGCCAATTATCCATTGTGATCCCCCATTTCTCGGCCCATACCACGACATCTTTGTACCAACCGGATTCAAGTGACAAGTTCATAGCCAACTTGGATATGTGGGTATCCGCTTGTTTACGTAGCCTATTCACAAAGTTTTTGGTCTGGTTCAAGGCCTCAGCTTCAATGGAATAAGTCCGGCCTCAGCTAACATGATTGCATAAGGAGTTTGCCTTTTAATTCCCAATTCTTCCATCAGAAATGTCTTTAATACAACTTCTATTTGGACCCAACTCTCTCTTGGAATAGCCGGTCCCCAGACTGGAGATCCATATGATACTACAGTTTGAACCAATGTTTTGAACAACAATTTCTTCAATCTCCAATCTGTAAGACATACTTTATGGCATTTCCTTAGCATGCTGTACAAAGCCACTTTCCCCCCAGCAACCCTTTTCTTCACACATTCCTTCCACCTGTAATTAGAACAGAATTCTAGTCCCAGATACTTGTAGCAATCCACTATTTCCATTTCCTCCCCTTTATAGAGCAATTCTGGTCTACTCACCGTCCCACATATCATTACCTTCGATTTCGCAAGATTAACTTGCATTTTTTTCTCCTCACAAAATTGTGCCAAAACATCCAAATGTCTTTGCAATACTTCAAGTCTATCTACTAGAAGGACATCATCTGCATATAATAAAGGCTGAACCACAAAATTACCTAGCCGGGTGCCCTCCATGCCTCTTCTCCAAAGCCATTCCTCAAGCTCATCAATATACAAACCGAACAAAGTAGGTGACAAAGGGCATCCTTGCCGGACACCTATACTGCTATGTACCAATTCTGATACTTCGGTTCCTAGTTTTATAATCACTTCCTCGTACAAAGAAGCCAACTGAGCTTCATAAAGAGTCTGGGACACCGAGCTTTTCCATCCTCGCATCTAGACCATCTCTAGGTATTGTATCGATGGCTTTAGAGAAGTCTATGAGAGCCATATACAGGGCTTTCCTTGGTACTCTGGCTTTTTCTGAAAGAACTCGTAGAGTTAGAGCATGATCTAGAGTACTGTCATCCTGTCGGAAGCCTGCTTGAGACGAAGCCCTTTTACCATTTTCTTCAGCCCAACGACTCAATTTTCGTTCTAGCAAGCTTCCTAACAGCTTTGAGAACATGCTGCCAACCATGATTGTACGGTAATTCTTAACTTCTAGTTTACTGCCAGATTTATGGATTGGAATTACCTTGTTTTCTCGCCAAGCTTGTGGTAAACCGTTGATAACCGCTTCATTCAATTGATGTGTAACTGCTGGAATCAAATCAACTCCCCCCCACTTCAAGGGTTCAATGCTCATTTCTTGTAAATCGAAGGCTTTACCATTTTTCATGAATTGGAGAGCTTCTTCCACGTCTCTTTCCGAGAAAATGGGTGCCTCTATGCTGAGTTTTCTCATCGATCGTGCTCTATCCTGATGATAAAGTGACTTCATCATCTTCAACATATCATTCATGTTCACCTTATCTTGCGCATTTTTAATAAGTAGCTTGGACCAGAACGTTTTTGGGTATTGCAGAAACCAATTCCCTATTGACTCTTGTCTCATCTTCAAAAATGTGCGTTTTTTGCTCCGGATCAAGTCCCTATACCATTTTGGCTTAGTTCTGCATCCTTTAGGGAGCATTTCCCTGGCCCTCTGACAATCATCATCCCACCAACCATTGCAATGATGCCCTGGTTTTTGCTGCTTGGTGTACCCAAATGTGTCCCCTGCAGCGTGAAGCAAAAGATCTGCCAGCAAGGTAGCATCCAAATCCAGGAGACCTGTCCATGTAACCCGAGCAAGCCTATCAGATACGGCTTCCTGAAATGCCTCCCTTTTTGTATAATCCAGCTTCAGCTTGGGTTTAAATGTTTTGTTAATTTGTTGTGTACTATTACCTTCTAGAGTAACATTTAGATATGCGTGATCGGATTCTGGCAATTTTGTGCTCACTTCAAAATCTGCGACCAGGTGGGAACTCCTAAGAGACATCACATAATGTACGGTACTCTCTCCTAACGGAGTAAAGCAGATGGAGCCCCCTGATTTTCCAAACCTATTGATCCCGTTCATGATTTTGAGACCACATACTGTACCCATTTCAAGCAGAAAATCACCCATTAAATTTCTGACATGATCATTTGAAGTTCTGTGGAAATCTATATCTACATACTCCGATAAGAAGACATCTCCTGGCTGCTCAAATATAACAGATTGAGCTTCTTTAGTCCGAGCATTGAAGTCCCCTACAATCACTACTTCACCGAGTTCACTAAACTCAGTTATATCCTTACAAAGTGTATGTAATGGGTTTTGTTTATCCAGATCAAGCTGCTGATACAATTTCATATTTAGTGGTGCATAATAGCATGAAGCCATGTACACCACCTTATCACACATGTTTATCTTTATCCACAAGTTCTGATTATGTTCCTGTACTCTCACAACTGAAGTAAAGTTCTGCAAAACTGGTTTTACATAAACTGTCAATCCTCCATTCCCTCTGCCTACACCTGGTGTTTTCACATTCCACACAGAACCAATCAAATTAAAGTTGTCAATTCTTGGCAAAGCACGAGCTTGGTGCTCCCAAGTTTCATAAAACATAACCACATCAAATTGCTTAATCAAATCTGCAACTGCATCTATTTTTGCTTGCGTAAGCCCATGTGCATTCCAGAACATGACCTTCAAGGCCCCAATTACCTATTCCTTTGTTAAAATGGCCTTCCCGCACCTATCTAGATATGCAACAAAACCTTCAGCTCTTGCTGCTTTCACCTTCGCCCATTCTAATTTTCTAGCCTCCAACTGAGCCGGGGTTAAGTCTGGATCTAAATAGAATTTATGTCCTTTCAAAACAGTCCTGTTTTGTAATACACGATCCCGTGCTTCTACACTGCGAAATTTAACCAGGATTGGTCTGTTATAGCCTCCTGGTTTTCCTAGTCTCCTGCCTTGTACAGCCTGTGGCTCATGAAGGTGCATAACATCACAGAAAAAATGATCAATTACCTCATTGATGTCTTCACCTTCCTGCTCTACTATGCCTGAAATTTTAAAATTCCGGGCCCGAGATTGCTGCTCAGATTGTTCAGCCAGAATCTTCTCATGATGTAACGTTAGCTGCTCCTTAGTCGATTCTGCAACCAAAGATGCCATGTTCTTCACATCAAGAGTGTTATTTTCTGGTTTGTTTAGAGCTTCCTTCAATTCAGAGTTTTGGGTTGTGAGTCCTTTATTCTGTGTGACCACTTCTTCAAGCAATTTTCGTAGTTTTGCAATCTCTGTTCTCATCTCACACATTAGGGCAAGCAGTTGCGCTGAGTCCCCTTCACATTCCGGTGGATCTCCCTTGCGGGGAGACTTCTTTCCCCTGGTCATCAGCCGGATTAGGGTTTTAGGAGCTTCTTGGCGCAGGCGGCAAATGCTCAAGTAGGAAAAATTCATGTGAACTAGTGCATAAAATCATGACAAATGGAAGGTTAATTGTACCTTGTGTAAGATGGAAGTGTGTCGCCTACTCAGCTCGAAAAAAAGTTTTGGAGATTGTCATTTTCATCATGCAGTCTGTATTTGCTCTATGATCAAGGTAGCTGTCTTGTGTATCTGTACTGTAGATTTTGGGGAGCCCAAAGATATTGTTTAACCAGATCTTTGCATAATATATGAACATTAATAAAAGTATCTTTTCAAGATATTCCGAGACTGGTCAATCCTAATGCTCAAAGGGTGATCATTACCATTGTTAACTCTGTTAGGAATAAGAACATTGACTGCAACCAGTGGTTTAGCTTTTAAGCAGATAGAGTGCATGAGCATCGACTAGTTAGAGTTGCCCCTTTGCAGCATAGTAGGGTGAAATTATTAAAGAAACCTCTTCACATGCTTATACACATATTACAGGTTAATTTATAAAAGCATTTAAGCCTTGGCTAGTGTGTATGGTCATCTCGGATTAGAGGCCTCAGGCTACAGATCTGGGCATTACCATGTATAGGTAATAATACACCATAATGTAATGGTTATAAAAGACTATTGCTGCTGGATAGTCTTGAGATAGAAACAAAGTAGTTTAAAGTATTCAATTCAAAAAAAAAAAAAAAAAAAAAAAACAATGTCCTTCATTTCCTCCCAAGGTAACCATTGGTTATTATCATCAAACAGGTTTTTAACAGTCAAAATGTTGACATTATGCCATCTTTTGTAACAAATAAGAGTGCCTGGCAGACATAGAGATGGAAGGAGAAAGTGTCATACATAATAGGAGAAGTGTCTCTAACATAATTAGTGATCTTGTCATGTTGAAGATTAGGAGCAACCATCTTCTAAGCTTTAAAAATATTCCTCATAAGAGAGGAAGTATTTGCAACACACTCAAAATCTAGAAGGCAGAATCTGGCAGTTGGTATTCCATGGTAGAACTACCTAGAGGCTTACTCTTATTAAGCCAATATCAGATAAAATCCATTGTTGGAGATTGGAAACCAAAGATAGCTTTACAAACGTTCTTGGCCCCTAGAACTTGGGCATGTAAATTCAAACACTTATACCCTAGACCCCCTCCCTCCTTGCTATGAGCTAGCTCATCCCAGGATATCAGGTGAGTACCTTGCCAACATGATTGCTTGCCAATATAGGGATTCGTCCTCAGTGTGGTCAGGTGGAAACTTCAAACCATGTCTTTACATGTCCATGGTTGACTGAATTTTGGAGTTGGTCTGCCCAGATTAATAAAGGAGCCTCTACAGATCTAAATTTGCTAAGTTTTTGGGATACTAAGGATAGATTGGAAAGCACCACAAGAACTTTGAGCTGCTGGGTTGTCTGGTCGCACAGAAATAGAGTTGTTATTAATGACCAACCCCCTTCCATCATTTGGCTTAAGAGAGCCTTTGTTGATATTATCCAAATCACAGCCATAGCTCACAGGATGCTTAAAGGAAAGAAATATGATCCAGCTTGGAATACTCTGGGGAAATTCTATGGATTATATGATTTCTTTCTAACTAATCTAACCATTTCGGATGATGTCTTGCACAGATGCACAGAGGAGACTCTATAGAGTCGGGAGTATGGATCGAGCAATGGGAGTTGCTGCAGATTCAGATGAAGAGGAAACCCAACTGTCTCAAACTGAACTTGAGGAGAGGCTGATCCAACTGAAGCAGGAGGTCATACATGCTAAAGCCATTAAGAAAGTGTTGAAACGGGCTGAGGTATGGAGGTACAACAGTCTTAAGCCTCACTTTACCAATCTTTATCATAAATGGCAGCAGAAAAGGGAGGCTCACGTGCTGCTGCTTCTTGACTTCACCAATTTCCAGACCTGTGTACTGGATACTCTTCTTACCAGCTTGGGAAACAGTAGAGTTGCTGATATTACAATACAGGATCTAGTGGATGGAGCTTGAACTTGGAAACAGGTCTAAAGAGAACTTCTTTCTTCCAGACTGCTATACTATTTTGTTTAAGCATTTTATTGTTCTGGCTGTTTTGTTATGGTTCATGGATCCCTTTTATAAGGACCATGCAACATTTTTTGGCATCATGAATCCTTTGTTTTATGGATCATGAGTTTTGGCCGATTAGTATCATGAACTTATTAGGTATGTCTTCTATGATATACCCTCTTATGTATCCTTCTTAGATGCAATATAAAAACAACCTTGCCCTCAAAAAAAAAAAAAAAAAAAAAAAAAAAAAAAAAAAAAAAAGAGAGAAGCAATGAGGATTCTACCCACAAAAGATAGAGAGCCCCTAAGAAGAAGCAGCTTCTTTCTGATCTTGTTAATCAAAGTATGCCAAGAAGCCTTCAGAGACATATGCACAGCTAAAGGCCGACCAAGAGGAGAGAAAATGACCTTCAGTGAAAAATTTGATACCATGAGTGTCTAGATCTGGTTTGTGATTGTCAGAGCATGTAGCACTTGGTAAAGTTCAGCTGCATCTCAAATGCAAGATCAAACTTATGGACACAGTCCATAAAGTTGTAGAAGTTACTATTATCAGCCTTAATCCTGAAAAAGGTGTCATCTGCATATTGCAGGATTGAAAGCTACTTAGAAGATTCAGGCATGCATAGGCCTTGGATCAGCCCCTTAGCTTGGTAGCAGAGCACCATTTTAGTGAGCACCTCTGCTACAGTGATGAAGAGGTGGGGAGCAAGAGGAACATCCCTGTTTAACCCCTCTCTTGATTGGGAAAAAAATTATCTAGAGAGCCATTAATCAGGACACTGGGAAGAGGCATTATGATTGTGCCCTATGATAAGCTTAATAAGCTGGGGGTCGATGCCAATGTGAGTTAAAGATCTCTCTAGGAAGGACCAAGAGATACAGTCATAAGCACACTTAAAATCAAGCTTAGAAAAAATACAATTCTGCTTGGTCAGTTTGTTCTAGTAGAGAGCCTCATTTCCAGCAGTGTAATTGTCTAGAATGAATCTTTTAGGAAGGAAGGCTAAATGGCAGATGTTGCTATTATGACATATTCAACAAAATTTAGACTTATTCAAATTTAACAAATAACATTTCAAGAATGCTATTATATGAATATATGTATTGTTTAATTCTTCTTGATTGTTAATATCTCCATAGGTTAAAATATATAATCTTTAAATTAAATCTATAATGGGTATTAAACAAAAGAAATCAATTCTCAAATTAACTTTCACTTCAATCTATTTAGACTTAGACGTTTCAAGAATAGAAAATTTCAAATTTTAATGATTTAACAAATTTAAAATTTCGCAATCATGATAATTTATAAATGAAAACTGAAAGCAATTAATTTAAAACTATTTACAGAATTTCACAATTTATAGACTTTTACACTTTTAACAATATTTTAAGGAAAAATTTTGGTTGAAATTAATTAAAACATTTTAATAATAATTATTGAATAATTTAGTATTGAAGAAATAAAATTTTTTTAATCGATTATTCAACTTTTTTTTTTTTAAATTAAAACATAACCGTAATTATTTAATTAATTTCAATCTAAAATATTCTTCTTTAGATATTTTAAAAATAATAATTATATCATATAGAGTTTATCTTATACGAAAATTTAATTATAATAAATAGATCAAAGTGAAAATTAGTTTAGAAAGAAATTTTTTGTACTTTAATAACCATCATACTTTTGATTTAATGATAAACTGAAAAAATTATGAAAATCAATAAGAGTTAAAAATACATATAATCATATCGTGGCATCATTGAAGTATATCTATTAGATTTGAATAAGTCCAAATTTTGTGAAATATGTCATCTTCACATTTTGAAGCTTTTCTTTTAAAGCTTCAAATTTTACCTTTTCAAATGAAAATAAAAGGGCCTTTTTACTATTTTTTCTATATATTGAGCTTCTTGAGTTTGATATTCTTCAAAGGATTCCGAAGATATTTCTCCATTTCTCACACTAATCACACCAAAACAATGAACTTCCGCAACCGCAAAATTGCATAAATGCACTCCAATTAAATATACGGGTGCAAACCTGCCCACTTTAGCATTATCCAATCCATATGCAACTCCATAGCGAGCTAATTGCCAAACTACACTCTCTTCCCAATGGGCATCTAATAAAGCATCTTTAGCTTCGGCCAATGCCTTCCATACGTACACCTCATTACCTTTTTGTGATGTTAAGTATATGTCTACTACTTTAAATGCATAATCAATAGCACCTTCTCTCTTCATCACAGACCTATCTTCATGACAAATATCTAAAGATTCAAAAGAGTCTATAAAAGATTCTTCTGCAACCTCTTCTCCTTCAACCTCTTTCACTATTGCATCATCAATCATATTTTCAATTTGAAGACCTTTACCACTAAATTGAGTTATTGTAGAATAAAATGTAGAGAGTACAGGTCTTGAACTCATTTCATCCTTACCATGATATGCTTCTCTAGCAAGCATCATTGAAGATTCAACATACTTTTTAAAAATATGTAATAAAACCTCTCCTTCTATAGTTCCTCTACTTAATTTATTAAATTCTTGTCCAAATAAACCACCACCAATTGAAACAAAAGGTGAAACAATAATTTTTTCTTTTCTTCAACAATTTTATCCACATCATTCACTGTCCATTTTGTCACCTTTTCACCAACCAACACTCTCAAAAGATATTCTATAAAATAACATGTGAAACTCTCTGGTAATGTTCGTATCATTGCAAAATCATCCCATTTATAGACTTCTTTTTCTTTATATAACTTCCCCACCAAGTAGTCCCGATCAAGAACCTGATAGTCGGAATAGTTATGACGTATAGAATTCTTCATGACATATTCAACAAAATTTAAACTTATTCAAATTTAACAAATAGCATTTCAAGAATGCTATTATATGAATATATGTATTGTTTAATTCTTCTTGATTGTTAATATCTCCATAGGTTAAAATATATAAATTTATCTTTAAATTAAATCTAAAAGAATCAATTCTCAAATTAACTTTCACTTCAATCTATTTAGACTTAGACATTTCAAGAATAGAAAATTTCAATTTTTAATGATTTAACAAATTTAAAATTTCGCAATCATGATAATTTATAAATGAAAACTGAAAGCAATTAATTTAAAACTATTTACAGAATTTCACAATTTATAGATTTTTACACTTTTAACAATACTTTAAGGAAAATT
The DNA here is from genome assembly GCA_021234155.1 of Isoetes taiwanensis. Lineage (NCBI taxonomy): Eukaryota > Viridiplantae > Streptophyta > Lycopodiopsida > Isoetales > Isoetaceae > Isoetes > Isoetes taiwanensis. The sequence continues at coordinate 6,592,225 of JAJEKV010000020.1, read as the reverse complement.
TTTGGTTGAAATTAATTAAATAATAAAGTTAACATTTTAATAATAATTATTGAATAATTTAGTATTGAAAAAATAAAATTTTTTAATCGATTATTCAACTTTTTTTTTTAATTAAAACATAACCGTAACTATTTAATTAATTTCAATCTAAAATATTCTTCTTTAGATATTTTAAAAATAATAATTATATCATACAGAGTTTATCTTATACAAAAATTTAATTATAATAAATAGATCAAAGTGAAAATTAGTTTAGAAAGAAATTTTTTATACTTTAATAACCATCATACTTTTGATTTAATGATAAACTGAAAATAAGAGTTAAAAATACATATAATCATATCGTGGCATCCTTGAAGTATATCTATAAAGTCCAAATTTTGTGAAATATGTCATCTATTGTTCTGAAGGTGCACAACCACCATGCCAGAAATAGCTATAAGCCACTAATTTATACCTGATAGTAATCAGAGAAATAGGTTTCCATTCATTAATCTTACATGGAGCATCAATTTTAGGGTGAAGGAAAATTACACCAACATTAAAGATAGGATAGAGAAACTGAGCAGTCTACATTTCTTAAATGAATTGGACAATGTCTATCTTCATGATGGGCCAGAATTCCATAAAGAATTTAGGCTGGAATCCATCAATGCCTGGACTTTTCCCATGTTTCATTTTCTTCAAGGTCTCAAAGATTTCAAGAAGATCAAATGTTTCAATCCATTTGTCATCTTTCTTTTCTCCAGGACCCCCAATCATATCAAACACTACTTGAATATTGGCCTCATCATTAATTGCCCCTTGAAAAAGGTCAGTATAAAACCTTTAAAAGGTTGAAGCAATTTGTTTTTCATCAAGGGTAGTGGTGCCCTGATCCGTCTCCAATTGGGTTATAGAATTATTGATCAATCTATTTCTAGCTATTCTAAAAAAAATCCTGGAACTCTCATAGTCTAGCTGGTTGTATAGCTTTGCTTTGCTTCCAAGTTGGCAGATTCAAAAACAGGAAGTCTATGCTCTTGGATCATAAAGATATAGCTTTAAATTCTCTAACAGAAACTATGAATCTTCTCCACTTGGTAGGCCCATTTATGCCTCTTAGATTCCAAGTCAAGGTCCTCATAAGATTAATCATAAGAAAAAATAGGGGGTAGAAGGTCTAGCAGTACATAGATTTCCTCGTCCCAAAAGGCAATGCTTTACTTCTAGTATTATAAGAATGTTCAAGCCCCCCTTTTTTTTTTTTGAGCCGACCGCTTAGAGGGGGTGAGCTTCATGTTTTTCAACCTTTTCTTTGTGGACCTTAAGGTGATATTAGAAAGGTCTTGTAAAGGACTACTATTATTGCCATCCCTGGTGTGTCTTCTTCCAAGTTCAAGCTGGATCTATTATGCAGCCAACAACATTTCATAATGAAGTCAAACTAATGTCATCTACAAACAAGCCATTTATAAAACATGCACTATAGCTTCCATGTTCTGTTAGAATTTGAAAAAAGTCCTAAAATGGCCATAATATAAATAGTTCTTCACGTATCCAGCTCATCGACTTGTGCTATAAACATCTGCATCATTGAAAAATCATACTGAATTGTGACAGTTAATATGGAGCAAGCACGGGGGAGAGGTCCACAGCAAATGGGTTATTGGAATTATGGCAAATACTATGTAAATGTTATTCCTAAGGTCACCTAATAATATAAAGAGGCATAGGATAACATAACATTTGGGTGTGAAGAACCATTGATATTTATGGAAGGGGTCGAGGCACTATCATTGGGATGATTATTGGTTGAGAAAAAGATCATAGATAATATCCCATATGATAAGTCATATAATCTAATTAAAGACAAGAAGATATTTTGATATAAAAGGCAACTGCCTGCAAAAAAAGTCTAAAGTCGCAAGGAGATCTATAAATAGAACCTAAACTTCAGTTGGACATATCTCGGCAACTAGAGATCGGATTGCAGAACCTTTACCTCATTGGAACCGGCTTGGAGTCTAGTTTCCGAATTGGGTGGCACATAACCTAATTCATCCATATGAGGGAGTAATTGCCGAAAAGGTGACAGAGGGTCACAAATTACTGCTACAACAACTTTACAGATTTGCAATTACTTTTTGATATGTGGCTACTTGGAGTAGTGAGACTAGCTTGGAGGGCCAATAAGCTAGATGCCAAAGCTTTGTACTTGCTATAGCACTTGTGTTTTGCCATAACCCAGTGGATCTGGTTGGGTGGTTAATGGTGCTGCCATATCACTTGTGCATGAATAAAGTTTCTCTAATTCAGTGTGCTATTATTTTACTGTGGGTTCCATGATTCTGTGTTGTTACAACTTCCCAAATATACATGAATCGTATCAAGTGGTATCAGAGCGGAGGTTTGCGATTCTTTTGGGAACTATGGGCAATGGGATCACCAGTGGAATTTGAACTCTCTAATCTGTGAGAGTGTGAGAGGAGATTATCATTTTGGGGTTCACAAGAATATATGAGGATTATCTTAATGGAGTAAAAGATTTTATGCATGAAGGGAAATCATATGATTTCAATATTAGAGCAGTTAATGGAACTGAGGTGGATTTGGCGACTATTGCTGCAAGCGAATCTGGAGCATCAGTAGGAGAGAAAACTCGGTGCTTTTGTGGAGAATGCTCGAAGTATATGGACCGACTTGTTATGAACGAGTTCAGATTATTGGGGAAACTTCTATGATGGAATAATAAGGGTGACAGGTGCTGGGTTGTCGTGGAAAAGCTTGTCATGGAGACAAGTAGTTTATCGTGGAGACGAGTTGTCGTGGAGACAAATAGCTTGTCATGGAGACAAGTAAACTACTGCTGCACAACATTGAGCTCTGCTTTGTCATATTAGCCAAACTACCCGCCATAATCTCTTGCCATCTCTAGAAGTTCATCTTGGTCATTTGAGCCTGTGTAAATTTCAACCTTTAAGCCTGAGTATGGAGAACTGCAAAAGCATCCTGCTTGGAATTGCAGAGTCAGATCATGGTGATCTGAGAGACTGATTGGCCGTGGGGGTCATCTATATAAATATTTGACTTGGGAAGTCATCTATATTAACACTTGACCTTATTTACAGGTTTGTTTAGTGTTAAGCATTGGGGAGGACACTTTACGTAGAAGCTATCAAGGATATGGACGCAAAATTTGGATGCGGAACCTCAAATTGTTTCCTATGGGACAGGCTTATGGGTAAAGTTCCTAAGTTGAATTTCTTTATTTGGAATAAAGGATAGATACTTTTGTTGTGTATACCCATGGTAGATTAGTGACTAAGATTGCAACGTAGCCGGCTTGAACATGGTATACTAGATAGGGAATGCCTCTTGGTAGACTATTGTGTCTGCAGCACAATCGGCTTGAACAAGAGAGCATAAGATGTATACTTTTGGAAGATTAGTAGTTGTGGTTGCAACACAATTAGCTTGACAAAAGATGCATCTGTATCTTGGAGATACACTGTATCGTGATGGCGATACAATCAAGTAGTACCGTGGAGGTACGAAAGATAGTAACGTACCGCGGAGGTACAAGGATATATCGTACTGTGGAGGTACGCGGATATCCCTAACTACTTCTGGAGTTTTGCAGGAATTATAAAACTTTCAGACTGGTGATGACTATGGAAGATCCATCTTGAGAAGGGATGGATTGTAATAGAGCGTATCTTGAATGATCGCGGGGTGATCCTTCTTGAGAAGGGATGGACTGAAATTGAGTGTACTCGGACGATTGCGGACGATCTCTTTTTGAGAAGGGATGGATTGATATGGAGCAAGCACGGGGGAGAGGTCCACGGCGAATGGGTTATTGGAATTATGGCAAATACTATGTAAATGTTATTCCTAAGGTCACCTAATAATATAAAAGGGCATAGGATAACATAGCATTTGGGTGTGAAGAACCATTGATATATTTATGGAAGGGGTCGAGGCACTATCATTGGGATGATTATTGGTTGAGAAAAAGATCATAGATAATGTCCCATAAAGCATGATTTCATTAATTGGATAAAATAACGCAATTTTGAGAATCTTCAGCACACCTTATTTGCTCAAGCACGAATACTTTCACCTAGTTCTCGAGCCCAACAAACATGAGGTAATTAACATACACATATACATACAAATTTTGTGTTATACTTGTACGTGTACATGACACTCGTATAAGGTCAATAATGGCCCTACATTGTACACCAATAATTCACATCAATAATTTTACTTCACTATAAAAACGGCTTGACGAGGGGGTAGAGGCCATTCATCTTCCATGGCTTCCTCGATGCCTCGTCCAGAGCACATCCGCTCTTTCAAGTGTTACTTGAGCTACAACGATCTGGGCGAATGCGCTAGAAATGGCGTTAAGCTTGATCCATGGCTCTTATCTAAAGCTGATGGACCTGCTAGTGCTTGCAGGAAGCTCACTCGTGTTAAAGTCCATATTTACTGGCTTCCTGATCAGGAGATCTATGAGCTGAATGGCATCACGAGCTTTGATGTTGATGACGAGTGAATCTGCACCTGCTAATAATGTAATAATGACATGGGTACCTAATAACTAAGTAAGGATGTAATAGCATTCTGATTAAGGATGTAATATCACGTACCTTAACTGAGTATATTGTAACGATGTGCTATCCCACCTCCACTTATTCTGCAAGCTATCATTTAATTCAATCATAGCTAAATTCGTCAAGCAAACATGTTTTCCAAACATACGCATATTAGTATGAAATAAGTATTATTCTTGTATGCGATACAAATGTACCGATCATACGCGTTCAATAATGGTGGTGAAGTATACCCCAATAATTCACCTCAATCATTCCACTTCACTATAAAGGCTTCTCACTTCGGGGCTAAATTTCATTCATCCCCCATGGAATTTTCGCCTTCTTCAGTTCACCACATTGAGGCGATCAAGTGCTCAATGAGCCACTCAGATCTTGTTGGTTGCCTGGACAGGCATCTTCTTCTTGATCCCTACCTGCGAAGAAAAGCTTTGGGCGCTGAGATTCATTGCCCTGCGTCAATTCGTGTTACGATCGATCTGACATTAGGGATTTTTTGAGATCATAAAAGGGCCTTCTAAGAACTGCTGACTAAGCTATATGAACTACCAATCAGAAAATAGAACTGGTAATCCAGTCAGCAAAACAGTTATAACAAACTCACTGGATCACATTTTCTAGCATAAGTGTCGATAGAAAAGTCCAAATGAGCTCCTGTTTGGTGCAATAGATAGATCTCATTGAGATCTTTCCAATCTTGGGTGGTTTTGCATATCTTTTAGCCCCGTAGGATAGTAAAAAATGGTAAAAACCACATTTTTTGGAGTTTTGACAATCATAAGTGGTTAAAATATGTGCAAAGCACCTAAGGTTGAAAAGATCTCAATGAGATCTATCTATTGCACTAAACGAGAGCTCATTTGGACTTTTCTATCAAGAGTTATGCTAGAAAATGTGATCCAGTGAGTTAGTTATAACAGTTTTGCTGACTGGACCCGTCACGCTCTGATTTCTGATTGGTAGTTCATTTATCTTCATTTGGCTTAGTTGGCATATTTTGAAGGCCCTTTTTTAATCTAAAAAAAACCCTAATGTCTGGCTTCCTGAGCGCATGAGCTATGAGATATCAGGGATCACGCCTACAGATGATCCCGAAGATGAATGAATCACTTGTTTAGCATTGTATAGTGTAAGAGCTATGTAAGGATATAATACCACAATGAATATTGTTTGATGTATCATACCTGAATGTAGTGTAAGGGTGTGCTATTCGACTTCCAGTATATCTGCAAGCAGTTCCTAATTTCAACCACACCTGAATTACTCAAGCACACGTTTTAAAAGCATTCATATATCCATACGAAAGATGTATTATACTTGTATTTATACAACGGTCTTATACACGAGCAATAATGGCGCCAAATTCAACCCCAATAATTCACCTCAATAATTCTACTTCACTATAAAAGCTTCTCACTTCGGGGCTGAAGTTCATTCTTCTCTCATGGATTTTTCGCCTTCATCAGTTCACCACATCGAGGTGATCAAGTGCTCAATGAGCCACTCTGATCTTGTTGGTTGCCTAGACAGGCATCTTCTTCTTGATCCCTACCTGCGAAGAAAAGCTTTGGGCGCTGAGATTCACGCCTTCTGCGTCAATTAGTGTGATGATCCATCCGATTTGGCTTCCCCGAAAGCATGAGCTATGAGATATCAGGGATCACTACTACAGATCCCGAAGATGAATGAATCACCTGTTCAACATGTTATAGTGTAAGAGCTCTTGTGTTAAGATGAAAAATGCAAGACGTAATGAATAATAAATAGTCTATTGTAGTGATGTTATGGATAATAAAAAGTGTGAGATGCTTTAATGTACCTGTAACACTCAAGTTTCATCTCCATCATCAGATGCCTCTTTAGCAAGCAATTCCTGCAGCTGGATTCCTACAATAGGAGGTATCACAACCATTAATGGCTTCGGTTCCACAAACCAAGCATAGTCTATCGTTTTGAGAGGCTGATAACGTGGTCTGTCATTAGGATTCGGCCTCCACTTTTTATGCCAAAGATCCCGTCTTGTTGAGCGTCACGGTGCCTTTCCTAGCCACGGGCTCCCACCAAGAAACAAAAACCTCGTTATAATGAGGGGCAGTGGATCTTGTATTGGATCCTCTTCGCATACGCTACCCATGTAGGACATGCATGTCTTTGGTCTTACAAGAAGAAACATACCTTTCTCGTACATCTTGGTATGGGTCAAATATCTCCACTTGCATTCTTGGGTTTATCCTTAGCGGGTCCAACATAGGTAGCCGAGAGGTCAAATGGATCGACCTGAATAGATTCAGCTCTTGAAGCACAACTTGCCTTGTTTGAGGCCGAAGTTACAATTTTGGATTGCCCGGGGTACTTCACCTAGCACACGCATCACTTCGCACCAGTAGTCCATGACCTCGTTCATGTAGGTATTAGACCACGAGTTCACACCAGCCCTGGAGATATTAGCCCAATGCATCATGTACTTCGCAATGGACGACCTCAATGCTCCTATGTCCTTGAGGCATGCATATGGCCTGACAGTCTTGGGCGAGCCAATTGGTATCTTTGGCAAACCATTGTCATCTGCTTTCCACATCCGAATACCCTTTTCTGGCAACCATTCTCTATGACCAGGTCTCATCTTGTAATACATTAATGGCCACCCTTCATTCATGCAGAACTTGAATAATAAGGGCTCCAAGTGACCAACCAAACGGTCCTTCTTATCAGGAATGTAACCTGTTATGAACCCCTTCCAATCGGGAACCTCGGTAACAAGGTATGGTGTCGATGCCTTCGTGCTACATTCTCGGAAGAGTTGATTAGTTCTGGAATAGTTAGAGCATCCGACCTGCGCATTAACGTTGAATAGTTACCGAAGAGCGCATCAATGTCATCATGAGTGTGGCCTACCATCATGAAGCCAACCTGTATTTGATCAAAAACACCCAACCACACAAGGTAGGATAGATAAGAGAAGAGATATCTGTTCTTGTTCTCGCCTTGTAGCTTGTCTAGTTTGCAAGTAGAGCCGCCGAGGTAACCTCTTAACTTGCTACCGGCTGCTTAGGAGGTGCTACAAAGTCTACCCCAAAGTGCAATTGTTTTTTTTGTCCTCAACCCCAAGACTGCTTCAAGAGATGCGGTTCCCCACATGCCCTCAGGCCGAGGTTCTTCTCTCAAATGGCCCCAATTGTCTTCGGAAGTGTCCTCCAGTGTTTTGATAGCATGATTCAAGGAACCAACATGAAAATTTGAATCATCCTTCCAAAGGTCGAGTGAGAAATGTCCTAAGGCACCCGTGCCATGGCCATGCATCAGTGCACCAGTCACGCTAACTTTCAAGTGTTCACCTCTCCATACCGATTTAAGCTAATTTCTCCAGTCTTGGAATCATAGTCTTGTTTTGGTCCATCTTATCATGTATGATAGTGAGCGCCTGGTCTGGTGATCGGTGGGACAAAGCTCTCCATGACCAGTACAAGCTCCTACAAGAGATCTGGGCTGTCATGTGTTCCTTCCTTTCCATCTGCAATTCTCTTCTCTCCCGTGGATCTCTGGTTTTAGCCATTTTCTCTTTTATTACAATACAAGTATTGCACTTGGAAAAAGCTGTCCTCTTTGCTATTCCAACCTCTGGGTGATTTTGCTTCCACCCACGTGAGAATGAAGAATGTGAGATGTGCTTGCCCGTCATCTCCATCACATTGGCGTCCACCTCTTGAAGAATGTCCTTTTTAGTTAGGACAGAGGGGAGCCTCTTGACATTCTCTCTCACCCCTTCAGTAGTGATTTTTCGATCACGTGGGGCATCGTCTCGCATTCTCATCTATGTACATAGAGAGTATGGCCTTCCCGGCAAGAGTGTGAGGCCTCGGCTTTTTCGTGCCCATGTTACCATGCTCAGCAACTCTGTGACCAACAAGGAAAAGTCTTCGCCACTTATAGAATGTGGACATTGGAATACCATAAGCTCTATGCCATGCTTTCAAGCAAACCTGCTTATTATTTAGCATTAGCTTCTGCACCAGGCCGTTCTGTGAACAGACGTCTAACATGTTGAAAACAAATGTGGTCCTGTCTGAAGCTCGCAAGTTCCAGTAGAACCTACGCATACACGCAATCTCGGCTGTTGAGAAGTTTGCGCAGCATCTTCGCATGCAGCAGAGCGAAGACTTGAAGTCTGAAATGGAAGCTGCTGTGATTTTTCTCTCATCTTTACCGCCACGGGGAGGTGAACGTGGGGTCCGGTTCACCATTGTGTATGCGTCCTCTTTGTTGCCTTTTCGGGCTCAATTTGCATGGCATAGGGTTACGCTTCAACGACCGTATGCGTTTTAGCGGTCTTTATGAGTGTTGACCGCGGCAACATTGTCTACTAACACCAAAGCAATCGGCCACCTCACCGGTCGTTACAACCGTGGCATTTCAAAGACATGCTTGGCATCGCATGGTCGGCCTATCTGGCATAGGGAATGTCTTCATTATGGTTGCTGCCAAGTAGTCTTCTCCCAATCTCATGTCACCGACAGCCTGATTAGGGTCAATGAAGATGATCACCCCAAGGGCATACGGAATGTTGTGGCAGTCATGGAGTAGTGTGCAACTTTTCTCTACTAGCTCGTCCCTTGAAATGCCTCGAAAATTATTCACGGAAGGGCTTTCCGGTGCTTGCAACCCCAGCCAATCAATTTTTTTAATCTGTGCAGGCGGTGTGGATATTTCAGGCTCTTGTGTAAGGGTAGCTATCCACTGCGCTGGCCACAAAATAAAACTCCCTCGCGAATCCGCGAGTGTTGTAAATTCCGGTTCAGGATATGGCAAACCAATGCTTCCGTCGAGAATAACTTCCATAGACACTACAACGCTATCTCTCGGCAAGGGCATGTTGTGGTGCTTGTCGAAGGCATGTACTTTTCCTTCGCCCACTTTGACTCCATGGAATAGTATGGACCTCGAGGCAGCCATGTCTGCAAGCACAGTGGACGTTATTGCTCAGTTAAAACGCGGCCGCGATGTCACAGAGCACTTTCACGTTAGCCAGACAGACCAAGTTTAAGCACGGACGTGGTTAGCAGGATCGCGACCGCGATCTCCTTCAGCAAGCAGATACACTTGTCTAGATTGTACGTGCCTAGAGCAAGCAGCTAACATAGTCTCCTAGATCAAGCAGAGCCATCCAGTCTAGATTATACGTGCCTGTCTAGATTATGCTGCGCAAAATCGCCTTCGCGATCCGGACGAGTACTAGCTGTGTCGTAGGGACGACCTGCGGGAATAACCCCTGATGGGTCTAGAATATGATCGGAAAGATCGCCTTCGCGATCCTGATGACTGCTAGCTGTGCCTCAAGGCTCACCTGTATCAGAGGAAGATGAATGACATCAATGCCTACAAACAGGAACATCTTAAGAATTTTTGATACAGGCAATCTATATTACCAAATTAGAACTGGATTTCATCTACCAGACACAAAATAGGGTGCATGCGGCAGATTTAACTGAAAACACAGTCTAATGAATGAACTTGCCTGTCTTTGGCCTTCAATGAATTCTACAACGTCAAATATGCCATATTTACATTGAAATTCATCAAAGCATCCACCAGAGACAAAATGCTTTCATGCTTTCAAAGCATCCAAGCATCTACCAGACACAAAAAAGGGTGCATGCGGCAGATTTAACTGAAAACACAGTTTAATGAATGAACTTGCCTGTCCTTGGCCTTCAATGAATTCTACAATGTCAAATATGCTTGGATGCTTTGAAATTCATCGAAGCGCCATTGTAATCCAACATAGCGCCTCGAACAACTTCTTCCCAAGCTTTGCAACAATGAAATTGTTGGAGGGTCTTACCGCATTTGAAATGGATTTGAATTTCAAATGCGGTAAGACGGGCGGGACCTTCTTACGCCTGTCCCTATCCAATTTAAACTGACATGCCGTGGGTGATTTACTGTCCTTTCCAACTGCCCCACAGTCACTCTCACACAAATTCTCACGTGTCACCGTCCCGTACGTTGCTAAGCTGGGGGTTGCTTTTAGGGGTAATGGGGGAATATGCCGCCCGTCATAATGACGCCGCCCGTCATAATGACGCCGCCCGTCATAATGGCGCCCGTCATAATGGCGATGACTATAAAAAGAGTGGCGCTCATTTTTCTGATTCTCCTCGCGAAAATTTCTAGCGCCTTCAGCAATTTTCAAGCGCCATCCGAAAATTTCTAGCGCCACCATGTCTCGCGCCTCTGCCCTCAGAGAAGGTAATTTCCGCGATTTTTTATAGCATAGGTGTCTCTATAGCTTTGGCCATGTCTTTTTAGGATAGGTAGATGGTCGCTACGATCGCGGCTGTGACGCTCCCTGAACATATACGACCCTCGGACGTATACATACGGGGACTTCCCCTCCCATGGCGACCAACTTGCCATGAGCAGGGCCCTCCCTCTATTTCGGGCCATCTATAATATGATGCCCGAAAGAAGGACACGAAGGGGTCATTCGCACACTGACCCCAATTTTTGGTCCACAGTTGTTTTTTAGTTGTACGGAAGTGTTGTTTTATGCCAAAAACAACACCAAAATGGCCCCAAAAGTCCACGTGGCCTGTTTATCCGGATTTGCACAAAGAGACAGTGGTCTCTTGGCAGAAAAATCCACGCGTAGAAAAAATTGACATGGTTTTTGTGAATTTTTGTCAACGTGTACTTTTTTCCTTCACTGTTGTTTTTTGGCGGAACCATACGTTGTTTATCTTTAAAATAGCACGTGTAGGTTTTAATTTTACTACACCTGAAAAACTAAATTACAACAGTAGAAATAAAACACTACAAAGAAAAAAAACACATAGGAAATAGAAAATTGATGTTTTCAAGTGTTCTTTTTCGCGATGTGGACATGTTGTTTCAAGTGTTGTTTTTGCAAAATTAAAAAAATCACATATGGCCTTTTTTTTTTGAATTTACAAAACCCTACATGTGTTATTGAAATCTAGCTATAGTTTTCCTAAAATAAGGACATCTGAAAAAATAAAATTATTACCGCGTAGAAAAAATATGTGTTTCTAATGTGGTTGTTTAACTAATGAGATATTAACACGTGGCATATATTTAAAAAAAAAAAAAAAAAAAACATTATTCTTGCTAATCAAATATGGACCGTGGCATACTTTTGAAATAAAAAAGCATTATTATCACATTAGGAAAAACAAAGTATTGTTTTTAATATGTCTTCTAACAAATCAAATGTTGACACGTCGCAGACATTAAAAAAAAATTCCTATAGACCACAATTTAAAAGCTAATATATTATGAACTTTATATTGCTCTTTTTATTTTAAAAAAGGAAAACCTTTTTGGGAATCGAACCCAAAAAAGTCCATAAGGCATAATATACAATGTTATCTAGATTCTCATTCACGCATAATAATAGATTGCAATCTAAATTTCAACGTTAGATTAAAACATTCAATGGTAAAGGTCCAAAACAATTGAATTAATGGTTAAGATTAAAAACAATGTAGCACAATTGACTGTGCTAATCGGCTTTGATCAAACCTCTTGGTTCAAGCACGCAATGCTATGTCCCCGGGCTTCAGGAGAGGCAACACCATTACCATTCACCACAGCTTTTTCAGATTTTTCAGGTATGGTTGCAAGCTCTTTAAATTCTTCAGTAGTGGAAGAGAAGCAAGCATTGACTCCCGCTTCATCTGCATATGCATACTCCAGTTCTAGGATTTGCTCTCAGGTTGAATTAGCTAGCTCTAGGGTTAATAGTGCTCAGCCAGAAACCAGCAGAAGTAAGGACAGACAAGCTTCTTTGGATTTAGACGGGCAAGCTTCTGTGCCTTTAAACAGACAAGCTTCTTTGCCTTTAGACAGACAAGCTTTAGATGTATCTGTAAATGCGGTTTGTTGAGGAGAAGCTTGTGGTTGATCTGAAAGAAAAATAAAAGGGAAAATGAGTCCTGCTGTGTTTGATCTGAAAGAAAAAACAAAGGGAAAACGAAAGGAAGAATCTGAGGAATGAAAATGAGTAAATATACCATTGCGATGGGAACTTGCATGAGTCAGACCGCAAGAGTTCTTTTCGCGACGATCGGCTATTGTGAATCACGGCTGCCTTAGCCACTTCAAAACCTTAAATCCGACATGATAATAAAACAATTTCCATTGTTATTGATCCGAAATGAAGAAAAACCGGGAATAACCCGAGAAATAGATCAGCCAAGGTCTTTTGGATCTGAAAAAATGGCAGCAGAAGCAAAAATTCGTGCAGCATCGAGCGGTGTAGAATCCGATCTCTCTCTGTATTCAATAACGACAGGAGGCAGACCCAAAAAAGGCGTGCTTTAGCTGTGGAGTGGGATTTATCCCGGACACAAAAACCGTTGTTTTACCACCTATCGTGGCTCCTTCACCGTCGCCGCAAGCCATAACCCCAAGAAGCGGAAGCGGCTACGCCTGTCGCTACAAGCCATAACCCAAAGATCGGAAACTTGACCAATGGAGAAAAGGAAGATATCTGAGGGCACATTGCCATAGCCAAGGAGCTCCGCCATCGCCATAGCATAGGAGCTCCGGCATCGCCATAGCCAATGCATGGAGCATCGCCATAGCCAATGCAGGCGCGGGAGCATTGCCATAGCCTAGGACCTCTGCCATCGCCATGGCCAAGGGAGGGAAACGAAAAAACACAAGGAACCTCAGGCGGGCCAATGAGGGTAGAGGACCCGGATCAGCATCTTGGCCGTTGATCGCGTCATCAATCGCGTGCCGTCGTTTTAAGGGCCAATAACATAATAGGGCCGGGATCAAGATCTCCACCATGCATCTTGATTAATGAAATATTTTTAATGGTTTAATTCATATCTTATTTTTTATAATTCAAATGTTGTGCCCCTAGGATTCACCATGCTACCTGGTTGGCTCCAACATGCCCCCTCTACTGTAATATCCGGCCTGAGCAGCTACTGTATTATCCGGCCCCCTCCATTGAACTAATCCGCCCCCCTTTGAACCTATCGACCCCTCCCCCCAACTTCATGCCCGGATAAGACAAAGCGTACTAGATTTTTGGTATTTTTTTCTTGTACTAAATCGGCCAGACAAAGGGGGGATAGGCTTCGAGGAGGGAGGGGGTGTGTGGGGACATCTACTTCAATCGTTGCCTGGTAGGATACTACGATAGAGGGGGCGGATTATTCAAACTAGCCCATGTCACGCGGGGGCTCAAACATGCCACCTAGGCTCCAACATGCCAAGGTGGCTCAAACTACCACGTGGGCTCCAACATGCTAAGGTGGTTGAAACATGCCACCTAGGCTCCAACATGCCACGGTGCTCAAACATGCCATGCGTGGAGTGCCTAGGGTGGCGTGCTTGAAGCCTAGGTGGCATGCTTGAACCACTAGATGGCATGTTGGAACCACCTTGGCATTTTTGAGCCTAGGTGGCATGTTTGAGCCACCTTGGCATGTTGGAGCCTAGATGGCACGTTGGAGCCAGCGTGGCTGAACCCGACTTGACATGTTGGAGCCTAGGTGAGCACATGTGGGCATATTTGAGCCACCTTGGCATGTTAGAGCCTAGGTGGCATGTTAGAGCCACCTTGGCATGTTGGAGCCAACGTGGCATGTTTGAGCCACCTTGGCATGTTGGAGCCTCGTGGCATGTTTGAGCCACCTTGGCATGTTGGAGCCTATGTGGCATGTTGGAGCCACCTTGGCATGTTTGAGCCACCTTGGCATGTTGGGGCCTAGGTGGCATGTTGGAGCCTAGGTGGCATGTTTGAGCCTAGGTGGCATGTTGGAGCCCACGTGGCATGTTTGAGCCACCTTGGCATGTTGGGGCCTCGATGGCATGTTTGAGCCACCTTGACATGTTTGAGCCTAGGTGGCATGTTGGAGCCACATTGGCATGTTATTGGAGCCTAGGTGGCATGTTGTAGCCCATGTGGCATGTTTGAGCCACCTTGGCATGTGATGCCACCTAGGCTCCAACATGCCAAGGTGATGCCACCTAGGCACGAACATGCCACCTAGGCTCGAACATGCCAAGGTGGCTCAAACATGCCAAGGTGGCTCCAACATGCCACCTATGCTCCAACATGCCAAGGTGGCTCAAAAATGCCAAGGTGGCTTAAACATGCCATGTGGGCATGATGATAGGACTTCATGCAAGAAATATGATAACCTTTGGAACTTTTGGTAGAGGCATTTTGTCGTTCGGGCAGTACAAAGGCTCCGAAATAGAGATTCGACTTCGCCATGCCATCCGAAACGGCGAAATTACCCTAGGGACCAAGTTAAACGGTCATTTTTTGCAACGAAAAAATACGAACCCTCTACATGGCGATGCTGCGACCACCTCTTAGACCAATTGACTCACGAACATGTTGGACATGAGCTACTTTGGCTTCTTGGAAAAGGGGTAGTCTTCTACCCACGAAACTTGGTCTCCAGGGTAATGTCAACGTTTTGAGTCCATTGGCAGAGTCAGTTCACAGTTCCGGAGTGGGAAAGTTGCCCATCCGTGGCCAAGGTTCTTTGGGAGAGGACCTTTGGGGCGAACTGCCTCCGGAAGGTTTTAAAGGCACATCTTATGGCATCAACACCCTCCCTCTACGTGATGACATTGTGCAAGATTTTGGTCGAATCTGACTAGGATATAGCCTCCGAAACGTAAACCCTGTGTGTTGCTAGGTTATTGAAGGGTTTACGTTATGGGGGTCGAGTCTTAGTCGGTTGCACTTGGGACATGGTTGAGAAGCTGCAATTGAAAACATGAAGCAATAGGAACCCGATAGAATGGGGTTTGGAGTTATCCTCCTCCCGGTGTGGCAATTAGAAGTCAAAGCGCCTTTTGCGTGTAAAAGCTGTTTGGGATCATTAGGGATGGCCAATAGATCCAAACTCTGTTATTTCGATTGCCATGGCTCGCATATGTGGTTAGCAAAGGCTCACCTAGCTATCCAAAAAAACGACCCTTTTTGAAGACCCCATCTCATCTTTAGCATGGTCCCCATCTCGGGGCATGGTCCCCGGCATACCTGAGAAACTCCATGCAAAGTTTGGGATGTGTGAGTCTCCGTCTTGGCCTTCGAGATGTAAACCCTAGCAAACCCTAGGGTTTGATAGGGTTACATTCTGGGATGCTCAGATGACCCGAGGGCCCGGGATCGGCGTGGAATACCCGTCTTTGGATTACCCTCATGGCACCGGGAGGCGAGCCAAATTTCCCGGTGCATCATACCTTTGGGAGACTCCCCTTCACAAGCCCCTTTCGGTGAAGGGGAGTGCGGAAAAAGCATCTTTGCGCAAAGGGGATTTGACTCCATCTCCGGGCATGGTCCCCGAGCATACCTGAGAGAACTCCATGCAAAGTTTAGGATGTGTTAGTCTCCGTCTTGGCCGCTCGAGATGTAAACCCTACCAAACCCTAGGGTTTGGTAGGATTTGTCTGGGGATGCTCCTCTCGATCAAGAGGGCCGTGGAACTTGTCCCCTAGGGTAATTTCGGCGTTCCAGGATGACATGGAGATGTCGGATCGCCAATCCGGGGCCTCCTCCATGCCCCAAAATCGAAAACGTGGTCTAAACCACAATCGGAACCAGCGATGGCCATCCCAATCAAAAATCGAGGGTCTAAAGCTTCGCCCAAAAAATACCGGGATTTTCCTGTACACTTTCATGACCACTTGGCAAGCCAGCTGGCTGAAAATCAGGATTTTTCCCGCCCATGCATTAATTATGAATTTCGAGACATAAACACAAAAAACAATACAGATAAAAATCCGGGTCTCGAAAAAAAGGTGAAATCTTGGCGGGATATGCAACATGGCGCTGCACCGCACACGCAAGAAAATGCAAACAATAGAAGCCTGGCGGAGGCATGAGGCGAGCTTAGAGCCAACCCCCCCTTTGGAGGCCACCGAAGTCCTGATTAACGTCCCTCTTGGCGGTGGAGCTAGCTTTTCTTCTCCGTGGTCACATGTATACCACCTAGCAGTCCTAGTGCTCCTATTGTCACTTCAATCTTCTACCCGGGGGCCTCGGGGTGAACCCCAAGTATCTTGTTCTTCTTGAGGCTAATCCAAGGCCGGAGGGCCGGGCTGGACCCCCACTCCCGGAACAGAAGCTGGCTCCGCCAATGGACCCGGAACATCCCCATTACCTAGGGGACCAAGTTTAGGTGGGCGAAGACCACCCCTCTCAAGAAACGCCAAAGTAGGTCGTTTACTACACACTTGTAGTCAATTGGCATGGAGGTGGATCTTTGAATACCTCCTAGTGAGGGGTAAGTGATTGATCCCCTGGGGAAACTCGCCGTGGAACTTGTCCCCTAGGGTGATTTGGTCGTTCCAGACGACGTGGCGAGGTCGGATCGCCAATCCGGGGCCTCCTCCATGCCCCAAAATCGAAAACGTGGTCTAAACCACATCCAAAGGCCAGCGGTGGCCATCCCAATAAAAAAATCGAGGGTCTAAAACTCATCCGAAAATACCGGGGATTTTCCTATACTCGGGGCCACTTGGCAAGCCAGCTGGCTGAAAACCAGGATTTTCCCTGCCCCATGCATTAATTATGAATTTCTGGAGCATAAACACAAAGAAAAGCCTGGATAAAAATTCGGGTCTCGAAAAAGGTGAAATCTTGGCGGGATGTGCAGCATGGCCGCACACACAGAAGAAAAAAATGCACCGGCAATAGAAGCACAAGCAGAGGCATGAGACGAGCTTCCGAGCCAACCCCCTTCCGGAGACCACCGGGTCGGTAACGTCCTACTAGGTAGTGGAGCTAGCTTTTCTTCTCCGTGGTCACATGTATACCACCTAGCAGTCCTAGTGCTGCTATTCTCACTTCAATCTTCTATCAGGGCCTCAGGGTGAACCCCAAGTATCTTGTTCTCATGAGGCTAGTCCAAGGCGGGGGCGAGGGCGGGGCTGGACCCCCACTTGGAACAGAACTGGCTCCGCCAATGGACCCGGAACATCCCCATTACCTAGGGGACCAAGTTTAGGTGGCGTGAAGACCACCCCCTCTCCAAGAAACGCCAAAGTAGGTCGTTTACTACACACTTATAGTCAATTGGCATGGAGGTGGATGCTGAATACCTCCTAGTGAGGGGTAAGTGATTGATCCCTTGGGAAAACTCGCCATGGAACTTGTCCCCTAGGGTAATTTCGCCGTTCCGGACGACGCGGCGAGGTCGGATCGCCAATCCGGGGCCTCCTCCATGCCCCAAAATTGAAAACGTGGTCTAAACCTTGTCAGGGCCAACGACGGCCATCCCAATAAAAAATCGAGGGTCTAAAACTCATCCGGAAATACCGGGGATTTTCCTATACTCTCGGGGCCACTTGGCAAGCCAGCTGGCTGAAAACCAGGATTTTTCCCTGCCCCATGTATTAGTTATGAATTTCCGGAGCATAAACACAAAGAAAAGCACAGATAAAAATCCGGGTCTCGAAAAAAGGTGAAATCTTGGCAGGATGTGCAGCATGACGCTGCATACGCAAGAGAAAATGCACCAGCATATCTACCTTTCGGAGACTCCCCTTCACAAGAAAGGGGCCGCCGTCGAGGTGCACATCCAAGGTCCATGTCACCATCATCTAGCCATGTCACCTAAAATTTGCCAACATCACCCAATGAAAAGACCAAAGATGGACATCTTTGGTTTTAACCTAGTCAAAACTTGACCTTGCTTACTTGGCATGCCATGTCACCACTTGGGGTGCCTAGGTGGCATGCTTGAGACTAGGTGGCATGCACGAGCCACCTTGGCATGTTGGAGCCCTGCATGGCATGTTGGAGCCACCTTGGCATGTTGGAGCCCACGTGGCATTATGGAGTCCATTGGCATGTTTGAGCCACCTTGGCATGTTGGAGCCTAGGTGGCATGTTTGAGCCACCCGGCATGTTTGAGCCACGGGTGGCATGTTGGAACCTAGATGGCATGTTTGAGCCACCTAGGAATGTTGGAGCCTAGGTGGCATGTTGGAGCCCACGTGGCATATTTGAGCCACCTTGGCAAGTTGGAGCATAGGTGGTATGTTGGAGCCCGTGGCATGTTTGAGCACGCGTTGGAGCCTAGGTGGCATGTTTGAGCCATTTTGTCATGTTGCGGCCTAGGTGGCATGTTTGAGCCACCTTGGCATGTTTGAGCCTAGGTGGCATGTTGGAGCCACCTTGGCATGTGGGAACCACCTTGGCATGTTTGAGCCTAGGTGGCATGTTTGAGCCACCTTGGCATGTTGGAGCCCGTGGCATGTTTGAGCCACCTTGGCATGTTTGAGCACGTTGGAGCCTAGGTGGCATGTTTGAGCCACCTTGGCATGTTGGAGCCACCTTGGCATGTTGGAGCCTAGGTGGCATGTTGGAGACCACGTGGCATGTTTGAGCCACCTTGCCATGTTAGAGCCTAGGTGGCATGTTGGAGCTTTGTGTGGCATGCTTGAGCCACCTTGGCATGTTGGAGCCCGTGGCATATTTGAGCCACCTTGGCAGAGTTGGAGCATAGGTGGCATGTTAGAGCCAGCGTGGCATGTTTGAGCATGTTGGAGCCTAGGTGGCATGTTGGAGCCACCTTGTCACGTGGCATGTTGGAGCCCACGTGGCATGTTTGAGCCTAGGTGGCGGGGTTAGAGCCACGGTGGCATCTTTGGAGCCTAGGTGGCATGTTTGAGCCAACTTGGCATATTTAAGCCTAGGTGGCATGTTGTGAGCCACCTTGGCATGTTGGAGGCTAGGTGGCATAGTGGAGCCCACGTGGCATGTTTGAGCCACCTTGGCATGTTTGAGCCTAGGTGGCATGTTGGAGCCTAGGTGGCATGTTTGAGCCCACCTTGGCATGTTTGAGCCACCTGGCATGTTTGAGCCTAGGTGGCATGTTGGGAGCCTAGGTGGCATGTTTGAGCCACCTTGGCATGTTTGAGCCTAGGTGGCATGTTGGAGCCACCTTGGCATGTTGGAGCCTAAGTGAGCCCATGGCATGTTTGAGCCTATGTGGCATGTTTGAGCCACCTAGGAATGTTGGAGCCTAGGTGGCATGTTGGAGCCCACGTGGCATATTTGAGCCACCTTGGCAAGTTGGAGCATAGGTGGCATGTTGGAGCTGCGTGGCATGTTTGAGCACGTTGGAGCCTAGGTGGCATGTTTGAGCCATTTTGTCATGTTGGAGCCTAGGTGGCATGTTGGAGCCACCTTGGCATGTTTGAGCCCTAGGTGGCATGTTAGAGCCACCTTGGCATGTTGGTGCCCACGTTATGCAAAAATAGGTGTTAAGTAATTGAAGTAGTTGAAGTAACTTGTGTTACATGGAATACTAGTATAAGAACATGTGATCGTGCACGTGCATCACATGTAGCAAATCAAGTACTCTGTCCTACCACTATAAAGACCCGTGATATGGAAGGATAGGACATGTAGAGAATCAAGTACTCTTTCCTACTTCTATAAAGACATGTGAGAATAGAAGTATTACACATGTCATAATTCATGTATTCTTTCCTACAATGCCTTAGCAAATAAAGTACTCTGTCCTACTACTATAAAGACATGTGACATGGAAGCATATGACATGTAGAGAATCAAGTATTCTTTCCGACTTCTATAAAGACATGTGACAATAGAAGTATTACACATGTCGTAATTCATGTATTCTTTCCTACAATGCCTTAGCAAATAAAGTACTCTGTCCTACCACTATAAAGACATGTGAATGGAAGTATAGGACATGTAGAGAATCAAATATTCTTTCCTACATCTATAAAGACATGTGACAATAGAATTATTAGACATGTAGAAATTCAAGTACTCTTTCCTACAGTGGATTGTATTATAAAATGACATGTCACAATAGAAGAAACTACAAAACAACAGTGGATGTTTTAGTCCACTGAAAAAAGAACACCATTATCGAACAAAACCATACCTTCACAAATCCACATGTAGGATTCTTTGAAAACAGGACATGTAGACCTACCAAAACTGATGTTTTCAACAGTGGACCAAAAACCGGGGTGAGTGTGTCGGCCCACGCCTTCAATGGGGCTCCTACGTCGCGGAAGCGTGAATACATGTTAGCACACATCATAAATCATATATAAATAACCACCACGAAGGGTGGCATATCCATCCAAATACCAACGGCAAAGAATATGCATCTTAACCTAGGAAAACACCCCAAACCCATGGTTCTACCCCTTCGGACTCGGTGAGGATCGACTGACGGCTAGGCCTCAAGAGATCAGCAGACCGAATCTTGACATGGCGTTGGCTGGCATAGAACATTGGCTAGGGTTGTCCACTCCATCCGCCCCTCCTGTGCACACTTTGCAGATGGGTCAATTCACGCTATGGCGTCGCTATAGCCTTCCGGAGACGCAGGCTCGAGGCATCACCCTGCTGAGCCTACTCCGGGGTTCATGAAGTCCCGGTCCGATGAGGCAGGTCAGGGAAGCGTCCCCTTCCAGAATCACAGTGGCTCCATGGGCGAGCTAGAGAATACGTGCCGCATCCGTACCCCGCATCCGTGCAGACTTACTTCCGCCCTAAATCTACTCAAAGTGCAAGGTGCTCCATACGGATCACACCTTCCCACCCAGGGAGTGTCAGACCCATACCCGGCCCTCTACGTGACCGGCTATCAGGTCTAGCTCGCTATAGGAGTCCCAGGAGCCTTTTATGTTCGTGCAAGACCCCACCTCCACTTCACCACTGTGTTCCTTGTCTGGTGCTAAGCCAGTACCATAGCATCTATGACCCGGTGGGTTCTTGTGCACAGGCCGCATCTAATGGGAATAATACAGGGCTCTATCTAGGAGCATACTACAATACATGGGCTCAGAGATCTCTACCCCCCGTAATTCCCCCATATCCGGAGTGCTAACTAAGCAAAGAACTACTAAACCATCAACCAAAGCACGTACAGAGACTAGAGATAAGAATACTCACCATATCAATCAAGGGTTAGTCTAACGGGTAAAACACAGGAGAAAAACAGAGAGAGAACACACCACGTAGAGGTGCTATGCTATAAATCAACAAAGTAACCCTCTTGACTAACCACAAATCGGTCTTGGGCTGCTCCATCTCGACTAACTGAAGGGCGCCTGGCTGCTGCTCCTCCTCCTCCATCACCAATTGCTCCCAATTTGAATTGGGGCACAAAAGCCCTAATTTGGGTGTCCAAAATGGAAACCCTACCTTGCCCAATCGATTTGGGCCAGGTGGCATGCTCTACATTGGTTAATATTAGCTAATTTGGTATTTTAGCCCTTTTTAATATTAGGATAAGCCCTAAATTCGAATTAGGGTTTTGGTTAGGTTTCCACCTTTATAATTTAATTATTAACATAGCTAACCTTAGCTTATGAATAATTAATGTGCCATTAATTATTCATAGTGACGTGTCACGTATTTATACTTAAATATGCGTATAAATATGTGGAACGTCACATTCTCCCCACCTTAAAAATGATGCTGTCCTCAGCATCAAGATTACTCTTATTGCAGGGCAACACATCATACATTGGTAGGAAGTCTCCCCTCCTTAAAGAGATAGCGTGGGATTATAAGTCACACAGACGTTGTCATGTTCAAAGTGATCAAGTTTGAAATGACTTGTAATGTGCAATTTATAACTTTGGGATATAAGTGGTAGAGGCATGGATCAGACATGATCATCGGTTAGGACTGTCAAAAGTGAACAGTCTCACTGTTTCATTCGTGGTGGCGAGTTCACAGTCTATCTATTTTAGAAATCGTTCCTTCTATACATACAGGTAACTGATTATATATTAAAGATAGGTATAGATATAAAGAACTGCTATTTGTTGTTATATTATAATGCAAAGTTATTAACCTCGTACTGTTTAGTAGAAAGTCATTCTAAGGATATTAACTTGTGTGTGTAGGTGTATTATATTCCCGCTTCACTTTGTAATTCATTTCATTACAGCCATCCCTACTTTAATTTTGTAGCAAATTTTTGTTTTCCTATTTTTGTTACAGTTTTTAAGAACTCGTATGTTCCTATCCTCAGTATTTAATAGGTCCTTGACAGTTATACTTATCCTCTAATACAACTATATATTATACTGTATCAGACAGTCTTACCTATATACTTTAATATTAAGTACAGACAGACGTTGTTCATGACTTATTATTCATAACCTTGTTATAACCTAATCTAAGTCTCGTTATTCCCTCCGAAGTTTGTGTA
The DNA here is from genome assembly GCA_021234155.1 of Isoetes taiwanensis. NCBI lineage: Eukaryota > Viridiplantae > Streptophyta > Lycopodiopsida > Isoetales > Isoetaceae > Isoetes > Isoetes taiwanensis. The sequence goes on along the minus strand of JAJEKV010000020.1, from coordinate 6,569,412 downwards.
AGACATACATACTTATCTACTTCTATTATATTTGATTATGTGTTTAAATAGCTCGCTCCTTTCGATTATCTTTAATCTTTCCACACTCACACTCTCTATCTTTAGCATAGATTACAGTCAGATGAGGACACATATTAATTCATTGGTTATGTTTATAGATTTACCAGACGTCCCGATATCCTTACATTTGAATTACTTATTTATCCTATTGCTATTTTCGTAAACTTATCACACATACACGTACATCGCTATATTTACAGGGGCAGTGCACGGCTAACATATATATTAAAGCGTGGTTGGTACCGCCCGTTAAACACTTCGGCGTGCTATGGCTATGCAATCGTCTGTATTACGAAGGTCGGTTTGTGACGATGGTGTCCACGGCGAAGCATCGAGAAACCATGCAGTGTCTGCCCTCGAGCACGTTAGATGGTGATGACCGAGGAGGTCCCGGCTCATACTTTCGAAGTAGAAGTCTTGAATGTTGGGAATAAGGAGTGTTAAGATATCCCTATTTTGGATGGATACTCGAGAAAATTGGTATGACGATGTTTGGTATCTAAGTGAAATACTGGACCTAATAATTACGAGGATTGATTTATTATGCGGCATCTAGATTGCTATTCAATGTAGAAGGAGACTGGATAGCACCATATATCTGATGGAGAAGTGGTTTATAGACCATGTTAAGGAGGTACTATGCTAAGGTGGAAACTAGATTATAAGTACCCAGCTCATGAAAGGAAGATCACTTTAGAAGTGTAGGTTTTGACAATGGTGGTGAAGGTATAGCATGTCCGACACTTTATAACTATTGCTACTTGAATCAAGGTATGATTCGCGGAATGGCGGAGAATAAATAAATAAATAAATAAATAAATAAATAAATATATTAAATCACCCCCCCATGGGACCTTGAAGGTCATGGTGTATGAGGATATCGATCCATAAGCTATGGATTATAAAATTACATATACATTGTGTTCCTGAGGCATGAAAGATGCAAGAGTATAGAGGACTAAGAAGACCACGTAACCACGTGGATACGCTTAATTACATTGGTCAAATGCATGACCATTATGCATGGTATAAATTAAGGAAACGGACACATGTTATGTCTGCTGGGAGCATCGAGATGCCGTATAACAGACTGGAGGATAGTGTGGAACGTAGTTTCTACATAAGGTCAAGAGAAGACGACAATTGGTAGGAACAGGCGCAACCATCGAAAAGGTGCAAGGTATGTTGGATCTTTAGTGAAGCTAGATTATGAAGGGAAGTTGACCTTCAACTAATGATACATTAGGAAGGCAAGTAATGTACCCACACGACAAGTGGGAGAGAAGAGGTGCTTGAAAGTTGTTGTAAACAACGTTTCAAGTATAGAGAGTTTGGAATGACACGTTGAATGTACCAAAGTCTGGAGTATGAACAAGGTAGGCGCCCCATGAACATCTCACCAAGGAGGATGTGCTCTGGACTTGGTATCGTGTGTGTATCCCGAGGAGTAACTCCACGTTGATATATGTGTACTAGGACCATTTAATAGTAAAACATAACTAAAAGAAGATAGGATATATACTAGAACTTTTAGTTCACATTCCATATAAATAGGGAGGTAATGAAGATAAGAGTTGTTATACTAGAGATGAAACATGTCCACAAGGAACTTAGGTTGGCATGTGCCCCTGTGGAATTTATGACTAGAGCGTGAGGACCAAGGAAACCTAAGGATAGAGAGTTTAGAAGGTGTGGTGTGAAAACCACAGCATATATAGTACAAGCCGCTAGGGGGCTACGTCAATGAATTACATATGAGTCTAGAGTTAGGGTTGGTGCATACATGTTACTATATCTCATAATAACAACGTAGTGGTTTCGGATGTTTGAAGGATTTAGTAGTATTACATACTACAGTAGTGAGGAGATCAAAGATGTTAATTGTGATATTTAGATGTATATCATATTAAAAGATAGAAGAATAGCCGTACGAGGTGAGTGAAACATTACTTAACAAGGTGTAAAGAATAAGCATAATGATATGCTTATATACGAAGATATTGGGTTAGGTATGTTTTACCAGAGATAAGCATTCAAGCTACCCCAATGTTTAGAGTTGACTATCTTAGATACGTCGTACCAAGGAAGATGAGAAAAGTTTAAATCAGTGAGAATAGCTAGAGTAAGTCTAGCATATACGGTGATGTTACATTCAAAAACATCCCGAGGATGGTTGGAACGGTGTTGGAATAAACGATAATGAGAGCTTAGCTGCTCAAAGGTTCTAGATACCAATGAGTTACTTCATTGTTATAAGCTGAGAGCATTTATGTGGTTTTGGAAATAAACTGATGTATAAAAATATCGCGTCCCCCTGATGGAAGAAAAGAAGGAATACGATGACTTTGGCAAGTATACCTTTAGGGGTAACCGAGAAGAGGCAATGCATAGGAACTCTAAGTCCCGATAAAAAAAATCAAGACGAGGTGTATAGATTACGAGGAGTGAGATTATATAGACCAGTAGTCCATATATCCTAAGAGTTACCCTACTCGCGGGGAGCGATTATAGGTACTGAAGTAGAAGGTGGAGGATCCGTTGCCTTGAGGCATAGGCCCGTTAGAGATTATGAGTTTGAAACGCTTAAGAGGGTAAGGAATCGGAAAACATATGGCGGTTACTAACGAAGGTTGAAACATTGGGTTTTTCCTATTAAAAGACCAGGAGGTTTTAGTGCCTCCACTTCATTATGAGGGAGTCAAAGACAGCAGCATTCGAAGCTGATCAAAAGCTGAAGTCCACCTGATAACTTAAGAAAATTAGGTTACGTGTAACTAAGCATGGGTGGTATGGAACACAAAGGATCCTTAGCGAAAGAAGCCTTTAGAAAAGCTCCTCATCTGGGGTAGTAAACCTTTGGAATTATAGCATAATCCCATGGGTGGTATGATAGTGTATATACACGACTGGAAGACCATAAGGCACTAAAGGGATGGTTAAAGTAGCTGGGGATCCTATCAAAAATGTAGGCAGCATATAGATTTCTAACATAGAGTTGGCCACTGCCCAGTTGGGGAGTCGGTGGCTCAGCCACATAATAAAGGTACATAGGCAATAGGTTTGTTTGAAAAAACTACCACGGTTATAGTTTAGCTAAGTTAGAGCAGAGCTCTAGCATTGTGGGACGTGGAGATATGTTTATTATGTACATACCATGTACAGATACGATAAACATCTCAGGGAGGTAATTTAGATGGCGACGCAAGGAGAGAAAGACGAGGGTATCCTAAAGTTACTGAGGAAGGATCCGGAGATACGTTTGAAAAGTGCAAAGGACCGTCAATCCATTGCATGCTAGGGTATGAGGTAGTAGTTGGCGCTTGAAATAAATGTCAACGGCCAACAGAATAAAGCTTAAGGTAGTGGGGTTGAGTAGTACAATAGTACAATTCCAGAATAAGTAGCGAATAGCAGTTACCTGCTAAATGTTCGAATGTGTCTTGCATAGACACCTAAGACTAGCGTTCCCATATGATCCATACCTGGATCAGGCAGAGGTGACGCCATGGGTTACATGGGGGGGCAAGTTAACATATACAGGACTCGAGCATTGATACAAGCCCGGGTTATATTAAACGTAGGTAATTGTAGAAAGGCTCACTAAATACAAGGCAAGCACCTTGATGACTCCAGGTAACTTACGAAGGCTCACCCGCTCTTAGGCCATGACTATGGCTTAAATGAAGATGCCAAGTCATTTGGAATGCCAGAACAGCAGCATAACATCATGACAGAGAAATGTAATGACTAACATTTCGAGGATGTAGGACAACGTTGGATCATAGCCCCCAATGATAGGTGGGTTAACATCATAGGGAACATATAATAGCGGCTTAAAAGCCACAAGACGGTTAATGAGTACGTAAAGGAGTAATTGAATTGGTGACTCTAGTGAATAAAGGTCACAACCAAAGAGTGAAATATGTAGCTGTGGCAGGCGTAAGGGTCGGAATACTAAAAATTGGTCATAGACTTAGAAAACATATTGAAGAAGAGAAGGAATAAAGGACCCTGATGCATGATATTTAGCAATCTAGATAGAAAGGTTATTTCCTAACATGAAGGTTAGTCTTTGCTAACATGCTAAGATATACCTACAGCTTGAAAGGCAGCAAGAGCTGAAAAACTCTTTAAAGATTTGGTGTATGGCTTAGGGAAGAAGACGTCCATGTCTTCGGACAACATGGTGAATTGAGTTCACCAAGGACCTTTTTTTTTATAAATAGATAGATAGATAGATAGATAGCATTTATACATCATGCCATATTGGCAGCGTCCATGAGGACATATGACGGACCCCCAGAGACTTGAACACAAGATCTTTGAATAGAGGAGGCCTATCTTGAGAGGTCTTCGGGTGGTACTGTCCTTTGGGATATTCATATAATCCTTTGGAATATGTAAGTTCGTTTGCAGAATCTAAAGACGTTTAGGTATTAAAATAATGGTTGGAAACATTTTGCTCGGACCTTATCTAGGTACCCTAGAAGGAGGTGAGTAATCAACAACGGTTGGGTGGCATTGGAATGTGCGGGAGAACATTCCAAAAGAGGGTAGACGGTTGTCACTTTGACAGGCGTGTGGCACAGATAATTAATCAGATCCATATAGACGGTGAAGTTTGGCACAAAGTGTTGACATTATTATGGGGGTTCTAACACAGGCACTCACTACGTATTACAGAGTTTGTACCGTGGTCTGGAAAAATGGTCCATAAAAAGAACACGAGCATTGAGAAGAAGAAGTGAGGGGTGGTAGGATTAAAGCTACCAATGGTTGCGGAGGGGTCTTTGCATGGCGCACCCTAGTTGGTTGGGCCAAAAGAGATCCTTTCTCTGGGAAATGAGACGAGTCAAGGTTTAGACACTAGAGAGAGACAACGTTAATTATAATTATGTCTATAAAACATTACGTCGAATAAGGTCTAATATAAAGCATATGAATGTAGTATAGATTAAATGATGGCAAGGCCCGAAGAAATTGTGTTATCAAGGCATCTACCAAAAGAAAAATAATTAAAGGTATGGATCGAGGAACGCCGATAACTGGACATTATTATCGTCGCCAAAGAATATCCAAGGATATAACACATCTTTGCTATTCTAGAGAGTTGCCCCAATGTCGTTGTTAATTAAGTTCCGGAATTAGTCCCACCAAATGAGTTGATGTGGTCATAACAAGTTGGCTGGACTTGCTAGGTTACGTCGTGCCATTTGGTCGGTTTATTCCTAGGGGATACTAGCTTTATATGGTTGACAGTTATTCGGTTGACTATAGCAGAGAGAGGTCGCCTCCCATGGCTATGGCAAGGTCAAGCTTACTCTCCGGCTATGGCAAAAGAGCTTGCTTCGGACGGCTATGGCGAAAGAGCTTGCTCCAGCGGCTATGGCGGAAGAGCTTGCTCCGGCGGCTATGGCGGAAGAGCTTGCTCCGGCGGCTATGGCAAAAGAGCTTGCTTCGGCGGAGTTGTTGCCTCCACAATGTGGGTTTACCAAAGGCATGCCTCTAATTTAGATATGGAATAGATGCACTATAAATACTAGAAAAAGCATTATATAACTTCAAGAAAGAAGTTAGCTTATTGGTAAAGGTGTTGTCTTGGGTGCAGAAGGTCAGGGGTTCAATCCCATGATGTACCTTTTTCTTAAAAGAACTGCTAACTGGACAAAACAGTATTAGATATGTATAACAAAGAAATAGAACATATATATACTATATAAAGATAGTTGGCAAGATGGAAAGAGTGTTGGGTTGGAATTTGGAGGTCACGGGTTCAAAACGTGGGCGAAAACGGAAAAAATTATTTTTTTTTTTTAAAAAACGGACGCGTATTTTTATACGGCGGACCGTATGGGGCGCTGACGTGCTTATACGCATTTTATTTTCAAAAAGAAACACCCTCGGATACGTCGGCGCCCCTTTTTGTTTTTCGGCGGCCTGTTGTCTGTTTGGCCTCGGGAGACGTGCCCCCCTAGGGTATTTGAGAGGTGCCCGATCCATTGGAGCCATTTTCGCCTTCATCCGAGCTACCTACAAAAAGTTATGGCTCCTCGAAACTTGGGTCCTCCAGGCACAACTTTTTCCCTCCAAAATCGCCCTAACTTCCTAAAACTCACAATTTATTACATGACCAAAAAGTTAAGCAGTCCAACTAGCCTAAACTCCCACTCAACTACCGAACTAACGGGTTAAAGATTTGGTCAGTGCTATGATTCCGGTCAACCAAAATCATGGCTCTGATACCACTGTGACGCTCCCAACATACATACGACCCCTCGGGACGTATACATACGGGGACTTTCCCCTCCCATGGCGACCAACTTGCCATGAGCAGGGCCCTCCGTCTATTTCGGGCCATCTATAATATGATGCCCGAAAGAAGGACACGAAGGGGTCATTCGGCCCACGCCTTCAATGGGGCTCCTACGTCGCGGAAGCGTGAATACATGTTAGCACACATCATAAATCATATATAAATAACCACCACGAAGGGTGGCATATCCATCCAAATACCAACGGCAAAGAATATGCATCTTAACCTAGGAAAACACCCCAAACCCATGGTTCTACCCCGGTTCAGACTCCAGTGAGGATCGACCGACGGCTAGGCCTCAAGAGATCAGCCAGACCGAATCTTGACATGGCGTTGGGCGGCATAGAACATTGGCTAGGGTTGTCCACTCCATCCGCCCCTCTCATTGCACACTTTGCGGATGGGTCAATTCACGCTATGGCGTCGCTATAGCCTTCCTGAGACGCAGGGCTCGAGGCATCACCCTGGCGAGCCTACTCCGGGTTCATGAAGTCCCTGGTCCCGATGAGGCAGGTCGGGGAAGCGTCCCCTTCGAATCACGGTGGCTCCATGGGCGAGCTAGAGAATACGTGCGCATCAGGCGACCCCATCCGTGCCCGACTTACTCGCCCTAAATCTACTCAAAGTGCAAGGTGCTCCATACGGATCACACCTTCCCACCCGTGGAGTGTCAGACCCATACCCGCCCTCTTGTGGGCCGCTATCGAGTCTAGCTCGCTATAGGAGTCCTGGGAGCCTTTTATGTTAGTGCAAGACCCCACCTCCACTTCACCACTTGTGTTCCTTGTCCGCCGGTGCTAAGCCGGTACCATAGCATCTATGACCGGTGGGCTCTTGTGCACGGCCGCATCTAATGGGAATAATCTGGGGGCTCTATCTAGGAGCATACTACAATACATGGGCTCGGAGGTCTCTACCCCGTAATTCCCCATATCCCGGTGCTAACTAAGCAAAGAACTACTAAACCATCAACCAAAGCACGCATCTGAGAGACTAGAGATAAGAATACTCACCATATCAATCAAGGGTTAGTCTAACAATGTAAAACCACGAGAAAAAGCGAGAGAACACACCACGAGAGGTGCTATGCTATAAATCAACAAAGTAACCCTCTTGACTAACCGTCAAATCGGTCTTGGGCTGCTCCATCTCGACTAATCAAGGGCGCGGCACCGCTCCTCCTCCTCCATCCCCAATTGCTCCCAATTTGAATTGGGGCACAAAAGCCCTAATTTGGGTGTCCAAAATGGAAACCCTACCTTGCCCAATCGATTTGGGCCAGGTGGCATGCTCTACATTGGTTAATATTAGCTAATTTGGTATTTTAGCCCTTTTTAATATTAGGATAAGCCCTAAATTCGAATTAGGGTTTTGGTTAGGTTTCCACCTTTATAATTTAATTATTAACATAGCTAACCTTAGCTTATGAATAATTAATGTGCCATTAATTATTCATAGTGACGTGTCACGTATTTATACTTAAATATGCGTATAAATATGTGGAACGTCACAGCGGCCGCGATAGTTGTGACCATGACCTTCGCAATTTTCTGGAAGGTAGTGCTCGCCACTACCGCGGCCGCGATAGTGGCGAGCAATTTATATAAAACGTAATACTTGCTGGTCGTAAAGAACGCGGCCGCGTTTCTTGCCAGCATGGTCACAGAACACCCTTTATTAGTTTGCAACTGATGAACCGGATCGCGGCCGTGATCCTTACGAACACCTTCTTCCAATACTTGTGCATGTAACCTGTGTTCATTTGCTTCTGCAGCCCTCGACCTATTCCGCGGGCCGAATGTAGAACCAATCAGAATTGTCACTCCCGATAGAAGCAGGAAGTGGTGTGTTGAAATTGCACAGGCAAAACCTCATGTCACTGGAGACCGCCGAAAGGACTTGTGTTTGTTCTTCAGGAATGGAAGGGTCCAGAAGATTACGAGCAGCTAGGTATAGTAATTGCTATGTGGGAAGGCACCAAAAATAATGTACAGGATGCAATAATTTGCAGCGTAGAAGATACTCAAGGGCTGCAGTTTGTCGAGTACGTTTTGAGATGGCAGAATTATGATCCATCCATTATGATTGCCAGTAAAGTCAACAAAGCGGCAAGCGGCAAGGGGATGGCCACCAGTGCTAAGGGATTTGGCTGGATATTGCCGTCCTATGATTCCTTAAGTTTGTCGGGTATAAAGTGCAACAGGGATATACTTGTTGGATTTAGCATGTGCAGAAAAGGCCTTTTAGCTGATAAGAAACCTCCTTCTGCTGCTTTGAAGGCTACTAAAGACAACAAACTGCCTTCAAGGATGGACACCAACTGGCTCAGGGCTGTTTCAAAGAAGAGATCCGTGGCCCCTTTGCACGCTATTGGCGAACCATCCACTCCAAAGGATACTGTAGTGCCCATAGAGGCAAATGTTCTTCCGTCAGCAACTGCTGTAGCCCCTTCAGCAAATGTTGGTTGTTCTGCAGTAGTTGACCCTTCAGCTCCCGTCATGCTTTTGACTGTTCCCCCCAGAGAATCTGCCGCACTAGAAGGACAGCCATGAAAGAGGATCCCGCCATTCAGGATAAAGATTCCAAAGGCGCCCACGGATGACAGTGCGCAACCTTCGACGTCTTCTACTCCTTCCTCGTCCACTAGACCAGCACCTACCAGCCACTTATTGCCCTGGAGAACTGATCCTCAAATGCCAGAAGATTTGAAGTTTAACCCAGATGAAGAAAAGAAACTGGCTCAGGAGACAGCATCCAAGCTCGAGGAGTTCAAAAGATATTATCCAATGGGTGTAAACTGGTTCCAAAGAGTAAGCATTTTCGATTGTGAACCAGCTCCCGCTAATATGACACATAGAGTCCGGTCAAATGACCATGTACAGACACTGATAAAAAGCTTCAAGAAATTAAAGACAAGGAGATATTTTGATATAAAAGGCAACTGCCTGCAAAAAAAGGCTAGTGTCGCAAGGAGATCTATAAATAGAACCTAAACTTCAGTCGGACATATCTCGACAACTAGAGGTTGGATTGCAGCAATCTTTACCTCGTTGGAACCAGCTCGGAGTCTAGTTTACAAATTGAAAGCACATATCCTAATTCATCCATATGAGGGAGTAATGGCCTAAAAGGTGACCGGGGGTCACAAATTACTGCTACATCAACTTTACAGATTTGCAATTACTTTCTGATCTGTGGCTACTTGGAGTAGTGAGACTAGCTTTGAGGGCCAATAAGCTAGATGCCAAAGCTTTGTATTTGCTATAGCACTTGTGTTTTGCCATAACCCAGTGGATCTAGTTGGGTGGTTAATGGTGCTGTCATATCACTTGTGCATGAATAAAGTTTCTCTAATTCAGTGTTCTATTATTTTACTGTGGGTTCCATGATTCTGTGTTGTTACAACTTCCCAAATATACATGAATCGTATCAACAATTGACTTGCAAATGCAGTTCATAATTTAGAAATGGCTTTCAAACTTGATGATTTACACAATACATTCTTTCAATTGATCAATTCCATTATCGTCATCTAGAGTAGTTTATCATTCTTCCTTTCATTAAAGCTAATTCAGATGCTAATCATTGATTAACCACAAGTTACGACCATGCCATTCTTGTATTCTGGCTTGTCCACATGGCTCTCCACATCAGCCACTCTTAATCTAAGTCATTGAATGTACTAACATTGGCTTTCCACATTAGCCACGCTTAACCTAGGCCATTGGATGTACTAACATTTGCATCGACTATGGCCTTTGTCGACCACCTCTATTAAGCAAAATATTAAGAAAAAATGGTGCCTTATTTGAGTTCTTATGATTTATGACTGTAAAATTGGCAAATCAGTATGGAGAGCAAATATGGAAACTATGTTAAGGCTCATGGTTCTTCTAAGCATATATGCTTTAGATCTTATTTTTTTGATCAAAATAGCTCAATCATTTGTGAAGAGTTACAAATTTTACAGCAACACAATATCTTGCAAGTGCATTGGTTCACTTTTACTCTCTAATAGGCCATACCATCTTTTTCCTTCTTTCTTTCATCATATACAAAATGAAATATAACTCATGAATATGCCCATCCAACAGCTCCCTTTGCCCAAAGTCAACCCCATGTGTATATGCACCCAAAGAAAAAGGGATTTTGGGGGGGATTTTATTACATGTATAAGATGTAATGTTTTATATTGGTTTCAACACAAATTAATGTCATCACTATCATGCGGTTGCACTAAAATTCAACATAAATTAATGTCATCACTATATGTCATTGCATGAATGTTAGACATGGGCACATATTTTGCAGGGGAACAATTAGCATGAATATTTGGTTCTGTGATTGATGCAAAAGATATGAAGAATTTTAGCTTTAGGATCATAAAGCTACTTTACTCTTCAAAGTTGATATCCCAACCCAACCAACTAAAATAAGTAGCAGTATGGCAGGCTTGAGGCAATCGGCCAATTGGATGAAGGAACGGTAAAACAGGTGAAGGCGAAATGAAAGCACTACTATATAAACTAAAAAAAGAAGAAGCTTATGTAATGTTGTATGTTAGTGTACATAACATATGTTCGTACGATAGATTATAATTAACATATGGTTGAAAATGTTGTCAATAATAATTAATATGGAGTTGCAATTAGAATAAGGAAGGACTTAAGACACTTATGAGATATATGGAACAACAGAAAAGGGGTACGACTGTGCGATCTATATTGTCGGTATTTCCCTTCCATGTAGTTCATACATTTCAGTGTTACAAAAATTGACAATTGTAATATATGAAAGTGCCGAAAAATGTTCCATCATCACACATTTAATTCGGTGCTAGGAAGGATTGGAATCATTAGTAAGGATAGGCATGGTAGATAAGGGAGATCTTACTTGACGTTGAAAATTTGAAATTCAAATATCCCAATGGAATTAGGACGGATAAGAGTCCAACGGAATTAGGGCTCCCAGGACAGTTATGATGGAAATATTCATCTCCTAATCCTGCAAAGTTAGCACATGATATGGTTATTTGTGTTGATCTAACTATGAGAAGCAGTGGCAGTAGTGTAGATCAACATAAGCTTAATATGTCTGCATTATTTACCTATGAGAAGCAGTGGCAGTAGGTCTACTTGCAGATCTAATCTATTGGGAAACAAAGTCACCACAAGGTTAGTATAATGTTTGAAAGGTTAATCTATTTGGTGAAGAAGAATATTTTGTTAAGGCAAATTTGGTTCAATGGTCGAAAAGCCATGTTGAACAATTAGTCCTGTGGGATAATTGTGAAAAGCTAATTTTCTTAGACTTGTCCTGTGGGATATCATCGATGATGGGGAAGACCAAGATTGGAAAGAAAATCATGCCCCATAACCGTCGGAACTATGCATATAGCTGTGTAGAACGCTTACAAAGGTATACACTGCAGGAGGAGCAGGTTTGAGCTTGAATTGAATGGAAATGCCGGAAGTCAACATGGCTAAAGTGTTCGGGTCAATGCCCGATGAACAGTAAATTTATGCTACAGTGTTTCAATGGTTTAAAGGCTGAACTATTATTGACTAAGATATTATTGTCCTAAGAATATTGTTCTAGAAACTTGAATGATGATTTTGTGAAGATGATCTAGTAAAATAAGTGACCATATCTTGGCTTTTACTAAGATCATCATTGGAACTCGATTGTTGTAAATTGCTAATCTTGCTAGACATATATATACTTGAGTTTATCATCTTTAAATTACATCAGTGGTATCAGAGCCTGTAAACATGTCTAGCAGATTTGGTGCATCACTATTGAATACTGTAGAAGTATACAAAGGAGGTCCAGGGTTCCAAGTCTGGAAGGATGCTATAGCCCACATATTAGAAGTGGAGGATCTTTGGGATCTGGTAGATCCAGCAGGAACAGTAGGTACAGGAGTGCTTACAAGGACAGGTTCATCCAGTTCAATTGTTGGAGCAGCAGGGAAGGCTGCAGCAGGGACTGAAACTTCAGGAGGTGCAGGAGCAAGTGCTGGAGCATCTGGAGCAGGAGGAAAATCATTGTTGGCCAAAACAAGGGAAGCACAAGGCATCATCACGTGCAAGGTTAGTCCAACTATACGTTTGAAATTAAGAACATTAAGTCCCAGAGAGATGTGGAAGTTTCTGCTCAAACACTATGAAGAAAAGACATCCTCACAAATAGATCTGCTTGAGAATGAATTAAGGGGTTTAAAGCTTAAGGAAGAAGAGGATGTAACAGAATTCTTCAATAAATTTGATAAATCAAGAGAAATTCCAGTAAATCAAGAGAAGAGGCAGAAAATATATTAAGAACTGAGTGGGAGCAGAAGAAAATATTAAGGCAGAATCAAGCTGATGAAACTCCTGAAATTCTGTTGCTTAAGAGAAAGGATAAAGTAACATGTTATAACTGCCATGAAAAAGGACATTATAAGAATGAATCCCATCGATCCGAGACATCGGATCGCCATTCTAGAATGGGACGAGCATGCATGTTTTGCATGCATGCGGGCGGCGCATGCCCGTTCTGGTTGGGAGTTCGCTATTTTAGGCGCGTTTCTGCTTCGACTTCTCATCGGCGCTTCCTCTTCTCTCTCAGCAGTACCTTATTCTCTTTGAACCCACCCTCCCTTGGAGGTTTGTTTTGTCTTGTTGTTTTATTGGTGATGTGCAGGTACAGGTTAGCGAGCGGCATCTGTTTCGACTTTTCCATTCGTGGGTTTTGGGAGCGATTTTTATGCCTTACGTTTGTCCAAGCCCCTTGCCGAAGGCTTATCACTAGGGTTTTTCCTCGAAAACCCGAAAGGGCGGGGTTTTTTAATCCCGGTGATAAGCTTTCGGCAGGTACACTAGCCCAGTCTCTATTAGCATTGTATTTTGTTGGGGTCCAAATGATATAATTGGATTTTCCCTTTATTTTTTACTAGAAAAAGTGCCCAGCGTTGCTGGGCTTTTCTCCATGCATAAATTCAAGGCAATGCTAGATTGATATTAATGTTTGGAATTTTTGAAATGATATGAGTCTTGATAATGTCAAAGCGTCCATAAGCTCAAAAGTTCAGCAATTTCTAATGTAAATGCATGAAAAGATCCATGGGATGAGAAGTAGATGAATAGCTACATTGCATTCTCTCAAGATTCTACAATGTTTAATCACTTCCTCCCTATGAACGGATTCATTTCTTGCTTCAAGAATTGACATTACAATATATGACAATCGCTGATATAAAGCAAAACATTTGATTTTATGAAAAGAAATCAATGTGCCTTAGAGCTAAATATGCTTTACAGTTAAGTATAGCGAAGTTTTGCCCCATAGGCCGATTGGCCTCCGCGGACGATAAAAGAACCTTCCTTCCTTCCTTCCTAAGATAAAACAATATCCGCATCATATGACCTTATAGTTTCTACAATGCATTTCACAATAAGGTCTAATGTTTGTACATATATAACGTTACTGCTTTTATAAGAATTTTGAAGTTCTTGTTCTCTAAAAATTGTACTTAGATTCAAAATCTTTTTGAGGAGTCATGCTTTAATCTTCTTCAAAATAAAATTTGAAACAAATCTTCTTCAACCTATTTGGAGCTCTCTATTTTGCCAAATTTTTACATTTTTTCTCATCCTAGGTTTACCATTGTGATGCATGTTGTTTATGCAAAGTCCATATTTTAATAGACCATATGTACTTCTACTTGTCTGCCATATAGGCTATCCTAATGTTTTCTTTTGCCATATAGGCTATCCTAATGTTTTCTCTTTTCTTTCTTAGATCCAATCACCATGCCAGCAACATAGAGTTTATGTTGCTATTTGATCAAATGTAAAATGGAATAATTCTTTCTTTGCCATAATTGCTACTACCTAAAAGTAGATAACTTATTTAATTGCTACTTTCTAATAGAACACTATATAAGCACCATATCACTTGAATAAATAGTTCTTTTTTTTTCTTTTAAAACCTTTTAATGCATGCATGAATATAGTATTTTCAAAATACACCCATTGTTGGTGCTAAAACTCAAATTATTAAAGTGGTTCATTGCCACATCTTCTCTGCACATGGGCATGCGTGTGTCTTTTAGTTGTGTGCCTTTTAGCAGAACTGGGAGATTGCAACAAAAACATATGAATGTGTGTTATTGCATCTTCACATTTAGTGTTTGTAAGAAAGCAATATTAATTTTGATTCTTTTAGAGCTCTACAAAAAATGTGACTACTATGCTCTGCTAGACAATTTCAAGTTTCAGTGATAAACATTGGGTCATTTGCTAGACATGCAGCCATCAGACATGCTAGATAGTACACTATCTAGCGTGTTCAGCAAATGTCTTTATTTGCTCTCTCTTTGTTCCAAAGAATTATGAAGCCACGTTTCTACTTTAACGAACATAAAAAAAAAAAAACAAATCCACAAACCTTACCTTCAACTTGGCAACTAACTCCCAAGCATTCTTCCTAAAAGTGCCATAACTCAATACATGCTATTTTATAAAGGAGAAGAGGCGCAATGTAGAGTTTTGAAACCTTCCAGTCCTATACCCTGCAACATCAATAAATAATACATAATCATCTTTCCCCAGCATAATATGTAATACCAAGTACCCTGTTGCCATTTCTATAAAGTTGTAGCATCCTTGAGTTAAATAAATGAAGCCAGATATTTGCTATTGTTATCGAGTGCTGTATTCCTTAAAGGACATCGATGCTATGGACATAAAGAGTTCTTGTACAATCCTCTTTGGTGCATCGGATTTTCCGATTATTTCCACCACTTTGAATGATGCCTCTGGAGTAAATAGAGCTTCAACACCAACCTCTGCCACAAAGTCACGTGAAATAGAACCCTCAAAAAGTGTATCCTGCATCATCGGCAATGGCAACATTGAGGAGTTTGTTACAATGAAAGAAACAAAAAAAGGCAGAACTGTTTTTGAATACTGCCAACATTGGTCGTACCTATATTATGATTCTTATCTTAGAGTTGCACAAATGAGTTAACAGAAATTTCTAGACTTCAAATTCTATAGAACATCAAGCAAAGTGTTTCTGCAAAAAGTAATTACCTCAGGTGAAAGTAGAAGATTATTTCTTGGAGGGTTATTTGATAATCCGCCAAAGTAGCCGAACAATTGTGTAGTTGATACCGAACGTTTGATGTAATTCTCCGCTTGCGGTTTAGCAATCAATGTGAGCCCAAACAGGTTGAGAATGACATATCTTTGGATTAAACAATCGACCTTTCTCATTTATTTACTAAAATAGAGCTGATGAGAACAAACCCGTTGGATTTGCACTTTTCCCATGCATCTACCAAGTTTACTGTTCCTAGGTTGTCAACCTGCATAGTCGACATCCTCCTCAGATTTCTAACAACTACAACTTAATAACCATTCATGTTTGTAATGCCATATAAATATGTAGGCTTAGGATGTAGAGAGGTAGTAAATAGATTGGTAGTTCTGGTTCATAGTGATGATATTACCTTCCAGGGTGCTAGTGGATCAAATGAGCGACTAAATCCAGTTGCACAGATGACAACATCCACATTTCCTATTGCTTGGGACAATTTTTCTGGTCCTTCGCTACATCCGCTAGTACCCTAACAAAGAAAAGGGAGTCATCTTAAAATGTCAAAACCATTCATGAATTGGAGAGAACAAAAACAAGCGTAAAAAAATTGTTTAGACCTTACAAACTCAATATCTCCATCTGAAGGTAAAATGCTTTTGGCATTGGCGATATCCCGCACCCCTGCACGAACCTTAATTCCTTTGGATAGCAACTTAGTCACAATCCACGACCCGGTATTCCCGGTCGCTCCGGCAAACATAGACCTCCTTTAGTGCAACCAATGTATCTTGATCGATGATTGAGTTCTAATGCTCTGTTGATTTAACACCAACGGTCAATGTTTTGTAGTGTACTGATGAGCAACCAGAAGTAATTTATATCAAGATCCCAAAGATGAAGAAAGAATAAGAGTTTCTAGGTAATCATAACAACATTCTTTCACCTTTATCTATATGACACCAGGATAATCTCAATGACATGCATATTTCTATGCTCAGTCAGGCAAGGAGGCATGATATAGATCTGTGGAGTAAGACAAACAATTTAGCAGATTATTTAAAAACTTCCTATGCTACCAACTTTTGCAGTTGTCAAATGAACTAAATGCAGCATAGGCCTAAGAGTATTAAACTAAAAGGCAGATTTTATACAAAGTCAATTTAAACTTACTTCACTTGAGCACCTTGATTAAGCTATTTTCTTTCTTAGTTGTTTAACTTTACTTTCCTGCTTCACTAGCCAGATGCAAAGGCCCAAACTTGTGGCAGTTCTATTCAGGATCTGTGACGGTGCTGGGAGATCTAAATGCCATAGCTTGTCAGCCATCGCCAGCTACTAAGAAACTGCATCATAAGCATAGTTAAAGATTCAGCTTCTTCTTCATCCAGAATGACAGCCAAGTGTGGTTGTCCATACCACAATTAAATTTGCATTGTAAGGTGAGCGTTTAGGTTTAATCCATTCTTTGGTTCATCTAACATAAAATTTCGACACTCATTCAAATCCGTTTTCATAAGCCTCTAGCTTGAAACAAAAGCTTACCTTCTAAACTGCGATGGGCATTCCTCTTGCGAATTTACAGATAAGTATTCAAAATGTGATTGGATAGTTGGATTTGGGAAGCCACGTTACAGAACACCGTGGATCTTCCTAAATGATGGCTGCATATCTGCGATATTGTGGTTTTTATGGGTTTAAAAAAAAAACAAAAAACCGCTTTACACTTACCTCTGCAAGAAGAACGATGCTCCAAATCCAGATGATGCTTTCCAAGACAGAGCCAAGGTAGAGTTAAGATATAGCCAGGTTTGCTAACACGGTGACCATTGCCACAAGGACTTGAAACAAAAAGATCAGAAGAGCGGCTTCATATTTAGCTTTGTAAGAAGAATAACGTTCCAAATCTGAATGAAGAATAGCGCTCCAAATCGGCAAGAAGGATAGCACTATGGCGATTTGGGTTAGGAGACAAAAATGCAAAGCAAGATTAAATCCTATTCCCCACAAAACGTATAGTGAACAACCGACACAGCAGAAGCTGCAAAGAAAAAACCAAAAAAAAAATAATGGATCTGCCTTGTTATCACGATGGGATGGCATGACATTGCCCTTGGAAATCGTCATTTCGAAACTGCAAAGAGAATTCAAGAAAGGAACATCCGCTGCCGGCAAAATCAGAAAACCAGAAATTTAGAACTAGGATCATCCGAGAGTCTAGCATATAGATCGTCTGCATATAGAGATCCACAATGGAAGTAGGAAGCGCGGGTTGAAAAAAAAAACCGGTAAATCGAAGGGATGAAATTAAAGTAAAAAAATCGAAGGCCAAAAATGCGCACAGACTATCATAAAATGGCTTTATTATTATATATAGATAGATGGGTAGTTCGCATGTGTGCGGCTACCCACTATCCACCATTGTAGAAAATCTGCTGAGATGAATGAGAAGCAAGTCTAAGTAATGTCCAAAATTAAAGAGGGATTTCAACTGCTACACATGTGGTGGCAAAGGACACATGGCTTCAAAATGTCCTACTCCTAAAGGTTATGGTAGGTCTGCAAGAGGCAGAGGTGAAGCCAGATCTGCAAGAGGTGGCAGAGGACGTGGCACTGAAAAAGCCTATGTGGCAAGGGAACAAGAAGACAATGCAAATGAAGAAGATGAGGATGAGGTATCTCATGAATTTGCAATTGTTAATGAGAATATGTCAACTAACACTTCTGATCATTTGATAGTTGATAGTGGAGCTGAAAGATCAATAGTACAAACTGCTGATCTCTTGAAGAATGTGACCAATGCAAGTTCAAGGAAGATTCAAGTTGGAAATGGAGCTGTTCAAGAGGTTCAAGGAAGAGGACTATTGCAGTTAATAGATTTGGCTGGAAATGTTATAAACATTCAGAATATTTTGTGTGTGCCTGGAATTATCAAAAACTTAATATCAGTTAGTCAGTTATGTGATTTGGGATATAAAGTTGAATTTGATGCTGATCAGTGCAATATCATGTTGAATAATGAAATAAAGTTTTATGGTAAACGTGTGGGGAACTTGTATGGCTTGGAAAATATTGTTCATCATTCAATTAATGCAGTTCAGGAAGTGGACTTAGATATGTGGCATAATAGACTTGCCCATACAAATTATAAAAAATTAGAAGCACTTCACAAGCAAGGTCATATAAGTTTGGAAAATGCAACTAGACAGGATCATATATGCGAGGGATGTGCTTTGGGTTCATTCAGATTTATGTGGCCCTTTAAACATCAAGAGCAGAACAAATAAGAGATATTTCATAACCTTCACAGATGATTATAGCAGAATGTGTACCACATATTGCTTAACCGTAAAAGTCACAAGCAATAAGTGCATTCAAACAATATGTTGCGTAAAAGGAACGAGAAACAAAAAGCCAAAGTAAAATGTATTAGATCGATAGAGGAGGAGAGTACATATCGAGTCAATTCAAATCCTTTTGCATCTCACATGGAATCAAGAGACAATTAACATGCAGATACTCACCTCAACAGAATGGAGTTTCAGAAAGAAAGAATAGAACCTTATTGGATGCAGTCAGATCCATGTTAAAAGAAAGTGGCCTACCAAACTTCTTATGGGAAGAGGCACTTTATACAGCTGTTAATATTCAAAATATGCTACCTTCAAGAAGTTTGCAAGGGAACATTCCTTTGCTGTTATGGGACTCAGAGAGTAAGCTAAACTATGAAAAGTTTAAGGTATATGGTCAGATGGTCTATGTGCATGTGCCAGCAGAGTTAAGGAAAAAGTTAGATAACAGGGCAGAAAAAGGTTTTTTGGTAGGATATGACAAAGAATCCAAAGGGTATAGAGTTTATTTGCCTGAGTCCAAAGAGATCAGAATCAGTAGGGATGTATTATTTAATGAAAAAGTGTTATACAAACACAAATTCAAGAAAGGTAACAGAATTCAACCAGATAGGTCTGAACAAATTCCAAAGGTGGAATTTGAAGAAGATGATTATGAGGAGCTAGAAATACCAGAAATTTCAAAAGAAACAAATGAGCTGGAACAAGTAAGATCTGAAGACAATACAGATCTAGGTCAAGCAAGTGATAAACCCATAAAGGAATATCATGAGAAGAAGAAAAGAAAAACTCAAGCAGAAAAGCTTGTAGAAGAAGCTAAACTAGATGATCAAACTTATGGCAGAAATGAGAGGGGAAGAAGTAAAAGAATTGAAGCAAAGACAGCTGAACATGAACATGAATATATTATGGCAATATTAGAAGATGAAATAATTCCCCAAAGCTATGAAGAGGTACAAGAAAACATTGACAGAGATAAGTGGATAGCAGCTATGAATGATGAACTCAAATCGTTTAAGGACACTAAAACTTATGATCTGATAAAATCAGATGGTAAGCATAATATCATTGGCAGCAAATGGCTATTCAGAATTAAACTCAATCCAGATCGGACCAAGAAATATAAAGCTAGATTGGTAGCACAGGGATATACTCAGAAACAAGGAAGAGATTATGATGAAACATATTCTCCACTAGTCAAATTAACAAGCATCAGAATATTGCTGGCCATGGCAAATGCCATGAAACTAGAAATACATCACATGGATGTCAAAACAGCATTCTTAAATGCAACATTAGAAGAAGAAGCATACTTGAGGCAACCGCCAGGCTATGAACTAGGCAAGAATATGATCTGGAAGTTAAATAAAGCAATGTATAGATTGAAGCAGTCACCCAGGGAATGGTACATGTGCATAAATCAGTTTTTGCAAGAACACGGATTTAACAAACTTCATAATGATGGTAATCTCTACAGGTTGGAGCAAGATAAAGACTACTGCATTATTGCCCTTTATGTAGATGACTGTATCATGGTGGCAACTTCACTGAATATACTAAATAAATGCAAAGGTATTTTGAAGGCCAGATTTCAAATGACAGACTTAGGGGAGTTAAGGAAATTTTTGGGGATTGAGGTGATCAGAAATAAGGAAGAGAGATGGCTCAAATTGCATCAAAGTAAGCATATAGAAAATATGCTTAAAAGGTTTAATCTAGTTGAGGCCAAACCTGCTAAAATACCCATGACTCCAGGGCACAGGTTGACTGATATTAGACAAGCTACTCATGAGGATATTACAGAGATGGAAAATGTACCCTATCGAGCATTGGTGGGCTGCCTACTTTATTTAGCAAACAGCACTCGACCTGACATTGCTTATGCTGTAAATATTCTAAGCAGAAGAAATCATGATGCAACAAAGGAACATTGGGAGGCAGCTAAACGTGTGTTGAAGTATTTGAAAGGCACTCAAAGTCAAGGAATATGCTATGACTCAAAGGATCTAACTATGACATGCTTTAGTGATGCTGATTGGGGGGGTGATCTCTCCACCAGAAGGTCAACTTCAGGATATGCAGTTTTCTTTGGTGGTGGAGTAATTACTTGAAGGTGCAAGAAACAAAATACTATAGCCATGAGTTCTGCAGAAGCAGAATATGCTGCATCTTCACTTGTAGCTAAGGAAATTGTATGGTTGAGAAGGTTGATGGATGAACTATATTGTAAAACAAACTGGACCCACGATGTCTGGACAGATAGCCAAAGTTGCATAGCCATAGTGAAAAATCACGCAAAGATGATAGGACCAAGCACATTGAACTGAGTATTCATTTTATAAGAGAGCTGGCAGAAAGAAATGTAATTGAGATGCTTTATTTGGATACTAATCATCAAATTGCAGATGTCTTTACTAAGGCTCTACCTATCAACAAATTCAATGGATTTAAGGCAAAGCTAAAGGTATTAGAAGGGTCAGACTTGCAGGCTTATGAGCTGAAGGAGGAGTGATGGAAATATTCATCTCCTAATCCTGCAAAGTTAGCACATGATATGGTTATTTGTGTTGATCTAATTATGAGAAGCAGTGGCAGTAGTGTAGATCAACATAAGCTTAATATGTCTGCATTATTTACCTATGAGAAGCAGTGGCAGTAGGTCTACTTGCAGATCTAATCTATTGGGAAACAAAGTCACCACAAGGTTAGTATAATGTTTGAAAGGTTAATCTATTTGGTGAAGAAGAATATTTTGTTAAGGCAAATTTGGTTCAATGGTCGAAAAGCCATGTCGAACAATTAGTCCTGTGGGATAATTGTGAAAAGCTAATTTTCTTAGACTTGTCCTGTGGGATATCATCGATGATGGGGAAGATCAAGATTGGAAAGAAAATCATGCCCCATAACCGTCGGAACTATGCATATAGCTGTGTAGAACGCTTACAGAGGTATACACTGCAGGAGGAGCAGGTTTGAGCTTGAATTGAATGGAAATGCCGGAAGTCAACATGGCTAAAGTGTTCGGGTCAATGCCCGATGAACAGTAAATTTATGCTACAGTGTTTCAATGGTTTAAAGGCTAAACTATTATTGACTAAGATATTATTGTCCTAAGAATATTGTTCTAGAAACTTGAATGATGATTTTGTGAAGATGATCTAGTAAAATAAGTGACCATATCTTGGCTTTTACTAAGATCATCATTGGAACTCGATTGTTGTAAATTGCTAATCTTGCTAGACATATATATACTTGAGTTTATCATCTTTAAATTACATCAAGTTATAACGGATAAACTTGGGAATGGCAAAATAAATTACTTAACGCAAGAGTAGAGCTAGAATCAAAGCGATGGCAAGGAAGTGGAGCTACGAAATATGATGAAATATTCGGAGAGTGCCTGCGGGGCCAGCGACTTTGATGTAATAGATGGAATGTCTGATGGATGTGAAGGAGATAGTAAGGTCACAAACGGGGACCTTACAGATCAAAGACCATGCGGAGAGAATGCATGTTTCTTCTCCCTTGATTTGAAGAAGAATAAGAGTGCAAGAAATAAATGGAATCCAAGTGAACATTTGATTCATAAGGATGAAGACTCTTATGCTTGGCTTGACCTGATATGATCAGATACTAACAGAAGACTGACATATGTAATCAACCTAACAAAAATGAACGGTAACAAGAAGTGGATCTAATGACTGTAAACGTGTCTCTACTAACTCCAGGTGTTAACTTATAGCAAATCCATGTGTCAAGGTGTGACTGCTTCAATACTCTCCCCCCCTCCCCCAGCTGACACACCAAGAGATTGTCGATGACGTTCAAATTGCTCTCTAGGAAGAACCTTAGTAAAACCATCCGCAAGCATATATGAGGTGAAAATGTAACGAACTTTGATAAATCCATCATCGGTCTATTGTCGCACATAGTGATAGTGGATAGGGATATGATTTGTACGAGCATGATGAACTAGTGGTTTAGCCATAGGGTATAAAATCACTCGTGGGGTTGAAAAAGTAGTGTCCGGACGTCTGCTTGCTTTGCTTTGCTTTTGCTTTATCGAATTGCTTTGCTCGTTCTTCTCAGCACACAGCGAACTGTGAATTCCCCCCAAACTCGATCACTCCTACGGATCGATGACATGGCTGTCCGATTATTGGGGAATCAGTTACGGTTGGCTTTGGCGGGAGGAATGATGGAGTGTAATTAAGAAATTGAAGGAGGCGTGGTTGGCGGAACTGCCCTCTCTTGCCATTCTCGAAATTTGGTTCACGGTGGAGAATCAGTTGATTGGAGTTTCTCATATTCATAATTTGAATGGATGAAGATGAGAAGAGACCCGATTTTTCGTGAAATTGATGCTTGCGAAAAAAGAGGGAATCAAGGAAACGCAAAAGGGAATTGATGGAAGCGCCTGCTAATTCCAAAGAATTAAGCCTCAGTGTGAGAAGAATTCAGGAGATTTCAAAGGATATGCATGATTATTTTGAGGATCTGACAAAACATGCCAATGCTTTAGATAAGGCTGCTATTGTGGACAGATTTGTAAGAAAGATAAAACCAAATGTACCTTTACAAGTAAGCGTTACTTGCACAAAAAGAGACAAAGGTTATGCAAAAAGTGATTGCTAATGTGAAGGAAACTATGCACTGTACAAAACGAACCGAAAAGATTGACATTACGGCAAAAAAAAGGTCAACTTTACAAATGGTTACATCCACGAGAATAAACTTAATCATTCTGCGGAGGCCGTGCTGCTTGAAGTGCCTAGAAAATCTATTTGTGCAGCCTATAGAAGAAGAGTAATGGCGAAAAGGGAATCAGGGTCCCCGGTCTATGTTTTTGAGGAAGAAAAGGTCCGATTACATCGCTGATGAAGTGAAAAAGGTTGTCTGCGGTTTACGGACTGAAAACACAAGAGTTTCTCCATACAAAAACATGTGAGGAAGTTTAAGACGAAAAATGGCAATAAAGTTGACCATCCAATCCATTTGCTTGAGGTCTCCCAGGTATTTATATCTGGAATGTTTCTGGTCAGCTGTTAATTTGTAGTGTTTGATAAAACTTTTCATGTTGAAGTTGAACAATTTATGCTTCACATGTTTTATGTATGAATTTGCTATCTGCATTGTTTCAAATCCCTATTGCTTTATAAATTTGCATTACGCAATGTCTCAAATCTTTGATTAATTACTTATTATGATTGATTTGCTTCATTGTTTCAGTACTTTCATGATTTTGCTTTATGCATTACAAAATGAATTTTACATGTTGTCTGCAGCTCCAGTTCTATATGGCTTTCAAGCAACAATATCCACATATCAACATTGCACAACAAACATTTGAGAGGCTGAAGCCTTCATTTGTTAGAAGACTTCATGAGAGGGAAACTTCTTTGTTTGTCGAAGATCACATCCATTTGGAATTTGTTCTTCAAACACCTAATGAATAAGAAACGGACCCTAGAGGTGTTCATGAAAATTGTTCCCAATTGCGGTGTGTGTGGGAGAAGGAGATGAATGCAAAGCTAAATTGATGACTTACAAGTCTACTAGTGAGTTGTGGAGGGAACTTGTATGTGAAAAGCAAGATCCCTTAGAAGAATGGCACAAGCATTCCTGTCTGATGGTTGCTTGTAAATCTTGTGGTTTGAAAAGGTACATTTAACATTCATGTATATCTATTTTGGAAATGAGCTAACGTTGTAGCTTTCAGATTGCCAATCTGTCCAAAGGAAAAGACAATGAAAGACATTTCTGTTGAGTGGAAACAGTTTGAGAAGGTATATTAATTTGTTTTAGTGTTATTTACTTTTTCTGAAACTTGTTTAGGACCTAACATCACCAAATTGTCTCCGTATTGCAGCAAGAGCCCAGTAATTTGAAGGAGAGTTCAATTAAGTAAGAGGGGAGGAAAAAAAACCAACTAAAGTCACAAGATTAGCATACAAGTCTCCGCTCCCAAGACAAGAGTTTATTCAAGATGCCAACAAGACACTTGTGCAATTTGTTCCACATAATTACATCTAACATTGGCGGTAAAGCAATTTAAGCAATGCTTAGCCAACTTTCCAAAGAATACTATTGTATCGATGAATTGATTTTGCTTTGAGAACTATAGCCTCAAAATTCAGAAGGAAGTACAATCATGCCATTGGCATACCGACCAAATTACTATTCTTGTTCACATTACCTATAGACATCCTACAGAAAAGGAAGAGGAAGAATTTAGGAACACAGTCGCATCTTGTTCAGATCGAGAAACAAGTTCAGTGCGGATCGAAGAATAATTAAGGAGACACATTTTTACATTTCTCGATTGCAAGGAGCATTCAACCGAGTTTGTCAACCATCGCTTGAAAGTCCATGCACGATGGCTGAAACAAATGAATATAGAGTACAAAGAACCATGTTTTTTGGAGTGATGGTTGCACATCTCAATTCAAAGGTGCCAGACCCTTCTGGTACATAGGTAGAAATTTTGTGAACAATCCTACTCTGGAATATTTATGGTGTTTTTTTGCAAGTTCTCATGGTAAAGGAGAACATGATGGAGCTGGAGCTGTTTTGAAATTAATTCTAGCAAAGGAGCAACTGAAGTATGATTCCTGGAAGCTGCAATGTGCTAAGGATGCGGTGGAATTCCTAAAATGGTACATTGAAAACCATCCTTGTGCCAATGAAAAAAGAGGTATTTTTTACGGTAGGCTGGCCTAGTGTTTGCTTTGATGGAATTGCTTTGATGCTTTGCTTTTTGCTTTTGCTTTGACTAACTTTGCTTTGAATTGGCCTTGCATATGCTTTCTGCATTCATTAAATTTGCTCTGCATTTGCTTTCTGCATTTATCTTGGCTTTCATTCAATTCCGTGGTTGTCTCATTACTTTTGATTTACTTGCTTTGATTATCTTTGCTCGATGGAATTGCTTTGATGCTTTTGCTTTTTGCTTTTGCTTTTTTTTGCTTTTGCTTTGATTAATGCTTTGACTAACTTTGCTTTGAATTGGCTTTGCATTTGCTTTCTGCATTCATTAAATTTGCTCTGCATTTGCTTTCTGCATTTATCTTGGCTTTCATTCAATTCCAGGTGGTTGTCTCATTACTTTTGATTTCTGCTTTGATTATCTTTGCTAACAATTTGCTCTTGCATTTGCTTTCTGAATTTGCTTTGCTTTGCTTTTGCATTAACTTGCTTTGAGTCAATGCTTTCCAGGTACTTTTGGAATATTGAAGCTAAGGACATAGATAAGTCTGAAAAGAAGGAATGGAAAACTTTGAATGGGAGCTCAAAGTTACATAGCATTAGGGCACTTGATAGGAAGGATCCAACAAAAGTGAGTACCAGATGCCTTGCTTGTTTTTGCCAAGCATGTTTTCATGGAGATTGGGATAATTGCATTAACAAGAGAAGGATAGGAGGCTGGAAAGAAGGTGTATTAAAACCAAAAGAAGTACAACCCGGTGAATGCGGAAGACAAATTATCCAATGAGGAGGAGGAAGAAGAAGATGATGATGATGAGGGTGAGCTTGATTACCTCAGTGACATCTTAGAAGTTGGGGATAACTTTGTCAGTACTGCTGAAGAAAATAATGATGAGGGTGTCGACTTTTACTTACTTTGCAGATGTAATCTTGAGACAAAGCAAACATTGCTTTGGATTCTTATGTTGATGAGTGGGGAATGTATACAATGTTGGAGAGGTTATAGTATCAGGCCACTACTATCGACAATTAGACACTCTAACTTTTCAATTCTTTGGTGGACAAGCCAGTGGCTTCAATTTACAGCCACTTGGTAAGGCATGTTAAGTTTGACATGAATGATATTGGTGGCAACATGTACATGTTAGGAGAAGAGACCTGCCAGAAAATCATGTCATCTTTACCTGTTCAGGAATGAGTTCAATGCTCTCTGATTTGGGTTTCAGTTCACAAGTGCATAGTACAAAACATTGACATTCATATTGATATTGTTACAACAGTTTACAATAGAGTGCACAATGATGTGCATTCAAAATCTGGCAACCAGGGGAAAAAAATTTATGTATGCCAGGTATATTCACATCTAACATTACATTGCACAATGATGTGCATTCAAAATGTGGCAACCAGGAAGAAAATTTTATGGTTGCCAGCTGTATTTTTTCACATCTTACACTTTTCTTGACATTCCTTAACATCCATTGCCTCACAACTGTCTTCCAGGAACCTGCAAGAGCAGAACTCCAGTTAAGGTAAGAAGATATGGCAAGCCAAGCAAATCAAGCAAATCAAGCAAAAAAAATAAATTGCTTACCGAAGTTCCATCATGGCAACCCACTTTTCACAGAATAGCCCATCTTGGATTCTCCTGCACATGCTTGGAACACAAATCCAAAATATCAAAGTCTTCTTGTTTGACAATTTACGGGGCAAGATGTTCTTTCACAAATTTTGTAGGCTCGGGGACTTTCAGCCCAACCAAACAATACATCCTTCATCTTTTCAAACCATTCTCATTGCCCTCATCAAACCGAAATGAGCTAACTATTAAAGAATGGTACACTTTGGTGAAAAAAAAAAAAGATTTATACAGAGAATCATCCACCAACAAGACATTCTTCATTTCGGGATATGCTTCAATGACATAAGAAAGTGGCTTCAAATAGACCGGCTTGTCTGGATTGGCTGGGTGTGGATAAGGCAATTTCAAACATTGTGCTCCTTCCCAAATGAACTTGAACTTAATAAGATAATCTGCAGCAACATCTGCCGCAGGCACTCAATGATGTTGTAGCGGTTCATCTTGGACCAAATAGCAATTTCAAAATGTTCTAGGGCCCAGTCCATGAAATTATGCAAACCTGAATTGCGCAAACCCGGCACTTTGTTGGTTGTGTACGGTTTCTTGATTTGCGGGTATTGGTGTTACAGTTTTGTCATGCTTATGCCAACTCTTCATAAGCACACCATTCAAATCAAGGACCAACAGTTTGTCTTTGTGCCTCCCTACAAACAAGAGATACATTTTAAAAACACTTTAGACACAAACTAAGATATGACATTGTCAACTATGAAAAGATTACAGATTCACATATTCAATGAAAACATTTTATTTTAATGAAAAGTTTACAGATTCTAATATTTAGAAAAGATTTTATTTTAACAGAAATCTTACAAATTGAAAATATGACAATGTCAAATACAGAGTGGTTTACGGTTCAAAGTTTAGCCCTTCCCATTATAGGCATCTAATATTCTTTCTATTGGAGTGCGTTTGTCACCTTTTGTAACTTGCACCTTCTCAGCAACTACTTTGGGAATAGGTTTGATTGCTTTCTTCTTTTTTGCTGGCCTGCCAGCACGCTTCCTTGGAATTGCTGTATTCTTTGTTGCATCCTCTTGAACTTCTCTTCCATCCTCCCCGATCGACTTCTTTGTCTTGCTCATCCACTTTGGCGGTAATTCTGTTTGTGGCATCCGCAATTGTGACCACCAATTTGTCCAGCTCCCTTGATCCACAATCTGTGGAGTTATGCATTCCCACGGCATTCGATGTGAATATCTGAGTTGGAGTTACAGGATCAGGAAGAATAGTCTGCTGAGGTTCAAGGCTAGTTTCCTTGATATTGATTGTAGCTCTTCTCAACCTGCTCTTAATTCCCAAAGAAGCTCCTTCCCTCGAAGAACTTGGAATATTTTCTAAAATACCTTCATATGCACGGGTCGGAATCACCAAAGATCTTCATTCACATCGACAAATTCACCAAATTCATCTAAATCCACATAGTCATCATGTTTCCTTTTTGTTGGTAACTTTTCCTGCAAATAACATGACCAAAACTTTTCAACAAAAGCAATTTTCACAAATAAAGCAAAGCAAATAAATAATACTTACTTTCTTAGATGATTCTTTTCGTTTCTTTGTTCTTCTTTTTCTTCTCCTTCATTTGCATTGGTCTCTAAGCCAAGTTCTTCAAAGAATTTCATTGGGACATCCATAGAACAATCCGGGCATTTTTTATTCTCTACAAGAAGCGGCTACAAATTAAATGATAAGCATGTTGGCATGGTAGCACTTTGCACTAATCTTGTAGTCATCTTGGAAAGCTAATCCACATGCGAGAACATGGTATTTCATAACACAATGGCAACTTTGCTTTGCAATAACTTGAACTGAATCTGAGGAGGCATTTACACTACTCAAGTTATAGCAATTAGCCCTGTAATTCTTCCATTTGAGCGGGTCCCTTTCTAGCACTCCATGTAATGCTTCCAATTCATTCTTCTTCTCAACTTGATGATCATCCACCTTTTCAATAAGGCTCTCTAATTTCCTGCAATAGAATTTCTCCCCGCATCAAGTCCCCATCAAGTCCTCAATTCTTTTCTTATCGAATCAGACTTTTCTACTTTGGATTCCAAAAAATTGATCTCAGCCTGCAACCTGCTTATGTCTTCTCTGCTTGCTTCGATCCTGGCAATATCTCTCTCATTCACATGTCTGTTTAGGGTGATCTTGCTTGCAATGTCTGCCAGATCTTTCTTGCACAATTCAAATTCACCCTCCAACCTATTCACTTCTTCATCCAAGACCCTAACATTAAACATTAAGCTACCTCTGTTTAGCAAAGGAACAAAGACTTGCACGAGAGTAAACCATGCATTACTTGGCTTCAATGGTGTGGGATTTGGTGTGGTTCTTCTTCTTCTTTGCGGAGAGGTGTTTTGGCCGTGGAATGTTTTGGTTCGAGCTTAACTAGCTTCCTTGGGTACACATCAACTTGTTCTTTAAATGAAACCCAGTTTATCTTGTGTTCGTCCGGGTTAAGAGCTGCTCGACTACAATTCTCCCAAGTAAATGCAAAGGCAAATTTCTTCCTGAGCTCATTGTTCGCCAGACCATGAGGATAAAGCTCTGAGATAAGAAAATCTAGCAGTTCTTTTAAATGAGGCTTCACATAAAATTTCTTAATTTTACCGTCAGTGAAGCCATGATTCCAGACTGATTCCCAATCCTCGTCAGTAATTTGATCCTCCAACCATTTAATCCATTTCTGCGGTACCATTCCTTCGTCAGAAAGCTTCATCGCCATCGCCAGAGGTAGTTATGGCGCCAAAATTCTGATTCCGGAGCTAACCGAAATGTGAACCGAAAAAGTTTGCTTTTGCTTTGCTTTTTGCTTTGCTTTTTCGCGTTTTTTTGTACCCGACTAGTGATTTTATACCCCATATTGATGGCACTCTGGTTGTCCACCCAAACTGAGAGAGGCTGAGCTGATGAACCAGTGACAAAGGAAAGAAGCTGATCATAAACCACAAGATCACGAGCTCCATGAGATAGTGCTAAATACTCGGTTTCTACTGAGGAACGAGTACAGAGCTTTGTTTCTTTGTAATCCATCCAATTAAGCTGCCATAGAAGAGATAGCAGCAACCTGTGGTAGACTTGCCAAGCTGATTTGTACCAAAACTTGCATCGACCATCAATATGAGTTCAGGAAATGAGCATCAAGAGTACGTGAGTCCATGATTGGGAGTATGTTGGAGATAGCGAAGGAGGCGTTTAGCTAAGTTCCAGTGTTCAGGAGTATATTTGTCATTGAACTGGGACAAAGTTATCACAGCAAAACAAATGTCAGGTCGTGTGCAAATCATAAGATACATAAGGCTGCCTATGAGAAAACGAAAAGGACGATGTGGAGCAGGAGGTGTTGTAGAAGGACATTCAAATAAATGGAGCTGAGTTTCCATGGGAGTGGCAATAGGACGACTATCTTGCATGTTAATTTGTTGCAGAATTGCTTGTATATAGAGATGTTGATCTAAGAATAAGGTGCGAGAGCTGCGGTTACGAGAGATGTGCAGACCAAGAAAGTAGGCAGCAGACCCCATAAGTTTCATACAAAAATGGCGAGTAAGAGTACTCTGGATATCTTCAAGAGCAAGCAAAGGATAGTCAATAACAAGCAAACCATCCACATACAAGAGCAAAATGACAAGAGATTGATCAGTATGACAGAGATAAACATTTGGATCTGTAGGGTAGCAATGAAAAAGCATATCTTGAAGGACTGAGTCAAATTTCTGGTACCAGGCCCAAGAGGCTTGTTTGAGACTATGTATGGCTTTCTTAAATTTGCAAGCATGAGTAGGAAGAAGGGGATCTTCAAATCCGGGAGGTCGGCGCATAAAGATCTCTTCATGGAGGTCCCCATTAAGGAAAGTGGTATGTATGCCAAGCTGCAAAATTTTCCAATCATGTTTGGCTGCAAGGGCAAGGATGGTGCACAGACTGGTCATATGGACAACAGGGGAATAAGTTCCATCATAATCGATCCCATATACTTGAGTAAAGCCACGTGCAATGAGACGAGCTTTGTAACGATCAAGAATGCCATCAGATTTATATTTCTTACAAAAGACCCATTTGGAATCAACAAGATTGTAGTTAAGAGGAAGTGGAACAAGTTCCCAGACATGATTGTGTTGCATGGAGACAAGTTTAGCCAAGGCAGCGGATTTCCAGTGAGAAGACTCAGAACAATTGAGAGCAGCATAAATAGTTGAAGGATTATCATCCGTAGCTAGGCAAACCCATTCGGATAAACATAATTGAGCATTTTCAATAACTGTTTTAGATGGTGCACGAAATCTTTGAGAGCGTATAAGGTAATCTGATTGGCTAGGTGCAGGATCAACCAAAGAAGAAACATAAACAGATGTAGAATCTGAAGGAGGAGGCGGGGATGAAGTGGTGGAATCAAAAGGAGGCAGCTCGGATGAGGAAGCAGAAGGAAGAGAAGGAGGTGCAGGCTAATTGATAAAAGCAAGGCGATTGGCTTCATGTTCAATAAAGGAAGTGAAGGGTTGGGAACAAGGATACTCCAATCAATGAATTCAGTGTCCTCTTGCTCTCCTGGAATGTCAAATTCATCAAAATGAACATCGGAACTGATCAATAGTTTATCAGAAGTGGGATCCCAACATTTCTAAGCTTTATGACTTGGTGAGTAGCCACTCTTGTCTCCAAATTTCATCTGTAGAGCTTTGGGAACTTGGACATAAACGGTACTTCCAAACACAAGGAGATGAGACACATCTGGTTTAGATCTAAACCATGCTTCATGTGGCGTGGACCTGGAACTGCAATAGTTGGAAGGAGGTTCTGAGTGTGGACTATAGCAGCAACTGCTTCTTCCCAGAAGGTTTTATCAAGATGACCTTGAACCAAGATACTTTTGGCAGCCCCACAGATCATCCTATTTTTTCGTCCCGCGACCCCATTTTGTTGAGGAGTATGCCTCGTGATGAGTTGACGATGAATGCCAGGAGATGCACAAGTGTCTTGAAAAAGATTACTCAAATACTCCCCACCACCATCAGCACGAAGAGATTTAATCTTTTTGCCGGTTTGAGTTTCAACAGTAGCTTTGAAGAGAAGAAAAGCATCAAGAGCCTGGCTCTTTTTCTTGAGGAAGTAGACCATCACTCTCCTGCTATGATCATCAATGAAGGAAATATAATATTTATTTCTAGTTCTGCTACAAATCTCCATTTTTCCACAGAGGTCTATGTTCTTCGAACATGCTTGCCAAGCATGCAAGCATGGCAAAGGGGAAGGTTGTGACTAGGAAGATGAGCAAGACCAGTGACTATATCTTCATATGAAAGGGATTGAAGACATTTGATATTTAAATGGGCAAATCGGCGATGCCATAACAAGAGGGGCGCTGATGTGGCAGAGGCAAGTAAGGCTTCTGAAGATGGAAATGGAACAAGGGAAATTTTATATAGATTGCCAACTCTGGAGCCCTGAGCAAGAGGATCTCGAGGAAGTTGGATGGAATCAGCAAAAACAAGAACAAAGGTTTGGGTAAACACGGTAATCATGCCTTGATCAGCAAGCTTGACAACAGATAGCAAGTTCTTGCGAAGATTGGGAACAAGAAGAGTATTGTAAAGAGCAGAAAATTTGCCATGAAGAAGGGGAAAATGCAAGGTACCTTTAGCAACAATGTCAATTTGAGCTGTGGAATTGAGTTGGACACCGCCCGTCATTGTGGTGCAATCGTGAAGAATATTGGCTTGATTGATCATGGTAGACATGCAAGCAGAATCAACAGTGAGAATTGTGATGGATAGAGAGACTGGAGCCTCTAGTTATGAAATACATGCCGTTGGTTCTGAAATATATGCCTCTTCAAGAAGAGAGGTCTGATCATGAATCAGATAAAAAGAAAGTACCTCTGAGATATATGCTTCTTCAAGGAGACATGTCTCTTCTTTGAGCTCTAAGGCCTCCACTATATGGGCCATCTCGTCACTCTTTGAAGGGGCGGATGTGGATGCCTTCTTAGCTGTGCCAGAGGAGAATAGGGCTTGCTGAGACACTGTCTGCCATGATAGGCAAAACCCAGGCAATTTCGGCATTGGTCTTTGCAACGCAGAGTTCCATCTTGGGCATATTGTGGTTTCCTTTCACCAGTATTATGCTGGGTAGGACTTCTAGCTTGAGTAACAAATGCTTGCTCAGGTTTGGTATGCTCTCCTCTTTGGTGATGCATGAGAGAGAGTTCTATAAGATCTTCATCAATCTCTTCCCAGCTAGCTTCCTTGCGTGAGGTCAGCATTAATTCTACTGTCCCATCCCAAGAACGAGGAAGAGAAGTATACAATTTCAGCTTTTTCTGAGCATTGGACAATGCATGATCTCTTCAGGCATCTTCAATTTGATCAAATTTTTCCTGCAGTTTTGCAAGATGGACCCTAGTGTCCTGAACATCTTGAAATTTGAGGGTTTCTAATTTAGTATGAAGCTGCAATACCTCAATCTTCGACCTTTTTCTATAACGAGAGCAAAGAAAATCCCACAGGGCTTTACTTCCTTTCTCCAATTCTCCCCGCACCAGTTACAGCTGGTTCTTGGAGAGACACATTGCAAGACATGCCAAGGCACGACTATCCTTGTGCTTCCACAACAATAAATTTTTTTCTTGTTCAGGATCGTCTGTTTTGGTAATGACGGGCTCGGTTTTGCTGCCTTCAGTTACTTCCCACAACAGCTCCGCCTTCAGAACAATTTCAACACTATTGCAAATGAAATGGGAGTGTTGCATAACTCTCGTTTCAAAGATTCCCTTCAAAAAAACAACATGTTCTAAACAAATGACCATTTTTAGAGTAACTGAAAAATTTCTAGAGGTTCAGTTTTGTTTTTGTTTTTGTTTTTTTTTTTTTGCATTTTGACACCCCATTAAGTGTCAAGTTTGTATTTTTGAAATGCCACAAACTCAAAACTGGCAAAATTTAGACATGAATGTACAATCCATGAAAGTAAGACTTCAAAAACATCAAAATAGAGATATAAGAATAATAAATATTTCAATAATAATTGGCAGTAATATAATGTTAACGTTGTCATGGTTTAGCATAAAACTCTCTAAATAATGTTAACGTTGTCATGTTTTTTTGCTCGACTCAGCTTTATCCTTCTCCCCTGTCTGCTCCTTGGTGGTCCACTTTTGGAACCTTAAAGGGTAGTCCACGTTTAGTTGTTCCATCAAACATGTTTGACGTTCTATGGGCTGAATAAAAAACAAGAAAATAATCAAGTACATAAATGAACACTAGGACACAAACAACAAAAAATGTAAAAAACAAAAGTGTATTCTGGAATACACTTTTGCTTTTTTAAAAAATAAACGTGTATTCCAGAATACACTTTGGATTCTCGGAGAAAGCAAAAGTGTATTCCGGAATACACTTTTGCTTTCCTGAGGAAGCAAATGTGTATTCCGGAATACACCTTTGCTTTCTAAGAAATCAAACGTGTATTCCGAAATCAAACATGTATCATGTTAGTACCCTTAGATACTTGGGATACGTGTATTTTCTGTAACATATTGTGAAGGCTTCTATATTGCCAATTGGGATGCCTCTCTTAGGTTTAGGCTCAAAGAAAATATGTCTAGTTGGTTGAACACTATCTTTGCAGATGACAATGTTGCTAACATTGGATAAGTGTTCATTGTTTAAGTGCTATTGACAAAAAGCTCAATATTATAATTCATTGATAATAGTTTACATGGAAGGTCCTGAATAATGGTAACAAAGATAACACTTGTAGGTTACATGGAAGGTCCTGAATTTTGTTAACAAAGATAACAATTGTATCTCAAATTCGCAAGCCAACCTGTGCCCCAAATTTCCTATGTGTTTAAAAGCTATATGTCCAGAATTCTAAAGGCTTGAAAATCTTAGTTTGAAAATCTTTTTTGGAAATGGTTTTGAGGCTCAACACTAATATGCTGTAAAGTATGCTGGAAGCATATATTTTCCATTCTCAAAACAACATTCTTTTAGCAGCAAAGCTTTTAATTGACACCAAATCAAGAGCCTAATATCTTTTTGATTGATCAAATAGGCTTGTTGGCAACTTAATATATAAATTACAATCCCCAAAAACAATTTTACAAATACGAACTTTATGCATTTGAAATAGAACTAGATAAGCGTAGAAGCTTAAACATCATCCGGAAAGCCATTCACTGATTTCAAAACGTGTTGTATCCACTTTAAGACTCATGGGGAGATTCAAATCTAGATGGTGCTTGAATACCCATCACACAGCAAAGCCCTAACACTAAAATGATTTTAGCAATAATGCTCTGTTGAACAAAGTTACTTGAATTAGTGACAATAAACCTGGTCAAACTGCAACATAAAAATGACAAAACTTACCACAAAGAGCGCTTCCAAAACATAATTCTGATGCAAAGTACAAATATCCAAAGCATTTCAATACTTTGTGTAGTGCATAAATTACATCTTTACAAGCTGATATACACATACCTCCGTCTCCTTAAGAACAGATGCTTCATTTAAATCATCCTGCTCTCCAGAACAACCGAGGGTCACCACGTTTTTTACAGTTACTTGGGAATCGTGTTCCTTCTTCAGTTCTTTTATAAAAATGTCCCTTAAGGAACTACCATCTCGCAATATGTAGCATAATAACAGGGGGTTTTCTTTGTGTTTTTGTACGCTTTTCACAAAGGTTTTCCTAAGATTTCATGGTGTATTCGAATGGATGTACTAATGCGTACATCTAGAGTGCATCATTGCTTAGTCGTTGATTTAGCTTTTTTTTTTCAATGGTCCAACATCCAAGGGCTCACAACAAAAGCCCTCTTTTTATTTTAGAGGCTGAACATGCAAGCCTCGTGCATGGGCATTCTTGCAAAAAATTAATCTTCTTGTGATCAGAGTGGAAACAGATTTGGAGTGGCGGAGGATGATGCAGCCGGATGCTTGCTTCAACAGTTTGTGCTACATATTCAAAGTTTCCATGGCATGGCTTGGTGGGTTCGACTTTAGAGTTCTGATGGCTACATTAGTAGCTTTAAAGTTTAGGGTTTCGGCCTAACAATGGCTACACGACCGTTTTGGAGCAGAAACAAGTCCGGCAAAGATGCCCCTGAGGATCAGAAACTCCCAGTTCTGTCGATTGCTTTGAATCATTATGTCGGATAAACCTGGGTTTTGAATGATTTGTTGAATGTGATGGAAATGAGGCCGGATGTGATGTTTCAAATACAGAAATTGAGCTGGGGTTTGATCTTGCTGCAAAAGGCGTATTTCTCCTAATGCTTCGTACAAATGTTGCAAGATGAGGTGCTGCGTACCCGTTTCAAAGTATACATCTGTAGTTGAAAATTCTGACATCAACAGTTGTATACAAGGGCAGATAAATCCATGTAAGAAATGGTAGCTTACGTTTACAAGACCGGATACCCCAACAATGAAGCGTAATGGAGGAGGTTCAATAGAGTTGTCTTGCTTAGATGGATCAGGGCTATCCCGGTTGCTGATTTTTGCATCAGGTACGAGAGTTTGAATTCATATTCTTGCGTTGATCTAACCCAAATCATTTTTACATTTGATATGCGTGCAAACTGCTAATATGCCTAATATGTAATTTGCAATGCAACAGAGCTCGGCAGGGCTATGCAAATGGAAACATGAACCTTATGAATCCGTTTGGACTAGCACCCAATTTGGAGGACATGCAATACCAGTTTTTCAACGGGGCTGGCACTTCAAACCCACTTCTCCTCTTCAATCCAAGTATGACATGGCTTTGCACCTCTGTCTTTGTTTTGTTTTGTTTGTGTTCCCTTTTTTTTTGGAAGGCAGAAACAAGTCCCGCAAAGATGCCCCTGAGGATCAGAAACTCCCAGTTCTGTCGATTGCTTTGAATCATTATGTCGGATAAACCTGGGTTTTGAATGATTTGTTGAATGTGATGGAAATGAGGCCGGATGTGATGTTTCAAATACAGAAATTGAGCTGGGGTTTAATCTTGCTGCAAAAGGCGTATTTCTCCTAATGCTTTGTACAAATGTTGCAAGATGAGGTGCTGCGTACCCGTTTCAAAGTATACATCTGTAGTTGAAAATTCTGACATCAACAGTTGTATACAAGGGCAGATAAATCCATGTAAGAAATGGTAGCTTACGTTTACAAGACCGGATACCCCAACAATGAAGCGTAATGGAGGAGGTTCAATAGAGTTGTCTTGCTTAGATGGATCAGGGCTATCCCGGTTGCTGATTTTTGCATCAGGTACGAGAGTTTGAATTCATATTCTTGCGTTGATCTAACCCAAATCATTTTTACATTTGATATGCGTGCAAACTGCTAATATGCCTAATATGTAATTTGCAATGCAACAGAGCTCGGCAGGGCTATGCAAATCGAAACAGGAACCTTATGAATCCGTTTGGACTAGCACCCAATTTGGAGGACATGCAATACCAGTTTCTCAACGGGGCTGGCACTTCAAACCCACTTCTCCTCTTCAATCCAAGTATGACATGGCTTTGCACCTCTGTCTTTGTTTTCTTTTGTTTGTGTTCCCTTTTTTTTTGGAAGGCGTTAGGGTGAGATTCATGTTATTTTTTTTTTTCTTTTGGAACTATACTATGAGAAGGCGGTGTTGTTTTGACCATAATCGATCATCTCTTATTGCATATCCGGTTCCTCAGATTCGCTCCAAGATACACCTCTGTTCAAAGAATAAATCCACATTGCTAAATGAAAATGAACGAGAGTTCTTGTTGAATTTGAATAGGTCAAACTTCCCTTGCTTGCATGCATTTGCAGCTAGACGAGCAGCCGACAACTTATAAGATGTTTGAAGTCATTCAAAGAATTCCTGAAATAGATGTATGCAAAACGGATGGTGTAACGGTTGAAAATATGAAGGGAAATGTGGAGTTTAGGGATGTCGATTTTACCTATCCAGCACGTCTAGATGTTCAAATTTTCTCCAAGTTTTCACTAAGCATTCCATCAGGCATGACAACTGCATTGGTTGGAGAAAGTGGCAGTGGAAAATCTATATTTGTATATTTGTTAGAGAGGTTTTATGATCCCCAAGGTGGTGAGATTCTTATTCATAATGTTAATATCAAGAAAATGCAATTAAGATGGCTAAGACAGCAAATTGCGGTAGTAAGTCAGGAACCTGTTCTTTTTGGGGCTTCAGTGAAAGAAAATATTGTATCGACAAGCGGATGCAACTATGGAGGAAATACAAAGTCAAGATATATCTTGCAAATGCATCAAGATTTATCAATAAGATGCCACAGGTAACATTAGCTACAGAAGTGGAACGTATTAAATATATAAACTAAGTTTCAAATTTACTCAGGGACAATGTTGTCAGGAATTCCTTCTGCCAAAGCCTTTAGTTGTCTCGTGCAGAGAATGATATACATAATCATGTAAATGTGGTAAACTAATATTACCATAGATGTATGGAAATTGAGGCATATCCTGCTGCAACTTTTTCCTTGTAGAAGTAGGCTTTGTATTTGTGCTTCTAGTTCATCCAAGAATTTACTTTTGCTCAGGCACCTTGGATAGCCTTATGAATATGAGTGGTATGTTGTGGTAACTGGCATATAATGATACATAATCATGTAAATGCGGATAAAGGAGCATTGCCATAGATGTATGGAAAGAACATCATACGAGTTTTGCATGTTTTACATGTTTTTACGTATGTTTGCTTTTTTTAGGGCCCGAAGGGCCCAAAATTTTTTTTAGTATAACAACCAACATATAACTACCATTAACATTAATTAACACAACCATTGGGTCCAACACATTTAAATTAAAATCCCCCTTAAACCCCCTTTGGTTTGGGTGCATATTCACACGGGGGGTGACGTAGGGCAGCGAGAGCCCTTATAATTATATTCTGCACGTACAAAATCAACACCATATAGTATTTTGCCTGAAATCTTATTGTATTTTGCAAATCTTGTTATACAGTATAGCAAATTTTGTACTTGCATACCCCACAAACGAGGAACTTTACGTACGGTGTAGATTAAGAAATAAGGGGTGAATATGCCTATCCAACAGCTCTCGTTGCCCGGAGTCACCCCCCGTGTGAATATGCACCCAAACCAAAGGGGGTTTAAGGGGGATTTTAATTTAAATGTGTTGGACCCAATGGTTGTGTTAATTAATGTTAATGGTAGTTATATGTTGGTTGTTATATGTTGGTTGTTGGTAGATGCAGAGACTAAGTCCAGAACTTCCTATGTGTCCAGAATTCTCAAGGCTTGCTTTAGTTTCTCCTGTCTACAAAGTGATCTTATATCAAGCATGAGTTTTTGAGAGTTATCTTCCCCAGCAATTTCTCCAGGAAGAGGTTCAGCATATTTAATATTGGACACAGTCTGGTGATTCAACATATAGTTACAAACCATCTGGCCCTTTTCTGAATAAAAGCAAGCAACATAAGGATTCTTCAGCATGCATTGAAAAAACAAAATGCTGACCTTATTCTCGAAACATAAACTGTAAAAACTCCACAGTTGCCAAACTCCACGGTTCTTGATTGGAACTCCAAAGTTCTTGATCGGCTCCACAGTTCTTGAATCCAAATGGTTCTTGATCAGCTCCATAGTTCTTGAATCCACAGTTCTTGATCGGCAAATAGAGAGGTTAAACTCCAATGTCATTCACCTGTCTGTGATTCTTGTCATCCCACCTGTCTGTGATTCTTGTAAGTCACCAAAAGAAAACTCAATATGTACTTTTGCTAGAACATTCCGGAATACCTAGAAGAGCTCTGCTCAATGCCTAACCGCCCAGCAAAAATGCCCAACAAAATCCCGAGAGAAAAAGAAGGCGATGTAGCCAACGATTGTATTTTCTGTAGGAAAAACCTAAAAACAAGCAAGCGCCAAACTAAAATGGGAGGCGCTAACTCCTCATAAGGAAATCGCCAAAGAAAATCATAAGGAAATCGCCAAAGAAAACAAGAACTGCCAGTTTTTTCGAAAACGAAATCGTATTCCAGAATACAAAGTGTATTCCAGAATAAGATTCTCTGTTTCTTTTTGAACCAATATCCGGTATCCTTGGTCCCCACAAAACAAAAACAAAAATCCTTTTTTTATTTGTACCGCTATCCTGTATCCCCACAAAACAAAAATAAAATTCCAAGGTTGTTGGTTTGTTTTTCTGTTTCGCTAATCCGGAAAATACAGAAAATTCATTGAAAATCCGGAAAATTCGGAAAAGTGCAAGATCACTGTCGAGTCTCAAAAACTTGTACATCAAAAATGTATTCTGGAATACACTTCGGATTTCGAGCAAGACGAAAAGTGTATTCTGGAATACACTTTGACTTTCAAGAAAAGCAAAAGTGTATTCCGGAATACACTTCTGTTATTCTCGAATAGTAAAAGTGTATTCCGGAATACATTTTTGGTACTTTAAAATATTATATCATTAAAAAATATCTCATTGTAATCTAAAAGTACGTTTTCTGGAAAACGATCCAAGCTAACAAAATGATGTGTAGGACGTACATTTAAATTAGTGGTTTTCTCTGAAAACACACTTCAGGTAAATTCTAACTGTTAGGAAAAGTGTCACTTTGACATAGTCAATTTTCTCTTTGCACAAAAAAATGAGTGATTTTTGGGGGGTCAAAATGCATTTTTATGACAAAAATAATATTTTTACCCCGTTTTAGCTCTTTTTTTGAAAAAAAAAGGAATCTTCGAGGAATATTCCTTTTGCTCCCATTTCAATGATTTGCTCCCGTTTCAATGATTTGCTCCCGTTTCTATTGCAACCCTGTTTTTCATCATCCTTTTCCAACCATCAAACCCTTTTCCATCAAAGGCTTGTGGACACAGGTTCATCAAGCTTGAATTGTTGCCACCGACTGCCATTCTATCACTCTTCAATTCTTGTCAAAACAGGAAGCAGGAAGCACTTTCAATCCTTTGAGATCTTAGATTCAATTGAAAGGAGGCTCTGATACCATGAAAAAGAATAAGAGCGCAAGAAACAAATGAAATTCAAGTGAACATTTGATTCATAAGGACGAAGACTCTTATACATGGCTTGGTCTGATATGATCATATACTAACAGAAGACTGACATATGCAATCAACCTAACGAACTGAACGGTAACAAGAAGTGGATCTAATGACTGTAAACTTGTCCCTACTAACTCCAGGTATCAACCTATAGTGAATCCATATGTCAAGGAGTGACTGCTTCAACATGATTCGCCTGCTCAGGCCACCATCTTGCTGCCCAGGCTAAGCTATCATCTTGGATTCTGTTTGTAACCTAACTCATTCTTTTTTTGCAAATTCGTGACCGACCTGAGTAGTTCTTCTCCCATGGTCGGCCTTGGTGTGATCGGTCTGTGTGTAGGTCCTGCAAGGTTCATGGGCGTGCTTCTGACCGGCCTCAGACAACCCTGCCATGACTGGCTGTTGATTGGCCTCCAAGACCTCGGAGTAGAGCTCATGGCCGGCTTATGGCTTGTTTATTTTCATAATGCCATATTTTTTTTTGCCTGTCTTTCATTCACAATGTGTAGATTAGTTTCTACGATTTGTGTAGAGCACTTAGGATTCACGCAGATCAGCTCTTTTTCCATTTGTATTCTTGCAAATAATTCCTCATCAATGTGCATATCTCCTAGGACAGCTACGCACATCCAGTTATGGTGGTCTTGCTCATCCATTTCGACATTCCTGCCCGACTTTATGCTCTGATCAATTTTTTCCAATGTTTGTTTAATCATAGCTGGTCCTCGTAAAAGAGTTGAGCAACATGCGTGCACATATTCCAGGTTGGCTCGTCAAGATAAGATGAAGTAATCATAGTCCCGCATGCTCGCTTTCTTCAGGGTTTGCTTCGCTATAGCTACCCAATCCTGCATACCATAGGTAATGTAAGAGAAGGTGTAAACACAAAAGAAAAGTTTTGCAGACGCGTCCTCAAATTTGGCGCCTGCCCGACTTGGAGGAAACTACATTCGGGGGTTCGTATTAGGGGTTTCAAATTGGGCGTCTGCCCAATTTGGAGGGAACAGGCATGGGCACCTGAAATCTAAATCAAGCGATTGCTCGATTTGGAGGTGAGGTAGACAACGCAACAAATTGGAATACTGATGACCTGTTCCAAATTGGGCGGGCATCCACTTTGGGTGAGAGGAGATACCATGCTTCCCCGTCTTACGCTTGCCATACAGTTCCACTGATTACGAAGCTGCTGGACCCGCTCGAAGAAGACATCTGCATGAATTGTCTTCAATGTGATATCATTTGTTTCCTGGCTAACTCAATACTTCCGCTTGGCATAAAAGAAAAAAATTAAATATTTTAAATGCTTCCTGTTTGGTGGCCATTCCAAAGCCTGGTCTACAAGGATTTGAGCAACGGCTATAGTCTGATTTCCATCCCCGATCCAGAATTTCGCATTGTCCAAATCACTTGCTCTCTTTCACTTGATAGCACGCCCAGTTGCCGGGTCAAAGGGAACGACATCTGCACATGGAGGATGCATTTGCATACTTATGAAGGACTCATAAAGAGTATCCACGTCTTCTGCACTGATGACCCTGCATGTCATATTGGCAGGAACTTGATGCATCTTGAATATGTCGACATCTATTTCAAACCCAACACCAAGTGGATAAACCCTTTCCTTATGTTTGATATTCAACATGGCGCTCTGTGATAATTCACGCCTACTCTCCTGTGTCAACTCCCCAGTAGAGGTTGTACACTTTACAATTTGCATTGATTCCTCCTCTCCTGTATCACTAGGTGTTTCACTGTCCCCACTTGTCTCAGATGAGCTCTGAGGCGGACTGGGGCGTCTTCCTTTCTTAGAGGAGGTGCCTGGTTGCTCTTCTGTTCTTCATTTCTTGATCACCCGAACCTCAGCAGAATGATCAGAAGACTATCCTGCACTAGTGCTCGGATCAGGGGTTCGTACTCTCCTATCTATACCTCCAAGCATAAGAACTGGCATCTCTACGTT
The DNA here is from genome assembly GCA_021234155.1 of Isoetes taiwanensis. Taxonomy (NCBI): domain Eukaryota; kingdom Viridiplantae; phylum Streptophyta; class Lycopodiopsida; order Isoetales; family Isoetaceae; genus Isoetes; species Isoetes taiwanensis. The sequence continues at coordinate 6,526,248 of JAJEKV010000020.1, read as the reverse complement.
GGGGCTACTTGACATAGATGTTTTTTTTTTGTTTATAGCAGTGCCTTTGTCGACTACCACATTCTTGGACTTCTCTGCACTTTTGTCTGCATCCCCCTTCTTTGGAACCCCATAACGAGACTTCAACCAGGTCGGATCATAGACTTTTGATTGGGCCTTGCCGTGATATCCTGTATACAAGCCCTTTGACCTAGTCTGCTTGTGATCAAGAATCCATTGCCTTACTGTATGGAAGCCATCTATAATGTCGTTCCGCCTTCTAATTCCTGATCTTTCCACGCTCTCGTATGAGTTAAGCTACCAACCCTTGGCTGCGCAGGAGTTTTGATTTTCAGTTATGCTTGCTGACATGAGTTAGGGGTCATAAGTGGCCAAGGGTAGCCTGTATCCATGGAAGCACTTGTCCAAAACATCTTCACATAAACTTCTATCTCACCGGGTACTTCTGCATTCACCCCCATATCAATTGCTATGCCCGCATTATTTGTCTTCTTTGTCCCTGGCACGGCAAGATACAAACACAAATCTTTGAGATGGTTTGTGCTCGACTTAGGGTTCGCGAATTTCGATGCACCATGTGTACTTGTCAACAACAGATGTAATTTCATCTGGAACTACATCAATCCCTTGAAATTGAACATTCTGTACAGTCTCTTTCGCAGCAGCAACAGCCTGGGTATTCCAGGTCCCTAGCCAGGCATGCAGGCGGTTTGTTTTGTCTTTGCCATTAGTCTTGCATTGCATCAAACATGAATTAAACACTGCTATTAAGTAATGACACGGTTTCAAAAAGCACTATGAAATGTTGAAAGGATTTCAATTCTGTCAAATTGGGCGGAGGCCCAATTTCATAGACCTAGAGAAAATTGGACAGGCGCCCAATTACCAAGTTGTGGTGAAGGAATTAATTGGCTTCGCAAGGAGGCTCTTGTGAGAAATTGGGCGACCGAATTTGCCAGTGAGAGGCACTTGCTGGAGAAATTGGGCGGGCGCCTAATTTGCCAAGTGTGAAGTAAGGTGGAATGGTTCAAGGCAGCTGTCAAGTACATGACCTGCATAGAGAATAGGGCGGGCGCCCAATTTGACAAGTGGTCTAGCGGTGGATGATCTTGAGGCATATACACTTGTTAGGGAAATTGGGCGGGTGCCCAATTTCCTAAGTGTGAAGTAAGGTGGAATTGTTCAAGGCAACTGTCAAGTACATGACCTGCACAGATTGAGGAATAGAGCGGGCGCCCAATTTGACAAGTCTGGAGGCATAGACACTTGTTAGGGAAATTGGGCGGGCGCCCAATTTTCCACTTTGCAGTCAAATGGATGACCTGCCCAAAGATGCACAGAAATTGGGCACCAAGTGTGAACTGGTTCAGGACGAGGAGTTCGAAGAAAAAATTGGGCGGTCGCCCATTTTGCCCCAGATGTCCCTCCATGCCCTGGAAGCAGATGCATATTCTTGGGGCCAAAACGTGTGGGCGCCCAATTTCTCTAAGTTTCCCTAGGGGCAAGGGAAGGTACTTGTGAAAGTGGTACTTAAAGGAAAAGCGGTAGATTATTGCAGCAACTTGAGGACAAACTCAGAATCAGGAGGTGCATGCTTCTTTTCAAGCAAAGGGGGAACAGTTATAGGATAAAATAGATGCCATTGCGGTTATTTAAACATATAAAAAGATAAGAAACAATTATAGTAACCAGAGAATGGTGCAAGCCTTATCTTTGCCTCCCTTGGTGGGGCGACTTTCCATCAGCAATACAGAGGAGGATGTGTCGCCTTGATGTGGATGGGCGCCTTGTCGTAGATCCTAGTGACAGCAAAGCGTCTTCTTCGGAAGCGGAGCTTGGAACCGTTGAATATGCGGCTATTCAGACAAAAGAATACTTTTAAAATAATCATGCACCGAGGGCGCACTGGCTTATGACAAGTGTCGAGTTTCTATTAAAATGGACCGTTGTAGTCCATAAATAATGGGCAGCTGCTGTGGTTCCCAAGTCATTGGGACGCCACGTGGCGATCTTGCATTCATGATTAGCAGGGCGCCACATGGCAACCCTCTGTATTTGAGAATTATAATGAGGGGCCGGTGGGCCATGGGTCCACAATTCAAATTTGAAATTCAAACAAAATTTGAATATCCACATGTGCGCCAGATATAATGACATTGCGTACGTGTCCCAAATAAAATTATTAAATATTGTCCTTTATTAAATAAACATGTGTGGGGGGAATTTGAAATTTGCATTTGAATTTGCTGAGTAATTCAATGATCACTCCTTTACGCCACCAGATTGCGTCCATTACTTTCTGCATTTGAATCAAAAATTCTTGAGCGCCTAGTTTAATATAGTTGATCGAAGAACTTACATGGCGCACCTGTTGCCCCTTGAAGTGGCAACATGAAGAAGAAATGAAGATATGAAGAAAATTCTAAGTATTGGAGGAGCTATTAAGGAAAGGTATCAGGCTGAAAGAGAATCTAGGCCAGGTGAGTACCCCTGCCAAATCCTTTAGCCAAAACTAGCCATCCTTGATTTTTCCCAAATTTTTTGAGCCTATCTCCCATTTCTCCTTGAATTTCCCCTATCGCTAGCCAAATATGCTTCTAAAGATGCCTAAAAATCCCAAAATGCCAAAAAATCTATACCTTTGCCAAGTGGCATCCTAGTCATCATCCAAAAGTGCCAAAAATGTCAAAAAGTCAAGTGAAAGTCAAAATAGAAAGTCAAAAGACACACTTTCCAAAAAATACCCTTGCCACGTCATCAAGAGTCAAAATGCCACCTAGGATGGCCACCTTGCTCACAAAAATGCTTTGTCATCCAACTTTGGTTATATCTTTGCCACTTGGGTCAAAATCATGCCACCTCATCAAAAATATCAAGGGGCATTTAAAATTTCGAAAATCCACTTAGGCAAAAGCCATGTTTGACCTTGCCACATCATCCTTCATTATGCCAAGTCATCATTTCATCATGTCCAGTCACCATTGATTCACCTTTTTTAGCCAAAAAATCAAAGTGCCATTTTCCAAAATTTGACCACATCACCATGTTGCCCCAATGAAAATATGCCACCTGGCACAAAAAATTTCCAAAAAAGACCTTATATAGACCCTTGAATTCCAATTCTTGGGAATCGTGCCCTTTGAGAAAATGTAAAAAAATTGTCCTATTCTACCACCCCCCCTGACCTAGATTCCTTTTCAGCCAATCACCCCCCTCCACGTGGCTCACCCGGGCGTGTGGGGCGGTGGAGGTACCGAATCCCACGTGGGCAAGACACGTCAATTTAAGAGTTTGCGTGGATCGGGCTATATATCCACAGGGCTGACTTTTCGATTTAGGCCTGTGGGATATATCCACTGAAGAAAATCCGGCCAAGATCCATTAGGGTTCTATGATTCTCGGCTTCCCGCGCACTTTGAGTGATGCAGAGCAGTTCGCCCGATCATAATCGACCTCTGAAACCAATCGAATCATGAAGAGGATGCCGAATTAATGGAGATCATGCCAAGAACAGAATATTGCCTATTTTTGGGAAAGAAGAGTTCGTGGCCATATGCAGACAAATTGGAGCTCTAACTACCCTGACACAGGTCTATAAAGATGATCCGAGCCGTATTCCACAACAAGAGAGGAGATTTTTGATTAGAAACCCGCCCTTGTTCTTGAAAGCCAAGATTTTTGGAGTTCTGATACAAATTCTATTTCAGAGTGATCAAATGGATTACCTGACAGTGTATTATGTTCCTAAGATAATCTGAGAAAAGTTTTCTTGAGCAATCCATGGTGTTTCCCCTTTCTTCAATCGATTTCTGAGTTTTTTTCAAAAAATTAGGGTTTTCCCATTTTTTATGTGCCAGTCCACTTCTGGCGAACTTTGCCACGAATTTCCCATCAATCTTGATCAACAAATGAGTTGAAATCAATTCAAGTTATCTGATATTATCTAGATTTAGCTAAACAAATAGCTATTCTGCCAGAATTTGCTCAAATATTTCATTTGCATTCAAAGGAAGTTTGACTGCATCCCAAAGCTTTTTCTTCAATCATTTCCACCACTTTGTTACAGAAAACATCCCAGTCATACACCTGCATTCACATATCACCTTATTTCCTCACATTTGCACCTCTTTTCTCATCTTTTCACATCCCCTCACCACACCTTTGGCTCTCTCCCCCCTAAACACAGAATTTGGCAAGTATTTTTTAGGAAATCCCACAATTTAGAGATTTGTGCATCACAGTTTTTGCAAGGATTCTGTGAAAGGCAACATCTTTTGGAGGTCCTACCGGGATTCCTTAAAAAACTCTTGCAAAAAACTGAGAGCCCTCATGGTGAGGCACCCAAGGAAGACTGCACAGATATGGATGGTGATGGAGAGCCTAGCCATCTTGAAGATATGCCTCTGGAGCACTGGTTGTTGGCAAAGAAGGCGGCCTTGGCCAGCAAAGCACACCCTAGGCAACTATGCTGACCCTATCTTCAGGTTGGAGACGCCTCCTTCACAGCCCCTTTATGACAGAAAGAAACCCCTTGAGGTATTTTTAAACTCATTTGATGATTATTTTAGGAATCATGCTCCTAGAGGTATGACTAAGTTGGAATTGTTCAAGCTTTCTTTTTATCGATGATCTTGCTACTAAATGGTTTAACACTCAAAGAAAGATTTATGGTGTTCACACATTTGAAGAGATGAGGAGCAGATTCATTGATAGGTTTGGCGAATCTGTGACTCCTAAACTTTGCTTCAAAGAATCGCATTCTCTTTCTATTAGAAGTGATGAAAGCATAGAAGCTTATGTTGATAGATTTGGAGAGCATGTGATAAAGTGTGAGTCAAAGGGTGTAGATAATCCTCCTTTGCATTTGATCACTGCTTTCTTGCATGGTTTGAAGTTCAGACCTCCTGTTTACAAGAAGTTAATGAAAATACATCAACAACAACGTTTTGAGACATTACCAAGGGTATTTTCCAAAGCAATTGAGATCAGCAGGGCTAAGGGCTGCATTTTCTACTTTTGAGCACGTTGATCTTGATTATTTCAATGATTTAGAGACTAACTATGAACCCGTGTGTAATACAAAGTGAAGAAGAAAAAATTCTTTTGAAGAAGATATGAGAGAAGAGATTTCTAAGTTGCAAGCTACTAACCTCAAAATTGCAACCCAACATGCCGGATCTAGCGGAGACACTTATGGAGGTTACCAAGCAACTCTCTGAGCTCAAGAAGGCTCCAGCACCCAGAGATGAAGCATCCGATTTCAAGTCTTCAGATTCTACACAAAGTAGAAAACACTGTACCTACTGTAAGAAATCAGGCCATTCAGAAAGTAGTTGCTGGTCCAAGCCTTGCCCTAGATGTGATAGAAAGGGCCACACTGGTAAGGAGTGCCCTGTGTGTTCATATTGTAAAGAAACATGCCATTATGAAGACAGGTGCAGGATCAAAGAGTATATGTTGAAAGAAAAAGGTAAGACTGTAGATGCATCCTCTTCTCATGCTGTTTCTTTGATTACAGTAGAAGGAGGTGATGAACTTCGAAGAGAAGAAGAGGTCTTGGCTGCTAGTACTCCCTATAGCCTAAGATCCAGACCTCAGCAAGCCAACATACCTAGAAATAGCATAGCTCCTCTGCCCTCTGTGGTTACAGAGCCAGTTTCACCTCAGAATGACAAGTCTGCTGTGTTAGGTGAAGTTGACCAGGTGTTGAAGCCTACTAGAGTCACCCTAGATGTTTTGACCTTGTTAAGAATAGCACCTTCCTATAGAGAGCGTGTCAAAACACTTATAGAGGAGAATTCAACCCTATTGTCCACAACATTTCTAGAGTTGGGAAAGACCCCGGTATATTCTCATGTGAAGCTCAAGTCGAAGGTAAAACACTCTCTAAAGTCATCTTGGATGGAGGCTCGGTATAAATATCATGCCTTTACATATTATGGACTCTTTAGAGTTAAAAATCACTGCAGCCCCAATTATTCTAAAATCTTTTGCTAATGAGAGTGTACAACCAAAAGGAGTCGTTAATGATGTCTTGACAGATGTAGGGGGCATCAAGATGACCCTGGACTTTGTTGTAGTACAGTTTCCTTCTCAGATTGGCAGCTATGACCTTCTTTTGGGCAGGAAATGGCTCGGTGGTGGTTTACGCAAAGCCGATTGGGGAGGAGGTAAATGCACAATAACGGATGGTAAGCAAGAAGTCACACTCTACAACCCGGGAAGGTAAACTCCAAGAAGAATTTGCCTTTTCAATTGATGATGCACTAATTTATAAAGATGTAGGTGTGTACAACATCTATGTAGATCCACTTTTGGAAGAAGAAGAGCAAAAACTTGATGAGCATACTCATACATTGTTCTTTGATGGCAGTTGTAGCAGGAAGTTGAGCCTAGCCTGTGCTGCTGCCATCATTAAAAGCCCCAGAGGCTTTGGCGATGGCTAAAACAAAGAAGAATTCACAAGAATATAACCTCTAATGAGGCAGAGTATCAAGCTTTAATTGCAGGTCTCCAAGAAGCTTACATGATGGGAATCAAGAAGCTGAATATAAAGGGGGACTCTCAGCTCGTGTGCAATCAAGTCCAAGAGGTATACCAAACCAAGCATTCAAGGTTAGTACAACTTAAAGAAGAGGTTTTGGGACCGTTAGACAAATTTGAGGCCCGGACTATAGAGCATATCCCTAGGCATTTGAATAGTGAAGTAGACAAAGCTAGCTAAAGGTACCATATTGGATTTTTTTTTTAGGCTGAAGGAGCCTTTCGGGAAGAAGAACTGAACCTCTCACAGACTTGCCCAATTCTAACTATAGGGATAGAGGAAGCAAGCAGAGAGCAAGTCATTTGTATCCAAAAGAATGGCCAAACCAGAACCCTGAAAGTTGGTCCAAAAGCTCCTGAGCCTTGCTTCAACTCATTTCCTATGCTGTGTCAAGAATTCTCAGATGTCTTTGCTTGGGATTACTCTGAACTAAAAGGGATTCCTCCCTCTAAAGCAAAATTTGAAATAAAAGTAAAAGAGGGCTCTGATCCTGTTCAGCAGAAATTAAGGAGGATAAATTACGCCTTCTTTCGCCCACTTATCTATGAAGAATTAAAAACTATGGAGAGTTCTAAGCTGATATGTGAGACATTGGAACCTGAGTGGTTGTCTTGCATTGTGCCAGTCAAGAAGAGGAGTGGCCAACTTAGAATTTGTATTGATTATAGAGATATCAATAAGGTTACAATCAAAGACTGCTACCCCCTACCGTTTCTAGAAGAAGTTTTGCATACCATGAGTGGAAAAGAAGTCTATTCTCTTATGGATGGCTTCTCTGGTTTCAACCAAATAGAAGTTGATCCTTTATCACAAAGAAAAAACGCCTTCATTACACCTTGGGGAACTTATATGATGCTAAGAATGCCATTTGGCTTGAAAAATGCCCCCGCAACCTTCGGAGGGCAATGAACAATATTTTTGAGTCATTATCTCCCCAAAATTTCGGGGCTTTTCCGATGATTTGACTCTGGCCACCTCTTTGGGAGATCATCTCAAAACAATCTCTAATATGTTTTCTTTGTGCGCGGATCGATGGTGTGAACTTAAATCCAAAGAAGTGTTTGTTTTGACTGACAAAGGTGTCTTTGTTAGGCCATCGGATATCGAAGAAGGAGTTCAGATTCTTTGCGGACAAAGGCGACAATAGTTCTCGACCTCCCAGTACCTAAAACATTGAAGCAGATCAAAGGTTTTGTTGGTACACTTCAAGGCTTGAGGATCTACATCCCCAACTTCTCTCACATTTTGAGACCTATCACCAAGCTCACCAAAGTAGGGTATGTATCCAAAAATACAAGTCAAAAGGTTCCAGTTGAGTGGAATGAAGATTGTCAAAGGGCATTTGAATTGATCAAAGAAGAGCTCAACAAGAAGGTAACCCTTCTTGCCCCTAAACCAAATGAAGATTTCCAAGTTTATATAACAGTTACATCATTTGCTGTAGGATTAGCCTTATTTCAGAACAAAAGGGTACTAAACTATGCAGGAAAGCAGTGGTCAGACACAGAGGTGAATTACCCAGTCCTAGAGAAGTCTGCTGCTGCCCTAATATTTTTGACCACTAAATTCCCCCATCTTCTGATGCAAGCTCCAAAGATTCAAGTCTATATGAAGGTCAATCCTCTTCCAATGTTGTATGGTAAACAAGCCCTGAAGACCAAGTTCTATAAGTGGGCTGCCATGCTTCAAGACTTTGCCATTGAAGTCCACCTTGTCAAAACAGAAAAGGATCCGAGTAGTTTCATACCCTATGCCTTCTACAAATATGATTTGACCTCTGAAGAGGATCAAACAGAAGAAGAGGTATGTCATTTAGTTGGAGAAGCCAGGTCTTGGATGCAACCCATTGTCAATTATCTAAAACATCAAGAGGTCCCTGCCACATTTTCACCATCTGAGAAAGTTAAGTTTAGGAAAAGATGTCTAACATATGTCTTTGGTTGAGGACATTTTATGTAGGAAGATGCCTTCCACGATTTTGTTGAGGTGCTTGGTGAAGAAGAACAGTACAAGCTCTAAGACATGCTCATGACCTCTGCTTTGTGGTGGACACTATTCTATGGATGCCACGACCAAGAAAAAATTCTAAGTTACGGATACTATTGGCCTACACTTCACCATGATGTCAAAAGGTGCGTGCTTGAGAGTTGTTACATTTGTCAAAAGCATGCCGACAAAGCGCTTTGAAGGTACCTCCCCTTTCACCTATTGTGGCCCCCGGCCCATTTCTTGTTTGGGGATTAGATTATGTTGGTCCTATACACCCATCTTCCTCTGCCCGGACATGAATACATCCTAGTTGCTTTCTGAGACTTCTTCACTAAATGGGCTGAAGCAACTCCATTGACAAGTGCCAATCTGAGATACCACGGCAAGTTTCCTATTGTCTAATATATGTGCTAGGTTTGGAGTACCATTGAAGATTGTTTTACGGAGGAACGCCTTTTATGAATGAAGTAATAGACAAGCTTACCCAATTGCTTGAGATAAGACATACAAAAAGTTCTGCTTACTACCCTCAGGGAAATGGCCAGGCAGAATCCACCAATAAAACTCTGATATCCATTATGAAGAAGACAGTAGATAGGTTTCCAAGAAGCTGGCATACAAAGTTGATCTATGCCCTTTGGTCCTACAGAACCACTTATAAAGTGGCTATAAAAAACACTCCTGCCTCTATTGTGTATGGTACTAGTGTCATTCTACCCTTTGAGTTGCAGGTACTTTCGCCAAGGACGATGCAAATACAAGTCAAAAGTGAAGAGGATGCTATCTGGTGCAGGCTACAGCAGATGCTAGCCCTTGAGGAACTCAGAGATAAGACTCTACAGGTGATAACGGAACACAAGATGAAAATCAAGAAGAAATTTGACAAACAAGCAGTAGAAGTCAACTATCAGGTTGGTGATTTGGTGCTTAAGTTAGCTAGAAACAAAGATCCCACTCTAGGTAAGTTTTCTGCAAATTGGGAAGGTCCATTTGTCATTTCTTCACATCTTTGGAGTCAACTCATATTACTTACGAGGAGTTAGAGTCCGAGAGAATTTTGCCAAATCCTCTCAATGCACAACACTTGAAAGCTTATTGGATCTAAACTAGCTAATGCTAGTTAGTATAGTTGTAGGTAGTCTAAAAAAAAGGTTGAAGTAGTTGAAATTGTTCTAGATATAATTTGCTAACACTATGGGGAGAAAACAATAAAAAGAAGAAAAGGTGAAAAAGAAAAAAATATGCGTTTTGATCTTTAACATTGTCATTTGCGTGTTCATTAGTTGTTCGTTTAAAAGCCGGCCCGGAAAAACCATTGCTTCCTAAAGTTGTGCTCATATGCGGAACTCAAAATCATCATGAACAGGTTCTTTGAACATCTTGTGATGAATGCCGGGATTGAAGTACTAATCAGTCATCATGTCATTTGCGGGACCATCCTAGTCTTCCATACCATTCATTTTTCATTTATTGGCCTCCCATTCATATAAGCCTTGCTCCCACTTTTATTCATCACCTACAGTTGCTATTCATCCACATTGCATCATAAAAAGCGATCTCCTAACTCTCTATTTCATGTCATTTGCAGGATCATCCTTTACCCATTAGCCAGCTTTATACCACCACCATTTTTTCTTTTGGGCAAATCTGCAGGACATTACATCTTTTAGAATGTGTCTGCACCCTTCCATAACATTCTAGCTCCATCTACCAAGTCATTTCTTCAAGACTCCTACAAGAATGGGTAGCTGAAACCCCAAAAGCATCAAGTTTTGTTCACAAGATCACTGAAGCAGAATTTTGACGTCCCCCCCAAGTTTCAACACTTATGGGAAGTCAAAAGAACATGGTAGCAGACCCTACAAAGTTATAAATGTTCAAAAGTTGTCATTGTGTTCAAAGTTGCGTAATTCATCACCAAAAATGTGAAGTACACATAGTTCTATCCAGGTTTCCTATTACGCACCATTTTCCATTCATGAAGACCTCAAGAAAACCTTATATTATCTCAGGAACAGGAGATGCATTGATTTGGCATTCACTCTCATATATTTGCACTTTTCAGATGCTTTTATGCTGCATTCTAAGAAGCTCTGATATTTCGTAACAGGATAATTCGAATCCGGATGTCGGGAGAAGTTTTTAACAGTTTCAAAGTTTGGGGACCAGCCATTTTTTTCTTTTTAAAGATGTTGCCCCTTGAAGTGGCAACATGAAGAAGAAATGAAGATATGAAGAAAATTCTAAGTATTGGAGGAGCTATTAAGGAAAGGTATCAGGCTGAAAGAGAATCTAGGCCGTGTGAGTACCCCCGCCAAATCCTTTAGCCAAAACTAGCCATCCTTGATTTTTCCCAAATTTTTGAGCCTATCTCCCATTTCTCCTTGAATTTCCCCTATCGCTAGCCAAATATGCTTCTAAAGATGCCTAAAAATCCCAAAATGCCAAAAATCTATACCTTTGCCAAGTGGCATCCTAGTCATCATCCAAAAGTGCCAAAGATGTCAAAAAGTCAAGTGAAAGTCAAAATAGAAAGTCAAAAGACACACTTTCCAAAAAAAAATACCCTTGCCACGTCATCAAGAGTCAAAATGCCACCTAGGATGGCCACCTTGCTCACAAAAATGCTTTGTCATCCAACTTTGGTTATATCTTTGCCACTTGGGTCAAAATCATGCCACCTCATCAAAAAATATCAAGGGCATTTAAAATTTCGAAAATCCACTTAGGCAAAAGCCATGTTTGACCTTGCCACATCATCCTTCATTATGCCAAGTCATCATTTCATCATGTCCAAATACCATTGATTCACCTTTTTAGCCAAAAATCAAAGTGCCATTTTCCAAAATTTGACCACATCACCATGTTGCCCCAATGAAAATATGCCACCGCACAAAAAAATTTCCAAAAAGACCTTATATAGACCCTTGAATTCCAATTCTTGGGAATCGTGCCCTTTGAGAAAATGTAAAAAATTGTCCTATTCTACCACCCCCTGACCTAGATTCCTTTTCAGCCAATCACCCCCACCATTGGCTCACCCGGGCGTGTGGGCGGTGGAGGTACCGAATCCCACGTGGGCAAGACACGTCAATTTAAGAGTTTGCGTGGATCGGGCTATATATCCACAGGGCTGACTTTTCGATTTAGGCCTGTGGGATATATCCACTGAAGAAAATCCGGCCAAGATCCATTAGGGTACTATGATTCTCGGCTTCCACAAGACTTTGAGTGATGCGAGTGATTCGCCCGTCATAATCGACCTCTCGGAACCAATCGAATCATGAAGAGGATGCGAATTAATGGAGATCATGCCAAGAATGAGAATATTGCCTATTTTTGGGAAAGAAGAGTTCGTGGCCATATGCAGACAAATTGGAGCTCTAACTACCCTGACACAGGTCTATAAAGATGATCCGAGCCGTATTCCACAACAAGAGAGGAGATTTTTGATTAGAAACCCGCCCTTGTTCTTGAAAGCCAAGATTTTTGGAGTTCTGATACAAATTCTATTTCAGAGTGATCAAATGGATTACCTGACAGTGTATTATGTTCCTAAGATAATCTGAGAAAAGTTTTCTTGAGCAATCCATGGTGTTTCCCCTTTCTTCAATCGATTTCTGAGTTTTTTTTCCAAAAATGAGGGTTTTCCCATTTTTATGTGCCACCACTTCGCGAACTTTGCCACAATTTCCCATCAATCTTGATCAACAAATGAGTTGAAATCAATTCAAGTTATCGATATTATCTAGATTTAGCTAAACAAATAGCTATTACGCGAAATTTGCTCAAATATTTCATTTGCATTCAAAGGAAGTTTGACTGCATCCCAAAGCTTTTTCTTCAATCATTTCCACCACTTTGTTACAGAAAACATCCCAGTCATACACCTGCATTCACATATCACCTTATTTCCTCACATTTGCACCTCTTTTCTCATCTTTTCACATCCCCTCACCACACCTTTGGCTCTCTCCCCCCTAAACACAGAATTTGGCAAGTATCTTTTAGGAAATCCCACAATTTAGAGATTTGTGCATCACAGTTTTTGCAAGGATTCTGTGAAAGGCAACAGCACCACACTCCCAAGGTAATTTTACTTCAAAAGTGTAGTTCTATAGTTTTAGTAGTGTTGTTTGAGTTCGAATTCATGTTTTCCTATTGGAAGAACATGATTTTGAAAATGTCTGTGTTTTACTGCTGTCATAACATGGATTTCATGTTGTGTGCTTTCATGCTTACTAGTTATATATAGACTCATGATGGAGCTATGTATACTTTATCTTGTTGAATTGATTGAGCTCCCTCTTGCTCAAACGATGTAGCTTTGAATGGACTGTCTCTGGTTGGCCTGCCAATTCACTGTTGGTTTTAAGATTGCAGGTTCAGTACTCGGTCTACGTGCTGATACAAATTGATCAGTCGTCCAATCTGAGGAGTTTTGGTCTTAGAGTCTTCAGCAGCCCCCTATTTTGAGGTCCTCTACTCCATTTTGCACATCAGGCAACCCAAACTGGGCGGGCGTCCAATTTGGCTTGCCTGGAGTGCGACGTGTGCAGCAACCAATTCGGGCAAGTGCCCAATATTAGCTTTCATATCCTCCCCTGGAAAACTAGTTGGGCGGGCGCCCAATTTGATTTGCCTGATGTGCACAGCAAACGGGAACATGGGATGGACGGCCGCCCAATTTCAGTTTCCCAAACGTCTCTTCTTCGATGCTTCGAAAACGTATTGGGCGGCCGCCCAATTTGAGGTCCCTGGGAATGCCAAAATGGCTTGGGCGGATGACCGTCCAATATGAGCTCCTGAACCGAGTGCACAACCGATTTGAGCTCCCGAATCGCATCTGATTGTATTGCATTAACTTCTGTTCTCACTGGCACCAAGTTCTGATCCATTGTGCAAGAAGTGTACATCTTCAAGGATGGTCGCGCTATTGCCAAAGGATTCACGGGGCGACGAGCCGAATACGTCATGGTGTGTTTTTACAAGTCGTTTATTTATTACAATGGTTATTGCGTTCGGTTTTCAACTCCCTTTGGCCCGCTTTTAACATTTTATTTTGCTTTTGCGATATTCAACTACCAATTTTTTGGACATATTCGACTTACATAAGCATCCGAGCAATTATCAAAACACTCAACAAAAAACCAAAAACACTCTAAAAACCAAAAACACTCTTGCTTAACTCCAAAACACTCATTAATTGGCAAGGGTGAGTCCTTTAGAATTTAAGTGAGAGCAATCTTGGAACATTTATTTGAAACCACCTAATGCCGCAAATGGACCACACAGACCGTCGTTCTTAAAAAAGGAGGCGGAAGTTTGAAGGAGGCGAAAGGGCCCTAAGAGAAATATTCATGGCTGCGCCATACATTTCTTGTGATAAAAATAATTACTTCATATTTTCTATACAATTCGGACCGTTCTGTCAAGTAGTCATTTATTGTCGTCGATTGGCACATCCCAATCCACTGATTTGAGCTCCTTGTGCGCTCTGACTGGCACGGTCGGGAACGTTACTGCTGATATAAATTAGATATTTTCTTAAGACGCATTGAAACATTACTGCAGACTGTCAATAAAGTAATTTCCATATTTTCTGAGGCCAGAGGCAGCATTACCGCTAGAAATCCAGACCGTCAATAAATTAACCCTGCTGGTGCAACATTACACTATAAAAAAGGATGCCTCCCTTTGATTGAAACTACAAGAAATAAAAAGTAGATCACAAGATAACATAAGTTGCATCCTTCGCAAAGACTTCACATAGAACCATCTCAATGGGATTCTCAAGGCCAACACAACACTGGCCAGACAACGAATTGGTCATATTAACAGTATCAACAAATCAGACACTGTTATGAAGATTGACTTAGCCCTCGACCCTAGTCTACATAAGTTGCATCTCAGATACACAGCAATGCAAATAGACCAGGATAAAGCAGAAACTAATTCAAATAACCATTTAGTTGGCACCCTTTCAGTATAACTGCTAAGCAAAACCTTTAAAAACGAATGCCCATATGCAAATCGTGGTTCTCAAACAAACAAAGGGCCCTGATTTATTTGTAATGCCATATGTACAGACTTCTCACAATGGCAGCAAGGCTACCTCAAAATGGCTGGCTAAGAAATGATAATGGACAACCAAGTGTCAACAGTAAACAAACGTACTGGTCATGGATAGAACAAATCAGTACTCATGCAAGGTGGGTGCGTAGAAATTCAGCTGCTGTAGCAACAGCTCCTCCAGTTATAGCCCCACAAACAACGCGGTCATGCGACACATTTGGCTCAGTTAAAGAGAGTGCTGCTCCTGTTAATGCACCTCCAAGCATTGCATTTTTCTGTACAGATGCATAATGACAATCTTAATACCCACATGCATGTATGTGACTTAACATGTTCCACCTAGTATGTAACAAGTATGCCCTATCAGAGCCTTCAATTAAAGAAAACAAGTATGCCCTATCATCAGAACATGCGCAACAAAACAGAAATCTACAGGTCTTGCATGACGGCATTCAATAGGTTCCATGATGTCGTCCAGCAATACAAATATCTTTACATGATGCCAACAAACACATAAGATCAGGCAATATGCTCATAAATCTATAGGTCTTACGAAAATCCATCATGCATTGCAAACTCTATATATATGTAAGGATGCCATCTTTCCATAGGAAAACATCATTAAGAAAAGCCAAAACACTGGTAATGCGACCTGCTCAACACAATGTAACCTTGCTAATTGTGATAGAAAGCACTAACTGTTCTAAACTATAATGCAGTGAAGCACAGCTTACAAAGTAATAGCTGTTTTAGAATGCAGTTTAAAGCTTCATAAGATGAAGAGTAATATGCAGCACTACACAACCATCAAAATCATGTGCTTCAAAGAACAAAAAGAACGTGAGCCTTACCCAATCATGAACACCACGTGCTTCTTGCATGCCGTAGGTCATACCAGAGTAGACACCAGCTACCAAGCCTACAGCAATTCAACAAACTACAGAAATTTAGTCCACAACGAGTCCATCTTATTCCAGAGTCACAAGACCAGATATTATCATACCCCACTGTAAGCATTCCTTGCCCATGCGATTCACCTATAGGGAATGCGAAATCAGAATCTAGAAAAAACTAAGAAAATGACATTAGGTATTTACAACCCTCAAATGCTCACCATCCTCTCCAAAGACTTTTTGCTGGGCTCCTCTGCAAAATGGACAGTACAAAATCTTACATAACTGCTAAGCAACATTAGGTCAAACTCAAATGGCAGAAAAGGGCTCACTAACCTTCCACCAAGAACTTGAAAGATTCTTGAGAAGCAGCATGCAGGGCACCAACCTGAATCAGAAGTTAGCTTAAAAGGTTCACATTTTCAAGTATGGCACCAAAAGGGTTTAAGAAAAGACGGGTTTAAAGAAATCTTGAATATATGCATAGACTTACCCCTCCAACCTTGATAAATCCATCCACGACACGGTTAAGCAAAGGATGACCTACATCAACGAGCACATCTAAATCCGGTGTTGCCAGGAAAGGCTCAGAACCAGACTTAGGCATGTTTGAACAAAAAGTCCTCAAAGCACCAGCTCAAAATCCTGCAGAAAAGAAGGATGCTCCGATATTAAGAAGCAAATTTAACTACCGGAAATAGAGCAGAGTATGGACTACCTGAATCAGGTGGCGACAGCGGCGCAGATCGAAGAAAAATCAAAATGGTATGGAGCAGAAGTGAGAGGTGGCAAATATATAGATATGCCACGTTTGAATACCATGCATATGGTCGATCACGGGCCCCGCATTCTCATTGATCTTTTGGTTCCCATGCTCCATAGATGTCTTATTATCAAACTCGTGGCTTGCTCTCCCTTGTACCCCTCTCTCAGCCCTAGGTTTAGAATGTAATGCCTCGATATAAGCTCCATAACCATGGACCCCAGACCCAAATTCCTACTCCAAGGGAATGTGAACACTTGATGGTTCATGAACGAGAAGCCTCCACTGTGGTCTTCCAATTTCTCTATCTGCAAGAGGCAGATTTTCCAGAATATATAAGGACAATATTTGTGAATATGGATAGGGTAGCAGCTCCAGCACAGGTTGTTGCAATTGTATAAATTATCGCAAATAATGAGGTTGCAACATAATAAATTAGATAATAACATTACAATCAATATCAACACTCGCCAGCAACCAAGGATGGGTGGGTGGATGGATAACGTCCACGGAAATTATACAGGGCCATGGGACTATAGGAAAGTAATGAGCAAGGATTAGGACAAAGGAGCATTAATCAAGAATAACAAAATAGAGGAAAGAAATGAGGATGGATTTGGACATCAATAGTTCTTTTGCCTCAATAATTCTCACATCAGTATATGAAAGCTCAATCTATGTTCAATGAATGACTAGGATCATTACAAGAATTATGCCCACAACCACCAAAGCAATAAGCTGAGGAATCTCCTGAGCCCATCAATCTCGTAGCTGCCACTAGGAAATGGACCATTGATTACCTCTTCCACAATAGAAAAGTCGTCTATAAAATAATTCTTAAATGCCCTTCAACTTCCTCCCCCTTAAACAAGGAATTACCCATCAAAACCTATTGTTGAAACCAACATGGAAAATATAGAATACGAAGGTCCACTTAGGTAATGGTACTGGACATGTTTATAGGCAAAGTACTTTCTCCACAAGCTAAGATGCCCAGAAAAACTTACACCATTAAAATTAAAAAGACAAAAACACTTATACTTGCTTGTCCATGGGAGAAGCGGGGAATACAATCTCAACTCCTTCCATTGCCGAGAGGATCCCATAAGTGAACCTGACCGTCATTTTGAGCTCTAGTGATAAGCCCACCAGACAAACATACGCCCTAAAACCAAACTACATGTTAATTCTTAGAAAATAAATAACAAATAAGCCCTATACACGTCAAACCATTGCCTCTCTCACCCCTGCTTGATGAGAAACAATATGTCATAGCTTGAAGGATTGTCTAGGGTCTTAACGGATTGACATGCAAAGGAAAGCCACGTAGCAGATTCGAGTAAATTGACTAAAAGTAGAGCATTGTTATTTGTTTAGGTAGTGGAAGAACTGAGCCTACCATTTTTTAGTCCAACTGAATCAGGCTCTCTAGTTGCGATTGGGCTCTTGTAAGAAATATTATGATTCAGCAACTGCCACGATTTGGCTAGTTGGAGCGACTAGTTGAGACTTCAATTGATCTATGCTTCAATTTAAACAGATGAGGCATGGATTGTGTTGAACATGTGTTCCATCTAGATTTGTGTTCAAAGCGCAACCTATATAGCAAAATAACCTCCTGCATGTATCGTAAGAAGCAAACCATTGGCCAGCTTGTCTTGGAGTCTCATTCATGAGGAAATGGAAGATTAAACTAGATGACTTGGTAATAGAAAGATCCAAAGGAGATCTCCATTCCCTGGTAGTGCATCTGTCATCTTAAAATTAAATTTATGTACATTAAGTTCTTTTATTAGATTTTCTGAACAACTACCTGACTAGTCTCAGTCAAGCCAAAATTGATATGGACTTTATTAAGAACCCCCCACCCATAGGGTTGAACCCCCCCAAACCCCCCCATGCCAACCACTAAGGGTGGGCATTCTTTATGCTTTCCTTTCAATCTTTGAATCCCTATATCCTGCTTATACACTTTTGATTCACTTATAGACCTTGCGAACTCCAATCAACAATGGCCACTTCTGTACCCCCTACCCAAACCCCCACTAGGAGGGAGACACCCCTCAAGCCACAGCCCACACCCAGGCCCAGGCCCAGGCCCCGACTACTACCCACGCATGCCCCCAAGCTACCGATCCCAGACAGAACAAGCCCACCCATGAGGATCAAGTGGATGGTCCCCCACGTAAACGGCTCCGACTAGACGGCAAGAACAAGGGAGAGGCCACTTCCATGAGGAGAGAGGCACGGGCAAAGGCCCACTCAGCAAGATCGACCCGAGAGGAGGTTGATTGTTGTTCACATCCGATGGCAGACTAGGCACAGATGACGGCCTTGAAAAAACTGGAGGCAAGAATCACATGCAACAGGACCCGAATTGCAGACCTGGCAGAAGAGATCCAGCCCTCGACGCCACATGTTCTCAGAAGACAACTCGCAGCAGAGGGACAGCGGATTGAAGAGATGGAGACTTGGACACAGCAACTGGAAGATGGCATCCGTTTGGCACACTTCGAAAGACAACAGCAGAAGCAAGATCTTATTGACCTGCGGGATCGTGTGGACTCCCTTTCCACCATCATAGAGACCATGGCACAAGATAGGCAGCGTACCGATCAAGAGACAAGGGCAACCATCTCCTGCCTCCAATCAGAAGCAGCGAAGGCCGCCACCACCATGCGAGGCGTGCAGACTGCCTTTGAAGCGAGTCAGTTGGAGTTGAGAACGCTTAAGAGGAAGGCTGATGCACGAGACCAGAAGTTGCAGGAGCTTCGAACAACCGTCGTCCAGCAAAGCAAGGGCCTTCATGCAGAAGCCCATGAACAATTGCGATGATGCACACATGAATTGGCAAGGCAGCAACAATTCCAGCAGGAGCTGAGCTCCTGACTACAGAGAGCAGAGGCCACAGCACGGGATATGACAAATCTACATACCCGATAGCCTGCAAGACGCCAACCAGGGCAGTCCACCGCTACATCACCAAGCTGCCCCCTGGCACCACCACTCTACCACAGGCTACAACCCACGCCCCGCACATCGCAAACAACGAATGCCGCCGCAGCCACCACGAGCCCGACCACCTCAGAATTCCAGAACGAATACGCAGGAGCCATAATGTGGTGATACGCGGCTTGACATAGGAGGTAGGAGAGCACCTCATCAACTGACTCCAGACACAGATCCTGGCCCAGATGACATTCCAGTGCCTTGAACGTCCCCGAGTAGTCATCTTCATAGTCAAGGACGCACAAGAGCGAGCCCTAGCCCAGATGACATTCCAGTGCCTTGAACGTCCCCGAGTAGTCATCTTCATAGTCAAGGACGCACAAGAGCGAGCAGCCATCCTGCACCAAGGCAGGCAGTTGAAGGGGACTGTCCTGTATGTAGACCGGGGTCTGACTCTGGCACAACAGGATGACCACAGGCATGAGTTAGAAAAAGTCAAGAATGTCCGCAAACAGGGAGGCGCAGCAGAGCTGGTTCGAGGAAGGATGCAGATCTTCAGGCTACCTAATGCTGATGCAGGCACCTCAAACTCTCGAGGCCCTTCTGCCGCGACCCCATCTGCACATCCTACTACAATGGCCTCACTTGCCACTGCCAACATGCCAAATGCCGCCTCCACCTCCACCACCACCCTTTGTGCCACCGCCAAACCTACTGCTGCAGCTCCTGCCAGCAAATAGGGATTGTGCCTATGCATGGTCTCTTGGAATTGTCGGGGTTTCCCATGGCAGAAGGGAGACAGTCTCAACTCAGTTGCTGCCGATATGGACCTCATCTTCCTCATGGAAACATGGGAGCATACTGGACATAGACTACCCGACTTGCCAGGATACCATCGCTACTCTATCTTCAATGAATGCCGCAGAAGCGAGGGGACATGGAGGGGTCACCTACTCTTGGACAAACCCCGCAATACCGGTTTCCCTGTGTAAGATAGACAAACATAACAGGTACCTGTGGGTGCGTGTGCAGAATTGCAGTGGTTGCCCTCTATTTGTGGCAGCCTGCTACTTCCCACATGCCGAGAGCAACTTCTATCACAACCATCCAGGTGTGGATAGGTTGGGACCCTATGTCGATCTATACGACGACATACAACAGCACAAGCAGGAGGGTAGGGTCATGCTCGTTGGAGACTTCAATGCTCGCACTGGCACGGAACAGCCGATGAGATTTGACCCGATAGATGACGTGTTGCAGCTGAGCCCATCAGAAGGAGCTTGGCCACAGGCATCAGCTGACATTCAGGCCTCGCGCTATGGGAGGCTTGCTACTTTGCAGTATATCTTTGACCTAGTGGATTACAATGGGCTAGCACCCATCCTCCAGCCAGCACACTTGCACACATAAGAACCAGGGAGGTGGGTCCAGCGTGGTAGACTGTGTTTTGGTGGCTAAGCAGGACATGCATCTCGTCAGATATTTTCAAGTGGGAACAGCTGGTAGGGATGAGGAGGTGGACTCAGACCACCTGCTGCTCTACTTGCAGCTGGCTTGGCAGGTTGCCCCAGACGCCTATCCAACGCCTCCTCGTATGCCTCAGCTCAGACTGGACTATGAGCGCGCTTCTACTTACTCCCAGATGCTTACGGAGGATTTGGCAAGCATCTCAGAATGCGCAATGCTGGAGCAGCAAGCAGGCAGGCTCATTGACGTCCTCGGGGTTGCCGTAGAGAGGTGTTTTGGGAGAAGTTGCCCTCGGTAGACCTCACGAGCTACGGCCTTTCCGTGTAAACGGGTGGTTTGATGCCGAGTGCAAAGAACGTAAACACTGGCTCCGCCAAGTCATAGACCCTGCTCTATGCCCGGATGCAGTCAAGAAATACCGCACTTTCCTCAAGGCTAGAAAGGCCAGGTACATTGCGGCCCATCAACAGGAAATGTTCTCCCCGAACGCCTATCCTCGCCGGGGAGGCCAATTACGCCCACAAGAAATATCACTCGCACCGGTGGGGGCAATACCTACAAAGACTCTACAACCCCGAGGGTGCACCGACAACATTAACCCCCCCAAGCGGGGCCCAAAGCCAGAAATCACAGAGGTGCAGGTAATGCAGGGGCTGCAACGTCTAGCCAATGGGAAAGCACCAGACTTTGATGGCATGCAGGCAGAGTTACTCAAGTGGGCAGGACCATCCATAGTGCGGTGCCGACCAGAGTGTTCAACAAGGCAAGTCTTGGGAAGGTTTTCCCCGCAATGGACCACTAGCCGGGTTGTCCCAATCTACAAGGCGGGGAGACCCGCATTGCCCGCCAATTCCGACCACCATCATGATCGGCCTGGTGTTTGCAAAGCTCCTCACCGGGATCCTCGAGCGACAGTTGACAGGATGGGCAGAAGCAGCAGAAGTGCGGGCACTCATACAAGCAGGATTCAGGCCGAGGTACTCAACCATAGATCATATCTTCACGCTGCGAACTCTGGTTGAGGATAGCAGGAACCGTCGGCAAGATCTGTATTGCTGCTTCGTAGACTTCGCCAAGGCTTTTGACACTGTGCTCGGGAAAAGCTGTGGGCAAGATTGCGCAGCTAGACGTCCCTGCCGAACTACAGAATGCGGTGTACAGGTCATATGAGACATGCAACTGCCGGCTTCAACCAGCGGGCCAACCATTCAAGAGCAGTATCAGGGTCCGCCAGGGATGCCCTCTCTCTCCCACACTATTTGACATGTATGTTGATCACCTGGAGAGATGGCTCGCTGATAATGGAGGCACTAGGGCTCACCTCCTACAACAGATCATCAGGCAGCTGATCTATGATGACGATGTGGACCTCCTAGCACACACTCAGGCAGACATGCAACGCCATCTCGATGCCCTAAACACATTTTGCCAGGTGACTGACATGCGCGTCAACTTAGCCAAAACCAAGGTGGTTCTGATATCGTCCGCACGCTAGCCAACGCCTCCAATCCTCACTTATCGTGGCCAAAATGTTGAAGTGGTGTATGCTTACAAATATTTAGGGGTGGAGTTCCCGTCGGCCATGAACTGGGACAATTCCATTCGGCTGCAAGCCGCAGCAGGTTGGAAGGCACTCTATGCAATGGAGAACAATAAACACAAGGCGGAGCTGTATGATTGGGCCTACAGTTCGCACCTATTCAAGGTGCTAGTAGAGCCTGTGCTTTTGTACGGGGTCGAGGTCTGGGGCCCAGCTTCCCTCGCCACTTGGAATGACTTAAGCACAATTTCATTATATATGGACTTTCCGTAAGTCCATATGCATCTCAAATAGTAGCTACTGTCTAGAATACATGGTTCTAAGAGCATATTGTGCACAATAAGATGAACTAGAACAACTTTAATGACATTAAAATTTTACATAATTTCATTAAAACATCAAACATGTTTCAAAGTTTTCAATTGAAAGTAAATTTAATGTTTTGACAATGTTAAAGTTCCAAATATCCATCCGTATGTTATATGACTACAATTCCTCATCAACTGGGAGACTTTTCTGGGCTCTTCTGGGATTAATGCTATTTTCCTGCACATACCCATATAAAGGTTAGTATTGTAATAGGTTATCGAGAGAGACATATAAGTGTGAAATTGGGCGACCGTCGTATTTAAGACTAGCTTCATGTCTGATGACATTCAATAATGTTGTGGAAGTGTTGCCTAAAGGGGCAATATGCAAACAAATTCAATTAACCAAGAAAAAATGCATTGCATAACTAAACAATTAAAGTTAAGTAAAACAAATCAATTTCACATCTAACCTTAACCTAACCCTAATCGCTAACCCTAACTTGCGGCTCACAGAATCGAGCTATGGCGGCAACGGAATCGAGCTCACAGAAACGAGCTAGGGGCGCTCCGCGAGAATCGAGCTAGGGGCGGCTCACGCGATCGAGCTTCGGTATGCTTTTCTCGCATTTATTATCTTGGTTTATTGGAAGGAAGATGAATGAAGCGGGTGAAGATGAATGAGGCAGGTTTCTCACAAAGCTGGTAGGGATGATAATGGAAATACGAAGCTTGGCTGTCCTGCAATTCACAAGCACTTTGCTGCAGAGGGAAATCCTGTTTTATATTAAAATGCTTTATCTTGCAAGCTTTCTTTTCCTAGATTGGCTAGCCTTGGCGAAGCTAATAAAATCGATCCGAGTTCCACCGCTATGTATGATGTGATCAAATATTCCTTATCTTGTGTGCATCCGCTTGCACGATTACCATCGATCTGACCATCATGAGCCGGGCGAGAAAATCCGCAAGTCCCAATGGCAAGTCCGCATCACCGAGCCCACTTCAACAAAGTCCGAATATCTGCAAAAGTCTGCAATCCGCAAGTCTTGAATCAAAGATGCAGCCGAATCTCGTGTCGTAATCGATACAAGAAGCGAGTGGCCCCAGAACTAATCTTTTTCAAGAACCCCGTTTTCCTAAATCTGTCTCAAACTTGATGCCTACCGGATCCCGCAATACTTGAAAGTTTTTGTGGATTGCCTCCGCTTTCTGTGCTTGTGCCTGACTGCGAAAGATCAAGAAGGTGAAAGCAAGAAGGCGCCATAGCCGCCTTGTTGCCGTTGAAGAACCTTCCGCCATTCTCGTGGAAATCTTTCCCTTCAATTTAGCCTCTATTTTGCATACCTATGCTACGATCCACGCAAGCAAATTGGGCGGTCGCCGGATTTATTACAAGACAAGACAAGACGGGGGACTCGGACAAGGCAAGAGGGCCTTCACATTCGTTCGGGGAACAATAGACTAGTTGCAAGGACAGGAAGGACTCTCAGACAAGACTCAAATTCTACGGTCGCCCAATTTCGAGAGGGGCCTTCACATTCGGTCCAGAACAATAGGCTAGTTGCAAGGATAGGAAGGACTCAGACAAGACTCAAATTCGTGATTAAGCCCAATTTCAATCACGACTAGTTACAATAAATTTGTAAATAAATAACCATTTAGTAGTTAATAAATAAATTTGTAAATAAATAACCATTTAGTAGTTAATAAATTTGTAAATAAATAAGGATTTAGTTGTTTGGGGCCTCCAAATTGGGCGGTCGCCCTATTTGAGTTGCCCCATTTCACAAGATGACTGTTGTTATGGGCCTTGAAATTGGGCCCCAATTTCAGGTACAAGTAATATGTGCATTACAATCATTCGTTTGACACATTCCAATCATTCGTTTGACACGTTCCAATCATTTTTTTTATTATTGTTTCTCATGTTTGTCAAATGTTACAGTTAGCTCATGCTATATCAAATCTTTTACCTAACATGGTATCCTCCTTACACTTTTAATGTTTAACATGCACACAATACCATCCTTTTAACGTTTAATGCATGCCAAAATGCAAGGGAGATGTGGGCATCTATAAAAAAGAATAAAAAATAATAGACAAAGGAGATGCGCCTACCTTTGCCAGTCTCGAACATGCAAAAACACTTCAAAATATCTTCTAGATGATGGGCGCCCTGGTAAAGGAGGATCCGGAATGGAGAAGGAAGAAAAGACGACCTTGCACCTTTGAAATGAGGTCTTACATGAGCAAAAACACGTCCAAAACTATTGCATGCATGATGGACACGTGGAACGCTCTAGTGCATATTTGGTGGGCCCATTATGCGTCACAAAATAAACCCACCTTTTCGTGAGCATTTCAAATTTCAAATTAAAGTGGCCACGTGGACCATTTACGTGCTTGTCAGAATTCAAATTCAAATTCAAATTTCCCTCCCTCAACTCAATATTGCCTTCAGGCATCTCGCCATCTGCCATTACGACTCTCAACTAGGCGCTTGTGGGCGGCTCTCGACTAGGCGCTTGTGGACGGCTCTCAACTAGGCGCTTTGCCTCACAATGTAAGTTTTGGTGTTTTCATTAGCATGTAGCATGCGCTAGTGTAATGCGCTACTACTTCCATGTTTTGCTGCCATTTTCTTGCAATTCTAGAGTATTTTTAATGTAACTCTAATGCATCATTGAGCATTGATCTTCGGCTAATGAAAATCTAAGTACCCATGTTTCTGTTAGCTTATTACAGCCTGCAGTGACACAATGATCATGAGGTGATGAGCCCAACTGTAGGTTTGAAGATGAGGTGAGAACTTCTGTTATTTGAAATCACAGAGCTAGAGGGTTTGCATTAGGCATGTGTATATATTGTTGTTGTCAGATGGAGTGCTTGGAAGTGAACATATATATGGCTCAACACGCGCCCAACAAGGTGGCCCAAAGTTGCCAGGCAAGTTGTTTGGTGGTCCAATTTGGAGCCTGTGCATTGGAACAGGGAGGGCGACCAATATGGAGAGCCCAATTAGGGCGGACGCCTAATTTGAAGGGAATTTTTTTTTTTTTTTTTTTTTTTTTTTTTTTCCCTCAAATTGGGCGGGCGCCCAATTTGGACACACCAAATCCCAATTTGGGCTGACCAGATTGGGCGGGCGGATGCCATATTTGGTGCGTCCAAATTGGGCGGGCGCCCAATTTAGGAGCAAAAAAAAAAAAAAAATTTGCCCTCAGATTGGGCGGGCGCCCAATTTGAGGTCCAATCTTGGAAACGAGGCGGGCGCCCAATTTCTAATGAAATGTCTTTCACTGTTTATAGATGGTGGAACATATTTAGAGATTCACAGCCAGGTTTCTTGCCAAGACATTTCACCGATGATTCAAGAAGCCCCAACCGGGTAGTCGGTGTTGGTGTTGAAGAGGTGTTTGAAGTCAGGGTGCAGACACTTTATGGGAGGATAAGAGCTCATTTATCCTCTATAACTAGGATGATGTGTATGAGATAGACCGGGCTAGCACCCTCGAAACCAAAATGAAGGCAGGTAGAAGATAGTAACAGGGCAACACAATTAACCAGGTATAATTTGATTCATCTAGAATGTGAAATCTGGCACTTCTATAACGTTCATACTTTGGGGAAGGATTTTGTATCTTTATAGACCCGTCACCGAAGGGTCCGGACTATTTCATTATATATGGACTACCTGCAATGCCAAAGCCATGTGTGCCATTTGGGCTACTACACTTTGCGACATAAATACACTTTCATCGAAGTTGGCACTGTCTATTTTCAGTATGCTTATGGACTCGCGGTAAGACATGTGTTTCCAAATCTTTCATTATTTTCAATAAACATGTTTCCTACCGTCATTGTGAGGTTTTAGCTTGAAATGATTCATGGAATGATACATCTCTGATGGGGATAAAATATTGACTGACTTGGAGATGTGAATGGAGATGCCCTACTTGGTTAGGATATGCTATTGAAGAGACCCATTGTTTGTTTAGCACGTCTTCAAGAAACATGTTTCCTATGTCATTGTTAATGTTCTAGATTGAAAGGATTCATGGAGGGATACATCCCTGATGGTCATGAAAGGTTGACCGAAGGATGTGAATGAAGATGCCTTACTTGGTTAGGATATGATATTGAAGAGCCCCATTGTTAGCGCGCCCGAACGATCTCATGTGCCCTACTTGGGTAGGGTATGCTACTGAAGAGCCTCAGATGGCCAACGACTACTAGTGACCACATTGAGATAGACTATCATTTATGCTTGGGCTCCTTTCACTAAGAAGAAGCTACCCAACACTATCATGATTCTTGTGCGTGTTGCTGAACCATATGCAGCACTCGCAGGGGATGTCAATTAGTGTATGGAAAAGAGTCATTGATGCGAGAAGGCAAAAAAATGGTCCATAAATTCAGGTATTGTCCAAAAATAATGAAATTTTGCTTACTTGGAGCAGGTGCAGAAAGCTTTCTTGGCACGGGCCCTGGAGATGAAGTCCACAGTCCCATACCAGATACCGTTGCAGGAAACAAGTTTCTTGCCTCTTCAAAGAGGAGCCCTTAACAGACATATCGTCTACTTTCAGAAGGTGGTCAGCATGGGTGATACTCGTCTCCCTCACCTCGCTTACACTATGGCAATGGGGCCTCAATGCCTAAAAGCCTGCTTGGAGGAAAAGAGAGTGGCTGGCCAGATGGAATGTGCAGGAGCACAGGTGTGTCCAAATAAAAACAGAGGCAGATCGCATAGTCTGAGACAATACCTTGACGCATGCTTCCTCACTAAGGTATGGGATGCCAGCACCCTTGAACATGTCAAGACGGCACATTATCAATGCCACATAAATCCCAGGTTGGAGCGGGGCCCGCAATGCTACCTGCGCACTGCATTGCCTCTATATGCACAAGTGCACACCATCTAGAGATTGAGACTGGGAGATGGGTTGGGAAGCTGCGTCAGGAGAGGCTTTGTCAATGCTGCCAGGTTGGAGCTGTGGAAGACGAATGCCACACCCTTCAGAGTTGTCCGGCATATGATGACATTCAGATACGCTATGCTGAGTTGGTCCATCCTGGCCAGCCCCGTAATAAAAAAAAAACACTATTGAACACAACTTGTTAACAATTTGTTTAGATATGCCAAGACCTAGGGTACATTAACTTGGAAATATAAAAAGGGCTAGGCACCTTGGCTTAGCTTTCCATAGACAATGATTTCACAAAGCACAGTTGATGTCAAGAATCAATTCTCGTTGTGATGTCGACATTGATTCAATCAACTTAGTTATTCCCTCATGATTTATAGCATCTCACGAAACGATTCTTACTTGCAATTGATTCCCCATGCTTGGAAACCCTTAGTATTAACGATTAATAATGAACCATTGTAGATTAATGTGCAGACGTGTATTTTCCAATGGGGAACCCATCACATATATTTTCCAACCCCATGTGCTTCCGGTTAAGGAACCATGTTTTGATCTTATAAAGGTTATACCCCAAGTGTAAAATCTCCTAAAGATAACGTAAATGTTAAAATATAAGACCCATGCTTGGAAACCGTTAGTATTAACGATTAATAATGAACCATTGTAGATTTATGTGCAGACGTGTATTTTCCAATGGGGAACCCATCACATATATTTTCCAAACCCATGTGCTTCCGGTTAAGGAACCATGTTTTGATCTTATGTAAAATACCATTCTAAAGGAAGTGTTAACGATTTCTCACTCTTAACCTAAAAATCCCGAAAGTGATAAATGAGGGCCAAATAAGTTGAAATTCTCATTTAAGTAGAATGTGTTGTCCTAAATTTTAACATTTCGAAAGATTGTTAACATTTCCATGTTTTTGAATGTTAACAATTGGGTGGTCGAAATGTTAAACAAAATTTGAAAATATCCTAAATCGTAGACAGTGAACAATGTTTTTTTCATTACGGAAAGGTCGATCTTCCCTCCCAGATTTTGCATAGCACAATTGATTAGAAGACTTGATTCTTTCTGATGTCAAAACCAGATAGATATCCACTGATCCGATGCCCACAAGGTTTGCTGCATGTCGAATTAAATATATTCTTGTCTTTAGCACCTGACTGAAACCATTGTTCATACCCTAAACCAATCTAATACTATGTTCATTTTACCAAAATTGACCTACTGACCATGCAATTTGTAAATACGCATCAATGTTTTGAATTCCTCCTCCTCTTCATAGTACCTAATCTGTAAATCTTATATTGTTCTATCCTGTAAGAACATGTATCTAAATAGAGACAGATATGCTTCATTCTATAGCTCTTATGTATATACTAAATTCCCTCTTCTCTAAACTTGTAGACATGCATCATTTTATAGCTCTTATCGGTGATGCTAAATTCCCTCTTTATATGTGATGCTAAATTCCCTCTTCTCTTAACCTGTGAACATGCATCACTGTGAGTTCCTGACCTGTAAGAACAGTAAGAACAGAACATAAATAAAATAAACATTCTAGAATGGGACTCGCAAGAAACCAACAAAGCGCCCGGGATAGATAGGCTTCTCATTCATCTCAGCAGATTTTCTACAATGGTGGACAGTGGGTAGCCGCACACATGCGAACTACCCACGAAAAATAAAGGGAAATCCAATTATATCATTTGGACCCCAAAACAAATACAATGCTAACAGATGAGTGGTCGATGTACTGCCCAAAAGCTTATCACCGGGATTAAAAACCCGCCCTTTTCGGGTTTTGAGGAAAAACCCTCTTGATAAGCCTTGGCAAGGGGCTTAGACAAGCGTAAGGCATAGAATCGCCCCAAAACCCCGCATGGAGAAGTCGAAACGGATGCCGCCGCCAACCAACACACACGCACATCACCTACACAACAAACGAGAAACATACCGGAGAATAGCATCACCCAAATGGGTGGAAAAAAAAGCATCACCCAAATGGGTGGAAAAACATGATAAACGTAACTTGTACAATAAACAAAGAAGGGGAGGGTGGGTTCAAAGAGAAGACGGATGCTGAGAAGAGGAAGCGCCGATGAGGCGTGGATCTGGCTTGCACTTTAAATAGCGAACTCCCAACCCAAAACGGGCATGCGCCGCCGCATGCATGCATGACATGCATGCTCGTCCCATTCTAGAATGGCGATCGATGTCTCCGGATCGATCACGATTCTAGAATGGGACTCGCAAAAACCAACAAAACGCCCACTACCGGAGAACTTCCTTACAAACTAGGATCAAGGACGAGGTCACAGGACGAGGCCAAAGGCCACTAAAGGATAGCAAGAAAGATACGCCAAATTGGCTAAACCAGGCAGGAAGAAGCCCCTCCCCTGCCTGGAAAGAATTCAAAGAGAAGAAGGTACTGCTGAGAGAAGAGGAAGCGCCGATGAGACGTGGATCTGGCCTTTTGAAATAGCGAACTCCCAACCCAAAACGGGCATGCGCCGCCCGCATGCATGCATGACATGCATGCTCGTCCCATTCTAGAATGGCGATCCGATGTCTCAGATCGATGCGATTAAACTTGGTTGCAAATATTAGCAGCCAATGAGTTTTACATTGTGCATGATCAGAATGCTCAATTCATGTAAATATTGTGTTGTATCTAGCCTGTAAGAACAGAACATGCATAATATAAAATAACCAAATCAAACTTGGTTGCAAAATATAAAGTGAAGCTGCAAAACAAATGAATTGCTGAGACTAACCTTGTCATATACTGTTTTACATTGTGCAGAAAAAGCAAAGAGTCGAAACTGTACTGAAAATACTAATTGAGCTTTTACTCCTATATTCAAACTAGCTCCTTCAAATCAATTCAATGCACTCCAACCAGATGAAATAATTTTTGTTTGCTATGTTGCATTTTGTGGCAGTTGATGACGCTCTCTTCTACATGTTAAAGCCCATATAGCCAATGCTCTTTCATATGGAAAATTGGCAATCGTATAATTGGAAGCATATGCTCTTAAACAGAGATCTAAGTTCTTGTGAAGCCTATCACGCACTTTGTTCTTCAAGTATCCCATAACACTAAAAATTCTTTCATCTTCGACCAATCCAAGAATCATGGTTTGACATAGCATAGCAAGTTCAAAATATTTTGGCATTTGATCTTGTACAACTTGAGTATTATTTAGCCATAGCCACAACCTTGTAATTGACCCAAACTCTTTTGGCTGCTCCAGTTCGTGACATTGACTCTACATGGTGTATCCAAAGTTTTTGCTGCTGCAATAAAGCATCTCCACTAATTGCCCCATGCACTATCTCAGATCCTAATATTTTTTATCGCACAAGTCCTCCTCGGATTCTTCTCTTGCTTACATACATCTAGACAACACAAGCAATATAATTTTTTATTAGTAAATGATTGCAAAGACTTAATTTTATCTCAAGACTCTTACTTGAACTAGATGAGATGCACCTTCATGCACAATTTCCCCTTTGAATCATAGTCTAGAAAACTAGCAAAATTCTCGCCTTCAATATGAACCAAATTGAGCCATGCCATGAATTTTTCTTTGTGGTATGGCACATCTGGTGAAGTGGGATACAAACCATCTAGGGCGAGGCATACCCTTTTTCTAGCATGAACATACGCAGGAATATACGTTTTGCGCTATTGTGCCAACAATATTAGCATGTTCATTTCCCTTAACATGGGCAACAAACCTACAAAGCAATAGACATGCATGCAATCATTAGAATAGAAGAATAGGCACAATAGAATGCTTCCCCAACTTATGCATGCGTAATAAAATAGAAATACCTGTTAAAGTGAGCAATGTTTCTAAGTCTGTCAGCCTAGTAAGCAATTCTTGTGCATTGTCTCTTTCAGCCATCTCTTTCCCAATGGTAGAGGGTTTATCCATTAAGCTGACCAAAGATGGATACCCTTGAAATAAGCGTGCTGCTGGTTTATAAAGAGAACCCATCGTGTGTTCACATTCTTCAATAACTTCAACCCTTTTGTCAGGCTAGCCATATACCTTTTGAATTTACAAATCCTATGCATATTGCAACATGAAATAAAAAATTTTCAGCACTTAATAATTGAAAGTTGGAGACGAGTCCATATCTTTTTGAGCTACGACAAAAGAAGTTGTAGGAATCACTCACCAAGCCTTCGATCCTCCTGACATAGTCAAAGTTATCAATAATTTTACAAGCAAGATGCATCTGGTGCGCCATGCAATGGATGCCCAAAGCATATGATGCTAAATTTGTTTGAACTCTCACTGTTAAACCATTCCGACAGCCTTGCATTACCGAGCAACCATCCAAGCCTATAAAAAAAAGCTTCAATTTCATTTGGTGACAACCCCAAATCTGTCATTAAAGCATCTTGAACAACATCATAAATATTTTCAGAAGCAGCATTTTTTTCTAAACACTTAATTCCAGCATTATATAGGTGTCTAACATAAGCATTCACAACATAAATAGTCATACATAAGCAAGAACACATATCCTTGGCGAAAGCTTCATCCAATGATATGGCAAAATAATCACTACTTTGCATAACTTCCCTCAAATCAGCTAGTGGCACTTGATCGATGCATTTTGCAAATTCCTTGCCACTTTGGATAGACCAACGAGTGGTTGGAAAGTCTGGAATGGGCAACAATACTAGAAGATGCTCATGCGCGGGATAATCATGCAAAGGCTTACCTCGTTTCAAGACATGAAATAGTGATTGCAATTGAACAACTTTGATTTCAAATTCTTATCCGTCATTTTGTAGCAATGTTCTTATTGGTGCTACGATTGGCAAGTCTTGCTTCTTCAAATGTATTTTGTACTCCCCAACAACTTGCAAATGCCTCCACTCTTCTTTTGTGTTCCATCTCGTACTCTTAATTTCTTTCCATCAATGATCTTCTTCTCATAGAATGCAGTACACCGCATCCTTGTTGCATATTTTGATATTCCAAACTCATCACCTTTTATGAATGGAAATCTACCTGCCCATTCAGGTTGAAACTCTCTATCTTATATCCAATCAGTAGATTTCCTTTTCCTCTTCTTGTTTTCTACTTTCTTTGCATCAATACATGGAGGCTGATCATAAGAAATGGTAAAAGTACTTGCTTGCATAGTAAATTCAGCCTCCATTGAGACTTCAACATCATTTAGACCAGTACTTGAAGGTTGAACATTATGAGAGTGAGTACTAGTATCTTCGACATTGTGTACTTGAGTGTTGTGGCTGCTGTTACTAGAAGGCATATCTTTATTCGCTCTATTAAAGAACGACAAGATTCCGTGCCTTGTCATGTTCACAAGGCATTGTTATGCAAAAAAAAAAAAAAAAGGAATACAAGAATCAATCAAAAAGCAAGTACAAGGCAAGGAAAAAGACTAAGTTAACTGATACTAGACAAGCATGCTGCCTCCTAGATAACTAAGGCCAGAATCGAAGGATACAGAAGACTAAACCGACCAGAATATGACTATAAGCAATCATGAATGGACGGCCTGACCAAAGAAATGGAGTGAATCTGTACCTAGAGAAAGCAGCTAGCACCTATTACCAAGTCTGCAAAAGAACACAATAAGCACCTCCCACCTACCACCAAGTCTACAGAAAAATCTAACATGCATCAATGCAAATAAAGCTTCTATTAATTCAAATAACTTGTTTGGCACCCTTAGCATCAGATAAAGATAAAGCATCATCTAAACCTGCACTAATATGATTGGAAGCCACAAAAAACCTTTCTGGAAATTCATACATGGAATGGCAGCTTTAGACAAGCGGTGAAGAACTACAAGCTTCAAATTTTTTGCAGGCACCTGAGAAACAAGTAAGCAAGAATGACATGGTTAGATAAGATTCTTCTTTAGGAGACATACAAAAAAACCTCTCCATGGTGATTCATCACTACCTATGTAAAGCAGTCTATTTTGTTCTTAAAAAATAGATGTCTAATATTTCTGGGCTGAGAAAAGCCCACAGTTTGACACGTACGTTATTTTCGGTTTTCCTAAATTCAGAAAAGGCTAATTCTTCTGTGAGGAGGATGGATGTTGAGTTGAATGCATTTATGGCGGATCCGACTCTAATCTGCCTCCGGATTCGCTTTGCCTACATTGGGATGTTCAAAATTTAGAGAGAATGCGATATGTTTTGCTTTATCTCCAGCTCTACTTTCGGTAGGTTTTCTTCTCCACGTTCTTCTTTTTCTTCTTCTTAAGATCGGCTTGCATCTAAGGGTAACACTTATCCGTAGGCTTTATGAGTAATTCCATGAATTGAGGCATTTGATCTAGGTAGATTGGTTCCTTTGAACTAAGACCTTTGTAAAGTAAGTTTAATACCATTGTAACCGCGCACACAAAGCATTTAAATTTGGAAAGTAAGTCAAATACCATTCTAAATGCGCAAATGGAGCATTTAATTCCATCAGTCATCTAAACTATAACACAATGCACACAACTAGATCATCTATAAGTATTCTGCTACCAGACAAAATTCTAACCGATAAGTGAGTCGGTAGATCTTGGGCACTGTGAACAATATTTTTTGTTTCACTCAGTTGGGTACAGACGAGGGGTTGGGAAAGAGAAATGTTTGCGGTGGCCTTGGCCGCCGCGATAAATTTCTTGTACAAATAATGCATAATGCATGAAAGCAAGATTGTTGAGGAAAAAATGAATAACATAAATAATGCGAATGAGTTTCAGACAGATTGATTAAGGGGTAAAATTTCCGTAAGGAAACTTTGCCTCGTAGCGTTGCTTTGATTGGCCTAGCCAATAAAACGTCGGTTAACCTGCTTGGCGAGATGTTACTTAGGGTGCATCCCCATTAGTATGTTATGTCACCTTGCCTTTGCTTCGTGGCAAGTAGCGACAAAAAACATTTGGTCGCATTATCTCTTCTCCAGCCTTACTTCGTGGCAAAGGCAACTTAAAAAAAACTCGGAAGTGCGAGAGGACTTCCGAATTGCTGAATTCAGAGCCGGGTTTGTCCTCTTGCTGGATTTGATTTGTCTTCTAGTGAAGAGATCGATTATGATTTGTTTCTTGCTATGATTTCAGGTTTAGGAGCACTCAACTGCAATGGGAATGGTCGGCACGCAAATGCCTTTGCTTTGCTTACATGGCAAAGCTCCCAGAAAGAACTGGGTTCTACGATAATGGGGATGCACCCTTACACATAGGCTGGGACCATCTTCCATCCGACGGCCCTAATCAAACCCTAAGATCAAAACCCTAACCTACAAACAGATTTTGTTTGCTTGTTCGTTCTTAGTCTGCAGGATCCGGCGAGATGACCACCAGATTGAAGAAACATCGCAAAAAGAGAGGGCATGTGAGCGCCGGACATGGCCGTATTGGCAAGCACCGGAAGCATCCGGGAGGACGAGGTAACGCCGGAGGCATGCACCACCACAGAATCCTTTTCGACAAATACCATCCTGGCTATTTTGGAAAGGTAGGCATGCGTCATTACCACTTGAAGAAGAACTTGCAATTCTGCCCTACTGTCAATGTAGAAATGCTTTGGTCCTTGGTTCCTGAAGATGTCCATGAGAAGGCCATAGCCGCTGGCAGCTCCGGAAAAGGGCTTCTTTTGGATGTTACTCAACATAATTTTTTTAAGGTTTTAGGTAAAGGTCAGCTTCCTCAGGTTCCTCTTGTTGTGAAGGCTAAGCTTATTTCTAAGCTTGCTGAGAAGAAGATCAAAGATGCTGGTGGTGCAGTGCTCCTCACTGCTTAGATTAGGTTTAAATCTGTTAAGAAGATTAAGGATGCTTTTGTAAATTTCTTCCGAAAAGCTAGATTTTTTGTTGGTTATATGTGTTGTGAATTTAAGTCTGTTGCACAGTTTACTTGTTGAAGGATTAACTGTAGAATTTAGAGATGCTTTATTACTTGTGAATGCCTTTTTGATATTGGCACGGATGCTGCATTATTATGGGTACACTGCAAGTTATTTGGTTCAGATATGCATGTGTTGTGCATAGACTCGAAGTTATCTTTGTTTCTTAGAAGTGTTTAAATGAGCATGGCAAACTGGGTTCATTTCAAATATTGCCATCATGAAAACTGGCCTGATTTAAACAAAGTAAGAAGTATGAAATTCTACACTGTTATTTTGTAAATTTAACGCAATTGCAGATTCTGAAGGGTATAGAAAAAGGTTGTTCTGCACCAGACTAACATTTATCTCATAAGTTTCAAAATGTAAGTATTTTCCATTGTTTGTGCTTTGTGTTGATGATTTATTGATAAGGAAAGATGTCCATGACCTTGTTGACCATTGTTGGAAACTGCTACTAACCTTATTGACCAATTAAGAACATTGCTTGTCAATCGATTTGAGATGACAGGCTTAGTTTTGACACATAACTTTATTGATTTAGAAGTTTGCCAAACCCATGATGGTATAATCCTGTCCCTAAGGGTCCACCTCAAAGAATTTCCTATGATGGCCAAACAGTAGTCTATGGAGCAACACGCGATGCTTTTCCATAGATGGATTGAACTCTGTATAGATTTAAGTCACACCTTTCTAGAAAGGCAGGCAATAAAAAATCATAGATAACAGTTATGTTTCCAGCGATCTATTTGCATCTGTTTCAATGTAAGACTATGAATGTCATCAGATCAAGAGTTTCCTCTTGATTATTTCACCACAATTACAGATAATCACCGAGTTTGGGTGGCTCCATCTGAAGGAATTCTGAGACTTGGTTATCTCAAATTCTTCCAGTTATAGTATTGGCAGTCTAGAAAGCTCGTTGTTCATCTTCAATTGCCTCGAGCGAGCAGCAAGGACAGAAATGTGTCTTTTTGCAGTGCCAGCTCGTCTATAACTTCTGAAAATGATAATATGCAATAGGGTCTTTGATGCCAATTAGAGTATTCAACAGGTTGATCCCCCAATGTTCTGGCCATTCTGCTAATTAACCTGATGTGGCTTCTTTTGAGGATTCCAATAGTGCAAGATGAGGGACTTGATCATATTTTAGCGGTTTAATCTAGCATAAAATTCAAGGTCTGCTTTAGCTTCCAGAGGAATTAATGACAGGTTATTAATGCCCATCCCCCAGCTATTTCGCTAATTAACCTGAACGGCAAGATGAGGGAGTTGATCACATTCTAGCTGTTTATTATGGTGTAGATAACTCCCTGGTCCAATGGCATTACTGAAAAAAAAAAATTGAGGGCCATGTGGCCATGACCAAAATGACGAGGGTGCGCTGTTGAGGGGATGTGCTGGTGGGCGCCATGGCCCGATTTTTTTTTTTTTTTTTTGCAGTAACGCCCGAGGGCCAGGTCGTTATCGCCCTTAACACCCTGGTCCAAGGGTTTACACTGGCTATGGAAGATCTGCGAGGTCTTGCTGTTTGCAGGCTGGGTGGTCTTGCCGGTTGCTTTTTTTAGGTCTAAAACAGAGTTCTTTCTTCGAAAACTTTTGTTAGTTTGAAGATGAAATATGAAGAAAACCAGAGGTAAAGAAGGATATCGGATCGGTGGAGGGAATTTTTAGCACTGCCACACTTGAGATCCTAGTGCAGAAGTTTGCACAGTTCGGTCCATGAATCAGTTAACTGCCGAAAACAGAGTTCTCATAAAAGCGCAGAAAAGAAAAGGAGAAACAAAATGCTCTGTTGTGCCCGGTCAGACATAGCAAGGATACTACTAGCACAAGGATTTCATCTGATCGCTATATCTTGTTTGCCTTGACAAAAAGCAGGGATGGCAGCAGCCGAATTATCTTGGACCCAGCTTTGTGCATACAGTGTAAGGGCACACTAAAACCAGATTCGAATGTGTTTTTCTCAACCTGCTGGACTTCTACATATGCAATCTGATCAGGGAGGCGATGCTTGCATAACGCCCTCTGAGAATTGAGCAGAACGTATAACATCCTAGGAGAATCGATCTGTGCTCTGAAATTTTTTTGGGACAGGGTGCGTTATTAGTGAGTAACCATTGTCCAAGGAACGGTCGAGATTTAATCTAACCGTGTAAACTCGAGGACCAGGGTATTAAGGCATAAATAATTCAAGGTCTGCTTCAGCTTCCTGGAAATTAATCCTGTTGCAGGCAACATCATAGCATATGGAGTTTGTTGCTTCAGACATAATTCTTTCATGGAAGCATTTCTGCACTTTCTCTACTCCTTTCCGTTTTCTGGAGAGGCCAGGCCCCCAAGCTGAGAAGCCATGCAGAATCACTGTGTGGACAAGCATTTACGCATGACCTTTTCCATAGGCCATTTCCACTTGCGCAAGTTTTTCACATGCTCATCGTGCTATGAAGACATCTCATACCACCAGCAATACGTTCTTGGACCCCCACATTTTGTACATGATCTTTGTCATAGGCCATTTCCAAATGAGCAATTTTTTTTCTACATACTCGTCGTGTTATAAAGGCACCTATATTACCAGCAATGTGTTTTGGACTGCCACATCACCTTTATCTGTGCATTGAAGTCCCAAGTACTTATATTGTTATACTTGCCCCAACACCTCCCTATCAAGTTTCACATTCATTCGCTTCTTTTCCCCGTCATCATGACTTTAGTTTTCATTTTCTTCACTGACATGTAAAAATGAAATGTTTTTCTGATTCAACTATGGTCATTTGACACAATCTACAAATCATCTTGGAGCGCTCGATCTAGGTCTAGTTGCATGACCAGCCTCAATCTGAAGCTGATGGAATGAGACCTTGAGCTAATCAATTGCATATGTCACTTTGTGCGCTAAGTGAAGAACTTTGGGTGCTGGATGAAACCATCTTTATTCACTTCCAATTGAGGCAAAATTTGGCTGGCCAAATTACTTAAACAACACAGTGCTGGAAAGAAAGATTGGTTTTAGTTTACCATGGAATCATATTACCTTCATAATAACCTATGGCAGACGATCATGATATACTGCGTCCTGCCAGGCAAGCTATTTCTTTGATGGCAGAGCCCCCCACTGCATAAGCTGACACTT
Source organism: Isoetes taiwanensis (assembly GCA_021234155.1). NCBI lineage: Eukaryota > Viridiplantae > Streptophyta > Lycopodiopsida > Isoetales > Isoetaceae > Isoetes > Isoetes taiwanensis. The sequence goes on along the minus strand of JAJEKV010000020.1, from coordinate 6,487,749 downwards.
TCTTCACTGCTTTCCAATAGGAATACTCTAGCCAGGCTATAACGTGCTCAACATGCTCACCGCAAATAGTGGAGTTTGCGATTGTGAAATCGACCAACTTGCCAACAAAAGAGAGCAATATTGGCTCGCTCAAGAAGGTGTTGAATGAGTGCAACTTGCAGGATTGTGATTCACAAAGAACATGTCAACAGCAAAAGTGTAGTAAGTTGGTGGAACCAACTGACAATACTATCAAGCAACAAAAAAATCTTCAATATGAGTCAAAATGATGGCATCTATTTAAGTACGTATTATACCATGTAACATCCATTATTTGCTGCAGTATCATTCAGTGAAATGTCATCTGTATATGTAGCATCTTTTTCTGTTATTCATGCAATTGAAGTTATGACGTGGGTAAAGGGATTCTTCTTGTGCTTGCACTTATATATAGGTACCTGTCCTTGCATGTTACATAATATTATCAGAATCTTGTTTATTTTTTCTGATTTTTATGCAGCAAAGTTATGCCATGCATATTTTTTTCTCTTTTGTTTGGTTGTAGTGTTGATCTGTAAAATCTTCATTATTTCCACTTGTGCCAGTGAACGTAAGGCAGGCGAGATTATTTCTAGGCAAACAGACGAAAGTCAAGAGGGGACTACTAGACCACCACCTCAGCCTAGTCGGTCTAACTCTCAAGTACGAGTACTTATTTGTCCCGAAGATGATGGGTCATCTTTTTGTTGTTTACGATTCTCAGTTCCTTTACATCTACTGTGTTGCTTTAGGCAAAGTTGTTATTTTGTCTCTAAGAAAACAGTTTTCCAAGACGAATTTATGATGCCTATGTTACAGACTGAAAGAATAATTTTATGTCTTCATATAGAAATACTAAATCCCTTTGCTCTTGTACAGAACCCCTATACCCTCCCTCTGTAGATTGAAGTGTTACAATATTAGAGTTACTCAACAAGTGATATTGTCATAGCTGTATGCTGAAAGTGCTCCTGTCTCTCTTCTGTTGTGCTGCAATCTGATCCATAAAACCAAAGCTCAGTCATATAGATTGATTTTGGTTCTGCAAACCAAATCATACAATGTCCTGTAGTTCAAGTATTGCAAGGGTCCTATGAATTCAAAGGCTGGATCCAAAATGATAGGAAACCTTGTCTCAGTAGAAAATCCAATAGTATATTGTCAAACCATGCTCAATATTTTGCTGTTCAACTGTTATTGTATAGCGTAAATGTTAACTATATAGAGTATGCCAAGTGGTGGGGAAAGAAGTGTCTAGAAGTGTAATCCTTAGATGAATTAAATATCAAATTTTCCTATCGAGTCGATCTCATATGTGTTTACATATGTGCTCACATACGTGTTCGCTATGTGTCACATGGTATTATAGCAGATCAACTTGAATAGCCACCTTGTGCGATCGTGTCCTAATCAAGATAGCCTAAGAGCCTTGAGAGTGTTGACTTATTTTTTGACGTAGTTGTCCCATTTGTGTATCTGTTCTCGATTGGTGCATCGCGAGCTTTAGTGCAGCAGAGAAGTTATGTAGATGTCTATGGTGGTTATTGAAGATTTGCAACATTTTGGCTAAATTTGCGCAAAGATTTGTGAAAGCTTGCAAGATTTGTTTAATTTTAATATTTCATTGAGTTGAAGCTATTAATCAATTAATTTTCCAATGTACACTTGTTTGCACTTGACAAATCCGGCCTTCACCCTCAAGAAACTGGAGGGCAACCCTCTGTGTTCAGCACCTTGTTTCCCATGCATTGATAGAAAAAACTACTATAGCTAGGTAATGGAACTTCATGAGTTCATTCCGATGTATTTTTCTTCCACCTATATTTATTATTCATAATAATGAGTTTTCTTGTTTCATGGAACTATTGAGAAAGCATTTCTATTTCTATCCAACCACCATACCCCCAGCAAAATAAGCTTTGCAACAAAGACCAAGAAGTTGTGCAAAGAATATGGAAAGAAAGTTAAAAAGGGTAGGTCATCCTTTTGAGAAATAATATCTAGATTTTTATCAAGTAGTCAAATATCATGCCATGGCAAATGGTAATCAATCACTACTATTGGAGCAAGAGTTACCTTGGCTCTCTTTTTTTAGCATCCTAGATGATGACATGATGTGTCATCCATAAGTTCCATGCAACAAGACATTTGTTAGATGTTTACAAATAATTAGCTTTTGCACACCTTGAGCAAAAAACCATCACCTTTAATGCATGACAAATTTTTGATAACAACTTAAAAATATTGTGTCGCGGAATATAAGAAGCGCAAAAAAAGGGGGGGGTGTAAATAAATAAATAAATAAAAATAGCAAGTACCGACAAGGATACACAAATCATTGACAATTCTGACTTTGATTTCAACTTTTTCAAATTATGGTAATCCTGGTTTTGAAAGCATGAAACTGTTTTGGTTTCAATGCAACATTCAAAATAATTACAAAAATTATCCTTGACAATAATTACAAAATTGTAGACATTTAGACGTTCATACAATTGTATAGTAACATGTTATTATCATGGCACATAATTATTTCTTGTTGCATTCTTGATTTATAGCATTGAACCTCTGTCGATTTATATCAAGTTTTGCTGGATATTAAGAAGCCAATTCTTTACTTCCTCGTAAGATCATTATTTTAAGTCAATAGTTGCTTAGTCGACCACTTCTTCGAATGCCTTCTGCATGTATGAAATCCACCACTTGCAACATCTTATACGATCAAAACTCTCAAGAAATTGCATTATTGCAATTTCAAAAGGGACAATGTTCTTTTAAGAGCTCATCAAGATATACGCACCAAATCGACTTATTTTCACAAAACTCAATCTAGCTTTCCATTTACCTGTTCCAACCTACCTACTGTTAGTTTTTTTTTTTTTTTTTTTTTTTTTTTTTTTTTGTATTTATCAGCCATGCTAGTCATAGGGGGGATATTAGAGGATTATCCACATGGCTAGATGACTATGCATGGTGAGTCACCTGTTGCTGACATGGCTAGATGACTATGCATGCTGAGTTACCCATTGCTGACATGGCCTGTCATTGTAAGCGACAGTCATGCTTCATTCAGTTAGTGAAGTCTAGCTAATATTATAGACATCTTCTTCATCCTTCAAGAAATACATTCTATTCAGAAGCTTTGGTTCATTCCATGCAAAGGGCCGTTGCAGCTGCAGGAGTATTAGTCTTTTCTAATAACTAGTATTTCTCCCAATCTACTGCTGCAGCAGTTCCAAGAGTATTAGTCTTTTGTAGCAACTAGTAATTCTCCCAGTCTAGTAGCTAGTAATTCTGGGGGAGTGTTAACACTCATTTCAAAATTGTTGAACTCCATGAACGAACTATGCTCCTCCTGGTCACCAAAGGTATTGAATTGTAAGGGCTTTTGCCATAGGATTTAATTGCATGAGGTTGGAGTAGTTCCAGGAATTAAGGGTGCAATTCAATCTTTTTGGAGTAGTTTGTCGGATCTGCATTTAGGTCATGTTTCTGCTGAAAATTACTCGTCGTTGAAAATTAGTTGTCAGTAAAAATTGCCGCTAAGTATTTTTAAAGTGGAGTTGGAGACCCTCTGGGGGAAAGACCCTCTCAGGGGTGATACATTGCTACAAAAGCCTGGCACCTGTTAGTCTTACTAAACTTTAAAATTCGAACTCACAACTGCAATACCATTGGTCTTCAACCTATTGGGGAACATGTGGCAGTTAGATAGATTTCTATAACAAACTAGTTGTTAGGAATAGCTCTCTTATGTTTATTATTTCTGTCTGGTAGTTAACGACAGCCATTGTATATGTGCATCACATTCTTGAATTAATTCTTTCACCGTGAGTTCTTGATTCTTGGAGTAGAGTGCCGCCATGGTATCAAAGCTTGAATAGGGTTTCAATGGTAACATCTCAAATCTAGCAGTGGTGCAGAGTTTCTAATTGAAGCAGTGGAAACTGCAGGAGAATTGAAGTTGCGAGGAGCAGCAGGGCTGTAGGAACAGCAGTGGGAAGTGACTAGGTATGTGTTCAAGATGGACAAACACCAGATTGAGAAGCTGGACTATGACAATTCGCTCATATAGTTTATTAAAGTGAGAGGGTTGTTTTCTGCAAAAGGACTGTGGAGATATGTTTCTGGCACAGAAGTGAAGCCAACGATTACGGAAAAGTTCAGTGCAAATGAAAAAGGAGCAAGTGAGAAATGGGCTCAAAATGATTGGAAGGCCAAGAATCGAATTATGCAATTCATTCAAGACGCTCATATTCCAAGTGTGGAGGCAGCATGAAGCTCAAAAGCAGCATGGGAGTACTTGAAAGGAATCTATTCAAAGAATCAATTTGCACATCTAGTAACTCTTTATCAGACCTTGTTTACAACCAGGATGAAGGAAAGTGAACCAGCAGCAGAGTATATTGGAAAAATTAGATCGTGTGCAGATCAAATTTCAGCTATGGGCAAGATTGTAGACAATGATATGGTGTCTGCAGCGCTAATGGCAGGACTTCCAGCATCTTATGATGGGCTAAGGTCGTCTCTTGGATGTCAAGAGGGTATAGCACCAGATCGGGTTTGTGCTTCCATCCTTCAAGAGGAAGGAGAGCATAAGAGGAAGAAGCTTGAGCATCCTGCAGGAAACAAAGATGTTAATGCATTCTTTAGAGGCCAAGAACCAGAACTTGTTATGTGTGCATAAACCTAGGCACATTGCAAAAGACTGCAAGGAGAACAGCAAAAATAAAAAGAAAGATGCGAAGAAGGGGAAGAGGAAAGATAACAAGAAAAAGAAAGAACATTATAGGCATAGGCATACTGATCGGGAGGAACGATTACAATCAAAAGCCAATAAAATAGTGCTGGACACAGACACTGAAAGTGAAAATGATGATGATGAGACTAGCTCAGATAGCTCAAGGAATTGGGTCAGAATTGAATGGGATCTTTCTTTGCTTTCTCTTATGTGGACATGTATTGGGATTGTAAGCGGAGTCTTTGTCATGCTCCTTGCATTCATATGGATGCATGGGAGGAAGAAAATATCTGCATTGTTGGCAAGGAGAAGTGGTGAACCTACGGGTATATGGTACGTAGATTCAGGTGCATATTCAGGTGCATCAGATCATATGATAGGAAACCATGAGTGGTTTGATGACATGCAGCCAGTATGGATACCCAAGAAAGTCAAAGCAGCCAATCACAACATACTTGCAATAGATGGGATTGGTATGATCACATTACAATTGGAAGGACGAAGAATCAAGCGAAGAATCAAGCTGGATAAAGTTCTCTTTGTCCCTGGTCTAGGTGAGAATCTTTTATCTGTGTCAAAGTTAGATGATGCAGGCTACCAAGTGAAGCTTGCCGATCGGAAATGTCTTATCAAAACCAAGGATGGGGTCATGCTAGCTGCTGGTAAGCCTACGGAAAACCTTTATAAACTAACATGGATAGGAGAAGAACATGTAGCACTGGCCGCAATTTCAACAAGTAATATGAACCAGATTTGGCATGAATGATTAGGTCACACGAATGAAAGAGCACTGCAGCGACTTGCATCAGAGAAACTTGTAAGTGATTTATGCCTTGGAAATGTGAAACATCTAGGAGTTTGTGAAGGCTATGTACATGGCAAACACCATAGAAAGCCATATCCAAAATCTGGTGCAATCAGAGCAACTAGACCTCTCGGGCTTGTGCATATTGATGTGTGGGGGCCAGCAAGGCAAGTGTCTTATGGAGGATGCAATTACTTTCTTCTCTTGGTGGATGATTTTACACGGAAATTATGGGTCTTCTTCCTTAGACAGAAATCAGATGCACTTACATTCTTTCAAGATTGGAAACAAGAGGTAGAAATTGAAACTGGTCTGAAGCTTAAGAATATTATGACAGATTGTGGAGGGGAATTTGTCTCCGAAATATTTGACAAATTAGTTCATGAGTGTGGTATTAGACATGAAGTATCTATCCCATATGAGCATCAACAAAATGGGGTAGTGGAGCGGAAGAATCCCATGCTAGTGGAGTGTGCTAGAAGCATGATACATGCACATGATACATGCACATGGTATTAATATCAAGTTTTGCGCTGAGGCAATGCATGTTGCAGTATATTTGGTTAACTGTCTGCCCACTAAAGCCGTGTTGGGCAAGGTTCCAAAGGAAGCATGGAGTGGCATAAACCAAATATAGATCATTTGAGAATCTTTGGTTGTACCGCATATGCGCATCGCACTAAGGAGGAGAGAAAACACGGAAAATTGTCAAAGCTAAGCTTAAAGTGCATATTCCTTGGCTATTGTTCAAACAGCAAGGGATATAGATTATTATATCCCATCTCTGGCCGAATAATCAATAGACGAAGTGTTATCTTTAATGATGAGAATGAACTTTAATGATGAGAATGAACCTGAAACACATGAAAGGGAAGGACCATCTAATGGAACAAATGAGGATGCCGATGTTGGAGCTGAACCAGATCTTGATGATGTGGAAATTGGAGCAGAACAAGAATTTGGAGTTGAACTTGGAGCTGACCATAAAGATACGGAACTTGGAGCAGAACAAGAACTTGGAGCGGTTGGAGCTGACCATAATGATAATGATCTAGATCTTGAAGAAGAATTTGAAGCGGATATGGAGTGTGCAAATCCATTACACAATGGAACCACAGATGCAAGACATGATGGAAATCCAACTATTGAAGGTAATGTAGAGAATATTAGGAGAAGAAGCAGACCATAAACCTACACAGAAATATTTAGAGAGATTTGCAGCTTTGCATTGTGTTTCTATGCGAAATGAGCCTCAGTTGAGGAGGCTATTCAAGGATCACAACGTCACAAATGCTCACAAATGCCAGCAAGCTATGGATGAGGAATATCAGTCCCATCTTGAGAATGAAACGTGGATTCTTGTGGACAAACCTCAAAGACGAAAGCTTGTAAACTGTAAGTGGATTTTTAAGATGAAAACAGATGAAAAAGGTCATGTGGGCAGATACAAAGCGAGATTGGTTGCAAAGGGGATTCTCTCAAACTAAAGGTCTAGATTATTTTGAGACATTCTCACTCGTGGGTGGCTAGTCTAACATCTATAAGAACGGTCATATCTCTTACTGCAGCAGAGGATCTTGAGTTGCATCAAATGGATGTAAAAACGGCCTTTTTACATGGAACATTTGAGGAGATATAAATGAGGCAGCCACCACCAGGTTATTATGAAGTGAAAAAGGGTAAAGTGTGTAAGCTCCAGAAGGCCTTAAACAGTCCCCTAAACAGTCCCCTCGTGAGTAGTATAAAACAGTTGACAAGTTCTTTAGATCTCAAGGCTTTATCAGAAGTAATGTCGATTGGAATGTGTACTTCAGGAAAGAAGACACCATTTATGCCATTATAGTGCTCTACATTGATGATCTCATTCTTGCTACAAAGGGGATGCATATTATGGATGAAATCAAAGCAATGTTGGCCTCTAAGTTCCATACAACAGAAGCTATACTTGGTCGTTTCGACATGGCAAATTGCAAGCAGCATGATACTCCAGCTAATTCCTCTCAGATTTTAACTCAAGAAATGATACTGCAAACTCTAGCAAATCAAAGGGAAATGGCGCTTATTCCATATCATAGTGTAGTGGGCAGTCTTATGCATTTGATGGTATGTTCTCGCCCTTATATTGCTTATGCAACTATTAGTGTCAGTCAATATATGGAAAATCTAGGAGTTGCACATTGGCAAGCAGTAAAGCGAATTTTACGGTATCTAAAAGATATTCTGAATCGTGGTATCCTGTATGATGGCACTCAAACTTCAGATTTCAGAGGGTATGTCGATGCAGATCATGCTGGGGATAAAGATAGACGAAGATCACATACAGGCTTTTGCTTCTACTTCTATGGAGGAGTCATAGATTGGTGTTCCAAGAAACAAACAGATGTCGCACTCTCATCATGTGAGGCAGAATATATGGCATTGGCTGCTGCAACAAAGGAATGCATATGGTTTGAGACGATTGCTTGCAGATATTGGAATGGATCAGAGTAAACCCACCAAAATCTACAATGATAATACTGCAGCAGTCTCCTTGGTGAAAAATCCAGTCTGTTTTTCTAAAGCCAAACATATTGAAGTACAGTTTCATTTCACCAAAGGAGAAGGTGGGGGAAAAGAAGGTGTCTGTCAAACATATTCATACTGCAGATATGGTGGCGGACGTCTTCACAAAGCCATTGTCTCATTTCAGATTTGTGCAAAACGACTTGGAATGGTAGGCAATGGCTGATAAGATTCAGGGGGATGAAGCTCATATCTATCTTCCTGAGGAGGAGTATAGGGGAACACGCGGCAGTTAGATAGATTTCTATAACAAACTAGTTATTAGGAATAGCTCTCTTCTGTTTATTATTTCTGTCCGGTAGTTAACGGCAGCCATTGTATATGTGCATCACATTCTTGAATTAATTCTTTCACCGTGAGTTCTTGATTCTTGGAGTAGAGCGTCTTCACAACCTTCCTGATGTTTCATTCTTTTCCCTAAGCAGTGTATCACCAGCCATAATGCATTGGCTTCATAAAGTTGGAGTAGAATGCTATTAGACTACAATTTGTCCCTTGGGATAAACTCTTATGCTTGCACTATTGTAACAAAATTGCAACATAGGGCTCTAAGCAGCTTTCTGCAAACATAACTTTTCGTTCCATGTGTCTCCTGCACCTGAGCAATTGTATCACCTTCGATAATGAAACTCAAAAGAGTTCCCCAAATGTACCCCACAATTCAGTTCTCACGCGAATCTTTAGTAAGAACAAGAGCTCCCATGAAATTTCCTCCAAATTCATAATGTTCAGCTTTTGCAAAACCTGACTTCATGGCTAGAAGCTTCAAATCCCTTCCTGACAAATATATTGAGAGAGATGTTACAATGACGTTACAACCAATAATACCTTTACCTTTCGAATACCTGTTGGGAATCTTAATATAGAGCTACGTATATATTCATAATCATCCTGTAACTGGAACAAGGTTGCGACCGGAACAACTATGTTACCCAGTATCCAGCCCTGCAACAATTGCTCTTTCCATGTCTGGTTAGTGACACTGGTTAGTGACAGGCAATAACTAGCTCTTATTTCCTGACCAAATTGCAAGATCAAATTTGATGGCCTCAGGATCTTTGGGCTAGGCAGAAACAAGTCTTGTGGGAAAATAGAAACACTGTTACTAAAGTACAATAAAGGTTTTTTCACTTTCTGCCCTTATCTCATATGAACAACATAGAGATGCCCTTTTGTAGTATTACCTGTAATTCATTGACAAAGTTGTTTTCACTGTGGTTGAAATCCAGAATGCATGCTTTACGCCCTTACACAAGATAAAAAACGCAAAAAGAAAATTTTAGTAACACTGAATCTATTTAGGAAATCAATATTCTTCCAGCAGACCTGGCTTAAGAACGCGATGAATTTCTTCTAGAGCCCTGGGAATATCTACAACATTTCGCAATCCATAACCCATAGTTATGGCATCAAAAGTTGCATTTTCAAAAGGTAAATTCAAGGCATCACCAAGAATCCATCTACATCATAGTCAAATTGTCTATGCTTAGGGAGAAATCCTGAAAATAAAATATTAAGCAATGCCTCATGAGTAATTAGCATATTAAACTTGCCTTACTTTATCGTTTTGTTGGAAAAACAGGAGGAGTCTCTTTGTCGTTTCTTGGCTAGCGATAATTGTTTCTCGGCGAAATCAAGACCTGTAACCTGGTGAGAGAAGATAGGCATGCTCAGAGAGCAACCAAAAGCAACTCCAAAGTCATTTTAGTCTTGTACAAAGGTTAGTTCTAGACACTAACTAATTTCTTTTTTGGGACAGAGACCAAACAATTGATCCTATAATCAGCAGGGGTATTCCTTTAAGTTGTCCATACTGAACCAAACGTGAATACTATGGTAACCTGGTGTAAGATTATCCATCAAATATGAGGTGAATATACCCATCCAATGCTTTAAAGTAGTTGCTTTAGCAACAACAGTGGCTGATATTACAGTCACACCTCTTTAATTCAGTCTTTGCAGATGATAAATGTCAATATATTAGATCAGTGTGATTCTAAGCCTGCCAAATTAGTGGCTTCTGACATCGTGTATGTCTTCTTAATTTCTGTGTACGTTCTGAACGATTAACTGTATATAAATAGAACTGCTTTAAACAAAATGAAGAATTTGAAACCCACCTGTCCTGTGGAACCCACCTTCTCAGCAAAGATAAAGACCAAATCCCCACTTCCACAACAAATATCAAGGGCACAGTCCCCTGGTTTTGCCCTGAAAAAAATCAAACAAATCAATATCTAAAGCAGGTGTATTACATTAAGTCCTCTATTCATTGAATAGAAATTAAGCTGCTGGCCATAGTGCTAACTGGGGACTTCTGTGTGATGTGAAGAGGTTAGAGAAGATATCATTAATGTATGAGTGCATGTAGACGAGCACCTGCAAAAGCACGTCCCGGTGTAGCATGACCACTGGGTCTATTTCAATTCAGCCTTCTACAGTCCATAGCTAGCATTAACCATTTTCTAGAGATAGCAGAAAATTAAGTATCCTTCTGCAGAGAAGCGCATAATTAATCAAATCACTGCTCACGTTTGACTCATTTATCAACAGTACATTCTTTGCATGGCGGGGTGAAAAAGCTGAGCAGGAAAATGCAGTGCCATTTCTATTGTGCCTATGTTGCCTCCATGTATGCAAGTCATCAAATGTAGGTTTACATGCATGCATTTAGATACCTATTATATTGGTATATCAATTAAGAGTAAGATTCCAACAGGAGTTTGTTAACTCATACAAAGGTTAGCACTCGATGGTATGTGAGGAGTATAATACCCACTCCATGAAACCGCCATGCGCTTCCAAATTCTGTGTTGTCCAATGCTGAGCCAATCATTTAGCTGCACATAATAGATTTTATAGTCCGTAATTGATAAATAACAAATTGACATGTAATGCATTAACTCACATTGTCATACACGGGAGCAATGCGATTGAAAAGACGTTGTCTTTCTACCACCATCTGAGCATCCTCATTCATAGACGCAGATACTGGTAAAGAGTCTCTGTGTCTTCCTGCAAAGCTCCGAAATGCTGAAATCCATGCATACAAAAATCGTGCTTGCTAGAATAAGAGTTGTACCAGAACCAAGACTGGAGAAGCTGGTCGAGCAAATACGATTTCGAGAAGAGCTTATTGCCATCGGCATCGCCATTGCGATCGCCATAGACAGATGTCCTGTGCACTAAGACCACGTCATCCAGAAAAAACAAACAAATTTTGGGAATTGCTTTTATTCGAGGCTCTATGCCTAGTCTATTATACTATCTATATTGGCTCGTCTCTACCACAATACATTCCACATATTGCAAGCATACCCCTTCCTCCAAATATAAGACATGTCAAACTGCTATTTCCAGAGGTCAATGACAGAGTCGATCCAATCCAATCAAAAAATGCATATCATTGTTATAAACAATATAGAACTTGGGTCGGTTTTTTTTCCTGGCTTGCATTTATGTGCCGCCACGTGGCACTCCCCTCCATTGCGGAATGGAAATAGGGTTAATCCATTCCGCGTGACCGGGTGCAAAGGTTTCAACTTAGGTTTCGCTTAGGGTTTACAGCCGTCGAACTCTTCTTCGCAGATCAGTTCGCAGGTGCTCTGAGTTCGCCGGAGATCTGAGTTCTTCGCAGGTGCTTTAAGCTCTGTGTAGGTAAGTTGCCGGATTTGATCTCTGAGTAAAGTCTGCCGGATTTGATCTGTAGATAAAGTCTACCGGATTTAAGCCTCTGTTTTCCTTTGTTCTTGACACATCTTGAACTCTGTTTTGCTGCTTTGCTGCTGAAACGGGTGAGTTTATAGCTGAAATAAAAAAAATCCTCCCCAAGTTCTATATTGTAGGGGAATGGAGGTTGGGATCTCCATTCCCCTATACAAACTTATATTACATTGTACATGAAACCTAAGAAGTTCTACGGTGTAGTTGTGGTGTGTTGTGGTAGAGGTAATGTGCCTGGGCAAGCCCTCACACAGGGTAAGAGCCTTGTGAGCCTGGTCCGTACCATGCGTAAGGGCCTGACCATGCACATTACCCCACATAATGAGAGGGGGCAGGAAATTTTATGATGACGTGGCATTTACAATTATAGATACGTAGCAGCTACCAATAAATAAAGTCAGCGGATGCCACCAGTTGACACATGCCTACATTACTTGATGTAATATAGGCCTAAAATTCACTAAAATTTCGTGCCCCCTCTAAACGAGATGCACATATTCTAAACGAGGTGCACTCTGGACTACCACAGTAATCGGAGTCGATCCGACGACCCAGATCATATGTTGGAGCCTTGGGCACCTCTCATTTCGCTTATAGTCATTTATGATTGGAGGCGCCTATGCTTTTGAAATATGAAATACGATTTTAGAATATGAAATGCGGGGGCTCGAACCTCTACCAAAATAACTCAAAATACGGGGGCTCGAACCTCTACCAAAATAGCTCAATATTCTAATAAGACTACTTTAACCAATATACCCAGTAAGCTAATGTGATTTTTTTTTTATCTTGAATTTATATTTTTTTTTTTTATAACAATCCCATTCAATTGTTTTAGGGATATATGGTCTATGGTTTCAGGAATTGTTATTAAATCCCCCTGGAACCCCCTGTATTGTGCTACATATTCATTACGGGAGATGTTTTTAAAGCTTGAGAAAAAGATAAAAAGATCAAAAAAAAAAAAAAAAAAAAAACATTGACAACTTCAAGAATAACATATAAACCAGTAAACATAGTAAAATATCAAATACTTGATATCCATTTATTATAGATCGTGAAACACAAAACCCCACAACTAAAAAGTTCTCTCTCTCTTTTTAGCAGGGTTGCCTAACCCGAGCTGCCCACTTTCCTGCGTTTCTAGCTATGCCACGTGTCTTGTCACGTCAGCTGTAATCATTTTTAGTCGTTCGATTCTGTAATTTTGAATCCCAGGGCCAGGGAAATTAGAAAACCCAAGTAATTGTCTGCCGGAGTTTGGCTCCTCGGAGTTTGGCGATCCTTCCACCGCAAATATCCGATGCTCGGTGACGGCCTGTCTTGTTTATCCTCTACATGTTGGAAGACCACAAAACCTGGGCCGAAGGCAAACAAATTTCCCAGATCATATGAATCTGAAGACGTAGGAGAGGCAAACTCTATGCGGCCAACCCATAGTCATGCACCCATGTTGTTAGATTCTTCTGTCTTTTATACTTGAGTCTCGACTAATTGGTCTTGGTTTTGTAGCTTAGTGGAGGAGAAAAGCAACGTGTTGCCATTGCAAGAGCGTTCTTGAAAGTATGGACCCGTTCCTACTTCCTGCGAGATGGATCTCTACATAAATTGGTCACATGAATTGTCTTATCTTATGCACATTGTTTATTTGTAAAAAGAGTCTAAATTTAAGATGCCTCTTATGCTCCATTTTGCACCTTAGATGTTTCTAACCTGTGACTGTTTATCTCACATCAACAGGCCCCGAGGTTGTTGATATGTGACGAGGCTACCAGTGCTTTGGATTCCGCAACTGAGGTATTTTTCAAGCTATATTTTGGACAACTTAGAAGTCAAGCACATGATAAAGTAAAATTGCGTGCAGGCTGCAATATTGGGATCCTTGAAGGAACTTGCTGCAGGCCGTACTTGCATTTTTGTTGCTCATCGGTTGTCTACTATAATGCATTGCGATCAAATACTGGTGCGTTATTTTGTCCCAAACTTTGGCAATCTTTCTGGTTATTGACATCATCACCTTAGATACATGTGACGGTTATGTTAGCCATTCCATGGATTCAAGTGTCCACTGATCCAATGCTCACATATGCTAGTATCTTTTGTTATCTCATGTAACCTGACCCATTAAAAGCCATCTATCTATCTATCTATGATTTGCTTCAAAGTGAGACCAAGCAAATAATTATTTTCATAGCACAACCCTGTAGTTTATACATGTTAGAAACTTCAGTGCTTAAGAGAAGAATTATATAGGGAAGATAGCAACCCAAAACAAACCCAGCAATGCAGGAAAAGAGAGAGTTTATACATGTTTTACAGTTTTTCTTTGCTACCGAAGCGAACCTTAAGCTTCTGAGAGAATGGCCATGTCATGCAAAATATGATCTGGCATAATCTCTATCATTGCATTTCTTATTTTTCATCGTACTGCTAAGGAAATTAAAACTTCTTAAAATATCTATCTATCTATCTATCTTCAATATATTGTGCTCTGTGTGCGACAACTGGAGCAGGGGATTAGGGAGCTTTTTGCAACCTTAGGCATGCCGGAAATCCATTCAAGTTTTCCCCTATCAATTCATTTCTTGCAACTTTACCATTGTGACATTTTCTTTTGTAAAACCTTCCGTAGATTTTGTCTACATCAACTCCATTCTGAACATCCAGTAACTCTAAATATTCCATCCAACATTGCACATGTATTATAGACCATCTTCTATTGTCTATTAAACAAGTGTTGAGGCCATTGCAGATCCAGACGAAGGTCCCATCGAGGTGCCTTGTATAGCTTGACATGTTTATATGCTTGGGAGATGGCAAAAGCTAATGTTTCCTAGTCACATTACTTCTTGATTAGAATTTCAAGATATGTAAACTATGTCTGTACTTACAGTGTGAGTTACGATTGGTTGCATAGTTGAAAAAATGAATATACATTGCCTTTAGGACTCTTGTAAACCTAACTGTATGCTTATGAAGCTCCTCCCAATCCAAGTTTCTCGAGCAATTATCCATGCAGGCTCTTTGTTAGGGGGATGTATGAGCTCTTCAAAAGAAATCATAGCAACCAATCTTCCTATTGTCATTATCCAGAATATAATAAACTTCCATCCAGTTGACCACAAACACATTCAAACAATACTTAAAAAAGCTTTAGGTGCTGACTTTATTGTAGTATCTGCATTAGAAAGCCGACTAACAGACTCGAGTAGCCAAATACTTAAGTACATCCTCAAATTCACCTGCAGGGATGATGGAAGTGAGATAAGATCCCTTATAGCACAACAATCAGAAATAAGAAATTTATGCCAGCCTGTTGGCATAACATACCTCTATATTATTAGCATGCCTTGCAGTACATATACATCGTTCTAAGAGGTGCCAATGCCTATTACCATATTGAGGTAAACAACAGGCAAGTGGAAAGATTGCATCAATCCAGCTAGAGATGAATGAACTTGTCTATAGAAGTCTTATGAAGCTCTCAGCCTTGCAAATTTTGAAAGAGATTCTTATAAAACTGTAGTTTGACAAAGACAATTTGCTTGAGATAGTTTCACCTGCTGCTGCTGTCTAGAGCACTTATTATTATCATGCAAAACATGATCTATTCTAAGTCAATTTGAAGTCTCCTCTCATCAAATGCAGGTCTGAACAAGCAACCATTTCAGTTGGTATTATAGAAAGAGCTAGAACACTCTACTTACCCACTTGAAACATGGACTCATCAAACATTTACAAACAAAGTTTAAACACACTTCAAGCATGTTGCATCCATAATGGCCTGATCAATCCATGATGGATTCGTTGTAAATACTAGGCACCGCCGAAACTTTTTCCCTGGAAATTCAGAGGCACTGCACAGGAGAATATTCAGAAACAATCATGTTACAATGCTCTTCTAATGTTGTAACAGGCACCACCAGTAGGACATACATGTGCAACAAAACCAACAAATCAAAAAGCAGTTACAAATGCAGATGAAGGGCATTGGGAATGCTCATTCCACACCTTGATCAGAAATTAATCAGAGGACAGACACTAGAGGGCAGATACTAGATGTTTGATCAGAAATTAAGCAGAGGCAGAATGAGAAGTAAAATGGACTCTTGATGTGGCATGCTATCTCATCACCCAACCACGAGCCCTCAGCCAAGTCACAGCTGCCCCAGAGCTCTCACTGAGCAACTATATAGCATGCACGCCCTTTTGGTCCCTCTTTGGACCAAAGCCTCCTTTGGACAATAGCCCAAAGGCCCAAAGGCCCACATGGCCCAAAAAGGCCTAAAGTGTGACGCTCCCTGAACGTATACGGCACTCCGGACGTATACATATGGGGACTTCCCCCTCCCATGGCAACCAACTCGCCATGAGCAGGGCCCTCCATCTAACTCGGACCATCTATAGAAAGATGCCCGGGTGAAGGACACGGAGGTGTCATTCGGCCCACGCCTTCAATGGGACTCCTATGTCGCGGAAGCGTGCATACAAGGTTAGCATACAGCATAATCACTTAATAAATACCATCCCGAAGGGTGGCACATCCATCCAACTGATAACAACAGAGATGATGCATTTAATACTAGAGAAAACGTCCCCAAACCCATGGTTCTACCCTGGTTCAGACTCCAATGAGGATCGACTGACGGCTAGGTCTCAAGAGATCAGCAGACCGAATCTTGGCATGGCGTTGGCTGGCATAGAACATTGGCTAGGGTTGTCCACTCCATCCGCCCCTCCTGTGCACACTTTGCAGATGAGCTGAATCAAGCTATGGCGTCATTGTAGCCTTCCGGAGACGCAATCCCAAGGCATCACCCTTCGGGATTACTCCGGGTTACATCTCCCCTGTCCGATGAGGCAGGTCAGGAAAGTGTCCCTTCCCAGAGTCGCAGTGATTCCATGGGTGAGCTAGAGAATATGTGCCGCATCAGCGACCCCCGCATCCGTACCCGACCTACTCCCCTAAATCTACACAAAGTACAGGGTGATCACACAGCTGTACCCAGGGAGTGTCAGACCCATACCCGGCCTAGTTCACTGGCTGGCTATTAGGCCTAGCTCACTGAAGGAGTCCCCGTAGCCTTTTATGCTCAGGCGAGACCCCACCCCACACCTCATTACCACGGCTCCTTGTCTGGTGCTTCAATCATGCCATAGATTCCACAGCTTGGTGGGATCTTGTGCAAAGGCCGCAATTACTGGGAACTAGGGGAACTACTAGGAGCATACTAATGAATATAGGTCACAGAGGTCTCTACCCCCCTTTAATCCCTGTTTTCTGGAAGACTAACAGAGATACTACCATAGATACATCCATCCATACTTTACAGAACATAATCCATATAACTGAGAACAGTTCTAACTATCAAACAAGGGTTAAACATAACCAAGGACAAACAAAGAAGACTGACAGAGGCGCTGGCCCTAGAAATGTCAAGCTAATCTATCCACTAACCCGAATTCCTGCTGGATCCATTGTCTTGTGGCATCTCCATCTTCAAGCAATCTGGGCGCTCAGCAGCTCTTCCTCTTGGTTCGATTTGGGGTCAAAATGGGACAGGGATCCAATTTGATGCCCCAAGTTAGCATTCTTCTACTGGCCAATCAATTTTGGCCAGGTGCCACCTTCCTAATTAATCAATTATCCTAACTTAATTAGCTTAATTGAGTTAATTAGATAATGATTCCTTAATTATAGGTAATTAACCTTTAATTAACCCTTTATTAATTTAGCATAGCTAAATTAATCCCTTTTAGGTCAACTCCCTAGGTTAAAATACCCCATGGTGGCGTATCCTTACTGCGTGACGTGTCAGTATATTTATAGGTATACCGTATAAATACGTGGAACGTCACATAAAGCCTTTTGCCACGTCCTCCTTGGCATATATCATTCCCTCTCTCTTGACATTGCAGCAGTCCTCTGCTGCAAAAGGGTGTTTAAATACCTTTAGCCATCTGAGCATAGTCCTTCCTTGGCCCTCGTTTAGGCCGGCTAGTAGAAGCCTGTCCTTGGACTTCTTCTTGTCTCTCGGCTTCCTTTGCTTTCCGATCTTTATATTCCCTAAGAATATCTGGATAAGCTTCTAAAATATTGCCACGCACCCATGAAGCGTCCTCCAAAGGTTTGTGAGCAAACTTTACCAAATATTGTCTTGAACCACTAGTATATTTATCCGCCAAAATTGTTTCCGACTCTAGAACTTCGGAATCATCAATCAATTCTGGCTCACTTAACCTCCCAAGTTGAGGTAACTCCTTACCATGATAAGCCTTTAGGAATGACACATTCACTACATCATGCATTTTCCAACCTTGAGGCAATCTTAATTGATATGCATTCTCATTGACCACTTTAGTAACTTGAAATGGTCCATGGAAACGAGGTGCCAACTTAAGATCCTTTTTGCGTGCATCTTTCTTAAAGTGGCCTTTATGGATCCTCATCCATACCCAGTCTCCTTCCTTAAAAACCATTGGTTGCTGCAACTTAGATGATTTATTTGCAAAAGATGCTTGAGCATCTCGAATACGAGCTTGAAGCAAGTCTATGAGATCCTTATGTTCAATAACCAAATCATCAGCAGCTGGAACATCCTGACACACTCGAAAGAGTGGCTCCCGTACAGGCTGACCATAGACCGTCGGAAAAGGGGTCATCTTTATGGTAGACTGATAGGTATTATTATACACAAATTTAGCAATAGGCAAATACTCTTTCCAACGACCTTGATGCTCATTGACAAACCCCCTTAAGATGGAACAAATAACTTTATTTACCACCTCGGATTGTCCATCAATTTCTGGATGAAAAGCAGTGGAGAAGCTTAACTCTGTTCCCAATTGCATAAACAATGCCTTCCTTTGGCAATCCATGTAGCCTAAATATCTCTTTGATAAAGAGCGTAGCCGCACTATAAGCCGTCAACTTATCCCAACAAGGAATAAAATGGGCGTGTTTAGTTAAACAATCAACAATTGTCCAAATAACAGTGTTCTTGCGAGAACTTGCAGAAAGACCAACAATAAAATCCATAGTGATCTGCTCCCATTTTGCCTCTGGAATAGGCAAGGATAAAGAAACACCATGAGGTTTCTTGTTCGCTTTCTTTATCCATTGACAAGTAACACAATGACGAATATGAACCAAGACATCTCTCCGCAATCCAGGCCAAATAAAGTATGGTTCAAGCTTTGCCAAAGTCGCCCCCACGCCACGATGACCCGCAGTAGGTTCATCATGGACTTCTCTAAGAATAAGTGACCGAAAGTCCCGAACAATGCATAGCTTTGGACCTTTATATAAGAATCCATTAACGATCTTATATCCATATGCATTTCCACTTTGAGCCAACAACCAAATATCCTTATAATCATGGTCAGTGGCATACAACGGCTTCATTTCCTCCAAATGGTTGGATTGTGCTATAGAAAGAGAACAAACTGCATAACGCCTACTTAAAGCATCCGCCACAACATTCTCTTTACCAGGACGATAATCCACTGAGAAATCATATTGCTGCATAAAAGCAACCCATTTCAACTGCCTTTCCGATAATGTTTTCTATGAAACAATGTGCCTAATGCTTTGGTGGTCAGTCAAAATATGAACCGTTGACCCTAAAAGATAGTGTCGCCACACTTTCAAAGCATGAATGATAGCCAGAAATTCCTTATCATAAATACTATATCTACTTTCCGTGTCAAAAAACTCTCGACTTTCATAAGCAATAGGATGACCATCCTGCATCAAAACTGCGCCCAAAGCCATACCACTTGCATCAACACATAACAAGTAAGGTAGACCAAACTTTGGCAAACGTAGAACAGAAGGATTAACCACATCCTTTAAAACTTGGAAAGCAAACTAATGATTATGATTCCATTGGAAAGGGACATCTTTTCGTAGCAACAAATATAAATCTGAAGCTAAACGAGCAAAATTCTGTACAAACTTCCTATAATAACTGCATAAGCCCAGAAAGGAACGCAATGCAGCAACTGAGGTACTGGCCAATCCACAATTGCTCGTACCTTACTGGGATCAATTTTAAGACCCTCAGCGCAAAGAATATGACCCAAATATTCAATTTCCGATTGGAAAAAAATATTTTTCTTAGGATTAAGAGTAATAGACTCCTCCCTTAACTGACGGAAAACCTCCCGCAAATGCAAGTAATGATCTTCCTCGGACTTACTAAAAACCAATATCTCATCAAAGAAAACAACAACATAAGCGCCATGCACATCTTCAAATATTCGCCCCACTAGTCTCGCAAAAGAAGCTGGCACATTTGTAAGTCCAAATGGCATGACCAAAAACTCATAATGTCCAAAGGTTGTCCGAAACACAGTCTTATGAACATCTTCAGGCGCAACCTTGAGTTGCCAATACCCGGACTTAAGATCAAGACGGCTAAAAACTGTGGCACCTTGGAGTTGATCAAACAAATCATCCGCCCTTGGTATAGAAAACCGATTCTTAATGGTTATCTTATTCAAAGCGCGATAATCTATAGACATGCGCTAGGAATTATCTTTTTTCTTAACCAACAAGACAGGATCACCAAAAGGTGAAGAACTATGGTGGATCAATCCAGCTTGAAGTAACTCATCAAGATGGCGCCTAATCTCAACTTGTTGGCCATGCATTCTCCGATAAGGAGCTTGATTAGGAGGTTCTTTCCCAGAAAGAAGATCAATCCTGTGGTCCTCCATACGTTGGGGTGGCAAAGTTTGTGGAATTTCATTTCAAAAGACATCATCATAATAATGCAAAAAGACAGTTTGACGCTCATTTAATGGGGATACACCAGATTAGGATGCAAAACCACCAAATATACAAAATGAGTTTCATTGCCAAACGTTTAAACTGTACAATAGAAACTGTTGGAATTGGGGAAACAATATCATCCTTCACAAACTTGAAGGTCTTTTTACCCCCTTCCAAGGATAACATAACAATTCCCGCCTGCCAATCTATAAGAGGATTGATAGCCTTATGCCACGGCATGCCTAGAATAATATCCATACCTCCAAGGTCAGAAACCATGAAAGAACGTTTACAGACGTATCCCTGCAATTGAAATTCAACGTCCTAGGCGGAGGGGCAACATTCAAGAAAGCAGAAGACAATTCTACATCACTTGATAAAGGAATAGAAGTTAATTTTAGTTCCTTTACCCATTGAGCAGAAATAAAATCAAACTCACTGCCCGGATCGAATAAGATATGTACTTTTTGATCTTGAATAGTAGTCCAAAATCGTAAGAGACTACTATTCTCAACAGAATCCATATCCGATTTTCCCTGAACAGTAGCCACCTTCTTCCCTTTCCCATTTCCTCGAACAGAAGCTACTTTCTTACTTTTGTCCTCTTTCTTAGTCCCAGACTTAAGAATAGGTGTAGCTCCCTTTCTTTCCCCTTTCTTCTTCTCAAGATAAGTAGGGCATTCATAAAACTTATGGTCGGTTGAATAAAAAACAAAACACTTATTCTCCCGCATTAGCCGCTTCTTGCGTGCTTGATAAGATTCCTTTGGCTCTTTGGCCCCAACAGATTCATTATCTGCAACGTCTGTGTATGGCTGTTTGAATGGCCCAGACCCTAGAGCAGATCCCATTGATTTCTCCTGAAAACCACTCGACTCTTTTATAAATACTTTGAGGCCACGTTGAGCATTAATGGCTTCCGTGAGGATCAAACCTTCCTCCTCTACTTTCTCTGCCATTTTACAGAGCTCACCAAGAGAAAGATTGACAACTTGCAGATCGAGCTTCGCCCGTACCCAACGATGAACCCCACCCATGAGTTTTTCAGACTTCTCAGTATCATTTTTACTAAGCTGAAGTCCTTTCTTTAAAACTCTGCGGCAAAGGCTCGAACAGTTTCCATGTTTTGTTGGTTCAACTTATTCCATTCAGCGATAAGATCTCGCTCCCAACTATGACCAAAAAAAAAAACATTTTTGATTTGCTTTTCAAATTCCGCAAAGGTAACAATGGGTTGATCGACTGGCTGGTTCTTTTGGATATCCAGCCACCAGTCCTTTGCAACCCCATCCAGATGACGCTCATCAAAATATAACTGAGTGTCTTCATCATCCTTAGTTTTAGAAAAATATGAATTCAAATCCCGTAGCCATGCGAAAAGTTCACCCGCATCACTAGCATCAGCAGAATACGTTTTGAATTCAATTTTGACATTGGCACCCATTTCGATGCCACTACGCGGACGCCCTGCAGCTTGCTGCAACTGCGCCACCTGCGCTCGCAGAGAATCCAGTTCTTGCAGCTCAGCAATTCGAGCCTCGACAGCTGCAAGTTTTTCTCTCATGAGCGAATTATTATGCTCTAATTCAAAAAGTTTTTCCTTGAGTTCCTCATCTTCAAAGTTAACATTGGCAGGAGAACCGGCCATCGAAACTTGTTGCTCTGATACCACTAAAATGGACTCTTGACGTGGCACGCTATCTCACCACCCAACCACGAGCCCTCAGCTAAGTCACAGCTGCCCCAGAGCTCTCCCCCAAGCAACTATATAGCATGCACCCCCCCGTTGGTCCCTCTTTGGACCAAAGCCTCCTTTGGACAACAGCCCAAAGGCCCACATGGCCCAAAAAGGCCTATGGCAAAAGGCTTTAGGCCTTTTTGGGCCATGTGGGCCTTTGGGCCTTTGGGCTATTGTCCAAATGAGGCTTTGGTCTAAAGAGGGACCAAAGGGGCGTGCATGCTATATAGTTGCTCGGGGGAGAGCTCTGGGGCAGCTGTGACTTGGCTGAGGGCTCGTGGTTGGGTGGTGAGATAGCATGCCACGTCAAGAGTCCATTTTAAGAAGCTTGATCAAAGGGCCATGATAGCAAACACCCAGTTGGCACCGGCCCAACATTCTGATAAAGATATGTGTTCCCATAAAAGACACTGAATCGGGAGGAACTATGATCAAAGGCATGTAAGCAAACAGCAAACTATGATTGCATATGCCAGTCGACGCCGACTGGCTTATTTTAAAAACTGCTTTTGTCCTTTTTTGTCCTAAATTTTACAAACTGAGTATATCGATGCAGAAAACTAACCCGCAAGCATGCAGTCACCGCTACCGACCAAGAAACTCTCTCTGAGGGCAGTCGGCGCCGACTAGCCATCTCCAACACCTTCAATCAAATCTCTCTACAAGATCTAGAGCAAATCTCTGTTTCCCATTCTTCAATAGCTACCTCCCGTAACCATAAAGCAAATCTTTGCGTTTTCTTTTTCTTTTTTGGCACCTTTTTTGTTTTTCCTTGTTCAAAACGCGAAACCATTGCATGTCGTAAAACATATCATATGTACATGCAGCACATTCTAACGTTAATTAGACCAGTCGGCGCCGACCCATTAGTGACCTGCCTACTAAGCACTTGTTGATAGAAGAAAGCTGATGGATTTGCTGATGGATAGTAGAGCATTCTAAGCCAATAGGCTCGGACCCAGTTCGGATGCATATTTTGATACCTATTCTAAAATGTGTCTCACCCTAAAAAATGCAATGACTACATGTCAGTGGGCGCCGACTGGTTGTCTCCAACAGACTGACCTTGTGTTTCCTTCCCTCTCCAGCACCAGTGTGACCTGTTCGAGCAATACAAAACACTTAAGATGTCCTAACAAAACCCAAATATTCCTATAGTATCAAAACATTTCTACGGCATCAAAATATTACTTTAGTTTATTGGGAATTATCTATAATAGAACATTCGATGGTAGTTTATGCATTAGCAATATCCCTATGGGGGTGTGTTATTTTTGGTTTGTTGGGACATCAAAATTGTTTTTTTATTTCATTTTCCAGCAAAGATCCCAAGACTAAGACTTTCTTCCTAATAAAGTATTGGGTTCTTAAGGTTTTTCTCCATCACAACTTCATGGTGTTATGACTGATGAGGCCTAGGTTAATTGGAATGCTATTCGTGATGATTTCTTCAATGGTAAAACATATTCAAACAAGGACAGATCTTGTGTTTTTTCACTTCGATCGGTGCTTGAAAATATATATCAAGAAGCACCAGAATAAGTAGTTGTGAGCAATTCTTCTGGTTTTATGGAAATGACTTGAAGTGCACATGGTATCCGCATGCTTCTTTGAATGAGGTCTACCCCCACAAAAAAAAGGGGGACATATTCTTTAACCAATTGTGGCAGGCACATTCATTGGGCACTTCTTCAAAAAGGTGGTTATAACCTAGGAGAGGATGGGGCTACAGAGAACATTGCATGATCTTGTCCTTACATACTCTTCAAGGGAAGGAAGCAAAACGTAGCCATGCACATCAATGCGTTGTGATGGTAAAAGGATTAAGCAAAGATGAAAAATGAATAGGCAATCTGAAGTGAATCTTGAAAAAAAAAAGGTAAAGACATGAGAGATGTGAAAATATCCATAAATGTGATGTAATCAAAACAATATGTTGACTTCATCTTGGAGGGGGAGAAGAACACATATATTATTAGCATAAAAGGAAAGTATGCTTGCGCCTGTTTTGACTTTTAAAGCAAGGCAATGAAGACCAAGTACACTCCTTGCAAACACATATTATACATCATTGTGAACATACTAGAAAACTTCATGGGTAAACCTCCATTTTGTTTAATGCAGTTTGCTGCCAACTTTAATGATGTCAATCATAAGCCAATATATTAGCTTCGTGGTGCACTTGATGTTCCATTCTAATCTTTATTTTCTACTAATACAACTTTCTTAGGTAGATAAACCCTTGATTACAATTGTGCTTTACTTTTCAGTTATAAAAAAAAGGACCAAAGTGCCCATGAAAAAAGACCCTATATAAATTTACACTTGGATGAGAGGATTCAAACTTTATGTGTCAGTATAAAAAACCGATGCCGCTCCACTCGGTTATACTCAATGAATTCATTGAAATCTATAGTTCTGGTCAAGGTATAAGAATTGTATTATTATTATTATTATTTTTTTTTTTTTTTTTTTTTTTTTTTTTTTTTTTTGTGAGAGAGTAAATTTTTCCATTAATCAAGAGAAACAGTACATAGTTCTGCTAGTCATAGCAGAAAGTAGAAAAGCCAAATTCATACAACTCCAACCTTTCCTAAGGAGGAAAAAGTAGATAAATAGGATATAAGTTAAGTAGACAAATTCGATTGACTATAGGGGTATCACAAAAGCAGATCTCTTTTCTGACAGTGAGTAAAGAAATTCCAAGTACAAAAAATTCCAACCACAACCCCATCAAAAACTCCCATGCTATACCTGACCAACACCTGGAAAATGATATAGCCAACAAAAACCCATACAAGATGAGGAGTTAGAGTTGAGCAAATAGTGGCAAAGAAGGAATTCCATAGAGTAACAGGAAAGGCCAGCAAGGTAGCAAGATTATGAGGAGAGGAAGTCAAGTTTGGCATTAAAGAAAGAGTAGAAAGAGTCCGCAGAGCCAAAGGTATAGAGGTCAGCTGTCAGCTCAGCAGCTTCATCCAAGCAGGAATCACAGTTACCAGAGTCACTTAGGATCATCAAGGATCCATACAAGTCTGCCAGAAGTCTACGAGTGTAGTACAACTCCCTGTATCTTGTGAATTGTCCCTCTGACATATAATAATGATGCATGAAGATGAAGTCAAACATGCAATATACTTGGACAACCTCTTTGCAGAACAATCTTGCCCAATCTGATTTATTGTCTAAACCTTTCTTATCCACACTTAGCTTTCCCACAGATCATGTAATTCCATGTCTTCACCTTTCCTTATGAAACTTTCCTCTAAATCTTCAGTATTCCTCTTACACAGATTCAGATAGGCTATCAAGATCAAGAAAAATAGAATTAGAATCAATGACATTCAAATTAGATACAAATAAATCAAAAGAACCCTTAAAAGCACCAATTAAGTCCCACTTCCTGTCATATTTATTAGCAAATTTTCTTATGTGAGCTGAGGCAGTTGACTCAACATCTAGTTAAAAATGCATCTTAATCCAAAAAATTGAGAGGCTCTTCTTACCATGCACAATTCTATTTCTAGCTTTCCATATATTCCATAGAGCAATGAACATGATAGTGTTAGCAAAAGTACACTTGTTTTGAATATAGGAAAGCAGATTACCAGTCACCATAGAGGGGAAAAGAGTACCCAATTTACCATTAAACCAGAACAAAAAAGGATCCAGTTTAGGACAAAAGAAGATGTGATCAAGACTTTCATCTAGCAAGCATCCAAGGTGACAAAGAGCAGAAATATTACTATGCCTCCTAGAGATAACTTGAAGATTTGGGATACTTCTATGAGCCAATAACCAATTGAAAAAGCTCACTTTTGGAAAGCAGAAAGAATTCCACACTTCTTAAAAAAGGGCACCTTCCTCCTCAGAAATAGACCACTTAATAATTGCTTTTGGAGGGACATCAGATCTGTTAATGATTGAATAAATCCTACTAACTTTACAATGGCATTTACTATTCAAACACCAGTTAGTTGCTTTAGGAACAGACTGATTCGGCCAAATATGAGGAAGAATAGACTTGATATGAAGGTAAATCTTTTTGTCACTAGAGGTACCCTGTACTATATTCCTCAAGGAGGTCCAGGACATAAACTTATTGATGTAGAGATCATTTATAACAGTGAATCCTTCCATTTTTTTTTTATAGATTCTCGGGTGTCTCAAGGCTAGAACCTTACTAGGATGATCCTTAGAAGCAGGACTCTAAAAGATAGTCATCTGCAAGTTTAGATCATCTGGAGTAGCATAATCAAAACATGAGTAGACCTTATTCCAAGCCATAATAATATTTCTCATAAGAAAGGATGTATTAGGCCCCGGATGCAACTCATTAAAACAAGAGTCAGGGATAATATGAGCAATAGCAGGGTGACCATCTGGGTAGGAGCAAGATAACCAATATTTGATGAAGTGAGAATAAGGGCTGGCAATATTATATTAATAAAGGATTTCCAAATATATTTACCAGCTAGAGCACAGGCCTGTAAATGAAGATTTTTACATCCTAACCCTCCTAGATATTTGGCTCTAGCTATTGAGTTCCAATTAACCAAGTGGGATCCTTTCCAAATGAATCTTCTGATAATTTTCTCTAGCTCAATATACACAGCCTTTGGAGCAACTAGAGCAGAAGAAAAATATATGTGAGAGCTGGCCAAGACATAATTTGCAATAAGAGTCCTACCTGCAAATGATAAGCAGCCTCTATAGTTATTTAGTTTTCTCTTGATTCTGTCAATGATAGGTTTCTAGAGACCTTTTAAGCAAGGATTCAAGGAGAGAGGCATTCCCAGTAACAAAGATGCCTGATTGCAGTTTAGAACTTTAATATTAGCAAGGTTTGGATGAATGTTGTCACCAATAACAATGCATTTGGCCAAATTCAGATGAACTCAAGAGGCAGCAGAGAATTGATTGATAATCTCAAGAAAGAATTCAATATTAGAGATATCAGCATTCAAGAAAGCAAAGGTATCATCAGCATACTGAGAGATGGTAAGAGAATCATTACTGTTTGGCATTTTGAGACCATTGATCCTTCCTAAATCTCTAAAGTGCAGGATAGCCCTGGTTAGCATTTCAGCCATAATTAAGAATAGATAGGGAGCCAGGGGACATCCTTGTCTCACACCACGAGATAAAGGAAAAAATTGGGAAGGTGTGCCATTAAGAATAACAATAGAATTTGAATTGATATTCAGACCCATGAATAAGCAATTTAAGCTTAGGATGAAAGCCAAATTTGGTTAGAGCAAAGTCAAGAAAATCCCATCTCACAGTATCAAAAACACGCTTAAAATCCAACTTAAGAAACACACAATTTTGATTGGATATTTTATTCCAATGGAGGCCTTCCATAGCTGTAAAGTAATTGTCCAAAATGAATCGATTTGGCAGAAAGGCAGATTGATATTGAGAGATGTTCTTCTGCAGATAAGCCTTGATCCTATTAGCAATAATTTTAGCACAGATTTTGTAGGAAGTGTTAGTGAGAGAGATAGGCCTCCAATCAGAAAAAACAGAGGGATTATCCACTTTAGGAATGAGAGCAATGAAACCAGCTGAGATGGAAGGATAGAGATGATTGGCCTCCCAAAAACCTCTAACCATGGAGAGAATATCAAATTTCAATATATCCCAAAAATGAGTATAAAATTCACTTGACAGACTATCAGGGCCAAGAGATTTGCAGTTTCCAAAGGGCTTCAGAATATTGAGAATTTCCTCTTCATTAGGAGGATTAGTTATAGAAGCATTCATACAGTCAATTGAAGAAGGAATAATATTGTTTATAAGATCTAGGAAATCCCTTTCTCTGGTAGAATTAATTTGATTTTGATTTCTCTTTTGATTTTGTAAGGTGGTTGGGGGCAGGGCCCAACCGAGCAATGTAGTGTGGTGTGTGGTCACATGTCCAGTTGGATGCTGCCTAGTGGTGTGATGTTAAAACTACTATCTATCTATCTATCTATTTAATTGCAGAACTTTTGGCTTCACTTTCCTCAATACTCTTCAGTATTCTCAATCAATTCCTCACCAATATGCAGGTTAAGATTATAAGGATCCTCTTGAAGAAGGGACCTAATATCTCTCATTTGGGAAAGTAAACTCTCTTTCTCCTTTAATCTGGACAGATGTCTACTCTTAGACCAATCCTTAATCCAGATCTTAATCCTCTTGACTTTGCAATAGAAATTTTTCATAGATTGCTCATTGGTATCTCTGTGAATGTTCTGGTAGAAATCTCTGAAATTCTTTACAAAAGAGTCATTGTCAAGTAAAGCACAATCGAACTTATAGGAAACACTGCCATCTTGGAATTTGAGTTATGTGACGGGTACACAGAAATTGAGGTTGATGGTCAAAGATAATATTACCTTCATCACTGGTAACAAAGCAGTTATCCCAGAAAGAAGAATCAAGGCCGCAAACATAGAACCTATCCAAAGCACATAAAACTCTTTTGTCTCCCTTTTGTTTATTTGACCAGGTAAAAGTAGTAGTGGAAGAGGGAACATACACTAAAGAGGAATCAGAGATAAATGTTTCCCAATTTTTCCTTTCCAAGCTTGACATGTTGATATTGTTACCAAGCTTCATATTCCAGGAAGGAATGTTGCTAAAATCACCAGCAACAATCCAGTCAAAATTAGGACTGTTATGCATCCAAGAATTGATCTCAGTCCACAAGATTTCCCTCTCTTTGGGATTAGTGGAGGCATAGATGTTAATAATTCCAAAACTGGAGTCTTGAATGGTATAAATAACAGCCTGCCACATTTTAGAGGGGAATTATAAAAAGAGACATGCTTAAGGTTTTTCCATATCATGATAATGCCACCATTCCTACCATTCAATCCAAGTGGAGGCGGCACCAGGGTAAATCCAATCACCAAGATTCGAGATTTCAAATTTGAGAAGCTTGACTTCCTGAAGAAGGATAACATCAGCATTGTAATTTCTGACTTGAGAGATAACTCTTTTTCTTTTAAGAGGGCCTTTGATACCCCTAATATTCCAAGAGAGAATCTTCATAATAAGGGCGAAGGAAAAGAAAGAGAAGCAAAGGGAGAAATTAGAACCTAACAGATCTTCTTTTCCCCTTTCCCTTTTTATTTTACTCCTAGTACTAGCAGCAGGAGTGTAATGCAGATTAGTGAGATCAGTTAAGGATAAATCACCTATTTTGGTTAATTCTGATCTTAACACTAGAGGACATCAAGAGAAGAATTCTCAGAATGGAAGGCATCCCTCTCCCAATTTTCCTTATCAAGCTCACTATCACTGTCATCCAAGACCCCCCCAGGAACAAATTCAAACATCTTGTTTTTATAGGGTGGAGAAGTGGAATCAACATTGAAATTTATATTCTTATCCCTTTTACAATCGGAACAGAATAAGGGGGAAGAGCCATGACCTGTGGGGTTTGTATCAGCAACAATATTATGTGTTTCCACACTTTCCAATACCACAACCCTTGTTTGATCTTTATTATTTTCCTTGGATGCATCCATTTCCCTATCTGGAGTACATAGGACAATGTCTTCATCCATTAGATTCCATGAGCAGACTTGTTGTACAATTTGTTGTGAATCCAGCTTGAATGAAGCTAACTGCTCAGCAATTTCAGAAGAAATAGTGTAGGGAGGAGGAAAGTTCATATCAGTGAATGAGGAAAGGTCAATAAAAGGTGGTTGAATATGATCAGATTTAGCAGTAAGGGAATTGCTCAACATTAAATCCACATCAAGGTCAGAGTTAAGGTCAGCTAATACCTGAAACTGGTTAGAGTTACCAGTAAATTGGATGTTATCCTCCAAATGATCTTTGTGTTGCACTGGAGTTGTGGCAGGAATCTCCCTTGCTAGGTTGGCCACTTTGTCCAAGTCAACCATAGCTGGAGGAGGAGTAGGGACGACTTCCACTATGGTATCCAAAGGGTTTATTTCATCCTCAATTTCTTGCCCCTTGATAGAATTTGTTGGCTTCAATACTTTACTATGTTTGTTTTTCTTGCCTAATGGATCACTCTTACCCTTGCAAGGATTTGAAGAGTCAAGAATTGACTCATTTCTTTTGGATAAGCTCTTGGCATCCACAATGATTCTATTCAGAGTATCATGCAAATTTTTTATTTTATTCTTGTCCATGCTTGTCTTTTTTGCTGTACCTTCATGATTTTATAACACCTTAACCACCTGAGATGTATTTTTTCCTTTGCTAGGTATCTTCTCAATCGAAACACTTTCCTTGTTTTGAGCTATTTTATCTTCCTGAACCTGGGCCTCTCTTAATATTTTTTTCCTCTGAATTCTCTTGTAACTGCCATTGGCCTTGGTCCAAACAAATCTGTTGTCTTTAGAAATGATATTAGGTACACCAAAGTCATTGTTAATCTTAGAGGAGACCTGGTCAATGACTGAGCCCTTTGAGTTTTGAATCAAATATTGACTGTTGACTTCCTGACCAGATCTGTGGTCTACCTGTATGCCCTGGTTGACCTGCTGATTGACTTGACAGTTGACAGACAGATTAACAAGTTGACTTTCCATCTGCCCAGAAATATCCAATTTTTCCTTGTAATTGATAAGGCCATTGACACGATTGTTGACCAACAAGACGATCCTAGAGAAGATTCTGAAAATGAGCCATCAGACTATGCCAGTCACTACAAAAGACGGCGTAGAAGCTCTGCAGCTAAAAATGAGAAGTCCTTGATCTAAGATAAAAAGTAAGGTCAAGGACCTTCAAGACTTATTTAAAGGTTCAATGTTTTCATATTAATGTGTTGTTTTATATATTGAAAAAGCCAAAAAAAATTATAAAAGTGGAAAATAAAAAAAAGGGCAAATGGGAATTGATTTTCCGTGAGACAATAGTGAAGAGTTTTTGCAAAGGCTTTGGCAAGAAGCTCGATGGAGGTTAATGCTGCTACGTGGAGGCAGTTGCAAGGAAAAGCGGTGGTGTTCCATGGTCTTGGAAAAGTTCTAGAAGTTTCCGGAGCGGTTCCAGCATCGTGGGAGCAGTTTGGGAACGGATTTTGCACCAGGGTTGTGATCTATTTAAGGTCTGAATATGTATGTAAAAGAGGGCTTGTGAGAGAGGATTATATGCTGTTGTATTACCTTGTCTATTGTTGAATGGAAATCATGCTCATTTGCCCAATTGTGCCTCGATGTTTACATTATTCCTTGCAATTTTGGTGTTTGTAAACATGACTTTCACATCACAAGCTAGGATGAAATGGTTGTGAGCTGTTTATACTAAGCATAACTCAGATCCTCACATCCATACATGTTATATTTGCATGCATTTCAGAATTGAGCTATGATGGATATATTGACAATGGAAGATGTGGAGGCTATCTTTGAGAGTACTCCGGTAAGTCTTAGCTATGTAATGATTCCCGTTTTCATGATTGTGCTTTTCTCTTGTGTATGGTAAGAGGGTGAGAGACTCTTAACATATTTTGGTTCCGTTGCCGGGACCCATAACATAGCTGATGCATTCATTGAGGAGTATTAAAAAAGAGTTGCGTAAGAAAGAGAAATGTCTAGTTGCTAAAATATCCACAGGTGGAATTTGTCCTAAAAAGCCATTAGCTTATGTGATACCTACTTCTTTCCTTAAAATGATGATCAAGGAAGTACCTAAAGTTGCTAAACCCACTAGAAAGATGAGAGGAAGTGTCACCCAAGCTTTAAGCAAACTGGAGCTATCATAGCGCAGGAAATTCAGTCTGTATCAGACTTGAATATCTCAGTCTAGACTTGTTATTTTAAACTGAAATTTTACAGGGACTTAGAACAATGAGTAAGGTACCAGCCTGCCAAAATTCAGAACTTAATTTCAAGCATTAGTGATGGTATCATTAAAAGTTGTACCTGCTGTCCAGAAATTTCTGTACAGTAAAAAGTACTCCAGAACTCTGATATATGTATAAGAGTCTTGCTGAGGAACGCAAGAAGAGACAAGAGACAAGAGAGAAACAAGAGAAGGAAAGATCTGAGAGAAGGGCTAGGAGAGAAGCCCAAAAATTACAAGAAGTAAGAGCATCACAGATTTTACCCGATATTCAAAAAATCTTCAGGATGAGTACTTCCCACCATAGATATCCCAAATATGGGTCGGGAAAAGATAAGGATACAAATCCCAAAACTCATATTATGCAGTTTGAAACGATAAGCACATTAAATGGGGATACTAGTGATGATGTAAGAATAGCTTTATTCCCTACTACGTTGGAGGGAAAAATAGCAAATTGGGTCTAGGAGAACATGGACAATGTTAAAACATGGGCTGTTCTTAAAGAGAAGTTTTTGGAAGCATTCTACACAGTGCCTACTACGAGAGAGATTAAGGAGGAATTAAAAACTATATAGATTCAATCTAGTGAGAAACCAAAGGACTTTGCCATTAGAGTTTCTGAATTAGCAAGCAAATTGAGTCCTAAGCCTCATACAGAAGACATAGTTAGCTGGTTTGTACAGGGATTTCCTGTACGAATTAAGCAACAACTTGAATTAGAAGGTCCGGAGACCTTAGATAAGGCAGTCAAGAGGGCTGCTGAGATCACTTCAATTCTGAGTGCCGAGAAGGGTAAAACAGATTTGGAGCATATAGTGCAAAAGAAAGTAAACCAAGAGGTGAAAGGAGTCAAAGATTTGCAATTTAAATTGCAAAGCATGGAGGAAAACGTCAAAAGATTGGCAAGTCGAGATAAAAATAGAAGTTATGTGTGGTGTAATAAATGCTCTAAACCGGGGCATTATGCAAATGAATGTAGGACATCTATAGGGGAAAAACATTGTCATATCTGTAATAAGGACAATCACGAAACGAAAGATTGTTACTTTAATGCAAGAAACAAGGGAAAAGTAACTACAGAGGCTTGTGCTGTGGTGGCTGAGTCGTCAAGGAAGAAAGAGGTTACAGAAATAGAGTGCTGGAAATGTGGCACTAAAGGGCATTATGCAAGAGATTGCAAAGCCCCAATCAGAAAGGAGACTGCGACTAAGAAAGTTGAGACCAAGGTAGAAGAAGCCCGGATGGTCAGCGTGGAAGAGAACGCAGTGGAAGCAAATGTTGTTACAAGAGGTAAAGCTCAAAGAGAAGGGATTCATGTTGAAAAGATTCCTATAGAAAATTCACGACGGAAGAAAAGAGAAATATACCCTAATGTGGAAGAGGAGGAAGCTGTTTATGAATTTACTAGAGAGCAAATTCATGAACTACAGAACTCAAATTTACCCTCACAAGTAGAAGATGAAGATATCACACATTTAAGCAAATTAAAAGACCAAGTGAGGAAAATGTTGATTCCCACCCCGTTAAAATTGATAGCAAAGTACTTTCCAGGATTTAAGGAATTTCAAAAGATGGATGAATGTGATAATGATCTCCAAAAGTTGAGTGAACGGATACAAGAAGCTACGGTACTTATAACTATTGAGATGATAGCCAAGTATATACCAAGTATGGGAATACCCGCATCGTTGTATGAGAAGCAACATGTTTTCACTGCCTTTCAAACTGAGCCAATGGACAAACAAACTCCCACATTGACATTGGAAATAAAAGAGCATGTTATACATAGGGTTCCAATTGATGGTGGTGCTGGAGTTAATATTATGGCTGACAGCCTTAGGAAAAAACTCAAACTAGGCCGTTTACATGCTGCATCTTTCCATGTTCGAATGGCAGACCAACGTCAAGTTGAACCCCTAGGCATTGTAAAGGAAGTTCCTTTTACAATTGTCGGCTTAAACTTCCAGCAAGATTTTGTTATCCTTGATACAAAAACAGGAACACTGGACTATCAAATTTTACTTGGTAGACCATGGCTCAGGGCAGCCCAAGTTTTACACGATTGGTCGGATAACTCAATAAGGCTCAATAACCAAGGCAAAATCACCAAAATTGATTTGCCTACAGGAAATGCAACAATTTTAGTGGAGCAACCAGTCTTTTCCGATAGTGAAGTTGAGGATGACCTCTATGAGGAATTTGGAAATGATGAAGATTTCTATAATGTGCTACCTGTAGAATCTGAAATATTATCTTCGGACTCAGAAACATGTTACATGGCTGAGCCTGTACAAAAGCAAGGTGCTGGAACAACACAAGAAGTTGCTGTTCTAGAGTCCAGACCAGCACATCAAATGGAAAATAACATTTTGCATCCTCATCTTGGCACTCCAGAAACTGAACCAGTCAATTTAGGAACTGAAGGACAGCCACAAGAAGTTCATCTTGGCCTGAATTTACCATCAGGGATTCGTGATAATGCTTTACAATTACTTCAGCAATACAAGGATGTGTTTGCATGGAGTTATACAGATTTAAGAGGCATTGACCCAGAAATTTGCCAAATGAGGATACCATTGGTGCCTCATGCTAAACCAGTCTATCAAAGGGCTTATCGCATGAACCCAAACTTTGCCTTAAGTGTAAAAGAAGAAATTCAGAAACTGTTGCAAGCTGGATTTATCTTCGAAGTTGAAACGAGTGAATGGGTATCTCCAATAGTGGTGGTCTTGAAGAAAAATGGTAAGCTCCGTGTATGTGTTGACTTCCGCAAGTTAAATGAAATGACAGAAAAAGATCATTTTCCATTACCCTTCACTGATCAGGTATTGGAAAAGGTCGCAGGTCATGAATGCTATTCCTTCATGGATGGCTTCAGTGGTTACAAATCAGATGAAGATCCACCCCAATGATCAACTAAAAACGACATTTATAACTCCATTTGGTACATTTGCATACAGAGTGATGCCATTCGGCTTAAGTAATGCGCCATCATTATTTCAACGTGTGATGCTGATGGTCTTTAAGGGATATATAGGGAATTTTATGGAAATATTTTTAGACGATTTCACAGTTTTTAGTAGCTTCAATGATCATATAACCAAGCTACAGTTGTGTTTCCAAAGATGCCGCCAATATGGGGTGTCTCTAAATCCTGAGAAGTGTGTTTTCCTTGTAAAGCATGGCATGTTGCTTGGTCACGTTGTATGCAAAGAAGGATTGCTCACAGATCCAAGTAAAATTCAAGCTATAGTGCAAATGGATCCACCAAAAAATATCACAGAAGTAAAAAGATTTTTGGGAAAAGCTAACTATTATCGTAAATTCTGTGGTAAGTTGGCTGACATAGCAGCCCCATTGAACCAATTGGTAAGTCCAAAAAGTAAATTTATATGGACATCGCAATGCCAACAAGCATTTGAAAGGATAAAAGTCTTAATGACTTCTGCTCCAATCCTGATAACTCCAAATTGGGATTATGAATTCCATGTTCATGTAGATGCTTCGAAAATAGCTATTGGAGCAGTCTTGGCCCAACAAGTTACTTCTAAAGTTGATCGCCCAATTCACTTTGCAAGTAAGCAATTAAATGCAGCTGAGCGGAATTACAATACCACAGAACGTGAAGGCTTAGCTATGGTTTTTGCCGTTCAAAAATTTCGTCACTATTTACTGGGCAATTTCTTTATATTCTATGTGGACCATCAAGCGCTATTATATTTGATCAACAAACCTTGTGTTACAGGAAGAATCACTCGCTGGTTATTAATCTTACAGGAGTTCAATTTTAGAGTGGTTTTAAAACCTGGAACATCCCATACAGTCCCAGACCACTTATCCAGATTAACAACAGGGGAATCCCCCACAGGTGTAAATGTTGAATTGCCTGATGTGAGCCTTTTCAAAGTAGTGGCAACCCCACCATGGTATGCTGGTTTAACAGAATATTTAGCATCTGGTAAATGCCCTGATAAGCTTTCACGGCCGCAACAGAAGGATTTCATTCGAAAAGCATCCAAGTTTTGTCTTATCTCGGGACAACTCTATAAGAGAGGGCAAGATAATGTTCTAAGAAGATGTGTAATGCCTCATGAAATAGAGGACATTCTTCAAGAAGCGCATCAAGGGATAGGTGGAGGACACTTTGCAGCAGACATCACAGCTAAAAAGATATTACAAGGGGGTCTATGGTGGCCCACACTTTTTAAAGACTGTTTGAATGAAGCACGCACTTGTGACATTTGCCAGCGTATGGGTAAACCTGGAGAACATAGCTACATGCCACTTACACCAATCTTACCGTTGGGCCCCTTTGAAAAATGGGGCATGGACTTTGTTGGTCCAGTAAATCCCCCTGCAGCTAGAACTAAAGCCCAATACATTTTGATTTTAACAGATTATAATACGAAATGGGCAGAGGCAAGAGCTTTGAAAGATAATACCGCGTTGAGTGTGGCTAAAGTTTTATACCAGCAGATCATAACACGATTTGGGTGCCCTCTTGAGATAGTAAGTGATAGAGGTGTGCATTTTCTAAATGAGACAATTGAAACTCTTGTACGAAACTTTCTCATTACCCATCGGAAATCCACTCCTTACTACCCAAGAGCAAATGGGCAAGCGGAATCCACTAATAAAACATTGATTACAATCTTGAAAAAGATTTGTGAATCTACAAGAACAGATTGGGAACTTAAACTTCCGGCTGTATTATGGGCATATAGGACTGCCTACAAAACTGTAACAGGCCAGACACTATTTCAACTTACATATGGCATAGAGGCAGTTATGCCTTTTTAGTTTGTAATCCCGAGTCTTCGAATAGCAGTACAAGATAGATTGTCACTTGACAAATCAGTTGCACATAGGTTATTCCAATTGGAATCCTTGGATGAAAAACGCCAATATGCACTTTGGCAACAACAAGTGGCTAAGCAGGCTAGAAAAGCTTGGATAGACAAGAAACAGAAGAAGAAAAATTTCAATAAGGGTGACAAAGTTCTATTATATGACTCTAGATACAAGCAACATCCAGGAAAACTGAAAATAAGATGGTTAGGTCCCTTTTTAATTCATCATGTAAACGACAATGGCTCGGTACATTTAGCAGATTTGGAAGGACATATATTACCTTTAATTGTAAATGGTAGCAGGTTAAAGAAATACATGGAGAAACCTACCATTAATGTCCACAGGGCCATGCCAATTCCAAAGCAAAGATGCCTAGCAATTACTTTATACTTGTGGGAATGGCAAGAAACCATGTTTCAGCCACACTTCTATAGGAAACTCAAACGAGCACACCATGCAAACGCCATTTTGCGCTTAATCATGACACCAATACCTGGACCATCTGCAAAGCATTGGTGGAGTGATAATTGCATAAAAGTTTATCCTAATGATGATTTTATGGAGGCTATGCATTATATTGAATTCTGGTCTCCACATAAAATCCTACTCTGCTTTGGCAAGGGTCCAAACCATGCCGTAAGACATAGATATATGCGATTTAAACTTGAACGTGAGCAGGTTCTAAATAGGTATCTTTTAAAACAAAGAAGTTGGGCACATCAAATTCAAGGGAAAACTGAAAACAGAATTCTTTCTAAAAATAATGTTAAAAGAGACATTGTGTTGTCTTGTACCACGGTTGAAAATGTAACTCATTCAAAAAATCAGATATTGTTCTGGCTGAATTTGCTTAGAATGTTCTTTTCTAGAATCATGCAGGGCGTTCATGACCTTTATGTGGTCAAAAATCAGAAAGTTCAAACTGGAAATTTTCTCAAGAATATCTTCTCATTTCTGACAATGTCTTTTCAATTGTTCCAGGATAAAACTCCAAGTTCAATCTCTATCCTTGATGGGGTTCTTGAGGAGCAAGTTGTATTAGCAAGCAATCATGATACACCAGGGGCTGATTTTGTATCTCCCAAGCCAACCTTCTTTGAACGGAAGCAAGATCTTCTCAAACGCAATGAAGAATTATTCAATGAGATGCTTGATGAGTTGCAGATGCAAAGTAAGGCCATGGCTGATTTAGAAAGTCAAATCACAAGTGTGGAACGCCAAAATTCTGAGTTCCAAATAGAAATCCAGCAGAAGACTGACCAATACAAGGATTTGCTAGCCAAATATGATGTTTTGGCTTTGGATCATTTTAATATGAAAAAGCAAAATGCTACAGGTACAAATGACCATTTTGAAAAACAGAAAAACTTGCTCAAGGAGCGAACAAAAATGCTTATCCAAAGGCTCCAGAATCTGACCCAAGAGAATCAAACTCTTACGCACCAACTTACGATGAACAATGAAGCTTTATCAAGCTATCAGAATGCTAATGATGATCACCAAGCTACCATGGTTGTACCAGCTTATGAATTTTTATTGTTGCCACCTTATAAGGAAGCAATCACAGACTTATGGAGAAGAGGGCTTCTAAAAGATCCAGAAATTCGCGAAATGTTCATGCAAGCACCTTTGCATTTACAGGAATCACTAAACTTTGATCCGATGTATCACCGTAGGCTTGATTGGAGTACAAGCGACCAGCAAGGGCTTTGCAATTGGGCTGTCATACCAGGTTCTTCTTGGGCAACGGAAAAGAATACAGTTCAAAATTTGAAGAACTTCATTGCCACTGCACAAAACAATCCAGACCAGGGTAAATTTTAACGGCCCTAAATGTTTTTCTATTCAAATTAAGGTTGGCTAAACCTATGAAAAACAAAAGTTCTTAGATTTTTTTCTTGGCGAAATTTGATAAAATAAAGCCCTTTAATTATCTTCCCACTTGGCTAAAATGTAAAATTTATATGACATGAAATTCTGATGTTGGCGAATTTTTCTTGGTCCCCAGCTAAAGTGCAACTATTTAACTTCAAACTTTGAGCACTGATTAGGACATGAATGACATTGATTCAATATGCTTCTTTTACAAAACGATAACAAAGTTGTTCAAAGTACAATTTATAAGGAACAAACAATATTGTTTGAAGGAACATGCATGTTTACGTTGGGGTCAAATGCATCCAAATGGTGAATTTGGTGATAAAGCCCTTTAGGGTCAACAATTGCAAGAAGAGAGCACTACTATTTAAAGCTTAAAATGCACATCATGTAACATTCTTCGTAGCATTTAATCTAAACAACTTATAGATACAAATTCAAAATATGATTGAGGTTGCTAATGGCAATTCCTAAATGAAAGAGGTCCTTGAATAGAATTGGTATGGCTATTTGAATTGATCAGGGTTCTCCTAATCAACTTTAGAGAAGGCGATTCAGTATACCATGCAACAAACAATCCCGGCTAAACTCTAAGCGTTCAAAATTTACCCCCTTTTGGAGTGGCTAAATTATGCTTTTTCTAAGAAAATTGCCTTTATAAACTTTAGCCATGAAATTTGACTAAAGGGCTAAAAAATCGCCATTTGACGAATTTTAGCCACTCTTTATTACCCTGGTCCAGACCTTACTATTTACAAGCAAGCAGCTTATTGTCAATTGCTGGTTATAATACTTGAAAGCAATGCTAGCAGCAAGGAGCCCCTCATGAACATCGATCCTAATCGATCATGTAAACCAACAATGATGGACACGGCACTGTTTCTGAAAATCAGCCACATGCCTTCTGAATATATCAAAGTTTTTGAGTCAATGGCTAAGGAGAACTTCCTGATACAAGCAAACAGCGCATATTATGACACAAGTATGGCAGTACATGGTGCTAGAAAGAAGCAAATCTATCTTTTCAACAAGCATTGCCGCAAGTATCACATCTGCCAACCCAAGGAGCCAAAGGCTTGTGTGGATCCTATGCTCCACACAAAAAAGGGGGGAGCAGAATATGATAAGGCCATTGACACGATTGTTGACCAACAAGACGATCCTAGAGAAGATTCTGAAAATGAGCCATCAGACTATGCCAGTCACTACAAAAGACGGCGTAGAAGCTCTGCAGCTAAAAATGAGAAGTCCTTGATCTAAGATAAAAAGTAAGGTCAAGGACCTTCAAGACTTATTTAAAGGTTCAATGTTTTCATATTAATGTGTTGTTTTATATATTGAAAAAGCCAAAAAAAATTATAAAAGTGGAAAATAAAAAAAAGGGCAAATGGGAATTGATTTTCCGTGAGACAATAGTGAAGAGTTTTTGCAAAGGCTTTGGCAAGAAGCTCGATGGAGATTAATGCTGCTACGTGGAGGCAGTTGCAAGGAAAAGCGGTGGTGTTCCATGGTCTTGGAAAAGTTCTAGAAGTTTCCGGAGCGGTTCCAGCATCGTGGGAGCAGTTTGGGAACGGATTTTGCACCAGGGTTGTGATCTATTTAAGGTCTGAATATGTATGTAAAAGAGGGCTTGTGAGAGAGGATTATATGCTGTTGTATTACCTTGTCTATTGTTGAATGGAAATCATGCTCATTTGCCCAATTGTGCCTCGATGTTTACATTATTCCTTGCAATTTTGGTGTTTGTAAGCATGACTTTCACATCACAAGCTAGGATGAAGTGGTTGTGAGCTGTTTATACTAAGCATAACTCAGATCCTCACATCCATACATGTTATATTTGCATGCATTTCAGAATTGAGCTATGATGGATATATTGACAATGGAAGATGTGGAGGCTATCTTTGAGAGTACTCCGGTAAGTCTTAGCTATGTAATGATTCCCGTTTTCATGATTGTGCTTTTCTCTTGTGTATGGTAAGAGGGTGAGAGACTCTTAACAGTAATTTTCATACCAAAAGTGCCTGACCGTACAAGTTTGGTAGTGAGGTGGCAAACCAAACCATCTTAAAGATAGATTGGCTCTTTTTTCAAAGACATCCAAAAAGGGGATCTGGAAAGGGATATCTTTTGAGATGTCAAGTTGAATATAGCAGTGTGGAGGTCTGTAAGGAGAGTACTCTGTACAAATATAGGATCCAATAGAGTCAAAAAGAATTTTCAGGCAGTCCTCATTCCAATAGATGGAATTAAGGCCATGAAGGGCCACACAGAGCTTGTCTAAATTAGCAATTTCAAATTTAGGGTCCCATTTGAGAAAGGAAAGCTGAAAAGATTCAAAGGTAGGGGACCATGATTGAGGAAGAAATTAGCAGTTCTTTTGCTTTTACATTAAATCATTATGTAAGGTGATTGAAGCCAATAGACAGCATTAATCAAAATTCCTTTGTGAAGATTCAGGCAAAAGGACCAGAGTTTGTCCAATTTGATACCATCTTTATTAACCTTCACAATTACAGCACAATCCTGAAAAGACTTTAACTTTGCATGCATAGGGAAGATCCAAGGAAATACCATTAAAGATGTCGAGCCTTTTGGCACTAAAAGGAGGTTTGAAAGGTCGAATATTTCCGAGGACCTTGTTGAAAGAGTTATCTAAATGCTTTTGCTGAGTCGATCTCTTTTCACCATAAGGCAGAGGCACATTATGAACGGGGTCCATGATAGGCAATTGACCTCTATAATCAGGATCTTTGGAAAGATTATCCCAGCAAGGAACTTTAAAAGACAGAGGATCCATTCAAGACTGCCCATTCAAAGAGTTAGCAAAATTTCCAAAGAAAATGAATTTTTTTGGGTTTTCATGAAAAGATCTTAACTGATTAAGGAGCTTGGGATGATCAGAAGGCGCAAAATCACAAAGGCGTGAAGAATAGAGAGAAATTTAGGGTAATCTCCACTTTTAAATTCCACTACAAAAGAACCAGGGGAAAACTACAAAGGCACGAGAAAAATGGGCGTGGCGCAGAAGGGAAAATCAAGGGGCAGAGCAAAGAGCAGGGGAAAGAACCTATCTATGATTAAGAAGATGGAGAGCCAATTCACAACCAAATTGCAAAAAATCACCATAAGCATGGATCATTGCTCAGAGTACACCTGTCGTCCCAGTCATAATGCACATTAAAGATGCCTCATACTGCAATTTCTTTGTTGCCAATGAATTCCTGCAGCCAAGATTCAATAATTTCAACTTCAAATTCAATTGAACTCGGCACAAAGGAGTATTCTGGAAGGAATAGATCTTCAGGAAAATGCTGATTAGAAATTAGAGAATTCCACGTGTCTGAAGGCGTTCCTATAAAAAAACCACAAGTCAGTCTTGAATTGTGCTTGATAATTGTGAAAATTCTGATATCCATATGTAGCTCTTGACGAGGGAAATCATGTGGAATGCAAGCCCCTACAAGGCTGGCAAGCTTGATCCACCAATTCAACTCAGAACCTTTCTGAATTAGCAAAACAAATCAAGAAATGGGTTTGAATTTGAGAGCTTGGAGCAGGAGCTCTCCAGAGAGGATTTAGCGGAGGCATGTATGTGCATGGCCAAGGATAAATGTCCTGGGCTGGATGGCATCCCTGTGGAGTTCTTTCAGACTTATTGGGAGTGGGCTGGTGAGTCTGTGTACCAGGTGTATCTTGAGTTGCTGCAGTCTTCTCACATGGATAGGATCTTGAATACCGCATGCATTTCCTTGATTCCTAAGGTTAAGCAGCCTTCTACTATTAATGATTGGAGGCCTATATCCTTGTTGTCCTCTCTGTGTACAAGATTATTATGAAAGCCCCGCCGAGAAGTTGAAGCCGGTGTTGACTTCTTCCATTAGTAAGGTGCGATCCGGGTTTGTTCCCTCGAGGAACATTTTGACTAATGTTGCCGTAGCTTATGAGGGCCTTTATTGGGCCAGAGAACAGTCAAGGCATTGCCTATCTTAAGCTTGACTTTGCCAAAGCTTATGATAGTGTCCGTTAGGAGTTCTTGTGCGCCATGATGTTAGCGTTGGGCGGGTCCACGCTTTACAGAGACAGTCATGAAGCTGCATAGGTCAGCACGGGCTACGGTGGTGTGCCAGGGTGAACCCTCCGCCTTTTTCTCCTTAGGCAGAGGGGTGCGTCAGGGGTGCCCTTTGGCACCATTTTTGTTTACGATTGTGGCGGAGGCACTGTCTCAGTTGTTTTTGGCTGCAGTGGAGGAGGGGGTGGTGGATGGGCTTCGGATGCAGGATGGTAGTCAGCAGATTATTAACCAGTTCGCCGATGACACTTTTCTCTTCTTGGTGGCAGAAGAGAGGAATTTGCGGAATGTGAAGGGTTTGCTGGATACTTTCTCCTTGGCCTCAGGCATTCTTCTCTCAATTGGGGCAAATGCTCCGCATTATGGGCCCATTGACTCCGCCTCCCCTTGTTTGGCTCTATTCCCTTGGAAGGTGCTTCCGTAATGTGTGTACTAAGTCATTTGGGTATTCCCTTTGGAGGGATGTTTCCATGGGGAGGGTGTGGGATGAGATTTTGCGGGGGTTGCGTAAACACCTCAATTGGTGGAAGGGTAGCAAGTTGTCCATGGCGTAGGATCACTATTGCCAAGTCAAGTACTTTGTAGCACTCATGTGTATACAAAGATCTGCGATGTTAGCTCCTGAGGGTAAGATACAGGCTTTGGATAAGATTGTTCGAAATTTTGTGTGGGGCGGGGATGATGAAGGGGCGGTTGTTAAAGTGGCTTGGTGGAAGTGTCTCCACCCCCGGGAGGATGGGGGCTTGGCCATTCTGGATTTGGCACTGCATAGTAAGGTGTTGGTCTCTAAGTTTATTTGGAGCATTCTGCAGGATGGAGCATCTTCTCACAGTGCGGCACTATTGTGGCAATCTCTTCGCCATTGTGTGGCATTTGGAAAGTCGCCCTTGCATGTAGAGTTGCCACGGGCACCGTTGTATGGTCTCCTACCTTTCCCACATGCATCCCCTTTTCTCACGGGGTGTTATGGGCTTGGGATCACGCGTCGTGTGCTCTTCCAGGCTAGATTATGCCTCGGTTTATCACCACTCTTCTCCTTTCTTGTGGGTTCCTCTACCCCCGCTGCGTTTCTTGCCCTTGGTCGCCATCATGCATGCTCTGGACGCAGAGGCGCGGAGGCGAAGCGACTCTTTGGCTCACCTTGGAGGATTGGTATTGGGATGGTCAGCTAGCCGTGGGAGTTCTTCGAGCTCGCTTTTCGCTGAAGGACGATGGCCAGGGCTATCACGGGAACAAGTGGCGGGGGGTATTCCGCTACACATACCTATAGTCCCTCGGGGGTGATGTGGTGGTGCGGTGTTTGGAAGGTTCATCCGGATGTTGTATCTTCTTGTTTTGTGCGGTCTTGTTACCGGGTGTTGGCTATTCATGACACTCTTCCCCTTCGGGCAAGTGGTCTCTGCGGCTTCGGGTTCTCGATGGCGCTTCGGTTTGGGCGACGTGGACATGGAGCTCACTTCCCCACCGAAGGTTCGGGTGCTTCG
Source organism: Isoetes taiwanensis (assembly GCA_021234155.1). NCBI lineage: Eukaryota > Viridiplantae > Streptophyta > Lycopodiopsida > Isoetales > Isoetaceae > Isoetes > Isoetes taiwanensis. The sequence continues at coordinate 6,443,288 of JAJEKV010000020.1, read as the reverse complement.
TGGCGGTGGTGCACCGTATCCGTGGTGAATGTCCTTGTGAGTCGGTTTAGGCGGGTGTGAGCCCTCTTTGCCCTTGTTGTGGCCTTCATCGTGAGACTGTGGAGCATTGTGCGGTTTTATGCCCTCACTTGCGGGTTGCCCGGATTGGGTCGGGGCTCTGCTTTGGTGAGATTGAATAGCCAACAATTGCCGCTTCATGTATATCCCGGTGCTTGGCGGCTCCAGACGGCAAAGAAGCCTTGCATCCGTCGCGTGGCTTGGTTGGTGTGGTTGATTTGGAAGCGGCGACGGTTGTGGATCTTTCAGGGGATTCAGCAGCCTGCAGCCTCTCTGATTCCTCGACTCAGGTACAAGCTATTTCAAAGCTTTTTGGTGTTCCCGGGATTAGTAGAGCGGAAGTTTTCCATTTGGCGGGACTTCTTGGGTGTGGTAGATGGTGATGGCCAGTTTGTACAGCAGTAGAGTTGCAGTTGTTGTGGAGTGTCGAGGTATCACTGTCTCTTTGGGGCAGTTCTCCTTCCTCCTCACTTGCTTTGTAACATTACCATTCTTTTAATATATTGCTGACACAGTTCTTCAAAAAAAAAAAAAGATAAAGAAATCAAGAAAGAAGGCGCTCAAAACTGACATGTACATCTTTTTCATTTTTCCAAGGGATAATCTCATCGGAGTTGTATTATTTTGATTTTAAATCCAGATGGTCGAATAAAACCATAATAAACTCTAGATTTGGCAAGCTTGATCCACCAATTCAACTCAGAACCTTTATGAATTAGCAAAACAAATCAAGAAATGGGTTTGAATCAAATAAGATAAAGAAATAAAGAAAGAAGGCGCTCAAAACTGACATGTACATCTTTTTCATTTTTCCAAGGGATAGTCTCATCGGAGTTGTATTATTTTGATTTTAAATCCAGATGGTCGAATAAAACCATAATAAACTCTAGATTCTAAACCTTTCCTCAAATTTTTACCGGTGACAGCTATGTTTTGATTTGAGTGTCAAGTCTCAAGAGTTGGAATACCATTTCTTCTAGATCTAATCTACAAGGAGAGGCGGTGTGTAAGTGAAACATCTAAGTAGCTAAAGGAGGGGAAATAAACTGGGATTTCGTTAGTAGTACCGAGCAAAATCCGATTGGTCTTGATGAGAAGGTGATGGGCCTTCTCATTGAGCAATATGCTTCTATGGTCATTGCTCACCTAGCCTCAAAATGAAATAAGACGCGAAGCAAAGTTTTTCGTCTAGACTCAGCATGGCTCGGCTCTGTACGACATTACTAAGCTTTTACTCCCCAAATCTTATGGGCAGTAATGGGTTTACTTGTTTTTTCTTGTATTGGATGGTATAAACATTTGGTCTTCATGGATGTTCGGTTCGGTCTAGTCGGGTCCAGTCTTGTCCGTTCTACTTATAAGTTATATACACCTAGATGAATGACACTATGAATTAAATCGTTGAAATGAATAATTGTGTTAATAACAGTTATGCAATAGCTTAAATTCCTTGTATGTTTTTAGTATAGAACTTTAAATGATATGCCTATGTCCCATTTATGACTTCTTATTACTAGCTTTATGTGATGTAGAACCCCTCTTAGGGAATTCATGGCTAAGGAGGATAATTGGGTGGACCATCTCTAAGAGATCTAGATGTGGGTCAGAATCTCTAGTCAGTAGCATGTTAGTGCATTGAAGACTTGACAGCTATCATATCACAAGGGAACATGGGACACCATTAAGTTCACCCATTCTTATGCTCTTACATTGGGTTAATATCTTGCAAGCATTTAGGTCTGTGGGATGGGAATATAGGACTTCATGTTATTATCATTTGATAGCGTGACAGGTTTCCTCACAATGTTGATGGGGTTGACGTATCTACAAAGTGCCTAGCATATTGAATTCATGCATTTGTTTGTTCTATGACCAACATTACCAGTTGTTATTAGCTATATCTGCTTGGTTAGTCATGAGCCTATGTGATTATTCTTATATTGTTATTTACTGTTTCTATTGTGGTTCATATGATACTTCGATGCATATGATTCTTGGAATATTTGTTAGTGTATGGTGCAATGCCTACTTATATTGTTGATTTCACAATCTAGACAAGGGTCACACATCTTAGATGGGATACAATCCTCGCGGCGACAAAAGTCATCTGCACCAAAGCGCTTTATGTATGATGTATGTAATGTATAAAGAGTCCCTCTATTATATGCTCATACAGAGTTCCTTGCAATGAATGATGTACTATTTACATATTGAAATGCATCTATATCCATGATAATCATGTAACCAAAGAAGACAAGTCATTTCCTAGAAAGTAATTACAAACCTTCCAAATCAATATCAGGATTTATCTCAAAGTGGTACTTGATGAATACCTCAATACGATGATCTTATTCAAGCTTTTGTCCATCTTCAATCATCATTTCTCTGTACGCCTTATACCCAATCAATTTAATTTTATTCAAGATTTGGTCTCCGGGATACAAATCCCAATCTTTGAACTTGAAATTGTATTGCATAAAAATGAAGTAAACTTCATTAATCCAATCCAACCAGCATTCATACAATACCATTGAGCATGAAAAAAAAAGATACATTATATATATGATGCACGTATTCCATTGCATCCTCCTCTTCCAGTCTTCGGAACATACGTCCTAGCAGCTGCACCTCTTTTTTGTTGCCCATGTAGTTTGAATGTGGAGGCTTAGAATATTTTCCATGTTCCTTTCGAGATGTTGACAGGTCTGCATTTTATGTTTGCTATTTTCTTTGTCCTATAGGCTAGTTAGTCTTCATGGACGATAAAAATACATCCAATTCAATTCCTTTGCGCATCTTCTTGTGCGAGTTGTCTCTATTTTTAATTGCAACTTAGTATGCATACATATATGATAAGTTAGAAAAAACAAAGAATTGGAGAAAGAAACATACTTCCAACGATCCCATCTCTTTGCCATAATTCCAAGGATATATTCCACAAAAACATGGCCTTGTGCGCTCGACAAACCACTAGCAAAACTCTGCCAGCAAGGTACGTAAAAAAACCTCTCAACCTAAATTTCTTGAATTGAAATTTTAGGCGGCAATAAGACAATAGAAGTTTAACGTTGCATGTGTCACATCAATATACTTTTGCATAAGATATGAAGCCCTTTTTATTTGGTCATTTTTCTTTTAGGGTTTATTAATGGTTTGGAGCGCCTCCATTCCCAATATTCAAAGCTTCGATGGTCATGTTGGTTCACATGATTCTAGCAGTGATGATTCACATGATTCTACCTATACTACCCATACACTTCTGCTTGAAAGGATCTCATTGATGTGCATGTGGAGGTTCTTGACACTACTATAATGAATTTTCCATAAATATCTAGATGTTTGCCCAACTGGTTAGGCCATAGCGGAATGGATTTTCCATAAAGAGTTTGGATTTGCCAATTACTTAGGCCATAGAGTAGTTAAGTGGTACCAAGCAACATACCAATAAATATCCAAATGTTTTGGTCGGTTATTTAGGCCACGGTTAATATACTGGAGGAATGGAGTTAAGAAAATTTACTATGCATGATACAATGCACTATGCATGATACAATGCATATTAAATCACACTAATCTTGTGAAAATTTTTTCTCTAAGATGAACAAACTCAAAATAGATTCTATGAACATTGAGTTACCAAGAAGGATGTTAACGAAACTTTTTTGTGTCTTCCTTCTTGTTGTGTTGTGTCGATAAAAGAATATGCAGATTCATCCATTTTATAATGTGCATTGAAGCTATATTAACATGCAAAAAAGTTTCCCTTATTGTTGTGTTGCGTTGGTAAAAGAATATGAGAGGGATAACACCTTGGAAGGAGGTGTTATGCCTCAACATAACAATTGAGGGTGGAGACCCGCGATTGTTATAGTAGAACATAACCACCCAAGTTTTAGGGTGTCATCCGCCTTAAGAAACTGGGCCCGAGAGTTCAATGGTGGCTTTATAGTGATTTGCATAGCAAGCTAGGTGTTTATGCCATTTGGCATAACAAATTAGGTGTTTATGTGCCCTCATTGTGTTACTGGTGGGTAACACCATTACAACCAACGGCTGAGATATGATCTCAGCTATAAAACTTGAGCGCCACGTTGTTAAGGAGATGTATCCTTTTTATAATGTGCATTGAAGCCATATTAACATGGTTTATTATTTGCATTTGAGCATGATCTGGCGGGACTACTACAACCTCCCACACTTCAGCAGCAATCTGTTCAGCTGACTCACCTGCTTCTGACAACTGCTGAAAGATGCTTTGGGAGAGGCCACTCACGGAGAACCTGGTTCGATGATGAGTGTCAGGAGCTCAAATGCGAACTCTGGCAAGTCACTAATCCCACCTCCTGCCCACATGCCATCAGTCAATACTGCTCCTTCCTCAAGAACAAGAAAGCCAGATACCTCGCAGAGCACCAGCAACAGATGTTCGGTCTCCTGGATCGGCATCCTAAGACATTTTGGAGAAAGGTATTGAGCAAGGCTATACAGCCCACATGGAACATCATCCCGGAGCCATGGGTACAGTACTTGAAACAGCTTTATGACCCGCTTGGGGCCCGGGCACCAGTGCCTCCACAGATGGGCATGGCTCTGGTCATCACAGAGGGGGATGTCATCATGAGCCTGCAACGCCTAGCTGATGGGAAGGCAGCAGATTTAGATGGCACGCAGGCGAAACTTCTGAAATGGGCTGGGTCTCCACTGGTGCATGTCCTCATGGCATTGTTCAATAAAGCATTGCAAGAAGGCTTCCCTCCGCAGTGGACCACTAGTAGAGTTGTGCCCATATATAATGTCGGGGACCCTCAATGCCCAGCCAACTATACTCTCTTTGCAAAACTATTGACTGGCATCCTTGAGCAGGGGCTGACAATATGGGCAGAGGAGGCAGATGTGCAAGCTCTCACACAAGCAGGCTTTCGATCTAGGCATTCCACCATTGATCATATCTTCACTCTGCGCACACTGATTGAGGATAGCAGGAATCGCCGACAAAACCTGTACTGCTGTTTCGTGGATTTCGCAAAAGCTTTTGACACAGTGCCCCGGGACAAGTTATGGGACAGATTACGGCAGGTGGGGACCCCCCTTGACCTGTAGAACGCAATATACAGGCTATATGAGGCATGCTCAAGCCGCATCACATCATCAAGACAGCCGGTAATCAGTGGTATTGGAGTACGTCAGGGTTGCCCCCTCTCCCCCACACTCTTTGGCCTACACATTAACCAGCTGAAAGATTGGCTTTCTGAGCACGGAGGTGGGGGTGCCCATCTCATGCATCACACAATCCGGCAACTCATATATGCTGATGATGTCAACCTCCTGGCCTATACTCCAGAGGACATGCAACGTCACCTGGATGCTCTTAACACTTTTTGCTGATTCACTGGCATGCGAGATAACTTGTCCAAAACTAGGGTGCTGCTAGTCTTGTCATCCCGTCAGCTAAGGCTTCCCTCATTCACTTACCAGGGACAAGATGTAGAGGTGGCTCCGACCTACAAGTACTTGGGGATCGAATTCTCTGCTACCACCCACTGTGGATGCTGCCATCAGGTTGCGGGTCACGGCGGGTTGGAAAGCACTATATGCCATGCAGAACAACTGCCACAAGGTAGAGTTGTATGCCTGGGGCCACCAGTCACACTTATTTAGGGCCTTGGTCGAGCCGGTCCTCTTGTATGGGGCAGAAGTGTGGGGTCCGGTGATATTCCTCAACACCTGGAATGACCTCGAGCAAGTGCAGAAAGCCTTCTTGGCACGAGCCCTTGGGGTAAAGTGCACAGTCCTACTCCAGGAGATAGGTTTTTTACCCCTTCAACGGGCTGCATTGGAGTGCCATATTGTTTACTTCCAGAAGGTGGTCGCTATGGGTGATACACGTTTGCCCAACCTTGCTTTGGCCATAGCGATGGGTCCCCAACGCCTCAATGCCTGCTGGAAGGACAAACAAGCTCAGTGGTTCTCACGTTGGGGTGTACAAGCAAACAGATGCGTACAGGTACAGACAAAGAAAGATCACAATGCACTTAAGCTGTATCTAGATGCTACTGTCCTTCGCAAGCTCTGGGATGCAGATGCTCTGACACACGTTAAGCTGGCACACTATCAACAGCAAGTCAATCCTAGGCTCACGAGAGGCCCACACCAGTACTTGTACACCCATCTGCCCATGAAGAAGCGCAGACTTATAGCTTCCATTCGCACGGGTGCACATCGTTTTGCATTGAGACAGGACATTGGGCTCGGGAAGCACGGGAGGAAAGGCTTTGCCAGTGTTATCACAAGGGCGTCATTGAAGATGAATGTCATGCCCTCCAGATCTGCCCAGCGTTTGCCCATATCCGAGCGCAGTATGTTTGATTACTAGTGCCTGGCTAGCCGTTACATGAGTTATTGAATACGACGTCAGTGGGCTTGTTGGGGTCATACTTCCAGGAGGTTATGGATGCACGGACTCAGTTGTGTCCTCCGGGACATCATTGAACTGTCCTATACAATTGTACAATGTACCAGTATACTTATTACTGCTAAGGTTTTTCACTCGAAAACCCTTCGGGGCGGGGGTTTTTTAATCCTGACAGTAATACGCTTGTTGCTCTTTTTTTGTTTGGGTCCCATAGGCCAATTGGTCTCCGTGGACGATAAAAAATCTATTCTATTCTAACATGGATCCATTTTATAATGTGCATTGAAGCTATATTAACATGGCAAAACCACTGAAACTTCAACTCTAACCAGAAGCAATTTTATATTCAATTTGAAGTTTCACGTGTTGTGTTGTGTTGGTAAAAGAATATGGAGAAGTATCCATTTTATAATGTGCATTGAAGCTATATTATCATGCAAAACCAGTGAAACTTCAAGTTTAGCCAGAAACAATTTTATATTCAATTTTTTTATGAACTTAAAATGGCTCTCTGCAAAGTTTTAACCTGGTTAACTTGAGTTATAAAAATGCTAATAAACACAGGATTAGACTAAGTCGAATCATTAGAAATACTAATAGGTATTTGGGTAAAAGCACATGACTTTATGAACATATTGCCAGCTATGACTTGACATCAGATGTCTATCTATTTATGTTTAAGTAAAATTTTAACCTTTTCTCGTATTGGACGTTTGTATATATTGAGCTGTGGGCCTAGGGTATTCAATATCCTTAGCGCAGGTGGCAAAGGTCATATGCCATGTGCATTTACTGATCAAAACTGAGGACCAATGCATTTCCTGATCAAAACTGAGGACCACTGTCAAACCTACTATTTTGAATTCAAACAGGATAATATCCGAAAACTTTATTGAACTGCTGCCCTGCAATTGGATGGCTACAGATAAAATACTCTAACCTATTGGGCACAAAATCTCCTCATTAATGCTGAAGAAGTGCCAAAAAGCAAAGCAAAATGAGACAACTCCAAAACTGCAAGGGGTTGCAAATCCTCCTTCTCGAATACTGATTGAAAAAAAATTCACAAGATACTGATCAGAAACAAAGCACACTTTCAAAAGGAACTGGTATTCAATAGTTTTGAATCAAGCTGAGGATGTGAGAATTACCGAAATGTTCGTACTAGGCGCTGTTGTAAGTGGTTGGCCATGTTCCCCCACAGGAGAAGGAAGTTTGGTAGCTGAAGATGGAGCTACAGAAGACAATGGTGAGTCTGGTGAGGTAACAGGTTCAGATGGAAGTGGTGGTTCTGATCCAGTTGCTTCAGGTGGCAATGACACTGGAGCTGGAGTTGCAAGCCCTTTTGAAGATACAATTATGCTCACTTTTTGTCCACTTTCGCAGTGTGTGCCCTGCCCTTGCAGTGGCTTGTTGCATGCAAAATAATATGTACCCTCTTGCGTAGGTGCCTTCCACTGCATTTAATATGAACGTGAGCACCATAATAAGCATTTATCGTCTTCATGATATTATGAAAGTGAGCATCATAACATATGTAGTTACCATCTTCATGCTACACACATTATATTTATATACAGTACCATCTTCATGCTATACACTTCAGATTCATATGCAGTTACTATCTTCATGCTATACACATCATATTTGTAATTCTCTCAAAAACTCAAAATCAAACTAAGACTTACTGTGTAGGATCCAGACGTCCCGTCGTCTAGCAAGGTTGCTTTTCCAAAGTTGCAGCTATCATAATCCGCCTTGGAAGGCATTAGATACACATTTTGCTTTGTTGGAGTGTAATTAAACACTGCGAAAATGCTTGAATTAGACTATGCATTAGTGAATCTGTAATTTTAGATCAAAAAAACCTTACCAACTGAGTCTCCAGGTGCGAAGTCCTCTGATAAAGCCCAAGCGGCATAATCAGGCACTCTTTGTATTGCAACGTCAAAATCTGTCCATCCTAGTGTGTCCCCAACCGTGATTGTTTTAGCTGAGGCCCTATAGATCAAAATAAATGCAACAGCGGTAAGCAACCTAAGTGCTTCCATGCTTCTGCGAGAAAAAAAGAAATAATGGTTAGAAAGATGTTTTATCCACTTGTCTATCTACACTACACTGTAAAATCTGAAACATATACGGCTCAAACCGGCAGCTTCTTATAAGCAGATTTGCTACATTAAAGCATCTTACACGACAATATAAAAACTGAAGTACAACCTAATGAACCACATGTAGAAGGATTAAACTGTCTGATAACACATCCTCAAAAATGCCAATACAAACTTAAGATTTGAAGGAATGCATACAGGATATCAAGTTTAGAGCAATGCAGATAAAAAAAGTAAAAATGAAGCAATAAACAGTAGAAAGAAGCTAGTATTTTCTGATTTCATGGGTAAGAAATAGCAGGAAACAGATCTACATTCTGAATAAAAAACCCACCTAGATCGAAGCAAAACGGATAAGATCGTAAGCTATCCGGCAACGGAGCCCAAGTTTGGATAGCACAGAAGAGGGGGAAGCTTGGGCACCACACCATAGCCAGAGTGTACCTAATGGCAGGCCTGTGTAAAGAGGCCGCTGCCACAGATCGAATCATTTCCCCAACAGATTTGCCATTTGTCAGACCTAAGGTGTTGTTTTTGGCCATTTTATATAAACCTTTGTTGTTGACCTTATTGAAAGGACACTTTTCAAATTCAACGTGCCTTTCATTTTGTCCCCTCCACTTCAGCATCTAGAAAGGGATCTTGCTTCATTTACATTGCAAATTGTAATGGATCTATGTAATTCGATCCCCGCGCATCTCCCAGAGATCTTGCTCCATTGTCCCTGTTCAATGGTTCCAATATTAAATACTAGAGAATTATGGGCGGCTTTACCGAGGGCTCATCTCTCTAACCCAATGTTGGCCAAACTTTTTAGGTCCCATCGGAAAATTTCCTATGGTTACTTTTGCTAGTCGGCTACCTTGTATTTTAAGCTAAAATTCCATGATCTTAATAGAAAATTTTAAGAGAACTTGCCGAAAAATTTGTTATGTTGCACTAATTCAACTAGAAAATTTTCAGTTTCAACCAGTTGGTTTTAAATGATTCCCCAACATTGCTCTAACCATCTCAAGTTGGTTTCAGATGATTCCTAGACTTTGTCCAACATTGCTATAACCATCCCAAAGATGTTTGTCTCTGCTAAATACTCAACTTGTTGTACTTTTACATTTAAAATTGCAACTTGCATCCTCAATGGATATGCTAATCATCCAAATTTGCCATGTTGAGTTCGGCTTCTTTATTGCCACATCTCTTTTTGTCGTTGTCATTTCATTAATTCTATCCTTTTCTTTTTTTATAATTTGAGCCTTGCGAGATCTCGTAGTATAAAAACATTAAGCTAACATTTAGCAGTATAAAAACATTATGTTCACATTATATGTTATTGTTTTTGCATGTTGGTGTTGATGCAAAGATAAGCTATAAATGTCAATGCTAGGCATATGAGGTGCAATGTGATAGTTTGGACAAACCAACTATTTTAGTTACCTTTCTTTGAAGGTTGCATCAAAAAGCCACATGAAAAACTTCAACTCCATAGTGGTCTAGGCGTAAATGGCGCTCTAACGTGCTAGTTGTCAGATAGGGCAAACTCACATTATCTGCCATAACTTTTATGGCCAAGCTCGCTTTTTGGTGTGCTTGGACTGATTGGAAAGCATGTACAAATCCGACAATGTGTACTTCAGGGGGTTTTCCTCTGCAGTTGGGAGCTGGATCTAGTCTGGTAGATTTTGACCACCTGTAAAATGTGAACGTCATAGACTGTTTTATTGCTAGCCCTGTATATTCTATTCTATTTTGAATCCAATAGTAAAAAATGAAAATGTTGTATTGGACCCAGGGATAGGTTCAATCTCAGTATCGTTTTATAATGTCACGTATTTTTTAGCTTGATACGGCACAAATTTGACGCTTAATACGCCAAAATACGTCCAAAAATTTCCGGCTGTCGAAAAATTTAAAACGTAGTTTAAACCTTCAGCCAAACTGCGAAAAAGTTTTCGAAGAAATTTTTTTTTTTTTTTCGCGTAAAAACCTTCTGCTTTCGCTGCCGCTGAATCTTTTTCGCTGCGTAGTTTAAACCAAAGGTTTACGCCGAAAAAAAAAAACTTACGAAAAAAGTTTTCGTAGTTTAAATCAAGGTTTAAACTTTGCCGTAATTTAAAAAAAAAAATGGCGTAGTTTAAACTAAGGTTTCGCTTACGCGAAAAAGTTTCAGCGTAGTTTAAATGGAAAGGTTTTCGCTTTACGCCGAATTTTTTTTTTTTTTCCACGCATGAAGTATTAAATACGAAAAATACGTATTTTTCGCAAAAATACGTATTTTTGCACTTTATACGTCTGAAAAAATAGTTTCATACGTACAGAACCTATCCCTGATTGGACCATGTTCCTTTGAGAGTTTTGCAATAAATGGCATCGTTGTCTCTAAGAAGCCACTGGAGAGACACAACTGAATTTACATGATGCAAAGGAAATCTTGATTTGTATAATAGCGATGTGAAGAGCAGGCAAGTAATATATCTTGGCCTAGAGAAGCAGATAAATCAGCAAAATATGAAGCACAATGGTGTTTCACACATCTGGGAATTGCTTTGTTTCTTATAGACATGGTAAAAAGAAAATATAATGCTTTGAGAAAAAGATAAAATCAGTTCTATCTTATGCAACAAACAAGATGACTTGATGAATGACCTGCTCGCTCCAAATAAGCATCAAGATGGACATCTAGATGTGCTTTCTCTTCTAAATCAGCTACAAAAGCTCTATCATGTGTCAGATGTGGTAAGCACACCTTTTGACAAAAATATAAGCACCTTGAGATTGAGTATGAAAGATATAGTAAATGGTCTTAGTAATTTATCAAATGGCAAAGCTCATAATGCAGTGGGGCTAGTAGCAGAAATGTTTAAATGGACTGGTCCAAAAGTAGCTGAAATACTACCAATATGTTCAATGCAGCACTCATGGAAGGCTTTCTGCTCTCTTGGTAAATAAACATAGTGATTTTGATTTACAAGTTAAGGAGACAAGAGGAAGGCCACAAATTACTTCAATGGTTCATCTCATCATCTTGGTCACTTAGATCAAAGCATCAAATATGTGCTAGAGTTTCTAATGTTTGAGCATTTACCATAGATCCCAGTGCAACCTCTATATGATCCCTTGCCCATATGAACATATAACATGAGCATAATTATCTGTATAATTTTCAATACATTTCAATTTACTTGTGCTACTTTGAGAACTGGATCTGTACAACATACAATTTTTGAGGAAATTATACATGACAAATGCAGGCTATATCACAGACCACTGAGCTAAACTAAGTGTATTTTTTTCCATAATATATCTTGTTCTCAAAAATCAATCAGTGGTCAGTCAGTTTTAGTTATAAAAATTTAACCTGTGCTACTTTGAAAATAATTTTTAGTCATTGATGCACCTGTACAGGTCCTTACGAAATCACATGCCATAATAGTGAGGAAGAAGATCTAAAAAACTAAGAAGACATAGTGCAGATCTAATCATTGGACCTAGTGCTACAAGACTTTAAGTCTACGTAACTTGTATTTCCAAAAAGACATTGCGATATAATATGTAGAACTGAAATGAATTTGTTGGAGATAAGAACTGTGTAGTAGCAGGAATTTTACGAGTTCATTGTGATTGAAGTGAACATTATATCTATGTGAAGGTATTCTCTTCTCAAATTGAAAGAATAGATCTAGCTTCTTTACACTTTACGAGGTAATCAAGTTCAAATTAGTCCAGCCCTGCTCCTTTTGATGTCCTAATTTCGCTATACCTTTCTCTCGTCTATTCCGACTCTTTGTTCGCCAATTTATCTCCCTTGTTGTCTCCACCTGACCTTTATGATTATGGGTATGAAGAGGCAATTTATCCTAAATCTCATTTGCATGATTTGGAAAAATATGCAAAATCTAGATTTCTATAACAGTCCCAGCAAAATGTGGCAAGCTACAGTTTTCAAATTTCAAGACAATAAATTTGGAGTCATTAATATCTATGCTTCTATCAATCCAAAAGAAAGAGAGGTCCTTTGACTTGACATGAATAACTGGATTAGAAATCAAAATATCAATGACTGGATCATTGTAGGAGATTTTAACAATACTCCTACTTGGGATCAAAAGTTGGAAAATAAGATCAATATGACAAGACAGGCAAAAATGAACTGGCATAACATGATTGATGATAACTCTTTTCATCCATATTCCCTCTTCTACTGCCAAATATACTTGGTCTAACAAAAGAAAAGGAGATTCCAGAGTTTATTGTGCTTTAGATAGATTTTATCTCAATGTATCTGATTCAAATTTTTGGGATAATGCTTGTGTGGTTAGTGATGAATCTATCGCTATTTCCGACCACCAACCCCAATTTCTATGTACCAACCATCAAACATCTATCTCCCGAGCTGGAAATATTCCCTACAACTTCAATTCAAATCTTTTGAACTTTGTGTCTTTCTGTGATCAATTCAGAGTCTTTTACTCTAACTTGCCTCGATTTTAGGACCATAACTCCATGAAATGTCTTTAATCTCAATACCAAAACTTCCAAATCTTGGATAAAAGCTTGGTCTAGTCAGTTGCATAAAGCTAAGATGGAAGAGAACAATTTACTTCAGTAGATGAGAGATACCAGAATGGCTTTACAAAATGATCCCTTAAATTCTATTCTTCATTTCAAAGAGGAGGATATTGAGAGACAGATTAAACTCATGCGAGGAGATTGAGGCCAAAGGTGCTGCCATCAGGTGTAAAGTTAAATATACCAATGATATGGACTCGGGTTGTACCAAATTCTTCTTCAGGATAGCAAAATCTAGGCATGTAAAAAACTCTATTACTGAAGTCAAAGTTAACTCTGGTAACATTCTAAATAAACCAGCTGGTATTTCAAACTTCTTCTCCTCAAGTTACACTAAGCTTTTTGCTGATAATCTTCCAAGGGATGCCTCTAAGATCACTAAGATTAATAATTTTAAGAAGCTTATTGATATGATCATTCTCATTGACCATCCAAAAATGGACAATAACTTGGCCAATATACCAACAATAGAGGAAGTGTACTCTGTGCTTAAAAATTTTAAATATGCTAAGTCTCCTGGCCCTAATGGTTTTCCCCCAGAATTCTATTTGCATTTTTGTGACATTATGAAGCATGATTTTATGGCTTTCATTAAAAGTTTTTGGACATTTAATCACCTCCACCCTTCTATTGCTAGTGGATTTATTACTCTGGTCCCTAAGATTGATAAGCCTGCTAATATCTCCAATTAGAGACCGATTTCTTTAACAAATTCCACTTTTTCTTTTCTTTTTTTTTTTTTTTTTTTTTTTTTTTGGAATTAAGCGATGGGTTGTATTCATTATGACATTAAATTAAAGCTATAGCTAGTCGATAAAACACCTCCTTTATAAAATAGGTAGGTGAAAAGGGTGTTCTTAAATATCCCTAAGGATATAAGAACTGAAAATAGATATCTAGAGATAAATTAAGAGCAGGCAATGCTAATAAAGTTATAGTTTTTCTTCAAACAGCTATAAGCCAATCAGTAGACATTGAATTCTGCCTGAATAAGATCATCGATGGTGAACTCAGCAATTTGTCTTCTTCCAAATATCTGTAACCAATCATTAAGTTCTTGTATTGTGTACTATTCAGTAATGTGGTTACAATTACTTCATGCTGCCCCTGCTCTCTTTCATACAGATTCCTGAAAATCGGTCTTAAGGCATTGTGTTCCCAGACAACGTCAATTTTCAGAAACTTCTTGACTGCCTTGGCTCGGACTATTTTCATCTTCAAGGAAACAAGTCGATCCGCAACCTCATATCTACTTAAATTAAGCATCCATATTGTATACCCGACCCGAGTGCTGCTCAATTAACCTGTTCAAGTGGGCTGCGAATAAAACCAAAGAAATATTAGTCATGAAGATTCCCAGGGGATTCACATTTGTTGGGCATATAGAACAGTGAGTTCAACTATAAGGGGTTTTTTCGACCACTTTACATAGGTATACTTACCATTGGGGGGTTTTTCCCTACTATTTGGGGTAAACTATATACTTTAGTGGTTAAATTAGCTTTCATGAGTCAGTATACCAGGGGATTTTTTGGCCACCCCTTGAACGTAGATGGCATATCCCCTTTGTTATAAGTGGATCCCCCGAGTGAAGATTATGTAACAGGCCATGGGCCTTGGTTATCTAAGCCCATTAAATTACAGCTGAGAATGCCCTCTTTTTCCTTCAAAAGCAAGTCAAAGAAATTAAAAAGGCCCTTGAACGAGCCCACTTTGTCCCACTGTTTATCATATTCCACACCCTTTTCTGTTTAAGATCTGTGCCAAAATCATTGCCTTGGGGATTAAAGATCACTTGCAAAATTGCATAAGTCTAAATCAATCTGCCTTTCTCCCTAACAGATTCATTCTTGAGAACTATATTGCATCTATGGAAGGGTTACATATTGGAGGTTCTGGATGAGCTTCTTCAATTATTGCACCCTCAGTAGTCATCGCCTACTTATATTTTCTTCTTGCTTGTCTAGTATCATGATCATTACTGCAAAGGTTTTTCCCTTGAAAACCTTTCGAGGTAAGGGTTTTTTAATCCTAGTAGTAATGGTTGTACTAGGCCATTGTATGGGTCCCATGGCTTCTTGATCTTCGTGGATGTTGAAAAATCTATTCTATTCTATTCTATTGGAATAAACTTTTAATCAAGGGTGTATCCTTCTTAAGTTAGATTTTGAAAAGGCCTTTGATACTATTAGATGGGATTATTGCTTATGCCGTGGAAAAGCTTAGTTTTCATCCTTTCCTTATCCAGCTCATTATGGGATTAAATCAAAGGGTCAAGTCTGCCATCTCAAAAAAAAAAATATTTGAAGGACGGAAGCCAAAAAGTTTATTAATCAGATAAAAAGTACAAAATTTACATGTCTCGTCTAACTGTGTAAGCACAAAAAGATGCCACAGGAGCACGAGCTTGGAGCACAATGTACTTACTCCAGAATAGGAGACTAATGATAAGAATCAATTCGAAGATACTGAATCCAGATGCGCTCCATCATTTCTGATTCAAGGGAGGAACACTCTAGGCTGTCAATATCTTTTTCTGGGCCACCGTAATAACACCGCGTGCAGAAGAATTAATGCCCTGAAAGATGTGGTATCTACGACGCTCCCATATCGACCATAGGAGCCAACCGGAACCAAGATGGAATGCCCTTTGTTTAGCTGGAGCCCATGCGTTGGGATAGGACGCCAAGAGGATACATCGGCAGCCCAATGTATTGTTAAACAAACCCTGTAGCCAGGACCATGCTGATCGAACCTCGGGACAATCAAAGAGACAATGCTCAAGAGTCTCAACGTCCGAAAGACAGAGTGGGCATACTGCAGAATTGCGAGGATCATAGCGATGTCGAAAGGCATTAACCCGCAGGCACCTGTGGATAACCTGCCACCACAGTACAGAGACTTTAGGGTGGAGCAACCTATCCCAAAGCCATCGCCATGTACGACACAAAGTGGGCTGTGGAACCTGTAGGTGCCACCCATCTGGCAACTGGAGAGGCTGTGATGCGAAAAGAAGGCGATATACTAATTTGACAAAGTGCTTGCCTTTGTGAATATTTTCATGACAGTTCCATGGCACCCTTTCAGCAACACCAACTTGCACTATAAGAGGCAAATTTTCTGCGACCTTCTCCCATAGAGATACATCCCAACGAGAGAGCAGGAACTTTGCCTGAAATTCAAGCCAGGACAGTAGGCGACCCCCCTCATACCATGCTTGAATAGAGACAACACCTGCAAGAACCCATCGTCTCTGTGTAAGGGGATGAACTGATGCTGCCAATGGAGGTGCTGAGGGGTCTGGAGGCAGTGGTGCCCACCACCATGGAGTCTCCAATAGGGTGTGGATAGAGGGGCATGGCCAAAAAAGATGTCTGACCGCCTCCCATGCTGTCAACAAACCACGGAAAAATGGAAAAGCACTTGGAAAAGGCTGCAGAGTCTGAAATAAAGCCTAAGGTAGGACTGGTTTGACAGTCTTCTTGCCTAGAGGGATATAGTGACCAAGAGCTTGTCTAAGAAGGCATGAATCAGGAGAGTCATCCTCACCATTCAGGAGTCTCCAAATGAACTTTGAAATAAACACTTTGCTCTGCAGTAAGAAGTCCATCATACCCAGACCACCTGCCCATTTTGGAAGGATGCACTTCGACCAAGCCACCCTAACCACAACACCTTCCTCAGTACCCGCCCAAATAAAATTCCGAACTATTGCAATGAGCTCATGCACTTTGATCTGTGGGGCTAGCAGTAAGGATGCCATATAAACATGGGTACTACTAAGGACTTACTTGGCCACTGTAATGCGACCCACAAGAGACAACTTAGCGGTGGACTACTAGAACAAATGCTTCTCCAAACCCCTAATGATCTCCTCCCATGCAGTTCCTATAGTAACATGGATGCCAACTGGAATCCCCAACTTGATGGCTTGTCCATGCGCAAGTAATTTCCATGGATAATCGTGAACACATGCCGGAGCCGGATTATCCAATGTCCACAAAGCTGTACACTTCTGCCACCCCACAAGGACACCGAAAGCCAGTGAAAAAGTATCTAAGAGCATTTTGGCAGTAGCAAGGTTCTTAGAATTGGCGACTAGGAAGAGGAACGTGTCGTCTGCATATTGATTGCAAACCTCTTGTGTGCCGCGTCCTCCATTGCAAGACCATGGAGAAGTCCCTCTGTGGTTGCAATGGTAAATAACTGCGACAAAGCCTCTGTAACAATTGTGAAAAGCAATGGTGCTAAAGGGCATCCTTGGCGAATACCACGACCGAGTTAAAAGGCATCTGACGGCTCACCATGGAACATAACAGTTGCCCGAGCAGAGATTTGCAGCTTCATAATATCTGATGTGAATTGTTCCCCAAATCCCAGTCTTAGCAAACATCGGCGCATGAATTCCCAACTGACACTGTCATAAGCATTTGCAAAATCAAACTTAAGGTAAACAATTGGAAGGTTTTGCTTACGTGCCCAATAAATTCCCTCATAAGCAGCAGCAACATTGTTCAAAATGCACCGTTTTGGAAGAAAACCTGACTGGGTTGTTGAGACGGAATCTGCCAAGATGTCCTTTACCCGCTCTGCAAAATCCTTGGTGAAGATCTTATATACGGATGACAATAAGGTGATCCTTGATCTTGAGTCTCAAATAGTCTGAGGATCCTTGATCTTGGGGATGAGTGAGATGGCACCTGTGTTTAGAATTCTATCCAAAGCAGTAGACCGTCAAAAGTCACAGAAAGCATCATACACATCTGGCTCCAGCCATTCCCAATACTCCTGAAAGAACTCAATTGGCAAACCATCCAAACCTGGGCATTTGCCTCTTTTCAGTTCAAAGACTGCCGAACCTAAATCATCAGCTGTCATAGACGCCTCTATTGACTCGCGCTGCTCACCAGAGATGATGGGGAAAATCCTAGACAAAACAGCATCTCGTATTTCTAATTGAAAGGGCAGATGTTTCTCAGCAAAAAATGTCTGGAAGTGGTTATACAGATGTTGCTTGAGTTCAGTTGGCTCTGTTAGCACCGAACCATTCGGCAAAAGCAATGAGGACATGGTCGACGTCATGCAACGCCTCTTAGCCGCACGGAAAAAGAAGTCCGTACAACAGTCTCCATCACGAAACCATTGCAGACATGCCTTCGTCTTTGCTTGCTGAATTTGCTCCTCCTCCAATGCTAGGATCTGTGCCAAAATATCACGATCATGAACACCTGGAAGACGTCCCTGTCGAGAATGGAGCAGGTCCTGATATAAGGTGTCCAGTAAAGCACGACCCGCTGCTGCAAACTCTCGACCCCACTGTTTGGCAAAACTTTCGACTGCCACAATTGCATTCACTATGCCAGTCATGCCTTGACGTCGGCTGAAGGCAGTTGTCCAAGTATTCTTGCAATCTTCTTGAAAGTCAGCATCCTTTAAGAACTTCACGTTCAAGCGAAAACACGTCCGTCCAGACCGCCGCTGCTGTAGGGGCTCGTCTGAAATGAATTGCGGATGGTGGTCTGAAACTGAGTTATCTCTGAGACAGAACCAAAAGAGACCTGGAAGTGCCACAATTGCATCTGCATTCCAATAAGCTCTATCCAACCGAGAGCTTGCGCGACCCCCACCAACTTGACCATTGCACCAAGTAAAGGCACCTTCACTATCAATCTCTAAGAGGTTGCAGTCATGGAGTAGACGGAGCCACTGCTGGCATTCAAAACCAGACACCATTGTAGAGGTCGCCCCCAACTGATCAGACTCCATTTCCACCAATTAAGATCCCCAACAAGAAGCCATGAAATGTGGCAGCCCAAGCTGAGTATCTTCCCTCGCAAAGAGGCCCACAGTGAAGCTCTCTGATGGGGTCTGTTGTGGGCGTAAACATTAATTAGACCATATTTAACCCCTTGTTCCTGCCATACAATTAGGGCCCAACGACCAAAGCGATCAGCCTGAGTAAAGATGATTGGCAAGGAAGGAAGCCATTCTATCACGACCCCTGCACTGGCAGAATCAGCTGCTGCGATAAGGACATTAAATCTATGATAAATTATGTCTGCAAGCTTTGATACATCTCCCGTACGATACGTGTGCTCTTGAAGACATACAAACTGAGCATCCAATCTAGATAAGTAGAAAGAAATGCAACTTCGCTTGAGAGGGGAGGAGACTACCCCCTGAACATTCCATGAGACTAACTGCATTGATCTTATGATGGGGCCAATTTAGATGAGACCACTGGTGTCTCAAGGGAATTTGAGGATGTTTCCTGTGTATCTGGCATGGCAGTAACCTCATCAACCAAATCAGCCCACTGAAATGGATCAAAGCGACCACAGTGGGATGCAATGGGAGGGGTCGTGCTACCTGAAGCAGGAACTCAGGGCTGGTATGCAGAGGAATTAGATCCCTTAGCTGATTTTCCTGGTTGACGAAGAGCTGGTGGATGTTTTGGTGGTGGGTGGATGTCACGCCGATCAATGTCCATATACTGTCCACGAGACTCTTCAATTTGCTCTTGCGATTTCTGGATTTCAGCCAGTCTCAACATTTGGTGATCTAGAGACTGAGGTGGGGGAGCTACAACTGGAAGAGCAAGGGGGGCAGTCACATGCACAGGGATGTGAGAGATATCCATTGAGGTGGGAGCTGATCTAGGAGCATGGAGTGCTGGAGGAACAGATGGAGGACCCTGTTGGTGAACCCTGTGATATTGAGCAAAGAGATGGGCTTCAGGAAATATGAGAGCTAGCTCAGGACCATTCAACAAGGACAGCTTAAACGAAAAGAACATGGGCCCGCTTTGGACAACAATTGTTTGAGGCAAATCACAATGAACGGGCCTTGCCACACAAACCTTGGTGATGCCATTGGTTATGGAGTGTTGCAAATGGAGCCCAATCTCATTATCAATCCTGTAAATCTGAAGGAAAATCTTCAATAACAAACCAAAAGGGGGTACGTAAGGCATCTGGCTTAGCTGGAAAGGATTCAGGATCATACTGCTGATAGAGCAAGAAGTGTTTCCAGAGAGGATCAACCCCTTGTTCTATGAGTTGGGCAGCTGGCTCAGGAGATTCAAACATCAAAAGAAAGCAATGTTGATCGTTTGCCACAAGCTTGATAGATTGATAAGCAGGAAGTCCTAGCTTGTGAAGGTGCCCAGACAGCCAAGATCCCACGCGCTTCAGATCCAAGAAAGGGCAAGTGAAGTGGCAGACCACGGAACATGCAACCAACTGCTCCACATGACGTCGATGATCCTCATGGTTAATCTGCACCATTGGAGCCCCCAAACCGCTCAAAAGTTGCTCTGCACTCCTGAACCTCATAAAAGATTTCATCGGATGGGAGCTGGACATCCATAGAGTCTTGCTTGGCTTGCAATTGCTGGAGATAGGACACAACTTTTTTCTTGTTATTATCCACCATGGTGGCAATGGCCTCTGAGACACGAGCCGAAGTGGCGGGAGTTGCCAGGCCCTTGCAAAGCCACTCAGAGAACCGCACACCTGTAACTCGAGCAACTGTGTCAGATGATCTCCAAGGTGTGGTCGATGCCGCTCGGGGGGATGGAAGAGGATGTCGCCCCAGGCTGCCGTGGGGGAATAGGGGGAAACTCCTCCTGCCCTGAGGAACCTCCAATGTGTGTTGGACGTACACTAGTTTGTGAAGGTTGCACCACCATCCGAGCATTACCGCTAGGAGTAGTCCGCGCCAAGGAACTTCCAACCTGTGTTGGAGGTGCCGCCCTGCAACACTATTAGGTGCAATCTGTCCAGAGGAGCACTCTACAGGCATGCGAGGTCTGAACTGATATGAGGGACTTCCAACCTAATTGGAGGAGCTAGTAGCCCAGCAGCAACGTCGGCAGGCAAGGAGGGTCTGCCTGAACCCTAGAACCTCCAACGAGTGTTGGTGGCACTAATTGGCCAGAGCACACCACCTGATCCGAGGAACCTCCAACATGCATTGGAGGTGCGACACTCTCACTCTCAGAAGAGTTTCCCAATGTCACATATTCAACACAGCTTCCAGTCTCACCAGACGTATGGGCAGCAGCGCGAACTGTAGTTGCGGCAACTACAGTCGGAATAGAAACTGAAGCAAGTAACTGAGAAGAAGAAAGAGATGGAGCTCCTATCTCAATTGAGGCGGCCACACTCGTGCCATTCGAAGACATATTGGGCAACACTAAAGGATTGAGGTGCACTGAAGAAATTAAACTCTCAGGAGCCGAAAGAGCACCCTCACGAACCATTTTCTGTGCATCATGTACACTTATTCTTGGAGAATCTGCAGCATATTCTTTTCCAATTCCACTATGAACTATGGTAGAAGCACCAGAAGCACGTTTTGGCGGGCTGCGACTGGAACTTGTCATCTCCACCAAGAGAGGGAGGCCGAAGTTTCAGAGCTGAACCGTCTTTCCCAACAGGCCAATCTCTGAAAAGGTTAAGCATTATTGGATGGAGTTCTCAAAGGGCTTTCCAACAAGCCCAAATACGTCCAAACCTGCCACCAGATGCAGAAGTTATGGCCAAAAGAAAACTGCAGCCAAACCCTAGCACCGCCAAAAGAGAGCCGGGACTGCCAGGCGGATTCCTTCGACCAAAACAGAAGAGACAACATACAACTCATACACTGGATCGATAAGCTTTCCAATGAGCCCAAGAACACCTGAATCTGACACCGGAATCCCGAGTTACGAGCAAAAGAGCAGGGCTGAAACCCTAAGTGCCATCATGTAGTACAAAAACCGCTCCGCCATCCTGGTCAATGGTTCTTCTGGTCAAAGATGGAAGTCTTATGGTTTAAATTCTATTGGAGATGTCTGGAACAATGATAGATGGATTACTTTGTCTATTTGAGAAGAATCACATTATTATGTTTATTTATTGGATTCCCATTAAAAATACCACATTGTCCACCATCTGTAGTATTGTACGTTGATCTTGAGAATCCTTAATACATCCTGCTTTCTTTTTCCACTGGTCTTGCCTCCCTGTCTCTAGAGCTAAAGGAAGATTTGATTTAAGTAAAAAAGCAACACCATCCTAATATTGCTTCTAGCTACCACAATCTGAATCGAATCCAAATATGTTATAACGACCTTCAAATGAACATTTGATCAAGGAAGCAATACCACCCCACTATTGCTTCTAAGACTCAAGTTCAAGGAATAAACCCAAGCTAAGACAAAGAACCTAAAGAAATGGGAACCTATGCATGAAGCACCACAAATCATCTAATTGTATATTCTGTGGGGTAGTGGATTGGTAGTAAACTTGATCAAAACATGGTCTAATAAGAAAGCTCATTACAAGATCTTTCTGAAGCTTCAAATTTCATCAAAATCTGATGTCTGAAACAAAAGTTACATTAAAAATTGTGAACAACAAGAATCCCTAAAACGTCTCAACCAAAAAAAGACTCTGATTCAAACATTAAACTAGATCTAAATTTGACTAAATCACATGTGAATAGGAAGCCCTTTGATTTGATGCTTTTGAATTCACCTAAATCTGACTTTAAAATCATGAGTTATGATGGAAATTGTGCAAGAGCCATAGGTGCCGCCTCATGAGTGCCTCATAGTAACTTTTGATACTGGACCAACCTACTGGAGTGCGAATAGGGATTGGAAACATGGTCGAGACCACAAAGAATGAAGGGATACCGCAACGAGATCCAAGCACCCCCGATACGCAGACGAAGTGATGTTAGGTGTTATAGGTAGCAAAAAAGAGGCCTCAAAATATAAATCGTGCACAAAAGCAATGCAATGCATCCATTGTGCATAGAAGGAGAAGGATACAAATGCCTAGGCCTAGTTGATATCCTTCGTCTTCCTGGAGATGTTTTGTTTGTTGAGCAGCAGCAATAATAAGCTCCTCATCACCACTAATATGGCACAACCCAGATTGGCATAGATTAGTTGCAGTAAGCCCATCTCGGATGGGTATAGGAAGCCCCCGAGACCTCAAAGTAGTGGCAAGCATGGAGTGCAGATGGGACTTGAAGCATTACTAGCTTTTCTTGCAACAAAATGGTAAAGTAATTGAACACGGCTTCTAATTTTTCTGCACAAGAACTCTGGCAGCTTACTCATGCCACTTAAGGTCCAAGGTTATTTCTTCGAGTGTTCACCGGTTGAACTAGTAACTATGAATCCGCTATGCCAATTATCATCCTGGAATTTTGGCGAGTGTGGTGTGGCAACACCAGATTGCACCACGAAATAAATATCTACATATATTAGCACATAACATTTTAAGAAAGCGGATCCACAATTACGACAGTATTTTCTAGTAGAAAACGAAAGTCCTAAATTTCACCAAGTAGCCAATTTGACTTTCCATGTTTAGCAACAACTCTTATATTGTGCGTATCAAAAGCATATCTAGTTTTTTTGTTTTTTTAGAAATTTGTGATAAGCTACGTAGGGGCACGTGTTTGTTTCATATTATCATTTGTTTTGAGCCATTGATTATAATATTCCATGAGTGATTCCAAATGGAGATGGCTTGGCCGTCCCTTGACCGTTTGATGGGGTCAAACTGCCATTTCCATGTCAGCATATGATTTAGAATCATCGTATCGAAGTTAATGATGTAGTCAATATCACAAACCAAGGTATACTCTACTTAATTCAGAGCAAATTAAACTTCCAAGCTTAGGAAACTGAACTCTCCTACCATAGGCAATTCTAGCAATTGTGAGGTACAACGGCTGCAAATAGCGGATTAAATAAACCTGATTGACAAGAATGAAACAGAATAAAAAAGAAAAAGCAGATGAAACATAATCGAACCAGATGAAACAAAATAGAATAGAGGGAAAAAAGAAAAGGCAACAAATCTACTATGAATACTCATACTTAACCTTCTAAATCATATGGTACAAAATACTATTTTCATAACTTTTACCCTTATTGCCAGTAAAATTGTTGAATATATATGATAGAGGTTTAATAAATTCATAATATTGGCACATATTTGAGGAATTTTTCACGAAGAAGAAGAAAAACAATTTTAAAGTCCACTATGGGAGGGGTTTGTGTTTACGACAATAAGCCAAATTCCAAATACAAACCAAATATGTATTGACTATAGCGAGGTTTGCAGAAAGATATTCAAAATCTGAAAAGAAACTAGGGAAAACTTGAGGAAAATAAGGGAAGCTTGAGGAATCATAGGAAATATTTAGGAAAATCTCGAAGAAACTAATAGAAACTTGAAGGAATCTCAAGAACCAAAGAACCTAGGGGAATCTCAAGGGATCGACGAGAGTCTCAATACATGTTTTCTTCCTTTCTCAATACGCTCCTATCCACATGTCACATATAGACAAGGCAGCTTCAAATGAAAATCAAACATAGCTATTTGCATCTGATAGATCAGGACTCTTATATGTTAAAGTTAAAAGGTTAGATAAGGGAGCATTTCAGAACTAAGATGTAAGAATTCATGTAAGGGAATACATTTATTAAAATAACATGGGTGTTTGTACAAATTGTAGCAAATTCGAGACAAATAAGCCCGATGGTGGTCATCTTTTTTGCTTTTTTGCTTTTCTGGATTTCTCGCGCCTTTCTTCCTCTTCAAGAAGTGCAAGCTCACGTTCATCTTCTTCCCTTGCAATCTTAGCACTTCTCCTTTCTTCTCTTTGCATGCTATCAAAGTCTGCTTCCATTTCTCTATCATCAAAATCCTCATCACCATATTCTGAAGGGTTATACCCAAACATTCGTCTAATAACTGTTTTATAATCAGTTGAATCATCGTCCTCTGCAAGTCGTTTTTGGGGATTTACATTTCGCATACTAGATTTTGTAGCAGCCACTTTTCCAGAATCATTTGGCCTAACATTTACATAGGGATTTGAAACTCGTTTGCTCTTTATTGATGGGATCTGCCTCCTTTGATCTCCATGCGCAGTTATTTTAGCTGAAGGAAAATTTGCTTTGTTAGCCTTGGAAACCTGTGCTGGTTTCTGCTGTGTTGCCTTGGAAACCTTTGTTGGTGTAATTGCGATTTTATGTAGAGAATTCTGCTGCATAAGCACCCTTACATGCCCCTCTGTCCGTTGAACCACAACACGTACAGATGGTCCAAAGAATGTACCATATGGGCGGTTTCTGACTTTCATTTGACGCTGCTCCATCATCTTCGATTCCTTACTCCCGTTTTTTGCATCTCTCCATCTTATATATGTTTTTTTTTGAACCTTTTGCCTTTTTTTGACCTTTTCCTTTGCGAGCCTTTTCAGTTGCCTTTCTTACTACTAAGTGTGCTTGTGACATCTTCCCATAGATCAAAGCAAGTTTTGGCTGCAGAATGCTGTCCCAGCTTTGATTCCATATTACAACAAATTGGGCATCCAAACCCTTCTATTTGCAATTAAGAAATTGCTGAAAATTCTATTGTGAGAGAAAATATTGTACAAAAGGTTGATGAAGAATTGTATTGTAACAAAATGAGCCAATCAGCTTGGTGATTAAACTGCTACTCCTGCCTGCCAGGTACTTTTCAAATTCCCTAACTGTGCTCTGTTGATAATAGGTCACCTTCACAGCTTCCATTAAGACCTTGTCCAGTATTCTTACAATAGCCAGCCAAACTCTCAAAGAATTAAGCAATTGAAAATCCTCACCAACACTTCAATCCAGATATCCCCAACACCTCATCATGCCTCTCTTTGGTCCCTTGCACACCTTTTTAGTGCATTTCTTCACTCCAAATCCTACTGTGTAAAACAAATGTTGGTCAATCTATAAGGAGACTGAAATAGGTTTTACATTGTGCTGAATTTGCCTAGTTGACTGTTGAATGCAGTCACACGCACAGTATCATTGAACAAGGGAAGTTTGGGAAGTATAGTACTAGAAGTACTGTTGTGTTGTCAAATGGAACGTTAGCAGCTGAAGAATATGGACTTGCTGCAGAATAGTACGCTTTTTGAGAAAACACTCGTGGTTTGGCCAGGAGCTATAACAATGTAATCTCAAGAGAAGGGTTGTACATAAGTGGCATCTCAGTATTAGCTTATGATTTGCCACTGCCAAGAACATGTTATTAAGCGCCACATTGATGAGCCGAGGAAGAAAGAAGATAAACCTGTGGAAGCCATGCTTCCAACACATATGCCCCTTCTGCAAAAATAATGCATTCATGAATGAATAATGATGGTATACCTTTTATGCAAGTAGTACTAGCCTAAAATATGTACATTGTGAGGAGCAATTAGAGTAAAGGGGCCCTGGCCAGCCATTGGTTGTAAATGCATCAGAATTGTTGGGTGTGGCTCTTGTTGATAATGCCTAGCTGATCACGGACTCCTCATTTTCTTTCCAATATTCCCCTGTTCAGAACAACATAAGTCATGTACCTTCAAGATACAAATTTTCGAACAAAATTGTCTTCTTAGTACAAATTGTCGAACAAAATTGTCTTCCTTACCAGGCTTTCTTCTCTAGTATGAATTATGAATGCTCCATGGACTGTTGCTCTGAGCCACGCTATATGTGCATGCCACCAGAGTGTTCCTGTTTGGCCTTGTGTTGTGAAATTGTATAGGAAAGAGTTCCCTGGTTGAAATGGACATCGTGTAATATACGCCGGCCCATCGAACCATTTGGAGCAGATTTGCCTCACTCCATGCTCACTCCATGCCTGTCGTCAACACAGATTAATAAACGCATCCATCTCAAATAGAAGAGTATTTGGTAGAGTCTTACTAGTGAATGGTGATGTTGTGAGGTGATAAATTATTGATTCTGATAAGTACCCTGTCTCCTTCATTTGCATGGATCTCAGATCCAGGAAACTCCCCACTTACTGTGACTATTTTTTTAGTTGTGCAGAGTCGAGTAATGCTCAGCATTTTCACCTATGAAATGCAAGAATTAGCTCCATTTGGCTGATCAATTTTGAGAAAACACTCGTAGTTTGGCCAGGAGCTATAACAATGTAATCTGAAGAGAAGGGTTGTACATAAGTGGCGTCTCACTATTAGCTTATGATTTGCCACTGCCAAGAACATGTTATTAAGCGCCACATTGATGAGCCGAGGAAGAAAGAAGATAAACCTGTGGAAGCCATGCTTCCAACACATATGCCCCTTCTGCAAAAATAATGCATTCATGAATGAATAATGATGGTATACCTTTTACGCAAGTAGTACTAGCCTAAAATATGTACATTGTGAGGAGCAATTAGAGTAAAGGGGCCCTGGCCAGCCATTGGTTGTAAATGCATCAGAATTGTTGGGTGTGGCTCTTGTTGATAATGCCTAGCTGATCACAGACTCCTCATTTTCTTTCCAATATTCCCCTGTTCAAAACAACATAAGTCATGTACCTTCAAGATACAAATTTTCGAACAAAATTGTCTTCTTAGTACAAATTTTCGAACAAAATTGTCTTCCTTATCAGGCTTTCTTCTCTAGTATGAATTATGAATGCTCCATGGACTGTTGCTCTGAGCCATGCTATATGTGCATGCCACCAGAGTGTTCCTGTTTGGCCTTGTGTTGTGAAATTGTATAGGAAAGAGTTCCCTGGTTGAAATGGACATCGTGTAATATACGCCGGCCCATCGAACCATTCGGAGCGGATTTGCCTCACTCCATGCCTGTCGTCAACACAGATTAATAAACGCATCCATCTCAAATAGAAGAGTATTTGGTAGAGTCTTACTAGTGAATGGTGATGTTGTGTGGTGATAAATTATTGATTCTGATAAGTACCATGTCTCCTTCATTTGCATGGATCTCAGATCCAATTAAGGATTCCCGGAGAATTGCACCCTCTGGATGTGCCCAACGCCAAATGGGAAGTAATAACCATGGATTTCATTGTGGGCCTTCCATGTACTCTCCGTGGATATGATGCATTGATGGTAGTGGTCGACAAGTTGTCAAAAATGGCTCATTTCTTGCCATGTCGTACCACGGATACATCGATACCGCTTTGCTGTTTACAAAGGAGATCTTCAGATTGCATGGAATGCCACGACTTACTGTGACTATTTTTTTAGTTGTGCAGAGTCGAGTAATGCTCAGCATTTTCACCTATGAAATGCAAGAATTAGCACAAAAACCATGGCACTATGACAGAGATTGTTGCTTTATCCCTCCTGCAACCTGTAATTTGACTTTCCCCCAACGAAACTTAATTTGGCTTTCCCTCCAAACAAAACGTGCAGTGCTCATATGCTCATTTATAATCTAGTTCTCTACATCCCTTTGCCCATGCTTAGAGACAAATTATCACTTTTCACAATCCTCATGGTCCTCATCTTAAGCCAGTTAGTGGCACAGTAACTCCATATCTCAATTTTATCCCTAAAATCAAGAAGCAAACTGTAAATATCCAGTATGCTATTTCTATATTTAACCTCTGCATGACTCTTCACCACACTTTTTTTCTCAAAGCAAATTGAATTGAGAGGACATAAAACTTCTACAATCCCAAAGGCAAATCCCACAACTACAATATCAGCTCTGCCAAAGAAGCAAAACAACACAAGCACTATTCACAAATTCGTATATGAGGCACAAGTTAGAGACAGCTATCTCTTCCCCTTGACAAGCTTCATGCATAACCACGGCCCACAGGCATCAGGCACAACCAAGTCCACTGCTATCCCTGTTGCCTTATTACCAGATTTGTAAGGCCTGTGTTGGAAGAACATCAAGCTTGATGTCAGTCCTTGTGATGACATGAACTAGGTAAACCAGGAGCCATAGTGTTTGCAGTATAAAAGGAGCGCATATGAAGATAAGGAATGAAATTCACAACTTATGTAACAGATTGTCAACATGCCTATGCTAAATATGCACGTTTGGGATGTTGTTTATGGAGCGTGTTGTGCAAACTCCAAGGCATTGCCATCGGGGTGTGGAGCAAGTGTGGTTGGTCTTTCAGATCATTTGCTTGAAGTATAAGAAATGCCTAAACAAGTCCATCCGTACAATTGAGTCTGCAGACTAGAATAGAGTGTCAATATTACAAAGTGAAATTAAAATGAAGAACATGTTAAAGAAAATTAACATTTAGAAAGATACCAACGCAGAACCATCACCGAGATCTAAGATATTACATCCCATCCAAGTCTCATGGATTCCCACTGCCCTTCCTGTGTAATATTAATTAGGATCTCATTTATAAAGCACAAGCCTGTCAAAGTACATGTTTTGCAAACAAGCTGTACAGGTTTCACATATCATGGACAAACTTCATTTACTGTTAACGAGGTGGTTAGAACCAACCTGGTAAACTGTGATTTCACAGCTTTGTGTTAATTATGTAGTTGAGCGTTCAAAGCACAGACTGCATCAAACCTAAGGTAGGCCTTGCCTACCTCATTTTAGTTATGAGCAAGCTCATATATTCAAGCTTCACGTCTTGCCTGATTTCAACATGCAGTTTTAAAATGCAGAACATGCAGGTTTAAAATCACCTGAGATCTAAGATATTACATCCCATCCAAGTCTCATGGATTCCCACTGCCCTTCCTGTGTAATATAATTAGGATCTCATTTATAAAGCACAAGCCTGTCAAAGTACATGTTTTGCAAACAAGCTGTAGAGGTTTCACATATCATGGACAAATTTCATTTACTGTTAATGAGGTGGTTAAAACCAACCTGGCTGTGCGGCCAGTAAACTGTGATTTCACAGCTTTGTGTTAGGCTAAATTATGTAGTTGGGCGTTCAAAGCACATACTGCATCAAATTTAAGGTAGGCCTTACCTACCTCGTTTTAGTTATAAGAAAGCTCATATATTCAAGCTTCACGTCTTGCCTGATTTCACCAGCCACATGAAAACTAGAAGCCACATGGCTCCCCCCTTCTGTAATCGCTGGTAGTCATAACATTTCAATGTATTTCCTTGCTTCCTAAACTTACTTAGTCTTCGACTTTAAGCAACATGTCAACAAATTGCTATGTTTTGACCTCCTCCTTGCAAGAATGCAGCCTTTATGCAATGGCCTTGTGGGGTCTCCAAATAAAGATTCAGGGACAATTTTGAGCATCGGCATTATGTAGAAGAAGAAGAGAGAGGGAAATTCACAAGTTGCGGGGTTCACAAGAGAGGGCATACATTTTCTCATATCTCACACATCGTTACTACATAGAATATACACAGCAAATACCAAAGCACAAGGAGGTATTAGGCCTATATTGGCGTTCATTTTCATAATATTAATCACGTATAAGTCATATCATATTTATTGTTTTGCAAACAGATGAACCAAAGTGGTCCTAAAAAACAATCAGCAACAATAAACTCTATCAAACACCTGCACCTACGACAACACATGTTTACACTTCAAACAAACAACAATACCACATGTAGCAGCTACACGTTAAAGAAAGCACAAGTTGCAATGCGTTTGTGTCAATTTGCTTTGAGAAGTTCCAAATCAAAGTCATTCTCCATCTACGATCCCACTTTCCATGTGCGGTCAATGCATTCTTGATGTCAACATGCAGAATCGAACACCTATATAAGTTCAATAAGTTGTATCAGAAAGGAAGCATGGGGTTTGAACATTGCTCCACCATGGCATAAAACTAGAGGGCTATATCCGCGCAATTATGCTCAAGCAAACACATGCAGCTAGCTTTTTTATCCCTTTTTATTATGATTTTATATGTACAATTGAAATTTAGTGCACTTGTGTGCCTTCATTGCAGGTTGTAGATCCTATGGAGTTCTCATATAAGTATGCCCCTAGGTAGGTCCATATGAGCTCTAAGTGTCTGTTCTTTTTCCACAAAATGTTCAGTTCTTACCATTTCATAACCCCAACACACTCCTCAAGGGCATGGAACAATCTCCCTAACTGCACCCTTAGTGTATCAGGGTAAGCTTTGGATTTCTTGTTTGTCCCACCCGGTTGCAGCCCACTGGCAAACAAGGAATTCCTTACCAACAAATTTAGCCTCACAATAGCATAGTTGGGGAGATTCTTGTTTTGTTGGCAGTACAGGATAGATAGATAGATAGACGCATAGATAGATATATACATACATGCATAAAACAAGCAGATAGCGAGCGGCGATAGAAAGTGCAGCGTATAGATAGCATAGATAGATAGCAGATAGATAGATAGATGGATCCCCGACCAACAAAGCTTACCCTCAGAATAGCATAGTTGGGGAGGTTTTGTACAGGTAGCAAGCAAGCATGACAGCGCAGCAGTGCGGAAGGGCAAAAAGAGCTCGGCGGGCGGTGCAAGACAAAGGCAGGCGTGGGGCGAGGCCGAACAAGCGGGTAGGTGGGGCAGGAGGTGTGACATCCTCTGCTCATATACAATGTTCCACATGTACAAAGCTGGAGTTCATCCCTCCTGTCAATGCAAGCCCACTAACACGAGGCCTCTACCTATCATCGGGCTCTTGATGGTGAGCAAGAACCATATGGGGAAGAATAGACGTGTCATTCGTCCCGTCTCCCTCGTGATCTACCTAGCTGTGGAAGCGCATAAAACATAAGCGCATGGCATCACATACACTACATATCCACCTCGAAGGGTGGCTCGCCATGATATAACTTCTGAACAACAACATCAATAGCATCAATAGAGAAGGAAAATCCTACCCAAGGCACAGACTCATGGAGATCGACTGATGGCTTGGATCTCCAGAAGTCAATGTAGACAGAATTAATTGCAGATTAATTTGGCTAGCATAAGAACATGGCCGTTGGGTAGTCCACTACATCCGCCCCTCCTATACATACTTTGCAGATAGGCTGAAAAGTATTGGGGATGTGACCGTAGCCTGCCGGGTGCATAGTCAGAGGGACTACTCCTGGGTTGCATCTCCCCACTCCCGATGAGGTAGGAGGGGATCACTCCCCTCCAGAGGGTCCATGCCAACTATAGGCAAGCTAAAGAGCCATTGCTCATCTATAACTTGAACCCCACTGAGATGACGCATCACCTAGGAGGTGTCGAGCCTATACCTTGCCCACACTCAGTGACAAGCTATTAGGCCTAGCCCACAACGTTCCCTGGCCGTCGCTACGCACTAGAGGGATCAACTGTAGACAGACAACCTTCGCCGGTCTAACCTTGCCACCCACAGCCAAGGGGGCTCCTATCACATGCCGCAATTATTGGGTACTAATGAGGCTATCTAGGAACATCAGCTACAAGGGCTCTGGGTCTCTACCCCCCTTCCCAATACACAAGAGGTTCGCACAGAGCAATACAATATCATCCAATTTACTGAGATAACAGAGTAAAGTTCTAATCTATCTACTCTAAACAACATAGCTAGGTTCATTCATTAGAGGCTGAGATCTAGGGATCTAGAGATCTTCTAAGCCTAAGAAAGGATGCAAACTCGGCTTAATGCCGGTCGGGAAGCTGGCATTGCATAATAGATCAACCACATACAAGATCCTTGGCTTGCTCCAAGTCCTCTGACGACGTCCATGCTGTCGGGATGGTTCGAGATGGTCAAGTCTTGGCGATCTGCTTGGAAAAGCAAGCTTCATAGGCACTGGCAGGTCAGAATGGGTCTTGCGCTTGGGCAATGCGAGCTCTAGAGACTTTTAGGGTTCCAGGCTCTTTTTGACATGATGCTTTTAGGTTTGGGATCTAAAAGATTACTTAGGTTGTGCCACGTGGCAATGGGTTAATGGGGACCTGTACTATAATAGCTCTATTGGTTGTACTCCAGGGTATAATCCTATACGGTTGCCATGTATATGTCATTAGGGTTGGCATGTACTAGTGATGCGGTAGCATAATATACGTATTCACACCATATATTATGCTAGAATATCACATTTTTCCCACCTTGAGTTGATGCTATTTGCAGCATCGCGAGCCTCTTTAGCTTGAAAACCTACATGATCCCTGCCAGACTCGTTTAATGCATGCAAATATAAGAATTATATTAAGGTGACAATTAAATTCTTATCATTTCAATATTAAAGTTTTACAAAATTATAGCAAGGCAATCAATTAATGCCCTACTTTAGACATGTCATTAAAGTTTAAGCATTTATAAATATTTCAATGCTTCTTCCTCGCTTGTAGAATGTTGTGCCAGTCTATGCGCAGTGCAACCCTCCTGCCGTTTTGTCGTTCTATTGACCTGTAGGTTCACACTGCGTTAGCATATTTATTTTATGTGAAGATGGTTATTAGGGAACCATCCATTTAATTACAATTAATTAACTAAATGAATGCAAGCATTATGTCCCGGTGTAGGAAGAGGATGCTTCCTCCATCGTGGCCATGGAGACAAGCGTCCTATCATGCCTGATATGATTTCTAATGCCTACACATTTCGTCACCATTGGCATGGAGGATGACTTCTTCCTCATAATGGCCATAGACTAGAGGTGCTTTCCTATCATGCATGATCCTGTATGACCTCTTATCTCTCATACTTGTCTACTTCTGTCCCATCGGAGAGTAGACATTAATCTATCTTCCACTCACCTATCGGTTCGGTGTCAACTTTTTCAGTGACGAGCTGTCCCTTGCATTGCTTCATATACTATGGCTACTGCTCCTTGAGATCTGATTGTAGTATCCACATCGCATCTTCCACAGGCAAGTGCTTCCATTTGACTAGGTATTGGAGAAATTGTGACCTTCTTGTTTTTTTGTAAGATCTGTCAAGAAAGACTTTCGGAACAATTTCAAGTTGTTCATCAATCATTTCTAGTAATGCTGGGGTGTCCAATACTTCCTCTAGATTAAGAGTGTGCCTCTTTAGAAGACTTACATGGAAAACTTTGTGGATTTTCAAGTTGCTGGTAAGTCCAATTTGTAGCATTGGTTACCTACTCTTTTGACTATTTTAAATGTCCAGTCCACCTTAGAGCAAGCTTCTTACAATTGTCGATGCGGAGCTTCGCTTGTTTGACCTTTATTTTTAGCCAAACATTGTCCCTTACTTGGAACTCTCTTACTATTCTGTGCTTGTTTGCTATGCTCTTCTGCAATGAAGAAGGAAATCTTCTTAGAAGAATAGGAATTCCACATTAGCATTCAGAGATTTTGAGACCTCTAAATCAAGGTTCCAAATCAGATGTTGATTTAGCCAAATTTGCATGCTGATTGAGAAAATCATAAATGGTACTGACCTATTCAGCAGCCAGTCAAAATCAGAAATTGGAGTAGGAGATGGCACAATATTCCCAACCATCTGCTTTATGTGGTAGAAGATCTTTTTGTCCGAGACAATAACTCTTATTTTATTCGTCCATCATATAGCATATATTTCCATTCAAAAAATATAACATGTATTACTTTGAGAACAAACAGCAGACACTTTCTGATGGAATTATACATATCTTCACGTGATCTTAGTCTTTTCTTTATTTCATGCATTAAAAACGAATACTAATCAGAATGTGTGGATTAAATGCACGCTATAATCAAATATATTAAGACGCGTAGTACAAATCTTCTTGCTGGCCAATCAAAAACTTTTCAAACTAATATTTGTCATCGTTATTTAATGTATACCTACCACCTCTGGATGATATATTACACAAGCAATGGATATGACAGATTCAAGTGCAATCAATTGCAGATCTGATAAGCCATAAGAAGACCATGTGTTCGTTGTGCTCATTATACCATGACACATGTTTCCTCTTTTTAGTTGCGCCTTCAATTTCAAAATATACAGCACAATCAGATCAAATTCCTAACAAAGTTGAAGCATCTATCTTCTTCTTCGCTTCTACACTATAAATTTGACTTCATACCCTAGTCAACCTATCCTTTGAGAGCCAAGGATTACCATTAAGTTGACTTACTAAGGTTGCCTTGGAAATTTCTTTATCACCTATTTGCACAATCCTTTCAACATTGACCAGGGTTATCCTTAAGGGGCTGTTTATAGCCAATGCTATAAACAGATGGTTAAAACCAACCTGGCTGTGCGGCCAGTAAACTGTAATTTCACAGCTTTGTGTTAGGCTAAATTATGTAGTTGAGCGTTCAAAGCATGGACTGCATCAAATCTAAGGTAGGCCTTACCTACCTCATTTTAGTTATAAGCAAGCTCATATATTCAAGCTTCACGTCTTGCCTGATTTCACCAGCCACATGAAAACTAGAAGCCACATGGCTCCCCCCTTCTGTAATTGCTGGTAGTCATATCATTTCAATGTATTTCCTTGCTTCCTAAACTTAGTCTTCGACTTTAAGCAACATGTCAACAAATTGTTATGTTTTGACCTTCTTGCAAGAATGCAGCACCTTTATGCAATGGCTCTAGATCCTGCCTCTTCATCCGTGGCCCTAGGAGGTGGTGGAGGCGGTCGGTGTCGCAGCAGAGTTACCCCAGGGTCTACTGTGGCAGCCGCAACAGATGCAACCTCCGGTGGATAGGCAACGGCCGCAACAGATGCAACCTTTATGCACCTACGACAACACATGTTTACACTTCAAACAAACAACAATACCGCCTGTAGCAGCTACACATTAAAGAAAGCACAAGTTGCAATGCGCTTGTGTCAATTTGCTTCGTGAAGTTCCAAATCAAAGTCATTCTCCATCTATAATTCCACTTTCCATGTGTGGTTGGAAGAGTTTGTTGGCCATAAGGATATTGCTGCTACAGGTATCTTCAGAGTATTTAGAGAAAACCTCGAGCACAGAATTACAGTTAAAGTCTACAATGAGAAGTTTTTGGGGGAATCTGAATGCTAGATCTGTTACTTTATGTCTGCAATTGCTATGGATGGGTATGCTTTCGGGTAAAATCTTTAATTCTCAATCCTTCCTTGCTGAATTTGAATGTCTTTGCCTTAGGATCTTCCCTCTTCTTCTTCTTGTCTGCGTTTGCGCTTTCCTTTCTCTCTTTTTGTCCTTCAGTTGTTTCATCCTCATTATGTCTCAAATTGTTCAAAATCTTTTTCCAAAAAAAACTCGAATACTTCAAAAGACCTAAACGCAATTTCCCTCATTTTTCTTCAAAAGTTTATGCTCCTCTCTCTAGTTGAACGATTTGATCTTCTTTCCCAGTTAAGTTTTTATCAAGAGTCTTTAAATTTGGTGATTTTGCTGACTTGAACTTTGTTTTCAAAGACATGCATTATTTCTCCTCGGATGTTTCAACTTGGGACAATCTCTCGAAAGATCCGGGTCCCAATGGCATAGTTCCTATTCTCAATACTGAAGGGGTTCCCATTCCTTATGGAATTCAAAGGCCAGGCCAACCTGTTCTCACGGATCAGCAGTTATCAGAAGAGTTTAATAATCTACAAATTCGAACTCAACCAAATGTTCAACTGTTTAGAGGTATTAAAATCGATTCTCCTCTAATTGCGACAAGAATTAGCTCCCTTTCTTCTACTGCTGTTATAATATGTGTGGACAAAGTCGGGATCAAAATTGACAAGCTCTGGAATCATATCCTCAAACTTCACAAAGGTGTCTTTGTCAACTCAATTTATTGGATTAGTTACCCTTATCTTTTGGTGGAATGTGCAAATTCTCGAACTGCCAATTTTTTATTGAAAACAGCCAGATCAACATTTGATACCTATCAGTTGGTTTTTCTTAAATGGAACCCTCAGCTTTCCTTAAATGACTTTGGCAAATTCTATATTGCCTTTGTCAGTATGAGTGAACTTAATCCTATTTACTGGAATGAAGATTGCTTCTCAGCCATTTTCAACTCAATTGGAACCTACATTTCAACTGACTACTCTCCCTACAAGGCCCCAAAATGTTACATTCAACTGAATATCTTTAAGCATGTTCCCACTTCCATCCCTATCTTAGATTTCTTTGGCAAAAAAATTAATCTTCAGCTTAGATGGGTTGGACTACCTACTTTTTGCCCTAATTGCAATTCTAGACATTTCTCTTCGAAAGTTTGTCAGTACATTGTGGGAAAAAATGCTGCATCATCTGCAAAAGGTTTTGGTGACACATCTACCAAGGTACATAATGATGTCAAGAATACAAATTTTGGAAACCAAGATCAGCTACAAACTTTGGATTTAGTTGGCCAAAATTCTGCAAATCAGTATCAGTCAACTTGGGTTAAATCCAATGGCAGTAAAAGAAGGATTGAAAAAAAAACGGCAACAGATGCAGTTAATTGCTCAACAAAACTCGAGATCTTCTCAAGTTCTCACTGCCTCTACTCAGACATCTGGTGGAATTAAAATCTTAAATAAAGGAGATTTTTTTCTGCATCAAAGCACTATAGCAGCTGGCAATTCTTCTCAGTAAAAAACCACTGTCAATCCACAGAAGAATAAAGAAGGCAATCATAATAGAATGATGACCAAGGGGAAATCTCCTATGTATTTTGATTTGCACAAGACCTTGAATAACATTCTTGCAGATTCTAAGGTCAATGATGTCTCTAATAATAAGGCATCATCTAAAGTTGTTAAGGGATTTCCTAAGAATATTCAGCATGGGATTAAGATTAATCCTTCTCAGATTAATCCCCAATCAAGAAAGAGTGAGGAGTCTTTAATTATGAAAAATAAGATGAGTATGGAAACTTCTTTGGAAGATTTAACCTTCAAAAAAACAGGTGCTCAGGAAAATAACACTGGCTATCAAAGTAGCACAAACTTTGCAACCAGTAATGTCAACTTCACAGATAAGGTAATTTGCAGCAATAGATTCAAAATTTTGTCTGACACAAATTGTGAGACTTATGCAGATACTGAAGAGCCAAGATCTGCTCACATTTCTCGACCCTCCCTTGCAATTCCCTCTACTAGCTCAGCTCCCATATCTTGTCCTCCTCCCTGAAATGATATCATGTTGCCCCCACCCCTTCCCCTTATTGACTTATCTCTACCTACCTCTCCTGAAATTTCACATTTAAATAATCCCATTTCTGAAAAGATAGCTCTCCAGCTTTCTGAGTTACAAGTGGAAAATGAGTGTGCTCAGTATGGATATAAGGATAAGGAAAGTTTAGCTGTTGAGTCAGATATAGATGTGGAAAGTAATCCTGACAGTACAGCAGAAGGAAACAAGACAACATGTGACTCAATTTCTAAAGGACCTACTCAAAGTCTGCTGGATCAGAACTTAATTCCATCTACAGCTTGTGCTTCAAATAACATACTTGACATGGTGGCAGAAGACATATATTCTAGGCAAGATCTAAACCACTCCTCTTGTTTGATTGAAATTAATAGTAATTCTATGGTGAAGTCCTCTGAATTTAACCTTACATGCTGTCAGTCAAAATTTTGGACCTGTCCCCATTCCACTGACTATGATTCTATTGAAAAAGAAAATATCAAAGAGAATGTTACCTCTATTCTTATAAACCATTGGGATGATGATCATTTCTTATCTTTCTCTCATCCTAAGACATCTAAGCAAAAAAGTGCCAAACCTTGTAAGAAAGGAATTAAGATGAGGAAGTCTGTGTCAGTATGGATACCCCTGCCTTTAATAATAGACATCAATCTAAAAGAACTACTAGAAGCCAATCCAGGAAATTTATCTAGTGCTTCCCCTTATTAACCTCTTCTTTTACTGCCTTCCTTTTCCTATCATGAAGATAATGACTTGGAATCTCAGGGGCATTAAAGGGCCTGTAAAGAGGAGAAACGCAATTTCTCAAATCAGAGATTATCAAGCTGATATTATTTTATTGCAAGAGCTTAGACTTCCAAACTTTGAATGATCTAATCTTGTAAACTGGATTGGTCCTGGTTTTTCTTCCTTATGGATTGATGCTACTTTGACCTCGGGTGGCCTTATCATTATTTGGAGAAATATTAACCATAGCTTGGTTTACAACAGTCCTGGCAAAAGTTGGCAGGTTGTCATCTTTAATTATGATGGATCTCAATTTGATATTATAAATATTTATGCCTCTACAATCTCTAAAGAAAGAGAAAAGCTTTGGCTTGACATCAGATCTTGGCTTCTCAATCATAATTCTATATCTTGGATTCTAGCTAGAGATTTCAACAACACCCCCTCCTGGGACCTTAAGCTGGGCAAAAACCTCAACATGTCTATGACAGAGAAAATGAATTGGGAAAATCTTCTTGATACCTTTTTATTTACCCATATTCCCTCTTCTACTGCCAAACTTACCTGGTCCAACAAGCAAAAGGGTAATTCCAGAGTCCTTTGTGCTCTAGATAGATTTTATATTAACAACTCCAGCCATGATTTTTGGGATAATAGTGTTGTTTCTAGTGATGAGAGAACTTCTGTCTCGGATCACCAACCTCAATTTCTTGAAACTAAACATCTTCTCTACATTAAGAGATCTGGAAATATTCCTTTCAAGTTCAATTGCTCTCTGCTTAGTCATGGAAATTTTTGTAGAGACTTTAAAATCTTTTATGCCAGCCTCCCAACAGTTATGGCAGCCAATTCTATGAAAGATTTTTATGCTAAAATCAAATCTTCCAAATCTTGGATTAAACAATGGTCTAGAAATGATTGGGAGTTAAAAAAAAGTTCAAAAAAAAATTTATCTGATGCAAATGAAGGCTGTAAGAGTTAAGCTTCAAACTGATCCTCTAAATCCTGATCTTCATTTGCAAAAAAGTAATCTAGAGCAGTCAATAAAAAGCATTGCAGAATATGAGGCCAAAGGTGCAGCATCTAGATCCAAAGTGAAATTCTTTTCCTCTATGGACAACAGCAATTCCAAATTCTTTTTTAGAATTGCCAAAAATAGGCTTCTCAAGAATCAGCTCTCTTACATTAAAAATGATCAAGGTATTAATTTGGAATCCTCTATAGATATTCCTGACTTCTTTTACTCCAAATATTCAGATATCTTTGCTTCTCATTCTGATATTTCATGGTCTGATACCTCTGCTTCAGAGTTCATTGATCTTTTAAATTCTCTGCCAGATAATATTGTTGATCCCTTATCTTCTAATGTAGAATTACCTCCTTCAGAAGATGAGATTAAATCTACTTTATCCAGTCTTGCCAAGGGAAAAAGCCCGGGTCCTGATGGTCTCCCTCTAGAATTCTTCCTTCATTTCTGGGATGATTTTAAGACTGATCTTACCTCTATGGTTCATGGCTTCTGGCATAATAATCATCTCCATCCTGCTTTTTCTTCTGGGCTTATTTCTCTCATTCCTAAAGTTGACAATCCAACTGTGTTTAATGAATGGAGGCCAATTTCTCTGACCAATTCAACCTACAAAATTTGTGCCAAAAATTTTAGCTAATCGGATCAAAGGGTTTTTGCAAAAGAATATTAGCTTGCATCAGTCTGCATTCCTTCATCAACAGGTTTATCTTGGACAATTACATTGCTGCTATGGAGGGTTTGCACTGGGCCAGAACTTCAAATCAAAATTGTGTTCTTTTAAAGCTTGATTTTTCTAAAGCTTTTGACACTGTGAGATGGGACTTCTTGATTCTATCCTTAAAGAAATTGGAATTCCTCCAAAAATCATTGACCTTATCATGGGCCTCAACTCTCGAACTCAATCTGCCATTCTAATCAATGGATCCCTTGGCAAATTCTTTAATTTGCATAAAGGTGTGAGGCAAGGATGCCCTCTGGCTCCCTATCTTTTTATCATAGTGGTTGAGCAACTCTCTAAAATCATTATGTATCATCAAAACAGAGGGGATTTAAAGGGTCTTAATATGCCAGATAATGGTAGCCAGCTG
Organism: Isoetes taiwanensis; assembly: GCA_021234155.1. Taxonomy (NCBI): domain Eukaryota; kingdom Viridiplantae; phylum Streptophyta; class Lycopodiopsida; order Isoetales; family Isoetaceae; genus Isoetes; species Isoetes taiwanensis. Next base: position 6,402,505 of record JAJEKV010000020.1, on the reverse strand, counting down.
ACTCTGTTACAATATGCAGATGATTCTTTTAGTTTCCTCCATAATGATGTAATGAATATTGAATTCTTCATCAAGACCTTGAATGGTTTCAGTGCTGCCTCTGGAATCTATCTTAATATGGCCATGTGTGTTATTATTGGTGCTAATGATCAATCTGATATTTTAAGAATAAAATGTATTCCTGTGAACCAAACTACTTCTCTTCTAGGAATGCCTCTGGCCTTGGATATCTCTATTAAAAACCTATGGTCTCCAATTGTTTCAAGGATCAGAAAGAAGCTAAATAATTATGGCAGCTGTCTTTCAATTGCAGGCAAAACAATGCTCTTCTTACACTGATTTGTTTCTTTATTTCACTTCTTTGTATCTCGGTAAGAGTAAAATGTGCAGTGACAGCTGGTGGTATAGCCGGTCTTCTATGCTACTTCAAAAGTAGTATACAGGTAGATTTGGTGGTAGTTGCCATGATTAACAAGATGGATGTGCTTATTTATTAAGGATGTATGGGCTCCTTGATGGGACAATGGAAGTGCAAGACTCCCTTACAGGGTGACCCTTTCAGTGGAGATTGCCGAGCTAGGGGACTATACAGGAGCTTCTATATCCTGCACCAGGCTTTTAGGGGAGGAGTCTGGCGGCTGGGCTTGTACTAGGCCTGGCCAGCTTTAGGCTATCTGTGACCCCGACAATGCAGCACTCTACTATGCACCTCAGACACAACATTTTGAGAATCAGGTTTCTTTAACCATTGTTAGCTATCTTATACTTCTTTTGTTTTGCTGTTACTCATTTGAATAAGTTTCAGTTCATAGAGGATGAAGAGGTTGAGGTTACTCCTGTAGTAATCCTCTGTGAAGTTTGAAACATTGTACTCTGTACTTTTTATTATATAAAATATAAAAACTTTCTTTTCTTCAAAAAAAAAAAAAATGCATTTATCAGCAGATTGAAAAAAATAATTAGGAACTTTATCTGGGGTAAACATCATATGGTGAGCTGGAAATATGTCACTCAAAGTAAAAAGGGAGGTGGTCTTGGATGCAAAAACCTTCTTTTATAGGGTTATGCATTGGCAGGAAAATATGTTTGGAAGTCTTTGTTTACTCAAAATAATCCTGCTACTAAGTTTATCCATTATTGGTTAAATAAAAGCACAATTGATGGTCATCCTTCTATTGAGCATTCTTTGCCTTCTTCTGCATTCAATCTGCTCAAGCCAGCTGTCAATTCTTCTCCTCTTATGAGGAATCTCATAAACTCATGGAATAGAGTATCTAAAGCCTACTCTCACAGTGGCATCAATCAGGCTCATCATGATACGAGCATCTTCTGGAATCCAGCTTTAGCCAAAAGGGACATGGCTCCTTTGGCAATTAATCATCCCAAAACCTACAAAAAATGGACATCTTCTGGCATCAAGAAGCTTGGGGATATTTGGACCAATGGTAGATGGGTTACTTGGACTAGATTTAAAGCTATTGTCAATGGTACCTCCTCTGATAAGATTTTATTCAAGCATATTGTGAATAAGGTGTCTAATCATAGCCTGGATGGTGCTGTCACAACTCAGATCGATTGGTATTACAAGGATAAGAATATTTATAAAGTTACTTATGTCTATAATTTTTTGGCAAATACTAGTCAAACATCTAAAGCCTGCCTTTACTGGAATCTTCCTGTTGACACTGGAACTGCCCTTTTCAGAAATGTATGGAATTCCTACTGTGCTCCTAAGATTACTTACTTTATTTGGTTGCTTGCTAACAAAAGTATTCCAAACATGGAGACCTTATGTAGACACCACTTGCTTGCTAATGTTCCCAATAATACTGTCATAAGTTCATCCTGCCCTCTTCATTGTAATAGCATTGAAGATATTGAACACATTTTTTCATGCCCTAAGCTTTCAAGCTTCTGGAATTGTTTTGAGCATGTCTTTAAAGTCAGGAAGCAAAGGAGTATTGTCAACTTTATTATATCTGACAATAAATTTAAAAATTCAATATCTTTCCTAGCTTTATGGAATATTTGGAAGCATAGAAATAGGTGTTTGCATGGGGGACACAGTCCTTCTTTTTTTATGGATTAAATGGCAGGTTATATATGACATCGAGCTCACAGCCACAGGTCATAAATATAAAAGTTGTGATTCTCATATTGATAATAATTGATTTACTATTGGGAATTACTCTGGCTTTTATGGTTTTTTCAAGCTTTTCTGTCATCAATCATTGACTAACATTGAAACCCTTGATGCTAGATTATCTGATGAACTACAAATTCAAACTTACTCTCGGCCTTGATGATGCTGAAGTTGCAAAGTATCATTCAAGAAACTTGTCAGTCCATAGAATTTGGGATTACAATTTCTGGCCAGGATCAGTAAGAGGAAGGTTAGTTCAACGTATACAGCAAGTTCAGCAGAAAGAGATCATATGTGGCAGAGAATTTTCAAAGGAAACATATCTCATGTTCATTCTGTTCTGGTTTTTGGAAAATAACAGTGCTAATATGACAGATCAATAGTTTGAATTTTATAGAGAATGTTATTATTATCATAGCGGCAGGGCAGACTGTATGGTATAATGATGCACCTCATGTCTACTTGTAACTCAGATAGGCTGATCGAGTTGGTTAATTGGGGGAGCAATGGTAGACCTATCTTGCAGCCACAATTTCGAGACTACTTCCACTTCCTTGACACTTATGATTTCTGACCCCTGTTTGCCTCATTTTTGCTGCCTCATTTTTGTTCAGGTCTTTGGCTCTACAGTAACTGCAGAAACCTTTGGATCTACATTCTCAAGAGTTATGTTCTATCTACCTGATGGAGCAATCTTGCACTGGACGGACTTCTTGCAGTACCACTCAAATGCTATTTTGAAAGGCATTTTTCAACCTTTCAGTTAGAGTGCAGATTTTTGGAGGGTTTTTTTGGGGATGGTTTAGAGGGTTTTCTATAGTTTGGTGCAAGAAGAATGTTCCTTAACAACGTGATTATAACACACTGTGGCCCAAATGTTATGCATCTGAATGCATAAGAACCTAGGATGTTATGCCATCGTAGCTGCTACAGAGCCGACATCCTTCGCTGGATCTGAGATAAACGCTCGGATCACATTGTTAAGGCGGATAACGCCTTGATCCCTCAGGTATTATGGAAAAAAAAAAAATTCGGGCCATTTCGTGTATGGCCAAAATGTCTCGGGCCTCCGCCTCGACATTTCGGCCAATAGCCCTCAATTTGTTTTTTGCATAATACCCTCGGTCAGGGCGTTATCCCTCTCATATGAGGTTTCTATAGGCATATATGCATACATGTCCGTGATATAAATATGCTATCTACTTTTAAATTTAATCCTTGGCATATCTTCCTATGGTATTTCCTTCAAGTATCTAACCTTGTTTTTAATTATAGAATCTTATCCCTACATATGTAATTGGGTTTATTTTGTTCGGATTTTATTTAATTCTTATGCCACAATCTAAAATAAGACTTAAGCGACATGTGGTTTTAGAGTGAAATGAATATAACATTTAAGTGACACGTGGTTTTAAGGTTAAATGACACTTTTGCTAATCGGTTCTGCGGACACCTGGATTTGGCTATGGTTTGCGGAGAGGTTTGTAACACTGGATCTGGCTATATCAAATCAAAATAGGGGCATATTGCCGATCTCAAATTTCTAAAATGCATATTCCAAGGGAGAGCATATTTCAACTGATATTTGAAAATTTTTAGCATAATGAATTTCAATAGGAACGTTGCAAATAATTTCAAAGGGCGTGGATATATATGCTCCACATGCCCAGCCTCTACAGTCTCTTCCAGCCATGGTACAGTATGATCCTTTTTATCCCAACACAAGAATATGCGACCACTAAAAGCTTTCCAATCCTCTGAATTTGAAATGTCCAGTTCAAACTCTTCATTTATTTGTCTCCATAGGGTCCGAGCCCACCTTTATAGTATCACCAATCCAAACAGCCTCAACGTTTGCATTGACAAAATGAAGGAGCCTTTTTTCTGACCATAACCATCAAATTGAAATATTTCTCGCAATTGCTGAGTACAACTAGTCACTGTTCTTACTGCCTCATTTTTTAAAATGCTACACAAAGGTATCAATGGTGGTGGTGTAGGTCTACTTAACCTAATTGGATCAAGATTCCATCATAAAGGTTGCATATATCCTCCTCTCACTCTCATATGTGGCTAGCATATATATGCGATGTTCCTTTCATGGCAACACCTCATACGTGCCCAGTGTTTCTTTCATGGCAACACCTCTGATTTTGAAATTGGATCTTCCAGTGTAAGGTTTGCTGCACATCTGATAATGAAGCATCAATTCTGTTGTCTTCATTTTCCATTTCCTCATTGTCTCTTCATGGACATTCTCTTCTTCTAATGTTTCCTGATCCAAGGTGCCAGAAGTATCAAACATGATTTTTACTGCATTCGCTCTAGATTTTTGCCTCTAATTTGAACCACTAACAACCTCACTATCTTGTACTAACTTCAAATTTTACATCTGCAAAATAAAAAGAAGTACTGTAACTTTAAATAGCAAAAGGAACTCTCATGATCATCAACAAACTGAATAAACAAAGATGCATAAAGGAAAGAATTAAGCATGATCTTTAGCTGATCAGATTTGTCACAATGTAATCAAATACCAGTTAGCTAGATCTTGCGCTTTACAACCGTAGTGCTTTACAAGATTAGTGTAGTGTCTTGCCCACATTTTGCAACAGAATGCTCATAATTTTTGCAACAGAAAATCAAATCAGGCACAAATTATAGAGCAAGAAAAAAAAATGCAAAGTGTGACTTCGTGCTTAGATAACTGATGGTCATTACATATGCCTCAAAGGTGGGGGGCGGCGCCGCCTGGGTTTACAAAGCAAAGCATTTCCCATAACAGTTTGACAGTTCTCAATGGACAGGGCTTAAGTATAAATTCTAATCCGGCACTCTGCTTTGGATGGAGTACTCCAGTTTAATGGAGACTGAAATAAAGAGTAAGAATGCAGAGCTGTGTGACTCAGAAGCTCATGCTTGTCAAAATGTGTAAAGTGTTGTGTAAATGTGTAAAGTGTTAATGTGAAAAAAAATAAAGGGGCATAGAAATGCAAAGGCCACATAGAATGGAGGGCGGCGCCGCCTGGGTTCCAAAATAATGCAAAGCAAAATACTTTCGGCAAAATAGAGCTATGGTGATAGGGCGGCGCCGCCTTGGGAGTTTTGGATCAAAAACCAGAAAATTACAAGGAAACCACAAACAAAAAATTGCAGACACAAGAAACCAAGAACAAAAACAAGAACTTACAAAAACAAGAACTTACAAAAAGCTTGTCTATTTTTGGGGGGGACGGCGGCGCCTGGCATGTTTCGAGCATGTTTCCAGCAGAACATCGTTTCCAGCAAAGTTTCAGAGCGTTCCGCGCAATCGCGCATGTCTTAAAATGTTTGATTTTTTTTTTGTTTCAAAATCTTTCGTTTCTTATATTTATCTTTCCTAAACGTCTTTTCTTTATCACATGTCCCTATCATGCACAACACCAGCTCAATCTGAATACAACTGCAGTGAGTGCAGCCTCCAAGTGCAGTGAGTGCAACCAAGAAACCAGAAGAGGGTAAGACTATTCAGAACTGAAAACCTTGCCAGGATAAAGACAACAAATCCCTAGCAATAGCACAAAGGATTCAAGGACACAAATGAACTAGAAATCCCTAGCAATAGCACAAAGGATTCAAGGACACACATAGGGTTCACGTTTTGGAGGTCGAAACGTGGTTGTTTTTATAGATACTAGGCGCACCCTTTCTGAACATGCATGCAGAGCCATGACAACTAAAATAACAGAGTTTGGATCTGTCGGCCATCCCGAACGATCCCAAACAATCTTGCTACTGCAAAAGGCGCTCTTGACTTCTAATTACCATACTGGGAGGAGGATAAATCCAAATCCCATTCTGTCAGTTTCTATTGCTTTGCATTTTCAATTGCAGCTTCTCGACCATGTCCCAAGTGCAACCGACCAAAACTCGACCTCCATAACGTAAACCCTTCAATAACCTAGCAACACACAGTGTTTACGTTTCGGAGGCCATATCCTAGTCAGATTTGACTATAATCTTGCACAATGTCATCACATAGAGGGAGGGTGTTGATGCCAGAAGATGGACCCTTAAAACCTTCTGGAAGTAGTTCGCCCCAATGATCCTCTCCCGAAGGCCCCTGGCCAAGGACGAGCAACTGTCCCACTTCAGAACTGTGAATTGGCTCTGCCAATGGACTCAGAACATCAGCTTACCCTTGGGACCAAGTTTCGTGGGCAGAAGACCACCCCTTCTCCAAGAAGCGCCAAAGTAGCTCATGTCTAACACATTCGTAATCAATTGACCTAGGAGATGGTTGCAGAATAATGCTATGTCGCGCGTTCGTGTCTCTTTCGTTGGAGCCTGGTGGCGCGTGTTGGAGCCTGGTAGCATTTTGGAGCCTAGATGGCATGTTTGAACCACCTTGGCATGTTGGACCCTAGGTGGCACGTTGGAGCTTGCATGACATTTCGGAGCCTCGGTGGCATGTTTGAGCCACCTTGGCATGTTGGAGCCTAGGTGGCATGTTGGAGCCCACATGGCATATTTGAGCCACCTTGGCATATTTGAGCATAGGTGGCATGTTGGAGCCCACGACATGTTTGAGCCACCTTGGCATATTGGAGCCTAGGTGGCATGTTTAAGCCATGTTGGCATGTTGGAGCCTAGGTGGAATGTTGGGAGCCAACGTGGCATGTTTTGAGCCACCTTGGCATGTTTGAGCTACCTTGACATGTTGGAGCCTAGGGGGCATCTTTGGAGCCCACGTAGCATGTTTGAGCCACCTTGGCATGTTTAAGCCTTGGTGGCATGTAGGAGCTCGCGTGGCATGCTTGAGCCACCTTGGCATGTATGAGCCTAGGTGGCATGTTGGAGGCACGTTGGCATGTTGGAGCCTAAGTGGCATGTTGGGGAGCCAACGTGGCATGTTTTGAGCCACCTTGACATGTTTGAGCTACCTTGCCATGTTGGAGCCTAGGTGGCATGTTGGAGCCCGCTTAACATGTTTAAGCCACTTTGGCATGTTGGAGCCCGCGTGGCATGTTTTAGACACCTTGGCATGTTTGAGCCTAGGTGGCATGTTGGAGCCTAGATGGCATGTTGGAGCCTAGGTGGCATGTTGGGCCGTTGAATGTTTGAGCCACCTTGGCATGTTTGAGCCTAGGTGACATGTTGGAGGCTAGGTGGCATGTTTGAGCCACCTTGGCATGCTGGAGCCTAAGAGGCATGTTGGAGCCTACATGGCATGGCATGTTTGAGCCACCTTGGCATGTTGGATCCTAGGTGGCATGTTTGAGAAACCTTGGCATGTTGGAGCCCATGTGGCATGTTGGAGCTCGCGTGGCATGTTTGGGCCACCTTGGCATGTTTGAGCCACCTTGGCATGCTGGAGCCTAGGTGACATGTTGGAGCTCACGTGGCATGTTTGAGCCACCTTGGCATGTTTGAGCCTAGGTGGCATGTTGGAGCCTAGATGGTATGTTGGAGCCCACATGGCGTGTTTGAGCCACGAGCTCGCGTGGCATACACCTTGGCATGTTTGAGCCTAGGTGGCATGTTGGAGCCTAGGTGGCATGTTGGAGCCACCTTGGCATAGGCGGCGTGTTGGAGCCCGCATGGCATGTTTGAGCCACCTTGGCATGTTTGAGCCTTGGTGGCATGTTGGTGCCTAGGCGGCATGCTTGAGCCAGCTTGGCAGGTTGGAGCCTAGGTGGCAAGTTGGAGCCCACATGGCATCTTTGAGCCACCTTGACATGTTGGAGCCTAGGTGGCATGAAGCCCATAAGGCATGTTTGAGCCACCTTGGCATTTTTGAGCCTAGGTGTCATGTTGGAGCCTAGGTGGCATGTTGGAGCCTACGTGGCATGTTGGAGCCTATAGGTGGCATATAGGAGCCCGCATGGCATATTTGAGCCACCTTGGCATGTTTGAGCCTAGGTGGCATGTTGGTGCCTAGGTGGCATGCTTGAGCCACCTTGGCATGTTGGCACCTAATTGGCATGTTGGAGCCCATGTGGCATGTTTGAGCCATGTTGGATCTAACTGTTGAAGTTATTTTTCACGAATGTAAAACAATACGATACATTCCCAAAGTTGAGCACACAAACAGTATTCCAGGTGGTGGTGCTTTGCTTAAGAAATAGCCTCAAAAAAACCATACTTCCTTAAGAAATAGCTACGTAAAAACTACACCACTTCAGAAAACCACACTTATGTAAAAAACAGCCACTTAAAAACTACACCTACTAAAAAACCACACCTCAAAAAACCATACTTACTTTAAAAAACAACTACTTAAAAAGTATACCTAGTTATATAAACCACACCTAAAAAAATCATACTTCCTTAAAAATAGCTTCTTAAAAACTACACCTAGTTATAAACTACACCACTTCAAAAAACCATACTTTATTAAAAAACAACCACTTAAAAACTACAGCCGCTTATAAACCACACTTCAAAAAACCTTACTTCTTTAAAAAATAGCTATTTAAAAACTACACCCACTTATAAACAACACCTCAAAAAACAACACCTCGATTGAAAAAAATCATACCACTTTAGAAAACCATACTTCCTTGAAAAACAACCACTTAAAAACTATACCTCCTTATAAACCACACTTAAAAAAACTATACTTCCATAAAAAATGACTACTTAAAACTACACCTAGTTATAAACTACACCTCAAAAAACAACACCTTCTTAAAAACAACACCCCCTCAAAAAAATAAGCAACACTTCTTTTTAAAAAACAACACCTCAAAAAAAGACCACATCTTAAAAAAAAAAAAAAAAATAGCTCCATAAAAAAACACTACACATTAATAAATAAACCACACCTCCGCATAACCACATGTAGATTTTTTTGAACAACGACATGTGGTCTTTTTGTTACTGTTGTTTTTAGGTGTGGACCCAGAATTGGGGTGGTTGTGACATATTTATATGCCTTTTTGAGTATAAATACATGACACGTCATTATGAATAATTAATGGCACATTAATTATTCATAAGCTAAGGTTAGCTATGTTAATAATTCATTATTAAAGTGGAAACCTAACCTGAAACCCTAATTCGAATTTAGGGCTTAACCTAATATTAAAAAGGGCTAAAATACCAAATTAGCTAATATTAACCAACCTAAAGTCGCCACCTGACCCAAATCGATTGGGCAAGGCAGAGTTTCCAATTTGGCACACCCAAATTGGGGGTTGCACCCCAGTTTGCCCCAATTCGATTTGGGGCAATTGGAGATGGAGGAGGAGATGCTGCCCAACCCTGAGATGCTGCCCAACCCTGAGATGTTGTTCGACCCTGTTCCAGCCAGAAGGATGGCGACCCAGAGGGATAGTGGAGCTAGCTATGGTTCCGGTTAGTACATAGTTAGCTTAGTTGTGATTCTAGTAGGTGTTAGTCCTGTGCCTCCTGGTACAGGACTATTCATGCATACGACGGATCAGGTCAAGAACAAGGATCCACAGTCAACCACGTCGTCGGCGCAAGCAAAGGCCCCTTGAAGACCGAGCGGCCAGAACCACGCAATCAAAGCACTGGTCTGCTATCAAGAGGCGCCCGCTTCGGACAAGTGATGGCCCGTCACCGCCCCAGCGTCGGCGTCGGATGATTCTAGGCACCTCAAGAGGCACCGGCATTCCTTCAAATCAGGCCTCCTTCCGTGAGCACGCACCAGATCGAGTGTCTATATTGGGCCAAAGGCCATTGTACTATATATATGAGTAGAGCTAGCACATGAGTTTTTAGATGAATTTGGAGTTTTGTCTCTTTTCAGTTTTCTCTCAATTGCGAGAGCTCATGTATGTTCATCATTGATATCAAGGAAGCTTATCATTTTCCTCTCATTGTTCTCTCTTACGCTTTTTTTGTTCTCTTCTTGCAAATCCCAGCGTGACATAGTCCCCCCCACTCTCCCTGTTAGATCCACGGGTCCTCACAGAGGGCTGTCTTCGGGAGTTCCCGAACCCGGACCCCAAACAACATCCGCATTGCCGGGATCCGATTCGATCCTACTTTCTTCAATGCCCATGTATGTCGAAACTTCACGCCAGGAAGAACTCCTTTCTCAGACGGCATCTCGCTTGGAGCGCCATCATCGAAGGGAAACTGTTCGCGACATGTATGGATCTGCTTATGACATTGAGGGAGGCCACATTCGGTCTAGGGCTCAGTCGGCGCCACCCACCCCTCGTGTCCTGTCTCGTCCCAGTTCCCCGCCCCAAGCGTGCAAACATTGCTCACGACCTCGGTCACCTCATCACTATCGGGGAGCCCTATCGGGCTCAACCTTCTCAACCTTACTTTCATACCCCCTGAACATGCCTACATCCATCACTCTTGGGCCATAATGCCTCTCCCTTCACAACCATCATCTCCCGGGTGGCGGGGGATATCCACATGTCTCTTTCGCGCCTACCCAGGAATTTCCTTTCCCTACATTTCCCACCGCTCTTCCTGTTTACAACCTTACAGACCTCAAAACCAATGCTCAGGCACCTTCTGTCCCTCAACCGCAGTCACCCCTTCATCAGGGTCCTTCAGGCACCATGCCACCTCCAACTCCACCTCAATATACTCACTATACAGTTCCTGTCCAGCCAAGCACTTTCACATCTACCTTTCAGACCCTTAAACTGACTTATCCCACTTTTGGCAACACGAAAGGCAAACTCTTAGACCAAAGTGCTCAGGCCCACATATGGAAGAATTTGAGGCTCTGGCTGTCCTAAATGGTCATGCGCAACCTCAACTGAAATTCCACATCTTTTCCACCACCTGCGTGGCTCTCCTCATCAATGGCTCATGTCCAACAAAAGCCACTTTGAAACAAGATTGGTCGAAATGAGAACCGCTTTTCTTTCTCACTATGGGACCACGGATGATGATCAACTTCATCTCAAACAACTCAATGACCTTCAACAAGAGCCCACGGAGTCCGCCCGGGGATTTTGCGGATCGTCTTCACATTCTCTTTCGGCAAGCTCAAGGAGTACCCAACCACAGGCAGTTTTTTGGTCTGGTTTCTCCAAGGACTTCCTCCGGCTATTCGACTCATGATCTGAATACTGCGTCCCAAGACTTTGGAGCAGGCTATAGACCTGTCAATCACTTTCGATCAATGTTTCCTCCCGTGGCGTGGCTCTTCAAGAGCTCCCTTTCATTCCACCCGTCATGGTTCCACAGACGGCTGTCCAGCCTCAACACGCCAATCCACAGCGCAGTCAGATCTGGTGCCATATCTGCAAATACCAAGGCCACTTGGCGAATGAGTGCAACTCGACCCATGGCCCGCCTCATTGCAAAAGATGCAACATGTGCAATCATGCCACGGAAGAGTGCACTCGCACTCATCCTACACCGTTCCGCAACAAACTAGTTTATCAAGTGCAAACAACACCTCAGCAACAATCGCTACTCTCGCACCACCACTTCGGAACCCCACCAAATCAACTCTATCAAACCCAACAGGAGCAACAACGGGGACCCAACACACGTCCTCCTTTTGCTCCTTCTAAAGCTTCGGTGTTACCCACCGCGGGGAATGGGGTCATACCACCACAGCGTGTCCTCAACTTCCACAAGTTCAGGTGCAGCTTCCTGGCACCAATCAGACCACATCGGTCCGCCTCACGGCTTACCAACTCTGGATTGCTAATGGCAAACAAGGCCCGTGTCCTGTTCTTAAGAAGCCACCAAGAGCGCCTCAGCAATCACGCTATCAACCAGCTCCTGCAAATCAACCTCAGCTGGATCAACAAGCACAGGAAGAAATTTTTCAGGCACTTAATCCTCCAGTTCAGCCATCAAATTGGGTTGGTTTGGTTTCACGCCCGGACCGAGGCGTCCACGCCCTTAACCATTATCCCTAATGGCACGCAAACCTTTTGCGGCGACACCCATTCCTCATGACCGAAGAAAAAAAGGTTCACTTTGCACCTGACTTGGAGAAACTCATGCCGCATGTCATGCCTAAAGTTCGCCAAAGCATTTTGAACCTCATGCAAGCTGCTGAAGGCCGCACGTTGGCCAAACCACCAGAGCTCAACAACGCCAAGAAACACCTTCCACGTCTCAACCTCCACGCTCTCAGACATATCCGAATATTGCTGCAGAGGTTGACCTGCTCAAAGACGTTGCTGCTTCCTTACCACGCACTCCAGCACCCGTGGATCCAGTAGATCCTTTTTCTCATGTGCCTCTGGAACTCCAAGAGGAGCTAGCCAAGATCAAAATTCCTTTAAGCTTGGCAACCATTTTGAAACTCTGTCCTGCTCTCAAGGACCAATTACCACTCCCGACTGTTTTAGTTGGGGCTGTTGCTACCTCTACACCCACGGTCCATGCCACGGTGGGCAATCAACAAGTCAATCATGTTCAAATTGACGGGGGGAGCGCAGTCAATCTCATCACGGATAAACTCCACAAACAAATGGGCATCAAACAACTTTTTCGTGCCCCATATGACATCAAATTGGCTAATGGCCATATCACAAGACCTCAAGGCGTCACGCCTCTTCTTCACATCAACATTGGTGATCTCCGATTCCCCTTGGAATTTGGTGTTTGGAAGGCTGGAGAAGATCCTGGTGATTATGAAATGTTGGTCGGAAGACCTTTTCTCCGCCAGGCTAAGAGTATCCATTACTAGGCCACGGATCAGTTAGTCATCACTGATGGTCACCTCAATGCCACCATGGACTTGGAAACAGGCAAGATCATTTCTGTTGACCATGCTGAACCCTCTCTCTCCGACACAGATTCTGAGGACGCCCAGAATATCTATCATGTTCAGGCTCCACCTGCGAGTCTGCCTCTGTCATCCTACCCCGAATATGCTGATCCTTGGGGAGAAATGACTCTTGATCAGGACCAGGCTGTGGCTGCTTTGCTTGACCCTTACCTGGCTCCTTGCAATAGAATCCAACGTGTTGATCACTTTTCAGATGCTGAACCTCCTGCAGCTCCTGGATGAAACTCAGCAACCTCTCTTTTTCACCACGCAGAGTGCCACGCATCCTGTTATGCTTCAACCGCCTGCTCATATTGTCCAGGACACAGAAGTGATACCTCATATTCAGACTCCTGAAGTTGAGATCGTGGACGTGGGCGATAATCAGCCTGTCCGCATTGCTGCAAATCTTCCGGCCCCTTATCGTAACAGGGCCGTCACGCTCTTCAAAAAGTTCAAACACATTTTCGCCTGGAGCTACAGAGATCTTCGGGGAATCAACAAAAGCTTGAGGGAACTCACCATTCCTACCAAATCTGATGCACGTCCAGTTTAGCAACGACAGTACCGACTCAACCCTAATCACCTTGATCGCGTCAAGGCAGAAATTGACAAACTCCTTGCTGCAGGTTTGATCTATGAGGTCAAACATTCTGAATGGGTGAGCCCCATCGTCATTGCACTCAAACACAATGGTAAGATCCGCGTCTGCGTGGACTACCGAAAACTCAATCAGGCCACGGAGCGTGATCATTTTCCACTTCCCTTCACAGACCAGGTTTTGGAAGAGGTTGCTGGCCATGAGATGTACTCCTTCATGGATGGTTTTTCTGGCTACAATCAGATCTCAATCAAAGAATCTGATCAACTCAAGACTACTTTCACCACCCCGTGGGGCACTTTTGCCTACAAGGTGGTTCATTTTGGTTTATCAAACTCTCCATCAACGTTTCAACGCATCATGCTCTCAGTTTTTCATGATTTTATGAAGGAAAATCCCTTCTTGCAAATTTTTCAAGATGACTTCTCGCCTCTGATTCCATGGCTGACCATTTGGATAAGTTGGAACTCGTCTTTCAGAAATGTGATGAGTCCGGCATTAGTCTCAATCCTGAGAAATGCACCTTTTGCGTCACCTCCGGTGTTCTGTTAGGCCACGTTGTCAGCAAAGCAGGTATCACCACAGATCCTGCCAAAATCAGTTGTGTGCTCAAAGCTCAAGCACCAGCCAATATCAAGGAGACACGCTCTTTCCTGGGAAAGGTCAATTATTACTCCACTTTCATTCCTGGACTAGCAGCCATTGCAGATCCCATTCATAAACTCACGGGTGATGAATCCACCTGGGCTTGGAATTCCCAGGCGGATGCTGCTTTCCAACAGTTGAAGCTTTTGCTCACTCAGGCCCCGGTCCTTGTTCCCCCTCAATGGGACAAGCCCTTTCATGTTCATGTCGATGTCTCAGCGTTTGCTATTGGAGCTGTTCTTTCTCAAGAATATGATGCGCAAACTGACAAACCAAACCGATATGCCAGCCGGAAACTCAATTCTGCTGAGCGCAACTACTCTGCCACAGAGCGTGAAGCCTTGGGCTTAATTTTTTGTGTTCAACGCTTCCGTCACTATCTTTTGGGCAGTCAGATCAAATTCTTTGTTGACCACCAAGCACTTCTTTATTTGATCAACAAATCCACGCCCACGGGCTGCATTACTCGTTGGGTCCTCCTTCTGCAAGAATTTGCACCTTTTGAAATTGTTCACAAAGCAGGCAAATCTCATGTTGTCCCGGATTATCTTTCACGCATCCACACCGATGATCCCTCTACTGGAGTCTCAGATGCCTTTCCTGACGCTCAACTCTTTTTGGTCACGGCAACCCCACATTGGTTCCATGACTTTCAGCAGTACCTCCTCACAGGCGCTCTTCCACCTGAAGACACGACGCTCTCTCATGCCAAGCGACAAACCCGTCAACATCAATTTCTCCGCGAGGTCCGTGACTACACCATGGTTGCAGGACATCTCTACAAAAAGGGTAAGGATACCATCCTTAGACGCTGTGTTCTACCTCATCAAGTTCCAGATATTGTCCGAGAAGCTCATCAAGGGCTAGGTGGTGGTCATTTTCATGGTGACACCACGACATGAAAAATCCTTCTTGCGGGTTATTATTGGCCCACGCTCTTCAAAGACGCTCACGCCCACGCCCGCACGTGTGATGCTTGCCAGCGTGTGGGACGGCCGACGGCCCGTGACGCTCTTCCTTTGGGCGTTTGGTCTAGTGGTAACACACTAGTTCCTTAGCAATGTGGTCTCGAGTTCGAGACCGCCCAGAATCGCACTCGGTACTGTTGGGGGTCAAATCCCAACAGACGCAATGTAAGGTGGTTGGGGGCAGGGCCCAACCAAGCAATGTAGTGTGGTGTGTGGTCACATGTCCAGTTGGATGCTGCCTAGTGGCGTGACGTTAAAACTACTATCTATCTATCTATCTATCTATCTTTGACGCCGGTTGCCACGCCACTTCCCTTCAGCAAATGGGGAATGGATTTTGTGGGACCCATCGACCCTCCTGTGCGGCACACCCGTGCCCGATACATTCTGGTTCTCACTGACTACGCTACCAAATGGGCGGAAGCTTGCGCACTTCCAGACAACACTACAGCAAGCACATCCAGGGTCCTTTATCAACAAATTATCACGCGATTCGGCTGCCCCACGGAGCTGGTCAGTGATCGTGGTGTTCATTTTATCAATCATACCATTAAGGAGCTGACGGATTATCTCCTGATACATCATCACAAGAGCACACCTTACTACCCTCAAGGCAATGGTTTGGCAGAAAGCACCAACAAAACTCTGGTCACAATTCTCAAGAAAATTTGTGACGCTTCTCGCACTGACTGGCAAAACAAGCTTCCTACTGTTCTTTGGGCTTACAATACTTGTTTCAAAATAGCTACAGATCACACTCCCTTCAAATTGGTTTATGGTCAAGAAGCTCTCATGCCGTTTGAATACATCCTTCCAACACTCCGTTTTCAACTGGCTACTGCCCATAATCCGCCTGCTGCACTCAAAGAAAGGGTCTATCAATTGGAACAGTTGGATGAACTTAGAAGGGATGCTTATATTCGTGTTCTTCATGGACACCAGTTGCAAAAATCTTTACATGACAAACATTTGAAGACAAAAACATTCAAAGAAGGAGATTTGGTTCTTCTTTATGATTCTCGGTACAAAAATTTTCCGGGTAAACTTAAGTTTCGTTGGCTTGGCCCTTATCAAATTGTTCAAGTGGTTCGACCCAGCGTTTTCCAACTGGCTGAGTTAGATGGCACTCCATTACCTACACTGGTTAATGGCTTTCGCCTCAAAACATTTCATCACACAGAAAGCGAAAATAAACAAACAGATGCTGTTCAAGACGCAACCACAACCGAAAGTGACTAAAAGAGTGGCATATTATATTATAGGTGGATTTTTTTACAAAATGTGGGCACAGCCCAGCTATTTCCGCTATGGGCACTGCCCTATATACAAAAACGGGCTCAGAGCCCTATCTACTAAAAACTTAAGAAGAAAAACCCTCTACTCCGGGTTCGGAGCAGAGGTGATGCGGAGGAGGTGGTAGAGGTTCGAATTCTGCTCAGGATCCCAGCGAAGGTGCAGAACCACCTCCATCCCGTTGGTCTTAGGATCGGGATGTTCAGCCATCCCGGCACACCAGCCATCCATTCTCAGGCCACGATTGTGGCAGCGCCAGAGGTCCAGACAATCCATCTTGCAGGTAATCCACTCCTGACAGTTCGTCGGCATAGTGCAGTTCGCGTTCAAACCAGCAGCAGCCATGCTGAGCGCCATCGAATGTCTTCGCTTCACTCCCGGTTCGTCTTATATAGCCAACCGAAGAACTCCTTGTCGACGTGGACCAATCAGAAATTCGCCTACGTGTTTGCAATGCAAGGCTGTTTCTAAAACGAGAATCTTTTCTCCCGCCGCATATCTAGCCATGGTACCTTCTGACACATTCGTTTAGTGATATCCCACTTCGAGTTGCCAGCATTTAATGCCATTCCTTCTTTTCATACCCGTCGACCATTAATGCATGTCCTTGGGCCACCTGTCACATCCGATCACTCTCTCACGTCTCATCTCCACCATTCATTGCTTCTCCCTTTGTTGTTTGGGGACTTAGCCAAATTTTTGCCTCTCAATCGCCTCCTTGGCATCTTTCAACACCTGGCATCATCAACGGTTGCCGTTTCATCCTCATCATGCCTCTTCGCCTCCATTTGCGCGCCCTAAACCTTTTCTTCTCTCTGCGCCTTCGTCCTCCGTTCTCCGCTCTCCGCCTTTGCATCACCATTTCTTTCTGAAGCTCTTTGCCATGGCGGCACCAAAATTACCTACACTTCAAGCTACTGCTCCCAGGGACCCGGCTCTTTTCGAGTCGGTATCTTTCTTGACGCCCACTTTCCGTGAAGCCCTTGTTGGCCCAAATCGTGAAGTCGCAGAACGCCAGAAGCTTTACGAATTCTCACAGATGGAACTTTCGGCTCCAAATCCAGACCAGTTGAAGCAGTTCCTAGCAAACATCATCAACAGTCTGCATGGATACACTACGGTGGTCGATGGCACTACCATTTCGCTGACCCAGCACCTGGTTTCTGAGGTATTCCATATTCCTTTGCAAACCCCATGTTTATCTTGGTCTACCATACAGGATCTAGATGTCACTGAGTTTGGTGCTCCTGGTTATCAAGCAAATGTGCATCGCCTGACAAATATTGACAAGCCCCATGAAACTTTTGTCAAGTTTCTCTGGCGCAAGTTCCTTGGGTATTCTATCAAGAACACCCATATCAATAAGCCCTTCTATAATATCGTGATCACTGCTATTCACACAACCAACCACATTGATTGGCCCCAATTATTGTTCTACCGTCTTCTCCAAGAAGTTGACCGTCTTCGGGCTGCCACTTCTATCTCTGAAGTTTCCGTGGGAGGCCATCTGCAAGCCCTCATCTGTCATTACTTTCCTCCCACACCGCCTCATTCTCATGATTCCACTCAGCGATCCCTTCCTCAGACTCACCAAGTCGGCACTTCACGCCCTTCTTCTTCTGGTCATGTCAAAATTCCGCACTCACATGTCACTGTCTCCTCCTCAGCTACACCATCAAAGCCTTCCAGTTCCCACCATATCTCACAAACATCGCAAACACGGCCACCGCAGGCTCCACCACCACAAAGACCCTCGCTAGCTTTTGTACCCGATGTCGTGGGAAGTTCAAGCCTCGCTCTCAAGTTCTGAGGAATCCCAAGAAGCTCTTATGAATGGGGTTCAAACGGCCCGGGAGGCCTCGGGCCAGCAGTTCACCGTGACCTTCAAGGCCGCGCTCGCACAAGTTCAAACTTTAGAGGCTCAACTTCAAGAAAAGCACGGGGCTCTATTACAGGCCCGTAAAGATCTCAAAAGTGCACAGGAACAGACCAGCCTACTTACAGATCAGCAGGCTCAGCTCCAAACCGAGATTCAGGACTTATTGGAGCAAAACAAATCCAAAGATACCCTCCTGGGTGACAAGGAGAAAGATATTGCTAAGCTCGACGCCTTGTACTCCAAGCTTTGTGACAATTACAGCACTCAAGTTCAAAACCTTACAGGCGTGGCGCTCAAATTGCCTCCTTGGCTCTCGGCTTTCCCACCACGAGACCTCTCAGCTCACCTCTCTCCAAGATCAGCTTACGGAGGTGCAGAAACAGAAAATTCTTGATGACGCTGAGATTGCCGTGCTTCGCCTCAATGCTCCTGGGCAATCCTCCTCACAGGTCAACACTTCTCAGAAACGGGTCCGTGACCAATCCACGCCGTTAGAAAAGGACAACGAGATTCGTGACCTCGAACAACAGCTTACTGACAAGCTATTCGATCTGGCGATGAGGCTCAGACGAAACTTGACGGCTATGTTACCATCGTTAGCAACCTGCCTGTTGATTTCCCGGTTCCTTCCTGTTATCTGGATTATGTGGTTGCCCGCCGCCACCTCTTTCTTCTGAAGTGGCATGGGGCTGATGGTCCCGTCGATGTTCCCCTGCGCACTGCTGATTTTCTTCGGATCTGGCCAGAACTCTCTATTGAAGACAAAGGTGTATGCTGTGCCCTTTTGGTCTTTGATCTCATTCACTGCGAAGATCCGGATTTCATCACCTTCAGAGTTGTTCAGCCCATGGCTTACATTTTTCATGACTTCTATCTGGGTGATACACAGGAAAGATTTCGGGATGGGCCACCACAGAACTTTCAGAGTGACCCCACACTTCAATGGTTGCTTCAGGATAACAACCCCTATCTAGCTGATCATGCTCAGACACACGCTCTTCATCAAGAATACATGCCTGAACTTGCTCAGCATTTGCCTCTCTGGCAAGCGGAAGTGTTGCAACAGATAAGGAAGTATCTGGGACATCCCGAGGATCTTCCCTATGCACAAGTTTATATGCAGCACCTAGCCGGGTACAATCAATTACGTGCTCTTCTGGATAGCAAGACAGTCCCCACGGGCTGGGATAGCCCTCCTGTCAACTCTCAGCTCTCTGCTTCTGCCTGGGACCGTTGGTGCAAAGCTCTTGATCCGGCCCTTGTCAGTGAATTCCGGGAGCAGGCTCAGCAACCCACGCCTACGGGCATGGTCCCCTCTCCCTATGCTTCCCTGGGTGTTCCTCCACGCCCCAGGTTCCTGATCTCTGATTGGCGTCTCCCCTTTTGGACCAAAGTCATGGATGGCCATGCTGGCTGGCTCGACGGATCTCCGGTGGGATCCCCGTTTTGTCTGCCGCTCCAATTGGGAGGATGGTGCCACTCTTGATAACACCAGGAATTGGATCTATATTGCCAATGAGTGTGGTTGGCAACGCCCTGCTGATGCGCTTCATGGTCTTGACACCTTCTTGCAGAATGCCGCCACCTCACCAGATCCTTCAGTCCACCTTCAAGCAGGTTTTTGTGCTGCTCTCAAATGCATATTGCTCAGCTCCTTAAATCGGCAGCGTCCAATCTTTCACTGCAATCCAAATGCCAGCGTCAGTGCCTTCGGTCTCCAGACCTGCCTCCTCATGGAATGCCAGTTTGTTCCTTCTGACGTCCATGCTGCCCTTGAAGACAAGGTGCGATCTTGTTTTCTCATTGATGCAGATCCTGCCCTTGGGCTCAACACTTCTGCTGCTCTTCAAATACACCAGGATCTCATTGGCAAGTACCATAATGGTGCCCGTCCTCACTCCCGCGAGGACCATTTTCAAACTGATGGCTTCCCGCCCTCAGAAACACTTCCTCCTTTTCTTCACCCTGAGTGTCGTTTGGTGGGGGGGAGTGTTAGTCCTGTGCCTCCTGGTACAGGACTATTCATGCATACGACGGATCAGGTCAAGAACAAGGATCCACAGTCAACCACGGGTCAGCAGTCGAAGGCCCCGCAGAAGACCAGGCAGCAGACCACGCAGTCAAAGCCTGGGTCTGCTATCAAGAGGCGCCGCTCAGACAAGTGATGGCCCGTCACCGCCCGCGTCAGCGTCAGCATGATTCTAGGCACCTCAAGAGGCACCGCCAGCATTCCTTCAAATCAGGCCTCCTTCCAGGAGTCGGCACCGAGATCAGTCAGAGTGTCTATATTGGGCCAAAGGCCATTGTACTATATATATGAGTAGAGCTAGCACATGGTTTTTAGATGAGTTTGGAGTCTTGTCTCTTTTCAGTTTTCTCTCGATTGCGAGAGCTCATGTATGTTCATCATTGATATCAAGGAAGCTTATCATTTTCCTCTCATTGTTCTCTCTGTTATATTTTCTTTTTCCTGTTCTCTTCTTGCAAATCCCGCGTGACATAGTCCCCCGGACTCTCCTGTTAGATCCACGGGTCCTCACAGAGGGCTGTCTTCCAGGAGTTCCCGAACCCAGACCCCAAACAATAGGTTAGCGCCTCTGTTAGGCTTCTTTGTTTGTTTATCTATAGCGTAGCGCGTCTCTGTGGTGTGTTCTCTCTCTGTTTTTCTCTGTGGTTTACCTGTTAGGCTAACCCTTGATTGATATGGTGAGTATTCTTATCTCTAGTTTCTGTATGTGCTCTGGTTGATGGTTTAGTAGTTTTTTGCCTAGTTAGCACTCCAGAGATGGGGGATTACAGGGGGTAGAGACCTCTGAGCCCATGTATTGTAGTATGCTCCTAGATAGAACCCTGTATTATTCCCATTAGTTGCGGCCTGTGCACAGGATCCCACCGAGCTGTGGAATCTATGGCATGATTGAAGCACCAGATAAGGGGCCGTAGTGATGAAGTGTGGGGTGGGGTCTCGCCTGAGCATAAAAGGCTATGGGGACTCTTTCAGTGAGCTAGGCCTGATAGCCGGCCAGTGAACCAGGCCGGGTATGGGTCTGACACTCCCTGGGTACAGTTGTGTGATCACCCTGTACTTTGAAGATAAAGTTAGGAGAGTAGGTCGGGTACGGATGCGGGGGTCGCTGATGCGGCACGTATTCTCTAGCTCACCCATGGATTCACTGCGACTCTGGGAAGGGACACTTCTCTGACCTGCCTCATCAGACCGGGGAGCTATAACCCGGAGTAGTCCTGAAGGATGATGCCTTGGGATTGCGTCTCCGGAAGGCTACAATGGCGCCATAGCTTGATTCACCTCATCTGCAAAGTGTGCACAGGAGGGGCGGATGGAGTGGACAACCCTAGCCACTGTTCTATGCCAGCCAATGCCAGGTTATACCTCTGTCTGCTGATCTCTTGAGACCGAACCGTCAGTCCATCCTCACAGGAGTCTAAGCTGGGGTAGAACCTGGGGTTTGGGGTGTTTTCCTTAGGATTAGATGCATCTTCTTTGCCGTTAGTACTTGGATGGATGTGCCACCCTTCGTGGTGGTTATTTATGTATGATTTATGCTGTGTGCTAACATGTATTCACGCTTCCGCGACTTAGGAGTCCCATTGAAGGCGTGGGCCGAATGACACCTCCGTGTCCTTCACCCGGGCATCTTTCTACGGATGGACCGAGTTAGACGGAGGGCCCTGCTCATGGTGAGCTGATTGCCATGGGAGGGGGAAGTCCCTGTATGTATACGTCCGGAGCGCCGTATATGTTCAGGGAGCGTCACAGTGGTATCAGAGCCATGATTCTGGTTGACCGGAATCATAGCACTGACCAAATCTCTAACCCGTTAGTTCAGTAGTTAAGTGGGAGTTAAGCTAGTTGGACTGCCTAACTTTTCGGTGATTTAGTCTTGTGCTAGGTTGTTGTAGTAAATTGTGAGTTTTAGGAAGTTTAGGGCGATTTTGGAGGGAAAAAGGTGACTGGAGGACCCAGGTTTGGATGGGCTATAACGTTTTGTAGGTAGCTCGGATGAAGGCGAAAATGGTTCCAACGGATCGGGCACATCCCAAAACCCTAGGGGGCACGTTTCCCGAGGTCGAAATGGCAACACCAATGCGAAAAGTCAAGATGGGCGCTGCTAGCAGATAGGGTGTTTATTTTTCAAAAGATATGAGCGTATAACGCAAATAGCGCCCATATACGGTCCGCCGTATAAAAATACGTGTCCATTTTTTTTAATAAAAAAAAAGTTTTTTCTTTTCCGCCCGCGTTTTGAACCAGTAACCTCCCACCTCCAACCCAACACTCTTTCCATTTTGCCAACTCTCTTTATATGGAATATATATGTTTTATCCCTTGGTTATACATATTTAATGTTCAGTTTTATCCAGTTAGCAGTTCTTTTAAGCAAATAGATACATCATGGGATTGAACCCCTGACCTCCTGCACCCAAACCAACACCTTTACCGATAAGCCAACTTCTTTCTTGAAGGGATATAACTTTTTTTCTGGTATGTATAGTGTATCTATTCCATATTTAAATTAGAGGCCTGCGTTTTGGTAAACCCACCTTGTGGAGGTAACAACTCCACCAGAGCAAGCCCTCTCGTCACAACTCTGCCGGAGCAAGCTCTCTCGCCATAGCCGCCGGAGTAAGTAGTCTTCCCATAGCCACGGGAATCGACCTCTCTCTGCCATAGCCGACCTCCGTCGACCACTCCTGCACTATCGTTTTTCTTCCTCGTCAAGCGGCTTTCAGCACTTACATAAGTTCGATGTTAATCTCCATAACATGACGAACGGACCCACGGTTCGAGGAAGGAGACCAAATTCCTCATTTCCCCGCCGCGACAGATGCTCGTCGTGGAACTTTGTAACCGTGAAACGCAACCAATATCTTATCCCCGCACACCTAGAATGCAACCTTGTCTTTTTATTCTACCCCCATTCATTACGATGAGGAAATGCCTCCTCTCCGTATTCAATGAATAATCCATCTCTCTACTATTCAGTAGTAGCTCTGTTTTCCTAATGTAAACCATTCTACTCTAGAAACTCTTGTCCTTAATCTTCAATTAGCTAGATGCTTCCTCCATGTATCACTTTGAACCGCCACAACTGTTATCTCAACTTGCAGTACATCTTCACTCGTTCCAATTCTACACAAGTATGTTCTATCATACTAGAATTCCTTTTAGTTGTTCTCTTAGAATTGTTCTAGTATATCAATCTAATGCAAACCAACCATTGTTGACTAGTCACCCCCTTCTACACTATCTAGATCGCGTTGGGGCGAAGTCTTTCCAACTATTATTTTAGTGCCTAATCTCGCAAATGAACTTACCTATTCCAAGGGATTATGTGAAGATCCCAGGGGACAGTACCACCCAAATACCTCTAAAGATAGGCCTCTTCTATTAAAAAGGATCTTGGTGAATTCAACTCACCATGTTGTCCTAAGACATGGAAGTCTTCTTCTCTAAGCCATACACCAAATCTTTAAAGAGTTTTTCAGCTCTTGCTGCCTTTCAAGCCTCAAGTCTACCTTTGCATGTTAGCAAAGACCACCCTTTATGTTAGCCAATAACCTTCCTATCCAGATTGCTAAATATCATTAATAAGGGTCCTTCATTCCTTCTCTTCTTCAATATGTTTTCTACGTCTACGGCCAATTTTCAGTATCCTGGTCCTTACGTCTGCCACAGTGTATACAAATCACCTTTTTGTTGTGACCTTTATTCAGTAGAGTCACCAATCCAATTACTCCTTTACGTATCCGTTAACCGTCTTGTGGCTTCTAAGCCGCTATTATATGCTCCTTCTGTTGTCAACCCACCTATCATTGGGGGTTATGATTCAACATTGTCCTACATCCTGGAAATGTTAGTCATTACATTTCTCTGTCATGATGCTATAACGCTGTTCTAGCATTCCAAATGACTTGGCATCCTCATTTAAGCCATAGTCATGGCCTAACAGCGGGTGAGCCTTCGTAAATTACCTGGACACATCAAGGTGCCTGTCTGGTATTTTGTGAGTCTCCCTACAATTACCTACGTTTGATATGACCCGGACTTGTATCAATGTTCGCGTCCTGTATATTCTAGCTCGACCTCTACCTGATCCGGGTATGGATCATGTGGGAAAGCTAGTCTTGGGTGTCTATGCAAGACACATTCGAACTTCTAGCAGGTAACTGCTATTTGATACCTATCCTGGAATTGTACTATTGTACTATTCAACCCCCTCATCTTAAGCTTCATTCTAGTGGCCATTGACATTTATTTCAAGTGCCAACTACGACATCATACCTTAGCCTACAACAGATTAAATGTTGTTTACTTATTCCGAACATACTCTAAACCATTCATCGGTAACTTTGGGGTACACTCGTCTTTCTCTCCTTGTGTCACCACTTAGATTACCTCTCCAAGATGTTTATCGTATGTGTACATGCTATGTACATAATAAACATATATCCTCATCCCACAATGCTAGAGCTCTGCTCCAACTTAGCTAAAGTGTAAGCTTGGTAGTTCCTTGAAACAAAACCTATTACCTATGTACCTTTGTAATGTGGCTGAGCCACCGACTTCCCAACTGGGCAGTGCCAACTCTATGTGTGGAAATCTATATGCTGCCTACATTTTTGATAGGATCCCCAGCTACTTCAACCATCCCTTTAGGGCCTTCTGGTATTCCAGTCGTGTACATACACTATGATACCACCCATGGGATTATGCCATAATTCTGAAGCTTTACTACCCCCGATGAGGAGCTTTTCTAAAGGCTTCTTTTGCTAAGGATCCTTTGTGTTTCATACCACCCATGCTTAGTTACAATTAACCTATTTTTTTTCTTAAGTTATCATGTGGACTTCAGCTTTTGATCAGCTTCAAATGTTGTATTATCCTTGTTATAAACAGGAGAATCTCTTGGTGGAAAATAACAACCTGCCACATATATCTTACCATTCTTGCCTGGTACCTCAATCCAAATATATTGTGCGGATGCTTTATGCTTTAACACCGATATAGTTCTAGCATAACAAGTGATGCCCCCAGAACCTTTAAGATTCCATCCTTTCTTATTCCAAACTGAATACAACAGAGTGAAGCCTGCAATACTTGGGAGACCTTTCTCCTCATGTTCACAAGTTTCCAAAAAGAAAATTATATCTACATCAGCTAAAAAATCCACCATGGTACATACCTTGCTATGTTTCAATGTGTTGATGTTCCAGCGTACTATCCTGGCGGTCGATATTTCCTATGCCCCATCTATTACCACTCTTCCACCTCTCCAATATGCATGTTTTCCTGCTGCCCTAGCTTCCTTCATTCTCAAAATGTCACTTTTCCGCTGCTCAAATTGAATTTTAGTAAGATCATCATTAATCCAAATGCGTTGGCCTTTAAGCAATGAGCGCTTCTGCATGACCCGTGCTTTAACCTCTTTACTTGCACACTTCACTAAAATATTACGTGTTCCTTCATCTTTCTTCCCAATCCGATATGCCTCCAAAACATTCACTTGCACCTGCATATTCTCTGCTATAAAATTTTGCACGGTATCAATGGTATTCTCGTTTTCTTCCTCTGGCAATCCTGCAATTCTGAAGTTGTTCGCTTTAATCTCCCTCTCATGCATATCACTCAAATGTTCCATTTTTTCATTGAGTATGTCTATGGCCTCCTGAAATCCGTTGCCCTGTTCATGTGGAGCACTAAAGTTCGGATTTTCTACCTCATGTTGAGGTGCCATGTTTACAATCTGCTGCTTTAACTCAGAATTCTCATGCTTTAGTGAAAACAAACACTCATTCATACCTTGAAGAATTTTCATCATTTGGGCTCGCTGTGCTGCTGCCTCTCTTCGTGCTTGCTCTGCCTCCCTTCTAGCTTGTTCCATTGAATCCAAGATCCTCATCATGACTGTCAAGAGCTGACCCACAATCAGTTCTCCAAAGGGACCGGAAGATGTGCCTCCTATTGCCGCAATTGAATGACCCATTGGAGCTGCTGCCGGAATCCCAAAAACAGAAATGCCTCGACAGATTTCCAGTCTGCCCAAAATTGTTTGTCAAGCTGTCTCTTTTCGGTTTTTTCCTTAAGGCGGGGTTTACTTTTAGATGATCCTTTTCCTTTTCTTCGATATGGCGAACTTCTATCAGAGTCGGATTCACTTGTCAAATATTAAACTGCCAGAAAGAAACCACTGTTTAACTACCCGAAAGATGCATGTAGTCCAGATGCCGAATCACCAGATCGGGCGCAGGTTAGCAATGTAATCGCACCCGAGTCGAAGTAGCAGATTGCGGGGTCACCAATACACAAACAACGGGATTCCTCTCCGCCGAATCCGGCAGAGCCAAACCAAAACCACGATCGTTTGCCCTAGCCCAAAACTAAACTAAAAAACGAGAGAGAGAGAGAGAGAGAGAGAGAGAGAGAGAGAGAGAGAGAGAGAGAGAGAGAGAGAGAGAGAGAGAGAGAGAGAGAGAGAGAGAGAGAGAGAGAGTGTGTGTTAGAGCTTAGGTGGCATGTTTGAGCCCACGTGGCATATTAGAGGGGGAGTGGCATGGTTATTAAGTCAACTACGTGGCATGGTGGATCCTAGGGGTACAACATTTGAAGCATAGAAAATACATATGAAATCAGTTAAACCATTGAAAAATATTTTATTAGAAATGGCATTTTTAGGCTATTAATGTTTGAATTGGAATGTTGGAGTCACCTTGCAATGTTGGAGCCTAGGTGGCGTGTTTGAGCGACCTTGGCATGTTGGAACCACGTGGCATAGTTTAGCCACCTCTTTGATTTAAACAAGGTGCTGCGCACGGAGGGTTGCCCTCCATGGCCGGAGAGTGAAGTGGCTTAAGTCATAGTTGTAGACAATAGAGTATTTGAATCGAAATTGCTATTTTAAAACATTGACATTTTGTGAAGGTGATGTTGAGCTCTTCTTGGACTAGGATCGAGGTGGACACATGGACTTTGGGGTTTGAGTGCAACGTATTGGTGTCACAAAAGGAAGCCGCAGTTGAGATTTTGCTCCCAAGTGCCGTTGCCGATAGTGGAATCCGGCCCATTGAGCCCTAGGGATTTCTTAACTTATCTTCTTGGTTTTTTTTGCAGACAACTCGAGAGCGCGTTGCCTATAGTTTGGATGGAAGTTGCAGTTCATAGGCAAGAATGAAGATCTATAGTGAAGTATTTTCAAAACTTGAGTTCTTCGTTAACTTTTTTGTTTAACTGTATTGTTCACCCAACAAGGCTAGTCAGCATGAGGGTATACTTTAGTATAGTTAAATGTTGCTATTATGGTTAGGATTTTTCCTCTAAAACCCAAAAGGGCAAGGTTTTTTAATCCCGGCCATAATGGTCGCTTGTTTCCTGTTGGTTTTAAAGAGATGCCCGTGAGGGTTTTATCCCATTGTTTTTTGTTGGTTTCAAAGAGATTCCGGGTTTTATCCAGTGTTGGTCTTTCAGTAGTTTAAGAAGTCATAAGTAATGCAAATTTCACCTCTGCAAAGTGCATGGAAGCATCATTTGCACGTCTGAGTGTCTTCTTGTTGTGTCCATCGTAGATTTGGCATCTGCAAGTGTTTGGAAGCCTAAGTTGCATGACACACTCCTCTCGGAGATGATCCTTCATTCCAAGCGTTAGCAAGGTCAGCAGATAGTTAGAATAAGTGGATCTCGACAAAGCTCACTTGGATAGGTCCACATGGCACCAACGGGACAATTCCATATGGCAGGACACTAATGGGGCGGCTCCACGTGACAATGTGGGGTTATCAATGGGACAATTCATTAGGCAGGGCGCTAATGAGGCAGTCCACGTGATAATGTGGAGTTATCTTGCCTAAGGTGAGTGGTGTCACTCACTTATAATGTAGTAAGCCAACATTTGAGACGTGCTGGGCTACTCTGGACCCTGTACAAGTCGACTATTCAAACTTGACACTTACGTGACCATAGGATGAACGCATATCGTAGCATATACTCCAGGGAACGTCATAGTGTTTATATTGAACCTTATATCGCAAGTCCTATGAGATTGTGAATACATATTTCGATTTCTATTTCTATTTCTTGTTCGTGCAAAGATAGATTGAAGGTTGAAACTTGAGCACATGATATTTCCTTATTGATTTTTCTATCAAGAAGTTGAATTGCAAGTGGCAAATAGTAAAGAGTCCACGTTCAAATTCAACTATTGATTGAGAAATTCTTCATTCATTTGATATGAGTTGCATAGTATGTACACAACACTCAATGCCCCATTGCTTTGACTGTTTAGCTCTATGGAGTAATGAATACAAGTTTTTGTTTAAACTTTAGACTTTTTAGTGTCAGTCAAACCATCTTTAAGAGAAAGCAGATATGCTGGCATGGTCTAAAATTTTAGCATAAAGCTCATTATTCACAAAAATGAAAGGCTGCTTTATTTTCTTTCTGGCATGTTTTCATTCCCACATGCCAACACAAAACAATAAGCAAATTGCAAGACCAAACGAGCATACACCAACCCAAAATGGACCTTAGAGCATTACATTTAATAGATTAATAATTGTTTGCTGAAGAAAATATTGAAGAAAATATTTTGTAGTGACGGGCTTGCTAAGTGCACAGCTATTTGCTCTTATATAACATCAAGTGTTATACCTTGAGCACAAATCAAATAGGAGTTGCTAATTGAACAATTCCTATTGTTGCAAATGGAAAATTTCAAAATTATATCTCCTCTTTGCTGTTACCCCAATTTAGTATTAGGATCAATATGGTAGGTGTCATCGGGCATCCCATACTGCCACATCACCTCATTATTATAAGATGGTTGTAGGTAGAACTTTGTATGGTTGTCAATAGAACCTAATTGGTTTACTCTCATTTTGAGCAAGAAAATTCCATGTGCATATTTCAGTGGAGTTGCCAACTTCGTTCCCAGCCTCCTGGTAATACTCTGGCAACACAAGACTTCAGGTGAAATCTGGATGGACAGGGTAAAAGAAAGCTAGGGTGTCTAAAAAAAATGCCCTTACATTATGTATAATGTAGGGCATGTAGGCACCCGTTTTTGTTATTTTTTTGAATTTTAGTTAGTTGGGATATGTAATGATTAGGAGTAGCCACGTCAGCAATTCAAAATTATGAGTGGCAGTGGCAACCAGAACGGACCTTCATTGCAATTTTTCGGAGGGAGATTGCGAAGTGTTTCCTGTTTAGGAAAAAAAATTTGCCCGCCGCTTCCAATTTTTTGTGTTTGTGGAGTGATCAACGGTAATTCGACCAGAACTATTCTTCTTCCCTCGAAATCCTTGCCCAAATCCAAGCAATGGACGCCTTTGCCTCCCTAAGTCACCCAGATTAAACAAAAATTTGAAAATAGCCGATTCTAGCAAGAAAGCCGAAACAAACAAGAGGAAGGTTCAAACTTCTGAGGAACCAGGGCCAAAAAGAAGACTTATTTGTGAAGAACCCGTTGTTGTGGAAGCAAAGCATGTAAGATGTGTCAATGCAGATGAAATTTTTCCAGATTTACAACAGATAATGGACGAGCAGTGGGGCCCAAAAAGACATACTGAGGGTTCAAAGAATCTAGCGTGAAGCCGAGTGGGCTGAGAACTTCTACAAACATTATGAAATTGTTTTTGGTAAGCGGGAGGTCACAAATTGCCATGTACCTGAGTACTTTGCTCGTGCATTTGCCCTTCAATTGACAGGTAAAAAAGTAGATTGGGATACTTTTAAAGTTTTGGCCAAAGATTTGGCAAAGGGAGGGGCAAAAGAATCACTTATTCTGAAGAAATTGGGACCTCTAAATCCACATCCAAGGTTCCTAAATTTCAGCAAGGATTTTACCCTAAGGAAGAGCTTGAATTTGCGTAAACTCATTGCAGCAAGTCATGGAGAGTTAATTAGCAAAGACATCCAAGGTTGAAGAACCGAAAATCCAGCAGACGTAATTACGTGACAATATAAATAAGATTTCAGAAGAAAGGATGCACATGAAGAGGACCTAGCACGATACAAGAAGACATCAATAGTGTTCTCGGCGACGCTTAAGCAAAGATAAGAGAGACATCAAGACCTGGCAAAGCAGGAGGTTGACCTTTGATGAGAGATAGAAACAGAAGGAAGAAATGTGAAGAGAATTCAGGAGCCATTGGAGAAAGCCATTCGAGAGAAGGAGTTATGTGAAAAGAGGATTGCGTAACTTGAGGAGGCCCACAAAGTTCGGTTTGAGTGCTTTAGACGGCTTGATGATATGCATAAGTACATGATGCATTCTCGCAAATGATTCTCCTTCAGCCCAAAACAAGCTTAGTGATCTCTCCAAATTGAAGAAAAATTCATATCTCGTGCATGGATGTGTGTTTTGCGCAGTAATGGCTTTGCTAATAATGAACCTATCCTAGTTGCTCCATCGCGAGCATTCATTTCATATCTTCTTTTCTCATATTCTATTTCTCTTTGAACTATCCCGCCAAAAAGCATGCAAATGGGACGATAACATTTCAAAGACCTTGGGTGTGTACACCTTTGGAGGTAAGCGGTATTTCATGATTTATGTTCAATTTGTCGCACCCGGGATTACCGCAATGTAGAATCCATTTACATGTAGATTGTCGCACTTAAGGTTTTGCTACAAAGATGTAGGAGTGTAATGGTTATTTTATACTTATAGTTCCTTGGCTTGCATGTCATACATATATGTGTTTCTTACATACATGTTGTACATTCACGTGTAGGGTCCTAAATGTAGAACTTAAATACATAAAATTAGGAGTTGTGTCTTTTTGAGTTTTGTGGCGTAACATTTAGAGGTATTTTATGTAATGTGTGATGTGTACATGTGCATACATTGGAGCACATTCATGTACATTACATGTACATTCCATCCGATAAATAGTCTGTTTACATATTTATGTACTCAAAGTACTTCAATGTAGATCGGTTCTAGTAATATGTACGACTATTGATATGTACGAAACGAGCTTAGAGACCCATTAGTTTGAGACCGATATCCGACTGTTATGTGATTTATTTTCGAGCTTCAAAGTGCCAAAAACTACCGAAAGCGAAATTACACCACGATCAGGTGCGCTTTGTTTTCAAATTCGATTTGCATTGTGTCGAGGAAGCAATTTCTTATTCTTGGTTCGGTTTTTTCACAGCTTTTGGAGGTTCCAAAGAAAATTGAGGTGCAAGATGTAGCCGAGGGAAAGAAAGCAAAGATTGAAGGAAAAAGCAAAATCACTATTCCTCGCGGTGATACAAAAGTTGAGGAGGTCGGCACTTCAGTCCGCATGGTGACATTCCGTGTTATGAGCAGAACTTCGAGAGATTGAGGGAGCGAGGCTAAGGCCACATCTTCAAAAGTAAAGGCGCGGCGAAAGATGTGACTCCAAAGAAGAACTCCACGCCTAAAAAGCCACGTAAGAAGATAATTGAAGCAAAGAGAAACAGTAAGAAAGCATTTTATTTCAAAGGTAAAGAACGGCTGAGAAATCCATGACATCCTATGTTTACAGTGTCCTAATGAAGAGGAATATTCGAGCATCAAGATGTAGAGCCCTATACTTTTAAGTTTGTGTCAAAACTTGCTTCCGACATAGCAAAGGACGCTGAAATTCCCCGACAATGAGAAATCGAAGAGGTTGCGCATTTGGATTCCGGACCTAATAAGAATCTGAAAGTGAGGAAACCAAAAAGTAGGGAAGGAAATGGATACCGACTCAGAAAACAAAGATCGCCAGAGCGTAAGAATGATCTCTACGGTAACTTGATCTACATTTCTTACATTTTTTCTACATCTAGTATCCAAGTTAAAAACTTTAAAATAATATGGATAGTAGTAGACTAATGTAGATGATTTGTGTAAATGTACTGGTCATTGAACCCGCATCGCAGCTTCAATACAGCCATACGATGCCTTGCTGAACCGAATGATGAAGCTCAAGAAGGCAAGGATTTTCCCAGGATCTTTGCCTGAAATGGAGTGTTATTTATTTGAACAAGATGTGCTGGACATGGATGTGGGGGAAATTTTCCAACCGGCATGTGGATATGTATGCCGTCTTTGACTTTGAACTTGTTCATTTGTATGTGTAAGTCAAGTTAGTAATTGTATCCTTTTCAACTTGTTATAGGTACTTGCAGCTCTGTGTTCCAGATGATAAGAAGGCCGACGTCTGGTTCTTCCCACCGGACAGCTTCATGGAATTTGCAACATGGGCCAAGGCAAGCGAAAAAGATAAATCTATGGCAACCTCCGAAATGTGGAAGAGATATTGTAAAGGTAGCTCTTACAGGGATAAATTGGCTGAAGTGCGGATGGATCATGATTCCAATGCTATGTAGAGTTCTTGAACATCACACTTTTTGCCATCTTCAACATGGCACTTACTAAGAGTAAGAACACCATCAACATTCGGATCTTCAATTCTCGCCGGGACATTGACGTTGACATGCTTGCACTTAAGAGGTATTTTGTATTTCACATCTCCTTTTATTAATATTGAGTAGATTGGATACCATGTTAGCGCTTCTTTCATTCATTTGCTACAAAATAGATCCGGTCTTTTGCGTGCTCCATATCCTCACTATGGCACGCTTGGTTGTGTCGAAAGTGTCCCACTTTTTGAAGCATGGACAAAATCCTTCACCAGCCAGAAGATTCATAAGTGTCCACAAAGAAAAAGATGGGGATTCATGTGGCCTCTATGTTGCAAAATTATATGCGTAAGTTTGTAGACACAATCGTGTGTGGTAAAACTACCAATGTGAGTGTCTCACTTCTTTTGTCTTGCAAACAAATGGTTTTTAATACTTATTATGTAAGTATTGTTGTCACATTTGCAGATTACCCGAAACTGGTTCTTGACAAAGTATGCATCTGATCGTTGTGATGTTCTCACCCGAGCACTACTTCAGGAGTTAGACCACATTCAAATCGCACCCGAACCTATTAGACCACCCGGTACTAATAAATGTTGCTAAGAAAGCCCTCCCTATTGTCAATGCTAAACACTATTTGATTATAAAATACACATTTTTTCATTGAATTTGAATACAATCTCTTTTTATTCAACTCCACCATACTTTATTGATAAATTGCATGTTCTTTCATATCAGGTGTACAAAAAAGGTTGATAGTGTTTGATATCAATAATGTTTTGGCAAAACAAATACATAGGACTTTGGTATCAGATGATCAGCTAGTTGGAAATTATGACAGAATAGGTAAGAAAGTGTTGTTTTTAAGGCCCCACCTAGACGAATTCCTGGAATTTGTATTTGAACACTTTGAAGTAGGAATATGGTCATCAATAGCTCCATGGAACCTATCAAGAGTAGTGGATAAAATCTTCACAATGACGCAGATAAGGGACTTAAGGTTCACCTTTGATGGAAGCCACTGTTTGGAGTCAGCTTTTTTGGATTGCGGCAAGTGAAGATAAACCTTTGTATCTCAAGCCAATTGAGTTTATATAATGAGAAGTATCCAGACAGGAATAACAGCAACACACTAATAGTAGACGACTCCGAGTACAAGATGCTCTTCAATCCCAACGAAAATTGCATATGCCCACCTTCATGGCGTGAAAGTGATGTTGAAGACACGTGTCTCTTGACACTTCAAAACCATGGCTAGAGGGTTTGTTGATAGCACCGCACTGCAATGGTATGTGAAGCGTAATCCTTTACGCAATCCATCCGATGTACTAACAAATACCGCTTGGAGGCAAATGCTTTCAGAGGGCTACAAAGGATGAGATGGCATGTCCAAAGGGCTATGGACAAGCCGCAAGAAAGTAACATATTAAAAAAATGAGAATAGTATGTACCGGGCTCACATCGGCCGTGACCAGATTTTGAATGTAAATTAATGTTAATATAAAACATGAACAACGTGACTTGTATATATTGGCATCATATATGATATGACCAGGTTGTATATCTTGTGATATGTAATACAAGAGTTTTTGTCTCCATACATGTTCCACTTTCTCGCTTTGTTTCATGAATCAAAAGAAAAGCTATTGATATCCATTATAAATGAACAAGTTCACGAGACTAGTTTAACTTCTTCATGCAACAATTGATGAACATTTTGTACTTTCTCGATATACATTGTGCTTGGAAACGTAAGATATTGTGTGATACTGAAATTTAAGTATCAAAATGCACTTCCCATTAAAAATAAGTAAATAAGAAAAAAACTTGCAAAGAATCGACTAGTTTTCTCAACATAACACGACTAGTTTAACTTCTTCATGCAACAATTGATAAACATTTTGTACTTTCTGATATACATTGTGCTTGGAAACGAAGATATTGTGAAATACTGAAATTTAAGTATCAAAATGCACATCGATTAAAAATAAGTAAATAAGAAAAAAACTTGCGAATCGACTAGTTTTCTCAACATAACACGTACTAGTTTAACTTCTTCATGCAACAATTGATAAACATTTTGTACTTTATGATATACATTTTGCTTGGTCACGAAGATATTCTCAGCGGATACTTGAAATTGAAGTATCAAAATGCACTTCGATTAAAAAATAAGTAAATAACAAAAAACTTACGAAGAATCGACTAGTTTTCTCAACATAACGTAAGATGATGGCAAATATGAAAGTTCCTTTGTACGTAACTTAGTCATGTGCACTCAACAATCTCGTGTAGGCTTGATATAAGCATGTCATGCACCTCTCGTGTGATCATATATATGCCGTGACGTGCCCCCTTCAACTTATGCTTGACCTGCCGCATCGTGAACTTTGCTCCAATTCTGATTCACCGGTACCAATACTATTTTGTCATCCAAAGAACTTGTACTTGTGCTTTGTGCCTTGTAGCGTTGATAGTAATGACCAGCTATAACCCCTCGCTACCAGCCAAAGATTCTATTTCCATAGTCGTCAATCACATCTTCCCCAAGAATATGCATCTCCTTCACGATAGGAGGACGGTATGGAACATTTTCATGATTCCCTAGGGCAGCAAAGATGCAAATATGTCTCCAATTTGGAGTACATCGGATAGTTCTTGCTCATCACCGCATAAAACCAACTAGCTCTTCTTGTTCGTTTAATGACCGGGCGAACTAGGCTCCAGTTTTGTGCAGCTTCCATGCACCACAATGCTCGAGATTCTCACATTCTCCCCATCTGAAATTCAAGCAACCATTGCAAAACATGACAGGGATCTATACATGACAAGTGTTGGGTCACCGGATTAATAGCGCATACACAATGTATAGCTAGAGTACCGTGCAATGTCTCACAATCAACGAGGGTCCTCAGCAATGTCTTCTCGCCATCACCTCCCATATGACTCTCGTCCATTTTGCACTTCTTTTGTCTCAAAGAAAGTGCAAGCAGAGTTGGCACCCAAAATCGGAACACCATTCTCTTTCCTTTGCTCGTCTGCTAGGAACCTTTTCTCCAAAGCAGCCTGCCCATCATGTTCTCCTTTTCCATGGCCTGAGCCAAAATAATTCCACTGCATCCTAATTTTATACCTGTTATAATATTGGGCCACATTCAAATAAAAGGCTCGAGAACACTTAAACTGAGCAGCACACCCATCAGACCACATGACATGGTATTTGATGTGGCCAAAACCTTTTTGCATCATCCAAATATGGTGCTTCTTGAGTGCAGCCTGAACAAAGAAAGCATCATCTTATATTATAAAATTATACCGTTTGTCCGTTGTGAATGGTGCCCTAGATCGGACGGTTGAGGATTTGATGGATCAATGGTGAAGATGACGTGTGCGTGTTTTCAACCAAAATTTCATCTTGATCGTTGCTTCAATACAATTTGCGCACTCCAACAGTTAAAGGGTTGAAGGGAAAAGGGAAAAGGGAAGGAAAAAAGGAAACTGAGAAAAAAGAAAAGGGAGGAAAAAGGGAAAGGGAAAATGGAAAGTGAAAGCAAAGGGGCATGGAAAAGGTAAAGGGAAGAGAAAGGGGGAAGGGGGAGAGCAAAAATGACACTGAGAAGGAAAAGGGTGAGGAAAGGTAGAAAAGCGAAGGGAAATGGAAAAGGAAAAGGAGGGGAAAAGGGAAAAAGGGCATGGGGAAAAGAGGAAGAGAAAAGGAGGAAAAGAGAAGCTGAAAAAAGGAAGAGAGAAAGGAGGGAGGACAGGGGAATAGGGAAAAGGAAAAGAACATAGGAGGGAGGAAAGGTAAGGAAAAAGACTACAAGAAGAGGGAAAGGATGGGCAAAGGGAAGAAAGAAAGGGCACTGTAAAATGGAAAAGAGAAATAAAGGGAAGCAAAAAAAAGACATGAGAAAAAAAAAGGGAAAAAAAAGGAAAAAAAGAAAGGAAAAAAAAAGAAAAAGGAGGTGGACGAGAGGGAAATGGAAGGGAAAAGGGCACGAAAAAAAGCAGAAGAGAGAAAGGGTTGGGAGAGGAGGAAAAAGGAAGGGAAAAAGGCCATTGGTAAAAAAGAATTCAAAAGAAAAAGGGGAAGGGGGAAAGGGAAGCAAAGGGGGTGGGATGGGAGAAAAGTAAAATAAGAAAATGTAAAAGGAAAAAGGGAATGTGAAAAGGGGAGGGAGAAAAAAGTAAGGGGGAGACAGAAAAAGGGAAAAGCGAGGAGGGGGGAAATGGAAAAGGCAAACGTGAAAAAAGGGGAAAAAGCAAATAGAAAAAGGCGGGGTAAAATGGGAAAATAGAAAGGGGAGGTGAACGAAAAGGAAGAGCAAAATAGAAAAAGAAAAAGAGAAGGAAAAGAGGGAAAAGGAGGGGGGAGGAGGAAGAAGAGGAAAAATGTGAATAAAGGGGAAAAGAGGATCGAAAAAAAGCATGGGAAAATAGAAGAGAAAAGGGACATGGGAAAAAAGGGAAGAGGTAAAAGGTGAGGAAAGGAGAAAAAAGAAGGAAAAATGGACATGGAAAAAGGGAAAGGGAAAGAGCAAAAGGAAAAAAAAAAGAGGGGAAAATAAGGGGAAAGGGCACTAGAAAAAAGGGAAGACGGAAGGGCTGGGGAAAGGAGGAAAAATGAAGGGAAAAGGGGAAAAAAAGAAAAGGTGGGGAGAAAGAAAGGGAAAAGGGAAAGGAAAAAGAAAGGGAAAAGGGAAAGGGAAAGGAAAGGGGAAAGGGGGAAGAAAAACTTGGAAAACAAGGGCACGAGGAAAGGAGGAAAGGGCACAGGAAAGCGAAAAAAGGGCAACCATAAATTGGAGAAAAGGGAAAGGGAAAATAGAAAAGGAAAAACAGGGAAGCAGAAAACAGAAAAGGGAAATGAGGAAAATGGAATAATGGAAAAAGAAAAAGGTAAATTGGAAAATATAAAAAGGGAAAAGGGGTAAGGAAAAATAGAAAAAAAAAAGTAAAGGCAAAGGGAAAGAGAAAAGGTAAGGGGAAGTGGAAAATGTGGTCAAATGCTCTTAATTATCTAATTTTAAAAGCGTGAATCCATTTAATGATTACTCCAGTATATCATTTACAGTTCCTAGCTATGCCCAGCAATGCTGGGCACTTTAACTAGTGCTTCATAACATCGGAAACATACAAATGAACAGTTTTTTTCAGCTCGCCATTGACTTTCATCATGGTTATATGCACCAGAATAGTTATCTGGTCATTGTTCCAATGCTCGGACTGAACTTCCCTGAATGGCTGCAAAGTGTAGTTCTCTGCAAAGTCCATTACTGACAAAACAGAATCATCCCTCAAATTTTGCACTGATTTCCTGAATTGTTTGCTCTGCCAACTTGCTGAAAAGTTGTGAATAGTGAACTTTGTAAGGTGCTGAAACATCTTGTCAAGCAATGTACCGAGTCCCGCCAAGAATAAGCTTCAACCTCCTTGAAGTGCCAGCTATGGAAGGTTCATTCACGCATTTGTAAACTTGCCATTCAATGTTCTCATTCTCACGACTCTTTCTCCTTAGGACAGATTTGAATATTTTCAAGTACCGCAGCTTCGCACTCTCCCTTCACACACCAAACTATGCCACTCTTCGCCTTCCTTATCACGCATCAGAAGCTCTCCACATAGCACCAACATTTTGAAATGTTTTAGAAGGAGCTTGGCGACGCCATTGTTCTCATCTCACGCATAAAACACCACAAGAACATGTACAGCTTGGCATGAAATTTGCTCCTCGGACGCTAAAAGCTTTCTCAGATAGATCAGCTTGTTCATGCTTCACGCAGCAGCATGTGTTCCTCTCTTTCAACCTTCTCACACACGTAGGCTTAAGCAGCTCGAACTTTCTGATGCTAATCTTCACTTCAGGATGTTCATCTTTGAACATCTCATACAATTCACTCTGCAAGGAAAAAAATGGCATGTATAAGTAAGATATAAATTAGAACTACTTACTAATTTCAAAGATGTTGCGACATTGCATTAGTTCTATGGCACTCGGATCATGATTTGATATACATTCAACTACTATACCACACCATCATACATACCCCCCCTACATGATATGTACAAATGTATAAATAATGTACTCCAAAGAGTTCCGGATGTACATAAAAAACTCAATATGTAACCAGTCACGCATAAAGATCAACAGATTATGATGTATGTATTTCATACTTTTCTTATGGAAGGAAGTACATTTAAATACTTTTATGTATCACCCTATCTTTAAAGACTATCTTGAGATCAGAAAGGCTTAAAATGTACTATAATGTACTTGGGAACTACAAAAAGCAAGACTATAATAACACACGGCGACTTTCAACACATTTTCTCGCCTTTATGCCACATTGATGTAACCGGAAGTACATCCAAGTACTTTTCCCTTAAACATAGCTCATTCAAGACCTCCAAGTGTAAAAATATAATTATTGTAGTTGGATGTACTACAATGTATATCGATATACATCCCTTACATGGAATGCAAATAGGATTACTAAACTTATCCAGATGCACATAAGCTAGCTTCTATCAAGCTTGCAAGAAAGAGGATTAAAAGACTTAAAACTGACACGGGCATGTCCAAAAACCGGATTGGAAGTGTCCTTTTCTTCCCGACATCCCCTGATCGGGAGAAGTTTTTGTGTGGGTTAACCAAAACTCATTTACCAACCGCTTGGTTGATTCCTAAGCATGTCCGCCTGGTTGCCTTCCGCCAAAGGCCACATATTAGCACCTGATAATGACATCCGCTTTCTTCTTCTAATTGCAGCTTTTGTGAGGTTTCTTGCTTGCACTTGAAGAATTCTCGAGGCTACCCTTTTGCCCGAAGTTTTCCATTCTCACCAACAATCATTGATAACAGGGAATGCTTAGTCGCTAATTTATCATTGCTATTTGCTCTTTTCACTTCCCCGCACCTTCACGGATATTTT
The DNA here is from genome assembly GCA_021234155.1 of Isoetes taiwanensis. NCBI lineage: Eukaryota > Viridiplantae > Streptophyta > Lycopodiopsida > Isoetales > Isoetaceae > Isoetes > Isoetes taiwanensis. Next base: position 6,362,935 of record JAJEKV010000020.1, on the reverse strand, counting down.
TTAGCATAGTATCCTTCAATTGCTTATACCGGATTTCCAATGGCAGTTCAAAAAGAAGTGCAGCCTTTTCATCCCTAACAGCCACCGCTAAAGCTCTCCTTTGCACAGTGACGAAATCTTGAACCCGATCATATATAAATTTACAAATTTCATCAATCTTACGCTTCATTTTCTTTGTCACATTCCCCGATATTGCAATCTTCTTTTGCGCCATTTCTCGCTCCTTCGTTGTTCATCATGGTTCTTGCGCGGTTTAGGGTTAGCCGGAGGAATTCGCAAGAAGGAGGGAAATCCTCGAGTCGGGCGGTTTTTTAGCCGTAAAGTGGGAAATTCTCCTAACGCTCAGCGCTTTTTGAGTGGTTACAAATGGGCGGGAATTGAAATCTGCTTCATGATTGCGCTTTTAATTGACGCGGGCAAGTAGTTCCGAAAAAGATTCCATAATATAGCTATTATGTACATACCTTAAAAACGGTTATGTATTTGAAATGTGATACATCTCTTACTCTACATTTGGCCAAATGTAAGACACCCTAGCTTTCTTTTTACCCGACAACGGATCCAACTAATAAAGACATGGCCCAAGATTACACTAGGGTGTGATGCGCATAATTGATAGGTCGCTCCCCTCGTGGCAACCCTATGTTCAAAACATAGTTCGACCATATGCATTATGCAAAGGGGCTTGGATGTAGATTACTCGCCGTCGCAAGACGCTTAGCATATTGCAATGCAATAATAAATGCAAAACTCTAAAACGGAGCTTGTTCCACTTTACGCTGCTTGCTTGTAATTGTTGAGTTGTCAGTCTTCTTTTCTCGGTATTTTCCCGTTCCAATATCATTACCTGATCCAAGAAACTAATATCCAATGCCGATCTTGCAATAAAAAACAGGGCCAAGTTAAGAGACTCACATTTCTTTTCGTCATAGATTCTTTCGGTAGAAGCTCATTTCCAAATGCTCAATTTCCACACAATATGACAAGGCAATTTATCTCATTGTTGCCCTGCATTACATTTTCCAAAGATAGCATAGATTTTATCAATCCCGGATGGTGTTCGCTTCACGCATCTTTGCACCAACTCGATCAGATAAGAACTTTTTTATCATATGAGCCCCCCCGCGATATCCGACATGAGCACATATGCCCCAGAACAAAAATGATCTAGTTGAAGAATTTCATCAAAGCATTTTCTTGCTAGCTGCACATTGCAATGTATTTTGCATGAAGTTAATAGTGTGGTCCACAGACATATGTCAGGACGCAATGTATATTGAGCAAATTTTTAGCTTCATTGACACAGGCAGCATGACCAAGCATGACCCAGTAGATCCACCAAACATGTAACATGAAATATGTTGTGCGTCTGATGATCACCATATTGGCTCATGCTCTTAAAAAAAAAATTCCTTCATCCACTAGGCCTAGCCTGTTTATTGCAGTAAGAATGCCAGTAAAAATTCTAGCATTTGGTTTAACACCATCATGTTGCATATCTAGAAGGAACTGCATTGTAGGTCCAGCTTCACCAAGCTGAGCATATCCTGTAACTATTGTCCCCCAAGACACTACACTTCTATTGGGCATTTTCCGTACCTCTGCCAATCTCCCACATTTGGCATATATCAACGAGAGCATTACCCAAGACACTATCATGTTGGAATTTATCATCAGTAATTTGTTCATGGATACTCCTTCCTTGTTCTATGGCACCTAAATTACCGCATATTTTCAAAACATTGGAAAGCAAGATAACCTTCTCCAAGCTCAGCATATCCCAAAATCATAGAATTCCATGTTATGACATTTCTACAAGGCAATGTTATGAAAACGCTCCATGCTTCCTCCAAACTGCCAAATTTGGCATACATATCAACGAGAGCACTTCCAACAACAATGTCAGATTCGAGTTTATTTTCAAGAATCTGCTTATGGATGTCCTTACCTTCATCTAAGGACCCAATACTACCACATGCTTTCAAGATACTTGAAAATGTGAACTTATTTGGCATTATGCTCTTGCATTGCATACTCTGAAAACATTTCACGGCAAGGTGGCCTTCATTATGTTGCACGTATGTTGCAATCATTGCACCTCAAGCTACCACATCTAGATTCTGGAGTTTGTCAAATACACTTTCTTCCTTCAAGCTCCCACATTTGGCATACATATGAACAATTGTACTTTCCACCACAATGTCAGATTGAAGACCACTTTAAATATATTGCTCATGAATTCTCCTACCCTGTTCTACATAGTCCAATGCTGGAACACGCATTTAAAATGTCTGGAAACGTAAATTTATTTGCTTTCTTACCTGATTCCTATGGAGCACTGTTCCACAATCTCCAAGTTTGGCATGCGCGTCAATAATTAATTCCATTCCATGTACACTGACTTGGTCGTAAAACCTTGATGAAGGCTTGAATTGCTTGATCCAAACTTTCACAAGAAGTAAATAGCTTTGCATTCCACCATATTTTCCACCATATTTACCTGCTAAAAATTGTGTGCCATGTTGCTTGCTCAAAGTTTCAGAGGACATGGTGAAGCCAATAAATTTAAATTCAGAGCTGTTGCCAGCAATTTGAACTACAGGAAAAAACCTAGGAACCAGAAATATGCTTCCAGCTTTTACCCTAGTTGTTAGGGCATTGGTCCCATTAGAATATGATATCTCCAAAATACCTGATCCGTTTACCACTATAGAAACTTCCATGGAATCGGGATTCCAGTGAGGTATCAACATAGCTGCCTGCAATAATTACAAGTGGACAAGAATGTCAGAAAATTTGATAAAAAGACTTTGCAAGATTTGATGATAATGATAAAGTACTTCAGAAGATATAATCTTACAGGCTTTAAATTGACTCCAAAGAGACCAACATTGGTGTCTTGCAAAACTTGCTTTCCTTCGCCTGTCCAACCATACTGATTCTCAAAGGATTTTTGATTGAAAGTATTATAAGCTTCTGGGGCCTTGGGCTTCTCTTTCTTCTCCTTCTTTTCCTTCTCTTTCTTGTCCTTGGGCATTTCTTTCTTCTCCTTCTTTTGCTTGTTCTCAAACATCAAATTCTCCCAACTAGGTACTCGAGGAAGAGAGCTGTTCAATGCTCGAAAGCCACTTGTTGAAATACTGATAATAGGTCCCATGGTCTCAGCACTCAGTAAGTTAGCCATTTCTTCTCTTGATACCTGCAATCCAAAAGAACAAAGAGTTATAAATTGCTTGCTTCACATTTACACTAAGTTAATGGCTATCAAGAAACTCATTGCACCATAAAGCCAGACCTTGAATGCAGAGGCCAAGACTTCGAGGTCAAATCCATATAACAACAAGGAAGCCCTGTATAAAGAACACTATATTCAAATAGAGCAAATTCAGCATAACAGAAACCAGATTTAGAAATTAAAAAGACCTGAGCAGCAAGTGCCTGAGGATTGTTTGTACTGTCCATCAACCAAACTACTTCAAGAGAACTTCCCTCATTTTTGTTTAAAATGTAAAAGAAAATAGTTCCTTCAGGGGCCGCAAAAGCATCCCCCACATTCATGTTGATTCTAACTTCCTCACTTTCTTTTACAAACGCCAGTGTAGCATTACCTGGTTAGAAATAGTAAGGTTAACTAAATGGAATATTACCGAAACCAAACAATTACCATATAAGAAGTTAGTATACTTACCTATCAGAGAGACATGCATTTGAAGCAAGCCCACCTAGTCCTATCAAAAACTACAATGTTTACCAGATTCCAGGTCTCCTAACTTGGTGCATTCTTGAACGAGCACGTAAGCAGCTTCTCGGGAGATAGATATGCCTTGCATCTTCTGACTATTTTCCGTGAAATGAAAAGCCTCATCCAAGTGTGTGGAATGCTTGAACGACATTCTTTGCACGCACAGAAGAACAGAAAACATAGAGTCCCTTTTCTAGAATCCGGTTAGCCGGTTTCGAAATCGATGCATAAGAACAGCCACGACCGCCAATTTACACCCTATAGCAAGTTTTTAGCAGTCATTGGCATATTCCTGGCATATACTAGTGTATACTTAAAATATGCCATAAACCCACATAAACAAGGGCTTGCCCCCCTAGGGGCAACCCAAAAATGGTTCAAAAATGCCTAGTGTTCATCTTTGATTCTTCATATCAATGTGTCTTCTACAAGTTGCCAAGTGATGGATGTCTTCAATTTTCATGGTCTACAAGCAAGCAAGCACCCACACACACACACGCACGACGCACGCACGCACGCACGCACGCACGCACGCACGCACGCATGCGCACGAAGTCAAATGCTAGTGAAGTGTGCATGCATATAACTCTTGTATGCTACCATTTTGTGGAGTAATGGCATGTGTATGCTACCTTAAAAAACACCAACTTAAAAAAAAAAAATCCTTTCAAAAAACCATATCTCCTGAGAAAACAACTCATCTTTAAAAAACAAACTACACCTCCCTAAGAAACCACACGTTCTTTAAAAAAAAAACTATGGCTCCTTAAGAAAAACTATAGTATATCCTTGGAAAACCACACCTCTATATAACTACGTATAGGTTTTTTTCAAATCTTCAAAAAAACAACCCGTATTTTTTTTATTGTTGTTTTCAGCCGTGGACCAAATGGTGGGGTTGTAGTGTATTTGTGGACCCTAGTATGGTCTTGGACACACGGCGTCTCTACTGGCAAAATTTTTCTAAGTTTTACTAAAAGTAATGCACGTAATTGCTAGTAAAATTCTAGCTAACCTTTTTTATTATAATGAATTTGTTTTTTGCTCATCATTCGAGGTTCATGCTTGGGATTTCAACTCCAAGACTGAAGATCTAGACTGTTAGTGCTACTTGGAAAATGGCCATTGCTCGATCTTGGTCAACCAAGATCATGTCTCTGATACCATTGTGGGACACTTTTGATGTACATTTGAATTTATTTTACTAGGAATAGTAAATATGATTGTGCATTCGAACACACTGAAGATTATTATTATAAATTGGTTTCCCAATAACAACGCAGCATGTTCTAGACAAAACATATGCATGCTATCAATAAGTGTGCAGCCTTAATCACATTTTACATATAAAAACAACTAGCCATTCCATGATACAACATAATTGGGGTATACCAAGCTACCTCATTGTGGGGACAAAATTCGGCAAAGCACTTATGTCCTGGTCCATCCCCATTCATTATTGTAGACCCTCGTCCATTTCCCATTATCTTCGAATGATGGATGCCTCTCCCACCGTTTCCTTTTGTTTAAGCGAAAGGGAACGGTGGACCGCATGAGTTTCTTGTGTTGTTACTACATTCCTTGGACAAAACTCTAATCCATTGTAATCCTGATTTTCTATGCCAGGAACCAGTTCTAATTTTTGGAGGGTAGGGTTTTTTCCGTATCTGCATGAAAACAGTTGGGATCAAATTAAATAAATATTATATATAATACTACTACTACTAAATTGGAATGTTGATATACTAACTTTTTGATGAGAAAGTTCATTGTGTCAAGTGTCTTAGCTCGTGGACCGAAACCATGACTATATCCAAGAAAATGCATTGATCCATAAGGAGATTTTGCCCCAACAACTTTAGGATTTTCATTCCAAAATTCTTGTCTTATTATCAAATCTAACCCATCTTCTCCATCTCGATATCCTAGACTAGCTTGAAGGCTGATAATGATTTTGATGTTGTATCGTCTACAAGGCCAAGTTGCAAGAGCATAAAAATAAAAGAAAAAGAGGAGTTTAGAACTAGATTTAAAAATGAATGATACCTTGCCCAACAGAAAGCACTTTCCAAATATTTTGAGGCTCCTTCTACAAAAGGAGCTGGAGAATCTATCATCCACCATCGTACCGGAATTTTAACTACTCTTATTTGCTTTTGAGCAAATTCCATGAAGAGCTTTTCATTGACATAAGACTCCCAATGTTCCTGGTTAATAAACAAATTACTATTGACATATCAGAGAAAGTGATAGTCTTTACATATGCAAATGCTATAGTAGAAGAGTCCAGCTATGAGTTCAAATTCCTAGTATTAAATTTGAAGTATGACTAATAAGTGATAAAAAGGAAATATTCAAAATAATTACTCTAAATGTTTTCCCAACATAGCTTTTATTCTCTATATCCTACATTACCCACTGACAAGAATATATATGTGTACCATCATTGGAATAGGTTAAAAAAATGGACTTGACTCACATTGATGATATTATAGTCAACATAATGTGGCATATCAATGACCTCAAGAAAAGCAAAATTATGGGCACTTAGACCATCTTGGCAGAAACGCCTCATCCAAATAGCAATCTATGGAGGCATGGGTGACGCTCACATACTCAATTTAAGAGAGTGAGGCATTGGCTTTAAGATTGATCACTAAGGTTGACATTAGCGAGGCATAACGCGCACTTTATTGGCTCCCGAAACCAAGTTCGCTGGGACCAAGGTTCGGGTTCGCCCAGCGAACCCGAAAATTCCCGCCCGGCTAACCCACTTGGTTCGCCCGGGCCGACTGGCGGAGCCTCACGCGCGCGTAATGGCTGGTTTTCCTACCGTTCGCCATGAACCCGAACCCTAAGAAGGTTCGTGCTTGGCAAAAGCGCCGGGGTTTGGCAAAAGCGGCAAGAATACCGGTTCGCCACAACCCCCGGGCCGGGAGTAATGGGCGCTGCCCGGCACGGGTAATAAGATCCAACGGTCGCTTTGGGCTAACCCGTGCACGGACGCCGCGGGCGTGGGGGCTGGGAGTACGCGCTGCAGCCCCCGCGGTAACGGCGGGTATTAAAGATCTACCGGTTCGCTTTGGCTTAACCCCGGTAACGGACGCTGCAAGGGGGCGACGCGGTGGCGGGGGGCCGCCACCCCGGTTCCGGAGCCGCGGGAGCCGCCGGGCCCTCTTGCCAAATCCTATCATATGGGTTTTTGCTTTTCACTTTCTGGAAGAGGATAAATTTCGCAGGACGATTCATGGAGAAGCATTACAAAATCAATGGCAAGGAATGGAGCTGTATGCGCAAGGCCCGTTAGGCTGCCGAGAACCCGCTTTGTAGTATTTATGGTGGGCGTTGTTTCATGTTCAGTTGATTGTCACTAGTTCTTTGTTTGGTTTTGCCTGTAAGTCTCCACATTGCAAAGACTAGTCTTGCCATCAATAATCCCCTCTAAATTTTTCCCTTTATCCGCTCGCTTTAACCCCTTTGCTAAACCTTCACGGCCCCTTGCTTTCTCGCTTTACTTTTGTTTTCGATTCTACTCTATGAGTTTGTCCATTTTCGTAGTCCAGAACCCGGTCTTGAATTATAGTCTTATCCTAAACAATCCCTTTCAGATTCACGAAGTAGTCCGTGGATCTCTCATAGTGGAATCCTTAATACCGATTCGCCCTCCCAACCGGTCACTCATAATCACCGGAATTCGATATCTATTTCGAGCAAATCTACATTTATCCGCCAGAGACCATGTCTCAAATGGAGGCGCTTCCCCAGGGCGGCATGGATGAGCGTCCCTTGCCATTTGGCCTGCAGAGCGGCGCTGATGTCCCCGGACGCATCGGTAGCATTGTCGAATGGTACCCCAACTAGCACTGTCTTATCCCGCTAGGTATGTTTTGTGTGCTTGTTAACCGTATTTTATTTTTGTGACAGGAATACCATGGCATTTGGTGCCCGTGCGCAGTGGTCACGCCTGTTGAGAGCGGGTCGGGCCACACCGCGGGCCAATGTGGATTTGCACAAAGACTGGTGTACACACTTTGTGGACAAGAGTCGGCGCGACCCCGGATTTCCAGGATTGACCCGCGATGGAGCTTGGGGCCACCATCAGAGCCACCATGCAGATCAATGGTGGCCCACAGACAGACATTCCGGGCCGAGGGGTGCAACTCCGCCAATTGCGAGAGAGTGGTGTCCGAAAGCCGGAGAGGGCTGCAAACGTCGAGAAGATCCCCCGCAAAAGCCGCGACGATGATGGAGGCCGCGGCCGCACATAGAGAGGGCGAGGAGACAAGGCGAATAACGATGCGCCTACAAAGATGTCCTTACCCCGAGGCCGCCCTAGAAGCCTTCCCCGAGGGGCCGACGCCATGTTTTATGAGGCCAGCAGACACGACAAAGTGGAGGGCCTTGAGAGGATGCAGCCCTATCATGAAGGTCGTGATTAGAGTCGAGCTAGTGGCACGTGGCGCTCGCCAGAAGAAGATCGACCGCACATGCTATGCTCAATGACCGCCATTGCACGCAGGATCGCCGCCATTTGCCCACAGAGGAGGAGTTGCTAGTCGAGCTCCACAGATACCGCTGCTCAGCCCCAGTTACGATGCGAGACATCTTTGCCACCGCTTTGGATATGAGCATCCACACTCCAACCGATCCCTCCTTCGCCGAGGTGAGTGACTTGCAGCCGACAGGAAGAGTTCCAAATGAGGTAGGGACCAGGTCGATCCAGCCCCCACTCATGAGACATGTCCGCTGCCGGCCGATCTGTACATGGCCACCCCTCCTTCCATAGGGCGCCTGCGCGGTGACAGGGCTGACCCGCCGAGGGGTCGCTCAGAGCTGATGAAGAGGTTCCGGAGAGGTTCAGAGGTGGACGAGCGATTCTGATTGCAAAATTTTTTCCTCTTTTTGCAATGGTTCGTGGCCCTGTATTTGCTATTCCTATACGTAATTTCATACATATATACATATGCAGGGGAAGCGTTCAAGTATATGGGGTGTGAGGTGTATATTTGTGGACCCTAGATGTGGCATATTTGTAGGAATATGTCAAAATCCAATGAACCTTAAAAAACAGTAAGGAGTGTGTAATAAGTAGTAAGGAGTGGCTTTAGGATTGATATATTAGGCTTTTTAAGTGCACAAATCATGTACTTACTAAAATAGGTACGAATGGGTTTGTACTGAATTACAACATTGTACCTTGAGAATTTTGGATGTTGCTTCTTGACCATAGCCGTTAACAAGCTGAAACTCCCCACCGAGTGATGATACGATGGTCATTTCAAAAAGGGCAGGATCATTGTCGGACTATACTTCTTCTATCGACGAAGATGCTATGACAGATCCATCTTCTTGTACCTGGTAAGATACAATTGCAAAATGAGACCCAATCAAAGTAACACATGATGATGTTTGAGTACCTGAAGAAGGGGATGATCACTCTGTGGTTTGAAATGTACTTGAAATGTGTCTGGATCAGATTGGGGATTTGGGCTTACAATGATTTCGTGGGTCTCCTTTTCGAATACCCAGTGGCGATCAAATATTGGCATGTCTGGTCCATTCCGCAGGAATTTGAATATCGGCTCTGGTCCTCGAATATGGAAAAAACCTTTCGTATGATGGCGCCAAAGCTAGGTATACCAAAACTTGAAACCTGTGATTGGCACACATCGTGAAAAAGGCATAAACACTTGCCAATCTTACTTACCTTGAATTCCTGCGCCTGCGATCTGAGATCCTTGTCTGCCCTCAACAATTTGCCATTAACTGGCAGGTACTTTTGGAGCTTGACAGGTACTTTTGTTAGCATAAAGCATCATTTTCCAAATTACCAGTAGTTTAGGATTTGGTATTTGCTCGAATGATTCTCGCGTTTCCTGCTTGTCCATAACAAGCCACCCCCTCAGCTCCTTCACCATTGTGTTTTGCGTTGTTGAATCGCTTGGAGCTTCAAGCATTGCCAGTGCTGCAGATTTTATAACATCCATTCAATCTCAGAGGTCTCCTGAAATTTATCTTCTGAGAAGGTTCCCTTAGAGTAATACTCGAAGGCTTGATCCACTTTAAGAGTGACACCGATTAGATGTGCCTTCTTTAGCAACTCAACGACTCTGCAGATTCACAAGGCCCCCAAAATTGAATCAGTATGATCTTTTTGTATTGATTTCTTAGAGAAAACCAAGTCTTAAAATCAATACGCATTTGTGGCCCAAAAAGTTTACAAACCATATCTGCTTATACAATGTGGTTCATCATCTCGATTCCGTAACGTGATAAACAAGCATTATTTTTTGACACGGTACTAGAACATGATAGTTGTAGTTGGTCTTTATAACAGCTTAAAATATATGATATGTATTAATGCTTTATATGTCAAGTTTAGTGGAATGATATTTGATCACATCTATTTTTATCAGTATTGGAACATGGTAATATTAAATGGCTATATTAACCGCTTTTAATACGTGACATATAATAATGTTTAATATATCAAGTTTAGCGAAATAATATTTGATCACATCTATCTTCCTCGATATATAATATATACATGAATGATTGGTAGTAATTAATTGCTATAATACCACAATGTGGTAAACATAGTTGATTTAGTTTTACGAGACAATATGGTAAATGTAGATGGTTTAAATTTCTATTTTGCATGACATCAATGCATCAAGTTTAGTAATGCTGCAGTAGCAAATTTTGCTGTAAACATATGGGATTTGAACCCACAATTTTACCATGTGTTTTACAATGAATTAAATCAAACAAAGTCAAATTGAGCAATTGCCTTCAAAAGGAGCATACCCTGTGCACTAAAATGGAATGGAGAGATATGTAAGGTCATTTCAATTAGATCCTTTATAACTGGAACAATAACCGTGAAAAAGGACAGTTTAGAATCACATATAAGATGAAGAAAATGAAGGGGTAAAGACAAATGCTACATCCAGAGTGAAAAGTGGTGTCTGGTTTTAGCATTTAAAAATGCAAAAAGAAACGGAAAAGAAATAAGGACCTGCCATGTAGTCATCCAAAAGAAGAACGAGGATCCACAGCTTGAAATCTTTTTTACAACAAATTAGGAGCTCAAAGAAAACAAATCAAAGTAACAAGAAGACAATGCAAGAACCGGAGCTCCAGAGTAATACCTTTGAAAATGCAAGAAATATTACCACACAATAAAGTTTTCTGGACAGATAAATACCATTCTAGGATTACCAAAGATTTGTAAGGTAGCCAAGCTTCATTCTTCAGCATCTGAAATTCAAAACTAGGCTACAATACCACAAAAACTTACAAAAAAAGGGCATACAAGAAGAAAACTCAAAACGAGACCATCCTTGTGGTTTTCGCTGACATAACCTAGACATCTAGAAAGAAAGATCTTTTGTAATAGAAAAATGCATCATATCGTGGGAATATCAAGATATTAGATCTGAAGAATGCTGATAAATCTGCAAGAACAAGGTAAAACCTGCCAGAGGTGAGCAAGCTCAACAGAACAAGAAAAAAATGCAGAGGAGGAGATGCAAATCGCACCTTAAACTAGTCGATGGTCTGCTAGGAGGAACGAAGATATAAATCCTAAACCTCTGCTGAGAAGAATAACAAGTATCAAGCTTACCTTTCGAAGCTAATCTCTGCAAGATAATGCCGGATTTGCTAGGGTTCGACGGTCTGCTAGGAGCGAAGATATTAGCCGTCCATGCCTGCAACATAAGGAAAATTAAGGGAACACAATGTAGAGGAAGCTGGTACTTCAACTAAGCAGCTTCAAAAATCGGAGACAGTAACAGAGAATGGCAAACAAATTAGTGGGAAAGCCCATACATCAACTCAAGATGACTTAGAAGTAAGGTCTAATGATTGATATGTCTCGGAAAACACAGATTCAAATTTATAAGATCGGCCAAAAACACTGACCATGTTGTTGTTGAGAGAACGGCATTGCAAAACTGGCCAGATTTGAACAAAAAATGGCCACCTATATGCTGCAGCTGCGATTTGTAGAATCAGCTACTGGTCTGGAATTGTCAAAGAGGCTCCTGGGCAAAAATCAGGTGAGGAGAAAACAGATAGAAGCAGCAATCCGATGAAGAAACATATAGAAGAGGCTCCTGGGTAAAAATCCGGCGAAGATCTGGACATAAGCGGGAGAGATCTCAGACTTTGCATGGGAAATCTGTAATTAGGATCCTGGTGCCGGATGCGCTAGGGCTAGGGTTCGATGGTCTGCTAGGATTGGCCTTCAGATGCGATGGAGAAAATATTAGCCGTCCAAATTAGGGTTAGGGTTTGCTTATAAAAAAGATAAGATAATTTAGGTCGAAATCAAACTGACTAAACCCAAAAAATAATAAATAAAAACTAACGATACTCTGCCACGTGGATGCTTTAGACGGGCACCCTATCACACTTAGGGTGCCTAAAATATAGTTAGTGTTTTGGCACCCTGAGTATTTTGGACGGGCAACACTGTCTGCTAAAAGCTTTCGACATGCACCACATCACCAATTATATCCATGTCATCAAGCTTCTTCCTTGATCGTGCTCCTGAATCCGGCATAAATTTTCACTGCTCACCTTTTTGAGCAAAGATTGTTTTATTTTTTGGTAGTTTGTTGGTCCAGTTATCATCAATTCGGATTTAAAACTGAACGTTGAATCAGAGTAATAGAGTAATGGATCAGATTAGTCAAATGAATATTATGTAATAAGGAAAGTTCTAGTTGAAGAAATTCCATGAGGGAATTTCCCGAGGCAGCGCCCAAGCGGCAAAGCCGCACCGCCGCGGAGTCTGGCAGCCCGCCAAGGGAATATTCCCAAGGGAATATTTCGAGACAAAGAACTTTCCCTTGCGTAATGAACTGTTAGTGAGAATTACGACCAGTCACCAGCAGTTCTAATATCGAATCTCCTGGCTATGGCGAGCATCGGATCTCCCTACTATGGCGAGTACTGGACAAAATACAGAAGGGATAGAAGGCGTAGGATACATAGAAGGCATAGTCGGCCAGATCGCAAGCAAAGAAGACTTGATGTAGAACAAAGAAACTCTGTGTTAAGAAACCTTGTGCTAAAAAATGGAGCTTCCGGATTCAGAGCTGAGCAAACAAATGGCCGCTATGATCACACGCTTTCTTCTGCTCCTATTTGTTCTCGCTCGGCAACGGCTATGGATAAACCTATGTTGGTGCAGAACTCGGCTATGGCGCTGCGCTTGAGACCTTGTGCTATGTGCTAAGAAACCATGCGGAAACCCTGTGTTGGTAAGAACTCGACTATGGCATGGCGCTGCTAGAAACTCTATGCTAAGAGATCCTGGGAAAGAAATGCTTCCAAAAGAAAGCTTGAGCGGCGCCACCGTACACAGGCGGAGGAACATTTATAGGATTTAAAATGAGTGGAATAATGCCATAATTCTCACTAACTGTACACTACAAATATCCTCATGATTTCCTCACGCAAATCTTTAACTTTTGGAGATTTGGGATAAGCTATGATGGGTTAACATAAAGGTATTCCAACCTAGAAGATACTAAAATTAGATTCAAATTTGTGAAGAATAGTGGAGATCAGCATTTCAAAGAGATTTTTGTGGTCCATTGTGCAAGTGACATACATTGCTTCTTGTGCATAGCCTAAACAATAGAGATTGCATGTATTCTGATTAAACTGCCTATGCTGGATGTGAAGAAAGATGTTGATAATGGAGATTATGGCTGCATGACTGAAGATCCTTTGAGGGGCCTTAAACCTGCACCCAATTCAGAAGAGTCTTTTTAGAAGAACTAGCTTGCAAGTTTTATCTCAGTGGGGAGCATTCTTGGCCAATTTTTGTCTTCGTTTGCCTGCACTTCTAAACAGATAGGCAAATACAAGACAATTTTTTTCATAGCAAAAGCATTGCTCTTATCTAGAAAGGAGAAAATGCCACAAGATAGAGGCCACTTGTGATATCTCATGCCTTAGATATCTCCCCCCTGAGATATCTCCCACCTTAGGAAGCCATGGAATATCTGATCAGCTTGGCAAAAGTTGCCAACACCTTTGCTCCTAGGCAATGTCAGGTTCGAGTTCCAAAGTCATTATGGTTGCTTCTAGACTCACCTCCTTGGAAAAGGGCTACAACTTAGACCCCACTTCAAGTTCTAGTTCCCTTGTCCTATTGAATCTTCAATTTATGTACTACGCCATTTGACTCCTAATGACAGTTTCTCTGTCATTACATTGAAAACATAAAAAACTACCCCATTTGCCTTGTTCTAAAAGTAGAAATGATAGAGCTGACACCAAATAATAAAATTGTTGGTTCTCCTGAAAGTCTTGCAAGTTGAACTTTTCTCGTTGCAATGCACGGGCGAGGGATTGTCTGTAGCTCATAATACTTTATTTTTTGGAGTGACCTCATTATTTCGTGTTTCCTGATACCACCATAAGAGGGTGGGAAGGATTTCCCATAACATCTGAATGTTTTGGCCAGTTGGTTAGGCCCCGGTGGTTAAGGAACGTTACACATTCCTTAGGATTACTAGACATTGATTAGATTCTCCATTTTGTACTTGTACTGATTGGAACTTCACAAACCAGAAAGGTTTGAAATTCCTAAAACCTTGACCCATTTGCTCGTCTAAAAACAAAGAAAAAAACAATTTAGAAACCACATCATGCAACTAGTATGAACATTCTTGACCAACCACTAGATAATATTAGTTCAGAAGAATCTAAGAAATAATGAAACACCTGGAGCATAGATATGGTAGTTGTAGTTACTAATAAACATAGAAAACTATGCTCAAGGTTAGTGTTGACTTAAGAATCGAAACAATAATAAAAGCAACAACAAACCATATCAGAATGGACTACTAATAAGCATATAAATGAACTCGTAGCAAAGCCATCTTGCAAGATCAAACATGATTTTTGAACTAATAAAAAAAAGTAGGGCATTAGCATCGTGTTAGAAAACCATATAAGTTAATGACAAATTAGCATTAGATATCATCTTAAATTATAGTATTAAAAATATTGGCTAAAAAACCACCTCCCAAACTAATGATGATTTTAAAAAACTAGTATACGATATAGAACTAGTATCAAAATCATGATATAACTAGTAATGACTCTACAAAACCTTGAAGAACGTATGGTTTTTTCTAAGATTACAATTTATTTGTATTAAAAAACACACTTATACTAGTTTTCATGGTGATTATTTATATGAGTTCTTTTTTGGGGGCCTTGTGATTTGTGCAAACGATGGCCGATATATTCCCTTTTCATTAGAGCATGTGTCAAGATACTTCAAAAGAGATGTAGGAATAATATCAGAAGGGGGTTCGGGGGGAGCACTAGCCACATCCGTATTTGGAGTCTCACAACCACAAGTTGTTGCGGAAGATTTTCTGAGTATATAGAAACAGGTTTTGGCATAACTAAAGACATCAACTTTTCTACTGTAATGTTCTGGAGTTTGAACCTCTGGTGCCATGTAAGGTGGGGTACCCCTCCATCCTGTACGCATTGTCGTATTGTTGGTGTTGAAATGGGAACTTGCAACTCCAAAATCAGCAACTTTGACATGAAAATACTTGCATCTTGGACTGTCACAATTAATCAGCAAGTTATCAGGCTTCAAATCACGGTGAATTATATCATTATCGTGCAAGTAACGCATGGCCCGCGCAACTTGCAGCATGATATCTAGAGAAAGAGCATATGAGGGTTTGCATTCCTCCACAAATTTTGGAAATGGCTTTAGGCACTCCATGAACATCCGTCCATCCCCCCCTGCCACGTTAGAGGAGTAAACCACTGGTATAATATTAGGATGCTTTAATTTTGCAAGTGTGCCTACCTCTTTACATTCACCCTTGAACATTTTCATTGCAAGTATAACATGTTTCCACTTAATTGCAAAAACCTTACCATAACTACCTTCTCCCAAGACAATTCCTGTCTCTATCTCTTCCGTTTGCAAGACTGGATTTCCATCTTCACATGTTTGATGATCTGAACTAAACCCCTTTGTCAGAAGTTGAACCAACCCCAATTCATGGGGCGCCCGTATATCTACAACGGGATACGGTTTATTCGGACATTTTTCCGGTGGTTTTTCTGGACATCGCATCGCCCCCCATCCATAACCATCCGCACATCCATGCGCCCGCGATGGCCATCCGCTCGGCCATCCATGACCCCATCCCGGTGATTTATCCGGACAGGCAAGACCATTAATCATTACGGCTCCTACTGACACAAGACCAGAGTACCACGGGCTAACAAGCATTAAATGCCCTGTTCCGTCCCAAAAGAAAGCCCGTTGCCCCGTTCTCCGCCCCCTAAATGCGTTCCGCAATTCCCCGCCCATCCCCAATTGGACTCGCCTTAAAGCTTCAATTCCAGCTCCCGGAGGGATTGGTGAAGCGCTTCGATGATGGAGGAGCATTGTGTCGACCCGGGTGCAACAGAGGTAGGTATCGTTTGTTTTGAAGCTCTGTTTTGACAGAGCTGCTGCACAAGGCACCCAAAAAACAATCACTATCAGTTTTTCACAATCGTTTTTATATAAAACCACTATAAAAAAGAGATATTACTAAATGGGTTAATGTGTTGAATAACCATTAATAGTTATATGGTGTGGTTCTTATGGATAACTTATTATTCTAGTTTGTTACCACATTTCAGCACCATGGTTCTTTATGATAGTTTGTTTATTTGGTTTGTCATAGTTATTTATTGCTATTTTTTAAGTGTGTACAATCATTAGTAATGTAGGCTATGAACCACTAATGATTTCAACTTTATTTGTTTATAAAACTTAAAAGTGGTTTTCTAAAGATGTTATCTACCTTATTTCATACGAGGCCATAAACCACTTATAATTTCGACTTTATTTTTTTGTGTAACTAGAAGTTGTTTTCTAACGGAGTTACCTACCTTATTTCATATGAACTAAGGCAGATTCCTACAATAAAGTGCCTTAGTTTTTATCGTAGAACCACCAGTAATTTTGACTTAAATTATTTGTGCAGATTAAGCATAGATTTATGGCCGTTAATGCTTCTTGGCGCCTTCACGGCTAGGACGGTGGCAGGGAAAGGGGCCGCCCCTAATCCTTGCTTTCGGCACTGCGGTGGTTTACTTGTTTCTCAAATTCAGATCTGCTGCTAGCGTAAGGGTTTTTGGTGATCTAGTGTTTTCAGATTCTGCTTCAATGTGGCTGCGTTTTTCTGGTTTCTTGAAGCCTCTTCATGGCGGCCTCTCCAGCCCTCTCTGATTATCCACTAACGTGGATCCTTACTCTGATGCTTACAGTTATGGTAAGCACTGTGTTTTTCTATAAATCAAGCAGTGATTCAATTCTTTTCTTTCTTTATGGATGCATACCGAAATGGCGCAGATTGCCTATAAGGTAGAGTAAAAAAGATGCAGGGCTCTGAGAGAAGATGTTTCAAATTTCCAGTTAATTAGCAGTTTTGATTCTTAATCCAGGTCTTTCCCTTCCTCTTGCTCTTTCCTACTAGCGGAAAGGTGTAGAGTTGAATCTTGGAAAAGAAGAAGAATAGATTAGCCTGACTCTTCAGATTTTTTGATGAGATAAGAACTGGTTAGATTGCCGAGCCAGGGATTTTCTATGCGGGATGAGGCTTCTAATATTTTATT
Source organism: Isoetes taiwanensis (assembly GCA_021234155.1). Taxonomy (NCBI): domain Eukaryota; kingdom Viridiplantae; phylum Streptophyta; class Lycopodiopsida; order Isoetales; family Isoetaceae; genus Isoetes; species Isoetes taiwanensis. The sequence continues at coordinate 6,345,525 of JAJEKV010000020.1, read as the reverse complement.
GGACTATTTGAGATGCCAAGCTAGGGAATTTCTGAGCAGGATGAAGCTTATATATCTTGAGCCGGGCTTTAGGGAGGAGTCTGGTAGCTGGGCTTTTGGGTCTAGTACAGGCTGACTGATTCACATCCCGACAATGCAGCATATATGATGGTTACATTCATTCTAGGCCGACTGCATATATCCTGACAATGCAGCATCTTTCCTGGTACATTCAGTGTTGATCAATCTGCAGAATGGGTTATTTGTAGCTGTATTAGCTTCCCTGAGCAATGCGGGAGATTGCTCATGATTTCTTCATGCCTTTTTTTGTTCATCTCTACTCTTGCAAGAGGTGGTTCATAGAACATTCAAGGTATATCTGGAGCTTGAGGAAAATTTATATTTGTCTCCTGTAGTATTCTTCTAGCTGGGAAGATGTTGATTCTGATCCTGTAGTACTAGCTAGCTGGATGAAGAGGTTGAGAAAAATTATGAGTACCAAGTTTCAAATATTATATTTGATCCATAAGGGATCCTCTGTACTTCAAGGTTATTTGATCCTTGCGGGATCTTTCTGATGTAATTCTTTCTATCTGAATATAAATTTATCTTTCCTTCAAAAAAAAAAAAAAAAAAAAAAAAAAATTGTGCAACCTAAAGTTGTTTTCTAATGAAGTTACCTACGTTATTTCATATGAACTGACATTGATTCCTACAATAAAGTGCCTTGGTTTTTATTGCCAAATGTAAACTAATCACCAATGGTTTGTGCATTAAGATAGTGAATGTTTGTTGTCTTCTTTGACATTGGTTTATAGTGCACAGAAACAATGAGTTAAGATGAGGACTATTGCTATTTGAAGTCATAAATTATGACTAATTTCTCCATCACATTACTAGTGCTTTTTTTCCCTCCAAAAAATGGACATTTATTTATGCCACGAATTAAAATAATTATTTATTTGCATGATTCAGGGCAAACATTGTAAGTAATGTCACGTGATAGTTAACGTTCACTCTTAATGATTGTAACGTGTAATAACATTCACTATTAATGATAGGTACCCATTCACTATTAATGATTGTCATGTGTACTAACAGTAAACAATGTCATTAGCTGCAGGTAAATAAAATAACGTTCTCATCTCAACTGATAAACTTCCCCGTTTTTTGTTTTGTATTTGGAATGCAGTGGTGTGGAGTAAGATTTAGCTTGTGTAGAGTATGGGAAACCGTATATTTTAGGGGCTTTGAGCAGCTTGTTGCCATTTAGATGTCTAATTTGTAATTTCGATCTGGTGGCAAGCTTGTTGTTGGCATATGGTTGCCAGTTTCTTTTCGAGCAGGTGCGGCGGAGCAGAGCGGGGGCAGCCATAACTTCTAGGGCGCTGTTATAGGGGAGCCTGCAGCGCCCAGCGGATCTGCCTCAGCGGCCTGCAGCGCCTAGCGGATCCTCAGATTTCAGTGAAAAGAAATCTGAAAAGATTTCAGTGAAAAGATTTCAGATTTCAGCGCATCTGCCTCAGCGCCCAGCGATCCTCAGATTTCAGTGAAAAGAAAACTTGGGCCCTGCGATCTGCCTCAGCCGGACTTGGGATTTGGGATTATCGTGGAAACCCTGCGATCTACCTCAGCCGGACTTGGGATTTGGAGCGGCAGCGATAGCCGGATTTGGGGTTTGTTTGGGGTTTGTTGCATGGTCTGCGGAGCTTTTTTGTTGGGTCACGATGGCTTCGATGGAGACCTTAGGAAATGGCAGCACATTTTTTCTCCAAAAAGATGCTGGCCACTAATCTGGCATCATGTTTAGAATATACTCCAGATCCAGGGCTGGGATTCAACCTCACAAACGTAACCCATAATACTTATTCCAGTGTTTGTTGTTTTTTGATAATTTGGTTATTGATATACAGGGCCTTCCTCTGCACCGTCCAGCTCTGGGGATTTGAACCCCTTGCCAATACCGGCAATGCCATGGACAATCAAGCCCCATAAAAATTCTAGCTTAATAAGCTCATAGATTATGGAAGTCTCAAGGCGACTCTACTGCTTTAAGGATGCCTGCTAGTAATAACGAAGAGGATATGGCTGATCATTTGCCTGCTATTAATAAAGCAGGATGATCATTTGAAGCAACTCAGTTGTAAAAGCCATTTTAAGAACTTCATCTACAGCCATCTGCAGAAGATTTGGAAGCCACGCTTGGTATAAAAAGGAAAAGATCCTAAACTGAAATCTGCACGTCAAAAAATCTAACTTTTAAGAGCTCTGATCAGTTCTGCATCCAGAAGAGAATAAAAGATACTGCTTATCACGTTCTCCAAACTCAAATATCACGGCCCCTTTGCACATTTCCAGGACCTGTACCTCGCTACTACGCACCAGATCCTGCCACAAAGTGTGGTTGGCTAACAACATCAAAGTTCATGGCCAGTAATATAGAATGTCTTGCATTCTATCAATTTGTTGTTGCTGAAACTTCCATGAGACCTCCCACCACCAATTGCCTCTGTTAGCATAAGCCCCAAGAGGTCATTTCCATAATCGCCATTGTTTGCAGAGTCCCTCCTTGTCTTAACTAGTTCAAGAACAATATTTAGTTCCTTTTTCAATCTCAATATCTGCATATTGTTAACAGTTGGAAGCAACCTAAAAAGGAAATAAACATTCATGTGAAACATCTTACTTAGGAGCAAGAAAGCACTATATCATGCATACAGAAATCATTGAAAAGTCTGTTTTCCAATATATTCAGTCTTTCAAAACGCATTATATGAAGAGATACAATGTTTAACTGAAAGCCACGGAAGATTATGCCTCTATTATACCTGTGTATCACAGAACTTATGCTAGGACCTGCACATTCAAACAAATAATCATCAAAACGAACAACTGGAAGAACAAGAACAAACATAGAAAACAAGTTAAGACCTCTGAGAACACAAACAAAAGCCGGCTCCATTCTTCGGTTGCAGAAAGTCTTAGAGTATTCCAGGCAAAAAAACTTCCATCTCCCAGCTTCCTTCAAACCTAAGAACTACAACTCTGCAGCTTCAATGCAACAAAAAATCTAACAAAACCTAACAAATGCCATCGCCAAAGAAATGAAGCGCCATCGCCATCATAATGGAAGAAGAAGCCCCATCGCCAGAAAGCAAAGCATGCGATCGCCAGAGAAAGAGAAGCAGAAAAGAAGCCCCATCGCCATGGCTGGAGAAGCGACATAAATAGAATAGAGAAAAAGAAGCGAAGAAATAAGACGTGAACGCAATTTTTCTAGCCATGTGATGTGATGAATAATTTATTTTTTTGGTTCTTCCCCTCTCTTTTGTTTTCCATCGATAAACTTCCCCGTTTTTTGTTTCGTATTTGGAATGCAATGGTGTGGAGTAAGATTTGGGCTGTGTATAGTATGGAAAACCGTATATTTTAGCGGTTTTGAGCAGCTTCTTGCCATTTAGATGTTCTGTGCGGAACAATGTTTTATTAGAATAGAATATGCACCGGTGACAACTGCTATCAGGGTATTCACGCAATTCGCTTCCATTTGTGGCTGTGGAAGAAATCTGCTGGGTTGCCGCCATGCTCCATCGCGGCTATCTGTTCGAATCCCTATCTGCTCGAATCTGTTTGCTGGAGTTAGAAGCGGGTGCTCCCTTGTTTTTTTTGGCTGGGGTAGCGGAGCAGAGGTATGGCGATGAAGGTAGGTAGAGAGCAGAGAAGCCGACAGATGCTATGGCGGTTTAGGTATGGCGCTAATTTGTGGCTATGGCGGCTGCTGTTTGCAGGAGAGTAGGCAAAGCTTGGGGCGGTGAGGATTGCAGAGCTTCCTGTGGTGAGATGTCCATCTTCCGACCATGCCAGGCCCATGCAGCAATAATCCGGCAGCAGTTGGAAAATGGACCTTAGAAAGTGGCGGAGCCTTCTTTGGGGAAAAAGATGTGAGCGGTTGATTTGGGATCATGCTGGGGATGTGCTCAACATCAATGGTTGATATTAAATGTTAGAAAGAAACCCATAAACCCTGTAAAAAACATTATGCATCCCATCGAGTTCTTCTATTTCTATTTATTGCTTCCCATCCCCTTCGCTCTACCCATCCTAATCCTAATCGCTTTTTTTGGCATCACAAAAAAGCAAGGACCGTTCATTCAACCATTAAATCCTAAGAGAATTTAACTGCTGTACACGTGGCAGAGAAGATGAGGGAAATCGCGCAAAGAAGAGAAGCAAGAGACTCGGCGGGCGATCCAAGCCCTGATCCAACCGGCAAAGAAAGATCACAGAAGAGAAACTTTGCAATTCCAACTCATAACCCAGGCCATCCAGGCAAGGCAGAAACAGATCGGAAAGAGGAAGCAAAGAAGAAGATCGATGCAAAACATGCAAAGCCCTTATAAACGGCTTCTCAAACTTTGAGCAAAAGCAGCCACATGCATTTGACGAGGAAATCTGAAGTCGGCTCAAGATTCATAACAATAAAACACAGCAAATTTAAAGCAACACCCAACATAGCAGAAAGTGGAAGCATGAAGTAAGAAATTGAGAAGATAGATTGTCCCATCCTCTGCTCGATAGCCTCTATCCGGTCCCTGTATCAGACTTTCTATTTTCGATTGCCTACAAATCCAGTCGTGAAGTAAGACTACTGTAAAAAAAAAACCTGAATTCGTGCAAGGCCTGGCCCATCGACCAATTTTCGGCTAGGCAGGAGCCCCGCCCAGCCCAATCCGGTCCCTGTATCAGAGTTCTATTTTGGATTGCCTTCATATGGAGCCGTGAGATCAACACCATTGTAAAAAGAACCTGAATCCAACGACTCGGGCTTTTTTCACCCCAAAAAACCAACAAAACCACCCCGTTTCTGTCATTGGGGAACCTACTTGCCCTCGCGCAACCAGTTGTCCTATGTGATCAATCAAATAAGAAAATGTCCTTTGCAATCACTCATTTTATAACATACAACTTGAAGACTCCAATTGTCATTTGAGACTCCTGTTTTGGTCTTCGGACGTATTTACGATATTCATGAACACAACTTTATTAATGGAACACAAAAAAACCTATTGCCATAAAAAGAAAAAAAGGGGGCCATTTCCATTTGGGGCAAGGTATTCTTATAATATTTGGAAAGGGTGCTTATGTAATTTGCTCTTGCCACAATAAGAAATTTTAGAACTTAGCTTAAATACAAAATAATGGTAAAACCTATAGATCAATGTTGGTTTAGTGTGTATATCTCATATTCCACTTGGGCTCTAGCGAGATGCTCCTTCTTTTACTACTAGATAAGTGTGGTATATCTACATGCAATATGTGCAACTATTGATGATTTAATGTGAAATATTGACATCTTTTTAAGATAAGCATATAAAGCTTTGCTCACACCATGCATGTATGGTCATAGAACCCTCAGGCTTAAAATAACAATAGAACCCTTCAATTTAGTTTTAAATTCAATGTATATTGAGTAATAGTGGGCATAATGAAACTAGCTTTTAGACCATATCTTGAAGACATAGAGTGGTTTTGTTAAACCATTACTAGTTTCGATGAGCTAGTATAGTATGCATGAAACAATCTCATAAACCACGATTAGTTTTAAGGGGAAAACTATGAAATACCCCTAACTTTTTGCAAAATTCACAGTATACCCCTAACTTTCTAAAAATTCATAACCACTATCGATCCCATCAAAACCACTATAATATGTGGTTTTCTTCTATCAAATAAAATCATGCATAAAAAACTACATATATCATGGTTTTTAGATGATCGAGCATTGATTAAAAACAATAGTTTAGTTTGGACTCCTTGTGCTGCTTGAAGGTCATAGCAGAGTTGCTTGAATCAGCCGGCTGCATGTTTCAGAGCCTCAAGCTCGTGGACCTGCAGGATCCTCCACCTGGTCCCTTCTCTAAAGCCGATCTGAATTGGAGAATTGAGAAGCTGTTGAAGCCCATTCCAAACGTGGCTCCAGTCGATGATGAAGTGGTGACCGACAGCGGGCAGCAGACCCAATGTGTCCATACTTGCTACATTCCCAGCAACAGGGCAGCTGATTTCATAATCGGAGAGGAGAACTGTGATGGCACAAACACCAACTTCTACAAGAGGTCTTCAAACCGCAGAAAACTGGGGGATCTGAAGAGGAAGGTGGACGAAAATGCGCACCTCAGCACCACCATGTCAGTGTTATCCAGTTATCCGGTGTATTTTCTTCTTTTAATGCATTTATTTGTTCAGTTTCTGCTTTGCATTTTGAGATTGACATAAACTATGGACGGAATTGGGGGTGGGGGAATTGGGGCTATGGTTTTGCAGCTACTGGTGTGCCTATGGTCCAATGGACCTCCGGGGCAATACCCGAAAGGTGCTCGACAAAACACGGAAGGCTTTGGTGGCTGAAGCTAAGAGATTGGATCCATCTCAATCCAAGAGGTTCAGGGGAGCCAGCATCAAGCGCGGGTGCATGTGCCACTTCCAATTGAAGCAATTATACTTGAGGCCAGAGTGGACAAAGATAACTTTTTATGAGATGAAGCATATCGATTCACAAGGGTAGGCATGCCATGGAGGGGAGGACCCAAATTGCGAGAAAACCAGGTTCAATGTGGCCCCCTGGCTATCTAAGAAGAAGAAGCTTTGGGCAAGGAGTTTGCTGCATTAGAGCCACACTTTCCAACAGGTCATGACAAAGCACGAGGAGGAATGGGCCAAACCGTGATCAGATTCTTGATATGGATGATCTGTACAATATCTCTCGCAAACTTGCTAGAGACACCTGGCTGCTACATCCAAATGTTCCAGAGAGCATTAGGTTGTGGGTTTCTCTACACCAAGAGTGTGTATTCTTGTATCAAGAAGGCAGACCATTCACTTTAGGTGTTATCACTCCATTCCAAATGAAGATTCTGTTGGAACATGGTAAAGGCAATGTTGTTGCTATGGATTCACCCTTTAAGACCAATGACCATTGCTATAGTTTATATACCTTGCTAATTTTTGACAGTCATGGGAATGGTGTGCCAATTGCATGGGTTATGACTTCTAGTCAGGAAACAAAAGAAATTCGGCCATGGCTCACAGCTATGAAAGAACACATTCACAAGTTGGATCCAGCTTGGACACCCTCATGCTTCATTGTGGATGATGCGAAGGCTGAAATTAAGGCTTTGCAGGAAGTATGGCCCAATTCAGCAATCCAGTTGTGCCTGTGGCACGTTAGGAGGAATTGGTTGAAGATGTTAGTGAAGCGAGTTAAGGACAAGAAAGTGAGGGCTGAAATGTTCAAGGAGTTGGGGCACATTATGTATGGCACTCACGTCGAGGGTGATGGTAGACTTCGGGAGGCATACTTGGAATCTTGTCGTGTAGAAGGCTTGAGACTCCTCGAAGAGTTCAAGCAAAAATATAAGAGATACAAGAAGGTTGTGTCCTACATGGACAAGGTTTGGACCAAAAACATCTCCTTCTGGATTACAGCCACTAGAGTTTATCCTCATGCAAACCAGGAAACTAATGCTGGGGCAGAGTCCTATCATTTCCACATGAAGAAAAGGCTTGGGCTTTCCAAGCATGCACTGAGAGGGAGGCGGCTTGATTGGCTGCTGTACATGTTGGTGAATCAGTTAGAAACACATATGTCATATGACCAGTTTAAGAAGGAACAGGGCTTCAAATTTAACCGCAAACAAGAACATATTGTTGAGACAGCTATTATTGGTGCACGTGGCATTTCTGACACGACAGTTAGATGGCTGGATTACAAGGCAGGCACGGCTGAGGTATGGAGCCAGAACATGGATGCATGGGACGAGAACACAGAATCAGTCCCTTACTTGGTGGTGGTTGCCAATGAGAATTGGTCATGCTGTGACTGTCCTTGGGGTATCAAAGGTAACATGTGTAAACACCAAGTGAAGGTTCTTCGTATGATGTCCAACTACAAGGAGGAGGACATCTTAAGGGTTTGTGGAACCCTCTTTGGTTCACAAGGTGGCGGATTAGCTAACTTGAGAACCATGGCCGAAGCTTACACTGAGGAAGACGGTTGCTTTGATGCTCCCAATGGGAATCAACAGGATTCCGAGGATTATGGTAGGGATGTTGACGAGGAGAAGGTTCCATCAACTCAAGCTAAGCTGCAGGAAAGTATAGAGGCCAGCCTTGTACATATCAGGGACACTATTTCCAGCAATCCCACCATTGCAAGAGAGGCCGATTTCTTGCTTAGGGAGCTAGGCGGACAACTACAACGTTTGCTGCTAAGCACCATTGCGATTGGCCCAGCTCCTACCATGGCAACGGTTTGTGACTTCAATGGATGGAAACACTATTGCAAGGCCAACACCATTCATAGAGGGCGCAAGCGAAAGAAGAGGGTTCCTGGTGAGACAGTCTTTGCACGTGAATGCCATCACCATCTTCTAGAGTGATGGATCGTTTAGGGTTTTTTATCACATACCATGGGTATAAATACAACAAGTATTTATACGCCGAGTTTTTATACCCAATTCTTATGTCTACCCCTATGGTTTATCTGTACACTTGTATAGTTTATCTGGACAATGAATGAATAGGATTTCTAATCTCATACCATGGGTATAAATACACCAAGTATTTATACCTTGAGTATTTATATCCAATTCTTATGTCTACCCCTATGGTTTATCTGGACACTTGTTGGTGGTTTTTCTGGATTTGAAGTAGTGGTTTATCTGGACAATGTATGAATAGGGTTTCTAATCTCATACCATGGGTATAAATACACCAAGTATTTATACCTTGAGTATTTATATCCAATTCTTATGTCTACCCCTATGGTTTATCTGGACACATGTTGGTGGTTTTTCTGGACTCGAAGTAGTGGTTTATCTGGACAATGCATGAGTATGGCTTGGATTGACATACCAAAGGTATCAATACACCAAGTATTCATACCCTTAGTATTTATACTCAACTCCAATGTCTACCCCATTGGTTTATCTGGACACAAGTTGGTGGTTTATCTGGACACAGAGAAGTGGTTTATCTGGACAATGAATGAATAGGGTTTCTAATCTCATACCATGGGTATAAATACACCAAGTATTTATACCTTGAGTGTTTATATCCAATTCTTATGTCTACCCCTATAGTTTATCTGGACACTTGTTGGTGGCTTTTCTGGACTCGAAGTAGTGGTTTATCTGGACAATGTATGAATAGGGTTTCTAATCTCATACCATGGGTATAAATACACCAAGTATTTATACCTTGAGTATTTATATCCAATTCTTATGTCTACCCCTATGGTTTATCTGGACACATGTTGGTGGTTTTTCTGGACTTGAAGAAGTGGTTTATCTGGACAATGTATGAATAGGGTTTCTAATCTCATACCATGGGTATAAATACACTAAGTATTTATACCTTGAGTATTTATATCCAATTCTTATATCTACCCCTATGGTTTATCTGGACACTTATTGGTGGTTTTTCTGGACACGAAGTAGTGGTTTATCTGGACAATGTATGAATAGGGTTTCTAATCTCATACCATGGGTATAAATACACCAAGTATTTATACCTTGAGTGTTTATATCCAATTCTTATGTCTACCCCTATGGTTTATTTGGACACTTGTTGGTGGTTTTTCTGGACTCGAAGTAGTGGTTTATCTGGACAATGTATGAATAGGGTTTCTAATCTCATACCATGGGTATAAATACACCAAGTATTTATACCTTGAGTATTTATATCCAATTCTTATGTCTACCCCTATGGTTTATCTGGACACATGTTGGTGGTTTTTCTGGACTCGAAGAAGTGTTTTATCTGGATAATGCATGAATAGGGTTTCTAATCTCATACCATGGGTATAAATACACCAAGTATTTATACGTTGAGTGTTTATATCCAATTCTTATGTCTACCCCTATGGTTTATCTGGACACTTGTTGGTGGTTTTTCTGGACACGAAGTAGTGCTTTATCTGGTCACGATATTTTTAGGGTTAGATTGGACACGTGGTAAACCTGGACTATGCGTGGTTTGATTGCATACGAAATTTTTAGGGTTAGATTGCATACGAAATTGATAGGTTAAAAAGGGAACAGTATCCCGATCGATCTATTGTCAGGAGGCAAGGTTTGTAAGATCCGGCTCATCCGATGGCGATAACCTGAAGCAGGTGTCGAATCCTTCGGATGTTGAGGGACTTGGCCGCTTGTGCAGGAGGTAGGCTTGCTGCTTTAAGGCGCAGATCATCGGTTGCAAAGTCAGCACCAGTAAGGATAAAGGGAAAGAGATGCAAGGGAAAGCAGGTGAAGCCACCACCAGCACCAGCACCAGCAGCACCACCAGCACCAGCACTTTCCATTAATCAAACCAGCACCAGCGAAGAGCCCAAATCAAAGAGGGTGAAGATTGTTCACGTTGTTAGTGACGTGTCCTCCGACGATGACTCAGAAGACTCGGCAGGATACATTGGCTATGCATTTCCCAGGCATACCACCATAGGCTGTCGAAAATGCTTTTTGTAGAGAAGTTTCTGTTGTGAAAAAGTAATTTGTTTCTGTTATAAAAAAGTTCCATGTTTCTTTTATTACAAAGGTTTCATGTCTAGACACCAAGTGGTTTATCTGGACACCAAATATGGTTAATCTGGAGAATATATGAATAGGCTATCTAATATTTATATCTAGAGTATTTACACCCAAATATTTATACCTTGAGTATTTATACTCAGTTCGAATGTATACCCCATTGGTATAGGTATAGGTATAGGTATAGCTGTATGTAGAATTACGCTGGTATGGATATAGACAGGTGGAGATATATGATGGACGTGAGGGACACGACACCGGCCTGCCACCGCAGGGCTATGAGTAGTCATCATTACCTACATTAGATCCATCATTACCTATCTGTGATGTGACTCTCCTGCTCCAGAAATTAATTGCATTTGAACATTCCCGAGCGCCTTTCCCGCTCCCTGAAGAGGTTCACTCGTCGGAGAGGAACCTTTAGTTCTGTGCATGCCATGGCGCCCGATATGAGGCCATCAAGGGCAGACTATGCGAGGAGCTCGCGAGGTTCAATCAATGTTAGTCAGGTAATATTGGCCTGTCTTGTGGAATCCATGCGTTCTTGCTGCTGATTCATCTTGTTATGCTGTAGGCCACACGGGACGCTTCCTGGACGGCTGTCGTTAATCGCATGAAGCACTCCATCGAATGCATCATTTGCAAGGAGAGATGGTTTAACAACGTGCTGACCGCAAGGAGGAATGTTGTATTTGCAGACCAGAAGCTTATGTTCAAGCTGTTCAGGTATCATGTTTTCCGTGACTTCGAATGTTACACCCCATGATATCACACTCTTCGTGTTTGATAGCCGAGGCACCAGATGGTCGCTTGATGACTATAATACGTTCTTCAACATATGCAGTGGTTTCACGACGGAGATGAATTACACAATCCTTTATTATAAAGTTTTAGTGTATGTCGTGCATAAAACCCTAAAACTTTCGACGGCCCAGATTTGATAAAATCAATGGAAGAGATGATGCCACGTAAGATTCTAGGGTTTTTTTTGGCTAGGGTTACCGAGGGCACCTTCGAGCTAGGGCGGCAGTAGCACCTTCGAGCTGCTAGCTCCTCCTCCAGTAAACAAGAAGAAGCAGAGCCGCTTCCGGCTATGGCAGCATTCAGAAGAAACAAGAAGCCGATTCCGGCTATGTGGGTATTTAGAAGAAGGAAGAAGCAGCTTCTGGCTATGTCGGCATTTAGAAGAAGCAAGAAGCAGAACCCATCTCGGCAGTTAGAAGAAGCAGAATCATGGCTATTCTTTGAAGCAGTAGAACCGCTATTCTGCCAAAATCGTGGATTTTTTGCAAAATCATGGCTATATTCAAAGAAGCCGGCAGCCAGATGCAAGGATAGAAGCCAGATGTGTGGCGCTCCTGGCTCCTCTATTCTGAGTTTCCTAGCTTGCTCTGTTCCGGATCCGTTCCCTGTGCCCATGCCTCTGCACCAAAGATGCTTCTGCATCAAAACCTGTTTGCGTTTCTGGTGAAAGGCCTCCCATCTTTCCGTCCACCACATGTAAGGTTCGTTAGGTCCTTTTATAATTCATCTCCTTTCTTCGTTGTTTCCGACAAAAACAGGGCAAAGGGAATATCGAAGCAGGACAAGGGCGAGCCTTCAGCACGATCAAGCAAAAAAAAATAAAAAATCCTTTGGTTTGTTTTATTTCCTTTGTTTCAATGTTCGTTCTCTCTCTCTATAGCTGTATTGATAACCTTCAGTTTTGCCATGTTTCTAACAAGAACCGTGCTGCTTGGTAAAGGATGAAATCCTTCACTGGTAATGGGACCACTGTTAACTTTGTATGGAAACTTTTTATAAATTCTCTTATCGTTTCGCTTGGAGTATGATTGCAAAAGGGAAAAGACAAAGTTTCGAAGAGGAGTAATAGATGTATTGACATCTAGAATAGTCCTTCAGGTCTTTATTATCTAAAGCCCCTGCTATTTTGGAAATTTTAGGGAGATGTATACTTACAAGCCTTGATGAGGAAAGTACATATTGTACATGTTAAACCTGGCAGGCAAGAAGCATAAACTCCAACACAATGGCTTCATTCCACTTCAAATGGTACATTTATTCAACCGTGCCATGCTTTATAGCAATTACTTTAAATCTGATACAGTGTTAAGAAGAGTAGGTGCAGGTCATCTTGAGCATTTTTTGCATAACACAGATGACCAATCACACAGATAGCGAGATTAGGATTCAAAAGCGTTATAATTGCTCCTATCAAATGTCCTTTTTCGTCGGAGCCTAGAGCATGACATGTACACCCTGATCCTAAATCCTCTTATGTTATTTGTGTAGCACCTGTTCTTTTTATCAACCTTATTTTGCTTGGAATTTGCAGCAGAGATATAGTGAACAAGATGTAGGAAATGTATTCAAGTCCTGTATCAAGTAAAGCTCCACATTTCATGTGGCAGCTTTCAAGGAAATAAGGACCTGTCTATTTAGTAGCCAAGAAAAAAGACATGATATAACGCAATCATGTTCTCATTTGCAAATCTACAACTTTTATCTACATCTACGAGGTTGAAGAATTGCACAACACAGGTGACCAATGACACAGATATCGAGAACTGAGACTCAAAAACGTTTTTATTGCTCCTATCAAGTGTTCTTTTTCATCTGTAAATAGATTTCCAAGTTGGTCGGAGCCTAGAGCATGACATGTACACCCTGATTCTAATTCTTCTTATGTTTTTGTGTAGCACCTGTTCTTTTTGTCAACCTTATTTTGCTTGGAATCTGCAGCAGAGATATAGTGAACAAGATGTAGGAAATGTATTGAAGTCCTGTATCAAGTAAAGCTCCACATTTCATGTGGCAGCTTCCAAGGAAGTAAGGACCTGTCTATTAGTATCCAACAAAAAAGACATGATATAATGCAAGCATGTTCTCATTTGCAAATATACAACTTTTTTCTACATCTACGAGTTGAAGAAAATCAAATAAACATTGATTTTTCTAGATCAAGCATTGCGTTTTTGTTCATTCTAAACGTTCTTCATGCCTTTGATATTGGAACCTGGGCTAAAAATGATACGTTCTGACTTTATGTTTGCATCTTTGGCTATATAATCTTCTTTGTTCTAGGATGGTCATTATATCTGTATCACAGGGATGAAGTTTTGGTTCTGGTGAAGTCAAAGTTTATTGCACAATTTACTGGCATTCAATGTCATTGCCATTTATCTATTTGTATTCACTAGAAGCAAATCTATAGTATTTGTCCATGTTCTTCACAATCTATTATTTGGTTTTTCGTTCATGTTCTTCATAATTTGTTTGTCCATTTTCTCCATGTGAAGTAGCTTCAATGGAGATCTCATGTGCTGCATATAAGGACATCAACTAATGTTTTGTGCTACAAAGGTTTTATCTTTTATGCATCGTGGGTCCATTGGAATGTTGAAGTGATACTAAGCTTATGAAGCTTATGTCTTCTACATACTTTTACGTATATCGGTGCATATTGTCTTGCTTTTGCCTAGAAAGCTATCTACCTACTTCAAGAAGCATCAACAATTTTTTAAAAAGCAAATCAATGTGTTTGTGCATGCTTTAAAAGTGGTTTTATTACGTTTAACTAACGTGAGAATGTGCTTCTCTTACAATTGCTTGATCATTTTAAGCAACTATTGATGTGTATCTCATTTCTTTAAAAGATGCAAAGGTCATTATTACAAACTTAGAATGCATAACTGTATAACAAAGTCAAATTTATCTCATTTACCACTTTAGGATTAGCATGTTTGATATATATGACCCTATAACATTTGGCGTATGAATGGCCCATGTACAATCACATAAAAAGACTAAAGGGCAAATAACTCAAAATAATAGACCACAAGGCACAAACATAGATTAACAAGATGTGGATGAGTTATATGAAATAAAGTATGAACACCAAAAACATTCCTCAATAGCAAAAGAAAGTCAAGAATGATGGGCTTGGCTGATAGTGTTCTAAGTACATTCGTGTAATAGGTAAATATTATGTTTTAAGCACATAACACTTTCAGAAGTTGGCTTCGTGTAACAGTTTGGGACAATGTGCTGTGGCCATTTCTTCAAGCTCCTCTCATTTTTATTCTGCCAATTTGTCTTTTCTACACATCTATCCAAAGGAATATTTATTGGGCTTTATGTACTCTGTTCTTGATGGTTTTTATTAATCTTCTAAATAGTCACTGGTATGTTCAACTTCCTCATCTCTTTTGCCCTTATTTAAATTGTCTGGCATAAGGGCATGGCCTTTTATGTCTAAAAAGAATCAATACATTACCATGTAATTGAATGATTAAGCACGATAGTGATTACAAACATCTACTTGAAGCCCAGCAACGCTGGGCAATTTTCTAGTTGTCACTATATGTCCCTCCGACATGTCCTATGCATATGCTCTAACTGCTGCAAATGACTTAGAATGCGTGAAAGTCATACGACAGGCGATCCTCATAGATGAAAATAGGGACAGTGACTTCAGCACAGCAAGTAAAATTTCTCATGTGCTTATTATTATGATAGCCATGATGGATGATAAGGAGTATGAAAGGCTTAAGGGAAAACCAGATGGAGACAAACTAGCATGGCAGTGCTATCAGTTACATGAACGCATCCTGCGAAACGCCTTCTATCTGGAGCAAGAAGACAAGGGGAAGGGTGTCAAGGTCGTGGAAGAGTTAGAGGAAGAAGAGGAAGAAGAGGAAGATAACCAGGCTGACCCAGTTCTTGTGGACCACATTAAGTATGAACTCCTAACTTCACATAGGGGGAAACTAAACAAGAATGGGTTCTCTATGGACCTTTCCCATTATCTCATTGAAGCATTTTTCCCATTGGGAACAACTTGCTGGGAGCTTCACGTTGGGGGTTACATCGGTAGAGAAGCTTTGAAGTTAGCAAGGAAATGCCAGAGCGTCGTCTCCGATGATCGAGCCAAAAATTTCTTGGACCTCTTCTTTGAGAAAGTACTAGAGGAAGCACCTAGGGGACCAATCGGCAGTGCAAAAAGCAAAGCTTCTACCTCTAAGGCCGAAATACCTGCAGATTTGCTTAAAGAACGGGAGGGAATGAGACAGCTGATGGATGACACCGAAGAGCAGACAGATCACCAAATACCTATCGACATGCCTGTGAACATCCTTGACAGGGAAAATATAGAACAGGATGAAAATAACAAGGATGATGATAATAACAATAATGATGATGAAGCAGACTCCAAATCTGAAAGCACTAGCCAGGTTAGCGTAAAGAGTAATGAACTATCACGCATAGTTCACACTGTACAGATCTCAACTGATGTGGTTGGTGCTTCTAGCAGACCGGAGACAACTCAGAATAAGGATGCAATGGAAGAAGACACCACGGGGAATGATGAAGAAGAAAGGTATCGTGACAATGTTCCTTTTTTTGATATCCATGCATTTTACAAACTACAAGCATATAGAAATCGCGCCTGGCGCGATTTAGAGTTTCCTAGAGATCATATTTTTAAATTATGTTGACATGCATCATTAATGAAATCGCGCCTGGCGCGTTTTCATTTTCCATTTCTTTCATCTCATACGTTATTGTTCGCTTTACAGAAATGATTCGGCTTCCCCAAAAGTACTGGTCTTTGATTTGAATGGTGTGCTATGTAGAACGTTACCTAAAGCAACGTTTGAAAAGTCATGGTATGCGCAACAACCATTTGAGACACGTACCAAATATGTTTACCCGCGCCCTTATCTGAAGGAGATGTTGGACCAGGCCTTCAGTCTGTTTCGTTGTGCAATTTGGTCATCTATGGAGCATAGAAATATACAGGATGTTTTGAAAGTAGTGCCTGAGCTAAATAGAGATTGGGCGTCCATCTGGGATCAAAGCAAATGTGCTTCATTCACAAACCCTAAGGAACCGACAGGTAAAAAGATATTTGTGAAATGCTTGCGCAACATGATGGATGCCCTAGGTGTTGAGGATAAGGAAGGCATGATCATGGTGGATGATGATGCTCTAAAGTGTTGCTTCAATCAGTCACAGTCATTGAATCCACCATCCTATCATCCTCATTCCTCCTTCGTTTTGTTAGTGTCTTGCATGAAATAGCTTCAGGAAAAACGGTCGAAGAGATACAAACACTATACCCGCAACTTGATCGGACAGGAGAAATTGACAGGGACCTTGAGAAAATCGTTCTAGAAAGGGAACTTTTTTGATATATATGTATACAGGAAATACACTTTCCAAAAAGTTTTGAATATGAAATATACTTTACACCAACCTCTTTCGAATATACATTGTGTTCTTATAGCAGCATTATTGGTTCTATGTAAGTATTATTTTTTTATATTATGTGTATGGTTTGCTATACTTGCAATAATTTGTATGTATATACCGTCAATAATTTAGGTGTGTATAAATAGATATGCATGAAATTGCCAAACCATCGGCTTCGGCCTCCGCCTGCTTCTTGTTATTATGGCACATTCTATCACTACCACCCCAAAACTGGGTCCATATGTTGTTTTTTAGTGTCTTTTTTGCAAAAAAACAACACCAAAAAACTACGTGTTGTTTTTTGTCCGGATTTGCTAGAAATGACGTGTAGTTTTTAGCAAAATTTTTATACATGTAGTTTTTGTTGCCAAAAGTCTACGCATAGAGTTTTGTCAAAATTATCTACACGTAGGAATTAACATATATTTCTACAGGTTGTTCTAAAAGTAGCTGTAGTTTTCAAGCGTTGCTTTCTTCAAAATTAGACATGTGGTTCGTAATAAAACTTAAAAGGTCCACATGTTGTTTTTAACTGTTGTTTTGTCAAAAAGCAACACTAAAAAACCATGTATAGGATTTTGTCCGACTTTGCTAAAAATTATGCGTAGTTTTCTGATTTTTCTTTTAATTATGTTGTTTTCAAGTGTTGGTTCTTCAAAAAATGATATGTGGTTTTGAGAAGCAATGTATTTTTTCAAAAATAGGTGTTGTCTTTTAGTATTATTTTACATAACATGCACATGTGGTTTTATAGAATTTTCAATAAACAACATGTCAAATAAATATTTTTAATACCATAATATCTAAAATTAACTATAGTCTTTAAGCATTGTTTTATTACTTTCACGATTGTTGGGATCTTATTAAAGTTCTTTTTAGCTCTAATATAATTGTTATTTTCAGGCCAGTGGTGTTTTGTTTACCATTCTTTTTGAATTTTTCTATCACAGCCAAGATTGAGATAAAATACTCCACAAATTTAAGAAAACTCTCATTGGCTCTATCATAGAATGAATTTCAACCTTAAAATCAGCATTTACAGGGCCAAACTCTGTAATCTACACATCCGATTTGGGAGTACACATATGATATATATAAGTACTGCATTAGATTCTTAAGATTGGATTCTTCTTAAGGAATGTCTGTAATTATCTCTTGCTGGACCGATCACCACACAATACTGCTATACATTTGATTCAACTTGTGAATCAAATAGGGAAAGTCGAAGGCAGAAGAGCCAAGTATGAATAAATCCGATGCATGAATCTGCAAAAAAAAAAGGATTAATAGTGCAGTCTTTGAGGATAGAAGAAATCTGGAAGCATGAGACTGTGTAAGAACAATAAGAATGTTTCTCAGAGTTGGGATGATTTTGAATGAATGAAATATTTGACAGATTGAAAAGACTGCAGAAATGAATGAATGAAAGTTTAGAAAAATGAAAAAGCTTCATACCTGATCGATTCATGATATCCGTGATAGAAATGCGAGTGGAAGTGACAGGGTCAGTGGAGCTAGGATTGAAAGAACTAAGCGAAAGAACCAGCTGCCGGAGTAGAGGAAGAAAAGGCAGAGATTTGGGAAGAAAAAAAAGGGGACGTTTTCTTTGCTGCCATCGCAGAACTTGTAAGGACGAACCCAGGGTCTTTATCTGGGAAAGAAACTGGGTTTGAAGGAAATCCTTGGTGACCGAAAACCAGAGGTTTTCAAAGATCATTCGGCTACATTCTTGCTGGAAAGGGCGAGTTTTTTTTACTGAAAACTACAAGAAGGGATTACAACATCAGCCAATTTGCAGGTCTTTAGATCAACATGCCAGAATTGGGTCTAGATCCGCATGGCAATGCAAAAAATTGGAGCCAGGGTTTTGATTCTGAAGAAAATGGGATTGTACCAGGCCGATTGAATGATCTGAAGGCCGTCAGGGGCTAAAAGATTCAGAATCAAGAAGGAGAAGATGTTGGAAATCGGGCAGTATTCAAGCAAGCCTAGCATGCATTTCACAAGCCCTTATGAGATCTCCAGACAGCCCAAGTTCAGCAACAGGCTGCAACTCTGGTCCCGGCCGCTTTGTCTTCTGTGAATCTGAAGAAATCTGCCTTCCCTTTGCAGTGCGAAAGGTTCCCCCTTCTCTTCAGCTGGAAAAACAGAATGTGAATCTGCCCACCGTGGATCTGCTCTGCTACCACAGTTAATCACAGAAGAGACGATGTTTAAACAGTACAAAGAACTCAGGGAAGGTCGAACTGGAAGAAATTGCGGCCTGGAGCCTCACGAACTTCGCAAAGATTAAAACAAACTGCCCCAAAATGTATTCGCCTCTGGCTTATCCGAATTTGCCTCCGGCGTACTTCATGCACAGCCCTACGGCGGCCAATCAGGGCAAGAACATGGCGCAAAAGAATGATCTGGGCGGGATCATCTGCGACAGATGAATGATCTGGGTGCCAATGAACTGTCTGTTCCCGCCAAGAAGAACAGAGGCGCCATAGATTTCTGCCAAAAAGAGACGGCCAATGAGATACAAGGGCATGGATCGACATCCAAGCCCTTGATTTATCTTTGATCTAACGGCCATCCATGCATTGGATAAACACTTAAAAAAGTTGGCTCTTAATTGGCTCCAATGGCTCCTAGTTTCTAATGGTAAATCTCTGGTTCCTTTGTTTCTTTGTTTGTTTTGTTCCTAGACTAAAACTTCTTACGTAGCAAATCGAACTTTTAAATGCCACTAATTTAACGAATTATGCCATTGCCTTTGTAAATCATGCCCTTTGCAACTACTTTCGGCCGGAATGACATCCACGACATCTGATAAACATAAACCTGCACAATAAATTTGTTTGTAAACACGTGTCAACGAAAGAAATGAAAAGATAAGGAGATCACACGACGCGAAACTATCTCTACGCAGTTAAGTAGCTGACAGATAGCTTCGCGTCGTGTGATCCGATTAAGGTGGTTACCATTTGCGGGCAATTTTGGGAAGCTGTTTTTGCTGGAGATTAGCTCTTTGGCCATATCAGAAGGGGTGTATGCATGTCGTATTGTTATACTTTCCACTTTCCGGCCGCTAGAATTCAACTTGAACTCTTTTATCACAAGACTTGGATTACAATCTCAGCTGCTCATCGCGGCCGTTGAATCTGGCCGTGTTTAATGTTTGAGACTGTGGCATGTTTGAGCCACATGTCACGTTTGAGCCTATGTGGCATGTTTGAACCAAGGTGACATATTGTAGCCTAGGGGCATGTTTGAGCCTAGGGGCACAACATTGCAACCATAGAAAAAACATATGAAATATATTCCATCCCTAAAAAAAAAAATCATTTGAAAGAGCATTCTTTTTTACCCTAGTGTTTCAGCCACGGTTCATATTTGAGCCAAGGTGGCATGTTTTAATCTAGGGGCATGTTTGAACCTAGGGGCACAACATTTCAATCATTAAAAAAGAAACATACAAAATTCATATTTCATCCCAAATAAAAATCATTTGAAAGAGCTTTTTATGGCCCTAGTGGCATGTTTTAGCCACATGTCATATTTGAGCGAAGGTGACATGTTCTAGCCTAGGGGCATGTTAAAGTCTAGGTGCACGTTTGGGCCTATGTGGCACGTTTGGACCACGTGTCATATTTTGCCTAGAAGCATGTTTGAGATGCATGTCACATTTGAGCCTATGTGGCATGTTTGAGCCACATGTCATGTTATGGCCAATGGCAAATCCTAGTCTAGGGGGATGTTTGAATCTTGCGGCACAACATTTCAACCATAAAAAAACATAGGAAGTCATATTTCATCCAAAAAAAGAAAAAAAAAATCATTTGAAAGCCCATTTTTATGACCCAAGTGGCATGTTTGAGCCTAGGGGCATGTTTGAGCCATGTGTCATGTTTGAGCCTATGTAGCATGTTTGACCCTAGGGGCAATGCTTGAGCCTAGGTAGCATACTTGAGCCTTTGTGGCGTCTTTGAGCCGAGGTGGCATGTTTGAGACTATATGGCATGTTTGAGCCAATGTAACATTTGCGCGCGTGGCATGGTTGAGCCAAGGTGGCATGTTCGAGCCCAAGGACATGCTTGAGCCTAGGCGCACAACATTTCAACCCATAAAAAACCTACAAAATTATATTTCATCCTTTCAAAAAAATAAATCATTTCAAAGAGCATTTTTATGACCCTAGTGGCATGTGTTGAGCCACATATCATGTTTGAGCCACCTATCATGTGTTGAGCCTAGTGGCATGTTTGATACTATGTGGAGCTAAGATGGCATGTTTGGGCCACGTGTCCAGTTTGGGCCATGATGGCATGTTTGAGCCTATGTGGCATGTTTGAGCCTAAGGCCGCCACGGTGGCATGTTTAAGCCTATGTGGCATGTTTAAGCCACGTGTCCAGTTTGAGCCAAGGTGACATGTTTGAGCCTATGTGGCATATTTGAGCCTATGTGGCATGTTTGAGCCAAGGTGGCATGTGTGAGCCTATGTGGCATGTTTGAGTCACTTGTCATGTTTAAGCCAATGTGGCATCGAGCCTAGAGGCATGTTTTGAGCCTATAGTCGACAAGGTAAGACGAGCAGGCAGTATCCTGCAGGCACCACCTAGGCCAATGGACTGCGAGCATGTTGGACATGACCTATTTTGGCACTTCTTGGAGAAGGCGTGCGCTTCTTCGGCCCACGACATGATTTGGCTCAATTTGGAGCAGGTTCAAAAAAATCCAAGATCCGTCCGGGAGAACTTATCAAACTGCGAAGCGTCCTGCGATCGACCATGTAGAAACCCAAGTGTTTTGTCGTTCGGGCAGTACAAAGGCTCTGGAATGGAGATTCGACTTCGTCATGTCGTCCGGAATGGTGAAATTACCCTAGGGACCAAGTTACACAATCATTTTTGTAACGAAAGAAACAAGAACCCTCTACATGGCGGATTCCGCGCGACCACCTCTTAGGCCAATTGACTACGAATGTGTTGGAGATGAGCTACTTTGGCGCTTCTTGGAGAAGGGGTGGTCTTCTGCACACGAAACTTGGTCCCGAGGGTAATGTCGACTTTCTAAGTCCATTGGCAGAGTCAGTTCACAGTTCCGGAGTGGGAGAATTGCCCGTCCGTGGCCAGGGGCCTTCGAGAGAGGACCTTTGGGACGAACTGCTTCCGGAAGGTTTTAAGGGTCCGTCTTTTGGCATGTTTGAGCCACCTTGGCATGTTGGAGCCTAGGTGGCATGTTGGAGCCCGCGTGGCATGTTTGAGCCACCATGGCATGTTGGAGCCCACGTGGCTTGAGCCACTTTGGCATGTTGGAGCCTAGGTATGTAGGAGCTTGTGTGGCATATTTGAGCCACCTTGGGATGTTTGAGCCTCCTTGGCAGGCTTGAGCCTAGGTGGCATGTTGGAGCCGTGTGGCATGTTTGAGCCTAGGTGCATGTTGGAGCCTAGGTGGCATGTTTGAGCCACCTTGGCATGTTGGAGCCTAGGTGGCATGTTGGAATCCACGTGGCATGTTTGAGCCACCTTGGCATGTTAGAGCCTAGGTGGCATGTTGGACCCCGCGTGGCAGTTTTGAGTTTCCTTGGCATGTTTCACCCACCTTGGCATGTTGGACGAGCCTAGGTGGCATGTTGGAGCCATCTTGGCATGTTTGAGTCTAGGTGGCATGTTGGAGCCTAGATGGCATGTTTGAGCCACCTAGGCATATTGGAGCCTAGATGGCATGTTGGAGCCCGCGTGGCATGTTTCAGCCACCTTGGCATGTTTGAGTCACCTTGGCATGTTGGAGCCTAGATGGCGTGTTGGAGCCCACGTGGCATGTTTGAGCCACCTTATCATGTTTGAGCCACCTTGGCATGTTGGAGCCCGCGTGGCATGTTTCAGCCACGTTGGCATATTTGAGCCAGCTTGGCATGTTGGATCCTAGGTGGCGTGTTTGAGCCCACATGGCATGTTTGAGCCACCTTGGCATGTTGCAGCCTAGGTGGCATGTTGGAGCCCGCATGGCATGTTTGAGCCACCTTGGCATGTTGCAGCCTAGGTGGCATGTTGGAGCCCGCATGGCATGTTTGAGCCACCTTGGCATGTTGGAGCCCAGGTGGCATGTTGAAGCCTAGGTGGCATGTTGGAGCCCACGTGGCATCTTTGATCTACCTTGGCATGGTTGCGTCTCAAAAAACCATACTTCCTTAAAAAAAACATCTACTTAGAAACTACACGTAGTTATAAAACACACCTGAAAAAACCATACTTCCTTAAGAAATAAGTGTTTAAAAACTACGCGTAATTATAAACCACACAAAAAACTATAGTTCCTTAAAAAACAACCACTTAAAAACTACACCTACTTATGAACCACACCTTAAAAAACTATACTCTACTAGTAACGATGCCCAGCGTTGCTGGGCATAAGTTGGAAGTTTGTAGATGTTTTGATCAGAAATGTGGAGTTGAACTTCCCCTCCCTCTTTCTCCAAGATGTCTGGCGCGTGAATTTGTAGTGCTGGGGGATTTTCTGGATAAGTGTATTCATATGCGATTGGATTCGTTTTGGTGGTTTTGGGGTTTGATTTTTGTAGAACCATGTACAACTTTTCTTAATTATAACATGAAATTGTATTTATTTATCGATGCCAAGAGCCATTTGAGAACAAATATGGATATATAACAAATTTGCAAGTTTCCAACCTTCACTTAATTGTTTATTTGACAGGGGGTGTAGGACCACTTTCTATGCGTGTAAAGTATTGTCTTTTCTAAGATTATTTACAACTTTGAATTATAAGATGTAATTTCTATTTATTTATTTGCCATTAAGAGAAGAAATATGAAATATACAACAAAAGTCAAGTTCCTAGCCTTCATATTTTCTTATAACAAAAACTTGAGGTGGTTCATATTTTCTTATAACAAAAACTTTCGGTTGGATTAGCCCACCCGTATGTAGTTCAACCTCCTTTTTTGTAAGACCCTTGTAGTTGTAAGAAAAGAACATGGCAATACAATTATTTAAATATAAATATTGTAGCTATAGTTGAAAAAGGACATGGCAATACAGTTATTTAGGTATAACGGAACAAACAGCATAGAATTTACATGATATGATATCCGTCCTCACCAAGCCCTATTGAATCGTGGGTCATTACATAAATTACACCAGCTTCACAGAAGGCTGAGATGCGCATTGCACCCCTCATATAATCTATAAAGACAAAGAATGTTGCCACATATGGAATGGAATTAGAATACTGGAAGCGCAAGACCATTAGCAATAGCTCTTATTGTATGTTCTCAAACTCCAAAATGCAAATTTCGTTCTCTTGGGCTTTTCTTCTATAAATCACCAAATGCCTTTAAGAGTGTCACGTTTGACCCCGCTAGATAGATTAGCACTTCCACCAACAAAACCAGGTGAAACGTTTGGAAGGTGATTCAGGCAGACTTGTGAAAGATTTGGCAGACTTGTGAAAGATTACATATAGCATTAGCATCACCCGGTATCTCTAATGGTATCTGAGACAACATCCAATTGTTATAAGTGCTCAATTTTGCTGAAGAAAATCAAAACACCTAAGATTAGTTTACATACTGGCAAAGCCTTTTCCAAGCCATTTGGGATCGATCCAAAGATTACTTGTTTGAACTCAAAAGACTCCTCTGGGTATTTTTTAGCATATATTTCAAACTTGGCATTCCATTCTGATTCCAATGCTGCACCGATCTGAGTATGCTTACTAAGTGGCTGCAATGAGCATAAAATGGTCAAATAATAAAATAGTTAACTGTACCTCTTCACATCTTCTGGAACAACAAAAGGCTCGTGCTCCCACTTAAGATTGCTACGGGTTGCTTCAACTTCTTTTGCACCAAGAGCAGAACCATGGACATGGACACTCTATGTGTTTACTTTTTGGTGAACTATATCTTATTAATGTGGTTATCTAGAAACGCAATGAGTTGATAACTAAGCCAAACAGAAAGGATATTTCATTTAATAAACTTAAATATTACAGACCTTTATCATTGTTGGCCAATGCTTGCTTTTAATGATTGCGATGCACTGCAATAGATGCTTCAAAAAATGCAAGACTAACTCAATATACCTGTGTTTTAGGATGGCTTGGCATAGCACAGTCCACAATTCTTAGTGGACGTTTCAGTGAATTGAAGTAAAGGCATTGAAAAGTTATAGAAATCAGTAAACAACAAATAGTTGCATGCCAAGGGATATTAGCTGACTATTCATCAAAAAAGCAATCCCAGACTGCGCACATGCCTGCAACCGATATGAAAAATGCATGATAGCTCCCTTCCCCACATTAATAAGCTAGAAATTTAGATTAAGTTCAATATTCTGCTTACCCAACCTTGCTGCAACAAAGCCATTGTTTCTATGCATGTAGGTACAATTTTCTAAAATGCCATGAACCTTCTGAAAATAGGAACAAAAACTCAGATGACGGCAGAACTTAGGAATTTTGTACTTCGTGGGTATGATTCTGCATATTAAGCAGCATCCTACTTGAAACACATAATGGATTAGAGGTAAATGGCCCTCAAGAAATAACTTAGTGTATTAGGCCTTACAATGCAGAAATATGCATCAATTGCATGCCATTATCAGAACTTGGTCGCACATTTGCAGGCCATGGATGAGATAAATAGACGTCATTCTATCCAATTAACAGAAAATCAATAGAATACCTTGCTCCAGCGAAGCCATTGGTTCTATGCATGCACTTCCAATTTTGCGCAATGGCATAAATATTCTGCAAATAGGAACAAAGAAGTCAGACATTGAACTTTGTACACGTGGATCTTCAGTTGGGTAGGTTGCAAAAACCATGTTTTATGACATATAACAAAACAAAATGGTGTATATTATGCACGATCATAAGCATGTCAAAAAACGTACCATCCGGAACAAATCAGTAAACAACAAATAGTTGCATGCCAGGGGATATTAGCTGACTATTCATCAGAAAAGCAATCCCAGACTGCGCACATGCCTGCAACCGATATGAAAAATGCATGATAGCTCCCTTCCCCACATTAATAAGCTAGAAATTTAGATTAAGTTCAATATTCTGCTTACCCAACCTTGCTGCAACAGAGCCATTGTTTCTATGCATGTAGGTACAATTTTCTAAAATGCCATGCATCCTACTTGAAACACATAATGGATTAGAGGTAAATGGCCCTCAAGAAATAACTTAGTGTATTAGGTCTTACAATGCAGAAATATGCATCAATTGCATGCCATTATCAGAACTTGGTCGCACATTTGCAGGCCATGGATGAGATAAATAGACGTCATTCTATCCAATTAATAGAAAATCAATAGAATACCTTGCTCAGGCGAAGCCATTGGTTCTATGCATGCACTTCCAATTTTGCGCAATGGCATAAATCTTCTGCAAATAGGAACAAAGAATTCAAACATTGAACTTTGTACACGTGGATCTTCAGTTGGGTAGGTTGCAAAAACCATGTTTTATGACATATAACAAAACAAAATGGTGTATATTATGCACGATCATAAGCATGTCAAAAAACGTACCATCTGGAACAAATCAGTAAACAACAAATAGTTGCATGCCAGGGGATATTAGCTGACTATTCATCAGAAAAGCAATCCCAGACTGCGCACATGCCTGCAACCGATATGAAAAATGCATGATAGCTCCCTTCCCCATATTAATAAGCTAGAAATTTAGATTAAGTTCAATATTCTGCTTACCCAACCTTGCTGCAACAAAGCCATTGTTTCTATGCATGTAGGTACAATTTTCTAAAATGCCATGAATCTGCTGAAAATAGGAACAAAGAACTCAGATGACGGCAGAAGAACTCTGCACCATTGGCATCCTTTAGAAGCAAAATTACCTTTTCAGCTTTGGTGATTGCATCAGCAACAACCTTCTCTGTCTCTTCAGCAGCTTGGGACTTGATTTTGAGAGCCTTCTCCCGAGCTGTACACAGCAGTCTCTCTGCTTTCATCTGCATTCTTTGAGCTCGAGCTTCAATCTTGCGGGTGGAAGCTTCCAAGAAAGCATGCGCTTCGGCCTCTACTCTGCCTCTGTGAGCCTCGGCTATGGCCTCT
Organism: Isoetes taiwanensis; assembly: GCA_021234155.1. NCBI lineage: Eukaryota > Viridiplantae > Streptophyta > Lycopodiopsida > Isoetales > Isoetaceae > Isoetes > Isoetes taiwanensis. Next base: position 6,318,612 of record JAJEKV010000020.1, on the reverse strand, counting down.
GCTTTCTGATTTATGGACTTTCCCAACGAAGAAACGCTAGCAGATGAATTACTTCTTGCAATAGCCACTTGCAGATTAGAGCATAATTAATCTTGTGAAGGACCTCTACCTATATCTCGTCATGTAGCCCGAACAAATCCAAGAATTGATGCCAGAGAGAATTTCTTCTAATATATACGGGTTAAATGATGCATGGCTGGAGTCAAACTCGCCATAGCCAGGCCTCAAGAAAAACACCTGCAGATGCAGATGGGAATGTGCCTGTTGACTGGAGACATATGAAACTATGAATAAAGGCATGGCGACCTCGAATGTTGTTGAGTAGATATTTTTACATAAATTATCCCTCTTTGAATCAGATGACTACAACTGTTGTGAAATGAAGAGGCACTGCCCCATAGGCAAACAACAGCTATGGAGTCATAGAGACATTCACAACCGAAGTTCTTTTCTGCTATATCTCCTGCCCCAGTTCCTCCAGGGACATTCACAACCGAAGATCTTTACAACCCAAGCTCTTTTCTGTTGGAAGATAATCAGAAAATTTCTAGCTAGGATATTCAATAGATTCAAATATAATGTCCATCAATATTTCCTATTGTGCAGGTTTAGCTTTGTTATTTCAAAAATTCTCCTTGTATGGAATTCACTTCAGAACAAAGGTGCGCATGATTGTTCAAAATTGCAAAACAGAGTTCAAAATTGCCTTTATTGTGCTTACCACGATTCTATTAGCAGCCTATTTTGGACTTGTCTTCACGGTCAGGGGCGAACCTTTCAGAGATTCTTCAGTGAAAATAACATCCATGTGAGTTACAAAACGTTAGGCTTTCTTTTTGTGACCTGTTCATTGCAAAAATGTAAGCTTGCAGAACACGAAGCTCTAGAATTTGTGGCACAGATCTCAGAACCTTCAATACTCCTGCAAGCTATGAGCTGGTCAGTACTCTGTTTGGATCCAGCACCCACAACTTCTGCCACAAACGGATCTCTCCGACATCCAATTCGCGGTCTGAATTTGTGTTCTCACCTAGGGCAAAACCCTAATGTGAGAAGAGTTGACGTGCTGCACTCCGGGTAATGGAAAAAAAAGGCTTCCTAAAATAAAAGGGCTTTTTTTGGACCATTGAAAAAATAGATCAGATTTAAAAAAAAAAGGGCTTCGTTTGGACCCTTTGATCTGGGGATGTCATTTGTGGCCGTCGGATCTAGGGCTGGATCCAAATCCAGGAATTACGGTATAACATTATAATATAAGATTAAAAAACAACTACTTAAAAATTACACCTAATTATATAAACCATACCTCAAAAAAAACATACTTCCTTAAAAAAATAGCTTCTTAAAAATTGTACCTAGTTATAAACTACACCACTTCAGAAAAACCATACTTTATTAAAAAACAACCACTTAAAAACTACAACCACTTATAAACCACACCTCAAAAAACCATACTTCTTTCAAAAACAACTACTTAAAAACTACACCCACTTATAGACCACACCTCAAAAAACAACAGCTCAACTTAAAAAATCACACCACTTCAGAAAACCATACTTTCATAAAAAACAGCCACTTAAGAACTACACCCACTTATAAACCACACCTCAAAAACCCATACTTCTTTCCAAAACAGCTGCTTAAAAACTACACTCACTTATAAACCACACCTCAAAAAACAACACCTAGACTTAAAAAATCATACCACTTCAGAAAACTATACTTCCTTAGAAAACAGCTACTTAAAAACTACACCTACTTATAAACGACATCTTAAAAAACCATATTTCCTTAAAAAATAAATACTTAAAAACAACACCTTATTATAAACCACACCTCAGAAAACAACATCCTCTTAAAAACAACTCATCTTTAAAAAAAAAACTACACTTTCGCAAAATGAAACCACACCTAAAAAAAAAACCACACCTTCAAAAAAAAAAAGCTATAGCTCCTTAAAAAAAACCTACACCGTCTTCTTAATAAACCACACCTCCACATAACCACATGTAATACGTGGTTTTTCTTTTACTGTTGTTTTTAAGTGTGGACCCAGAATTGGGGTGGTAGTATATTACCTGCAAGATGAACCATGAGGACCTCTGCAGGTGCCGCGAGCTAGAAATAGAACTTGAGGACTGGCTGACTGTCGTTGCTATGAATCCCATCCGCTTCTATCCTGATCCCTTTGACGTTGTAATCCATCTTATATGGAATCCAGAGCATGGTTGGTTGATCGACAGGATCTCAGGAGCGCCTGTCGACGCTGAATCAGAATAGTTTTTTAAGTTTATGTTCCATTATAATGCGTTATTTATGCCAAGAAAATCACGCCACGCGCGATTTGAACCACAAAAATCTCTGTTTTGTAGCAACTTGCTTGCCGTTATTTATTCGTAAAGCACTAAAATTTCAATGTATAGATTTCGTTGTCGTCCGTGATGGTACGAATTAATAAGCAATTTCCTACTTTTTATAATGCCAACATTCTGTCATAATATGGGTCATTTGCATCGAATATTTGAATGCCTTTGCATTTCAACACAAAATGCATCTTCCTAGCCCGAAAAAACTCAGTGCAAAAGTGTGGTTAATTCAATATAATGGTCAATAAAAAGCTTATAAGGCGCGATTTTGGAATAGACATAATCCCAATTTAATTGAATGATGGTTTCTGTATGAAGTCATTTTTATTTAATAAGAACATACTGCAGCATCTGAACCAACCAAGGCTGCTTCAGATAGGGCACCTCATTCTTCGTCATACATGGAGGTATTTGTCATATATCAGTGGTGTTAATAATGCATCACTTTTTCATCTTAGCATTCTCAATGTAACTGTCGTTTTGTTCATTGTGCAGGTTTTAGCAATGCTAGAGCGGGGTGAAAAACCCCCAGGAATTCAGGTAGCAGAAATTTTTCTTAGTTCTACCCCATTGATTTCTTTGAACTAGCGTACTAGTTGTAACCTATACTAGTCTATTAGAATTGATTTTCTTGTGGTGGATTGGTTGCAGGAAATAAATGACAAGCCCCCAATAGCTAATCAGGCTCCTTCAAACTCCTAGCTGCAGCCTGTGTCTAAGGTTGACTCATCTCTGTACTCTTGATTTTTATATCAGTATTTTTTACATTATATTTGTGCACTTGCAGCCATGGGAGAACCCGCAGGTGACGAATGTTGTCACCAAGCTCCATCAAGTTCTATGCCATGGTGGCGTGCTAAACAGTGGATGAATCTGTGTGAGGAAATGGCCAATTGAGAGCTCAGTAAAAGATAACAGAGGTAGATTCCGGGGCTTCCACGAAACCAAGTGGCCAATATATTTTTATCCTTCGGTGGCAAATGAAGAATCTAGAAATACAAGGGCACCACCATATCTTGGAGTAACCCAATGGGTATGGAAGTTCGCCAAGCATGGGTAAGACCACCCCCCTGACCAAAGACGATAATGCCGAGGAGCTGATGTGGCAATAAGACGACCAAAAGGAAAAACTTTCACATCATTGTCTAACGGTTCAAGGGAGGAACCCTGAATTGGGTAGTGGATCAAGTTCAAGCACCATGGAGGATGAAGTGGTCGCTAACCATGTTGATGGGTCCGAGGAACGAGCGAGTTTTGCTGAAACGGTTTCAAGCTCTGTCAAGAATGTTACCGATGGTCCGGCCTTATAAGGATGTTGTTGTCAAGAATGAGGGCGAGCCTAGTGACATAGTTAGACTAATGCCGTGAGCTGATGTAGCAATGAGACAGCCCAAAAGGAAAACCTTTCACATCATTGTCTAATGGTTCAAATATCGAGATGAACCCGAATTGGCTAGTGGATCAAGTTCAAGCCATATGGCGGGATGAAGTGGTCTCTAACCGCATTGATGGTTCTCAGGAATGCGCTTTGTGGAAAGGGCTTCGAGCTCACAAGAATGTTACTGATGGCCTGTCTTATAAGGATGTTGCCGTGAAGAATGAGGGTGAGCATAATGAAATAGTTCGAACTGATGAGGCTTAGCCTGCAGCATGAACAAAAGCAGAGTGTGCATCGTGTATAGGTTTCTTTGTAGGATTTGTACAAACTATTTCAACTACTCTTAGTAAAAACGTAAAATATGATCCATATAGTGATGTGTCTAGGGAAGTTTTCTTGTGTCTCGGACATGTTAACTATGGCACCCTGAAACTCTCAACGGATATCTTCAGCAACGGAAGTGAACGCATGCATATATGTCAAATCCTTTTGGAAGTTTACTTTACACTGTGCATAAATATATAACAAGCACGCCAAATTTCTCTCATTTCTGATAAGCGTCCCTGCTTCAGTCCATATTAGCACTACACACTTGCAATAGCTCCATCAGATCATTATGATTTATTGGAGTATGCCTGACTCAGATGTATTGTAACTTCTAAAGACTCAGATGCATTGTAACTTCAGATGTATGAAGGTGTTATATTATAGAATCCATATGTAAATTTTGTAGGTTTGCGTCCCTTTCCTCTTTGATATGATTGTTTTAGAACTACTAGAAGTGGGAAACATACGGAAAGAACCACCTTTATGGGCATCTCTTAAACAACTCGAAACAGAATACATGTTGCATCTCTTAAACAACTTAAAATAGAATATATAAAAAACAACTTAAAATAGAATATACGAACGAACAACTTAAAATAGAATATATGAACAAAAGACATGTCGATTGAATCACTGAAACCATTATAATTGGGATTAAAAAACCTCGCCCTTTTGGGTTTTCGAGGAAAAACCTTGACCATAATAGGATCATTAACTAGGCTAGGCTCCTAATGATGAAAAACAAGTTACCCTCAAGCCTACCAGCCTTGTTGGGATGAGTACATAGGCGTAGTACAAGCTAAGTCAAGAAGAATAGAACAAAGTTCGTGCCTAGATCAACTGCAAACTGCTCATGCCTAGTTCGATCGAAACAACTTGTGACAAGGGTCTAGGCTCCCCTCTCAACTTGGTGGATCAACTATAGCGTCCTCCTAGCTTGGTACCTGCAAAACAACAAGAAAATGAGCTAAAGCCCATCGGGCTCACTTAGGTTCTAGGACCTCTCCACAGGCATAAGTGCCCACAAGACTCTAGGGTCTCCAACTAGGCACAAGGGCCTCCATCTAGGCACTAAGGTCACCAACTAGGCATGAAAGCTTCCAAACTGGCACAAGGACCAAAACGAAGTAAACTCTACTTATGACTTAATGGAAAACAAAGGCTAGGTGGGTGGGGCTTGATATTCCAAGAAGAAAGACATGCCTGTAAGGAAGCTGATTTAGAAACAAGTGAGGCAAGGAACCTAAAATATGGAGAATTCATGAAGGACAAAAATAACTGCCAGGCAACTACCTAGTAATTCAATGGTGACTAAACTGCTACTCCTGCCTGCCAGGTACTTTTCAAATTCCCTAACTGTGCTCTATTGATAATAGGTCACCTTCACAGCTTCCATTAACCTGCTGCTTCAGAAAGACCTTGTCCAGTATTCTTACAATAGCCAGCCAAACTCTCAAAGAATTAAGCAATTGAAAATCCTCACCAACACTTCAATCCAGATACCCCCAACACCTCATCATGCCTCTCTTTGGTCCCTTGCACACCTTATTAGTGCATTCCTTCACTCCAAATCCTACTGTGTAAAACAAATGTTGGTCAATCTATAAGGAGACTGAAATAGGTTTTAAATTGTGCTGAATTTGCCTAGTTGACTGTTGAATGCAGTCACAGTTCACACGCACAGTATCATTGAACAAGGGAAGTTTGGGAAGTATAGTACTAGAAGTAGTGTTGTGTTGTCAAATGGAACGTTAGCAGCTGAAGAATATGGACTTGCTGCAGAATAGTACGCTTTTTGAGAAAACACTCGTGGTTTAGCCAGGAGCTATAACAATGTAATCTCAAGAGAAGGGTTGTACATAATGGCATCTCAGTATTAGCTTATGATTTGCCACTGCCAAGAACATGTTATTAAGCGCCACATTGATGAGCCGAGGAAGAAAGAAGATAAACCTGTGGAAGCCATGCTTCCAACACATATGCCCCTTCTGCAAAAATAATGCATTCATGAATGAATAATGATGGTATACCTTTTATGCAAGTAGTATTAGCCTAAAATATGTACATTGTGAGGAGCAATTAGAGTAAAGGGGCCCTGGCCAGCCATTGGTTGTAAATGCATCAGAATTGTTGGGTGTGGCTCTTGTTGATAATGCCTAGCTGATCACGGACTCCTCATTTTCTTTCCAATATTTCCCTGTTCAAAACAACATAAGTCATGTATCTCAAGATACAAATTTTCGAACAAAATTGTCTTCTTCGTACAAATTTTGGAACAAAATTGTCTTCCTTATCAGGCTTTCTTCTCTAGTATGAATTATGAATGCTCCATGGACTGTTGCTCTGAGCCATGCTATATGTGCATGCCACCAGAGTGTTCCTGTTTGGCCTTGTGTTGTGAAATTGTATAGGAAAGAGTTCCCTGGTTGAAATGGACATCGTGTAATATACGCCGGCCCATCGAACCATTCGGAGCGGATTTGCCTCACTCCATGCTCACTCCATGCCTGTCGTCAACACAGATTAATAAACGCATCCATCTCAAATAGAAGAGTATTTGGTAGAGTCTTACTAGTGAATGGTGATGTTGTGTGGTGATAAATTATTGATTCTGATAAGTACCCTGTCTCCTTCATTTGCATGGATCTCAGATCCAGGAAACTCCCCACTTACTGTGACTATTTTTTTAGTTGTGCAGAGTCGAGTAATGCTCAGCATTTTCACCTATGAAATGCAAGAATTAGCACAAAAACCATGGCACTATGACAGAGATTGTTGCTTTATCCCTCCTACAACCTGTAATTTGACTTTCCCCCAACGAAACTTAATTTGGCTTTCCCTCCAAACAAAACGTGCAGTGCTCATATGCTCATTTATAATCTAGTTCTTTGCTAGCTCTCTACATCCCTTTGCCCATGTTTAGAGACAAATTATCACTTTTCACAATCCTCATGGTCCTCATCTTAAGCCAGTTAGTGGCACAGTAACTCCATATCTCAATTTTATCCCCAAAATCAAGAAGCAAACTGTAAATATCCAGTATGCTATTTCTATATTTAACCTCTGCATGACTCTTCACCACACTTTTTTTCTCAAAGCAAATTGAATTGAGAGGACATAAAACTTCTACAATCCCAAAGGCAAATCCCACAACTACAATATCAGCTCTGCCAAAGAAGCAAAACAACACAAGCACTATTCACAAATTCGTATATGAGGCACAAGTTAGAGACAGCTATCTCTTCCCCTTGACAATGCTTCATGCATAACCACGGCCCACAGGCTTCAGGCATAACCAAGTCCACTGCTATCCCTGTTGCCTTATTACCAGATTTGTAAGGCCTGTGTTGGAAGAACATCAAGCTTGATGTCAGTCCTTGTGATGACATGAACTAGGTAAACCAGGAGCCATAGTGTTTGCAGTATAAAAGGAGCGCATATGAAGATAAGGAATGAAATTCACAACTTATGTAACAGATTGTCAACATGCCTATGCTAAATATGCACGTTTGGGATGTTGTTTATGGAGCGTGTTGTGCAAACTCCAAGGCATTGCCATCGGGGAGTGGAGCAAGTGTGGTTGGTCTTTCAGATTTGCTTGAAGTATAAGAAATGCCTAAACAAGTCCATCCGTACAATTGAGTCTGCAGAATAGAATAGAGTGTCAATATTACAAAGTGAAGAACATGTTAAAGAAAATTAACATTTAGAAAGATACCAACGCAGAACCATCACCGAGATCTAAGATATTACATCCCATCCAAGTCTCATAGATTTCCACTGCCCTTCCTGTGTAATATTAATTAGGATCTCATTTATAAAGCACAAGCCTGTCAAAGTACATGTTTTGCAAACAAGCTGCACAGGTTTCACATATCATGGACAAACTTCATTTACTGTTAACGAGGTGGTTTGAACCAACCTGGTAAACTGTGATTTCACAGCTTTGTGTTAATTATGTAGTTGAGCGTTCAAAGCACAGACTGCATCAAACCTAAGGTAGGCCTTGCCTACCTCATTTTAGTTATGAGCAAGCTCATATATTCAAGCTTCACGTCTTGCCCGATTTCAACATGCAGTTTTAAAATGCAGAACATGCAGGTTTAAAATCACCTGAGATTTAAGATATTACATCCCATCCATGTCTCATGGATTCCCACTGCCCAACCTGTGTAATATAATTAGGATCTCATTTATAAAGCACAAGCCTGTCAAAGTACATGTTTTGCAAACAAGCTGTAGAGGTTTCACATATCATGGACAAATTTCATTTAATGTTAACGAGGTGGTTAAAACCAACCTGGCTGTGCGGCCAGTAAACTGTGATTTCACAGCTTTGTGTTAGGCTAAATTATGTAGTTGGGCGTTCAAAGCACATACTGCATCAAATTTAAGGTAGGCCTTACCTACCTCGTTTTAGTTATAAAAAAGCTCATATATTCAAGCTTCACGTCTTGCCTGATTTCACCAGCCACATGAAAACTAGAAGCCACATGGCTCCCCCCTTCTGTAATCGCTGGTCATAAACTTAGTCTTCGACTTTAAGCAACATGTCAACAAATTGCTATGTTTTGACCTCCTCCTGCAAGAATGCAACCTTTATGCAATGGCCTTGTGGGGTCTCCAAATAAAGATTCAGGGACAATTTTGAGCATCGGCATTATGTAGAAGAAGAAGAGAGAGGGAAATTCACAAGTTGCGGGGTTCACAAGAGAGGGCATACATTTTCTCATATCTCACACATCGTTACTACATAATAGAATATACACAGCAAATACCAAAGCACAAGAATGAGAATGAGAATGATGTTTTATCGTCCACTGAGGCCAATCGGCCTATGGGACCCACAAGGAGCGCAACAAACTTATTACCGTCCCCAAGGTTAAAAACCCCCTGGGCGGGGTTTTCGAGGGAAAAAAAACGGGGCAAATAAGAATCTTTGTCAAACCGCATAAGTATACATCAATGTATATATACATGTCAAGTGTGTGCCCGGGACATAGCCGATCTCGCATGTCCATAACCTCTCGGTATGATCCCAAAGACCGTGCGGGATCTTTGTGCTCAATGTCACATGTAATGGCCGGCCAGCGACGACCAACTCAAAGATAGCGCCGTCCAATTTGATCATATGCTGGGCAACTTTGAAGGGTATGAGATTCATCCTCAATGACTCCCATTTGGCAGCATTGACAAAGCCTGTCCTGGCGTGGCTCACCAATCCATCTGCCCGTCTCAATTCGAAGATGATGTGCCCCTTGCGAATGGAGGCAATGAGTCTGCGCCTTTTCATGGGCAAGTGGGTACGCAAGTGGGAGGTATTATATTGGCGTTCATTTTCATAATATTCTTTGATATATTCCATCTCACACACTCTCCACTGTCGGATGAAATGTTTAAATTCTTGATATGGGTCAAACGTCATTTTCCCTGTCATCATATGATTTTGCAACCATTGATTGAAATCCTTGATTGGTCAAATAGCCTTTTCCATATCATCATATGATTTTGCAACCATTGCAGCAAATCACGTATAAGTCATATCATATTTATTGTTTTGCAAACAAATGAACCAAAGTGGTCCTAAAAAACAATCAGCAACAATAAACTCTATCAAACACCTGCACCTATGACAACACATGTTTACACTTCAAACAAACAACAATACCACATGTAGCAGCTACACATTAAAGAAAGCACAAGTTGCAATGCGTTTGTGTCAATTTGCTTTGAGAAGTTCCAAATCAAAGTCATTCTCCATCTACAATCCCACTTTCCATGTGCGGTCAATGCATTCTTGATGTCAACATGCAGAATCGAACACCTATATAAGTTCAATAAGCTGTATCAGAAAGGAAGCATGGGGTTTGAACTTCTTTGCAAAGTGGATCCCTCATTGCTCCACCGTGGCATAAAACTAGAGGGCTATATCCGTGCAATTATGCTCAAGCAAACACATGCAGCTAGCTCTTTTATCCCTTTTTATTATGATTTTATATGTACAATTGAAATTTAGTGCACTTGTGTGCCTTCATTGCAGGTTGTAGATCCTATGGAGTTCTCATATAAGTATGCCCCTAGCTAGGTCCATATGAGCTCTAAGTGTCTGTTCTTTTTCCACAAAATGTTCTTCTTACCATTTCATAACCCCAACACACTCCTCAAGGGCATGGAACAATCTCCGTAACTGCACCCTTAGTGTATCAGGGTAAGCTTTGGATTCCTTGTTTGTCCCACCCGGTTGCAGCCCACTGGCAAACAAGGAATTCCTTACCAACAAATTTAGCCTCACAATAGCATAGTTGGGGAGATTTTTGTTTTGTTGGCAGTACAGGATAGAAGGATAGATAGATAGATAGATAGATAGATAGATAGATAGATAGATAGATAGATAGATAGATAGATAGATAGATAGATAGATAGATAGATAGATAGATAGATAGATCGATCGATCCCTGACCAACAAAGCTTACCCTCAAAATAGCATAGATGGGGAGGTTTGTACAGGCAGCAAGCAAGCACGACACGACTGACGGAAGGAAGAAGGGCAAAGCAGGCGGTGGGCGGCAAGACAAAAGTGGTGCAGTGGGGCGGGCAGGACAAGCGGGTAGGTGGGGCAGGAGGTGTGACGTCCTCTGCTCGTATACAATGTCCCACATGTACAAAACTGGAGTTCATCCCTCCTGTCAATGCAAGCCCACTAACACGAGGCCTCTACCTATCATCGGGCTCTTGATGGTGAGCAAGAACCCTATGGAGAAGAATAGATGTGTCATTCGTCCCGTCTCCCTCATGATCTACCTAGCTGTGGAAGCGCATAAAACATAAGCGCATGGCATCACATACACTACATATCCACCTCGAAGGGTGGCTCACCATGATATAACATCTGAACAACAACATCAATAGCATCAATAGAGAAGGGAAATCCTACCCAAGGCCTAGACTCATGGAGATCGACTGATGGCTTGGATCTATAGAAGTCAATGTAGACAGAATTAATGGCAGATGGATTTGGCTAGCATAAGAACATGGCCATTGGGTAGTCCACTCCATCCGCCCCTCCTATATATACTTTGCAGATAGGCTGAAAAGTATTGGGGATGTGACCGTAGCCTGCCGGGTGCATAGTCAGAGGGACTACTCCTGGGTTGCATCTCCCCAATCCCGATGAGGTAGGAGGAAATCACTCCCCTCCAGAAGGTCCATGCCAACTATAGGCAAGCTAAAGAGCCATTGCTCATCTATGCCTTGAACCCCACTGAGGCGACGCATCACCTAGGAGGTGTCGAGCCTATACCTTGCCCACACTCAGTGACAAGCTATTAGGCCTAGCCCACAACGTTACCCGGCCGTCACTACGCACCAGAGGGATCAACTGTAGACAGACAAGCCTTCGCCAGTCTAACCCTGCCACCCACAGCCAAGGGGGCTCCTATCACATGCCGCAATTATTGGGTACTAATGAGGCTATCTAGGAACATCAGCTACAAGGGCTCTGGGTCTCTACCCCCCTTCCGAATACACAAGAGGTTTGCACAGAGCAATACAATATCATCCAATTTACTGAGATAACAGAGTAAAGTTCTAATCTATCTACTCTAAACATACGTAGTTAGGTTCATTCATTAGAGGCTGAGATCTAGGGATCTAGAGATCTTCTAAGCCTAAGAAAGGATGCAAACTCTCGGCTTAATGCTGGTCAGAAAGCTGGCATTGCATAATAGATCAACCACATACCAGATCCTTAGCTTGCTCCAAGTCCTCTGACGACGTCCATGCTGTCGGGATGGTTCGAGATGGTCAAGTCTTGGCGATCTGCTCGGAAAAGCAAGCTTCATGGGCAGCGGCGCTGGCAGGTCAGAATGGGTCTTGCACTTGGGAAATGCGAGCTCTGGACACTTTTAGGGTTCCAGGCTCTTTTTAACATGATGCTTTTAGGTTTGGGATCTAAAAGATTACTTAGGTTGTGCCACGTGGCAATGGGTTAATGGGGACCTGTACTATAATAGCTCTATTGGTTGTACTCTAATCCTATACGGTTGTCGTGTATATGTCATTAGGGTTGGCATGTACTAGTGACGTGGTAGCATAATATACGTATTCACACTATATATTATGCTAGAATATCAGATTTTTCCCACCTTGAGTTGATGCTATTTGTAGCATCGCGAGCCTCCCCAACTTGAAAACCTACATGATCCCTGCCAGACTCGTTTAATGCATGCAAATATAAGAATTATATTAAGGTGACAATTAAATTCTTATCATTTCAATATTAAAGTTTTACAAAATTATAGCAAGGCAATCAATTAATGCCCTGCTTTAGACATGTCATTAAAGTTTAAGCATTTATAAATATTTCAATGCTTCTTCCTCGCTTGTAGAATGTTGTGCCAGCCTATGCGTTACAAGTGCTCGCAGTGCAACCCTCCTGTCGTTTTGTCGTTCTATTGGCCTGTAGGTTCACACTGCGTTGGCATATTTATTTTATGTGAAGATGGTTATTAGGGAACCACCCATTTAATTACAATTAATTAACTAAATGAATGCAAGCATTATGTCCCGGTGTAGGAAGAGGATGCTTCCTCCATCGTGGCCATGGAGACAAGCGTCCTATCATGCCTGATATGATTTCTAATGCCTACACATTTCGTCACCATTGGCATGAAGGATGACTTCTTCCTCATAATGGCCATAGACTAGAGGTGCTTTCCTATCATGCATGATCCTATATCACCTCTTATCTCTCATACTTGTCTACTTTTGTCCCATCGTAGAGTAGACATTAATCTATCTTCCACTCACCTATCGGTTCGGTGTCAACTTTTTCAGTGACGAGCTGTCCCTTGCCTTGCTTCATATACTGTGGCTACTGCTTCTTGTGATCTGATTGTAGTACCCACATCGCATCTTCCACATGCAAGTGCTTCCATTTGACTAGGTATTGGAGAAATTGTGACCTTGTTTTTTGTAAGATCTGTCAAGAAAGACTTTCGGAACACTTTCAAGTTGTTCGTCAATTATTTCTAGTAATGCTGGAGTGTCCAATACTTCCTCTAGATTAGGAGTGTGCCTCTTTAGAAGACTTATATGGAAAACTTTGTGGATTTTCAAGTTGCTGGTAAATCCAATTTGTAGCATTGGTTACCTACTCTTTTGACTATTTTAAATGTCCAGTCCACCTTAGAGCAAGCTTCTTAGAATTGTCGATGCTGAGCTTCGCTTGTTTGACCTTTATTTTTAGCCAAACATTGTCCCTTACTTGGAACTCTCTTACTATTCTGTGCTTGTTCGCTATGCTCTTCTGCAATGAAGAAGGAATCTTCTTAGAAGAATAGGAATTCCACATTAGCATTCAGAGATTTTGAGACCTCTAAATCAAGATTCCAAATAAGATGTTGATTTAGCCAAATTTGCCTGTTGATTGAGAAAATCATAAATGGCACTGACCTATTCAGCAGCCAGTCAAAATCAGAAATTGGAGTAGGAGATCGCACAATATTCCCAACCATCTGCTTTATGTGGTAGAAGATCTTTTTGTCCGAGACAATAACTCTTATTTTATCCTTCCATCATATAGCATATTTTCCATTCAAAAAATATAACATGTATTACTTTGAGAACAATTATGTACAGCAGATACTTTCTGATGGAATTATACATGTCTTCACGTGATCTTAGTCTTTTCTTTATTTCATACATTAAAAAGGAATACTAATCAGAATGTGTGGATTAAATGCACGCGATAATCAAATATATTAAGACGCATAGTACAAATCTTCTTGCTGGCCAATCAAAAACTTTTCAAACTAATATTTGTCATCGTTATTTAATATATACCTACCACCTCTGGATGATATGTTACACAAGCAATGGATATGATAGATTCAAGTGCAATCAATTGCAGATCTGATAAGCCATAAGAAGACCATGTGTTCGTTGTGCTCATTATACCATGACACATGTTTCGTCTTTTTAGTTGCGTCTTCAATTTCAAAATATACAGCACAATCAGATCAAATTCCTAACAAAGTTGAAGCATCTATCTTCTTCTTCTTCGCTTCTACACTATAAATTTGACTTCATACCCTAGTCAACCTATCCTTTGAGAGCCAAGGATTAACATTAAGTTGACTTACTAAGGTTGCCTTGGAAATTTCTTTATCACCTATTTGCACAATCCTTTCAACGTTGATCAGGGTTATCCTTAAGGGGCTGTTTATAGCCAAATGGCTATAAACAGATGGTTAAAACCAACCTGGCTGTTAACGAGATGGTTAAAACCAACCTGGCTGTGCGGCCAGTAAACTGTGATTTCACAGCTTTGTGTTAGGCTAAATTATGTAGTTGAGCGTTCAAAGCACAGACTGCATCAAATCTAAGGTAGGCCTTGCCTACCTCATTTTAGTTATAAGCAAGCTCATATATTCAAGCTTCACGTCTTGCCTGATTTCACCAGCCACATGAAAACTAGAAGCCACATGGCTCCCCCCTTCTATAATTGCTGGTAGTCATATCATTTCAATGTATTTCCTTGCTTCCTAAACTTAGTCTTCGACTTTAAGCAACATGTAAACAAATTGTTATGCTTTGACCTCCTTGCAAGAATGCAACACCTTTATGCAATGGCCTTGTGGGGTCTCCAAATAGATTCAGGGACAATTTTGAGCATCGGCATTATGTAGAAGAAGAAGAGAGAGGAAAATGCACAAGTTGCGGGGTTCACAAGAGAGGGAATACATTTTCTCATATCTCACATCGTTACTAAATAGAATATACACAACAAATAGCAAAGCAATATTGGCATCCAGTTTCATAATAATCTTTAATATATTCCATCTCGCACACTCTCCACTGCCAGTTCAAATGTTGAAATTCGTGATGGGTCAAACGTTATTTTCCCTGTCAAATAGTCGTTGATTGAAATTCTTGATGGGTCAAATAGCCCATCATATGATTTTGCAACCAATGCAACAAATCACATATAAGGGTGCTTTCCCATGGACGGTCGGACCTGGATGAGGTCAGACCCAAGTCCAAAAGTAATTGTCCAGATTACTTTTCAAATGAGGTTCTTAACCTCAGCCACTCTCGTTCTTAGCTCATGGAAACATGGGAATAGCAGACCAGACCTTCAGGAAACCTGGAGGTTTTCTGCCCATAGGAAAGCACCCTAAGTCATATCATATATTGTTTTGCAAACAGATGAACCAAAGTGGTCCTCAAAAACAATCAGCAACAATAAACTCTATACAAACACTTGCACATACGACAACATATGTTTACACTTCAAACAAACAATAATACCGCCTGTAGCAGCTACACATTAAAGAAAGCACAAGTTGCAATGCGCTTGTGTCAATGTGCTTCGAGAAGTTCCAAATCAAAGTCATTCTCCATCTATAATTCCACTTTACATGTGCGGTTGGAAGAGTTTGTTGGCCATAAGGATATTGCTGCTACAGGTATCTTCAGAGTATTTAGAGAAAACCTCGAGCACAGAATTACAGTTAAATTCTACAATGAGAAGTTTTTGGGGGAATCCGAAGGCTAGATCTGTTACTTTGTGTCTGCAATTGCTATGGATGGGTATGCTTTCGGATAAAATCTTTAATTCTCAATCCTTCCTTGCTGAATTTGAATGTCTTTGCCTTAGGATCTTCCCTCTTCTCTTTCTTGTCTGCGTTTGCGCTTTCCTTTCTCTGTTTTTGTCCTTCTGTTGTTTCATCCTGGACTTTTTCATTATGTCTCAAATTGTTTAAAATTTCAAAAGACCTAAACACAATTTCCCTCATTTTATATGCTCCTCCCTCCAGTTGAACGATCTGATCTTCTTTCCCAGTTAAGTTTTTATCACTAAAATCCTTCTAGAGTCTTTAAATTTGGTGATTTTGCTGACTTGAACTTTGTTTTCAAAGCATGCATCATTTCTCCTCGGATGTTCCAACTTGGGACAATCTCTCGAAAGATCCCGGTCTCAATGGCATAGTTCCTGTTCTCAATACTGAAGGGGTTCCCATTCCTTATGGAATTCAAAGGTCAGGCCAACCTGTTCTCACAGATCAGCAGTTATCAGAAGAGTTTAATAATCTGCAAATTCGAACTCAACCAAATGTTCAACTGTTTAGAGGTATTAAACTCGATTCTCCTCTAATTGCGTCAAGAATTAGCTCCCTTTCTTCTACTGCTGTTATAATATACTGACAAGCTTGGGTCTCAAGAGGTCAAACAGACCGAGTGCAATAACAGTGGAGTGGCTGGCATAGGAACATGGCAATTGGGTAGTCCGCTCCATCCGCCCCTCCTGTGCACACTTTGCAGAGTAGGTTGAAAGGTCTTGGGACTTGACTGTAGCCCGCCGGATGCATAGCCAGAGGGGCTACTCCTGGGTTGCATCTCCCCAGTTCCGATGGGGTACGTAGAGATTGCTCCCACCAAAGGCTGGCATGCTGACTCTCTCATTATGTGTTCTACGCTTGAGAAAGCTGGATCCACATGAGGTGTATGATGCATAGCTAGAAAAACTCCTATAATTATCTAAATGACTGAAAAAGGGCCAACTAACAGACCAAGGACCCGCCGATGTGTGGACAAAGTCGGGATCAAAATTGACAAGCTCTGGGATCATATCCTCAAACTTCACAAAGGTGTCATTGTCAACTCAATTTACTGGCTTAGTTACCCTTATCTTTTGGTGGAATGTGCAAATTCTCGAACTGCCAATTTTTTATTGAAAACAGCCATATTGAAGACAATCATAACAGAATGATGACCAAGGGGAAATCTCCTATGTATTTTGATTTGCACAAGACCTTGAATAACATTCTTGCAGATTCTAAGGTCAATGTTGTCTCTAATAATAAGGCAACATCTAAAGTTGTTAAGGAATTTCCTAATAATATTCCTCATGGGATTAAGATTAATCCTTCTCAGATTAATCCCCAATCAAGAAAGAGTGAGAAGTCTTTAATTATGGAAAATAAGATGAGTATGGAAACTTCTTTGGAAGATTTAACCTTCAAAAAAATAGGTGCTCAGGAAAATAACAATGGCTATCAAAGTAGCACAAACTTTGCAACCAGTAATGTCAACTTCACAGATAAGGTAAGCTGCAGCAATAGATTCAAAATTTTGTCTGACACAAATTGTGAGACTTATGCAGATACTGAAGAGCCAAGATCTGCTCACATTTCTCGACCTCCGCTTGCAATTCCCTCTACTAGCACAGCTCCCATATCTTGTCCTCCTCCCTCAAATGATATCATGTTGCCCCCACGCCTTCCCCTTATTAACTTATCTCTACCTACCTCTCCTGAAATTTCACATTTAAATAGTCCCATTTCTGAAAAGATAGCTCTCCAGCTTTCTGAGTCACAAGTGGAAAATGAGTGTGCTCAGTATGGATATAAGGATAAGGAAAGTTTAACTGCTGAGTCAGATACAGATGTGGAAAGTAATCCTGACAGTACAGCAGAAGGAAACAAGACAACATGTGACAAGTCGTATTTAATTAAAGTGGGACTCATTCCATTCCCACTTTTTTTCGGAACCCTGTTAATTTACACGAAAAGGAGCACCCCGACCCGAAAACTATCCTTAATTCGAATTTTTGTCTGTTATTGTGCATCCAAGCTTTCTTCCAGTTTTCCCTGGATAGCGAGTCGAGAACAAGAACAATGCAACTAAAACAAAGAAAATTCATTAAAGATTGAAACCAAAGCTCTAGTTGAAAAAGAATTTTTATTAATAAATTGAATAGGTACAATGTATTTTACATCGGACGCAGAGACCATGGCAGTCTTGCTGTCACTACAGTTACATCATCGTGGTAGGTGGTCCACCTTAGGGGATTAACTTATGGCGCTTCTTCACGCCGACTGTAAGCCTTGGGGGCAACCTGAAGAGTGTGGAATGCCTCACGTGGAGGTGCCTCTGGAGCCACCGGCTGACCTGTCCACCCAACTTCTCCACTCTCCTCCCGCAGCTTTTCATCGAATATGCTCCATCCCCAACCTCCGTGGATGTTATGCAATGCTTGCAAGATGCTTTGAGCTTCGTGGACTTCATGAAATTTCTTCGCGTCTTCTTTGTCCCGAGGGTGTGCATGGCGTCTGCATTCACGAGCAACCTTATCCCAAAGGTCGGGCAAGAGTGTAGCGTGAGCGGGATCTGTGCCAGAACGGTATCTCTTCCGCCTTGAGCGGGATCTGTGCCGCCTGGAGCGGTCTCTGTGATGCCTGAACGGGATCTGTGCTGGTGTCGGATCTGTGCCTGAACCACCTGGAGCAAGGAGAGTCTATGATTAACAATTACGGTGCCATTAGTCAAAACGAAGAAAAGAATGGTGAAATCAAATTACAATAGAGAACATTCATTCTATATAACTGCATCCAATCACGTGGGAAGTAGTGTCTTTCTCGACTCGCGAGTCGAGAAAGGCCCGAAAAAGTCAAAGTACAACCATTCTCATTAGAATATGGTTGCATCCAATCACACAAGGAAGCCTATAAATGGTTTCGTCAACGAGATAAGCAGTGCCTTTCTCGACTCGCGAGTCGAGAAAGGCCCAGGAAACCCAATGTATAACCATTATCATAATAGATTATGGCTGCATCCATTCACACAAACAAACATACAAATGGTTTCATCAACAGGACAAGCATGCCTTTCTGGACTCGCGAGTCGAGAAAGCCAGCGAAAACTCAATATACAAGTATATTCATTACAAAATATAGTATATTTCTTCACGTTTCTTTACAATATTCACACAATTTGACTATCTGAAAGCAGAGGTCACTCTTCTTGATCACCAAAATATTTGTCGTCCATAGCTTTCATGATCGCGCTGCTCTCTGGATCGGGTTCCTTGAGGCTCGGATAGTTCCTTAATCACATCGGCCACAAGAATGGCAAAGAGGGATTCCGCCAAGACAGGACAAAGTCCGAAAGACAACCACCTATCCGTCTCATACTCTTCTGGTCGATAAGTCTAGCAATGATTGTATTTTGCGAGTTATGATAGCACTTGTAGGCGGAGTCGTCTATGATCAGCTTGTTGTGTTTGCCAAAGTCCGGGAATTGTTCATAAACCCTGTCCAGCCTTTTCACCATAATATGCTTCCCCTTTGTGATGGCTGGATCGAGGTCTGACACATGCTCGACCCTTTCGTTTCCCCAAACAAACTTGAACTTCAAAACTGGAAGGCCGAGAACACCAAGAACATTGACAATATTTTTCTTTGTCATACAAGACCATATAGTCACTTCGAATCCCCGTTCCAGGCACCATTCAACAATTTCCTTTGCTCTAGGCCTCGGATACACGATTTTATGCTCCGTTTTCGTCGGGATCTGCGAGGTGTTAAGCTCAGGGACGTCTTTATCGTGGTATACACGCAGCTAATACTCCATTGGCGTCAAATATTACAAGCTTGGTGGGACCACCGGATCCCGCTTTGAGTTTGGCTCGACCATATTTCCGGTTCATCGGGATCCATATCTTGGGATCATTATTTTTCAGTCCTTTCTTGCTTGCCCTTGATGTCTTGCTCTTGATTGTCTTTGGGAAGTGCAGTGTCCTCCTCGCGACGTGAACCGCCACTAGATATTGTCAATGATCCGGAGTCGTTGACTTCGATCTCCCTGAAATGATGAGAGATGTCAGATAGGAAACGAGTTTTCTCGACTCGCGAGTCGAGAATGGAAAAAAGTTAAAGTCCCGAAAGGTTTCTCGACACCGAGAGAGCAAAGTGAACTCACCTCAATCTCAGATTCTCAAGAATTTGTTCCGCAGCATTCTGGTCTAAACCTTCAACATTCTCGTCTCCGTCATGTTTCTCTCCCTCGCTCTCAGGTTTGTCTTCGTCATCGTCGTCCTTACTGCTTCCATTTGTCTTCCTCCCTTTGAAATGCTCATGAAGCAGATCTAGGTATGACCGAATGGTTTCAACCATGTCCTTATTTCCAACCACGGATATAGGTTTCATTCCATACAACATAGCCCCCTGAGAGAACAAGCCATTCATGTACCACTCGCATACAATTCGATCTTCCTCGACCAAGCTGGTTATGAAGTACTTGATAACTCTTGGCCGGATAGGAATTCTATGTATAGGACCTGTCGCACCATCAATGCTGACTTTGTCCATCGATGGCACATCCTCCATAAATCTGCCGCCCTTCCAGGGTTCCATCTGCTCTTGAGAAATCATGAACCTGTCGAGATAATGATGTTCGCTAGACCACCACTTGTCCAGGTCTACAGCCG
The DNA here is from genome assembly GCA_021234155.1 of Isoetes taiwanensis. Taxonomy (NCBI): domain Eukaryota; kingdom Viridiplantae; phylum Streptophyta; class Lycopodiopsida; order Isoetales; family Isoetaceae; genus Isoetes; species Isoetes taiwanensis. Next base: position 6,298,271 of record JAJEKV010000020.1, on the reverse strand, counting down.
ATCTTGAAACCAAAACCAAAACTATATTGGCAAAGCTTGGTGCCTTCGGCAAGCCAAGTCTACACTCGTGTTCAAGTTCGTATATGGAGTACAAGATCTTGTTGGTGAAGTTAATATCAGCTGCCCATTGGGAGATAGTAGTTGTCTGATTGCCCGGCATGCAAAAGACAAGGAAACTAAAAGTATCCAGGCCGGTCATGTCCAGACACGTCTTGTACCACTGCTCTATGTTAGCTTTGTCATAAAAAAGGGTGGGGTCTTCGATCATATTGATGGCAAATAGTGCCACGGGCCCAGGTGCCAGTTCCAGACCACCAAATCCCTTGTGTCCCAATGTTACCAGGAACGGAGAGGAGCTATCATCAGCCTTAAATGGGACCACCCCGAATCCAAGCTTCCTCTTCAGAATTGCCATAGCACGTTCAGGGAAGGGAAGGGTTTTGACGTTACGCTTTAGCTCGGTGTTGATGTAGGGTTGACATAGACGATTCAATTCCTTCATGTCTTCCTCATCAAGGGCAGCCTTTTCCTTGTAATAATCAAAGTCATGGTATTCATTGGAAGCAACATTGCAGAACTCCGTGATGCCTTCTTCCAACGCACGCCGTCTCTTTAGGACTGTGGCATAATCCTTTGCGTCCTGCATTTTTGAGCTTCTACTTTTCCTTAGCAGGATTGTTCCATCCAGGATTCTGCCCTGTAGATCAAGCGTTTCCTTGTCGGTCAGGCTCTGTATCCTTTTCATAAATTGCCTGTCGAACAACTTTGGGTCCGGCTTGCATGGAAATTCCCCATTGCTGTCCTTCAGCTTGCCTCTTGTCCATTGAGCCCATATCTCAGTCCATTTCTCCCACACCGCCTCAGTGCTAAGAATGAGGTCATATTGGTCTGAGAGAGACTCCCTGCCCTTTCTTGGTGTTCTCTTCTTCTCCTCTTCATCCTCCCCCTCATCATCTTCCTGGCCTTCCAGCAGAACATATCTGCAGAGTTTCTCAAAGGTCTTCCACTTATCCGAGGGAGCCCTGTTTCCTTTAGGACGCTGAGGACAACCCAATGCTTTCCACTGTTGCCGAGCGTGTATGATCTATTCAGGATACGGGCTGCATTCAGTAAATGTCCCAATGTTAGAACATGAAAGTATCCACTAACACCCGAAGTAAACACTAAATAGGAAGATGCAAGGGGTTTCTCGACTCGCGAGTCGAGAATACCCACAGGAAAGAAGAAAACGTAGGAGAGTCCATGCCAGAGAGAAAGCATCGCGCATTCCCAAGTCTTTTCTTCCACGCCTCTTCGAACGATGCAACTTAGGATATAAACTAAGCGACATTGCCCGAAGAGGCGGGCGAAGAAAGACTGGGAAGGCTCGATGCTTTTTCTCTTCAGCCATTAATCTCCAGTGTTCTCTCTATTGCCCTGGGGTTTCTCGACTCGCGAGTCGAGAAAGTGAGAGGAGCACAAGTAAGGAGAAGATTCAAGGGACTTTCTCGACTCGCGAGTCGAGAATTCTCTCGGGAGAGGAGAGAACATGGTGCGAGAGTGAAGGCCAGAGTGAAAGCACCGCTCATTCCCAAATCCTTTCTTGCCGCGCCTCTTCGAACGATGCAACTTAGAATAGAAACTAAGCGACATTGCCCAAAGAGGCCGAGGAAAAAAGGATGGGAAGGCTCGATGCTTTCAGTCGTCGACCATTAATCTCGAATGTTCTTTACCGCCCCGGGGTTTCTCAACTCGCGAGTCGAGAAAGTCCCTTGAATGTTTAATTTTCTTTTACTTCTCTGGGTTTTCTCGACTCACGAGTCGAGAAAGCTCCGCATCTTTTGATTTTTACGTGTTTCCACGGCTTTCGACGGAAAAATCAAAGGATGCGAGAACTTTTCGACTTTCAGCGATCGAAAACCCCCATGTCAATGATAGGATGCTAGGGCTTTCTCGACTCGCGAGTCGAGAAGCTGCGAATCGAAGTTATTTACCTTATGTAGCTGGCACTTTGCTGCTATTGTGTTAGCGTTGGCTAATCTTTGGCCGACTTAGTTCTTTGGCGTCTCGTGAAAGAACTCTGCACTCTCGCTTGACATATCTCCTTGATCCTTTGCGGCACCTCCTTCTCCGTCTGCAATACTTGCGCTGCCCTCACTGAATGCTAACCATCTACTACACAGAACCGGACGTCTTTTCCCTTCAGGTCTTCCTCAGACTTCCAGCTGAACTTCAGGTCTTCCTCAGACTTCAGGTTTCTTAGTATAAAAACAACCACAAATACAAATAGCTTTTCACAACAAGCACTTCAAATAACACTGTATCAAATCTTACAGAAGAAAAAAAAAACCTGATATAAGTGCAATCTTGCAGACTCTTCTATTCAAATAGCCATGTCTGTTACTGTAATAGAAGAAGATAAAGAGAAATTTCCGCAATCAATCAACGCCCATTGAATCGGCCGATTCGGCTGCGATAATGATTCCGGCTAACAAAGCGAGCCGCACGAACATATGGTGATACACCGCAGCAACAGCTATCCGGCCAACAAGGCCAGAGCAACAATCAAGCCTGAGCAACAATCCGGCTAACAAAGCCTCTTCAATCTGTTCGGGAGATCTCAGACGATTTTAGAATGCAAATCCGGCTCTGAGTTATGCAGATCCGGCAACAAAAATAACAGAAATCCGGCCCTGTAGATCTAGCAACAACAATAACAGAAAGACTTTTAATCTGTCCGTACTGACACTTAGTTTTGGATCTCCTGCTTTGATCGATACACAGCCTCCTATTTATACACTGGTTTAATAAACTTGATGCATGCACCTGTCACCAATTCTTCTTGCTAAGAAAACTCTTTTATTATCACGCAATATCTTGCAATATTTTTGTTCAAATACTACCTTATAACCCAAGTCTACTATCTGACTTACAGAAATTAAGTTTCTGATCAAATTCAGCACACACAAAACATCTTTCAGGCTTACAGGTTTGCCTTCCAAATCAAACAACTCTAGCATCCCTACTCCTTCAACTTGTTGCAGGCTCCCATTGCCCAACTGAATATGTCTTGGTCCAGACATTGAGCATCCAACAAGCATATCTGGAGAGCTGACTACGGATCGCTCAGCTCCACTATCTATCACAAGAGAATTAGCACGAGTATTTTCTTTAATACCAATGCAGATCTCAGGTATTACCTCAGTATCTTCTTCTTGTTCAGTGGATTCAACAGCTATATTCACGGAATTTGATCTGCGCCGACCTCTTCCTCGTGAAGCTCCTCCTCTATTACCTGCAATTCTTCCTTTGTTTTTTGGACTAGAACAAGTTGGTGACATATGACCTTTCCCCCCACAGTTATAGCATGATATTTCTTTGCCTAATTTTGGACAATTAGCTTTTATATGCCCGTACTCATTACATGCAAAACATGGACCAACTTTACCTCCTCTACCTTTGCGACCTCTTGTGTAAAGAATTTCAGCCCCTTCATCATCGTTTCTTACTAATTTCTTTTGCTCAATTTCAGTTCGGACTATCCTTTCTGCTTGTTCACGATTCTTTGCTACATTCCTCAGAAACATTGCAATCTGCTCATCATATGCTGAGAAAGCTCTTGAGATAGCTAATATCTCAGCTTCTTTGGATAATACAGCACCAGCAGCTTTTAAATCAAACACTATCATATCCAAAGTTTGAAAAAATACTTCTAGATTATCACCATCATGAAATTTAAGACGTCTTAGTTCCCTTTCCAAAACATCAATTTGCGAAGATGACTTACTTTCATAATTTTTGAGAAGATACAGCCACATCTCTTGCGGTGGGGTGAAAGCATGCTACGGTGTACCACTTTTGGAACCCTCAAAAGTACCTACACTGGGTATTTTTAAAACTGGTACTTTCTGTTTTTTCTTTCCATTAAAATCAATCCAAAAATTTTGAATTGAAGGTCAATAACATGTCAATCTATAGTAGTAGAGGATAACAATACTATTAGAGTCTAAAATGAATGAATCAACTCTCAAACTTATTGTTTATTGAGACATTTATGGAAGTTCCCAGTACCCAGTGCTGGGTACTTTTTTGGGTAGTTTTGCACTCCCTAAAAAGAACTTTAGATGGTACACCTTAGCATGCTTTTACCCGGTGATAATCCTTGCAATCTCAACAAAATGCTCGGACTAACCTTGCTACAAATGATACCTTTTGCTTCGTTTATTTTTGCAGATGTATCAGATGCACCAGCTTTGTCCTTGGACTTCTTCTCCTTTTTTACTTCCTCATCACTCAGTTTCAGCTTCTCGAGTTTTGCCATTGCTTTGTGCAGCTCATCTGCACCCTTCGGAGGCTTCACAATATCCCATACTCCTTCAGTCTTCAAGATCCTCTTAATTTTGGATTTCCATACTTGAAATCCAGACCCACCATTATACACATCCACTGCACTCAGCAGGGAAGCTCCAAACCGGCTAGCCATATAGGCTCTGATACCACTATTAGTTTCTTAGTATAAAAACAACCACAAATACAAATAGCTTTTCACAACAAGCACTTCAAATAACACTGTATCAAATCTTACAGAAGGAAAAAAAACCTGATATAAGTGCAATCTTGCAGACTCTTCTATTCAAATAGCCATGTCTGTTACTGTAATAGAAGAAGATAAAGAGAAATTTCACAGTCAATCAACTGCCCACTGAATCAGCGATTCGCTGCAGCCAATGATTCCGGCTAACAAAGCCAGAGCACAGAACATATGGTGATACACCGCAGCAACAGCTATCCGGCCAACAAGGCCAGAGCAACAATCAAGCCTGAGCAACAATCCGGCTAACAAAGCCTCTTCAATCTGTTCGGGAGATCTCAGACAATTTTAGAATGCAGATCCGGCTCTGAGTTATGCAGATCCGGCAACAACAATAACAGAAATTCGGCCCTGCAGATCTGGCAACAACAATAACAGAAAGACTTTTAATCTGTCCGTACTGACACTTAGTTTTGGATCTCCTACTTTGATCGATACACAGCCTCCTATTTATACACTGGTTTAATAAACTTGATGCGTGCACCTGTCCATATAACGTGTTCACCATGCCTTCTATTTTCCCTTTGTATCATGCTTTTTATTTTCCATATGTGACATGAACCATTATTTCATCATGAACAACTCACCGGTCGATCTGCTGAAAGGTATGACATCCGCAGGCATTGGATCTGCAACAGGATGTCGCACCATCAGGTTCAGAATCTCCAGCATGTGTGCTGGATTAAATTCCATGTGGTTGAACAAGACGGCATCTCCCGTGCAAACCTTCAGGCGTCTGATGTCCAACAACAGCTTGTGTGATATTCCCAACGGATAATACTGAGTCAGCCGCTCCATTTTCTGTGCCCCTCTCTGTGAAATCCTGATCTGCTCATCTGGATCCATTAATGGGGAGTCGACCATATCTTCGTCTGCTTCATCATCTGATTCCTCCCGTGTGATGTCATCTACATCTGTGGTCCTGTCCAGAGATTTTTCTTTATGAACCACAACTTCCCTTGTAACTTCCGAGTGCTGTAGAGTCTTCAGCACACTGGAAGTGAAGCTCTCTGTGTTGAACAGTTTTTCCCTGACTCTGGAAATCTCCATTCCAAGCTCCCTGGATGTTAGGGTTCCGGCCTCCTTCATCCCTTCCAGATCCTTCCACCCAAGGTTCTGACAGTTTAAAGGCGCCGGCCTTTTGTCGGTGCCCTTCGACTTGCTCATTGAAGAGTGAGAATAATTTGAAACTGATAATTTCTTCGTGTGGTAGAACTTACTCTTCTGGCAGTCTTCCACATACATTGTTAAATGCTTCGAATCTGGCGCAGAGCCGGAGAGCACAACACCGACCTTCTTGTACTTGTCTCCGGAGCTCCTTATCCCTTTGGTGGAGAAACAGATCTTTCTCCTTCCCACTTGTTGATACCTCGACATACCACCAAGAATCTGCTGGTGTGTCAAGAAGCTCTGTCTCCAATCCCTCGATGACGAAGAACAGAGTTCGGCCAGTGATCACTAGTGAGTCCGCGGTGAATGCTGCAAGACCAAAGGATGGATCAGTAAAGGTATTCCGACCAAAGAAAAACCTCAGAGCTCACCTGGAGCACCTGTCTTTTTCCTCTTGCTGCCGCTAGAACCAGCTTCCGCTCCGGCGCCCTGCTTCTTGGACGGAGTCGTCATGTCTGTATGCCCCCGCATCTTCTTCCTGCTCGAACCCTTCTGTAAATTAAGCCTCCTCCGCACCTTGGAGGTTTTAGGACTGCACGTAAAAAAGGTCGGGCGTGTTCTTAAATTTGAATTTAAGGACATACAATCATTTAAGAAAAAAAGCGGGCTAAGGGTACAACACGGTCGGCTTTAGCCCGCCCAAACCCCGGGGGATTCACCTTTCAATAGCGTATAACCCATGAGAGTTCAATGGAGGGGTGTTTTTTGGACCATTTACGTACGTATACTTAGGGGTTAGGGGTGTTTTTAGGCACTGATCTGGAGCAATATCTATACACATAGGGGTCAAATTGCCTTTTAAAATTGTGTATACAAGGGGGGTTTTTTACTACCCTCCGAATGCAGATGCCATACCCCCTTTATGTATAAGTGCATCCCCCTTTAGTTGATTTGATCGATGAGCACGGAGCTAAGGTAGCAAGCGGAGAGGAGCTGCCAGACACGGGAACTCTACACTGCAGCGCCATGGAACGGGGATACACGAGAATCGCATTGATACAAGTATTAGATGCGAATGCACTCTTGATGAGACCGACAGAAGAAGCAAAGACTCTCGGTGAGGCTGCGGGATCTGTCATACAATGGCCCAAGGAATTACTGCGTGAAGAGGTGAGTTTCAGAGATGCCTATTATTTTGTGTGTAGAACATGCCGTCCGTGCTTAGATCATGGGACTGCTCATAAGCTCGAAGGATTTAATGTTTCCTTGTCGAGCATTTTTCAGCTTCGAGAGATGAATTACTCTCTGGGTTGAGAGATGCTCTTTGGATCGGGGTAAACGTGAACAGTTCCGTTTTAGGTGTATTTTTTCTTGGAATGTTTTCTTGGAATGTTGTATATAGATCAGGCTAGGTCTAAGGCCCTGGAGATGCGGTACAAATGCATCCTCCCGTGGTTAGTCGGAGAGGCCTCCACCCAGTCGGAACCACTCCTCTTCGCAATATTCGAGGAAGATGGTTCGAAGGAGAGTGGCTCAGACAAGCTAGAGGCACTTCGGACTAAAAACAGGAGAATACAAAGTGCTTAGTTGTAGAGGCCTGTGTTAAGACCCAAAGGCCTGCAGAGAGTCAGGGCCACTTCCCTTCGCAATAGTCGAGCAATATAGTTTGAAGGAGAGTGGCTCAGACTGTCTGCAGGCACCTGGAGAATGCACGAGAGCGGGCATTGCTATGTGGGAGCGGGCTAAGGGATTCTCGACTTGCGAGTCGAGAATGCAAGTATTGGCTTCCTGTCTGCATTCTCGACTTGCAAGTCGAGAATGCCTTAGCCATCGAGAACTCCAGATAGTACACATGTAGTGTCTTTGGTGGTTAAGGCATTCCCCGCTTCAAGTAGTCGAGAATGCCGATGACAAACTCTGCGGTTTCCCTGCGTGGTTAGTTGTAGAGGCCTCCACCCGATCGAGCCCCGCCCTCCCTTCTAATATTCACGATGGTTCAAGGAGAGGGCTCGACCGGTAGAGGCCATCATGGACTATACACGAAGAATTGGTCGGGTTATATATTCTACATCAAGCGAACAGAATGCAAGTGTTGGCTTCTGCCTACATTCTCGACCGCAGTCGAGAATGCCTTAGCCATCGAGAACCCATAGTACACATGTAGTGTCGGCCGGTTAAGGCATTCCCACGACCGAGTCGCAGAATGCATTATCAAGCTCCTCATGGGTTTCCTCGTGGAAAGTTGTAGAGGTTCTTCCATTCCAGCCCAGCCCCTCCCTTCGCAATATTCGACGAAGATGGTTCATGAGAGTGGCTCGACCGGGTAGAGGCCACCGCGACCATACAATGTGAGAATTGGTCGGGTTATGGGATCTAATTTCCGCAGTCGAGAATGCAAGTGTTGGCTTCCCCATTCTCCCTAATTCAGTTTAGAATGCTTTAGCCATCGGTGAACTCGGATAGTACACATGTAGTCTTTGGTGGTTCCAGGCCGGGTTGGTTTAAGGCATTCATTTCGCGAGCCGAGAATGCAGATAGCAAGCTCTGTGGTTTCCCTGTGGTTAGTTGTAGAGGCCTCCACCGAGTCAGAGCCCATCCCCTTCGCAATATTCGACGAAGATGGTTCAAGGAGACGGTCTCGGCCGGGTAGAGGCCGCGGCGACCATACACGGAGAATTGGCTGCTAAGAATTGGTGGCGGCCGAGGCCCTGACCCGGTCAAAGCCACTTCCCTTCGCAATATCCGAGCAAGATAGTTTGAAGGAGAGTGGCTAAGATCACTGCAGGCACTAAATGCACTAGAGCCGCACGTGTGTGAGATTAGCGGGTGTTGTCGGCGGGTTAGAGGCATTGGCTAGGTATGACATTCTCAACTCACGCGGTCGAGAATGCAAGAATGGCGTTATTCTCGGGCGAAATGGGAATCCCTCAACCGACCAACAATCCGTGTACATTCCTGTTCTCGCCCTGAAGTCGAGACATTCGACTGAGTCGAGAATAAGGCCCGTACTTTCGGATTGTTGGCAAGTTCCGGGATTCCCGATCATCGAGAAAGCCGGGTTCCCTTCTGCACCTCTCCTGCAAAGGAGGATATGCTGTGAGTGAAATTTTCAATCTGTATGGCAATTCCTATTTTAAGTTTCTGTAAAGCAATTTCATGCATAGTTATGTTCTTTTATGAATCATAGACAGTTCTCTTACTGTTATGCAATACTTTTCTTCCTATCTCTCAGGATTCCTAAGTCGGGTGCTTGCCACTACTATTAGCATCTAAGAACACTGATGCCTGTACAAGGTATTCAAGTAAACAATAACTAAACACAAGAAAGCACAAACAGAAAGCAAATCAAAAGGAAAGCAGTGAAGCAGCTTTGAAACAGCAGACAAATGAGAAAATATTAAGAAAAAAAAATACCTGGAAGATTTGTTGGATGAGGAGGAAGCTGCAGAGTTCGATTCCATTTTGCTACAGGTGTTTGCAAAGCGAGAGTAAGGACTTGTCGGGCTGGAAAATGTATCAGGGTATATAAAGAGACTCTAAAAAAATAATAGGAGCAGCACAGTAGTAAAGGAATTGCAAAAAAACAATAAACAAGCAGTATAAGAATATAAAAACTTACAGAAAAGGTTTCTCACTTTCTTCTTAGGAAGTACTTTCTGCTGGCTAACTCAAATTGAGCCAAAACCTCGTCGCTGGATGCGTCGCGATCCATCGACCACGCTACAGTCATAAGATTGCTTCGGAAATGCGGGAGTCGATCGAGCGCCAAGGCGGAACAGGGGAACAGGCGGCTGCCGGAGTCGGAACAGGGGAAGACAAAGAGGAATGGAAGGAATAGGGGTCGCGGGAGAAGAGGAAGAGGGTGCAGTTATTTCTGGCTGCACCCTCGAACCTCAAAAAAGTGGCATTTATGACACTCCTAGAGTCACGTGTGTGGCATGCCATCCGTGACCTGGATTGCTGACGTGGCCATGTCAGATATCGCTGACGAAGGGCCACGTCAGCACATGAATTCGGGGAAGCCTATGTTTTAATGGTTATAATGTTTTAATGCTTTTTAATGGTTAATGTTAAATGTTTTAATGTTAAATGTTAGTGTTAAATGTTTTAATGGTTATAAGGTTATAATGTTTTAATGCTTCTTAATGGTTTATGTTAGCCAAGATTTCAATGGTTTTTAATGGTTATATGGTTTCTAATGGTTATATGGCTATAGTGCTCATTCATATATGGTTGTATATGGTTTTAATGTGTGCTCTTTCATTCAGGGAGCATGTGGGTTACTTGTTTTCCTCATAAATTTTACAAACCACTAGTTGAGAAAGTTTTCAAGCTTCTCAATATTATCTACCCTCATACAATCATATAGCATGGAGGTTGCTCATGGCTTTGTCCATCTCCCTTTTTGGGATCTTGTGTGTGTTGTCCTTTGCAATGTGAGAACTTGGATATGACTATACCACACACTCTACCAATTCCCTCCTTTGAGGATCAGCATGATTTGCCCTCCACTTCTTCTCCCAGCAGTCAGTGTATTGCTCCTTCAAGTTGCCCTTCTTATGTCTCCCAATGGGCTCCCAATATTGAATTTGGAATCCAGGACACAACTCCTCTCCATCAGGCATAGTGGTGGTTACATCAGAGAGTGCCACCCCTAACCATATTGGACAGTCCTCATCATCAGGCCTTACTAGCACAAAGTATCCTTCCTTGATGTCCTCAAAGGGATCCCACTCAGGAAGATCAAACCACTTCGGCTTTGAGGCCTTACTTCCCACAAACCACTTGGAACCCTTGTTAGGACCCAAGTGAACATTCTTAGACGTGCTTGCTCCTTGAGAACCCTCCCATCTTGACTCTGGCAAGAACCCGTCTCTTAGCTCCCTCCCACATGGTTGTTCAGTTTCTAAGCATGTCACAACTTTCTCCCAGTACTTGATTAGGGAGTCCATTTGATTTTTCTTAAGAGTGGAGGTGTGCTTTCCATTTCGAACATCATCCCAAAGTCGCGTTATGTAATCCTTGATGCCCTTCACTAGTTGGCTAGAGTCTTTGGCAGTCTTGAAGGGGAGGTAGTGGTTTTGGCTGCCCTTTAGGAATGAGAACTTCACCAAAGAAAGACCCCTTTGCCACAACTTCGATTCCTTGTACATGCATCCACAACTTGTCACCTGGTCTCCACTTATATTGCATGATTGGTATTCCATCCCTAACCCAAAACTTGAACTGAAGTGGCTTTGTGTGTCCCGGTCAACCGGTCCTTACCATCTAGCAAGTATCCCTCTACAAATGATTTCCAATCTGCAACCTCATCCATCAAGAAAGCCATTGGGTTGGGGTCAATGCAGCTCTCAAACACATCCATTAGTTCAGGGAGACTAGTCACGTTTTCTCTCTTGAGCTTGGTGGAGAAAGTTCCAAAGAATCCATCTATATCATCATGCGTATGCCCAACCATCATGAATCCCACTTTCACAACTTTGAATACTCCCACTGCTGTCAAGTATGACATTGCCCCAAACATCCATCTATTCTTGTTTTCTTTCCAACAATTGTCCAATTGAACACATAGCTCCTCAGGCAGTGGTTTCTCAAGTAAGGGGAAATCATCCCAAGTCCTCCTTGATTCACTAGACACCTTGGATGTGAGCTTTTTTATTTGCCTTTGGTAACAAAGCGGTTGATCATCCATCAAAGCCTCAAAAATGGGTGCTGAATGGGAATACCTCCTCCCTTCTATCGATCCTTTCTCTAGTGTTCTCAAGCACTTGAAAATAGAGCTCACATGGAAGTTTGGATTATCCCTCCATAGATCAAGCACAAAATGACCATATGTTCCAGTTCCATGACCATGTGTTAAGACACCCGCCAGACTTACTTTCATCTGAAAAGCGTTTTGACAACGCTTGGGTAAAGGATCTAGCTTTGGCAAGAAAGTCTTGTGTTGGTCCATCTTATCATGAATTATACACAAAAATTTGTCCGGCTGCATCTCAGAAAATGTTCTCCACTGCCAATACAACTGTCTACATGATATTTGGTCCCTTTGGTGATCTGCAAATTGCTCCCTAATTGCCATTCTTTCTTTCTCTATTGCAGTTGATGCAAGTGTATCCTTGAGTTGAATGCAAGTGTTGCACTTTGAGAATGGCATGTGTGCCTTTGCGTTTAGAGTTACCCAATTTGTTGGATTGCTAATTCTGCCTTCGATTCTCAAGACCACCCGTCAGACTGCCTTTGGAACAAAGTGTGAACTTACTCCCGAGTTACAGAAAAAAGGTAATGCATAATAATTAAGTTTGAATGTTTCTAATTACCTATCTCCTTTGTAGTCATAACATTTAATCAATGGGAGGTTTGAACATTTCTTGGATTACTTTGTGTGTTATGTTGGATGCCCATGTAATTGATAAGTCATGATCTGTTGTCAGGTTTATGAGCAGCTTGCAGCAGCTTATAAGCTAGAAGAAGACATTGTGATTGCCAAGTTGGATGCTAATGCTCACAAGGATTTAGGTACAAGTAAGAAAATATAGTTATGTGCTTAAAGGTAAGACATGTTGTGTTGTGCCAATGCTGATCAAAACCATATACAGTAAACAATGATCCAACTCCTAAGTATTTTCTGTAGCTGCATGTCCATATTGTAAGCCACCTATTATGTTTAGGCTGCACATTCAGAAAATAAAGGTAGAAATTCAATCTTTTTGTTTGTTAGAGGTATTTCTAAGTTCTATGGCATGCCTTTTGCTGCAATATATTAAGCAGATTTTTTGGTCTTTTGTACCTATATTCAAGATGAATGACTAAGATTTGACTGTAATTGACGTATAACAAAGTGGTTCTTATGTTTGTTGTGCAAGCCAACGTTTGAATTAGTACATGCATATTGGCAAACAGTTTTGGAAGTGGTAGAGACATTTACTCTAACCAGTTCTTATCCTTTATAAGTAGATAAGGAGATGCCTTACATGTGTATATGTTCTCTTTGCTAAGAATAGAAGAATACTTTGAGAAGTTTTTCTTTTTGTCTATTCTTTGGTTGTGTGGTTTGTATTTAATGGCTACATGCATTGAATAGAATGGAAAATTTATCAAAATATTCTTCTTCTGACCATATATTGTTAACTGTTCAAATGTGCCACACGTCCAAGGCTTAAGAAAAAATTGAGTAATGATACTTGCATTTAGTTGTCTTTGACAAATTACTCATGGTGCTAAGTCAGGCTTAAACATCAAGTCAAGGATTACAGTGAAATACTATATATATTTTCTCAACATTATAGGCACATCTTTGCTCCAAGTAAATTGTGCATGAGTGCTTATCTCTGAGATGTGTGCGTTTCGCCCTTCATTCTTAGCTTCCAAAGGGCTACACCATCCATTTTTTCTTTCTACAACATCATGCATCATGGTTTGTTGAAAAGGAGAAAATCAGTTTTGGAAGGGTTTATAATGAGCTTACGGTTCATGTGTCATCACAAAAGTATCAGAATGGGTTTATAATGAGTTACGGTTCATGTGTCATCACAGTGGATATGCATACTTGGGTATTTTTTTGGGAGGTGCCATGAGCACCATGCACTGAAGAAAGAATTAATCGAGTTGGCATTTAAAATGTTGTGAATAGGTATTTAGAGATGCCAATGGCTATTTGAGGGCATCATCATACCTTATCAAATTCATTATGCAAACTTAGTAATGCATCAATTTTGTAATCTAGCATGTTTGTAATGGCATCTCTTTTTTTTTTCTTTCTTTTTTTCCCCCTTTTATTGTGTCGAAGTTGCTTATACATATGTGCTAGATTCTTCTATTTACTGCTATATGGCCTTCAAATTTGACATGGTGATATGAATCCTAGAAGATTGATATAAAGTTGCTATGCTATTGCTTACCATTGCCCCTCAACTTGGAAGATTTAAGTTTGTTGAGTAATGTGCCCCTCAACTTGGAAGATTTAAGTCTGTAGAAAAAACACATGTCTGTAGAAAGATTTAAGTTTTCCGAGTAAAAACACATAGAAGACATTAGCCCGGCAACGCCGGGCACCCGTTTACATGATGTCTTATTATTGTAGGGAGTTATGCGATCGTTGATAACACACGCTGGCGTGTTGCTATGTTGGAGTCAAAAAAGTTCCCCTCCAAGTATACATGCAGGGGAACTTGCTTCACGCCAGGAGGCATCACACACATTGGTGTTTGTGATGGGAGACGGTTCAAGGTTTGGGCATCTATTCCACATGACGCAGTTGGTGATTACGAGCTTCCTGACTTCCTAACAAAGCATAACATTGTTGTTAGTACACCTGAGTCGCGCGTGTGGGACATGGTATCAGAGCATGTTTACACGTTCATGTTCGCCACCATAGGCACGACGGGAGGAGCTTCTATACCTATCGGCTTCACAACTGAGCTTCACATCGAGCCGACGGACGTTCCTAGAGTTCTTTGGGACAGGTTCTTCATGATGTGGATCCATTGAGATTGACGTCATTTGCGTATAGAACCAGTATATTTGTTTAACATTTTGTTTGAACTTCATATTATGTGTACACTTAAGAAAGGTAATGTTTGTTCCGTATCTATATGTGTCTATTTCCACCTACACAACCACAACTAACGCACATCAATGCCCTCATACGTCCATGACTAATGCCCGGCATCGGCGGGCACACGTTTCTAGTTTAATTATAATCATTTAACTAAATGAATGCAAGCATTGTGTCCAGGCATAGGAAGAGGATGTTCCTTCCATCGTGGCTGTGGAGACAAGCGTCCTATCATGCCTAATATAGTTTCTAATGCTTGTAGAATGTTGTGCCAGCCTATGCGTTACAAGTGCTCGCAGTGCAACCCTCCTGCCGTTTTGTCGTTCTATTGGCCTGTAGGTTCACACTGCGTTGGCATATTTATTTTATGTGAAGATGGTTATTAGGGAACCACCCATTTAATTACAATTAATTAACTAAATGAATGCAAGCATTATGTCCCAGTGTAGGAAGAGGATGCTTCCTCCATCGTGGCCATGGAGACAAGCGTCCTATCATGCCTGATATGATTTCTAATGCCTACACATTTCGTTACCCTTGGCATGGAGGATGACTTCTTCCTCGTAATGGCCATAGTCTAGAGGTGCTTTCCTATCATGCATGATCCTATATGATCTCTTATCTCTCATATTGTCTACTTCTGTCTGAGGTGCACCCTGGACTACCACAGTCGTCGGATTCGTCAATCCTACGACCGAAGGCGCCTCTCATTTTGTTTATAGTCATTTATGATTAGAGGCGCCTATGATTTTGAAATATGAAATACGATTTCGCCTAAGGTTTTGAGGGAATATCGAACCTCTATGCCTAAAAGTAGGTGGAGAACCTTAGCAGGCGTTGAGGATGTCGATGACACGGTTAGTAGCACTCGTAAGGCATTTGCTCCTCCTCCTTCTAACAAACAATATGTTGGTTCTAAGAAAGATAGGCCAAACTATCTAGGTTTGGAACCTTATGACCTTCTACTGACTTGGTGCCACCAATTCGTGATAATAAAACCAACAGATTTAGAGACCTATCCAGTGTGATTGGGATACATCATCTCAGACACATATGAAAAAGAAGGTAGTATGAACTTCAATAAGGTGCGCCTGGAATGGTGGTGTCCAGTGCATCAATTAATTAATATATTTGTTGGATATGAAAAGACATTTAGTTTGTTGGACAAAGAAGGAAGGGAGAAATCCTAGTGATCCCGATCTTTGGTTAGACTTTGAAAGTGTATACTATACTCACGGACTCCAAAAACTATTGCAGGTAAAAATGTGAGAGTTACAATACCTCTAGATGTAAGGAAGAAGGCTATGATATTATTGCGTGAATAATCATGTAAATTTTCTTGATCATATTTGTATGTTATTGTGCTACTCCAAATAATACAATATAACATTTTTATTTTTTCGAGGTGAAATGCATGAATTGAATATGCTACTAAAACCATGCAATATAGAATTTGTCCCAAAATTAAGACATAATCTTAATCTAATTGGATGGTTTATAGTCTCAAGGTACTTTCTTTAGTTGTTTATGTGTTTAGTTGCATGTGACCTAAATGACTATCTCTAACATGTTTATTTCAACATCTAGCTTTTAATCCATGTTCCTTTATGTTGTTTCTATTTGTTCTTGCATTTTGTGATGGTACGAAAAACTTGACTTGATTGTCTGTCTGGCCTAAGGGTCAAGTCATAGTTTCATCTGGGTTTTGGCCAAGCTTTGTAATGTTTCCATTATGTTTGGTGATTGGGTTGTTCTAGCCCATTGTATAAGTCCCATGGCCTATTGGTCTCCGTGGATGTTAAAAAATCTATTCTATTCTATATGTAGAAAACAATGACACACACAAACCTCATCTTAGATATCATAAATTAAGAATGAGCTTTCATGATGTGAGTTCTAGATTTTCATTAGAGGTAATTTGAGATCTCCTATTGTCCCCATAAGAATCCTCCAATAGAATGAGTACTCTACATCAAACTGCAATTAATGCAGCATTAACAACTTCATTGCTGTCGTTTTTTCCCTATAACTTTTGATCTACTCATGAAAATGTTGCGACGTTTGTTGCATTAGATGCAGAATGAAAAGATCTTTCAAGTGATATATGGTTATGATGTATTTCAATAAAAGCCATATGTGTTAACCTTAAAAATATAGTTTTTTACTCTTTTCTTAAATATTTACATCCCAAAAGATATAACAATGGGTTGTCATTAGAAAGATCTTGAGGAGACGAATCCATTGCCACAAATAGTGTTCGAATTGGAGTTTTTGATCAAAAGTTATAGTAGAAAAATGACACTCCAAAAGTTAGTTAGAACTGCATTAATTACTGCCGCCACATAATACTGGAATAAAATACACTGGAGCTCTTCTCTTATTGGACAGTTTAAAAAGCTGATGTGGCTTTTTAAGCATCCCTTAATGAGACAAAATGAGATCTCAAATTACCTCTAATGAATTGATATTTAGTGGTAGAAGGCCAGGAATTACCGCAATGGAGATGTAATGAATATAGTTGGCAAACAATAATTGAATTAAACTATTGCAGTATAATAAAATTTGTAATTGGACATAGTATCTTTACATCCACGCATACATGTTACATTTATATTTTTTATATATAACAACATACGGAGGAGTTGTTAAGCTTATCTAATTGGTTTAGCTCACCTTCGTAGGTGGGTGTGGCTGATCCTAGATTTTGATTTAATATTGGTACACACATGTTACCAATAT
Organism: Isoetes taiwanensis; assembly: GCA_021234155.1. Classification (NCBI taxonomy): domain Eukaryota; kingdom Viridiplantae; phylum Streptophyta; class Lycopodiopsida; order Isoetales; family Isoetaceae; genus Isoetes; species Isoetes taiwanensis. Next base: position 6,281,298 of record JAJEKV010000020.1, on the reverse strand, counting down.
TAGCTTCGTGGGCAGGATTGCACGTAAGTTGCTTTTACGTGCAACTTACGTGCAATCCTGCCCACGAATGAAGCAGAATTGCACGTAAGTTGCTTTTACGTGCAACTTAAACGTGGATGCAACTTGGGTTGCATTCTGCACCTTGGAGCTCTGGAATTAGAGGTAAAATCTCCAGAATCAGGGGTAGAAACGCCGGAATGAGAGGTAGATGGTGGGAATCGAAGGTAAATCTTCAAGAATGTTGAGTAACTTCAAGAACAGGTGCAGCTGTTAGATTAGTAGTAGTTCCGGAAAAGAAACTTAGCCAGATGGCATTATTGGCGGATAAGGCAGAATGCAACCTAAGTTGCATTTACGGAGGAGTCCTTGTAAGGAATTTTTTTCCCGCGCGCGGCTGCCAGAGTATGGCCGCCAGAGTATGGCGCTCTACCTCATGTTACGTTCTCTAAAACCAGAGAGAAAGAACTGGGCAAGCTAAGCCATTCCCTACTAAGTATTGCTTCAAGATGAGCAACCTACTATTACTTTTCCAGAGGCAGAACCTCGTGAATGTTGTTACTCACGATTCTTCTCGTCCTGAGCTTCATAATCAGTGTCACCACAAACATGACATCTTCATCTCCTGCATCAATAAGGACGGTGCAGTTGAAAGGCTCCAACGCTGGCTCAACGAAGAAAGGCACTTTGCAATCACATATAAGGAATACAACACTGAATCATCATCATTAACATGCGAAAGTGCAGACTTGCACCTAGCAATTATCTCAGAGCACAAACCTGCGCTTATGGAAATGTATGTTAAGCTGATGAGCACACAGAAGAAAAGGTTTGTTCCAGTTTTTTATGAGAGAGGGCTTGATCAATTTAAAGTGGAAGCAGCCAATGGAAATTCTCAAGCTCAACAAATCATTGAGCGATGGAACGAGGTCTCCGCTCAATTCGACCTGCCAAGCTTCACCGTGTAAGCATAAATCTTTAATAGCTTTCTCATCCCTTGACTGTATTAAGTATCAAATAGGGACGTCGTATAGGAATTTTGAAGCAGAAGCTTAACTAATAACTTCTTTATATTGCATTCAGAGGGAGAGAGGATGGGGCAAAAGTGGCAAAAGGAGTAATTGCTATGCTTGTTGAGGAAGGATCACATTTATTCCGTGAACAGTTTAAGATACACTACTATCAGTGCCTGCTTCTAGTTCAAAGGATGCTAGCTGCACAGGACATTCTAAAACATATTACAAAGAAATATTTTCTGTCGAACAAAAAACTCTTTAAAGTTGTTAGGCATATATTGGGAGTCTTAGAACGAGGGAAATTCTTACTGCAACTCTGTACAAGTCGTTACTGGCTCCTTACAGGACTATTTAAATCAGATGCCGAGAAGGAGTTTGAAGAGATCATTACTCAATTGGATGACCATTGTGTATTGATCATTGACCTAATATTCTCGAAAAATGTAGTCGACGACTTTCTCAAGGAATTCAGGGCATCAATGTTGAGTAAGCCAGTCATGCTTAGTTCATATGCTCAAAAGGATAAGCTACAGTTTTTAGATGACTTAGTTCAGTATAAACCACTGGCTCATGAATTGGGGTTGGTTCAACTTCTGACAAAGGGGTTTAGTTCAGATCATCAGACATGTGGAGATGGAAATCCAGTCTTGCAAACGGAAGAGATAGAGACAGGAATTGTCTTGGGAGAAGGTAGTTATGGTAAGGTTTTTGCAATTAAGTGGAAACATGTTATACTTGCAATGAAAATGTTCAAAGGTGAATGTAAAGAGGTAGGCACACTTGCAAAATTAAAGCATCCTAATATTATACCAGTGGTTTACTCCTCTAACGTGGCAGGGGGGGATGGACGGATGTTCATGGAGTGCCTAAAGCCATTTCCAAAATTTGTGGAGGAATGCAAACCCTCATATGCTCTTTCTCTAGATATCATGCTGCAAGTTGCGCGGGCCATGCGTTACTTGCACGATAATGATATAATTCACCGTGATTTGAAGCCTGATAACTTGCTGATTAATTGTGACAGTCCAAGATGCAAGTATTTTCATGTCAAAGTTGCTGATTTTGGAGTTGCAAGTTCCCATTTCAACACCAACAATACGACAATGCCTACAGGATGGAGGGGTACCCCACCTTACATGGCACCAGAGGTTCAAACTCCAGAACATTACAGTAGAAAAGTTGATGTCTTTAGTTATGCCAAAACCTGTTTCTATATACTCAGAAAATCTTCCGCAACAACTTGTGATTGTGAGACTCCAAATACGGATGTGGCTAGTGCTCCCCCCAAACCCCCTTCTGATATTATTCCTACATCTCTTTTGAAGTATCTTGACACATGCTCTAATGAAAAGGGAACATATCGGCCATCGTTTGCACAAATCTGCAGAGTCATTGAGTTGCTAAAGAAGGCACATCTAATCGGTGTCACTCCTAAAGTGGATCAAGCCTTCGAGTATTACTCTGAGGGAACCTTCTCAGAAGATAAATTTCAGGAGACCTCTGAGATTGAAATGGATGTTATAAAATCTGCAGCACTGGCAATGCTTGAAGCTCCAAGCGATTCAACGCAAAACACAATGGTGGAGGAGCCGAGGGGGTGGCTTGTTGTGGACAAGCAGAAAACGCCAGAATTATTCGAGCAAATACCAAATCCTAAACTACTGGTAATTTGGAAAATGATGCTTTATGCTAACTACGTATAACCCTATAACTTAAGTGTTACTTAACTAAAAGTCTTCGAATTCAACCCAGGATGGAACTGTTTTCATATTGAAGTCCGTCAAGCTCCAAAAGTACCTGTCAGTTAATGGCAAATTGTTGAGGGCAGACAAGGATCTCAGATCGCAGGCGCAGGAATTCAAGGTAAGTAAGATTGGCAAGTGTTTATGCCTTTTTCACGATGTGTGCCAATCACAGGTTTCAAGTTTTGGTATACCTAGCTTTGGCGCCACCATACGAAAGGTTTTTTCCATATTCGAGGACCAGGGCCGAAATTCAAATTCCTTGGGTATTCGAAAATGAGACCCACGAAATCATTGTAAGCCCAAATCCCCAATCTGATACAGACACATTTCAAGTACATTTCAAACCACAGAGTGATCATCGCCTTCTTCAGGTACTCAGACATCAGCATGTGTTACTTTGATTGGGTCTCATTTTGCAATTGTATCTCACCAGGTACAAGAAGATGGATCTGTCATAGCATCTTCGTCGATAGAAGAAGTATGGTCCGACAATGATCCTGCCCTTTTCGAAATGACCATCGTATCATCACTCGGTGGGGAGTTTCAGCTTGTTAACGGCTATGGTCAAGAAGCAGCATCCAAAATTCTCAAGGTACAAAAACTAATTCGTACCTATTTTAGTAAGTACATGATTCGTGCACTTAAAAAGCCTAATTATATCAATCCTAAAGCCACTCCTTCCTTATTGCACACTCCTTACTGTTTTTTAAGGTTCATTGGATTTTGACATATTCCTACAAATATGCCACATCTAGGGTCCACAAATATACACCTCACACCTCATATATACATATGAAATTACGTATAGGAATGACAAATACATGGCCGCGAACCATTGCAAAAAGAGGAAAAAAATTTGCAATTAGAAGCGCTCGTCCACCTCTGAACCTCTCCGGAACCTCTTCATCAGCTCTGATCCTCTCGGATCCTCTCCAATGCTACATAAGCGCCACTCGAACAAAATTCATAAGACCTGCTCCGGAAAATTTGGTAGATCCCTCATAAAGTAGATATTTTCGATGGATACTAGAAAATGGGAGCATTTTGCTGGAGATGCAAAACAAAGCATAGAATTCTACTGTAGTTTTTGGTTATAGTGAATGTGGCAAGGCATTAAAACGTTTCAAAGATGGAAAATGGCAACAATGTTGTACAAAATGCTTGGTTTAGAGAACCAAAGGTATGACATAAAAATCAAGTATCTGCCATCACGAATCCGACCCACCTGGGTTGGTTTCCTTCTCTACTGGATTTGGCCACCCGCCATGCTCGGGCGACACATGCCACAGCTTTCTATCATAGAACCACTAGATTGCGTGCAACAAAAAAAAAAAAATCAAACCCTAACCCCGCTTTTTAGGCCCACCATTGCCAAAACCTTATGCCTAGCTAATTTGTCAACCTTAGTGATCAATCTTAAAGCCAATGCCTCACTCTCTTAATTTGAGTATGTGAGCGTCACCCATGCCTCCATAGATTGCTATTTGGATGAGGCGTTTCTGCCAAGATGGTCTAAGTGCCCATAATTTTGCTTTTCTTGAGGTCGTTGATATTATGTTGACTATAATATCATCAATGTGAGTCAAGTCCATTTTTTTAACCTATTCCAATGATGATACACATATACATTCTTGTCAGTGGGTAATGTAGGATATAGACAATAATAGCTATGTTGGGAAAACATTTAGAGTAATTATTTTGAATATTTCCTTTTTATCACTTATTAGTCATACTTCAAATTTAATACTAGAAATTTGAACTCATAGCTGGACTCTTCTACTATAGCATTTGCATATGTAAAGACTATCACTTTCTTTGATATGTCAATAGTAATTTGTTTATTAACCAGGAACATTGGGAGTCTTATGTCAATGAAAAGCTCTTCATGGAATTTGCTCAAAAGCAAATAAGAGTAGTTAAAATTCCGGTAGGATGGTGGATGATAGATTCTCCAGCTCCTTTTGTAGAAGGAGCCTCAAAATATTTGGAAAGTGCTTTCTGTTGGGCAAGGTATCATTCATTTTTAAATCTAATTCTAAACTCCTCTTTTTCTTTTATTTTTATGCTCTTGCAACTTGGCCTTGTAGACGATACAACATCAAAATCATTATCAGCCTTCAAGCTAGTCTAGGGTATCGAGATGGAGAAGATGGGTTAGATTTGATAATAAGACAAGAATTTTGGAATGAAAATCCTAAAGTTGTTGGGGCAAAATCTCCTTATGGATCAATGCATTTTCTTGGATATAGTCATGGTTTCGGTCCACGAGCTAAGACACTTGACACAATGAACTTTCTCATCAAAAAGTTAGTATATCAACATTCCAATTTAGTAGTAGTAGTATTATATATAATATTTATTTGATTTGATCCCAACTGTTTTCATGCAGATACGGAAAAAACCCTACCCTCCAAAAATTAGAACTGGTTCCTGGCATAGAAAATCAGGATTACAATGGATTAGAGTTTTGTCCAAGGAATGTAGTAACAACACAAGAAACTCATGCGGTCCACCCGTTCCCTTTCGCTTAAACAAAAGGAAACGGTGGGAGAGGCATCCATCATCACAATAATGACTTCAATAAATGGGGATGGACCAGGACATAAGTGCTTTGCCGAATTTTGTCCCCACAATGAGGTAGCTTGGTTACCCCAGTTATGTTGTATCATGGAATGGCTAGTTGTTTTTATATGTAAAATGTGATTAAGGCTGCACACTTATTGATAGCATGCATATGTTTTGTCTAGAACATGCTGCGTTGTTATTGGGAAACCATCTTCAGTGTGTTCGAATCCACGATCATATTTACTATTCCTAGTAAAATAAATTCAAATGTACATCAAAAGTAGCAAAAAGCAAATTCATTGTAGTAAAAAAGGTTAGCTAGAATTATTTAGTAATTACGTGCATTACTTTTAGTAAAACTTAGAAAAATGTTGCCATAGAGACTTGGCTACTCACGCCGTGTGCCACACTAGGGTCCACAAATATACACCTCACATCCACGTATACTTGAGTGCTCCCCTGCATATGTATATATGTATGAAAATACATATAGAAATGGAAAATACAAGGCCACAAATCATTGCAAAAAGAGGAAAAATTTTTGCAATCGGAAGCGCTCGTCCACCTCTGAACCTCTCCGGAACCTCTTCATCAGCTCTGAGCCTCTCCAGATCCTCTTCAGTGCCACATAAGCACATGAACAAAATTCATAAGACCTGCTCTTGAAATTTTGATAGATCCCTCCAAAAGTAGGTATTTTCTATGGATACTAGAAAATGGGAGCATTTTGTCGGAGATGCAAAACAAAGCATAGAATTCTATTGTAGTTTTTGGTCATAATGAATGTGGCATGGCATTGACGAGTTTCAAAGATGGGAAACGGCAACAATGCTGTACAAAAATGCTTGGTTCAGAGAACCAAAGGTATGATAGAAAAATCAAGTATCTGTAGTTACGAATAATAGAGATCACGGGAGAATCAAGTATCTGCCATCAAGATAATGCATAGCGATGGATTGAAGACTAGAGACATGAACCATGAGGAAAAATCATTCAGAAAATACAGATGCGCATCTAGAATTGATGATTCTGGAACGAAAGATCAAAGCCGGATGAAAATTTCCTCTGCAGCAGCGGAAAACCTAGAGCATAGCTGCAAGCAGCAAAAACCAAAAGCCAGCTCTGTTCTTCCGGAAATCCCAAATCTGTTCTTCTCCTTTCTTCGCTTCTTGACCTTCGTAATTGATCCTGCGGCCTATCAGGCACCCCCGTTGCCACAAATCCGACCTATCTGGATTGGTTTTCTTCTCTGCCGGATCTGGCCGCCCGTTGTGACGTTCCACGTATTTGTACATATGGCATATAAATACATGGAACGTTGGGCTTCCACCCCAATTTGCCCCAATTCGGATGACCCAAGTTACCAGCTCTACCTTGCCCAATCGATTTGGGCCAGATGGCATCCCTTAAACTAAATTATTAACAATTAATTAACATAGTTAATAACTAATTGTGAATAATTTAGCATACTTGGCTTTTAATTAATATTTAGCTAACCTACCTTGTTAATTAATAATATGAATAATTAATACACCATTAAGTATTCATGGTGACATATCATGTATTTGTGTGTATAGCATATAAATACGTGAAACGTCACACCCCCATGCTCAGGCGACACACGCCACAACTTTCTATCATAGAACCACTGGATTGCATGCAACAACAAAAAAATTCAAACCCTAACCCCTCTTTTTAGGCCCACCATTGCCAAAACTTTATGCATCGGATAATTTGCCAACCGTATAGATCAATCCTCAAACCAATGCCTCGCTCTCATAATTTGAGTATGTGTCTAAGATTTTAGAAAATAAAATACGGGGGCTCGAACCTCTACCAAAATAATTTAATGTATTAATAAGACTACTTTAACCAATATACCCAGTGAGCTAATGTAATTATTTTTTATCTTGAATCTATATATATATATATATATATATATATATATATATATATATATATATATATATATATATATATTTTTTTTATAACAACCCATTCAATTATTTTAGGGATATATGGTCTATGGTTTTAAAAATTGTTATTTTTACATCCATATCAAATCCCCATGGAACCCCCTGCTACATGTTCGGAGAGTAGACTTTAATCTACCTTCCACTCACCTATTGTAGCTACTACTTCTTGAGATCTGATTGTAGTACCCATGTCACATCTTCGACAGGCAAGTGCTTCCATTTGACTAGGTATTGGAGAAATTGTGACCACCTTATTTTTTGTAAGATCTGTCAAGAAGGACTTTTGCAACAATTTCAAGTTGTTCATCGATCATTTCCAGTAATGCTGGGGTGTCCAAAACTTCCTCTGGACTAGGAGTGCACCCCTTTAGAAGACTTACGTGGAAAACTTTGTGGATTTTCAAGTTGCTGGTAAGTCCAATTTGTCGGATTGGTTACCTTCTCTTTTGACTATTTTAAATGGTCCAACCCACCTTGAAGCAAGCTTCTTACAATTGTCGATGTGGAGCTTCGCTTGTTTGACCTTTATTTTTAGCCAAACGTTATCCCCTACTTGGAACTCTCTTACTGTTCTGTGCTTATCCGATATGCTCTTCTGCAATGAAGAAAGAAATCTTCTTAGAAGAATAGGAATTCCACACACTAGCAATCAGACATTTTGAGATCTCTAAATCAAGGTTCCAGTAAGATGTTGATTTAACATGTTTGCATTTTAATTGAGAAAATCATAAATGATACTGACCTTGTAGTAGGGTTTGTTATTCAACAACCAGTCAAAATCAGAAATTGGAGTAGGTGATGGAACAATATCCCCAACCATCTGCTTTATGTGGTAGATGATCTTTTTGTCTGAGATCTGCCTCTGCACTAGTTAATCCGCCAGTATTACCAACCCCTGTGCCTTCTTTAGCTATTTCTGCACTATCGCCTTCTTCTATTGCACCTCTGTCTCAATATATATCAGTAGACCCTCTTAATGAGGATCAACACTCTCGTCCTCAGGACATTGCTCAGAAGCAAGAATTATTGGAAGAAGGATGGTCTACTCCACGCCTGAAGAAACTTGCACGTCGCAAAAATAGCTCGGCTCCTCAATCTGCGTTGGTTCACTCTGTAGCTCCAATATATGTACGATTGTTATAGTGGATGTCCCTGATTCAATGTTGAGACAAAAGGGAGCATATCAAGTTGCTGTTAATGATTCTATGGATGTGGAAGTTCGACCTGGTTAAAGTAACTTTTTTAAAAATATGATTATATATTATTCTTCTCTTTGTAGGAGAGGAAAATAGTGTGAACTGCATTATATTGTCATGCTTAGACGGGTGGCCCTGCTCAGTTGGATCTGATTGTTCGCTGGGTTTTCCATTCCTATCTTTGCATTGTATTATGTACTATGTTGGAGTGTTATTAATAAAGTCTGACGTCCTTCGAAAAAAAAAAACCTCTTATTTTATCTTTCAGTCATAAAGCATACATTTACATTCAAAACATATAACATGCATTACTTTGAGAACAATTGTGTACAACATACATTTTCTGATGAACATATACATGTCTTCACGTGATCTTAGTCTTTTCTTTATTTCATGCATTAAAAAGAATACTAACTAGAAACGTGTGCCCGGCGATGCCGGGCATTAGTCATGGGCATGTCGAATGGGCATATATAATGGACTGTGCAGAGTAGAATATGATGTGATGGGATAGGTTGGGATGCATGTGTGAAATGGAATACATTTGTATCATGCCTCTGACTTGGATAGTTAATTCTCCGATTAGATCTATAAAGGGATTGATTCAAATGTAATTGGACCTTTGAAGGTTCATCCATCTTTGCTAATACTTTCCATGTGGCCGATTCATGTGTGTCTAGCGATGCTATGCATTAATCGTGGATGTATTAAATCGGTAGAGTTAATGGAGTTTGCATGTACGAATAAGATATTGTACGATTTATCATGTAGGTGGAATGGAGTATAAGACGTGATGGGTACTTTGCATGATCAATGTTTAACTGGAATGGAGAATGGGCATTCAGGAAAAGGATGAAAGAGTGGACCTTGTATTTAAGTAGGAAGAAAACATTAGGACTTACAGAAAAAAGAAAGAAAAAAACATATGGAGGAAGAAAACATGCATACTCTATATGGACATCTAAGCGTGTAGGCTTTAATCCTACACTTACCTCTTGCATAGCATTAAATTCTATTGCCAAGAAAAGGGATAATCTATAGGTATCATTACTTTGTCTCTAATGATAAAAATTAAGAGGTATCAAAAGCTACACGTTGAAATAAACATCTTGGATGATGATTTAGGGTTTAGGGCAACTTATGGCATTTGCAAATTAACCACTTGTTGCTTTAAAACTACTTTTTGCCTTCTTCTCATGTTGGATGCCAGGTATAAGCACAATAGTCAATGGAGGGAGGTGAAACCCATGATTAGCAGAATAGATCCATTATAAAAGCGTCCATCCAAATAGGGAGAATGATTATTGCCTCCATATAGACTAAAAGAAAACCTGGTAGTATACGTGAAGGAACTTGAAATTCAAACACACTACTTGACATTATATAAGTTGTGTTTATGTCATTGGAGTCTAAAAACTCTTCTAGGGAGCTTAAATTGGTGCAAATTTTGTTTCTTTATATTGTTAGATCATCTTTCACAATTTAATAAATAGTAGAATAACTAATTAATTTGTGATTTTCTTTCTACTTGCTATGGTATGCTAAACAAAGTGGAGGCCCAAATGATCATATGCCTCTCTCAGATCGACTAAGTGTTTGAGTAGATGACAAAAATACGAATCAATAATGTACATCCATACTTCAGAGATATATGTTCATTGTTGTGTACTTCAAAATATTAAATATATTATGCCCATGTTCCCAATATCCATGATTTAGAGCTATTCCATGTGATTCTGAGGCATGAAATAAAATGTTGAATGCAGCAGACACCATGTATGCCTATGGTATGAGATGTCAGAAAACATACCAAAGCTTTACAATGGAGAGTTACAACAAATTCCAAAATTCTTGTAGTAATATCCTTCCTATCCTATACAATATGATCCTTGCGCATCCTTACAACTATTATATACAATTTATGATCCCTACTTGCTGCTAGATAGATGCTACATGACTCTTATAATAGAATCTATCCACGCCCACGATGTTTACAAAAAGCATATGTATGCCATTGGCAATAGCAAGGGATGATGCTACAAATGCCCAAAAAAATGTTTTGCAATGTACTCAAGTAGATGAAAAAGACAACCCGGAGATATAAGTTGGAACACATGTTCGAATGCAACAAATAAAAACAAATGGATCATCTTGACCTGCAAACAATGAAGATGAGCCAAATCACAACATACTCAATTAAATGAAACTGGATGCTACAAATGCCCAAAAAAATGTTTTGCAATGTACTTAAGTAGATGAAAAAGACATTACCTGGAGAAATAAGTTGGAACACGTGTTCAAATGCAACAAATGAAAAACAAATGGATCATCCTGACCTGCAAACAATGAAGATGAGCCAAATCGTAAAGAAGACAACATACTCAATTAAATGAAACAGGTAACACTATGGAAGAAAATGATATAACACAAACAACTTCATGCAAAAATTTCCTAGTCCAACAAATTAAAACATGCAGTAGTACGAAGCCAAAGTATCCAAAACACAATCAAATTATGAAGCCAAGATTCCACCTCCAACAAAGCTGATCAGAAACATTTTCTGACGGATGTTCCTCCCTGCTTGCCTAGTTATATGTAGCTGCAGAAAGCAGAACATGAAATTATTAGGTAAAGCTAAAAAAAATATGACTAAGCAACTAAAAAATGCTTGAAATCATAGCTTACCATCAATTAAAACAACAATAGAATAAATTGCAGCACATAGTATTTCAGATCAGAGCAAAACACAGGGTGCATGTAAAAGAACCAATAGCCTAAAATAAATGAAAGCCTGCTGGAAAATGTAGAAGGCAAGGCCCCTTGATAAACAACATTTGCTACTTGTTGATAGAAGCTCAACCAGAATAACTGCCATAGAACAAACAGATGTCAATGTTTACACTTGGAGAAAATTGAAAGCTCCCATGCCAAAAGTAGCTCCAAAAATCCGATCTTGTACAATGCCTCAAATGATGGCATTACACACTGCAATGTTCACATGAATGCTTCTATTTGTTCCTGTACAGGATAGAAGATGAAGGAGAAAGAGGAATACAAAGAAAGTTAAGAGCAAAAAGATCCTTTGGAAAAAAATTACTGTTGTGACCTGGATTTAGCGCGAAGTTGTTGCCTATGCACCTGGAAATAATAACTTGCCTAAACCCAAAATATCTGCAATAAACGGAGTATGGCAACAACAAAGATTCAGTAAAATCCATGGCTGCGTGCAAAATTAGCATTAAACATGTCCGATAATGAAGAAGTTACCTTATGGGAAATGGTGAAGACGTTAGATGTTTGTTTTGCTCGTAACAACCTCTGTAACTCCATTGATAAAGACGATCAAGTTTAGATATAACAGCTGGGCAATACCGTTGCAATGGACGCTCTAGCAGAATATAAATCCCATAACCAGACACTTAAGTCGGATTATGTTGAATGCCGCAATAAATTTTACCGTTTTAGTTCAAATATCAATAAGCACTTCTGTAAATCTTCGAATGGAAGACCCCAGCTGGGAAGTAAGCGGAAACATGCTTTTACCAATGCTCGCCTTAGTTTGCCAGTCGCCAGAATAGTCCTCTGTGCCATTGCTAAGCTTAAAGCTGAACTGCCATTGCCAGTATAATGCCTAGGTGGAACTTGAAAATCATGAAAACTCAATCCATAGCGGAATGGTTACGGCAGATCTAAAACCTTACCTGTGATGAACGCCAGCTTCTGCCATAGCCAGGAATGCCAAAAAAGAAGAGCGTCTACCATAGCCGGGAGTGCCAAAAGAGAAGATAGAGAGGAGTATGCAAATTCGTAGAGCTGGGAGCATCGAAAACCTCGTCCATTTCAAAAAACTGGCAATTAATGTTGCCAGCTGCGTCCCGCAAGAGCACCCGCAAGCGGGAGGGGAACGCCAGGGAACGCCGCATGCGGCGTTACATGCGGCGTTCCGGCACAAAACCCAACACCCTTCCATTTTAAAAAAGAAGATAAGAACTAGTAACGGGTGCCCGGCGTTGCCGGGCATAAATACAATTTTATGTAGACATATATGCAATGTATAGCTATATTTGAAGAAGGAACCAAGAAAGGAATGGAAGGAGCAATGCACAAAGATGCTCCACATTAGGTTACCATAATTTAGCCCTTCAACATAACTCTATCTACTCTTAATAATCAATGCATGCATGTGTTGGCTTGCACAATGTAGTGGCTTCAAACTATATAACCTAACATAATGGAAAAAAAGACATTTCTGGATTGGGACATGGCGTGAAGCAGATTGATATGATTACATAGCAACATAGTACTTAGTGAAGAAAATTGCTTAAATCTGAAGAAAATTGCTTAAATTTGTTGTGTTTGTTTTTTATTTAGAATTTATAGATTCATAGAATTAATGGCTTTGTTTTTGCAAAGTTGTATGATGTAGTTTATATTTATACTTCTTGGGAGCCAAAAATTGTAAGGGGGATGAATAAGTGAAATGAAGGGCATTTTATTGAAAATCATGGTGGAAAGAGCAATATTGGTTATGTGTTATTTGATCTGTGGATGAGAGATTTGGAGGCCTTTGGAAGAAATGGGACAAAAAATTCAACTTCACAAACATCTGAAATCTATATTTGCACTTGTGAATATATTTTGAAGATCTTAGCATTAGATGAAGATAGACAACTATATTTGTTCTGAGCTTCCATTGTCCTTTGCTTATATCAAATCAAATCATGCTTTTGTATTACATATTTGGAAACTCAAACTACATATTGGAAAACTAAACATGGCGAGTTTCCAAGTTTCATGTTTCTGTTATGTTGAACTTAATGGAGGACTTGCTACACACAATACAGTAGAGACCTTGCATTATCATTCTCTAAAGCAGTGACAGCTACATCTACTGGTGCTGCCAATAGTTCGAGGCATGCTTTATTTTGCGATATGTTGTGTAGAGAAGTGTTTTAGGTGAAGGCTTTAAAATATGCAATCTAGATTTACTGTATTAAATTTGCGACATTGATTGCGATCAAATGTTCCCTTATCTGCAATACTCGTAGAAGCATTTGTGCATGGTGATCTATGTTAGTTCTCTAAGTTGTAACTCTCACAATTTTCAAAACAACGCCACTATCTTAAAAACATATAGTTATAAATTGAATATAGGGTTGAAGTATTGCGGATGCTTGACATTGCCCAGCTTCCGCAACCATTTCTCATGTTGGAGCATATAGAGTTCATATACGTGAGAAATCGAACCTCTTGCAACATGGAGAAATAAAACCTGCGACACAATGTCTGTTGCAATGAGAATGACTCACGAACTATGTAAATGCATAATGACTATATTGTGCCTGAAATGATGAGCTTACAGAGTGCTCTAAATGCATCCATTTAGTTGGCATCAACTTCATGCACAACAAGGCAGCAAGTCATAGAGCTGTGCAGAATTAGTTTTGGTGCAGATTCTGTATGGGTCCATAGTCTTGTTGCTCCCATTAGGATTATACCAATTGATGAAATCGTGACAGTTTAGAAACATCACAAAGAGAACAGAGAAATATAGACCCATCTACAACATGAAGATTTGTAGGTGAGAATATTAACTAATATGGATTGACTTGGCAACCTATACATCTCCAAACCACTGCGATAAATTTCAATGGCAATCCAACTATAAGTTAAGGATAATGTATACCTCGTGATGCTTTCAGCCCAACAACCAAGTGACATAGTGGAGCCATAGCAGACCAAGTATTTATCATTAATTCATACTGATGTGCCGCATAATGGAATTATTGTCAAGGGATGTTAAATCAAATTCTTTTCTTTGTTGAAACTTATATGGGCGAAAAATCACCCTGTTTAAAACTCAAGCAATTTTATATACAATATAGTATGGGCAACTTTTTCATAACGTTGTTATTTCAGCCAGAAGAGTAACAAATTGAGTATTCTCCATTAGTTAAAGCCTTTGTTTAACCTGTCAACTACTTTGTTCAGAGTGTTAAAATCCTTGCAAAAGGCAAACTGATAATGTTAACACCATCAATAGGGTTTGAATAAAAACCATGGAAAGGAACGGCAGCCACTCGAGTCTTCTTGATAAGTTCCTCGCAAAATTCTAAACCATCAGTTGGCTCAATGGAAGTGTGGTCTGCCATAACAAAACATCCACCCGGGAGCTGATACACTGTAAAATCTGCTTTTCGAGGGCCACTCACCAAAACATCTTTTCTAATTCTAAATTGCTCTACCAGGTCTGCGTAATATGAATCTGGCGCTTGTAGTGCTTGCACAGCGCCCCATTGCATTGGAGTCTTAGTGCAGAAGGTTTAGAGTCCAATGGGCAACTCTGATGGCGCGAGTTATATTAGTAGGAGCAATTGCCCAACCTATCTTCCATCCTGTGAGGGAGAAAGACTTGCCAATGGAGTTCATAGTTATGGTTCTAGAGAACATACCAGGTAATGTAGCTTATTGTACACTTCATCAGAAAATACCAGCAAATTATGTTCCATGCAGATCCTTGCAATCATTTCCAGTTCTCTTCTGTTGAATACCTTTCCAGTAGGATTATGTGGTGTGTTGAGCAAAGTGGTTCTTGTTTTTGCACCGTTTGCACTCCGCAGATCAGATGCAGAAAACTCAAAAATTGCACTAGTTATAGTTTATATCGTGCATAATTATATATACTAATATAAGATCATGTATTTATGCAGTGAGAACATAGAACCAACAATTTAGAAGCATAATCGCAATTAGTTCATGCCAATGCATCATGCCAGTTTTTAAAGTTCAACAAACATAAGACCATGAGGAGTATTCCACAACAATAACAACAAATCCAATCATAGAGAAAAAAAATCCAGCTAATCTTTCGTGAAACTTATATAAAATTTAAGGCTCAAGATATTTGTTAAGCACGCACATTTAGGGTCCTCTTTCTTCACTTTCCTGTGGCTATAACAGGGGTGGAAGTGGTTTATCTAACATAATGATGTGGCAACAATAAGAATAACATGACAACATCGAGAAATGGGTACTATCTAACTAAGGCATATCTCTATTTCAAGTTGTGATAAACAAATCATCTACTACTTGCGAAAGGAATCAAGATGCATATACAAAAATTGAGAACAAAATTGAGAGAATAGAATAGAATAGATTTTTTTAACGTCCACGGAGATCAATAGGCCATGGGACCCATACAATGGGCTAGTACAATCATTACTACTAGGATTAAAAAACCCCTGCCTGAGAGGAGATACATATCAAAAGGACAAAACAAATGGGATGCTTGACCCTCTAGTCCAGCATATTACAGGTTATTGACCCTCTAGTCAAATATATTACACATACCTGTCTGAAAAGGAAGAATTTTTATTCTTTAAACCAGCTTTGGAGAGAATCAAACGTTAAAGGTGTGCAACAAACAAATATCCCTGTGAATTAAAGATGAATAAAATGGTCATGCAGAGAACCACCAAATTCAAAAACAACTTTATGCACAATTTTGCAAATTTAAGTTTGGGAAAAAAACTTCCTCTAGCTGTATGGCAAGTCAAGGGGACATAAGAAACGAAACTTTCTACAACTGCATGCCATGGTGGAAACCACACAACCTTAGCAGCAAGGCCACATGGCATCATGAAGACACCATTAGAGGCATGAGACTTTCCTCCACAACAAAAGAGTTGGTTACTTATACATCTATTTATGAGGTATGAAATTAAATTGGTACCACTGTAAAGTTCATCCTTATATATTAGCAACAGGAGTTTGTGCATCATTGAATAATCATGGTTCCCATTTGGGCTCTTCCCAAATAGTTACTTCATTATAGAAAAAGGCAGATGAGATTTTGAATTGGTACCTGTGCCATGGGTCTGGAAATATCCATCATCGTCTATAATTAAAATGTGATAAAGCAGTAAAATACCTTTAATTTTATACCGCAAAGATGCAAAACTTCAGAGCTCTCACCCTAGTCGTGGCTATCATTGTTGTTGGAAAAG
The DNA here is from genome assembly GCA_021234155.1 of Isoetes taiwanensis. NCBI lineage: Eukaryota > Viridiplantae > Streptophyta > Lycopodiopsida > Isoetales > Isoetaceae > Isoetes > Isoetes taiwanensis. Next base: position 6,264,797 of record JAJEKV010000020.1, on the reverse strand, counting down.
AAAGAAATATGTTCATCACATAAATTGATCTTCAGGTCTGTGAGCTGGGTACAGTGGAGTAAGTGAGCAGTAAATAGTCTTCAAGGGATCTCTGCTATAACACCAGATGAAATATAAACCTTGAATAACGTGGCTACATGGTTGTGAATGGTAAGTTAATCAAGGTGTATATGGGGCCATGTGCATGGGCACTATAATAGTCGAACCACTGCCTTATAAGGAAAAAAAAGGTTATTACTATTCAAACGAGGAGGTTAAGGCATAAGAATTGGAGCAAAAATTAAGTTGAATGTGCCACGGGATCAACCGGTGGTAACTGACTCCAAATCGGCCGGATTGATCCCCTATAAAGCCAAGAAGTATTGTACAGGTTGTATATAGGTTGGATATTGAGCAGAGTAATCAGTTTCGATCTGCTGGCTGACTATTTTTGCTTAGGATTTTGTGGTTTATGGATGCAATTGCATTCGATCCTTTTTCTACAGTAAACCATAGGTTACATGGTGCATTGGGGTTTTATTTTAATGTGCTAGATAAAATATCAATTGTCATCCTGCAACATATTTTGTATCTTGCAACTACTAATAAATTGATTGGAGATCATTTGTTCTTCATTAATCTAACATTGGTATCAGAGCAGGACAATCTCTAACCATTTTGGTGCGAACCTTTTAAGTACTGTAGAAGTTTTTAAGGGGGGAGCTGGTTTCCAAGTGTGGAAGGATTCAATCAAACACATCTTGGAGGTTGAAGAATTATGGGATCGGGTAGATCCAGGGAATGAAGGAACTCAGTTTGAGTTAAATATTGCAAGCAGGTCTGAAAGCTCTGTTAATGTAGCTACTAACAATGCAAATGATGTCACAAGAGAATCTGGTCCTGCAAGAACAGTTGTGAGGGTTGATGTGCAGGGAGATCTGCATATGCAAAAGTTAAAGAGGCCCGAGGGATCATAACGTGCAAGGTGAGTCCTATAATTAGACTCAAGCTCAGAAATAAAACACCTAGGGAGATGTGGAGTTTTCTTCTTAAGAACTATGAACAAAAAACCTCCTCACAAATTGATCTGTTGGAAGAAGAGTTAAGAGGCCTAAAATTGCAGGAGGATGGAGATGTCTCTGAATTTTTCAACAATTTCGACAATATTATAGCAGATCTGTCTGGTGCAGGTGTACATATTTCGAAAGAAGCCAAGTGCTACAGATTTCAAGGGCAATAATAGAAAATGATCAATTAGCTTTGTTTATAAGAAACATAAGCAAAACAAGAGAAGAAGTAGAAAATGTGCTTAGAACTGAATATGAACAGAAAAAATTAACTAAAGGAGGAGATGAATCTGCTGAAATATTGTATGCCGAAAAAAGAGCAAAGGAAATTGCTTTTACTGTCATGAGTCAGGGCACTTCAAAAGGGAATGTCCTAAGCTTAACAAAAATGATATCAGTTGTTTTAATTGTGGAGGAAGTGGACATACAGCAGCAAGATGCTCCTCTCCAAAAGACTATGGTAAAGGGAGAGGAAAAGGAAAAGACACCCGAGGAGGAAAGAGCTATGCTAATAGAGGTCGAGGAGGAAGGAAGCCTGCAGCAGTAAATCTTGCACAAGAAAGTGAGCAAGAAGACAAAGAAACTGAAGACGAAAATGAGGTAAATTGTGAGTTTGCCATTCTTAATAGAACTGAAGGAGCTAACAATGCTTGTGACACACTTGTAGTTGATAGTGGAGCTGAGAGATCAGTAGTTCAATCTACTGACCTGCTCAAGAACATCAAGCAAAGCAACTCAAAAAATATACAAGTAGGAAATGGGCATTTACAATCAGTTGAAGGGAGTGGTCTGCTGCAACTTACGGATCTGCAAGGAAATATCATTGATGTTGAAAATGTTCTATGTGTGCCAAGCATCGTCAAAAATCTGATTTCTGTCAGTCAGTTAGTTGACTTGGGTTATAGAGTTAATTTTGACTCTAAAGCATGTAAAATTTTCTTGGGAGATGAATTAAAGTTTTTGGCTCATCGTTGTGGAAACTTGTTTCAAATGAAAGGCAACACTTGCTTAAGCATAAGTTCAGTAACTAGGAATGAGTTGGAACTGTGGCATAACAGATTGGGGCATACAAACAGCAATAACATAAAGTTTCTAGTTAAAAAGGATTGGCTTAGTTGTAATGACCTCAAGACGGACAAATTCTCATGTGAGGGATGTATGCTAGGAATAGAATAGAATAGAATAGTTTTTTTAACGTCCACGAAGACCAATAGGTCATGGGACCCATACAATGGGCTAGTACAATCATTACTACTAGGATTAAAAAACCCCTGCCTCGAAAGGTTTTCAAGGGAAAAACCTTTGCAGTAATGATGATACTAGACAAGCTTAGATAATGACTACTGAGGGCTCAGTAATTGCAGACGTTTATCTAGAACCTCAAGTATGTATAATGCCAAGTCATGCACAGATGGTGCGCTGAGAAGTTGTGGAAGCGTGGAATGGAATGCTAAGGTCGAAAAATGATTCCGGACTATCTCAAAAGCAGGGCAACTCAGAAGAGTATGGCTTTCATCTTCAATAACCTGTAACTGGCAACAGGCACATAGTCTCGCTTCTCGCGGCAATTGCGGCCGCTCCCATCTACCTGCCTCTCAATCCAGTAGCACAATGGGACCCCGCGTATAATTGATGCAATAGCTACAAGCTTGTTCCCGGACAATGAAGCAAGCAAATAAGCTTGGGGCCACGGTGCCAAAGTGGGATTTATGTGTGCATGATAATGACCGGCCACTTGGGCCAAAATAATCAAGTCCCCATATCTTTTGAGAAAAACGCGACCATTAAGATATTGTTGCAAAAGCTCGGATCGAATCGGCAAGCATCGAGGCGGTTCTCTGGTTGCCCCAACCCAACGTGCAAACCATGTAGTGCAATGCTCTTTCCAACATCGTTTCAAACGCTGAGGAGATTCAGCCATGGCAAGTGCAAGAACAGGATACCTAACATCGTCCATGTGGTGCACCTTGCAGATATAGTGGAGATGGCGCTTCATGGCAGAATGTTGAAGAGGCCAAAAACCTGTCTCTTGTAAAAGAATAGCATAGGGCACCGTTCTTTTAAAAAATTTTGAAGAACTGTGTCAGCAATATATTAAAAGAATGGTAATGTTACAAAGCAAGTGAGGAGGAAGGAGAACTGCCCCAAAGAGACAGTGATACCTCGACACTCCACAACAACTGCAACTCTACTGCTGTACAAACTGACCATCACCATCTACCACACCCAAGAAGTCCCGCCAAATGGAAAACTTCCGCTCTACTAATCCCGTGAACACCAAAAAGCTTTGAAATAGCTTGTACCGTTCTTTTAACTCCAAGGCTGTAAGTGAGAAAGGACTTTTGCACCCGCTCCAAGCTCTCCCAAGCACTAGCACTAATGGCAGGCCCCCACACTTCAGAACCATACAGTAAAACAGGCTCTACCAAAGCCCGAAACAAGTGGGCTTTCCGTGGCCAATCATGAATTTCTGCGCGAAAACAATTGTTTTGCATTGCATAGAGTGCTCTCCATCCAGCAGCCACCCGCTTGGTAATACACTGTTCCCAGAGTGTGTTCTTACAGAATTCTACACCAAGATACTTGTAGCTATCTACAACTTCAACTTCGCGGCTATCATAGTGCATAGGGGGAACATTGTGACGAGAAGATTGAACTACCAAAAGCTTGGTCTTTTGCAGATTAACACGCAGACCTGTGTTCTCACAGAAACTGTGCAGAGCATGTAAATGTTGCTGCATACTAGCAGCGGTATGTGCCAGAAGTGAAACATCATCAGCATACATAAGTTGCCTAATGATATAGTGTGCCAAATGTGGACCTCCGCCGCCATGATTATCAAGCCATTCTTCCAATTGATCAATGTACAAGCCAAAAAGTGTAGGAGATAAAGGGCAACCCTGTCGAACTCCAATATTGCTAGTGATTTGAGTACCTGATGCTGGAAATTTAGCAAAAACCCTTTCATAGAGCCGATAAACTGCATTTTGAAGATCTTGTGGAACCCCAAGTGCCTGCAAGCGCTGCCAAAGAAGCTCGCGTGGTACTGTATCAAAAGCAGAAGTAAAATCTACAAAGCATATATAGAGGTCTTGTTTCAAACTTCGACAAAATATAGGCTGCCATTTGCAAAGACAAAATATAGGGCCAAGGAAGTACTAGAATTAATCCACGCAGATTTATGTGGCCCCCTGAATGTACGAAGTAGGTCCAACAAGAGATATTTTATCTCTTTCATTGATGACTACAGTAGAAGATGTTTTTGTTACTGCCTTAGAAAAAAATCAGAAGCTATTGTTGCATTAAAACACTTTGTGGCGGAAGCAGAAAGACAAACAAGAAAAAAGATTAGATGTATTAGGTCTGATCGTGGAGGGGAGTATCTGTCAAAAAAGTTCAAGCATTTTTGTATTTCAAACGGAATAAAACGGCAACTAACCTGCAGGTATAGTCCGCAACAAAACGGAGTGGCAGAAAGGAAGAACAGAATCATTATGGACGCAGTGAGAACCATGATAAAGCATAGCGGCCTACCAAATCATCTTTGGGAAGAAGCACTGCATACAGCTATTCGCATCCAAAACATGCTACCATCAGCAATACTGCAAGGTAACGTACCTCTCAACCTATAGTCAAACTCAAATGAAGCATTGCATTATGACAGTTTTAAGACATATGGATGTTTAGCGTACAGTCACATACCTACGGAACTTAGAAAAAAACTGGATGATAAAGCCATAATTGGTTTTCTTGTTGGGTATGACAATGAGTCAAAAGGGTTTAGAATTTATGTCCCACAAACTAAGGAGATTGTGATCAGCCGTGATGTTCAATTTAATGAAGATGTGCTGTATAAGGATAGATATCCAGCAAAAGCAAAGCAAGAGGAAACAAAATCAGAGAAAAAAAATGCATTTTGAGGTGGATACAGATGATGAAAGTACTGAATCAGACACAATGCAAATGAGCAGCCAACAAAATGTAGACAGCGGACTCCACACAGAAGTTGAACTAGATCAGCAAAACATTGAAACTGTAGTACATAGGAGGAGGAAAAATCAAGCAGAGAAGCCAGCTGAAGATCTGAAAATAAATTTGGAGGAATACGGAAGAAATGAAGCAGGAAGGAGCAAAAGAGTAGAAAACTTGGAAGTCACACATGATCAGATCTTAGCAATCATGGATGACATTGAGTTGCCAAATTCATATGAATGTGTGAAGAAAAATAAAAATGGATTGATGCAATGCAAGACGAGTTAGATTCATTTAGTAGCACACAGACATATGAGATTGTAGACTGCCCAGCAAGTCAAAACATCATAGGATGCAAGTGGATATTCAAAATCAAGGAAAATGTAGATGGAAGTAAAAGGCATAAAGCCAGACTTGTGGCACAACGGTATACCCAGAAAAAGGGGAAAGATTATGGTGAAACCTTTTCAAGCTTGAGATTACTACTCAGCTTAGCTAATGCATTGAACCTGGAACTTCACCACATGGATGTAAAGACTGCGTTTTTGAATGCTAAATTAGAAGGTGATGTATACATGAGACAGCCTCCGGGATTTGAGACACAAGAAGGGAAAGTATGGAAATTGAAGAAAACTGTCTACTGCCTTAAACAATCACCTCGAGAATGGAATATGTGTATGGACAATTTCCTTCAAGAACAGGGTTTTGAGAAATTGAAGAATGACGGAAATTTACACCGGTACGAATCAGGGGAACAGTTTTGCATCATAGCTCTTTACGTGGATGACTGCATTATGGTCTCAAACAGTCCAACTTGCTTGCAGAAATGCAAAGATATACTAAAAGCAAGGTTTAAAATGTCTGACATGGGTGAACTTAAGCAATTCATAGGGATTGAAGTGGTGAGAGATAGGCAGAGTCAAGGGTTTTAAAACTTATGCAGAGTAAGCATATTAATAACATGCTTAAGAGGTTCAATCTAATGAATGCTCATCCCGTTAAAACTCCAGTAGTTCCAGGCCATAAGCTTACTGCAGAAGTGACTCGGACAGAAAGTGAATCATTTGAAATGGAACAAATACCATACAGAGCATTAAGTGGCTGCTTGTTCTACCTAGCAAACAACACACGACCTGACATAGCGTATATCGTGAACATTCTGAGTAGAAGATGCCATAACCCAAGCAAGCAGCACTGGATTGCAGGGAAAAGGGTCTTGAATATCTTAAAGGGACAGCTGAATTTGGAATCACATATAACAGTGAAAATTTGCAAATTCATGCATTTAGTGATGCTGACTGAGGCGGTGACCTGAGTACACGCAAATCAACTTCAGGATATGTTATATTCTTAGGTGGAGGCCCTATAGCTTGGCGGAGTAAGAAGCAGAAAGCAATTGCTATGTCCACAGCAGAGGATGAGTGTGCTGCAGCTTCATTAGTAGCCAAAGAGGTAGCATGGTTAAGAAGACTGTTGGATGAGCTGCAATGCTATCAAACTAAGCCTACAATAATTTTGACTGATAGTCAGAGTTGTATTGCAATAGTAAAGAATCCCGTAGACCACGAGAGAACAAAGCACATTGAGCTCAACATACATTTCATCAGGGACTTAGCAAGTAAGGGATACATACAAATGGCCTACATAAATACTGCAGAACAAATTTCTGATGTGTTTACCAAAGCTCTGGCAGAAAGCAAGTTTATACAATTCAGAAATGATCTTAATGTGACATAGTTATGTGATGAAGGAGGAATGTTGGAAAAGAAAGAAATATGTTCATCACATAAATTGATCTTCAGGTCTGTGAGCTGGGTACAATGGAGTAAGTGAGCAGTAAACAGTCTTCAAGGGATCTCTGCTATAACACCAGATGAAATATAAACCTTGAATAACGTGGCTACATGGTTGTGAATGGTAAGTTAATCAAGGTGTATATGGGGCCATGTGCATGGGCACTATAATAGTCGAACCATTGCCTTATAAGGAAAAAAAGGTTATTACTATTCAAACGAGGAGGTTAAGGCATAAGAATTGGAGCGAAAATTAAGTTGAATGTGCCACGGGATCAACCGGTGGTAACCGACTCCAAATCGGCCGGATTGATCTATAAAGCCAAGAAGTATTGTACAGGTTGTATATACGTTGGATATTGAGCAGAGTAATCAGTTTCGATCTGCTGGCTGACTATTTTTGCTTAGGATTTTGTGGTTTATGGATGCAATTGCATTCGATCCTTTTTCTACAGTAAACCATAGGTTATATGGTGCATTGGGGTTTTATTTTAATGTGCTAGATAAAATATCAATTGTCATCCTGCAACATATTTTGTATCTTGCAACTGCTAATAAATTGATTGGAGATCATTTGTTCTTCATTAATCTAACAATTGTTCCTATTGTTCCTATTGGGATGCATTTGTGCATTCCTTTAGCATAAAAAAGGAAGCAAGATTTACATTATGTACATGAATATGTAGCATAATAACAGGGGGTTACTTTTAGATTTTTATACGTTTTTTCACATGGTTTTTCTATGATTTCATTGTTGTATTCGTTGAGGTGTACTAAATAGTATTTCTAGAGTGCACCTTTTATGGGCCGTTGATTTTCGTTGGTTGGAACAATCCGAGGGTTGTTGTCTTTCTCTGCATGTGTTTGTGCATGAACACTACGCATGTGTATGCATGTGCATGTGCACATGCATGTGCATGTGTGTGCATGTGTATTGTGCATGTGCAAGTGCAAGTGCATGTGCATGTGTGTGCATGTGTGTGCATGTTTGCATATGCATGTGTACTTGCCCTCTTGGATTCTTATTGCCGGAGTGGATTTTACTACCACGAGATGGATTTTTTGCTCACACTTACAAAGGTATTTATTTTTAATGTTTCTTGATTAGCATAATGTTTTTTTTTTTTTTTTGAGGTATTGGTTTTACGATTCTACAATGTAGTGCTTTGCAAAACCCCTTTTGTTTCCTTCCTAAGATTTCTTTGCGATTCAAGTTTAGGCCCTCTGTTTGCTTCCAACTCTTGGATATTCCCGGGGCTGCGGATTGTTCATAGCAGCCAGCCCTTTAGCTTCAATCAACAAACGGATTCTTATGCACTTGGTAGCGGATTATTCCACGCCCTTTTCCATGTCACGCAGATCAGTCAAATAGTGGCCACAAGAATGCATTTATATTGTAGGTTTGGAACTTTAATCGAACCATAAGGTGAATCATGCATTACCTTTAAGCTAGAGATGGAGCATTCAAAATCATATGGATTGATAAACAATGGTGTCATTGTGAAAGAGAAATAGTTGTAGCGGAAGTAACAATATGTAGCATAATAACAGGGGTTTTTTTTGTGTTGCAAATTTTATGACTTTCAGAATAATGGGATCAATCTGCTCTATTTTTATGGTAACTTTTACTTATGTTCTATTTGTTTTATTGTCATCAAATTCAAAAGCTGCAGGTGATGAAAGCCTCAAATGAATTCTAGTTTTTTTCTGGTTTGAATTCTAAAATTTTTTTGTCACATGGGGAGGAGGGGCGTCTCTAAGGCCCCGAAGGGGCAAAAAAAAATTTTTGCAACACAAACCATTAACATCCAACATGTAAAAATTAAATCCCCCAACACATAACAACCAACACATAACAACCATTGACATTAACAACCAACACATAACTACCATTGACATTAATTAATACAACCATTGGGTCCAACACATTTAAATTAAAATCCCCCTTAAACCCCCTTTGGTTTGGGTGCATATTCACACGGGGGGTGACGTAGGGCAGCGAGAGCCCTCATAATTGTATTTTGCACGTACGAAAACAACATCATATAGCATTCCGCTTGAAATCTTATAGTATTTTGCGAATCTTGTTATACAGTATAGCAAATTTTGTACTTGCATACCCCACAAACGAGGAACTTTACGTACGGTATAGATTAAGGAATAAGGGGTGAATATGCCTATCCAACAGCAATTTGGCTGATATTGAAGGAAATGCATTCCTCAAGTGAACCATGTGGAAGACGTGATTTTGTACTTGGTGGAAAAGACATATGCGTAGTGTTAAAAGTAGCAACGTAGTCTATTATCCTACTCACATATGATATGACTGGATATATATATGAAACTTCAATAGAACACCAACATCAGCTTCAGTAGACCACACTTAGACTGCAATTCCCTAGAATAACTATACCAATGTTGCAAAGAAATAGAAGCAATCAAATATTAAATTCATAATTTGAATAAAGTGGTATATTCTATCCACATGGTAAATTCTCCTGGATGTGTATTTGATTTTCTAGTTCATTGAGGGAAGTTACAATACCTACTATAATTTAAATTGCGCAAAAATAACGATATGAAACTACCTTGGAAGATACGAATATGGATTAATGAGCCAATTTGCAACCCATAGTACCATTCTTTCCTGAACTCCAAAGAACTAAAATGCCTTCTTTCAGGAGAGATAAACTGCTAGTCAAGATCAAATAATATTGATCAGGTGAAGTGGATGGTTGAGAACCGTCTAAATGGAGCACTACAACCCTAGAACCTGAAGCAAAAAGGTCGGCAAAACAAAGTCTTTAGCAAGAGTAGATTGTCTTGAAGACAACATTCCAAGATGTTAGAGGAACTTTCGACAAAACAAACTCTTTAGGAAGAGTGGATTGTTTTGATGATGACATTTTAGAAAGAAAGTCAGAGGAACTTCTCAAGAAGCTTGATGTTTCAATTGAACTTGCAAGTTGCATAAGCTTCTATTCTCGACCTTGCAAGTCTGATGCTTTTCATTGATAATTTGCTGATATACTTGCAGCTAGTTAACATTATCCAAAGGAGAGAAAGCATGCAATTAGATAGAGCAAAAGAATTTGGAGGAAAAAGATAATTGACGTGATGGGGACAGACATGATCCAAAGAGAATGGCATAGAGTTACCTGAACAAACTGAACAGATTAAAATGCATAGAGAGCCATCTGAAGAATTAAACATATTGAAATGCATATGTGAAGCAGGCTTTTTTCAGGCAAATATCTTGTGTACCTTTTGACAACAGAATAACAAAAAACTATACAATATAGCATATCCTAATTGAAACAGTGAATATACATGCATTTCAAGTGCTATGCTTGTAAAAATGAATGCTCTCAAAATTCTGCCGCCAATAGACACATCAAAAACGATGCCCATATCCTCCTTAAAATCCCCCATAAAAAACCCCTTAAAATCCCCCTTTTTGTGGAATGGACATGATTTTCAGAAACGGGGTATTTGGCCACAATCCCCCGTTGTGATTTTGTAGATTAATATCCCCTTATTTGAATTTTTTTTATATCCCCCATTGCCATATGCAATGGTCATACCCCTTTTCTCACAAATAATGTTCATACCCCTTTTTAGGAACAATCCCCCTTTGTGATTTTGTAGTTTAATATACCCTTATTCCGTTCATACCCCTCTTCTCAACCATCCTCCTTTTCTAGGAACAATCCCCCTTTGTGATTTTGTAGTTTAATATACCTTTATTCCGTTCATACCCCTCCTCTCAACCATCCTCCTTTTATGTTTAATATCCCCTTATGTTTAATATCCCCTTATTCCGTTCATACCCCTTTTATGTGTATACTCCTTTTCCGTTCATACTCCTTTTATGTTTAATATCCCCTTATTCCGTTCATACCCCTCTTCTCAATCATCCTCCTTTTGTGACCTTGTAATTTAATATCCTATAATGTTAATACCCTTTTCTCAAAAACCCCCCCTTCGTGATTTTGTGTTTAATATCCCCTTATTCTGTTCATACCCCTCTTCTCAACCATCCCCCTTTTTGTGACCTTGTATTTAATATCCCGTACTTAGTTAATACCCTTTTCAACAAATACATTTTTATCCCGCTATGTTTAAACAAATACATTTTTAAGCCTTTAAAACCTTTGAATCCAAATTGAAAGTTCTTTTCCACTAGATGAGGCATAAAAACCTCCAGATTCTTGCAATACATGCAAATATTTCACTCTTAATGCCAAAGTACAATGCTAAAGTACATTTTATCTTATGCGTTTTAAATTCCACAATACTGCTGTAACAAAACAGAAATATTTCCCAAATTCTGCTCATATTTACAGATTTGTTGCTTTACTCATTAAAATGCAAAACCAGCAAAACCAACTGCTTTTCTAAAAAGGACCCAAGTCATATGTTCCATACTCCAATCATGCAGTATGCTTAAAAATGATCCCAAATACGCTTAAATTCTTTTATTAAAAAATATCCAGCAATTTACAAACTAGAACAATCCATAGAAATGCCTCAGATATCCATGTCATGCTTAAAAGCAAGCAGTTTACAACATAGGTCACCCCGCTTTTCAAAACCACAAAAATATCTCAAATACTCATGTCATGCTTAATAGCAAACAAAATAAGACAGCGTTGTAAGATTTTTATCCACGTGTTCAGCTATAACACTTACCACTTTTTCGTGAAAGCATAAAGCAAACCAGAATATGTCAAATGTAAATCCACGTTTCTGAGGTATTGCAGTAGCAAGAATTTTCTTCAGCGTCCAAGACTTCATCCTAAACCAAATACGAGCATATTTGAAAGAGTAAAGTTGGTTACCTGCATTGAACCAAGCCTAAGTTAGCTTTAAACAAGGTAACTAGACCAGCAATGACAGGTAAGCTATAACTCTACTCGGTTCATCGCCCTTTACCAAATAATTATAAGACCTCTAAATAAATTGTAGGCCATGCCTCAGTACAGGTCCACAGTTACCCATATGGTTATAGTGAAAGAGAAACCTCTGGGTAGGAATAAACTAATCCATAAGCACATAAAATGCATTCTGCTGCAATTTTTCAAACTGCATACTTCCTTACCATTTGTAGGCAGTTCTTAGACATAGTTCCATAGATATATTGTCAGCACATCATTTCATATCTTGCTCTACCTTAGGCCAAGCTTTTAAAACCCTCAATCAAACTTAAAATCAAATACTAGAAAGTCCAAAAAGAAATTTCAGACAGAATAAGGTCGCATTTTCCTCCGCAGGCAAAGGCATGAACCCTAAGAACATTATCTGCACGCTGGTTGAAGTGATCCGGCTTAGTCATGAGCTGATCCGACACAACTTTCCCTTAGCCGTGATCGGTTTAGGGTCAGGCCGTCACACAATGCAACATTTTGCCCTATTCTCATAGTTTTTTCCATTAATTAATTTATTACCTTGATTAAGAGTTGCACACGTCTCCATATCATCCCCTTGAGCCGTTACCTTAAGATGTCTGCTTGGTGTTGCCCTTGTATGGAAATATCATATCTGTAAATATTGCAAACTTTCACTCACAAACGTTAGTGGAATATTTCAAGGCCATATTATCCCATACGCAACAGATTGTACTCATTACTCAATTCGGTACAATAAGAGCTTTTCCCCTTGAGTCATTATCATGAAATGCTTTATTTGTTAGCATTTTTTCAGATTTACTTTTCCTCTTGCCGGAATTATGTCTTCAGAGATGCAACAAATGTCCCACATAGGATATGTCCAATGCATATATCTTGATCTCCAATGCTACATCTTCATGGAATTAGGTCATCATCTTGACGAAATGAGGTCTACAGAGATGCAACAAATGCCGACGCCCTAATTTGGATATTTTTCAGGGCCCAAAAGACTTTACGAAAATTTTTAAAACAAAGTCCCCTATTTACATCTTAAGACCATTTAGCAATATTATATTATCAAGGATATTGGGCATGCAAAGTTAACCATAAATTGTGCAACCACAACCTCTTACTCGTTCGAGTTAAATTCAGGAGACATGGCAAGCTATGCTTTTGTAGACAGATTTCCAAAGGTCAAAATTTATCAAAAACTAACACATATGTTGGTAGCCAATTAATGTAACGTACCTCCATGAAGTGCACAAGTAGACCTTTAATGTGGTATGTATGCCAATTGAAAAATCCAAAAGGAATTCAACTCATGTTGAGTGCTGCATAGCCAGTGTTTGCAAATACTTCATATGCCAAATTCTTGCCACAAATTACCTTAGGTGGTCACAAACTGCATGGTCGCATGACTTTGAGCCTCTCCAAGCGTTTGCATTGCCCGTACACCCCTTATCAAGGTCCAGACTACTATGTTTAAGGTCCATACTAGACTAATCTTGTACAGACTAGCTAGCTTATCCCACTGCCTTGCGGCAGCCAAAGTGGAGGACACGTATAGGCTTTTAAGTTCTACCACGTCGAGGATCATCATCGTATAACCCCAGTAACCAACTCCCAAAGATAAACATACATTGGCAAGGTTTGAACCCATGACCAAATGCACATTTATTTTGGCATTACTAGGCCTATACCAACTCACCACACATCCGTTGGGCAAAACTTTTGCCTTACATGCATACTTTGTAGGCAGGATATAATCCCGCCTTAGGAAGTCTAGGTATTAACTAATCGTAGTTGATGCTGAGGTTTTTCATCAAATTTTTTATTCTTAGTAGCATAACATTCTTAAATTTTTATTCTCACTCTACAGGAGTTGGTGAAGTCATTGATGATATTTTGAGGCATGGACCTCATGATAGCACTTGGTGTTTCCCTCAAGAGCGAGATGTGAAGATCCATAAGCAAGTGAAGACCAACAACTTGGAAGTTGAACTTACCTATATGAGTATCATGCGCGTTACCTTTTCACCACAACTTTCCTTGAAGCCGAAGAAGGCAATCCTGCTGAGTACACTTTGAAAGAGGTACATAAGTACATTTGGCTACCAATTGGCATTCAAGACCGTAGGAAAGGAATTATTCGAGTGCCATCAGTAGAAGTAGCTAAAAGCATTATGGATAAGTTAGAATACCTTCCAAATCATTGTGGCTGCAAGGAGGCCATTGCGAAGAAGGGCATAGTTATAGGATCCGCCGGGAGTGAGCAAAAAGGGGTGATTATAGACTTGACTGGTGTGATGGAGCTGAATGCTTTACATGATCAAACACTTATGAAGAAAGTTACAAGTTTAAGAAGGTTCTTTTTTGTGGAACTATCTATAAAGAAGGAGACTATGTGTCATCGCAAGAGTTAAGTGAGGAAAACCATGTAGAGCCCAAGGGTAATATATCAACAATCTTTGTTCATGAATCTGTTGGAGAGCTAAAGAGTTACTACAAGGCAAACTACTTCTATCGAGGTAACAAAGATCCATTTACAGAGGCATGGATCCTTTCCTTAGATATAGCCTTTGGAAAGACCAGATTTATTAACTCTCTAGTTCAAAAGTTCATCCCTGTGCCATATGATGATACATTAGTGGTGTTTTCAAATTGGCAATCTAAAGCAACACCCACTTTCTAAAGCAAGAATCACTGAAATATTAACTTAAATATAATCCTCATCCTCCTTTTCCTTCATTCCCTTTTCATGTGAATCCCCATTTCTCCTCATCCCCATTATCCTCATCTCCCCATTCTAAATTGCAATTCCCCCATTAGGCCCTCATTACCCTTACTAACCTTATCCCCCATTCTAAATTGCAATTCCCCATTGTAAATTGCAATCCTTCATTGCTCCCTCATTACCCCTACTAACCCTGGCTACCCCATTTCTCGTCATCCCCCATTCTTCATTTTTTAGTAGAAATCCCCATGTTCTAAATTGCAATCCTCCTATTACTCCTTCATTACCCCCAGTAGCCTGACTACCCCATTTCTCCGCATCCCCCATTCTTCATCTCTTACAAAAAATCCCCATGTTCTAAAATTGCAATCCCCCATTACTCCCTCATTACCCCTACAAACCCTAACTACCCCGTTTCTCCTCATCCCCCATTCCTTTTTTTTTTTTTTTTTTGAAGGAATCCCCATGTTCTAAATTGCAATCCCCTTATTACTCCATCATTACCCCTAGTACCCCTGACTACCCCATTTCTCCTCATCCTCCATTCTTTATTTTCTATAGAAAATCCCCATGTTATAAATTGAAATCCCCCTTACTCCCTCAGTACCCCTAACATAGAACTAAAATCCTCTTCTTCTCAAAAAATTATCCTTTGCTCGTCAATCCCCCATTTCCAAAAGGGGGTATTTTAAGGAGGATGTGGGCATCATTTTTTATGTGAGAGCTGACTTGAATAGTTTCTTGCTAATTCTACTGGCATTTGTATTAAGCAATGCAGAAGAGATTCCTCATTGAGTCTATGACTAACTTGAAAAAGCAAGGACAACATGAATAGAGATGCAAAACATACAAAAATATAAAGATTTGCTAGATTTGTGGAAGAACCTTGCAATTAGGTAGAGCAAAGGGATTCGGAGTTAGAGAAAAAGATTATGATGTGATGTGAAATAGGCATGATTCAAAGAGAATGACATACAATTACCTAAGCGGGTTGAACATTTTGAAATCCATATATAAAGCAGCTATTTTTCATGCATATTTCTTGTGTACCTGTTGTGACGTCCCCTACTCGTATACGGTGCACTCACCGTATACAAACAAGAGTTCATCCCCCATACCAGCTTCATGCTGATACAAGGCCCTCCATGTGTCACTGCAACCTTGATGAGTTCCAGTGGGAAGAATGAAGGGGTCATTTTACCCTGTCTCCCTTCAGGGCCTACCTAGTTGCGGAAGCGTAAATATACATGTCAGTATACAACATCAACATCACATGTCCATCACGAAGGATGGCTCGCCACATATCTGCATAGACAAAGATCAGCACATCACATAGGAGTTCCTACCCAAGGCTCAGACTCGAGAGGGATGACTGACGGCTTGGGCCTCCAGAAGTCCTTGCAGACAGAATTCATGGCAATGGATTTAGCTGGCAATAGAACATGGCTTGGGGTAGTTCACTCCATCTGCCCCTCCTGTGCACACCTTGCAGAGTAGGTTGAAAAGTGTTGGGACTTGACTGTAGCCCGCCGGATGCATAGCCAGAGGGGCTATTCCTGGGTTTCATCTCCCCAGTTCCGATGGGGCAGGTAGGGATTACTCCCACCAGAGGTTGGCATGCTGACTCAAGGTGACTAGAGGGCCACTGCCCTTACTCGACTGAACTCCATGGAAGGTGTCCACCACCCCAAGGTTGTCGAACCCATGAAAAGCCCGCGCGCAGTGGCAGAGCATTAGGTCTAGTCCACAATAATCCCCGATAGGCTTTACTACTAGAGGGACATGAACCTGAGTCAGGACATGAACCTCCTTGTAAGCCAGTCTGGCCCCTTCACCCACAACCAGGTTTGGTTCTTGTACACAGGCCGAATTTAATAGTGCATTAAAGAGGGTTGGCTAGGAGCATCATACTACTAGGCTTTTAAGGCCTCTACCCCCCTTCCCAATACGATGAGTCCACAGAGATCATCATCACATATATATCATAGAAGAACTAAAGAATGAGATTTAATCTAAATCACAGAGTTAGGTTCTTTAGTTATGGCTTGGTATCTAGAGATCTAGATGGCTGCTATGGGCAATTCAATAGGCTAAACCTACTTATTCTATGTCTGGGAGGCGGATTAGACTATTGAATTGACAAAATACCTGATCCTTGGCTTGCTCCTTCTGCTCTGAACTCGATCATGCTGCAGAACTGCTAGAAGATGAAGCTAGAAAGGGAAGCTGATGAACTAGACTACTCAGTACAGACTTTGGGAGGCGAGATTGGCTCTTGGAGCAAGCAAAACAGAGCCCTAGAAGGTTGTGCACGAAAATGGAAAGTTAGGGTTTCCTATACTTAAATAGACTAAGGGTTAGGGCTAGGGTTTCCCATTATCCCTTTTGAGCATGTGGGATAAATAGTGTGGCCCACTTGCCTTTATTAACTAAGTGGCATAAAGTGTCCACATGGGTAAATGTGTACACATGGATAAATGTGCACATGAATAAATGTGCACATGAATAAATGTGCACATAAATAAATGTACACACCTTGCAAGTTGCCCCCTAGGGTGCTACCTGCTTGGCTACACGTCGGCGTACACGTCAATCGGGATGGCGTGTATGCGTGACGAGGCAGTACAGTATACGTCCTGGGACCGTATACTGTGCTGGAACGTCACATTCTCCCCACCTTGAAATGATGCTGTCCGCAGCATCGTGGGTCTCTCCACCTTGGGATCTTCTTGTCCTGCAACCAACTTGATGCATACACTTCATTACTATTATACTTACACGATTATTAGAATTACTCTAAGGTAATATTTTTTTAAAATATTACTAGGACATTACATTATCCCAATAACTTATCAATTCATAAGATTTTTAAAACATTATTACGACATTCCATATACAATTATCCTTTGAGGTACTCTTCATTCCTTGCAACACATTCCAAAAAAATTTGTGTTGCAAGTCTTCGTAGCTCGACCTCCTTGCCCTCCGGAGTGCTCTATTGGCCTGCAGGTCGACACTATGTTAGTACCATTTTAATTATTAGTAGAATGATGGTTATAAGGTAACCACCCATCTAATTAACTAAATGGATGCATGACTAATCTCCCGGCATAGGAAAAGGATGCTTCTTCCATCGTGGTCGTGGAGACAGCGCCCTATAATGCCTAGGATGACACTCATGCCTACACCTTTAGATGCCCTGGGCGTGAAGGTGACGGCCTTCCCGTAGGCATTGACTAGAGGTGCTTTCCTATCAATGCATTCCTGAATGGCCTCTTATCTCTCGAGGTCATCTACTTCTGTGGGACGGAAGTAGACTTTTTAATCTACCTTCCAACTCATTCAAGCAGAACCGCGGTCATGCCTACAATGACATTACACCACGTCCTAGAGATCACCGTAGTGGTCCCATCATCGGTAACAATGCATGCAATCCATACCTAGCATAGCTTGCATGCGTAGATTAATCTTAACTACACATGAAATTAATCTAAGCACAAATGGACATGCCTGAGCCGATTTCTTCGGAGATGACCTTGCCGTCCCATTGCTCCATAAACTGGGTGTACTGCTTTATTAGATCCTTCTTAAGTACCCATGTCGCGTCTTCCACCGGCAAGTGTTTCCACTTGACCAAATATTGGAGAAACTCTGATCTCCTTGTTTTCTTGAATGCTTTATCAAGAATCAATTTTGGAACTATCTCCAGCTGCTCTTCTATCATTTCCAACAACGTTGGATTGTCCAAGACTTCTTCTGGATTTGGAGTATGCTTCTTCAACAAACTCATGTGGAAGACTTTATGAATTTTCAGGTGTGCTGGCAGCTCTAACTTGTAGGATTGGTTACCTACTCTCTTGGCTATTCTAAAAGGCCCAGCCCACCTTGGAGCAAGTTTCTTACAACTTCCGATGCGGAGCTTCGCCTGCTTCACTTTGATCTTGAGCCAAACGTTGTCGCCAACCTGGAACTCCCTGACCATCCGATGCTTGTCGGCGACGCTCTTTTGTCGACTCCTTGCCGCAAGAAAATATCCTCGGACCTCTTCTACCAGTTGCTGCATGTCTGCCAACATTTGCTGCGAAACCTCTACTTTTGACACAGGATTGTGCCAAGTGTCTGGAGTTAGACATTGGTAGCCATAGTTGATCATGAACGGCGACATCCAGGACGATTCTTGCTTGGTGCTATTATAAGCGAACTCCACCAAGTGAATATACTCTTCCCACATACTCTGCTTGTTCCAGACATAGTTTCGTGGCATATCTTCCAAAATTCTGTTGGTCCGCTCTGTTTGCCCATCCGTCTGAGGATGATAGGCCGTGCTCATGAACAGCTTCGTCTGAATCGTCGCAAAAAGATCCTGCCAGAAGGCACTCATGAACTTCGGGTCTCTGTCAGAGATGATCTCTCTCGGCATGCCATGAAGCCTGAAGATTTTCTTGGTGAAGAGAGCCGCCGTATCCACAGCTGTGTCGGTGGTCCTGCAAGGCACAAAGTGTGCCATCTTCGACAACTTGTCGACCACAACCATCAAGGCATCTTTCCCTCTTACTGTTCTCGGCAGTGCTATTATGAAGTCCATACTAATGACTTCCCACTTAGCGTTCGGCACCGCTAATGGTTCCAATGCCCCTGGAATTCGAAGCTGCTCTGCCTTTGTCTGCTGACACTCTTTGATGTAGCGAGCCACCTGCTTCTTCATCCCTGGCCAATAATAGTTGCTGCACACTTTGAAATATGTCTTCGTAAATCCTGCATGGCCAGCTATTGGACTGTTGTGGGTGTCGTGGAGAATCAACTTCCTCACCCCTGATGATTCAGGCACACACAACTTGTTCTTATGATACAAAAGGTTACCTTCCTTTTTAAAATTCTTGAAGGTCTCCCTCTCCTTATCTGTTCTTGCCTCCTTGCACAAGCTTGCCCACACTTCCTTGAAGTCTGCATCTGTCGGCAAGGTTTCTTCGATCTTCTTACCGAAGTCGCTGTTGAGTGTCGAGATTGCATTGTAGTGCACTCTTGTTGTCAGAGGATGCCTTGAAAGCGCATCTGCTACCACGTTGAGCTCCCCCGGCTTATAGACTATGTCAAAGTCATATTCTTCGAGGAACTCCATCCACCTTCGCTGCCTCGGGTTGAGATGTGGTTGCGTGAACACGTATTGGAGGCTCTGATGATCCGTGTCCAACTGGAACTTCCTCCCCAACAGGTAGTGCCTCCAAATTCTTAGTGCTCTGACAACTGCAAGCAACTCTTGATCATTAATCGGGTAGCGCGTTTCGGCGTCGTTCATCTTCCGAGAATCATAAGCCACTACTCGCTCTTCCTGCATCAACACTGCACCTGTGGCAATCTTACTTGCATCTGTCGCCACAAGTTTGTCCTTCTCTAGGTCTGGCAGGGTCAAGACAGGGGCGGTTGTCAAAGCTTCCTTCAACATCTCGAATCCTGCTTGGGCTTTCTTCTGCCAATGGTCTGCCCAATCCTTTACTTTTTTTGCCCTCGTCAAATCTGTTAGTGGAGCCGCTATTTTTGCAAAGTTCTTCACGAACTTCCTGTAGTACCCTGCTAGGCCAAGAAAGCTCCTGACCTCGTGGATGTTCTTCGGCGCCGGCCACTGTATGACTGCTTCAATCTTGGCAGGATCCGTCGAAATCCCCTCTGATGAGATCACATGCCCCAGGTATACCACCCTCTCCGTTGCGAAGTGGCACTTCGACAACTTTGCGTACAACTGGTGCCTTCTTAACTTGTCGAGCACCTTCCTTAGATGTTGCACGTGTTCTTCCAGGGATCTGCTATACACCAGAATGTCGTCAAAGAATACTATCACAAAAGTATCCAAGAACTCCCTGAAGATGTCGTTCATGAGCCTCATGAACGTTGCTGGGGCGTTTGACAAGCCAAACGACATTACTGTAAACTCGTAATGCCCATACCTGGTCCTGAATGCTGTTTTGTGGACGTCTTCTTCCTTGATCCTGATCTGATGGTACCCCGACCTCAGGTCTATCTTGGAGAAAATCTTCGCCCCTTGGATGACCCATCAGGTCGTCCGATCTGAGGATTGCATACTTATTCTTGATGGTGTGCTTGTTTAACTGCCTGTAATCTATGCACATCCTCAAGCTGCCATCCTTCTTCTTCACAAAAAGAATGGGTGCCCCAAATGGTGAGATGCTAGGTCTAATGAACCCTAGGTCTAGCAATTCCTGCAATTGCTTCTTCAACTTGATCAGCTCTTGCGTCGTCATCCTGTACGGAGCCTTGCTCGTCGGCTTCGTACCTGGTTCGAGTGCTATCTCACACTCGACTCCCCTGTAAGGAGGAAGCTGCTTGATCTCGTCTGGAAAGAGATCATGGAACTTGATCAACTTAGCTATTTGCTTTGGCAACTTGCTGAGCACCTTATCTTCCTTGCTTTCCTCTGACTCGGGCTCTTCGATCTGAAGCTTGAAGATGTAGGCTATCTGCTCGCTCTTTATGCACTTGAGCAGCCGCTTACTAGACATACACTGCATGATGGGAACAACTTCTTTACCTGCAATCTCTATGATTTTGCCGTTGGGCACCGTGAGGGTCACTTTCCGCTTCCCACAATCAATGATGGCTCCTGCTGGTCCAAGATACTCCATTCCTATGATCAAATCATACTTCCCGATGCTCATCACTTCTGCCCCCATTTGAATGTTGATCCCTGACAAGTCGATGTCGAAGTTTATCCTCTTGCCTGCCGTGTGTCTCACTGCCCCGCTTGCTAACACCATGGGTCTCGGCTTTGACTTCAATGGCTTGAGCTTCAACATCTCAACCATTCTTGGGGACGCAAAGTTGTGGGTGCTTCCCAAATCTATCAGGACTATGAAAGACTTGGCCTTGGCCTTCCCTACTGTGGAGATTACTTGACACTGATTTTCTGCTTGTTCTGTATCTATGGCAGCAAAAATGTGACACTCACCCTGAACGAAGTCGCGTGCCTCTCCGCCGTCGTCGTCAGAGGGAGTGTCCCATCCACCCAACTCTGCTAGTGCCGCACTCATGACAAAAGGACAGTTTGCTGTTCTGTGGCCTGGCTGGAAGCACCTGAAGCAGAGCTGTTTCTCAATGCACTCCTGTCTCTTCTCCTTAGGCATTGCTTGTAAAAAGGATCGCGCCGCCTTCGAGTAGTTTGACCCTTCCTGCTTATCCTTGAAGGACACCTGTTTCTTCTCCTGCTGCTTCCCGTAATTGTCACTATATGGAGCCTTTGCTGGACCTGGACTAGCCGCTCTAGGGCTATAGCTTCCTGCTGCTTTGCCCTTATCCTGATAGTACTGCTGTTTCTGCCCACTGTTCTGAGGTCCCGCACCTTGCAAGCTTACTGCCTTGGATTCCGCTTCTGACACCATCTTAGGGTTTATTGCTCTTACTAGCTTTCGGATCTCTTCGTTCAACCCTTCTATATAACCCTCTACTGCGTGCTTTTCGCTCAACTTGGGCACATAAAGCCTGAGTCTCATGAATTCCTCCGTGTACTTCTGAACTGATTTGTTGCCCTGCTGCAATCGGTAATACTGCTGCATCATGTGGCACTTATGTTCCCTTGGGACGTAGTGACGCTTGAATGCCTTAGCAAACTTCTTGAACCTGCAACTGTCCCTGTTTAGGCCATGTGCCTTGGCGTAGCCCTTCCACCAAATCCTTGTTGCTCCCTTCAAGTTGGTTGTAGCTACTCTGCCTTTGTCTTTGTCTTTCATGCTATAGGCATTGCCATACTCTCTCATCTCATCTAGCCATGCCTTTGCTTCCATCCCGGACCAGTTATCTCCCGAGAATTGTTCCAACTTTCTCGCTTTCCATACGTTGCTGAGCGCCGAGTCTACCTTCTTCTGGTAGTCCGAGGTCCTTGAGTCTTTGGGTCTGCCATCCCTACGGTCCCTCACCTGTTCTGCCTCTTCCTCGGAATCAGAGTCCGAATCCGAGCTTGAGTCGGAGGATTCCGTGCTGGGGGACCTCCTTCTCTTGCTCTTCCTCTTATCCTTTCCCGCCTTTCGAGGTGGTGCTTACGGCAACTGGACGTTGTCGTCTGGGCCAACTCCTGCTTGTGCTGCCAAAAGGGCCTTTATCTGATCAAGGTCTGTTCTCATCTGCGACATCTCCTCTTCGGGAGTCATGGGACCAAATGCTTTGTACAGGTTCCTTGCTGGGTGCTACCGGGGTGGAGTCTATTCATCTCTACGGACTCGCCACTCTTGTTCAGCTGTTCCTGGACCTCTAGCTGCATACACAAGTAGATCATAGCCTTACGGTTAGCTTTATTTGTTCTATTGCATTATATGTGTTTGCTGATATAGTTGTGGAACAAAATACATCAACAAAACATTTAGAGTGCAAAAGAAATGTATTTATATATATATATATATAATAGCTTAAGTACAATGCCTCCGGGATCAAGAGTCTAACTATTCTTGAAATCGCCGGTAGGATGGGTTATCCTGAAGAAACTTCTTAACTTGGGCCGTTCCTACGGAGCGTCCCAAGTTCTTGAGGATGTTTGTTGATGTCCCGCTCTGCAAGGCTTGCACCAAGTCTTCTACCCTGCGGTCGGACGTGTAGGTCGCGGTCACTGCCAGTCTTCCCTGCCGTTGGTAGGGTATGGCGAAGTCGAAGATGTCAAGTACCATCGTTCTCTTGACTAGGATGACATGGTCAACTGTTGGGAGCAGTCGAGCATGCCTACCAAAGCCGGAGAGTGCGATGAGCATGAACACTCCTTCTTCGCCCCTTGGGCTGAACTTGCGGTGTATGACCGCTATCCTTCCGTCCATCAGTAGAGGCAGATAATACCACAGTGACCTGTCCCTGCTTGCTGCCGATGATTCGTCGTCCCCTCGGGCACCAGCTCTATGTCTTCCGGCGTATTCGTCGATGTCAATCTCTGTGAGTTCTCTGTAGTCCCTGACTGTCGATGTGATTTGCCTGAGGTCGATCTCGCCTCTTCTCTCTGTGGGGGCTGGTGTCGAAGAACTCGGCATCAAAATGTTCGTGGTCTTGCCACGGATCCCTATCCGTTCTTGGATGGCGTAGAACTCTTCTTCAGACGGCAGGTCCCGAGCTTCCATCATCTGCCGGATGCTGCTGTAGGCTTGGATGTCTGAAGTCGACTCCCCGGTGTAGGTGTCGGCTTCTCTTACCTGAATTGGTAAGTCGGAAGCTCTCCGGACGATGAAGTCATCTAGATCTGGTTGTTGCCACAGAAGATGCAGCAACTCGTCAAGTCGGCACTCCCTGTCTCTGCATTTGGGAAGGTTCTGGATGTCATTGAGGAGCAGGTACTCCTGGCCGTTGATGATGATGGGGGCTAGACTTGTGATACCTAGCCCGAGCAGGGGAGCGATCCTGAGGGTCTGCCGGTCCCGTTCGAAGATCGGTATCTCCTGCTCTGCTAGCTGGCGCTCTTGTTCAGGGTCGAGCTCGACGTAGTCCTCGTCATCTGAGTCCTCGTCTTCGGCTCTTCCTTCTTGCTCCTGTTGATACTGCAAAAGGAGCTGACCTTCTGCTGAGGAGGCTAAGGGGTCTACATCCATGGGAGGAATAGAGGTTTCCCCAATGGGGTTCTGGGCATGGTGGGAAAGAAAGATTGCTAGGGCGGAGGTGTAGGAGAAATACTTGGTCCTATTAACGGTCAAGACCATGTAGTCTGGCAACCTCTGAGCCTTGCAGAGTGGCTTGGACATCTATCTCTTCCTGGAAAACTTGGAAAATGGCATTGACATCAGCCTCAGCTGCATGGGCACTAGCGTTGTACCATCGCCTAAAATCAGCAGTTGCCATGGGTCTTGAGGGGATTGGACTAACAAACAGATGCAAAAATGCCTAAGGGAGCTGGAAGATCGCCTAGAAGGTCGGGAGCAAACTTGTATGATACTAAGTGAGAAATGGGGGCCTATTCATAGACAAGGGAAAAATCCTAATTTTTGGATGACTTGGAAAACTCTTGGGGTTGGGCAAATCTGACCTATCTTGAGGTCAAAATGGGGATTGGAAAGCTAATTTGAGGGTTTGAGCATGACTAGGACTATCTAATGAACCTATTGCAATAAACTAGAGGTCAATTGGATATGGCATGCTAGAGAAAATGCTGAGAGCTCTCACGGTGTGCACTGGGAGGCCAAACCAAAATTTGGTTTTGGGTCTGGGCGCATACCGTGAGACATTTGGCCCAATTTGGTCAAAACGTATCTAAACAAGGTGAACTAAGGGTCAAGTCATGATAATCTCGTCGAGATATGCAAGATTGACCCCTTACTTGGCTGATTTGGAGATGTTTAGGGCTAGTTTAGGTATGAAGGTCTCACGGTGTGCGCTGGGAGGCAAAACCAAAATTTGGTTTTGGGCCTGGGCGCATACGTGAGACATTCCTCATTACTTGGCCTAAAAATGTCCAATTTAGCTAAAACAAAGGGCAATTGTTGCTAATTCGGCCTAATTAACAACAATTATGCACTCACAATTTACATCAGAACACTTTGTATTATTCAAAATTTGTCATTTACAATTTAATGGGGTTCTCCTTTGATGTGACTGGCGAGGTGCATGTCTTTCTTCATTAAGGTTACCCTCTTGGCATGTACAGTGCAGGCTGTTGAGTCTTCAAAATGCCGCACCAGCTTCTGCTCGGCTGCTTCCTATAATGCCAGCAGCATCTCGTCCGTTACCCTCATGTCGGAGCTGTACTCTTGCACAACTTCCCTCACCAGCCGAGCGAACGATGCACGGGGAATAAGGAAGCCGTAGCTGCGCTGAAAATGCCTGATCTCCCATATTGCAGGTGACAGGTTGGACTTGGCTTTCCTTTTCGCTGGCTTCTTTGGAGAAACATGCTTCTCTTGCGGTGGCTTGAGCGTCTGCTTCTTGGATGGCCGTCCACCTGCTACAAAAGTGATCTTGTTCGCCTGATAGTAGGAGTTATAAGCCTCCCACTTCTTCATGAACTCTTGATGCGCCTTCAGCTTCTTCTGGTAGACCCTGATAGGGTCTATCACGTAGGACTCTCTGGCAGGTCGCGGCGGCTTCTTCAAGTCCTTATCCCAAGTCGGGTAGGGCGGGGGCACCTGCACCTGCTGATTCTGCTCTGCCTGCTCCTGGGCTGGCTGGTCCCCTTCTGTTGGCTTGGAGGAGCTCCCTGCCTCTAGATTCGGGTTGAAGTCTTCATTGTCTGAATCATCAGAGGAGGCGGGCTGGTCGGCTGGTCGTTCCTGGATGACGACCTTCATGTTCGGTGTCTTCTTCAGCCTCCTCTTGGGCTCATCCACGCCTTTGCCCTTCCGTTTCTTCTTTTCTTCGGCCTCCTTGGCCTCCTTTTCTTCCCTCTTCCTCTTCTTTTCTGCCTTCTTCTTCTCCCTGTGCCGTTCCTTCGCCTCATGCAGCTTGATCCAGGCTTCAAGCTGTTCTTCCTCAGTGGGCTCGGGGGTTGGCTCCCTCTGCTCTTCGTGCGCCTTTGCCTCCTGCTCTCGCTCGGCCCTTTCTTGTTTCTCTTTCTCCATCTGCTCGAGCACTCTCTGGATTTCGTCATCGCCTTCTATTTCCTCGAGCACTTCTGTCGAGGCCTCCGAGTGCACCTCTGCCGGCTCGTCTATCTGTTGGTCTAGCTCCTGGTTGATAATGTCGGCCGGCTTATCTTGTGATCCCTGCTGGGATCCCTCCTCCTTATGCTCCTCCGAAACAGTCTCCTCGCTTGGTGAAGATTGGTCTCCCCTCGCGAGAAGACGCTCCCGAAGCATCTGCTGTAGTTGGGCACTGGCTGTTCCGTCTCCTCGAGGAACCCGAGCAGTCTGTTTGGTTCTCGTCATGTTTTACGGTTCGTCGATCGGAGGCCGGGCGCCTAAAAATCGCCTCAAAAAGTGGGAGCAATTTTCTAAACAGGTTGCCTACAAATGGGAGGGGGGGAGGGGGTTTCTAGGTCTATTTATAGTTTGGGCAATTTTAGGTCAAATTCTAAGTTACTCTTTTTGATGTGCCAAGGCACCTATTAACCTATAACATATGCTTACTTCAGAGTTTTCTAACCCATTTGACTCACGGTGTGCGCTGGGAGGCCAAACCAAAATTTGGTTTTGGGTCTGGGCGCATATCATGAGACATTTATCATTTTGGACTAAATTATATGATTTCTAGGCATATTCTTAGGGATGTAACATACAGATCTAACTAATTCTTACCTTAAAACTCGATTTAGCATGTTAGTTTGTTAAAATTCATCATGTTTCAAGGTGATTATGGCCCTTGTCTCACGGTGTGCGCCCAGGGCTTAACCTAAGATTTAGGTTTTTGCTCTGGCGCATACCATGAGACCTTTGCTACTTTAGGTCAAAATTTATTCAACCTTTTTTTTTTTTAAGTTTTCTTAGTTCTTCAATTCTTCTAACTGTTACTAGCTTAGCATATACTACAAAAATGAGAAAACAATTTCCCATTTTTTCGAGGTTGGAGAGTCCTACTAAGTTAGTACTACTGTGAGCATGGTCAGTGCTTTGCTCTTGGTCACCAAGAACATTGCTCTGATACCACTGTGACGTCCCCTACTCGTATACGGTGCACTCACCGTATACAAACAAGAGTTCATCCCCCATACCAGCTCCATGCTGATACAAGGCCCTCACGTGTCACTGCAACCTTGATGAGTTCCAGTGGGAAGAATGAAGGGGTCATTTTACCCTGTCTCCCTTCAGCCTACCTAGCTACAACATGTCAGTATACAACATCAACATCACATGTCCATCACGAAGGATGGCTCACCACATATCTGCATAGACAAAGATCAGCACATCACATAGGAGTTTCTACCCAAGGCTCAGACTCGAGAGAGATGACTGACGGTTCGGGCCTCCAGAAGTCATTGCAGACAGAATTCATGGCAATGGATTTGGCTGGCAATAGAACATGGCTTGGGGTAGTCCACTCCATCCGCCCTTCCTGTGCACACCTTGCAGACTAGGTTGAAAAGTGTTGGGACTTGACTGTAGCCCGCCGGATGCATAGCCAGAGGGGCTATTCCTGGGTTTCATCTCCCCAGTTCCGATGGGGCAGGTAGGGATTACTCCCACCAGCGGTTGGCATGCTGACTCAAGGTGACTAGAGTGTGACGTCCCCTACTCATATACGGTGCACTCACCGTATACAAACAGGAGTTCATCCCCCATACTAGCTCCATACTGATATAGGGCCCTCCATGTATCACTGCAACCTTGATGAGTTTCAGTGGGAAGAATGAAGGGGTCATTTACCCTGTCTCCCTCAGGGCCTACCTAGCTGCGAAAGCGTAAACATACATGTCAGTATACAACATCAACATCACCTAACCATCTCAAAGGATGGCTCATCACATATCTGCATAGACAAAGATCAGTACATCACATATGGAAATCCTACCCAAGGCTCAGACTCAAAGGGGATGACTGACGGCTTGGGTCTCCAGAGATCATTGCAGACAGAATTTATGGCAAATGGATTTGGCTGGCATAAGAACATGGCTTAGGGTAGTCCACTCCATCCGCCCCTCCCGTGCACACTTTGCAGAGTAGGTTGAAAAGTATTGGGACCTGACCATAGCCTGCCGGGTGAATAGCCAGAGGGGCTACTACTACTGGGTTGCATCTCCCCAGCCCCGATGAGGCAGGAGGAGAGTCACCTCCCCTCCAGAGGGCCACTGCCCGTATTCGACTTGAACTCAATGTTGATGTCGTTGGTTACCAAATATTCTTCCCATTTGATGAAGATTGATGATAGGCCGATGGTGTCCTGTTCTACTCGTTTGTCGGTTGAGGTGTTTGTCGTTGTGCTTCTCTCTCTTGGGTCTGTCTTTTTGGTCTCTTCTCCTTATCTGTCTGTAGATCGGCTGGGTCCTCAATGTCTTTAAGAAGTTGCACCTCTAGCTCTTCTGTGGCTCTGGCCCTGTACTTCGAAAGCAACGCTCGTATATCCTAGAGTCTAAGGGTCTACTTGAAGGGCTCCCCTACAACATTTTGGGCTCTATAAGCAAGCAAGACGGCTCGAGCAGCATTGTTGGAGACATATCTATAACCTTCAAGTCTATGGACATTAGGACGTGTGGTATGGCATGAAATGAGGTTTGTTTTGCAAGGCCTTCATGATGTTTGAGGCATACTCTAAGGTCCTAGCAAAGTTGGTTTTTGTTTTTTTTTTGGGGGATCCAATCTCTACACATGGAGTGACTTGGGCAGCTCTAGACTCTAGCTCCTTTCTAGGTATCCTGGCAATAGGGAGTGTCGATGTGGCGGCTATATAAGTCAAACTCTATTAAATGGACACAGAATTAGGTCAAGGTTTATGCCTTTGGCATGAGCAGAGGTGATGTAGGAACAATTGAACTTGGGTTGCTATGCTGAGGTCTAGATGACTATAACAAAGGGGTGTTCTTGAGCACTTCTATCGAGGAATAAGGCATCAGCTTCGAGCCGAGATCAATACTTGCGAGGTACTAATGGGGTATGCTTCTATTTACAAACAAATCACAGTTTAGAAAAACAATTCAAGGCTTTGAGCAATCTTGGTCATTTTGAGCTAGGGTTTGACATTTCAAAATTTGGATGTCTCATGGTATACGTTGGGAGGCAAAACCAAAATTTGGTTTTGGATCTGGGTGCACACCATGAGACATTTGGCCCAATTTGGTCAAAACTTATCTAAACAAGGTGAACTAAGAGTCAAAAACATGATAATCTCGCCGAGATATGCAAGATTGACCCCTTACTTGGTCGATTTGGAGATGTTTAGGACTAGTTTAGGACTAGTTTAGGTATGAAGGTCTCACGGTGTGCGCTGGGAGGCAAAACCAAAATTTGATTTTTGGCTTGGGCGCATACCATGAGACATTGGGCACTATTTGGCCTAAAAATGTCCAAATTTACTAAAACAAAGGGCAATTATTGCTAATTCGACCTAATTAACATTAATTATGCACATATAACTTACAACGAAACACTTTGTTCTCCTTTAATGTGGCTGGCGAGGTGCATGTCTTTCTTCATTAAGGTCACCCTCTTGGCGTGTACAGTGCAGACTGTTGAGTCTTCAAAATGTTGGACCAGCTTCTGCTCTGCTGCTTCTTGAACCTTGGCCTCCCACTCTCGTTCTGCCCTCTCCTCTTCTTGTATCTCCCGCTCTATATGCTCGTACACTTCTTGGGTCTCTTCATCCATTGAACCTGGAGATCCAATGTCCTCTTCCTCCAGTGCTTCCGTTGATCCCTGGGATCCCTACTCCTGGGCTGGCTGGTCCCCTTCTGTTGGCTTGGAGGAACTCCCTACCTCCAGGTTTGGGTTGAAGTCCTCGTCGTCTGAATCATCGGAGGAGGTTGGCTGGTCGGTTGGCCGTTCCTTGATGACTACCTTGATGTTCGGGGTCTTCTTTGTCTTTCGCTTGGGCTCCTCCACGCCTTTTCCCTTCCGCTTCTTGTTTTCTTCGGCCTCCTTGGCCTCTGGCTGTTTCGCCTTGTCGAGGAAGTCAAACGGTCTGTTTGGTGCGCGCCATGTCGATCGGAGGTCGGGCGCACAAAAAATCGCCTCGATGCGCGGAGCAAATTTCGAAACAGGAAGTCTACAAATGGGGGGTCTAGGTCTATTTATAGTTTGGGCAATTTTAGGTCAAATTCTAAGTTACTCTTAGAATTCTAACTAATCTAACTAATCTAACTAATTCTTACCTTAAAACTCGATCTAGCATGTTAGCTCGTTAAAATTCGCCAAGTCCCATGTCTCATGGTGTGCGCTGGGAGGCAAAACCAGAATTTGGTTTTTGGCCTGGGCGCATACCGTGAGACCTTTGCTACTTTAGGTCATTTTTTTTTTCTTTCAACTTTTTAGTTTTCTTGGTTCTTCAATTATTCTAACTGTTACTAGCTTAGCATATACTACAAAAAATAAGAAAAAACTTTTCTCACTTTTTCGAGGTTTGAGAATCCTACTAAGTTAGTACTACTGGGAGCATGGTCAGTGCTTTGCTCTTGGTCACCAAGAACATTGCTTTGATACCACTGTGACGTCCCCTACTCATATACGGTGCACTCACCGTATACAAACAGGAGTTCATCCCCCATACCAGCTCCATACTGATATAGGGCCCTCCATGTATCACTGCAACCTTGATGAGTTCCAGTGGGAAGAATGAAGGGGTCATTTACCCTGTCTCCCTCAGGGCCTACCTAGCTGCGAAAGCGTAAACATACATGTCAGTATACAACATCAACATCACCTAACCATCTCGAAGGATGGCTCATCACATATCTGCATAGACAAAGATCAGTACATCACATATGGAAATCCTACCCAAGGCTCAGACTCAAAGGGGATGACTGACGGCTTGGGTCTCCAGAGGTCATTGCAGACAGAATTCATGGCAAATGGATTTGGCTGGCATAAGAACATGGCTTAGGATAGTCCACTCCATCCGCCCCTCCCGTGCACACTTTGCAGAGTAGGTTGAAAAGTATTGGGACCTGACTGTAGCCTGCCGGGTGAATAGCCAGAGGGGCTACTACTACTGGGTTGCATCTCCCCAGCCCCGATGAGGCAGGAGGAGAGTCACCTCCCCTCCAGAGGCATCCATGCCCTTCACAGGCGGCTAGAGGGCCACTGCCCGTATTCGACTTGAACTCAATGGAAGGTGACACATCACCCCACGAGTGTCGAGCTCATGTCTTGCCCATACTCAGTGACAAGCCATTAAGCCTAGCCCGCATAGACCCCCAGTAGGCCTTACACACCAGAGGGGTCACTCCGTGATGGGACAAGTTCCTCCTTGTCAACCAGTCTAGTCCCACCACCCACAACCAGGCGGGCTCCTGTGCACGGGCCGCATTTACAGTGCACTAAAGAGGCTAGCTAGGAGCATCATCTACTAGGCTTTAAGGTCTCTACCCCCCTTCCCAATACAATGAGTTCACAGAGATACATCATCATATACATATCACAGAAGAACTAAAGAACAAGATCTAATCTAAATCACAGAGTTAGGTTCTTTAGTTATGGCTCGATATCTAGAAATCTAGTTGGGTGCTATAGGCAAATCAATAGGCTAAACCTACTTATTCTATGTCTGGGAGGCGGTTTAGGCTATTGATTTGGCAAAATACCTGATCCTTGGCTTGCTCCTCCCACTCTGAACTCGACCATGCTGCAGAACTGCTTGAAGATGAAGCTAGAAGGGAAAACTGGTGGCCAAGTCTGCAGAGACAGACTTTGGGAGGCGAGATGGGCTCTTGAATCAAGCAAAACAGAGCCCTAGAAGCCTTTGGACGAAAATGGAAAGTTAGGGTTTCCTAAGCCTATATAGACCAAGGGTTAGAGCTAGGGTTCCCATTATCCCCTTTAGGCATGTGGGATAATTGGATGTGGTCCCACTTATATTAAATAAGTGGCCTAGGATATCCACATGGATAAATGTGTACACATGGATAAATGTGTACACATTGACACACACATGGATAAGTGTGCACATGAGCAAATGTGCCCATAATTAATTGCACACACCTTACAAGTTGCCCCCTAGGGTGCTACTTGCTCGGCTACACGTTGGCATACACGTCAGTCGGAATGGCGTGTATGCGTGACGAGGCAGTACAGTATATGTCTTAGGACCGTATACTGTGCTGGAATGTCACAACTAGAGGGCCACTGCCCTTACTCGACTGAACTCCATGGAAGGTGTCCACCACCCCAAGAGTGTCGAACCCATGCAAAGCCCGCGCATAGTGGCAGAGCATTAGGTCTAGTCCACAATAATCCTCGATAGGCTTTACTACCAAAGGGACATGAACATGAGTCAGGACATGAACCTCCTTGTAAGCCAGTCTGGCCCCTTCACCCACAACCAGGTTTGGTTCTTGTACACAGGCCGAATTTAATAGTGCATTAAAGAGGGTTGCCTAGGAGCATCATACTACTAGGCTTTTAAGGCCTCTACCCCCCTTCCCAATACGATGAGTCCACAGAGATCATCATCACATACATATCATAGAAGAACTAAAGAATGAGATTTAATCTAAATCACAGAGTTAGGTTCTTTAGTTATGGCTTGGTATCTAGAGATCTAGATGGCGCAATTCAATAGGCTAAACCTACTTATTCTATGTCTGGGAGGCGGATTAGACTATTGAATTGACAAAATACCTGATCCCTGGCTTGCTCCTCCTGCTCTAAACTCGACCATGCTGCGGAACTGCTAGAAGATGAAGCTAGAAAGGGAAGCTGATGCTAGAATGCTCAGACAGACTTTGGGAGGCGAGATTGGCTCTCGGAGCAAGCAAAACAGAGCCCTAGAAGGCTAAGGACGAAAATGGAAAGTTAAGGTTTCCTATACTTAAATAGACTAAGGGTTAGGGCTAGGGTTTCCCATTATCCCTTTGAGCATGTGGGATAAATGGTGTGGCCCACTTGCCTTTATTAACTAAGTGGCATAAAGTGTCCACATGGGTAAATGTGTACACATGGATAAATGTGCACATGAATAAATGTGCACATAAATAAATGTACACACCTTACAAGTTGCCCCCTAGGGTGCTACCTACTTGGCTACACGTCAGCGTACACGTCAATCGAGATGGCGTGTATGCGTGACGAGGCAGTACAGTATACGTCCTGGGACCGTATACTGTGCTGGAACGTCACACCTGTTGAAAACAAAATAACCAAAAATTATACAATATCGTATACCTTACTCTAATTGAAACAGTGAATGAACATGCATTTCAAGTAGTATGTTTAGACAAATGAATGCCTCAAAGTTCTGCAGAAAAAGTCCTGCATCGTATCTATCGCTAACCTACAAAAGCAAGGACAATATGGACAGAGATGCATAAAGTACAAAGTTTACAAATTTGCTAGATTATCATACCTCATGAACTATTCCCAAATTCAAGCACATAAGACGGGCATTCAAAATCTCAGATGAATACATTTTTAGAATTGTCCAAGTTCTTGTTGATGGCTAAACATATGCATCATGTTGTATGGATCCACATCTATAACTGAAAACATCATAGCCTTGCTTGCCTTAATAGATAATTCTCTGATAATTTTTTATTTCATACAGAATAAAATAAAAGTCAATAAACTTTGGGAGCTCAAGCTCATACTGCCTTTATGATAGTCCCCAAGATATGAATGACTATTACCTTTAGAAAGCATCCAGATCAATTTGTTGCCTTCAGGCTGTCGAAAGGTAGGCATAGCCACAGTAGTAGGGCTGAGAAATTGATGCCATTCAGTTCTGCACAAAATATGGCAAAAACAATCAGACTACATGCGCTCTCTACCAAAAATTAAAATGGTGTCTTACAATCATGCACATGTAGTATAAAAATCTTGGGATGCCCAGCATGCAAGAAAATCGAAATCAGAAAAAGAAGGCTAATTCTTAAAAAAAAAAAAGGCCGTATCTGCTCACCTTCCTCAGAATAGCCGCCAAGCAAACATAAAGCATTGTAGAGAGCCCCATCTCCGATTGGCTCCTTACCTGCGATAACCAAAAGGAAACCAAAAGATCATCTCTGCCAGAAACCAAAAGCAATCAAAAGGGATAATAGAATAGATGAAGAAACCTTGATCATCCGTGGTTTACTTACATGCCGAGCATAAAGGATCTGCCTCCTCCAAAAGGGGACGATAACCCAAAATGCAAATTTCCAAATCATAGAAGTAGTCAGAGACCTGATTTTTGGAAGACTGGATATTTTTCCCGGCATCTAAAATCTCTGAAACCTTAGGAAATCAACCTCAAAAAAAAAAATCCAAAACGTTTTCCACTTGCCGGGAAAACAAAATTTAAACAATAGATGTGTGGCTTAAATGCATGCTATACTCAAATATAGACGTGTAGTACAAATCTTCTTGCTGGCCAATCAAAAACTTTTCAATCTAATATTTGTCATCGTTATCTAATGTATACCTACCCATTTCTGGATGATATGTTACACAAGCAACGGATATGATAGATTCAAGTGCAATCAATTGCAGATCGGATAAGCCATAAGAAGACCATGTGTTGGTTTCCTCGTTGTGCTCATTAGTCCATGACACATGTTGCCTCTTTCTAGTTGTGCCTTCAATTTCAAAATGTACAGATCAGATCCAATTCCTAACGAAGTTGAAGCATCTATCTTCTTAACGTCTGAAGAGAGGGTGGCAGGAGCATTGTAGGGGATGGTTCGCAAGATGGTCCATAGACTATCAACACATTATGGATATGTTGGATATCGCGGAGCAGGAGCTTCATTTGAATGAGCGCTTTGCTACCTCCCTGTGGGATGCGCCCACTCTTGCAAAGCCCAAAATAAAGCACTACTACAAGGGTTTTTCCTCCCACATAGGGGGTTTTTTCATCCCAGTGGTAGAGACACATTGTACAGGGTTTCTGTGGTTTTCTTTTGTGTTTGGAAACTTTCCGCTATATTGTATCACCGTCTCATAGGCCAGTTGGCCTCCGTGAACGTTAAAATATACTTCCTTCCTTCCTTCCTTCCTTCTCCACTCCTACACAATAAATTTGATTTTATACCCTAGTCAACCTATCCTTTGAGAGCCAAGGATTACCATTAAGTTGACTTACTAGGGTTGCCTTGCAAATTTCTTTATCATCTATTTCCACAATCCTTTCAACATTGACCAAGGTTACCCTTAAGGGGCTGTTTATAGCCAAATGGCTATATTTTGAGTATTTTCAAAAATGAAATACTAAAGCTGAATATGTTAGATTGAAAATAATTTTTTATTCTTTCGCCAAATTTTTGATGTTTCGTCTTTTCCCATTTGTATTGATCCGGGTATTTAGAATTATAGACTCGCCTCTAATCACCCATGTAGATCAAGTATTTCCTTGTTGCCTCCAGTGATAAATAATAGAGTAGTGAAAATTTTGCTAACAACTACTCAAATTGAGCTAAATATAATTAGGTCTATTTAGGATATTAAAAACCTTTAAGTTGTATATAGTTGAGATTTAACTTGTTTTTTGGGTTGCCCCTAGGGGGCAAACCCTTGTTTATATGAGGTTTCTGGTATATTTTAAGCATATGCTAGAATATACCTAGTACATGCCAGAAACTGCTCCAAACTTACTGTTGGCTGTAAACTGCTCCAAACTTACTATTGGCTGTAAACTGGCGGTCGCCAGTGTTGCTGGGCGGCCGGTGTGGAAACTACCTAACCGGGCAGTGCCATGGTTGCCTGTGTATCGACCCAGCCGCCCCTGTTTAGAACATGCAAACCAGCATGGCAGCTCTGCATTTGCAGTTTTTGATGGGTTGTTGTGTTAGAAAGCGAGGGCTTCTGATCCAGAACTAGGCCATTCTGGCTCTGGGATGTGTTGAGGCAGAGCTTCGGCGGTTGTTTACATTTAAGGTTTTCTTTTGCATTCATGTTTTGCCTGGTGATCCTTGGCAGGACGATCTAAAGCTATTCGTTGTTTGCAGATCAGTTGGTTTTTTGGGGTGATATTAGAACATGGAAATCGATGGAAAAGAAGGAAAAGCTCAGCTATGCGATGTGCGGTGATGTTGGGTCTGCAGGCTCTTTCTGTGACTAATTGTAGCGTTTTTACCAGCTGGGTTACCTCCTTGTCCACAGAGACGAATTCTGACTCTGTTATGACTGTTGAAGCTCAATATGGATTGGAGCTTATGTGGTATCTTCCTGGCAATTGTTCACGTTCTAGTTGCAAAAGCAAATAGTGATTGCTGCGATGATCCACAATTTTTGTCTGGTCATGTTTGCAAGTGTAAGGAAGGATATGATGGTGATCCTTAGGAGGATGCTCACAAGGTACCTTGTTTCTTCCCATTTTTGATATTCCATGACATCAACTTAGAACAAACTTACCCTCCATATTTATGCATTTTAGCTTAGTGGTGCAAACATGGGACTTCTTGCTTATTCGGTTGCTTGTTTTGAATGATCTAGATATGGTGAGAAAATTATTGACTCCCTTAAATAGATGTTCCAAAACAATCCAAAACAACTTGCAATGAAGTTCAGCTCTTAACATGTTGGTAAACGAACAAGTCTACATTCTGCAGTTGCGTGAAATTGACCCTTCTCACATGATGCTATGAACCTAGTGCATACAAATATTCAGAATCATATCTAACCTGTTGTCTTTCTGCAAACAGTGGAATCCAATGCAACACATACATCAGGCTGCAGGAAGCGAAAACACACATCCTTAGTTACATTCGGTGGTATGTTCTCTCTTGTCTTGATGAGCATTTGATACCATGTCCCCAGATGTAGCATTTGAAGTAAGGTATCGGCGATGTTGGGCCTGCAGACAGATGATGTTAAGCGGGATGTGTTGAAGCAGAGGTTCGGCGGTTGTTTACACTTAAGGTTTTCTTTTGCATTCATGTTTTGCCTGGTGATCCTTGGCAGGACGATCTAAAGCTATTCATAAACCAGGGCTTTGTAAATGCTTGTTGGCTTAGTCAGACAGGCTGTAATAATTAGACTGTTCATAGTTGTATACCCTTTACAGTTGAAATGTTGTTTTTCAGCAGTCATTCACCTAGGAGCAGGAGCAGGAGCAGGACGCCACACAAGGCATTTGGATGGTATGAAAAAAATGAAGCATTTAATGATGTTGTAGGCAAGAGCTACGGTGATCCCAAGCTTGAATCACAGTTACGAGTACAAAAACCACCATATATCACAAGGCACCCAAAATTAAAATACTACATGGTTTTTTCTATGGTTGTGACTAGAAAACCATTCTACAAAACTAATGGGTGTTTGGGGAATTTCATTAAAAACCATATGTGGCTAAACTAGTTGGTTTTCTTATAAGGTTTGTTAAGGTGGTATTACGTCATGGTGATTGTAAATGGCTTATTTCTAGTGTTTGTGAAAGTGGTATTATATGTTGGTACGTGGATGTGGTTCATTATATCGTTTTTAGGGTACGGTTTGTCCATGTGGTATAACGTGATGGTTGTGGATGTGGTTTCAATGTAGTGCTCTATTCATGTGATTTTATAATGTGGTAGTTGTTGTAGTTTATTATTGTGGAAAACTGGCCCGGCTAATTTTCATGGTAAACCTGCACGGTTCGAATTGTGTTAATAGCAATAAATCACTATTAGTTGATTAGTCAAAGTGTTTAGGGTTTTCTATTAAAGCACTATTGTGCTTATCAAAATTAGATATAATTGTTTTGCTCAAAATGTGCATGGTTTTGTAATGCATCAGGTTCATGGTTATCATTGATAAACTAGTAATGTTATGTAGTCTGAAGCATTTCAAGTTAATAGACTAAAACCATTAAGAACTATGGATGGTTTCTTACGTATTGTAGTACTTATTAAAGTTGGTAATCCACTAATGGCTTCTAGTCTAAAGCGTTTCAATTAATGCATAAAAGGCATGACGCCCTTCCCACTCAAAGTGTACTTGTTAATAATGATAAACCACTAAACGATTTCTAGTGTTAAGCTTCTTAAGTTACTGCATAGAAAGAATGGCGATCTTTTCACTGAAGACCTAATAGTTTCTTCAATCATACAAGCAATGGCACTACAACCCCAAAATTGGCTTTACGTGTAGTTTTTTGCCATCTTTTTTGCAGAAAAACAACACTTAAAGACCATGCATAATATTGTTCCGAAAATGCTAGAAACAACGCGTAATTTTTGTGTGTGATTTTTCACACAAAAAGGACACATAGTTTTCATGCATGCTTTTTAGACAAAAACAATGTGTAATTTTTATGTGTATTTTTTACCATGATTTTCGACAAAAACAATACCTAAATTTTATGTGTGGTTTTTACTAAAAAACAAAAACAACGCATGGTTTTTAAGTGTGATAATCACCCAAAAACAATGCATAACGCATGGTTTTCCAATGTGGTCTTTGCCTAAAAACAACACATGGTTTTTATATGTAAGTTTTCCAGACATAGTTTTTCTTCAATTGTCCATATGTTATTTTTATTAGTTGTAGTGCAACCACGTGTTGTTTTTGTAAATAAGACATGTTTTTCTATTGTAGTTTTAAGGAAACAATGCGCTAAACTTAAGTATCTTAGCTCATCCTGATTCGAGATATTCAAAAATCCTGATTGAATTTCTTGATTGCCTTTTGGGAATCAAACCCAAATAAATTCCATTAGACATTACATAAATATGGAACTTAAAAGATAAGGCATCAAGCATAGATGCCTAAAATTAAAGAGCACAGATCGTTATTAATTATAGTTTTCTACATTCTAATTAGAAATGTTAATTAAAACATTAGTAGCATAAAATATCAGCACCCTTGTTTAAAGCCATTGGAAGAGATAAGCTCTAATAAGCTTTTATAGGCAGATTCAGGTCAAAAATCAAAGCAAAAAAAATAGAGTACCTACTAGAACCTGAGAAAACAAACTCTGATATCTGTTCTTTGTATCTTCTGTATGCAAACCAGATCCCTATAGTTTTAAAACAAATGGATAAAATGTTTGAGAAAAAAGACTGTCAACAGAGTAAAAGACTTTGCATCTTTTAACTCAAGTGTATCAACAAAATAAGGGCAAATCCTGCACTTCAGGGCAAAGCTCACTACCTAACTGGGCTTACAAAAGCAAGAAGTTTTGAAAAATGCAAAATTTAAGTTATGGAAGCATGAACAGATTAAGTTACGGACGATTCAAATGCTGAAAGCATATGATCTATGATTTAGCTTTATCTTTCATCAAGCTTAGAGGACAATATGCTCTAGATGTTAATTAAATATTTCTTTCTTCCTTCCTCTCCAATAAAGATAATGAATACTGACCCAGCAAAAAACCATCTGTAACAAAGAAGAAAAGGACGGAAGAAACAAGTCAAGGCCTCTGCTCCAACAATCCTTCCGGTACAACAAAGGAGGAAAAGACTTGTAGCAGAAGCTTTCTGCCAAGAGCCAACAAGAATGGCCAGCCTTATGACGAAACAAGAATGGCAAGACCCAAGAAGAATGATCTGTAGGCAAATCCTTAAAAAAAAAGAGAGAGAGAGAGCAGAATAGAAACCTCTACCTCAGCCACGGTGGTTTTGCCAGCAGCATGCATGAAGGGACCCTCCATTGTACTCTTGCTACCAGACCGACAAACTAGCAAGGGAATCGCAGACACCTTGGTCTCACCAGGCTTCTGCATAAAACAAGAAGAACAAAGTAAAAGAAAAGAAACAAAGGCAATACAAAAGAATCGGGTCTGCATTCTCTTACTTTTGAAGCTTGGAAGCTCGCCTGATCAGGAAACCTCTTACTACAGCAGTAACGAAAATGAAGTATCTTACTGTGGCAGGATCCTCTTACTGTGGCGCCAAATATGAAATCTTTTGCAGCAGAATCATTCAAATATGAAAGCTTTTGCAGCAGCAGTAGCCAAATATGAAGCCTTTGCAGCAACCGATTGATGGCGAGACGCCATAGCGGTGCTTCAGAGGTAGAATTCAGATTAGGGATTCTGAGAAACGATGAAAGGGGTGTTTGATCTCGCATTCAAGAAGTTCAGAGGGTCAGATTTGGGGTGGATTAAAGAAAAGATGGGATGTGCCACTGCCGGATTTGCAATCGCCATGGCAAACGGAGTATCGCCATAGCCCGACCAAAGGGGGAAGAAAAACGGGGAGATGCCGCTAACAAGGAGCCAATCAAGTTAAAGAACCTGGATCACAATCTCTCCCATTGATCTCTTTGCAAATCTACACCGTCCATTCTAGGAGCCAATAAGATTATAGAACTGAGATCAATATCATTGCTATTTATCTTGGCCGTTGAATACAATACAATACTATAGTATTAGTTTATTTTTTACCCGAGCATCATTTTAATTTTGAGCATATATAATGTTCACCCCAAATGTGCTCAGATTATCGAGTGTTACCCTAGCAGTAATTAGAGCGTTATTGACTCGTTGGCTACTTGCATTATAGGTGTTGGTGATAGTGTTTGAAAAATAGAACTTTCGGGTTAGATAGCTTTGCCTAGTTGTTGTGGTCAGCCATTATTTAGTCCTACCTTGGCTTAAATCTATTCAATTTGATTAGCCACAAATGGGAGTTGTTTATCGCTATGGAATTCAATTGCCCAAGTACTAGATCATTCCAAAGTTATTACCCTGAGCTTATGGAAAGGGTGAGACTGTGGTTCTCTAGTAGTTGAGCATATATTGGACATATGTTGGGCAAAAATGTTGGATCCAGATGTTAAACATACTGCTTTATATGTTAGCGGACCTTGATTATGCATGTTTGAAGATAAATATTAACAACTTAAATTTGAATGCTTATTTAGAGTTCATATTAACTCAAACATGCCACGCGGGCTCCAACATGCCAACTAGGCTCAAATATGCCAAGGTGGCTCGAGCACGCCACCTAGGCTCCAACATGCCAATGTGGCTGAAACATGCCACCTAGGCTCCAACGTGCCACCTAGACTCCAACATGCCAAGGTGGCTCAAGCACGCCACCTAGTTCCAACATGCCAAGATGACTCAAACACTCCACCTAGGCTCCAACACTCCACCATGGCATGTTGGAGCCTAGGTGGCAAGTTGGAGCCCATGTGGCATGTTTGCGCCTAGGTGGCATGTTGGAGCCCGCTGTTTGAGCCACCTTGGCATGTTTGAGGCTAGGTGGCATGTTGGAGCCCACGTGACATGTTAAAGCCACCTTGGGTGGCATGTTTGAGACGCCTTGGCATGTTTGAGCCTAGGTGGCATGTTGGAGCCCGCGTGGCATGTTTGGGCCACCTTGGCATGTTAGGTGGCATGTTGGAGCCTAGGTGGCAAGTTGGAGCCCAGGCATGTTTGAGCCTAGGTGGCATGTTGGAGCCTACATGGCATGTTTGAGCCTAGATGGCATGTTGTAGCCTAGGTGACATGTTGGAGCCTGCGTGGCATGTTTGAGCCACCTTGGCATGTTTGAGGCTAGGTGGCATGTTGGAGCCCACGTGGCATGTTTAAGCCACCTTGAGTGGCATGTTTGAGCCACCTTGGCATGTTTGAGCCTAGGTGGCATGTTGGAGCCTAGGTGGCATGTTTGAGCCACCTTCGCATGTTTGAGCCTAGGTGGCATGTTGGAGACCGCGTGGCATGTTTGGGCCACCTTGGCATGTTAGGTGGCATGTTGGAGCCTAGGTGGCAAGCTGGAGCCCACGTGGCATGTTTGAGCCTAGGTGGCATGTTGAAGCCTAGGTGGCATCTTGGAAGGCATATGGTCTCAGTGGTCTATCTCAGTCCATTGTAACACAATATAAGGTTACTCTTTTATTCACCTGTTTTCATATGCCGCGGAATGTTTTTGAATTGCCTAGTTCAGGTCATTCGCCTATTTTCGCATGCCATGACTGAGTTTTCTATTCGCCTATTTTCACATACCAGACCAGTCAGACTATGTTTGTCTAGACTATTTCCAATCATGTTGTATGTCATCGAGATAAATGTGATTGTGCATAAACCACATGCTTTTAAGAATGAACTACATCACTGAATTAAAATATTATTTAACCCCAAATTACTTTCATTTGTTTTTTTCTCAAGATCACAAATGATCTAGAAGAAACAAACTTTAACATTTAAAATAATAATACCAAAAGATAATGAATGCAAATCCACAACTACAAAATCAGTTTGATATCTTCACACTGACTATGTGGTTTTGAGACTTAATTTTTGCCCCTCATCGTACATATGTTGCAGGCTAAAATAAATCAATCTAACACCACACTCAATGGGAAAATAGCTAAATGTTAAGGTAATTAGCACTCAGTCCTCCACATCAGTTTCTTAAAAAACATTCTCACCCAGATTGTGTGAGAGGGAATAGAATAGAATAGAATAGAATATACATTAATGTCCCTCAGGCCGTGAGGCCCCCGGACTTGTGTAGCATCCTGCGAGCTCCCAAAGGGTGCTGCCAGCAAACAGACGCATAGGTTTATGTAGCCATCTAGCGGGCTTCTCTTGTTCTTTTATACTATCCGCATCGTGCTTATAGCTGGCTTCTTGGCCATACACAATGCATCGCTATAAACAGTTTTGAACTGTACTTTGTGGGCCCCTCTGATCCGCCTCATCCGTGCTTCTCAGATTATTAGCCCTCTCTCTTTGTGCACCCCCCGGTGTCTTATTATCATCTCTTTTATAGCTTTCGCTACATCTGTGAGTGTCTCTTCTTTGTCCATCAGTGCT
Organism: Isoetes taiwanensis; assembly: GCA_021234155.1. Lineage (NCBI taxonomy): Eukaryota > Viridiplantae > Streptophyta > Lycopodiopsida > Isoetales > Isoetaceae > Isoetes > Isoetes taiwanensis. The sequence goes on along the minus strand of JAJEKV010000020.1, from coordinate 6,222,154 downwards.
GGGAGTGGGAGGTCCCACCTGACCTTGTTAAATTTGGACCTTATGTCTGTGTATACCGGGCACCCCTTTACCATGTGTGCTTCGTCTTTTATTTTTCCTGAATCACATATTCGACATATTCGTTCTGCTCTATCTATTTTTCTCCATCTATCTTTCTCAATTCGGAGGTCATGGCTCCCCATTCTGAATCTCGCCAGCGTTCCCCTGTTACTCTTATTCAACATGCTGCTTTTGTACGTGATATGCCCTATCTGTCCCCCTGGATTGAAGGTTCCCAGTAGCCAGTTTGCTTTGGGCCCTGTGTGCCGTGCCAGCCAGCCCCTCATTGCTCTGCCTGCCCATTCTTCGTCCCATCTATCCGCTTGTATAATCTGGCTTAGTTGCATCCCCATGCTTGCCGTCCACTTTGCCACTTCGTTAAACCATCCATTGCCTGTTGTTATGTGTTGTTTTGCTGATTCCTCTATCGCCAGTGACGACAGTTTGTCCTCTTTTCCATAGCTGTTGTCCTGTATTAGGTACCTAATTGTTCTTTCCCATGCCCTCACTTCCATTGGCTTTTCCCCTGTCTCATATAAGATTGTTGCTAGTGATGTACCTGTTTTCACCTGAAATTCCTGTCCGTGCCATTGCCTCAATATGCCTTCTTGTTTTTCCCATTTCTTCTCTGATAGGCCTGGTCCCCATGTCTCGCATCCGTACAGCTGTATTGATGCGACTAATGTGCTAAATAGGTATGTTTTGATTTCCCAGTTGGTGATCCTATTGTTGTTACAATGATTCATCATGATGTAATAATTGCCTATCGCTGCTTGGAATCTGGTATCTGCCCCTTTTGACCACTTCCCCCCCCTCCCCCCCCTCCCCCATGTGTGTCATATCCCAGGTATCTGTACTCTGTGGCTTCCTCTAGTTCTTTCCCCTTATATTTAAAGGGTCTGTGTTTTATCTTTGTACCGAAGGTCACTATTTTTGTTTTGTCCAGGTTGACTGTCAGTCCTGTCTCCGCACAAAACTGTTCTAATATCTCTAGCATTCTGTGCATTCCTTTGGCTCTGGTCGCCATCATACCTAAATCATCGGCATATAGCATTATTGGGACTTTTGTTCTCCCTATCATTGGTGCTTCACTGTCTCCCCCTCTCTCCTTGACAAATTTCTGTAGGGCATCTATGTATATCCCAAAAAGTGTGGGTGATAGTGGGCATCCTTGCTTTACTCTTGTGTCGCAGTCTATGGCTTCCCCTTCCCCATCTGTCTTGGCATATACCTTTTGGTATAGCCTTGCAATTGATCCTACTAACCCTTCTAGTCCTATTAGTCTAAGTAGGAGTTTATCTCTGGGTACGGTGTCGAAGGCTTTTTTAAAGTCCACGAAGCAGCATATGATCTTCTTGTTACTCTCCTTTGTCTGCTCTATCATTATCCTTAGGGTCACCAGATGATCCGTAGTCGAGTACTCTGGTCGGAAACCAGCCTGACCTTGTGCTCTGAGTTTCCCTGCTTCTGCCCACGTTTTCAGTTAAGTCGTATTTAATTAAAGTGGGACTCATTCCATTCCCACTTTTTTTCGGAACTCTGTTATTTTACACAAAAAGGAGCACCCCGACCCGAAAACTGTCCTTAATTCGAATTTTTGTCTGTTACTGTGCATCCAAGCTCAGTTTTCTGGGATATCGAGTCGAGTCCCTGTTTTGGGGGCTATTTGTCATTCAAAATAAGAGTTTTTCGCGTGAGGGTGAATTCCTTTACCAAGACATTTTGGCTCTATTTTCTTAGGTGGGTAGACAAGAGATTACAAATTCCAACAAAAATTAAGCAAATTGTTTACTTAATCAACAAAAAATACTAGTTTTGAGATACCTTATATTTATAAATGGGCTCATTACAATATATATTACAGTGGGTGAAGCGACCATAGTGGTCGTATTATCACAATGATTACACCCTCTTCACACATGAACCACCTAGTGACGGAGCTATGTCCAAGTGACGGAGCAACTTACAGACGATAGAAATTTGTATGAGGAGTTCCTTCATAGGCCACGTGCTTGTATGTCCAACTGATGTCACCACCCTCTTCTCGGCATCTTTCTTCAATGAACTGGTCTTTTCATTGCTCCCAAGCATGTAGTATCTGGTCGAGATAAGGACTGCAAAAGACAAAATCAAGTTAGTCAAGTGATGCTACAGGCAAAAAAATTTAAATAAAACACAGCTCTTAGGGCCATTTTTGGAAAATACAAATTGAGAGCCTTTCTCGACTTCATGAGTCGAAAAGGCAGCTCAAAGCAAAAAAAAAAGTTTTAGGGGTCGAGAGGTTTCGACTCGCGAGTCGAGAAAGGCAACAAAAGCCAAAAACGCAGTTTTAGGGTCGAAGACCTTTCTCGACTCGCTCATGAAATGTCGAAAGGCGTTTCATAGCAAAAACGCAAAGTTTTAGGGTCGGCGGCCTTTCACCTCGCGAGTCGAAAGGCGTACCAAAGCTTAAAAACGCAGATGAATAGAGGTCTTTCTCGACCAAGGAATGGTGAAAGGCGTTTCAAAGCTAAAAAACGCAGTTTTAGGTCAGAGGTCTCGTGACCAAGCGAATGAGAAAGGCACCATAGCAAAACGCAAGTTTTGGCTGGAGGCCTTCTCAATTACGAATGAGAAAGGCAGCTCAAAGCTTAAAAACACTGAGAAAGGCAAACAAGCTTAAAATGCAGTGTTTTGAGGTCTTTCGACTCGGGCGAAATGAAAGGTACCAAAGTTTAAAAACGCAGGTTTTAGGAAATGGGATATCTTCGACTCGGGCGAGTCGAGAAAGGCAGCTCTCAAAGCAAAAAACCGCGAGTGAATTTTCGACTCGCGAAATGAAAGGCAACAGAGTAAAAAAGGCAATTTCAAGGGCCAGAGATTATTTTTGCGGAGCATCATTTTATCTATCTATCCATCTAATTTTCCACCATAGTTTATTCTAGTTTATTGTTTTTCTCATATCACATTATTATTTAGCACACATTAGTATTTAACAATTGTTTTTATACTAGCACACATTAGTATTAGCACACATTAGCATTTTTATACTAGCACACCTTAATTAGCACACGTTAGTACTTTATACTACCACAATTAGCACACAATTAGCACTTTATACTACCACAATTAGTATTAGCACACATTAGCATTTTTATACATTAGTACCCATTAGTATTAGCACACATTAGTTTTAGCACACATTAGTATTAGCACACATTAGCATTTTATACTAGCACACATTAGTATTAGCACACACTATACTATACTATGTATTTTTTAATAAACACAATATTTTATGTATTTTCTATGAAAAATTACCCTCCCCATAAATTTCCTATGTATTTTCTATGATAAATAGACCCTCCCCATGTATTTATCTAATGGACATCATATGTAAATAGCAACATATGCACCTATAATGCACATTATAACTTAAAAATAATTTACCCTATCAACTTACTTACCCTTACAACTAATAATAATGCACTATATAAATATTATGCCTACGTGACTTATTTTCAGGACTCACTCAACGTGGCTCATTTTCAAGACTCACTTTCAAGACTTATTTAATTGTTTCTTGTACCCCGCTTTTTTTTCCCCCCAATATTTGAATTTTGAAATTTGGTACACACACCTTTGTGCCGCAGACCCTTTTGTACCAGTTGGAAAGGAGAAACCACTGTGGTTTTGGGAAGATCTGCAACCACGAATTCGTCTGAAGAGGAACGACAGAGCTGTAAAGAAGGGCATTAAATTATTCAGCAAGAATGGAGGAACTGAAGGGCATTAAATTATTCAGCAAGAATGGAGGATCTAACTGAAAACAGGGGCTCTGCCGACAGAAAGGGCATACAGAAAGTGATACAAGAGATGAAGGCCATATCCCTTTCCGGCAGCAGCTAAGCATAGCAAAGCCGGATATGCTAGACCAGCCGAAGATGGAGAAGCTTCCAGCGCATGGATAATTTCTGGGTTCGCCAGGAATGGTAACCCAAGCTGTCTCGCGCAGACGTTAATACAGTCTTTCTTTCATCTCAACCAATAGAATACCAATGGGGCCTTCAGCAACAAGGAGCAGAAGCTGGGCAGCAGGGATTCCATTTGAAGGGACGAATTCATAGGTATGGGCAGCCAATCCGCCCACGATCCCTGTTAGGTCTGGGCAGGCATGGGTCTGGGCAGGCATTCCCTGTTAGGTTAATCTGAGAAGCTCCCATTCTTGATTCTTTGCCATTCTTTTTATCGAATCCTTCCCTTTCTGCCATAGCCGAAGCTCCTACATCTTCAGAGCCCTTCACCCTGACAAAAATAACAGGCTATTTCGTCCAGCCATGCCCAAGAACTGCGCCAAGGTCGGATCTTTGAGAAAGAACTGCCAAGGTCGGATCTGTGTGAATGATGGCAAGGCCGGATCTGTGAGAACTTTGTTTTTGAAGCTTCTTGCAGCATCGCCGGTTCTGGCAGCCATAGCTTCTTGCAAGGAAGGGGGTTGGGCCATAGCCTCTTGAACAAGATCCGGCAGCACAAAGACTTCCGACCGCTACTATTCCGCCATAGCTGCTCGTAAGAAGAAACGAAGAAACACAAATGGGAAATGCCGGAGAAATGAAGAAACCAGTTCCTTAAAGGTCAAGCTAGAAAGAATAAAACTAGGTTACGCCCTGTTTTCTTCCTCACCAACAAAGGCCATGATGCGAAAGATCGGCAGCGCCATAGATTTCTCAGAAACTAGCAAATACGCCCTCCGCATCATCACAGTAGCCCGCCCTTCCGAGGACTCCAAAGCTTGATGCTTCCGGCCTTGGTATGGTCCCTTACTCTGTTCTTTGCAATTTGTTTTTTTTCGCCGACGTCGTGACCCTTCTTGAGCTCGAAGCTCGGCAGAAAGAAGTGCCTCTTCTTTATACCCTTTTGGATGTTTTTGGTTTGAAAAGTTGCGCATGTTTTCACTCTGTTGTCATTTTTTTTTAGCTGGTTGTGGTGCAGAAAGTGCTGTATGGACCCACGAAGGGCCCCTCTCTGAATGGGCTTTCTGAACCAAGCCCATTCTCGCCTCGCGAGGCGAGTAAAAACATTTTATTGTAATTATATTTAATAATAATAATAATTTAGATTGTTTATATTTATATTTATTAATGCATATAAATAGCTATTTTTTTATTAATACTTATATATTTATTTTTTATTACTATTATTATTATTTTGGAGGGGATGGGGGGAGATCTTTGCCCCCCTTTGCCCCTGCCTCTCTGCCCCTTTACTCTTCTGTGCCCTCCCTCCCCCATCCCTTCTTCCAACTTATCCCCTTCCCCTCCTCTTTTGCCTCTTTGCTCTCCATCTCCCTGCCCCTTCCCTCCCCCCTCCCCCTTTTCCTCCCCCTTCTTCCAACGTATCCCCTCCCTGTCCTCCTTTGCCCTTTTTCTTCCATGCCCCTTCTTCCAACTTAGCCCTTTCCCCTCTTCAACTTGTGGCTCCTCCCTCCTTCTCCTCCTACCCTTCTCCTTATCAAGATGTGCCCCCTCTCCCTTCCCTTCAGTCTGAATTCTCTTTAGTATGAGTCCCATTTTCAGTCCGAGTCCCAAAATTCGAGATTTGTCCCACTTTAATTAAATACGACTTAGTTTCTGATCCAAAGTTTTCCCGAACCATTTCGCGAATACTGAGCTGACCATAATAGTCCTGTAATTACTCGGCTCTTCTTTGTTTCCTCCTTTATGGAGCGGGATTACTTTATTAAACTGCCATAGACCTGAATGTACTATCTCATTGAATATTTCTGTTATGGTCCCTACTATCTCTGTCCCTACACATTTCAACATCTCAGGTGTCTACCTTCTGGGGCCATGATTGGTGCAGCCCCTATTTTGTACAGACGTTCCAGGTATCTTGTCCAGTCTATTTCTATTTCCATTTCCATTCCTCCCCCCTCCTCTCCTGCTACTGTACCCGCTTTTGTTTTTGAGCCTTTTTTCATATTGTTCCAGAATACCTTAGGTCTCTTTTTCAGGTCTTCGGCCAGTCCCCATTGGTGGTTTTTCAGGTCCTGAGCTTTCTTTCTTTTCAGTATCTTCACATATTTGCTGCGTTCCTCTTGGTATGTCTCAGTTCCTTTTGCCTGTTTGACTTTCCTTCGTTGTTCCATGCATGCTGCGTCAAACCATACTGACCTTCGAAATGCTATAGCCCTTCTTCCTCTGTCTCTTCTTCCGAATGCCATTTTTGCTGCTTCTTCCAAGATGTCATTCATGTCATTCCCTCTGTCCTTCATTCCCTCTCCCCATTCCTTTTCTTTTATTCTCTTTTTTACCGTTTTTATGAATGTTCCCACTCTGTTTTCTCTGAATTTGACTGTTATTTTGGCCTGTTTGCCTCTTCCTTGCCTGTCATCTGTCCTTCCCCTTGCCACATTCATCTTGAGCAGGATGGGTCTGTGTCCCTCCCTCCCTCCTACCGGCCATTCCCCTAACTCCATCTTTCCGATTTCCTTTATTGCTTCCTCATTTGCTATCACATAATCTACTATACTGCTACCGTGAGCATTTGTGCTTATGAACTGGCCTGAGTCCTGCCGCCTTCTTAGGCCATTGCATATAATTGTATCTGTGGCTGTACATACCTCTATCAGTGTTTCTCCTCTCGCTGTCACCTCCATTTCGTCTACTGTGTTCCGTTGCCATTCTTCCCCTCTTCCTGCCTGTGTCCACTGTCCACTCTCCTTGTCTATCCCTGCTTTCTGTGCCTGTTCTTGTCCCGTCCTTGCGTTAATATCCCCCACTATGATGAACAGTCCCTTATCCCTGTGTTTCATGACAATTTCTCCCATGCTTAATATTTTCCAGTTTATCACATTGAGGTGGATAATATACTATTAGCAGATATAGATTTCTGTAATCAAGCAACACTATATTTATAAGCATGTATCTTTTATTAATATCATTTTCCAAAATACATGCTTTTTTGACGTTGTTATTCCTAATGTAGCAAGCTAGCCCTGCTCTTCCTCTCCCTATTTTGTAGTTCTTTTCCCTCCAGCACGTGAACAATGTGTATCCGGGTAGAAGCATGGAAGGGTGATTGAATTTTTTTGTATATTGATGTAAAAATTTGAACTTGTTTGTAATGTACATTTTGAATTTTACATGGAGTTGCCTATCATTAATAAAGGCGGTTGACGTACAATATTCTCCATAATTATACCAAATCCTCCCGAAATCTTGTACTAGCTTCTTGGCGTAAGAAGCGCCAGGTGGCTGGTAATGTAAGTGTGGAGCAATGGATGCACCGCTTGCAGGAGTTATATGACCCGCCAGGAGCTAATGCCAGGGTCCCGGATCAGGTAGGAGAGGTGCTGCAGCTCACGCGGGAGGATGTTCAGCAGGGTCTCAGGCATCTGGCGAATGGCAAGGCAAAGGATTTACAGGGGCTGCAGGCCGAAATGTTGAAATGGGGTGGCCCATCTCGTGGTAGGGCCCCCCCGACGGTGATCATTAACCGTGCTCGGCGAGGGCTCCCGGGAGTGGATGGTTAGTAAGGTTGTTCCCGCTCATAAAGCCGGTAATCTGGATGAGCCGTGACTACCGGATGATTATGGTAAGCTTCATTGCTTGCAAAGCTCCCGGCGGGGTGGTGGAGAAGAAACTTACTAAGTGGGCCGAGGAGGCAGGGTGCGGGCAATTGGCCAGCAGGGCTTTAAGCACTCACTCCACGACCGACCATATCTTCACTTTGAGAGTGTTGATGGAGGCAAGCCGGAATGAGCGACCGTGACTTGTATTGCCGCTTTGTAGATTTTAAGATCGCATATGATACCGCCCCCGTGAGACATACCGCGGGCGTAGGTTGCAAGAATTGCGAGTTCCACGGGAGAGTTGCGTAATGTGGTGCACCAGCTTTATGATGGGATTTATGCCGCCTTGCCTTATGAAGATCGGCGGGTAGCTAGCACTATGGGGAGTTAAGCGGGGCTGCCCGTTGTCTCCAACGCTTTTTGGGTTGTACATTGATAGCTTGGAGGCGTGGATGCAAAGCACCATGGGGAGCCGGGGTGCAATTATCGATCGCGACCTCGTGAGCCGGTTACTATATGCGGATGATGTAGCTTTGCTAGCTCACACGGCCAGCGATATCAAAGATTTGGATGCCCTCGGTGGGTTACGTGGGGCAACGGGAATGACAAAGAAACTTGCACAAAACTAAGCTTCTCGCGATCCTGTCCTCGCAACACCCTATCCCTGGAGTTCTATTACGAGGGGGAGGAAGTGGAGATGGTCTTGGAGCTTCAAGTATCTGGGAATTGATTTCACTACTAACATCTTTGTGGGATGAGTGTGTGGAGAGGAGAGCCAGCGGTCTGGAAGGCTTTATATGCGATTGCAAAACGCGTGTTGCGGATAGATCTCTCGCGGATCGGGTGAGGAGAGCACACCCGTTTAGGGCTTTGGTTGAGCCGGTGCTTTGCTATATGGGGTGGAGGTTTGGGGCCCAAAGCCGCTAGCAAAAATACATGGGATAGGTTGGAAAGGGTGCAGAAAGCTTTCTTGACATATAGCTTGGGAGTGAAGGACACCGTACCGTATCAGATTTTGTTGTATGAGACGGGGTTCTGGCCTTTACAGCATTCTGCTATGCGAAGGCATCTTACTTGCTTCCATAAGGTGGATGGGATGGATGAGCATCGCTTGCCCCCACAGGTCGTGTTGTTAACGCAGGGCCCCCAAATGGGAAGAGGGTATGGCACGAGCACTGTAAGGGATGGTTTAGGAGGTGGTCTATGGATTACCAACAGATGGTGGCACTGGCAGATTCTGATGCGCAGAATGGGCAATTGGATGCGGGCTATGCTGCCACTCTGTGGGATGCCTCTACTCTTGCAAAGCCCAAGACAGAGCACTATCACGCTCAGATTAATCCCGGCCTTGAGCATGGACCCCATCGATACTTGAAAGCACACATCTCTGTGAAGAAACGGAGAGCTATTGCCGCCATAAGGACGGGTTCCCATTACCTCAGAATTGAGACAGGTCGCTGGGGGGTGAATGGCGGGCATGGGATCCCCAGGGAGGAGAGGATATGTCAGTGTTGTGAGATGCACGTGATAGAGGATGAGCACCATGCCCTCCAGCGGTGCCCAGCATACACAAGGCCCCCAAAAATGAACTTGTATAAAAAATTAGCATGAAAACCAGTATATATGTGATTTTTTTATACGACAATACAAAATGTAAAGAAAAATCATGTGTTCTTCCTAGTTTTGCAAAATCAATAGTGGTTCATATCATATTATTTGTACTAATTCATAAATTTACAGTAGTTTCTAGAAATCATCATTAGTTTGTATGATTGTTTTTTAATGTACAATGATTTAGCAAAATCATATCTTGCTTAATTACATGACTTCTACGATTGTACAATAGGGTTTTTGAAATCATCAATAGTTTAGAAGAGGTGTTTTAAGCATATATTGATTTTGAAAAACCAATAGTGGCTAATTCCATATTTTTTGTACTAATTCAAAATTTTACACTAGTTTCTAGAAATCATTATTAGTTCATAAGGTTGTTTTTAAGTGTAGATTGATTTAGCAAAATCACTAATAGTTTATATCATGTTTAATTACATGAATTCCATAATCATATAATAGTTTTTTGAAATCATCCATAGTTTAGAAGATGTATTTTAAGCATATATTGATTTTGCAAGACCAATAGTGCTTCATATCGTTTTTTTTTTTTTTTTTTTTTTTTTTTGTAAAGCATGCAGTTGCTGGTTCATATTTTCCTTTGACAATAACTAACCTTATGCCCCCTCTTTTTACAAGGGTAACATATAGAACTAAGGTTAAGAATTCACTGCTTTTAGCTTAACAATTTAACCTACATGTTTTTATGCTTTATGAATAAAGGGTGTAACCCTTAGATAAGTTCTTATTCTTAAAATAAACAAAAATATGGGTATTGATCTCCTTTAAGAGCGGAGGTAGCTGCCAGATCTTCTGCCGAAAGCATGTATCTGCCGAAAGATCTTCTGCCGAAAACATGCAGTAGCTAGTTCGTATTTACCTCTGAAATCAACTAACCTTGTGCCACTTCTTATGTGCAAGGGAAACATATAGGGCTATAGGTGGAATTTCTAACATATAGCTTATTAAGTTAACTTAACTAATTTCAAACTTGAAGAATAAAGGGTATAACCCTTAGATATGTTCACATGCTTCGAATTAACAAAATAAAATCTGTGTGGAGCTCCTTTATGAGCGGTGGTGGCAGCAAGATCCTCTGCCGAAATCAAGAAGTAGCTGCGCTCTGCCCTATAAGGTATGACCAAAACATTGACTAGGTTTTCCCGGGCTTAATGGATACATGGGAGCTTATCCTGGATGAAGACCAGCCTATTTCTGATGCGGCCAAACAGTGCTTGAACGCTTCTGTTCTCAACAGAGAAATCGCTTTTTGCATGCCTAGCTTAGGCCTTGATCCTAATATGGACAACTATCGTAAAAGGGGCAAGCCTAGCTATGGCGGATATCCTCAAAATAGAAGCCCACAGGGTTCCGTAGACAGAGCTATGGAGATACCTCTCATCCTGTTCCTGCAAACCAGTACATAGCGGAGCAGAGCTTGGACATAGAAGTAAACCAGGTATTTGTTTTTGCAATAATGGTCTAATGACTTCATCCGACCTGCTGCATTAGAGGAAAAATGAGATCACATTTTGTCCCATTAAGGGATGCTTAAAATGCCATGTCAGCTTTTTAAACTGTCCAATAAGAGAAGAGCTTCAGTATATCTCATTACAGTATTATGTGGCAGCCTGTAATTAATGCAGATGCAACTAACTTCTGTAGTATCATTTTTTCATTATAACTTTTGATCCAGAACTCCGATTCAAAAACTTTTTGTAGCAATGGGTTCGTCTTCACAAGATCTATCTAGTGATAACCCATTCATACATCTTTTACGATATAAATATATAAGAAATAAGCAAAAAATCATATTTTTTTAAGGTTAACGCATATGACCATATTGAAATACATCATAACCATATATCATTGGAAAGATCTTTTCATACCGCATCTAATGCGATAAACGCCGCAACATTTTGACAAGTGGATCAAAAGTTATGGGGGAAAAACAACAGCAATGAAGTTGTTGGTGCTGCATTAATTGCAGTTAATAGTGGGTAGCCATTCCATTGGAGGATTCTTATGGGGATGAAATGAGATCTCAAATTTCCTCTAATGCTGAAAACCAGATGCTTTATGCACTATAGGGCTTGTAATATAGGCATTGCCCTTATCATACAGATTTAAGACGATCTCTTAGGATGCTTCTAAAATAGCAGCTTCTTTTATCATATATAATGTCTCTTATTTGATTCTTAAATTTAGCATTCTGTTCTGTACTCTAATTTAACTTTGGGCAAAAGGATTACATTAGGTGATCGGTTATAAACCGAGAAGCCTAAGGTACCTTTTGGCCCTTGCAAATTTACCCAGTCTATGGCTAACTTTGTACTGATTGGCTGCAGGTACGGGCTTCTCCTCTTAATGTTTTACTTTTGTCCATTTTATCTTAGGAGTCTTCGGGAAGATGGATGCAACATTAGCGGGCTGTATTGATAAAGACCGATGCAGCTCAATGAAAGAAAAAGTTTTTTCAAGAAAAAAGCTCAGATATGACTGCTATAAACTTATGCACGAGACATTTGATCTCATATCTACTATTCCTTAACAAAGGTACCTAGTTTCGCTTATAATTTTGGGCATTACCTCATCATAAATTGGATGTCGTCTTGCTACATAAGGTATATGGGAAATCTTTGGCAAGGTTCTGATTTTCTCTAAATATTTACTTCAGCCGAAAATGCAAAACATTGACCTTGTATTCTCTATGATTTTTGAATACTCTAATATTATCCAGGAAGATGTTTACTTACTGTCTCTGTAAGAAGTTTCTTTGAGCAAAGCGGCAATAAACTTGATATTAAGTTCTAAAGTTCTTAAAGCAGGACCAAGTTGGATGTTGTACTTGTTATACTTCTATAATAATGAGATGCCTCTGTATTTGAAGAGCAGTTAAACTTATAATGCTGAAATACAGTAATACAGGATAGAAATCTCACAATTTAGTTCCTTGTGTTGTTTTTGAAAAAAATGTTGATTTTTGAAAACAGTTGAACGTGTAGTATCGCATACTACACCTAATGGCTTATAGGATACAGGAAATACTTTCTGCACTTGAAGTAGAATAGTCCTGAAACATGTACTTTAAACTCTTAAAGTATTTGAAAGTGAGCCCCCAAACGGTGTCTCCTTTGTAAGATATGTAAACTGCCTAGAAAAGTGGAACATATGTAGACTATGGTTATGACCACTTGACCCCATCATTAACCTGGTTACACATAAATAGTATGCATCAGATTCTAGACAAATATAGGACCTTAACTATATATCAAAGTTTGAGTGAAACATAACTGATATTAAGGTCTATGATTTCTAGTATTTATCAGTATTTGGCACAGTGGGCCATGTTTAACTTGGATGAGTATACAAGAATAGGAATCATGTTTTTATAGTCCAATGGACAAGAGTATGGATTGTAGCAAAGTATTTAACTTGGGATAAGGGTACCATCTTGGACTCTAGGGTGCATGTATGGCCAGATAAGACAGCTGAGGGATTGACTGACGCTGATGTTTGTGCTAGTTTAGGCTAGTGCAGGCCGGTTTTTTTTTGGTGAAATGTTATTGGACCGGATTAGGCGGGAGCGGAGCGCTAGCGCAACCCGGGTCATGACTTAACCCTAACTGGGGTTTGATCGCGATCAGGCTCGAATATCGAGGTAAGCAGGTAAGGTAATCGATATTTCACCTTTAGATCTTGGATTTCTTGGGTCCCATCACGTCCCTGGAAAGGCATCTTCATTTCTGCAACATTCTCTTCTATCCCATCTCCTATTCGCCCACCTTTCCCCTTCTCTGACTCCCAATCATCCCATTTCTTCGCCTCACGGCTTTTGAGGCACCCTGCAACATTCTGTTACCATGGACCCACCGGATCTAGCGGACAGACTATCTCCCCCAATGCACACCATCTTAAATACCTTCTGCTCTTTAAATTCTGAGGATCAAAGGAAAATTCTAGCCCAACAACAGTTGTTGCTTCAAGGAGACCTAGCTCCGATTCAATTCGGTGAATTCACTACCTTCATTCCATCGTCGATGGCGCCAAAGAATGCTCTTCCATCTTCCTTCCCGGATAGACCTTTCTGGGATTGCTATGCTCCTCTGAATGCGAACTCGAGCAACACCTTCATACGGAGATCTCAACCTCTCAAGGAAGATAATGCCATAAAACAAGATATTTTGACTTTGAAGAAGCATAATCCACCGACATACCGTCATTCTAGAGGTACTGAATTGAATCATGAGCTCTGTCATTCGAGATTTGAATTTCTTTCTTCGCATGCTGTTATTTGCTGGGCCGAAAAAGAAGGTATTGTTTTAGGAAATGTATCCAAGCAAATCTGTGCATTATCTAAATCGATCCAAATCTCTGCTATCTATTGGACTGAATTCTGCTCGGATCAAGCAGCAGAACATATTCTAAAGATGGGTCATCTCACTCATCTCGGTTTCAGAATCAAATTCCAGAAATGGACTTACCAGTTCAACCCTTTAAAGCCTACAACTCTCATGCACACGGCTTATGTGCACCTACATGATTTGAATCCAGTCTTCTGGGACCCCCAGTGTTTAAAATCCATATTTTCTCCAATTGGCTCCTTCATTTCTTCAGAATGCAGACCGGACAGACCACCCACGGTTTTTATACAATTGGACCTTCTCAAACCTATCCCGCTTGAACTGACTTTCTAGGATATGTTTGGGACTGACCAATCCTTGCTCTTAAGGTGGAATGGGTTGCCTCCTGTTTGTCCGATCTGCAGGAAACGTTTGCATGGAGGAGGAAAATGCTCCCCAACTCAACAATTTACTATGGAGCAAGCCCCAATTGTAGAACACGTCTCTGCCCATCACAGAGGCAATATGAATGGTAGCGCCAGAAGAATTCGGAGGAGACAAATTATTAAAGAAAAAATTGTCTTAGCCAATAAGGAATTGGTCGAAACTTTGAAATCACATGAACGGGACTCTCATTCTATCAGAGGTAATGTGAAGGTTTTAAACAAAGGGGTTATCACCAAAGGTGTATCATTTAACCCCTCGACTATGGTTAAAACCTTTGATAAGCATAAACCACCAGAACAGGTACAGTTTGACAAGGTTACAGTGATTGTAGATAAGGAGGTTGGAACTCAAGGAGAGGCTTATTCCTCCTATCAATCTCCCACTGCAAAACTCTTTGATATGGAACACCCGATCGAAAATGAAATTGTCGACACTCAACTTACTTCACCAAAGCAGGACTCGGTTGTAAAACCAGTGCACGGGAATGAAGAGGGGGAATTCAACTCCCCCCTGCTGTGCAGCAACAGATTTAAAGTTCTACAAGATTCGACAAATGATTTTGAGGAGGAGGATGAACTCTTCACCTCACATGGAAAAGAAGGATACATACAAGATATGGCTCAGATACCACAACAGGCCAAGGGAACAGGATCACCTTCTCCAATCCCCAAGGGAACAGGACCATCTTTCCCAATCCCTCCTATAAATGTAGCCCCCACCACCCCCACCTTTTCTGATCAAATCTTTGTTGATCTCTCAGTTGATCCCTTATCCAGTCATACCAATGTCTGCATTTTTGGTCCTCAACTCATCCCCTCTTCTCAACATACTTCCCTGCCTGACCTGTATAAGAAATATGGCAAGTCTACTGTGGACCTCATGAGCAGGATAGTCTCTGAAGATGTGGATGCAAATTGGCCCAAGACAAGCAAACAGGCTGAAGAACAAGAGATAGAGCGAGTCCAGGTAAGTGAGCATTCCCCTGTTTGCCAGAGCACACAGTTTGACTCACAAACAAGTCAAACATCGATCAATCAGGATGGCGTTCGGCCGACGATTATCACGGTCCCGGGGCGATATCTTTGCATCGCTCGTCACGCCGCACGTACCGCCACTCCAACCGACGGCGTGTCGCCGGCGTGGCGTGTAGCCAGGTGAGTAGCCCTAGGGGGCAACTTGCTAGGTATGTGCACTTCTTATTAATGTGCACATGCACATTTATTAAGGTGCACACATTTCCATGTGGGCACATTTAGGTGCACACATTTCCATGTAGGCACATTTGGCCACCTAGCCATTAAAGGCAAGTGGGCCCATTTCCAATTATCCCACATACCTAAAGGGATAATTGGAAACCCTAAGCCCCAACCCTTGCCTATTTAAGTAGAAGAACCCTAACTTGCCCATTTTCGTTCCTAGGGTTTTAGAGCCTGCTATTTTGGCTGCTCTATGAGTCAAAACCGCCTCCCAGACTCCGTCTGAGAGAATGGCACCATTAGTTTCCCTTGATTCGAGCAGTTCAGTAGGATGGTCGAACTCAGGTCAGGAGGAGCAACTCATGGATCAGGTATGTAGTCGATTTAATGGTCTAAACCGTTTTCCAGTCATTGTATCAGTAGGTTTAGCCTATTAAATCGCCTTTAGCAGCTATCTAGATCTCTAGATGAGTAGATACCAGACTCTAACTAAAGAACCTAACTCTATGATATAGATTAGATCTATGTTCTTTAGTTCTTCTGTGATGTATATGGATGATGTATCTCTGTGAACTCCTTGTATTGGGAAGGGGGGTAGAGACTTCAAGCTTGGTAGTAGATGCTCCTAGATTAGCCTCTCTAGCACACCATAGATTCGCCTTTGGTACAGGAACCACACCTGGTTGTGGGTGAAGGGGCCAGACTGGCTAAGAAGGAGGTTCGTGTTCTGACTCTTGAACGATCCCTCTGGTGTGTAAGGCCTACCGGGGATCATTGTGACTAGGTCTAATGGCTTACCACTGAGTGTGGGTAAGGCATGGGCTCGACACCCGTGAAGTGGTGTTCATGACTTTCCAGTGGGTTCATCAATCTGGCAAAGGGCCCTCTAGTCACCTTGAGTCAGCATGTAGATCTCTGGAGGGGAGTGATCCCTACCTGCCCCATCGGAACTGGGATGATGACCCCAGGAGTAGCCCTTTGGCTATGCATCCGGCGGGCTACAGTCAGGTCCCGACACTTTTCAGCCTACTCTGCAAAGTGTGCACAGGAGGGGCGGATGGAGTGGACAACCCTATGCCATGTTCTTATGCCAGCCAAATCCCTTGCCATGAATTCTGTCTGCAATGAACTCTGGAGACCCAAGCCGTCAGTCATCCCTTTGAGTCTGAGCCTTGGGTAGGATTCCCTATGTGATGTGCTGATCTTTGTCTATGCAGATATGTGGAGGACCATCCTTCGTGATGGTCATATGATGTTGATGTATGTACTACTGACATGTATGTTTACGCTTCCGCAGCTAGGTAGGCCCTGAGGGAGACAGGGTAAAGGACCCCTTCATTCTTCCCACTGGAACTCTTCAAGGTTGCAGTGATACGTGGAGGGCCCTATATTAGCATGGAGCTGGTATGGGGGATGAACTCCTGTTTGTATACGGTGAGTGCACCGTATATGAGTAGGGGACGTCACATCAGCAAATAAGCCTCACCTCAGATGCTGACTATGATGTTCAATTCACCTTCAAAAATACTGAAAAAGAGAACATAGATAGTGGTTTGCAAGCTTTACAGCTGAATCTTGATACCCTGGACAAGAACCTTGACCAGAGTCAACCAGATCTAATTGTGCCTGACTCAGAGGAAGACATGAGTAGCAGCCCTCTGCATGATATCTCCAACACATCCCTGAGATCCTTAAAAAGGAAAATGAAAGGTAGGGCTTTAACTAAGTCCCCTGGGGGCAGTGAAAATTCTCACATATACAACACTCGAAGTAAGGCTTCACCTCATGGCCTTAAAAAACTTAACTATTAAGTTTCTCCCTGAGCCTCCCCCTCATTCGAACCTATGAGGATCTTAACCTGGAATCTGAGGGGCATTAAGGGCCCCACCAAAAGAAGACGTTTTATTGCCACTGTGAGGGACTTTAGGGCAGATATTATCATGATACAAGAGCGTAGGCTCCCCAAATTTGACTCTGCAAATTTGGGTGAATGGATCCGTCCTGGGATGGCCTCCTGCTATATCCCAGCTGATGGCACTAAAGGGGGGATTGCTACCTTTTCGTACAATCAAAAACTAATAAGCACTTATATCAGTCCTTCTAACAGATGGCTTTGTGTGACTCTTCAAATTAAGGACTGTCAAGTTGCCTTCATAAACATCTATGCTTCTACTGATCCCTATGAAAGAGAGCCTATGTGGCATGAAATCAACAATTGGATGAGCCAACACCAACAGGTAGAAAATTGGGTGGTGACTGGAGACTTCAACAATACCCCTCACAGTGATATGAAACTTGGCAACAAAATTAACATGTCCAAAAATGAGAGATATTCCTGGGACAGCTGGATGACTAGTCAAGATCTAATCTATGTCCCATCTTCAAATACCAAATTTTCTTGGAGCAATAAGAGAAAGGGAGACCAAAGGACTTTTTGTATGTTGGATAGATTTTATATCCATAATTCTGCCAGTTGGCTAGACAATTGCATTGTTACTGGAGATATTGCTAGCACTATTTCTGATCACCAGCCTCATTTCCTTGACACCAAGGATTTGATTGTTGGCCCGAGAAGCAAAAACACTCCCTTTAAGTTTAATACTTCTTTGCTTCAAATGAAATCCTTTTGCCAAGATTTCACAGCCTTTTATCTGTCACTGCCCAAAATTGGCCAACATCAATCTATGAAATGTTTCAATGACAAAATGAAGAAAGTCAAAATTTGGGTTAAGCAATGGGGCAAAGACCTTGCCCAAAAAAGGAGAGCTGTTATGTCCAGCTTGTTGGAGCAGATCAAGAATATCAGATCTGATCTTGAGAATAACCCTAAGGATGACTCCCTTCATATGAAAGAGGAACAATTGGAAATACAGATCAAGACCCTTGAAGAGCACCAAGTTAAGGGGATGGCCCTTAGAAGCAAAGTTAAAATGTACAATCAGTTGGACCAAGAGAGTTCTAAAATGTTCTTCAGAATTGCTAGAAACAGGCTGGTTAACAACTCAATCACTCAGTTAGAAACGGATCAAGGTTCCACCCTTACAGAAGGAAAGGAAATCTCCTCAGCCTTTCTCAATTTCTACACTAATCTTTTTAAGGAGGAGGAAATATAGAACAATAAAATTCAGGATGTCTTTGATATTATTGGCCCCTCCAATGAAGTGATGGATGACGATTGGACAGAAGTCCCTGAACTCCCTGAGATCTTTGAAACTCTCAAAAGGATGAAGCATGGGAAAAGTCCTGGTATTGATGGCTTTCAGCCTGAATTCTTTGTGGAATTTTGGCCTATAATGAAGGAAGACATTATCCAATTTGTTCAAGGTGTATGGAGAGCTAGATCTATCTATCCTACTTTCAATGTTGGAGTCATTTCACTTATCCCTAAGACTGAAGCTCCATCCAAAACTAATGAATGGCGCCCTATCTCTTTGACCACCACCTTATACAAGCTGGTGGCTAAAATAATTGCTGGTAGAATTGTGGTCCATCTTCATAGCAAGGTGAATGCTTGTCAATCTGCTTTCCTTCCTAGCAGATCCATTCTAGACAACTACATAGCTGCAAATGAGGCTTTGCATTGGAACAGATTGAGCAAACAAAACTGTATCCTTCTCAAGTTGGACTTTAAAAGAGCCTATGACTGCATCTCATGGAAATTCCTTGAGAAGGCTAAGCTAGTAACAGTTAAGTGGATTGGAATTTAATATTAGCACAGTTAGGTGAATTGGAACTTAATAAAACTAAAAAGAATGAGCCAGGTATTAGCACAGTTAGGTGAATTGGAACTTAATAAAACTAAAAAGAATGAGCCAGGTAAGGTGGTCTCACAGCTCGCGTCTGGTTCAATAAGTAAACTTTAGTTTTGCGACGAGGCGCAAGCTGTGGGACATTGATGAAAACAGCTTGAAAAGTTATAGAATTTAAAAAAGTAACTTGGTAATTCGAATCTTAGCCTAGGATCTAGCTAGATTAGTCTAGTTTTTCAATCTCTTTGAACCTCATCTTAAAAGGATTCCCGCGGTAGCGAGAATTGAACCTCCCACCCACAAGGTTGAACCCCCCCAAACCCCCCCGTGCCAACCACTGAGGGCGGGCATCGTTTACGTTTGAATTATAATTCTTAATTAGATTTAAGCTTTAATAATGTTAGATAATATTAATGGCTAAGCCTTAGATTTAGAACCAAGGCCCTTAAGCTAGATAGAGACAGCATCTCGATAGACACCAGGACTCCGATCGACATGATGCGCACCAAACAGACCGCTCGACTTTCTCGACAAGGCGAAACAGCCAGAGGCCAAGGCTCAAGAAGCAGCAGAGCAGAAGCCGGTCCAACATTTTGAAGACTCAACAGCCTGCACTGTTCATGCGAAGCGAGTAACCCTCATGAGGGAAGGCATGTAATTAGCTAGTTTAATTAAGGGAGATCCCCAGTAGATATGTTGTAAATAATCAATAATTTTGTTAATACATGATAATTTTGAGTAGTTTATGTGTCAAATCTTGCTTAATTAGGACGAGTTAGCAAGTAGTAGTTTTATTTTAGTAAAATAGGATACTCTCAGACCAAAAAGTGTGATGTCTCACAGCTCGCGCCTGGTCGCAAAACAAAAAGTTAGTTTTGAAGCGAGGCGCAAGCTGTGAGACCTCGCCCAAACTTGACCAAAACAGCTCCAAATTGACCCAATAAGGGGTCGATTCTGCCTAATTTGATGAGCCCATCACCCTTACACCATTAGTTTACCCAAATTAGACACCTTTGATCGAAATGAGACTGATGTCTCACAGCTCGCGCCTGGTCGCAAAACAAAAAGTTAGTTTTGAAGCGAGGCGCAACCTGTGAGACCTCCAAACTTTGAACCTCCATAACTTGAGCTACAGAGCTCCAAATCGCCTGAAAATTGTTGCAATAGGACCATTAGATAGCCTAGAATCCTTTTATGACCTCAAATTAGGCTAGAAATGTCAAACCCTAGCCCAAATTGACCAAAAATTACCCAAACCCTTGAATTGTTTTTCCAAACTGTAGTTTGTTTGTAGATAGAAGCATACCCCATTAGTAGCTCGCAAGTATTGCTCTCGGCTCGAAGCTGATACCTTACTCCTAGATAGAAGTGCCCAAGAACACCCCTTTGTTATAGTCATCTAGACCTCAGCATAGCAACCCAAGTCCAACCGCTTAATACATCACCTCTGCTCATGCCAAAGGCATAAACCTTGACCTAATTCTGTGTCCTTCTAATAGAGTTTGACTTATATAGCCGCCACATTAACACTCTCTATTGCCAGGATACCTAGAAAGGAGCTAGAGTCTAGAACTGCCCAAGCCGCTCCATGTGTAGAGATTGGACTCCCCCAAACCAACTTTGTTAGGACCTTAGGGTATGCCTCAAACATCATGGAGGTTTTGCAAAACAACCCTCATTTCATGCCATACCACACGTCCTAATATCCATAGACTTGTAGATTATAGATATGCCTCCAAAGAATGCCGCCGAGCCACCTTGCTTGCTTATAGAGCCCGAAATGTTGTAGGAGAGCCCTTCAAGTAGACCTTAGACTCTAGGAAATACGGCGTTGCTTTCAAGCACGGGGGGCCGAGCCACGTAAGAGCTTGAGGCGCAACTCCTTGAAGACATCAAGGTCCCACCATGTACGCATGAGATAAGGAGAGGAGACCGAAAGGCGGGACCAAGAGAGGGAAGCACAATGACAAACACCTCAACCGACAAACGGGTAGAACAGGACACCACCGGCCTATCATCAATCTTCATCAAATGGGAAGAATATTTGGTAACCAACGGCATCAAGAATTTTCTAGGTGTCAACCTCCCGGCTATCACGACGAGGTCACATCAGAAAGAGGATCTCGACGCCTTCACCGACTCAACGCACATAAGTTTCAAATGGAGGAATGCAAGGCAGCAAAATATAGGTGCAGGAAGACGTTAGACATCGATGCCGCGTTAGCATCACGAGCTAGGGCCAGAGGGCATAACCTTCCGTCGAGGAGAGAAGTCATGGCGACACAGGAGCGTATAGGAACCGGAGAGAAGACCACCTCGACTTGCAGCCCAGCAGCTCAAGCAAATGTCAGGCAACGCCAACAAAAGGAGCGACCAAGCTAGGCAACCACAAAGCACCTAAGGCTGACCAAGATGAGCTTCCAGCTCCCTTGCACCAGCAGGAGACCACGAGGGGAGGAGACGCATATCAGGGAACATCTCCGACTCGAAGGCCTATATCAGCATTAGGGACAAGATCAAGGAGGAGAATATTCTGCTCGAACAAGAATTCCGGACCCAGGAACACCTAGAAACCAAAGGAAGATCGGCTTTAATATCGCGGCCAAGGAGTCGCGAGACTCGAATGGATAGGACCCAAAGGACGGAGGAGACGACCTAGCCAGCAGATACAAATCACGCAAAGGCGACCAGAAGGAGCCATGGTAAGGGCAATGGAGATGACCACACTTCTAGGCACAGGAGAGGCACCTCGGAATGAAGCAAAGCCCAAGCAACAGGAGTCGCACTCAGAAATTCAACCTGCGGAGGAATGACAATGCCTGCCTACCGACCATGATCTCGTGAGCTTCAAGACATCCAAGAATGCCCAACCGCAATAGCTAGGTGATCCTACTTAAGCGATCAAAGGCACCGCACATCGGCAACCTTGCAAATCGACACACCGTATGTAGGGACGTTGAGCGATCACCGCATTCCTCACGCGCGAATATACACATTAAGGAGGAGCACCTTTCTCAAGGGATCACATCGACGAACACTCTTCGCGAATCGGGCGTGGCGAGCTTCGGATCAGACATGAAGCTCAACAATGGTAGCAAAGATCTCAAGGAATCACGGAGTCAACCGAACGAAGAAGATGCAAAGAAAACCAAAGGGTCAAATGCGATAGGAGGAGGGGAAACCCTAAAGGAGTATAAACAATTAAGTAGATCTTCGTAGTTGTTTTGAAAAAGTCGATGAATTAAAATCCCAATGTAAATACGTATATGTCTATTGTATATCTCGGGTGCTCACAGATACAGTGGAGAAACATGAGTTTAGAGTCATGTTTTACGGATTTAGCGCTTAGATCAGGAAGCTCCTTCACTTCGACTACCAAAAGAGGAAGCATAGAAGCACAATTATAGCCCAAAATCAAAATGGAAGAGCAAGTACGAGGGAGAAACGACCGGAGGCCAAGCAAACCTTCGACTCCAAACACTTCCGGAAGTGGCCTGAAGTAGAAGACAACTCGTCCACCCAATGTCAGAATAAGAGACAACACCAGAAATGTCAGGATCATCAGCGCTGCACCAGGACATCGTCAGGACGCAACACTACATCTTGTGGCAGCAGCAACACTTGACGAACTTATGACACGAGTGGCCTCAACAATAGAAGAAGGAACGCCCCGACATCAATGAGCCAATTAAGAAGGCAACATCTCGACAACCATAATTCCACCTTGTGGTAATATAGGGTGATGCGCTATGACACGTGTATTAGATGGAGATGCACTTACGAAAGGCACCGCGACGAGGAGATATGCCTTCAACAACTAGGTGATGGCTTCGTCAGGTACTCCTACCAGTAATTAGAAGAGAAGAAGCCGATCATATCTCCGACATGTGGCACGTCAAACGCCCAAGGTAGAAGCATTCGACACCTTAATGACAAGGATAGCAACTAAAGCACCTTCGGCAAAAAGAGAGTTCAAGATAATAGCTAGGCTATTCAACGACAAGAGCATATCTAAGGCGGTACTTCTCAACTCAAGGGTCAAGTCGCACGAGATATAAGGATCCATCATCCCGACAATATCGCCAGGCAGGAGAAGAGCCATGAAGCTTTACTTGCCGAGAGGCCGACATGCATAGAGAGACAAAGGTCGAACCGAAAGCTGGAGAAGTGCTAGCAACCCGACTCCTTCCACGAGCTCCCCTAGAGGCAACAGGAGGATCAAAACCCGACGAGCACAATCAAAGTCACCGGAGGGTACCTCAAGACAAGAAGACGGCATAGCACTGCGCAACGTGACAACATCAAAGCCATGTGATCGAGGGGATCAAACAAGGAAGATTGGAAGCTCGATGGAGAAGCAATTAGGTGAGACGAGTCGATGACTTGCACACGGACTTGCATGCAACTTGGTGAACCCAAGGATGGACGATTCAAAGAACAACTACAGAAGAGAACAACTCCAGAGGAGTATAGCCAAAGGAATCGCGCACAGCCTCAAGAGACGCCTCCAAATAGCTCCAAGTATCATGAAGGAAGAACAATTACCGCCCGAGAACAGGATCAGGAAGCAGACTGAAATATCGAAGCATCAACGACAAGCACACCTTTAGTTGGAATGTGATGCAAAGCGTGTTGTGCCATACCCGACAAACATCGGAGGGCCCAAGCATATCAACAAGTTACCCCGGAGTATCATCAACACCATTGCGCAGGGAGGAACACTGATGACATTGCCAAGGAGTAGGTGTGCAACTTGAAGGGAGGCACAAGGGAGACCTAATAGCTCTAGTAGTAATTGTAACTATGTAAGCTATATGTTTTGCATGTATAGTTCCCTTGTTATTCCTTCCTTTCCATAGCGTAACAGATCAAAGGAAGAGATGTCATGCAAGTTGCAGGGGTGAAGCAATCAACATCGTCAACACTCTTCGGGCAACACGATAACGACAAGAGGACTCGACATATGAGACATCGATGGAGTCGAAGACATCGACAGAGTCGTCTTTTAGCTGCCAAGACAAAAAGTTCAAGATGAAAGATCTTTTTCAACGGCGCCACCTTCAGGCTTTTGAAAAGCGGCATGGAAGATTTCAAGTGATCAACTACACCATCAAGCAATGCGAGGCTTCTAACGAACAAAGTCAACCTCTACATCAAAGAGGAGCCACCGTCAAGGAGACCGAAGTATCGAGCGACTCGGAAGAACGTTACCTTGCTACTTCAAGCAGGCAACGAGTGGATGAGCTTCTAGCAAGCTCAAGGATCTAAGGCCATGGGGCCTAGTAGGTTAATGTATGGACGGTAACATCCATATTGGGATTAGAAGGCATTTCCGCATATTCGGCTAAAGGATTGCCCCAATATTGAGCTAAGCGTCAAGGATTGGGAAGGAAATGCGTAGGAGTAACTATAATTATACACGATTGTTAATGCACATCCAACGTATTGAAACCACTTGGTGAGATTGATCTCCTCGCTAAGAAGTAATCATTACTAGGATAATTGTTAACCATGTATAAATCTAGTACCTCCAAAGAATAATCCAACCGAAAAAGAAAGAAGTAATCTAACAAGTCCGGCCAACTTGTTACGATGACATCAATTCGATTGGTAGGAATATTCCAAGAGCTAAATAACTAAGAAAGGGGGAATCTCTAGAATATAAAAGAATAATACATGTAAGGTACATCTAAAATAAGAATTATAGTAATCAAATAGTCTTTTGAGACAAAAGGAATTGTCATGATGACAAAGCCTTGTGGTTTAGAATCGTTCTAACTAAGTAGGTAACCCATAGCTATATTGAAATAAATAATAACATAATATGTGTATCCATCTTAGATGGTTATATATGTTAGCTAAGGCTAGTAAATTAATGTGCTAAGTAAGAAGCATATAACCTCTTAAGGGGAGAGAATAGATATGATGTTGTGTACAACGTCATTGAAGGGGTGCAGGACCATTTTCTTTTGAAGAAAGTGGGAGGGCTCAATCTTATGATTGAACGTACTTGCATCGAAGTGATTGACCCGTAGAATAGAGTTCACTCCGGCAATGGCCGAAGCGAATAGAGCGCAAGATAGATAGATAGATAGCTCAGGAGGTCTTCAACGTGCGAGACTGACGCAGTAGCTATCTACACCAATGAAGTGGAGCAAAACTATGGGAGCAATGCAACGACCAAGTCATCTCCAAATTACTCGACCTTGGCTCAATGGGTGGATGCATTCTAGCCTAGGTAAAGGCGTCTTGCATGCGTTATAAGCTTTAATGTGTCTTATAGATAAGTTAAATATAGATCCTAATAATTGCATGGAATTACTTGCGTGCGTATATGTATCATGCGAAATAAGTTAAATAACAAATTGATAATGTGAGGTAGCATGTTAATTAATCCTTCGCAAGGATGCGGGGTCCTTATAGATATAGATAGAAAATAGAATTCAAATATACTTAAGTGCATCTTAGGGATATACTTCCAAGGGTAATGCAGAACCCAAGGAAGAGAATAAGCACATCTAATTCTTGTGTATGATAATTAAAACCTTGTCTATGTAACAATAGGTCTAAATCAGGGTTATTGTTCAAATAATCGCGATCTAAAAGTCGTTAAATATTGCAAAGCTTAGAGTAAATATAATTGTACTATCGGAAGTAAGGTATCCGATACTATGATAATGTTAATTCATAAATATTACCGTAGGGTAATTATGTTAATCACATGCATTAACGGAGCCAGCAAAAATCGGCTCAGGCATGTCGTTTTGTGTGTAGATTAAATGCTTGTATAGTTAAGATTAATCTACGCATGCAACCTATGCTAGGTAGGGGTTGCATGCGTTGTTACCGATGATGAGACCACTACAGTGATCTCTAGGGCGTGGTGTAATGTCAATGTAGGCATGACCGCGTTTCCGCTTGGACGAGTGGAAGGTAGATTAGAAAGTCTACTTCTGTCCCACGGAAGTAGACGACCTCGAGAGAAAGGAGGTCATTCAGGAATGCATTGATAGGAAAGGCACCTTTAGCCCCATATATGCTTTGATAGGAGGAAGCTATCCTTCACGCCCCCACGCGGGAAGGATATCCTCCACGCTGGGCAACTAGAGGTGTAGGCATGAGCGGCATATAGGCATATAGGCGCTGTCTCCACGGCCATAATGGAAGATTCACCCTCTTCCTACGCCGGGAGATTAGCCATGCATCCATGTAGATAGGTGGGGTGGTCACCATATAACCAAAATTTTATTAATAATTAAAATAGTAATAACGTAGGTCGGCGACCTGCAGGCCAATAGAGCGCTCCAGAGGGCAAGGAGGTCGAAGATTTAAAAAACTTGCAACACAAATTTAGTCATAATGTGTTGCATTGGATGAAGAGTACCTTAGAAGTGTAAATTTTGTATGAAATTGATAAACTTTGATAAACTTAAATGTTGTGTTAAGTAAGGTTAATAATTACCTTGCGTAGATTAAGTTATGAAGTGATAAGTTAATTGGGTAATGAAATAGTACAGTAATGTCTTAAACATTACCTTAGAGTAATTCTAATAATTAAGATAGTAATAGTAAGTATGTAATTATAGATATTGTAAAATTAATGCAGGATTTTAAAGGTCAGGGACTTGCAACACAAATTTTGTTGGAATGTGTTGCAAGGAATGAAGAGTACCTTAAATAATAATTGTATATGAAAGTGTTAAATTGTGATAAACTAAATGTTATAATAACGAGGACTAATAAGTACCCTGTTTTAATAGAAGTTACGAATTGACAAGTTAATTGATAATGTAATGGCGTAATAATAATTTAAAAATATTACCTTAAGGTAATCTTAATAAATGTGTAAGTATAATAGTAGTATATCGTATGCATCAGGTTGATTGCAGGTTAGGAAGATTCCAAGGTGGGGAGACCCACGATGCTGCGGACAACATCATTTCAAGGTGGGGAGAATGTGACGTTCCAAGCCACGATATCACGGTCCCGGGGCGATCTTGTCTTGTCTGTCACGCAGCGTACCTCACTCCAACCGGCGTGTAATGTGACGTGTAGCCAGGTGAGTAGCCCTAGGGGGCAACTTGCTAGGTATGTGCACTTCTTATTAATGTGCACATGCACATTTATTAAGGTGCACACATTTCCATGTGGGCACATTTAGGTGCACACATTTCCATGTAGGCACATTTGGCCACCTAGCCATTAAAGGCAAGTGGGCCCATTTCCAATTATCCCACATACCTAAAGGGATAATTGGAAACCCTAAGCCCCAACCCTTGCCTATTTAAGTAGAAGAACCCTAACTTGCCCATTTTTTAGTTCCTAGGGTTTTTAGAGCTCTGTTTTGGCTGCTCTATGAGTCAAAACAGCCTCCCGACTCTGGCCCGAGAGAATGGCACCATTAGTTTCCCTTGATTCGGCGGTTCAAGAGGGGATGGTCGAACTTCAAGTCGAGGAGGAGCAACTCATGGATCGGGGTATGTAGTCGATTTAATGGTCTAAACCGTTTTCCAGGTCATTGTATCATTAGGTTTAGCCTATTAAATCGCCTTTAGCAGCTATCTAGATCTCTAGATGAGTAGATACCGGACTCTAACTAAAGAACCTAACTCTATGATATAGATTAGATCTATGTTCTTTAGTTCTTACGTGATGTATATGGATGATGTATCTCTCGTGAACTCCTTGTATTGGGAAGGGGGTAGAGACTTCAAGCTTGGTAGTAGATGCTCCTAGATTAGCCTCTCTAGCACACCATAGATTCGCCTTTAGTACGGGAACCACACCGGTTGGGGTGAAGGGGCGGGCCGCTAAGAAGGAGGTTCGTGTTCTCGACTCTTGAGCGATCCCTCCGGTGTGTAAGGCCTACCGGGGATCATTGTGACTAGGTCTAATGGCTTACCACCGAGTGTGGGTAAGGCATGGGCTCGACACCCAGTGAAGTGGTGTTCATGACTTTCCAGTGGGTTCGGTCGAATACGGGCAAAGGCCCTCTAGTCACCTTGAGTCAAAGATGTAGATCTCTCGGAGGGAGTGATCCCTACCGCCCCATCGAATCGGGATGATGACCCCGAGAGTAGCCCTTTGGCTATGCATCCGGGAGGGGCTACTGGCCAGTCCCGACACTTTTCAGCCTACTTACAAAGTGTGCACAGGAGGGGCGGATGGAGTGGACAACCCTATGCCATGTTCTTATGCCGACCAAATCCCTTGCCATGAATTACATGCCTCGCAATGAACTCGGAGACCCAAGCCGTCGGTCATCCCTTTGAGTCCGAGCCTTGGGTAGGATTCCCTATGTGATGTGCTGATCTTTGTCTATCTGAGATATGTGGAGGACCATCCTTCGTGATGGTCATATGATGTTGATGTATGTACTACTGACATGTATGTTTACGCTTCCGCAGCTAGGTAGGCCCTGAGGGAGACAGGGTAAAGGACCCCTTCATTCTTCCCACTGGAACTCTTCAAGGTTGCAAGTTATACGGAGGGCCCTATATTAGCATGGAGCTGGTATGGGGATGAACTCTGTTTGTATACGGTGAGTGCACCGTATATGAGTAGGGGACGTCACATCAGCAAATAAGCCTCACCTCAGATGCTGACTATGATGTTCAATTCACCTTCAAAAATACTGAAAAAGAGAACATAGATAGTGGTTTGCAAGCTTTACAGCTGAATCTTGATACCCTGGACAAGAACCTTGACCAGAGTCAACCAGATCTAATTGTGCCTGACTCAGAGGAAGACATGAGTAGCAGCCCTCTGCATGATATCTCCAACACATCCCTGAGATCCTTAAAAAGGAAAATGAAAGGTAGGGCTTTAACTAAGTCCCCTGGGGGCAGTGAAAATTCTCACATATACAACACTCGAAGTAAGGCTTCACCTCATGGCCTTAAAAAACTTAACTATTAAGTTTCTCCCTGAGCCTCCCCCTCATTCGAACCTATGAGGATCTTAACCTGGAATCTGAGGGGCATTAAGGGCCCCACCAAAAGAAGACGTTTTATTGCCACTGTGAGGGACTTTAGGGCAGATATTATCATGATACAAGAGCGTAGGCTCCCCAAATTTGACTCTGCAAATTTGGGTGAATGGATCCGTCCTGGGATGGCCTCCTGCTATATCCCAGCTGATGGCACTAAAGGGGGGATTGCTACCTTTTCGTACAATCAAAAACTAATAAGCACTTATATCAGTCCTTCTAACAGATGGCTTTGTGTGACTCTTCAAATTAAGGATTTGTCAAGTTGCCTTCATAAACATCTATGCTTCTACTTGATCCCTATGAAAGAGAGCCTATGTGGCATGAAATCAACAATTGGATGAGCCAACACCAACAGGTAGAAAATTGGGTGGTGACTGGAGACTTCAACAATACCCCTCACAGTGATATGAAACTTGGCAACAAAATTAACATGTCCAAAAATGAGAGATATTCCTGGGACAGCTGGATGACTAGTCAAGATCTAATCTATGTCCCATCTTCAAATACCAAATTTTCTTGGAGCAATAAGAGAAAGGGAGACCAAAGGACTTTTTGTATGTTGGATAGATTTTATATCCATAATTCTGCCAGTTGGCTAGACAATTGCATTGTTACTGGAGATATTGCTAGCACTATTTCTGATCACCAGCCTCATTTCCTTGACACCAAGGATTTGATTGTTGGCCCGAGAAGCAAAAACACTCCCTTTAAGTTTAATACTTCTTTGCTTCAAATGAAATCCTTTTGCCAAGATTTCACAGCCTTTTATCTGTCACTGCCCAAAATTGGCCAACATCAATCTATGAAATGTTTCAATGACAAAATGAAGAAAGTCAAAATTTGGGTTAAGCAATGGGGCAAAGACCTTGCCCAAAAAAGGAGAGCTGTTATGTCCAGCTTGTTGGAGCAGATCAAGAATATCAGATCTGATCTTGAGAATAACCCTAAGGATGACTCCCTTCATATGAAAGAGGAACAATTGGAAATACAGATCAAGACCCTTGAAGAGCACCAAGTTAAGGGGATGGCCCTTAGAAGCAAAGTTAAAATGTACAATCAGTTGGACCAAGAGAGTTCTAAAATGTTCTTCAGAATTGCTAGAAACAGGCTGGTTAACAACTCAATCACTCAGTTAGAAACGGATCAAGGTTCCACCCTTACAGAAGGAAAGGAAATCTCCTCAGCCTTTCTCAATTTCTACACTAATCTTTTTAAGGAGGAGGAAATATAGAACAATAAAATTCAGGATGTCTTTGATATTATTGGCCCCTCCAATGAAGTGATGGATGACGATTGGACAGAAGTCCCTGAACTCCCTGAGATCTTTGAAACTCTCAAAAGGATGAAGCATGGGAAAAGTCCTGGTATTGATGGCTTTCAGCCTGAATTCTTTGTGGAATTTTGGCCTATAATGAAGGAAGACATTATCCAATTTGTTCAAGGTGTATGGAGAGCTAGATCTATCTATCCTACTTTCAATGTTGGAGTCATTTCACTTATCCCTAAGACTGAAGCTCCATCCAAAACTAATGAATGGCGCCCTATCTCTTTGACCACCACCTTATACAAGCTGGTGGCTAAAATAATTGCTGGTAGAATTGTGGTCCATCTTCATAGCAAGGTGAATGCTTGTCAATCTGCTTTCCTTCCTAGCAGATCCATTCTAGACAACTACATAGCTGCAAATGAGGCTTTGCATTGGAACAGATTGAGCAAACAAAACTGTATCCTTCTCAAGTTGGACTTTAAAAGAGCCTATGACTGCATCTCATGGAAATTCCTTGAGAAGGCTCTTATCCACATTGGCATTCATCCTCGGATCTAGTATTTGAAGTTCTCTGGTATCGGGATTTGTTGTGTTCATGCGAGTCACAGTGCAAGAATGTCATCGATTCGCGTAGCGAATCGCCATTCTTGCACGAGACGAGCATGCATGCATTGCATGCGTCGCATGCATGCATCGCATGCATTTCTAGGCATCGCGTCGCATGCATGCTCCGTTGTGATGGCCCGCGAGCTCTGAACATTGTGCGACCGGAGCATGCCGGTTGGCATGCAACGACATTTCGACTGTGCGGTTGCATCAAAAAGGCCAGAGTTACCCTAGGACACATGTCTGAGGAGTAGAGAATTGGTAAAACGCCCTAACTGCCAAGTACGTGCTAGCTTTACATTATAGCACTAGGCTAGAGTGCATCGAATGAAAGATAGACTAGTTGCTTGTAGCAAATCGAGTTTGGCTCTGTTGGTCATAATCGCTGGTCCCTACAGTAAACTAGATGCTCTGGACTCATGCCCAAAGTCAAAATCACATTTTGAGCTAGCAAGAATGGCTGAACTGGAGGGGCACATCATTTCCCCCTCTTGTCTTATGTCCGTAAAGGGGAACATTTGGGGGTTGGGACATCCGTGCGGTGGATGTCCATTTTTTCTTTTTGAGAACGTTTCCTATAACATGAACTACTATTTGAACGGTGGGATAAACAAATGGAGCTGTTTTATTCCCCCGATGCCTAAACCCTAGTAAATCTGTAGGGTTTAGGTTTTGGCAACCTTCCCTGCCTCTGAAGGGGTCAAGAGCTTGCGTGCAGGGTTCCTTCGAGGGTTTGAAGAGAGACCTTAAAAAGGAGAACAAAAAACCCTCCCCAAATGCCAGTTCCAAACTTGCTCCGTTGTGATGGCCCGCGAGCTCTGGACATTGTGCGACCGGAGCATGCCAGTTGGCATGCAACGACATTTCGACTGTGCGGTTGCATCCAAAAGGCCAGAGTTACCGTAGGACTCATCGATGCACCTAAAGGAATGATCCCATACATGAACTTGCTGCAGATTAGCTAGGTCGAATAAAAAAGACCCAATCTTTCATGTACCTTACAACATATTTCATCTGGAAAGAAAACCTTAAGCCAAGTCATTTGAAATACGTAAAAGATTGCCATAGCAACAATTGTAGGTTTCAAATGAAAATAGCAATGGGCATGTCAATAATCAAGTTGCTAATCAAGTGCATATATTTGCCATCATGGAATCATGGCTTCACACATTACATATATGCAAAGTACAAACAATCAAGTACCTCTAGCAACCAAGTATTACAAATCTCATCAACCTAAGACATCCAATTGAAGCAACTCAACGCAAGAACTCCAAATAAATCTGGCATAGATGCAAATCTAACATGAACTTGCCATTGAAGTACCGTATTGCCATCATGAGATATCAAAATATGTAAGTGTAGAGATTATCCTGTTGTAAAAACTATTACAGGATGATACTATGGGCATTTAAAAAGAATAACCAAAGCATCTCTACCCAAAGTCAAAAATCAAATACCTATCCAACTTGATCCCCTTTCATTCCTTGAATTTATCCTCATATTTCATATAGCAATCGATGCCAAGCTCTTTTATTTCTGTGATGTGCCAAGATATGGTCAACAAAGAAGATGATAGGGTGAGCAAACGTGCTGGTTACATGAACTTACACGCCACTTAATCCTTTCTACAGAAAGAGATTGGCCCTGCATAATTTTGTTACTTTCAAGAAATGTAGAAAATGACTCACTTTTTGAATAATAGGCTCGTTCTTTTGAAGACATATGAAGCCAAATCATAAGGAGCAAGCCATAGTCAGACTGTGTGCATAGCATAAAACAGCCAGCCATTAGACTGACCTAGTGTGGGATGTCGGAAGTCACTAGACAGTCGGAAGTTGGGACCTAATAGACTCCACTGCCTTGCGGAAGCCATTAGCTGACCATAGTGGACATGTAAAATAGTAGCCGAAAAGCATTTGCCTTTGAAGTGAATTTCTGATGGAGCACCTTAGGGTTTTTTTTAGGGCGGCGGTGGCGGCCATCGCTCGTTGAACGGAGCTTCCAGACTGGAGCTTCGATGCTGAAAGAGCAGCAAAATGCTGCTGCCAATATCCCCAAAGCCGTGGCTGTGTTTTCAGAATGTATTCTAGTTGTAGTCTTCAGTGGGTTCGTTGCAACAGGGGGGTTTCTTTGAAGCATGGCCGCTGCTCTTAAGGTTTCTTGTCTAAGTAACGGACCCGCGGTAAGTAGCGGCATTCGATGTCTTTCCAATGTTTTTGAGTTGAACGGAGCTTCCGTGACCGGAGCCGATCTTTGGAAGAAACGACAAAATGCTGCTGCCAATATCCCCAAAGCCATGGCTGTGTTTCCAGAATGTATTCTGGTTGTAGTCTTCAGTGGGTTCGTTGCAACAGGGGGGGTTTCTTTGAAGCATGGCCGCTGCTCTTAAGGTTTCTTATCTAAGTAACAGACCACGACTGGTAAGCAGCATTCCCGATGTCTTTCCAATATTTTTGAGTTGATTGGCTTAAGTTGAGCATTATGTGCATTCCTGAGAATGGCATGCATATAGGACACTCCGCCTCCAATTTTCCTGCCTTTCATATATTATATTTATGTTTCTATTTGCAGATAGAAGTTAGCTTGATAAGTTCAGTGGAGTTGAATCATGCACAGCATTCCATAGTATCTACAACAATTTAGGCATCACAGGAATTCATGCTACTTCAGTAAGCTATCCTAAAATCTCCTCGGTGTTTTAATATGTGAACTCTTATTTTATGCAATGAATAATACCATTTAGTCATGTGGGATTCTATGGTATATAGGGGCCAGATTTTGTAGAATAGCTGATAGATATTATACAAAGGAGCTTTTAGCTATTGCAAAGCTTTTGTGCAAGAAATGTAGAAATCATTTGACTTAATATACGTGTTGCAATTTCAACTTCAACCATGCTTTACAGATATAATTAGGATTCATATACCGCATAGACATTAACTGTTACTCTCTTTTTTGGGATGAAGCGCGACGTATTCATTGGACTGCTAAAGCTGTAAGTACTTCCCTTAAGAGTAGAGAAGGATCGTCAAGTTCAAAGATGACAGCCAACAAGATGTTATCCTTGCACGATTTTTTAACTAAACTTTTGATCACAGCAGAATCAAAAGAACAGCATGGACTGTAGCAACAGGGTTAAGTTCAGGTGCTTGTTCTTTTCCGTTGCCATCATCCATGGGGGACTCTATGTTGCAGAAAGCACTGTGGCCAGAACTGTTCTGGGCATTTGCCATTGGTTTAGAAGCTGAATTGCGAAGTGACTGGCATGCAAAACCAGATGCTGCATTGCTTAAGGAATTCTTGGAGCTTATGATTTGTGCTTCAACAATTTTCATTCTACATATTGGTGCTATATCTATTCCAGGTAAGACTATGCTGCTTGCTGCATTTACCATGTTGTGTATCCTATCATGCCATTTAAATAATGAAGATCAAGTTTGAATTTCTTCTGCAGGCCAGTGGAGGAGCCCTACATTGCATCCGTGATTGAGGGCAATGTCTTTGGATTCTATGATCACCTATAGTTTCAGCTAAACTCAGATGCTAATAGTGGCAACTAGCATCCTCATGCTAATCTTCAAACTCTCCAAGGAGGTATTGGAAGATGAGACTATTGCCGTTTTGCATTTGCTGTTATATATCAGACCATATTTCAAATTAAAAAAAATTCAATTTGAACATTGTGCTTCAAATTCTGTCTCCTCTCTTCCTAATAAAAAACAATGATCAATGTCAAAGTAAGATTGTCCTATATTTAATGAATAATCATTACATACAATTGCATATTTCACAATCAAACATGTTTCAAAGCATTTAAGTTTATTGTGCTAATTAAGGTTAAATATCATGCTCCAATATTGTATAAATTAAGGTTAAATATCATGCTCCAATGTTGTATAAATAAATTTTGCATATAAAGCACTATTAAATATCATATATATTAAAAAACTAGTTATGCAATATCGTTTCAAAATTGTATTGGTTAATTATTTGAAATCATAAAAAAAAAGCATACTAAACCGTGTCAATTTGCCACGTTATATGTTGACCATTAATTACTACAAAATATCCGAATAATTTACCAAGTCAATAGACCGAGGAAGATAGATGAGATCAAATACCATTCCATTAAACTTGATATACTAAGTATTAGTTCGCATCATACATTTTAAGTTGCTAGAAAAACTACCTGAAATGATTACATTTTAGTACCATGGAGAAAGATAGGGTAAAAAAAGTCATATTAGTATATTTAAACCAAATATATTTGCCACGTTATATATTGGTGATTAATCAATGTAAAGTATCATGATAAGTAACCGTTGTAAAGCATCATGATAATTATACACTTAAAATTACCATGTCAATATACTAAAGAAGATAGATGTGATCAAATACCAGTCTACCAAACTTGATATGCTAAACGATAGTATATATCATATAGTTTAAGTTGTTATAGAGACCAATTAAAATTGCCATGTTTCAATACCATATCATAAAACAATGCTGGCTTATCACCTGAGAAAGATATATTGATGAACCATATTAGATAACTAGACATGGTTTGTAAACTTTTGAACCCACTAACATGTACTGATTTATGGATTTAGTTTTCACCAATAAACCATAAGAAAAAAATCATATTGGTTCAATTTGGGGGGCCTTGTGATATGCCCATGTCCGAGCAGTGCACACTGATCTTAGATGCTCTGACACACCGCTACATCAGTTACTCGCATCACCTATGGTAGCGCGACTGGGAGTTTACATCCTGCAGATTTCGGCCATCAGACTTGCTCTTCTGGGGCATGGTATTTGAGAGCCTACTGTTAGGGTTTTTCCTCCCAAGTGGGGGGTTTTTCATCCCGGTAGTAGGGTTCTACTGTACAGTTACATTGTTTGTTTTTGGTGTTGGGGTTTTTGGCTTTTTTGCCTGTTCTGTGCCGTCTCATAGGCCTCTGGCCTCCGTGGACGTTAAAATAAACTTCCTTCCTTCCTTCCTTCTATCAATAAAATCTAAATATCTTGCCTGCAAAAAAAAAAAAAAAACTTTGGCGCACATTTTGAACTTTCCTCAATCGATCAAACATGGCTCCGGATTCTACCTCAACGAAAACTTGACCCGAATCGATTATAGCTGCTCCTAAATCGAATGCATTTCAAGAAACAAATGTATCTTGAAGAAATTGAAATCCCTTTCCTTCAAGCAGTAATACAAATCTGGTTAACTAGTTATGGTGCCCAGCGTTGCTGGGCACCGTCCTTTTTGCTAGCAAACTCCTCTTGTATTTGCACATTTCATCCCTTGTATCTGTTACATCTATGTTGGCCTAGCATGTAAGACAGAACTTGCATACGCAATCGTATTTGTTACATCCGTATTGGTGGTTTACCTCTCCAATTGATTAACAAAGAAACATGATTGGCCTTTTCATGACCTGTTCTGCCTTTTCATGACCTGTTCCTAGAGTGCTGACTGTTAATGCAGTTGTTCATGGAGTGTTGAAAGATAATGCAGTTGTTCATGGAATGCTGCTTAAGTTATAAAATATTCTGTTGCCTTAAACTGCTATAATAAAACGAACATGCTTAGTTTTGGCAAATGGCTTAAAGGACAATAAAGCAATTGTTCATGGAATGCAAGAAATAAATTTCCAAGAAACGCTCCTATGTCAAAGCCCATGGGTCCGTAGAATGCAAACTCAGGATCAATAACCTTTGTAGAAGTAGAGGTGACCATAATTGATCCAGTATGCAAATCACCATGGATTAGCACTTGTGATCTTTCACAGAATCTACACAAATATGATGATTAATCCAAGGTAACAACGTACAACTATAAACCAAAAAATTACATACTTTGCCTTAAGTCCAGCTATTTCTACTTTGATTTCATCATCTTCACGGAGAATCTTGACATCTTCATCTAGCTGCAGAGATGTCCACCAATTGTTTGATGCAATCATGTAGGGCTCCGTAAATATAACTTGTTCAGTAAGCCTACACATCTCAACATTACCTAAGAATCTTTTCACTGCCAGAAAGCATAAATTAGAACAACAATGCAGGATTAAAACATGTAAAAATGGTTAACTTCAAAGCATTTGGGGCCAATGTTTGATGATTTTTTTACTGTGGTTCATTCATACGTAGAGCTTTGCTAGGTTTAGGTCTAAGTTTCACAACTATTGATCTTTATAAAACAATCCAAGGACTCCTTCCACCAAATTTACAAAGGGTGTTAGACAGGGCCCATCTGGTCTTTACAGGTTTTGAATAGAAGAATATCAATTGCTTCAGATTACAAAAAAAAGAATGCTCTGAACAGCTTGCATCATTATTATTGCATTTTTTCCCAGAAGTATAAATCTAGCATCCTTAAAAGGGGAAAAAGAGGGGATATAGCGTACCACTTAGTTTGTGCTCTTCTGTTGTATAGGCTAAAAGAGAAGTTGAAAAAAGTGTGTTCGCTAGATAATCTAATGAGGGATATTGAACACCACTTATTAATCCCTTCCGTAGAATAATGTGTGGAGGCTCCAAGTACTGCATGACGATGGTGGCCATCTTAACATCAAAGAAATAAACTTCTGGAACATGCTCTGGAGAATAGCTTCCGTGCACTTTCAAAGCTGATGCTTTAAAGAATGCTCGCACTATTGTCATTGGCCAGCTTTCTCCAACATCGAACATATGGAATTGCCTGGTCAAGAGACACAGATGTTATAGATCTTTATTGACCATCACATTAAAAACTCGTTTTACCTGTTTGAGGACAAAAGATCCCTTAGGTCCAGTAACAATGTAGACATAGTTAAGGTTGCCATCTCCTACTTCCTCAATCTTCCATTCATTTGCGGGTTCACCAAGTCTTTCTGCTATTTCTGGAAGAGCTTTAATATAGCTTGCAAGTGTTCCTTCTGTGAGGTGGTAAAATCCCACCTCATTAATCTTTTGGCAGTCTTTGATTTCGTCATTTTCTTTGATTGCCCTAAAACAGAATGATCAATCCAAAGTACCAGCAACTTTGAGCAGATGTGATAGAAACTTCAGAGCTTGGATTTGGAAGCCGATGGGTTATTACATTGTCACTGGTTAGTAAAAGGAAAATAGATGCCATCTAACCTTTGTCAAGAGGAAATAGGCTTGAGTGCTACAGCAGCAACCGCCATAGCTAGAGCGCGTGGACGCCCAACAAAACCCTGCACAGAAGAGTGGGGCTGAGCCTTCGATTTTTAGGAGTTCTAGATGCATCTGCTTGTAACGCTCCCTTCAGCAGGGAGTTCTATTGCGGGCAAGCCCTAAAAATCGCCCTAAAAATCCTGACCACACTTACTGAAGGATTGGGGCACCCGGATCACTGTATCTGTAGGAGGAGATCATTGCAGAAGTAACTAAGGGACAAAACATAGCCAACAACCCAACTCTTCTAGCAAAGCCATCGACCAATGGACCATCGATCTTGCCGGAATCGAAAATCGGCATCTCATTCTGTTGGGCGCCGGAGGAGCCATGCCAGATCCCTGTCGAAAAGCCTGGTCGAAAATGAAGTTTTAGCTAAATCTTTGCTTAGCTGTGGTGATCGGCACAGCCATTAGCCGGAATAGACAAATCTCCAGCTATATCCGATAAAAAAAGGAAAACATCTTGAATCTGTGCCTAGCTTCAAGGTACTGCTCAGCCTGTGGTTCGTAATCCAGCTCTTACAAAGCTACCTGGATATCTGCAAGAAGATTGATTAGAGCTCCATCAGTTCATATGAATAAGCTGCTCAATGTGGAGAAGGGTGCACACACCATTACGATTGTAAATGTATAGGCATCTCATTCTGTTGGGCGCCGGAGGAGCCATGCCAGATCCCCGCGCTTCTCTCCGTCATCCCCGCGCTTCTCTCCGTCTTTGCAAGCCCTAAAAAAACGCCCTAAAAATCCTGACCATCGAAATCCTGACCGTCGAAATTACTAAGATGGATCTCAGCCAACCATTCTAGGGCTGGATCCAAGAATTACAGCAAAACATTATAATATAAGATAATCTGATTTTTTGTGCAGGATGTTGTATCCCCTTTCTGCAGAATGGATCGATGTCTTAAAGCACCAATTGAAGAAGAAACTATGGAAGAAGGATTGGACTCTCATGCAAGCACTTCGAGGTCAGCATCGGGTTCAGATTTCAATCCTCCTGTTGATGAAGTTTCGAAAGCACTTCTTGTTAGCAAGCGAAAAAAATCGAAACAGAGGGTTTGTAGGGGTGGATACGTGACAAAGCCAATTAGAAGAAAGGTGAATGCTTCAGAAATCTCATAATGAATGAGGTATCTAATTTGACTCCAAAACAAAGAAAGTATATTTGCAAGAAGATTATTGCAGACAAAAGATTGCAATTCCTATTTGAGCCAGTCATTGGAAGGCCTCAAGAGGCTATCGTGAAAACAGATCTGGTAAAGAATTTAAAGGATGGCCTCCAAGACGTCAAAAATGCAAATAGCAATGACAGACTTGCTGCAAAGCATTCTGTACTATCTATGGTGGTTGGAGAGGAAGGAGAATTACAAAAGACTTCACTAGCGACTAAGTTGTTTGAAAATACATCCTAGAAATATGAAACTAGCAAAGGGAGAGAAGGAAAAGAATGTCACTAGGTGGAACAAATCTGTGGGCATTAGCAGGTCGAAATCCAAGAACAAATACGATAGATCAGGCTATGAAGGATATGGTTGCTCAGTTTTGGTTAGATAACTCAAAGGTTTCACCAAAAATTAGAGATGTCATGAAGAAGAGGACACAACCAATTCAATATATTGACATTACACGAATGCACGATCGTAATTTAGTCAGAATTGCATCTTGTTTTTTCGAATAAAGATGTTTTTATTTTGTAACACCGATGTAAAGTTTGTAGATTTCTTTACTTTTTGGCGTAATAAAGATGTCATTTATTTTGTAACAACGATGTAAAGTTTGTAACATTTTCTTTACTTTTTGATGTAATGTAGATGCAATGCGCCCTAGTTGTTCTACATGGAAATGTCAAATTATTTCATGGCAACACGCATACATATATTTGTTTACATATATATTCTGGATGTATATTTGTTTACATGTATATTCTGGATGTATTGTAGATGTAGGCAGTAACTAAGAAGAAATTAGTGTGGAGATGTATTAATTGTCAAAAAATTATGTGACTTCATAGTAAATGAAATAAAATTCATGTCGAAATGTACATGTATGTGTGGGGAGTTAGGGTCTTGAATATGTAAAAAGATTTGTATGTAATGTAATGTAATGAGGTGACTAATTTTATTTCAATTGTAATTTTACAGTGAATTATTCCGTAATTTTGTGGATCAAGATCCGTGAGGTTCGGATTGGGCTTAGGCAATTTGAATACTTAAAACCTTCTTGCATTAGAAAGCTAAAGGAAAGAAACACATGTTGTTGCGTGAAACGTGAGCAATCGATCCGTACAAGCGGGCATTTAATTTGATGAGTTCAAGACTCCATGAAAATTGTTCGTTACAATTGTGGTGTGTGCGATCCAAGCTCATGCTGGAATATGTCAAGCCAAGGACAAGACATTTGATAATGTTAGCACATTTTGGAGGGCTATGGTATGTGATGCGAGAAAGCGGAGTGCAACGAAAGTGGCATAAGCTACAATGTATCAAATCGATTGTGGAAATTATGGGAAACAATTAATTGAGTTGTGTCCAAGAGAATACAAGGAGCAGATTGATCAAACGCTTGATTGGCAAGTCTATGGTTACGTTAATGAGCCCTCGAAGAAAGGAACTTCACGAAGACTAAAGCTAATTGACAAGAAAGGCAGCTCCAGTAATATGTTGGATAACATGTTTGATCATATGTCGAAGTTTGTATATCATAACTTTGTGGCACATTGGCAGAGCAAACAATTCAAGGAATCCATGAAGAGTCTTCGTGAATCAGTTGTTGATTTCTCGGAGAATTATACTTTGAAGCCATTCAACGAGATTCAAGCACAACATTGGTACAATGAACAAATCAGCATATTGGTCCACATCACGATGTTCAAGGTACAGGGTAAAATGAGGAAATGTGTGCACTTCTTTATTTCAGATGACAAAACACATGATACTCACTTTGTACAAAAAACATTCAAGATGCACCTCAATTGGCTGAAAGAAAATGGTGCTGGTCATATGAAATACCACTTAGTTTGGATTGACGGGTGTGCAGCCCAATTCAAGTCGAGAAGAGCTTTCTATCATGTAACTAGGTATCATCAAGAGCATAAGATCAGAATGCACTGGAATTTCTTTAGCTCAGGACATGGGAAGGGCACACATGATGGAGAAGGAGCCATAGCCAAACTATGGCTCGAGGCAGAACAAAGAAAAAGAATGGGAAAGTGATAAAAAATGCGTAAACCGCATGTGAGGTTCTTGAAGAGAAAATTTCGATGTGGAAAGGGTATTTTGGAAGGTGTCCGACATTGACCGTTCCCAAAGATTTGATGTGCTCCCAAAGAAAGGGGTGCAATCTCTTCATTAGCGTATCATCCATAGATCCAAATGATCCAACAAAGTTAATGTGTAGATCTCTTTCATGTTTTTGTAAGGCATGCATCAATTTTGATTGGCCCGCTTGTGAGAATGCTTGATCATTGTGGCGTGGTGGGAGTTGAGAAAACTAGAGCCTACAAATAGGGACAATGTTGAAGAAGATGGGTACGGCAGGCGAGGGACTTGTGGGCAAATGACGTGGACAATGTGGATGAGACGGTCTGGGGTTGGAGATTATTTTGCATCATTCACATCCCCGGACAATTATGAAAGGGTCCCTTATTATCTCATCCAAAGGTACGTATGAAACATGCCCTCGAAGAAGACACCAAGGA
Source organism: Isoetes taiwanensis (assembly GCA_021234155.1). Classification (NCBI taxonomy): domain Eukaryota; kingdom Viridiplantae; phylum Streptophyta; class Lycopodiopsida; order Isoetales; family Isoetaceae; genus Isoetes; species Isoetes taiwanensis. The sequence goes on along the minus strand of JAJEKV010000020.1, from coordinate 6,180,469 downwards.
TGACTATGGAAATGAATTTTATTGTGGTAATGAAGTTATAGCTGGTAACTACTTTGAATTGATTCCCGGTTGCCATCAAAAAGTACAGGCTTATTCAAGGAAAGAAAGTTCTTGTCCATCCCGAGTCGATGAATTGGGGTGAGATTTCCATTGAGCCAGTCAAACATAAGATTAAAGGTACATCTTATGCATATGAACCCACTAACTATTGGCATGAAATGTTCTTTGGGAAATTTGCCGGAGATTGTAGAATCTACATTACGTTAACCCGTTGTTGAAGTAACTTTTCTATGCACTAAGGCATGGACTTGCAAACCTAATGTAATCGAGAATGTGAACCATTAAAACACAAACATTAATATATTGTTTATATAGTTCCAAGACTATTATACTTAGTGTAAGTTGTAAAAAACACCGTAGCGTAAGGTCTCAAGATTCAAGATTCAAGACTCAAGATTCATCCGTAAAGTTCTCAGCAGTGTGAGATCAGCAATGGTCCCTGTTCCCAAAAATTGTGAGAAGAGTGTCCGGGACAACCGTTTGGAAGTTGGTGAAGTCTAACCGTAAGCAAGACATGTGCTTCTAAACTTACGTTGCCATTTATGATAGAGATTGGTAAAGTATGGTTTGAGACTATTGAATCTCCAAACCTCACCCTTTTCAAAGACTTTGTTGATTGCTTTTGCATGCACAACTTCTGTTTAAGTTGAATGAGAATACTCTCTAGTTCTCGCTTTAGATAATTGGGATTCCTCATCCCCTTGTCTCCGCTACTCCCATAGCTTTCGATCCATGCTTCCAACATTGTTAAGTCTCCTCTGTGCATCCGTGTAGAACATCATAAGCAATTGTTAGATTAGGAACAAAAGCATGTTTAAGAATAGGAGTACCTCGAACTCGTGATTTGCCTCTCGCTTTGATTTTGTTCAATTGGTTTCCCTGTTGGCATTGATCTCCTCAAGAATCGGGTGCCCGGTGAGTTTGCATTTGAATTGGGGATATGGATTGTGATCTAGTCGTTCGATCTCCTCCCGCCATCTAAATCAATCACCACCACAAAAAAAGGAATTTTTATCCCTGTCTATTCCCTTCTCCCCTGTTTCTGATATGGCTCATACCATGCCAATGATTTGTTCCTTAACCAATGATTTGTGCCAATGATTTGTTCAACATCCTTTTCTCAAAATCTATCCCACTGTCCTCTTTTTCTGACCCAATTGGCCAATGGTTGATGCTGGCATATATCCCACAGGCCTAGCTCAAATGAAAGGGCTATACTCAATGTGGAATATTCTTTTCAATAAAATAAGGAATATTCCTTGTAACTATGGGTGCACTTAAACAAACTAAAGGATATTCCTTTGAAGGTAATAAGGAATATTCTTGATAACTAGGCACTAAGGAATATTCCTTTCAATGCAAAAAGGAATATTCCTTTCAAGGTAATAGGAATATTCCTTGTAACTATGGGTGCACTTAAACAAACTAAAGAATATTCCTTTGAAGGTAATAAGGAATATTCCTAATAACTAGGCACTAAGGAATATTCCTTTCAATGCAATAAGGAATATTCCTTTCAAGGTAATAAGGAATATTCCTTGTTATCTCTATATTGTTGACTCACGCATGTGGGATATTTGAGCCCATTACTAAAAAAAAATGGTGGACTAGGATTACATCTTGGATATTTGAGCCCATTACTAAAAAAAAGGGTGGACTAGGATTACATCTTGGACAGTTATGACACGCTGGCCTGTAACTGAAGATTACAAGCCAGCGAGCCATAACGTTTCAACATCTAATCTCTATCCACACTTATCAATGAAGCAGCAAAACCCTATTTATATATGCGCACGATTTTTGTGATATATGCATGTGGGATATTGCTAACTTTGTGTTAGGGTTGTGCTAACTGCATACCAAGCAATTGGTCTCATAATATGGTTCAACCTATACATTTTACATTTGCAAAAATATTGAGGTGGGTGGATTGGCTCCCGAGGTCTGAAATCGTATGCATGGATACATCCCTTTCCTCTTCTGCCTAATTCCCAAAACAAAATCGTATGCATGCAAACATCCCTTTTATTCCCAAAATTCTGCCCTGCAGCTTCATTCCGTCCCCATCGTCTATTCCGCCATCTCCTTCACTCCTTCCCCATTCCGTCCATCTCCTTCACTTCCACCATGGCCAAGTTCAAGACCACACTCCGTAGGAACACTATCCCGGCCATTGTGCCTGCTCCTCCCCCGCCAGCACGGTCCTCCTCTTCCTCCAGAGGATCCGTGTCTTCCTCCGGAGAATCCGTGTCTTCCTCCGGAGGCCACCTGGTTACAGTCAGGGCGAAGTTCACTCCACCAGAGGTGGAGAAGCTCATCATGGATCATCAGGCTGCCGCTTCGTTGCGGGTGATCGAGTGTGTGCATGAGGCTTACCTCGACGAGGAGCGACTCCTCGAAATGAAGATGTATGCCATGGAGGACGACCTTCATATAGAGCTGAAGATGGCCTGAAGATCAAGCCTTGTTTTTTGTAATCCCTGGTTTCAATTTTTTTGGTAATAGTCCTTGTGACTATTCTTTGTAAAGCTTTTTAATTCAACTTGTTTTGCAATAGTCCTTGTGACTCCATTTTTTGTAAAGCTTTTTCATTAATGACAGAACTCCTCTTCTCTACAGCTGTTGTGACTATTTTTTTTGCTTTAACTGTTCTCTGAGTTTCCACTGTTCTTTTAGTTAACTGAACTAAAGTTTGCAACTGTTTGAACTTAACTGTTTGTCATTAATTATAAAATGCAAAGTACAATTACTGAAATAGTATACCAAAACAAACATTAAAGCCAACAAGGAATTTCAAGGTGCAGAATTTATGATCTGCACACTAACAAAATATGGTAACCAGCAGCCAATAGGAAAATATGTTCAGAGTATTTTTCTTTAAATGCATCTTGAAGCATCTGAAGCATCTGCCAAAAATTTCTGGATGTTGGTCCAGGAACATTTTGCATGAAATGAACACTAAACTGTTAGGGTGTGTATACCACACCAAACCATGCACCATACCATGCCCCACACTATCATATTCACTAGAACGAGCACATCCCACCACACACCACACCATTCACCACACACCCCACCACACACCACACCATTCATCACACACCATACACCATAGACCATACACCAACTATCATATTCACCAGAACGAGCACATCCCACCACACACCACACCATTCACCACACACCCCACCACACACCACACCATTCACCACACACCATACACCATAGACCATACACCAACTATCATATTCACTGAGGCGAGCACATCCCACCACACACCACACCATTCACCACACTCTCCACCACACACCACACCATTCACCATACACCAAATGGTGGAGTGTGGAGCGGTGGTGGAGTGTGGTGGTGGGGGGTGGTGGTGTGGTGTGTGGTGGTGGTGGGGTGTGGTGGTGGGGGGTGGTGGTGGTGGTGTGTGTGGTGTGGTGGTGGTGATGTAGTATGGTGGAGTGTGGTGGGGTGTGGTGGTGTGGTGTTGTGGATTGTGGTGTGGTGTTGTGGGGTGTGGTGTGGTACAAGGTCACAAAATATATCAGTCGAAACAATCAAGTAATTGTTTTGATTGACCAAAAAGGGTACAAGGCTTCTTTAAATCAGAAATCTTTTTTCTTCAAAAAAAAAACTTACATAGTCATAAAGTATACTATCAGTAGTATACTATTCAGCATAGTGTCATTTACACATTCCTTATGATAGGAAATGTGAACACAAATGTGAACAAAAGATATATATAAGCCTGTTACATAGTTCATCTTGTAAAATCAGATACTCAGACTCATGATCAGCTCAGAAATCAGAGGACTGCTGGCTGATACGTTCTTTCGGATTGGCATCACAATGCATGACCAAAGCATCTATTAGAAATTGTCGTCGTGATGTATGATTCATGAGAGAACCATTTAGATGTAATCTATGACATCCATAAATAAGGTTAGAAATATTTAAAGGAACATGAGATGCAGTACATACAAGGGAAGGCATACAACTTACTTCCATATCTCTACCAGAGACAAGAGCTTCAACATATTTGTGCATAAATCCCATCACATACAACCCACATGATGTTAAATCGGGCTGCTGTGGCACCTCTACTTGCTGAATCCGATTAACATTATTTCTCTTCATGAAATCGACGCCTCTAGGTACTTGACCGATCGATGTGGTTAACATTTGTGTGTGCAGCCTACATATCACGAAATTTAGCAGACCGAATTAGCGAAGAAAAGCAAAGCAACAACTTAAAGTATTACATACCCTTTGATTGCTTTCTCGTTCGTCGCATAACCTGTAAGAGGATTCAAGACGTGAATTCCTGGTGCAGGTAGGATCTTGGAATCAGATGGTGCGAGCGTAAAAACAGCCAGCACAAAATGGTCATTCTCAAGGATAGGTGCAAGGATATGATGGCATTTAGCTACCACAATCCCCTTCATCCCTGATTTCACTATTTCATTCAATGACATTCAGTGATCCTTCAGCTGATTCACCCTTTCTTTTGCTGCTGGTAGCTTCTCTAAACCTTATATAGTTGTAAGCAGGATAAAAAAAGATTTTGCTCTTCCACTCGAAAGGCAATGTCTCATACAAGCACCTGGATTAGATTAAGATTAACATTAGAGACAAGGAATAGCAACAAATATAGCTCGGTTACAACCAGGTTATTACCTGCCATAAAGATCCACTAAGCGGCTACTCATTTTAGAGTTAGTTGCACATAAAATTGCTATGTCAGATGCAACCACTTTCATTTCAGCCGGCGGACAGTTCTTGAATGGCGTGAATGGCGTGAATTCCATAAGTTTATCCTTGTCATCATTTTTGTTGTCAGATCCAAGATGTTAGTGTCATATTAACAATTGATCCATGCCAATAAAGCATAAATTGATACCTTCCAATCTCTGTTTCCAGTGGTTTAGACCTGCAAAACGAGTAGAATATAATAAGCTACTGAAGTATAAGTAAGTCAATGTTAGTGTCACATTAACAATTGATCCATGACAATAAAGCATAAATTGATACCTTCCAATCTCTCGTTTCCAAAGGGTTTAGACCTGCAAAGCGAGTAAAATATAATAAGCTACTTGAAGTATAAGTAAGTCAATGTAAGCTAGCAATTACCGCTTTGGTACGGATGTCCCCCTTTCTGGTTTGCACTCTCTTTTTTCCAGCTGTTTTGGCATCAGCTTTGACCATAAATTTAGTCGTTGCCTTGGCTGCAATCTCCAAGGCTTCTTCAACATCATCTAGCTCCTTTGAATTGTCGCAAGTCTCTGAAGACAAGAAAGTGCTTCATTCTAATGTTTTGAAAGCAAGACAAAAAAGAAACACGACACGCCAAAGAACAAGCCTTTTTCCTCAACTTGAAAAACAAGCGCCTTCGGGACTATTTTCAATGTCGTCACCAACATCTTCAGTAATTTTATCTGTAAACACGTCAACGTAAGTTTCAAAATACAAAAAAAAAAAAAAATAGAAACCCTGAAAAGGAGAGAGAATTACTTTACGGGCTTTCAGATTGTTGTTGTTCAATAATAGCAGCTTCGGCTTCAACAGATGGGATCTCTTTTTGGAAAACAACCTCTCGGCGCAAAATATTGAACATTAGTGAACTCTAACTACAAATGGATGCAATCTTAATGTAATCAGAATGTAATCACCCTACCTTCCACATACCCCTCTGTCTCCAAATCCTGCACTGATTGCTTATGAGTTGTTGCAATTCTCAAAGGTGATGTAGATGTGGATGGACTTCCAACATCGATAGCAGCATCATCTTTTGTGCCGTGTTCAAAATTGGGGATGTCTCGAATGGTAAATGCAACCCCTTCTCAATAACATTCTTCTTTTCACCTACAACATGAAATTTTGCTATATTCAGAACTTAAGCATAGTGCACGAAACATGAATTGTTTAGTTTACCTGCAGTTTTACTTCTTCCTTTCTTGATATTACCCATGTCTGCATTGACACAATTGGGTGATTCAGAATCAAGGGGAGATGTAGAGTAGATAGAAGCAAAATCTGATGAAAAAACAATCAGATGCAAATCAAAACAGAACAAATGTTAATTACATGCAAGTAGGTTTTTACTACAGGCAAACTTTTCTGGCGATAATGTAACGACAAAATAGAAGTACATTAGTGTACATAGCTATCACAATGTAAAGGAAAACCAAATACTAAATTCAAATGTATTTCAGAACAAAATATTTTATCAATACACCCTATCAAATACATCATTCAGCATTGCATGTAAAGGAAAGTCAAATACCAAATTCATATGCATTTCTGATCACATGTAAATGCAAAGTACAGTCAATGCAATACACCCTATTAATACACCCTGTAAAGGAATTCCAGAAAAGCACTTCATGGCACATGTAAATGTAAAGTACAGAAGCAAATACATTTCCTCTTTATAGTAAAGACAAAACCATGCCAAATCAAATGTTAATACAGTTATGTACATGATGGAAACTAACTACATCTAAGTACACTCAAACTAATTATGTAATCAAAATAGAAATAGATGTACCTTCGGAAGGGATTCCTAAGCAATGTCGCAGGTCCTCGGACCATGAACAATCATGTACACATGTATTCGTCGTTGAAAACCCTGAATATAAGACAAAATAGACAATATGTATGACCACAAAGTGGAGATATTACCATAGTCGAGTCAAGGCAATCATTGCAGCTGCTGCAAGTATTGCTTATATGTGAGAATGAAGCGCTCCGTCTTGCTGCGAGTATGGGAGCGGGCTGCAGGCCTATCGGATCTGATCTTTCCAAATGCTTAGTCATCTCCTTTATTCTATTCTCACAGTTGGAATTAACTTCCAAATCCTTGCTGATTTTTTCAATGGCAGCTTCTAATTCTTGCAAATCAGCCTTTAAACAATCAATGGGAATCATTAGAGCATCTAAGTCAGCAATATAACTTGATTTCTCCTCCTCTAAATGGGATGCCAAAGCCATTTGCACATCAGTTGGCTTCCCGCTTGCTTTTAAACCTGCCATAATGCTGAACTGCTCACATATTTTTGCATCTTTACTCGCACAAAGTCTTGTCAAGAAGCTCTTATCACTCTCGTGCTTCAACAGTTCAATTTCCATTGTTTTCCTTTTCTCTTTTAAAGTCTGTATTTCATCAAGCATGGAGGCAGAATCTAATGCTCTTGTTTCTCTCCACCTTTTCATCATTTCCAACTGCTGCCCCAATTCTACCTGAGGCATACATTTAATAGCTTTAACATTGGAAGACTTTCATCAGTAGCTAATTAAATCCGAGTCGATTCTTTTTGAGAGCCTTTTGAATGAAGACTTGCACTTGCTTTCACCTCATCCCAATCAATGCTTACTCCTTTGTAATGAAGTGCATATGCTCGGGCAAAATACAATGGAATGTGATGATTTGCAATGTCCCTCCTACAAAAAACGTGCTCATACACAGAAAAAAATCGCCATCCAACCCAGGCTTAATCCCCGCACTCTTGATAACCCCCTAACATCGGGGGCTTGGAACCCCAAACATCCCGCACTATTTGCACTAGCCACAGAAACATGCTATCAAAATTGTTGCTCCTAAGTCGCTGATGCTTACCTTGTCAAACTTCGGGCGACAAGACCTCCCGTCTGAAGAAGACCCACTCTTGAGTTTTCGGCGGCGGTTCTAGTGGGAGACCTTGGCATGGGCTTTACTGGGTTTGTTGCGAGGAGATTTCCTTGGAGATGTCTTTGTTCCAAAATTTGTTTTAGGTCATGATCTCTTCCCTGGTGCTTCAGCTCTCTGAAAATGCAAGCTTTTGGCTATGGAGGTTCGAATGTGGATGTCAAGCTTTCGGCTATGGAGGTTCAAATATGGATGTCAAGCTTTCGGCTATGGAGGTTCGAATATGGATGTCAAGCTTTCGGTTATGGAGGTTCGAGCGGGAGGAAGGTTGAACAGAGCGCGGGAGGAGAGTTCAAAATTATTAATGATTCATTCCAAGAATAATAATTTCTGGGGGGGAGGGATTTCCTTACATTTTGAATTTGTAAATGTAAAATACGGGCACTTTTTTTGCCCACCCTTTCATGCTTCTACCCATCCTGGTTCATCTGGTAGCCTCTTTGTGTTGTGTTCCCACGTCTCTACCAAGCATATGATGTCCTGGTCTCGTGCTGCGTGTAGGCGTTCTCCATCGTCCCAAGGATATCCCGTGCAATTCCAGTACCATATCGTTACTTCTTCCTTCCTTTCTGCACCCCCCTACCTCCCTGGTTTTCCAGTGCGTGTCCTTTCTTTAACTGCCCCCTCGTTTTTGCTCCCTGATCCCCCCCTGTCTCCCGTGTCAGCGTTATGTTCTGGTCTAGGTCTCTTCCGACCTCTTTTCCGCTTCCCCACCCTAGCTGTGTCTGTGTTAGAATCTTGGGGGCTGTTTCCCAGTCTATTGATCCAGATGGTGTCGTTTCCCTTATCTGTTTCTGCTGTCCCTGTCCTTTCATTGCCTCCGTTTCGCGGTTCCCATCCTCCCTCGGATCCTGTGGGTCCGTCCCATCTCTCTGCATTGTCGGTTCCTGCGGTGTGTTCTCTCAACCTCTTTTGAGGTAGAGTTTCCCATTCTTTACCCCTGCTTGTACCCCCGCCCGACTCAATTCTCTGACCTTCGCCAGTTCCCCGCATGAATGTGCCAGTCCGCGCGGGACGCTTTCACTATCACATTCCCCGTGTTCTGGCAGCTCTCCATTATTTTTACTGCGTTGACCACAAAGCAGCGTCTTCGTTAGGCCTTTCGGCTACCCTTATCAACCTTACATCATGTTTTATCTTTTCCTGTTCCTTGAACTCCACTATGTGCGGTTTAATCCTATTAAAACTCTGCCACGCATCTAGATCTATTTGTTTCTTTTCTAATGTCACCAACCTTTGTATGATTTCCGCCTTCTCTTTCTCCACCTCCTCCATCCTTTTCCAAATTTCCACCTCTGTATCTTCCACCACCTGTACCCGATCTTCCACTTTCCCTATCGCTTCTTTGTTCTGTTGCACCGCGCTCGCCAGTGTATTGAGCGCTTCCATCCTCGGCACCCTGGTCTCCAGTCTTACCTCGATCTGTGCCAAGAAGTCTTGCAGGTCCTGTTTGAGTTCCTCCCTGCTGCCCCCCCCGCTCCTGTTTGGCTAGCCATTTCTCCGTCTATTGTTATGGCTATACCGCTTCGCCGAATCTCTTTCCCGCCGCTTGCTCTCTTCTGTGTTTTCCTGTTTCTTGTGTCTCTTCCGCGGGCTTACTATATCGTGTTCCTTTATTTATCCGTTCGGGCGTCATATCCTTTCAATTTTTGAATTTCAAATTTCGGATTTTCCTATCCAAGATATGATTATTGCTTTAATATCGGCGTTTTTTGGTTGGCACTTCGATTTGTATCTAGTTCCCTGGATTCCGTGATTCCCGACACTATATGCATGTACTGCCTTGTTTTTTGTATCCTTTTGGTAGTGGGTTTTTGTGACTTTGGTGCACCAACCGGAGGATTAGATCCTCACTGTCTTGGTGTACAGTTGGGGAGTTACCTCCCACTATCCCGTACTTGGCAACCTCTGTCTTTCCACTTCCATTTTCGTTTCCATTTTATTTTATTTTATTTTATTTTATTTTATGGAGCCGGGTAAGTTGGTGTCTGTTGCTTAGCGGTAGGCACCAGCCGGTGGGCTATTTCCCACTCTGTCCTGGTGTATGGCGGAGACACCCGTCTCTCTGTCCCATAGCTTTGCCTTCCACTCTTTGCACCATCTACTCCTGGACCCCTTATTGTATCTCCAGGGCCTGTTAGGTTGGCGTATCCGCCCATCTTCCCCTTTTCACTTTTACTAGGTCTATTCCATACATCTGCGTTCGTACCTATCATATCATATCATATACATCTCTACAATTACATCCATACTTACCTCTATATTTCATATATAGTATATCTACACGTCTTGTCGTAATATTTCTCTTTTTGTCCCCTATGTGGGTCTCCACTCGTAGAAATGTTGTCCCATGGTTCATACGCCTTTCCTTTCTTTCGTTCGTATTTCTGCCATCCTGCTATGTACCTCTTCTTTAATTCATACAACTGTCTTTACTTAAGTATAGGTATAAAGTATATCTCCTTTTGTCCCTTATTCGTCCATACATCATAATTGTTACATAAAAATGTTACCGTTTGTTAAATTTTTGACATCTCAATTGGTCGTCCAATTTGTACATGTTACTGAAACAGCGCCGTGTGTAGAGCAGTTTATCGGAAAGCCAGCCAGCCCTATATCTGACGTTGTAGGTCATGCCTAATTGAGCTCTAGTTACCCTTTTCTATATTCCCAAGTACCACCCGATATGGTTTTATCTAGCCATCTCTGAGATGTGTGGAGAGATCCTCAGTTACCCCCGTTTGGACGCTAATTTGATTATATTATATTGATCTACGAAACATAGATAAGGGATATGTCGTTTTACTTCTGAGGGAGAGTAATCGACACTGAGGTAGAGCTAATATGTGATACATACGAAGCTTTAATTACTGCATAAGTCTAGATTGTATTCAAAAGAAAAAATTGTTTCTCACGGTTATAATTTCTGGCTTTTTAGCCATTCCTACATATGATCGAGGCTGGTCAAAACAAATTTTGTCTCCCTTCTGCCCGGAATTACCTGCAAAGCTGAGCTGTTTACAATCAAAAGCTGATAAGTATTACCTATCCCTGACCGCCTCCCGAAAGTTACTGCCGTTGCCGAAGCTAAAAGGTTTGATCAAAGGATCATCTTAAACAGAAAACAGAAAAAAGCAAAACAAAAGGAATGACTAAAAAGGCATGGCCTGCATCCCCTTTAGACCTATCCATTCTTATGCCTCCTCCCGTGATTTCATCATCATCATATCTTTTCCTGAAGAGCTATTTCTTTGGCTTCTTTTCCGAGGACGGTTCCCCGATCTTCTTAACTTTTTCCAGGTTTCTCCCCATGTACGCACGGCACAGAAAATCAACAGGGTTCTTTTCGCAGCAGTAAATACAAACTTTCCCGAAATCACATACCAAAAGATTGTGCTGATAACTAGAGGACCTCTGTATCGCAGCATGAACCTGCAGTCGGTTGAAGCATTGCATAGTTCGGTCCATGTCCTGGCGCCTCACCGAGTCGTTCTTGTCGCCTAATACTCCAAGTACCTCCAGCAATCCCAAAGTATAACCATAATCTCGCATCGACTGTGCATGATGTATTCGGTCACAGTATAAACAGTGAACGCGGCTGCAACTGATGCATGATGGCAAGCCTCGGCTTAGACACATACAATCTGGAAAGCAGATGCACCAGGGATTAAGCTCATCAAGGTCAGGGTTGAATGGCACCGTGAGATTGCCTGGAGTGCCAGAGCTGGAGCGCTTTTTACCGATTTTCTTCTCCCCATCTATGTCAACCAGAACTTTCTTCCCCTTATCCATTCTTGTTTCGGAGCTGAGCCGGAAACTGAGACGAGCTGGCGCTTCACTGTTTAGCCTAAATCCAAGAGCTTCAATTGCTCAGGCGCTCAAGGAGCTGGGAGATCTTGAATTCTTGGGGGCGGTCTTCACACTCACTCTTTCCTTCATTATAACTGTTATATAGTATTTAGGGTATTTAGGGTTTACGAAATCTGTCCGAGTTCCCGCCCATTTAATTCCGGCCGTCCACCTTAAATGCTAGTCTTGTCCTATCCTGTCACAAGGATTTTCGTCTGCTAATCCCCGCCACTTATCTCTAGCCGATTAGCTGACATGTGTACATTTTTCCTTTTTTCTTTATTTTTCATTATTATGCCTACCGTAGATGTTATGATTACTACGATCCGTCACGTCCAATCATATGCGCTAAATCCCGACGTTTTATTTTATATATTTTTACTATTATCTGTCCATGTTCTCTCCCGTCTCTGCCACGTGTCCCATTCTTTGCCGCTGTACAGTCGACTGGCATTCTCTCCCCATTACGCCGCGTTCTATCCCCTTTATTTTTCTAAAATTCGCTGGTTTTCCATTTTATTTATTTTTTTATTTTTTTTTTTTTAGCACACCAGCCCTACCGGGCCTACAGCCTTTCCTCGGATTCTAGCCTATCCACGTGTAATTTCCATGTCAGCAAAATCTGATGTGCCTTATTTTGGACCGTCAGATCTTTACTTTCACAAATCTAAGGCCAGGGAAATTAGAAAAGACCCCAAAAAATAAGAATGGAGATCCTACCCAACCGTTAAGTTCGTCTTCCCTTTCCCCATAGATTCTCTTCGTCCACTATTTTTCTGGTGTTTTCAGTCAGTCCGTGATTTCGTTTACTCTGGGAAGAAACCAATTTATATTTCCGTGATTTCGTTTAACTCTAGGAAGAAACCAATTTATATTTCATTTTTCCTCCTTTCCCTTTGCCGTGTTGGGTTCCGGGCTGCTGAGCCGAGACCGAAGACATGACTGTAGGCATTAGCCCTTTGCTCCTTTCAAGTATTTGCAGGTCGTTTCTTCAGATTGCAGGGATTTTGCCAAGTTGGGGTTTGCTTTTTACGGCCAACATAGGTTTCCGATCGGATCTTGAGCAGACCAGTTGCTATCAGTTGCTCGGCTTTGTTGCTGGTTATGCCAAGACCTGCACCAATTTGCTTGCCAATATGACTTTCAGTGTTGGTACTCTCTCCATCTTTTCCCATCAAGTTGCGGCATGGTGGAGCATAGTGCATATGATCGAGAAATTCTTCAGATAAGTGTTTTATTCATACCATGAATGCAAGCAAGTCAGACTGCTTGGACAAACTGTAACATGTGTTCTAGTGTTGTCTCTTTGGTTTGGTCAAGGAATAAGATATAAAAACAGAGTGTTATATAAAAACAGAGTTGGTTTGGCCAACTCTTTAGACTCTGGAGGTTTTGTTGGCAGAACAGGTTTACCTTGCAGAACTCTTTATGTAAATGCTGTGAAACAGAGTTGCTTGGGGCACTATTCAAAAAAGGGGGCGTATCTTACTTTGGTTTCCTAATTTCCATTTGTTGTTGTCTTTGTGTACACATACAAATAAATGACGGCATACTTTTTTTGTCCATGCCTTTGTTCTATTTTTGTAGATAATTGGTTCCATGGAAGCTAAAGCAATTATTCTGATTGCGGCAACAAATAGACGCAGATCTTGCATTGGTGAGTGTATGCACTTTTTCTACAATTACCTGATAAAAGTAAAATAGTAGATTGATTCTATTTTTCAAACTTCTAACTTGGCTGTTGCTCTTTGCCAGGGAAAGAGAAACAACATGAGTTTCAAGTGATTGCGACTTTAAATTGTGTGCTTGAGAATATTTCAATGGTAATCTTCTTCTTATTGAATTCTGTTAAGAGGTTATGTCTACTGCTAGATGAGTAGACATCTAGGCTTATCATTTAATTATTTGGCGTAATTAAATCTGTTTGATAGTTAATTCAGACACATACATTGTTGCTGGTTAAGACTCCATCTTTTACCGCTGGTTTAGGAATCATTTTTATACAAGCCTCAGCTAGGGAAGGTGATGTTAATGCCCAACAAATGTTTGGTTGATGTGCCAGTTTTCTTGTGTCTTACCTTATTCATGGGTACTACCCTTGAAATCCTGTGAATCTAGCTGTCCAGGATCAGTAGGTATTATCTGGGTAACCAAGAAACAAATCCCGATGTTTGTAGGCTGCAGAATATTGTCATTTGTTTCTCTTTGATGTTTTATGAACAATCTAGTTTTACGCCAAGCTAATTTCTTGTGGTTGGAGCATCCATATCAGTACAATACTTGCTGCTTGCAGCAGTGGAGAAACAAGTACATTTATTCCTAGAGATATTTTCATGTCAAGCCTTTATATGTCAAGTCTTAATTTTACGCATTCCTTTGGCAGGATTTATCAGCTGATATTTTCACTTACTGGCTCAGACATTTGTCTAATCTTATGGTGTTCAAGCTTGAGCATTGTTTAAACTATCTTTCATTAAGATGTATTAGCACATTTAATAATGGCTTTGGGTCAAATTTGAAGTGTCTGAAGCTGGAGGGTAGTATAAACTGTATTACGGACAGAGAATTATTGATCCTTGTAAAGGCATGTGAAATGTTGTCTTGTTTCTCAATCACACATTGCACAAGGTTGTCTTTAAGTACGTACTTTACTGCTGACTCATTTGATTGCTGGCTGTACATAAAATCTGACACATCGCATATTTCAATCAACATATTTGAATCCTTTGGTCATAGCTTGAATCATGTGGTCAAGCATCCAGAACATTAATAAGACCTAATGGAAGTTCGAATCATTTGGTCATAGCTTGAATATCTGGTCATAGCTCCAGCATTGCTGAAGCCCATGCTATATACAACATAAAAAAATGTGATGTTGCACCGTGGGAACAAGCACATTATGTTCATGCTTGGCTCCTATTCAAGCCTAAGAAAACCTTGTAGGCGAAAGTCAACTTCTTGTATGCAACTGTGCATTTCTGTTCCTGTTATTCAAGCAACTCACCACCACCCGACAGATCCTAATGTTTACAACTAATGGCATTGGATGTTGTAAAGCCAGCATCTACCCCCAAGTATAGGATCCAATCCATTCATACATAATAAAATAGTTAAAACAACATAACAAAACAGAGGATCCATTCATACATAATAAAATAGTTAAAACAACATTTGTCTGCTAAAGTTTTGGCGTACTGCCAAGAACTATAGTTGTATTCCATGGTTTTAGAATAGATAAATAAATATATAGATAAAATTGCCAATGAATAAAAAAGTCACAAACATATGAACAACCATAAACCTAACAAATTTTACATTGTTAAAGCCTTCTGGTGTGTCTTTTGCTAGTTTTTTTTTTTTAGCCTAACCTCGAGTGACGCATTATTTCGAAACCTAACCTATCCACGTGTCTAAAAATTTGACATGGACACACAACATGCCGTTAGATTTTGATCTAAAAAAATGGAGGGTTGAGAAAAATAAGCGAGACCACGTCTGTTTGAAACGCATCGCTCGGATTGTTTCTGTTTGAATCTCTACTAATAATCTTCCTGCCTCAATAATACTTTAAGAAACAAAACAATTTCGTTGGTTGGGGCGTTCCCAAACGTCCGGATTTGTCGATATCCTCCTCCAACGGCGTGGCTCCGAACTCCAAAGCCGGTGAAGACAATTTCCTTGCAGGTTAGGATCTCATAACTTGTATTTTCTTCCCATTGCCTTTTGATGTGTTTTCAATCCTGTCGATTGAGGCGTTAGCCATAGTTCTTGCTCAGAATCGCCTTGCTTTTTCTTTTTTCTACAGCATTATGCAGATGGCCTAACCTGGTAGTGAGGAAACAAAACTGTAGTCGAACATTTGTGTGTTCGATTGGGTTTCTCCAGTTACAGATATGGAGCTGCCGGGGATCCACGATACGGATTGTTATGAACTTGTCATGGATATTGGGTCGGAAAATTTTGGTGTTGCCAGACTGATGCGGGACAAGAAGACTAAAGAGCTTGTGGCAATAAAGTATATAGAAAGGGGCGAAAAGGTACGTTATTTGCTCGCTATTGCTGATGGTTGATTATTTACCCAAAAGGATCACGACTTCAGTTTTTATATTCTTTGAAACTGGGCAGAGCTAGCTACATAGCAGGTCTTGATCTGGGGTAGTCGTTTTTATTTTCCCCCTGTAGTCGTTTTTATTTTCCCTCTGTCTACACATTTAACAAGGAAGCCTGTTTGCTTAGCAGAATATCTACCACATAGAGTATGCATTTTGATAAGCAATTTACCAAAGAAAAAGAGCATTCACCGAGATATTAAGGCAGCCTTTAAAGGTGTTCGTGGTCTACTTGATATTTAGCCAAATGATCTAGATGATCTAGCCAAATGATATTTAGCCAAAGAAAACATGTCTATTCCTGGACTGCCATTATAACAGCATGTGTCCAACATGATCTTCATGGAGAGGCTCTTCACTTGTTTCGTCGAATGCGACATAGCAGCCTTGAGCCGGATGCTGTCATCCTTACAACTATGCTCAAAACTTGCACCAGTCCAGAAAGCCTAGCAGAATGTAGATTATTTCATGCTTTTCTTATCAATTATGGATTTGGAACAGATAGTTTTATCCAAACTGCACTTGTCAACATGTATGGAAAGATTGGAAGCCTCACAGAAGCCCAAGATGTGCTCAACAACATGCAGCAGAGAACTGTAGTATCTTGGGCTGCCATGATTGCAGCACCTGACATGGTCATGAAGCAGAAGCTCTCGTCTTTGACTCTGATGCAGCAGGAGGGTGTGAAGCCAAATGAGGTCATGTTTCTTAGTACGATCACAGCTCAAACTCTGCTTTGTCATTTCAGGTACTTTCTAGTTCAATAATATTTTGTAAAAAGTATATGGCCTGTTTTTCTCCACCAATAAGTTAGGTGTTAGATTAATATCAAACCTATCAGACCGTGTACTATGTGCACTACTATCTGAAACAATGGAACCCGTAAACGAAAATACAGACTGCATCTAGCAGCATGGAGTGGCCATACTTATCTCTAATTTCTTACACTATGATAATCTTATCTCAGATTAGAGATTGTCTATCCGGGGCAACCAAAACATTTCTAAGGTAAAGGTCTAAAATGTCAATTCTTAACATTTTCATTCACTCGAGTTTGCTCATGGCTTTGGTGTGTTTTTTAGTGATTATGGCAGGCACATAAGGGCTGCACAGACTTCAAATAAGGTGCAACATTAGAAAAAAACAAAACTCGTCATCATTTTCGATGATGCATGTATGTTGGCTAATGCTCTTTCTTGCTTTCAGACCCTTCTTTGCAGCTGGAGTTTCTAGGCAACTATTTGTCAGAATTGACACTAATATTCTTTCCTCATCATCTTCCTTCGAAGGTTGCTACCTCAGCTATTTTCTTAGCAAGTGTCACTCTTCATCCAGAATCAAGCCCATGGGTAAGATAAGAAAAAGGTTAGGCCAAATTGACTGCCAGATGGCTGTTAATTTGCATTAGCACTGTATATGTGCAGACTTATAACTTGCAGCCAACTGATAACTTGCTACCATCCAACTGAATTACAAGATTATGTGAAGGAAATTCACAATTTACAATGTAATATGAAGAAGTGCGCCTTCCCTGGAGTTTACAAGAAACACAAGGTCTGTTTTTCTTTCAATTGCATATAACTAGGGATTATAATGCAGGTTGAGTTCTGAAATCCATTTGCTTGTTAAATGGCGCAGTTCCAAGTGTATAGCTTCTTTAAAACCTCCTGTAGTGTTGCGTCCGAAGTTCTTCCAAGAAGAGGCTGCAGGGTTTATCAAGTATACATGCATACTTGAATCAGTATAAAATCATGTCTCTTCATCAACCAATGTGGCCTGTGTTGATATTACCGTTACATTTCTAAAACAAACATAGGCTGCCTGGAGGCCTAACTACTGACACTAAGATGAAGACAGCAGCCAAAGATGCAGGAGTGAAGAAAGCAAACCATTGTTCTCTAGTGACCACCATGGCATTAAGACTGCTCCACGTTACTGTAAATTTATTCTAATTCAGTCTGTAGAACCGCACGTTTGCTTCTCAAAGCCAGCGTTTCATTTCAGAGTGCCCAGCAGGAATGACTCCTGTAGTAGAGGTGTAGTAGAGTTTCTATAACGGAGGGGACGAATATGCAGTACCTTCCAAGTCTCCCTAAATCAGTAGACATTGTCACACTTGATCTTTCTTTATCTGGATCCTAACTGTACTTTTCTTTTACTATTCACCTGTTCATGATGGCTGAGGTGTGTCTAAACCGTATGTATACAATTCTTCTAGTCTACCCAAATATTCATTTTGGACAGGTTATGCCAGCTGTTTGTGCCCTAATGAAGCCCAAGTCTAGTTTGATCACTCTCGTCAAGCCACAATTTGAGGCTTCTACAAACAAGTATGAGATCTTCACTAGTTCAGTAGGTCATTGTCCTGCTTAGTTGGACCCTGTTGCTTCGAATTCTTCTTGTCTTTCCATCCCTTTGCCGTTTCATTTTTCTCCAAGTTTTGCTACACCCTCAAGTTTCAACTTTTTCTAGCATTTTCGTTGCTAGTTAAATAACACTAACGAATGACATAAACGTACCTTGCAAAACAAGCAGGTTCTGTAAAAACAGCCGAAGGGATTTGAACCCCTTGCCAAAAGACAGCAACAAGCCTGATGAAAATCATTCGAGCTAAAACCTTCCAGAAGTAAACCAAAAAAAAAAACCACACCTTGCAAATCGCAAACTCTATTTTTCGACGTCAGACTAATACAGTTCAGGGATACGAATAACCCCCTGCACCATTGAAAACCGAAAACCGTATGTAATAGCTTGCCCCTTCCAAAATTGCAGAAGATAAACGCTAGTTTGAATTCACTAAACTTCAACATCGACAACTAGTATACATAGTTGTTTGCGGCTCAAGTTTTATATGAATTGGGAAGGTGCATAGTTTGAATATTCCTTTTAACTTATAATCTGTCTAGTAATTTTTATTTCTCGACAATCTAACCTAATTAGTTGCAAAATTGAATCCAAGCCTAGTGTTGCGCCTTTTTGCTAGTTTTTTTTTTTGCCCCTCCCATTTTTCTTAACGGCTCCGAAATTTGAATCGCCCATCACCGGTATCTTGAGTTCCTCTCCCCCGATGCTCCCCTTCCTGAGACTTTGCATCACCCTATTATGCTCCAATTATGTCGTTTTGTGTTGACTGCTTTCGCACCCGATCTATTTTACATTATCCTATCACATCTATCTGTCATGATCTAGCATTCGGACGTCGTATTCATACACAGGAAATTGGCTCTTTCTTCTCGGCCAGAGCATACATTCGTTTGTAAATCAGCTAGATTATTTTTCTAAGACGATGAACATGATCTAATCATTTCTAAGAAGATGAATACTAGAATATTAGGAGTTAAGGGAATGCACTTAGCTGGTCATCGTCATCCGGTCACCCATCGGGTCGCCCTCCTCGCCCTCGCCCTCGCCCTCGCCCTCGTCGCCACAAACTTTATGCTGTTTAATATGCCTAGACTCGAA
This sequence comes from Isoetes taiwanensis, assembly GCA_021234155.1. Classification (NCBI taxonomy): domain Eukaryota; kingdom Viridiplantae; phylum Streptophyta; class Lycopodiopsida; order Isoetales; family Isoetaceae; genus Isoetes; species Isoetes taiwanensis. The sequence continues at coordinate 6,161,299 of JAJEKV010000020.1, read as the reverse complement.
GGCCATAAATGTGTTATGGCATAACTAAGTGGATCACTCAGTGAAGTACAAGTATTTCATAACTACTTCAACATGATGGTCTTGTTGAAAAAGGCAAATTTGGTTTGAATTATTTTCACACATAGAAACTATTTATGGCTTCCTTCCCCTCCAGAGCAAGATGTATATCATTATCTCAAACCTTTTTAATGACAGACTGAACCTATGTATTGTTATCGTTGAATCAATGGTTCATAGTCAGACACAACCAGACCTAAATGCATTTTTACTATTGAACCAGTGGTTGATATTCACACACACTGCTCACTTAGGTGATGATTATTAGCAATGAATTCAACTACAACAATGACGATGTGAACAACATGATTCAAAACTCTCTTCCCTCAACATCCTTGATATTAGTATGTAGGGAATGAATGGTGTACTTAATACCTCCAAACTATGCTCATTAAGATTGGGTAATACCACTATAAAATGGAAGGGGGCCATTTCTTCGGGCCATCCGCCACCTTCTCCTTCCCCTTCTTCTTTTTGCTTGAAGAAGGGCCTGCCTGCTGGTCCTGCTGGGGCTGGGTCTGCTGCTGCTGCTGCTGATCTTGCTACTGCTGCTGCTCTTCGTGGTGCTCCTCCTCCCGGCGGTCCTCCTCCTGGTCTCCCTCCTAGCCGGAGAGAGTGCCGACGTGAACGGTCTCGTCGGTCTGCTGTGTCTCTACCGACGAGGAGCTGCTCTGGGGCTCCTCCTGTGAGGCGTGGAAGGTATCATCGGTCGAAGAAGACGACTCCTCATCTTGCCTCGGCCGGAGGTGCTCTGGTATCTGCTTCCCATGTCCACCAGCTGCTGCTGCCATCGAAGGAGTGCGCTTAGGGCTATACTTCCTGGCTGTGCATTTTGTCCTTGCCATGTCTTACGGTTAGGGAAACTGATGACGTAAGGCTGATCAAGAGAGAGGAGGGTGTAGGCAAGGTTGGGGGGAAATGAGGTGGCAAGAAGATATTTAAAAAGGAAGATGCTCTAGGGAATATTCCCCTACCATTAATAGGTCTACTAATTATCCCCCCTTATTAAATACTCTAATATACCTAATTATTATTAATATATACTTATTTATTAATA